>OY740717.1:157624502-158875367 GCA_963513945.1 Hydrotaea diabolus
TTAAAAGATAAAATAGATTTCAACTTAAGCTACATAAGATTTTAAAAAGATTTTTTTTATGAAAGGTCACATATCCCTTTTTTTGCATAAGTAAATTAATCCATCGTTAATAAGATAAGTTTTGTGTTGTTTGACATTCTTCATACACAGAAAACACATTCGTTGCCACAACCGATTTTTTTTGCCAACCGAATGATAGAAGTTGCATGCATGAATGTTAGATGCTGCTCTGTAACTACCAGTAATTGAAACTGAAGTATCGGTAGAAAATACGAAGAATCCGAACCTCCAAAAATAATTTTTAGAGCTGAAAGTCCACATGCCGCACTTGTTTAAATTTGAAATTCTTGAAAAAATTTTAGATTCTCAGTATAGGCAAAACAAAAAAAAAACCTGGAGTACTCCTAAGCAAAGGGAGGGTCATGTCGAGAACACAGAGGAAAAGGTAATGAACTATTTTTGCTAGGTAAATTAGATTAAACGATTTGCTTAAATCAGTAATTGTAGGATTGTTTTCGCATTTAGTTATGATGAAAGTTTGGATATCGTCACCAATATTAGGCTACAACAACAAAATATAGGCTAATAAGCTAATCTAGGCTTGGTTGCCATAACCACCAGTTATGACAACTAAAAACATTGTATGTGTTTCATTGATCTGACCAATCAAAAAAAATATAAAAATTTAAATCAAGTGTGGGATCATTAGTGGTTATTTGAAAGGACATTTTAAGGCATTTATTTTTTGAATTTAATTTCCTTCAAACGATGGCTGCAACTACGCCTCAGGGTTTTCATTCTGAGGGACCGGTATGGCTTCAATGACACGCGTAACGCTTCCAAAACCTGAATCGTTGCTGGTTTGCCAGCATAGACATTGGACTTTAGGTAACCCCAAAGAAAAATGTCTAAAGGTGTGATATCACTCGATCTAGGCGGCCAACTCACCTGTCCAAAACATGAAATTAGCTGCTTTTCGAAATGACCTCTCAATAGATCCATTGTTTGAGCAGCTGTATGGCATGTGGCACCGTCCTGTTGAAACCAAGTGTCGTCAAGATTACGCGCTTCAATTTCAGGTAGCATAAAGATCGATATCATGGCGCGATAGCGAGCACCATTCACGGTTACGTTCCGGCCATCATCATTTTTAAAAAAATATGCACCGATGATTCCACCAGCTTATAAACCGCACCAAACCGTAATTTTCTCTGCATATAATGCCACCTCTTGAACCTCTTCTTGTTGCTCTTCAGCTCAAATGCGGCAATTTTGTTTATTGACTTTGCCCTTGAGCCAGAAATGGGCCTCAATACTGAACAAAATTTTGGTCAAAAACAGCGCATCTTCCCGTTTCCCACCGAACGCTCATTTCTATAATACAGTTGCCAACATTTGAAGGAAACTATTTTCAAAAAATAAATGCCATAAAACTCCTTTCAAATTACAAATAAAGATTTGAATTTTTATATTTTTTTTGTTCTGAAAAAATAGCTCTAGATGGATCACCCTATACAATACGACGATCTTGTGCGGCAACCCTTCGAAGCGATTGCTCATTATGATTATAAGCATGTGATGATTACAACCGAATTTTTTTGCAACGGAATTTTAGTTCTTCCAACCGATTTCCAACAAATTTGTTCTCTGTGTGCATGTATACAAAACTCACGGGATACTCACAACCCACGCAAAGCATTGTGTAGCAATTAATTCCCGGGAATTTATTTCCGAGACCCTACAACAGGGTGCTTTGTCTTTAAAATTCTTAATGAAAGAATAACATGCACACTTAGAACAGATTTGTTGCCACAAGCAAATTTTACTCGGCAATTTTCAGTAGTGGGAACTGACAATATCGGTTGAAGAGACAAAGATATGGTAACTTCAACCTATTGGGATGTTTATTGGAACTGAATTTGCACAAGTACTGGTTGTTGTTATAGATAATGGTCGATAAGAAGCTTGTCATTACCAGGACGAACTCATAGTTTAATTTTGTGTATTCGGTTATCTGACCGGAATAATTTTTTTTTAGTTTTTCGTTTAACAAATTGAAAATATTTATTCTTCTATTTGCATTGTAAGCACACATACAGAACAAATCGTTGCTGCAATCGAATGTCTGAGGTTCCAAAATAAAAAACTTTAATCAGAGGCAAAAAATTGTTTGCTTGCACAATTGAAGTACTCTTATGGAGGGTTATGACGAGAAAAAGTGGAAAAGATAGTCGATGATTTAAACTAGAAAAAAACGTGTTAATCGATTGGCTTACAGTCAGTAATAATCGAATGATTTAATTTTTAAAAAAATATATTAATAATCAACCCGTTTTTAATATTGATTACGTTTTTGTTATCATCGCTAATAATTGCTTAAAACAACAAAGTGTTTGCAAATCTATTACTAAATATCTTTTTTACGTTTCATTGGCGTTTCAATAAGTTGTTAGAACGAGGGCGACCGCAAAACTTACTGGCCTGGCACATTTTCTGTTTTACCAGCAACTTTTTTGTTTTGTTTTTTAAAGCAATCTTTTATAAGCCATCTGTCAAAATTTCCGAAATATTCAATGATTATTTTCTTTGTTACAGGTGATTGAAGTAAACAAGTTTTATAATTTTTGAAGAATGGAAAATAAAGAGTTTCGTGCGGTAATTAACCACTTTTATATGAAAGGTTATACGCCACAATTAATCAAAGATGAATTGGATTCTGTTCATGGTGATAATGCACCATCATACTCCACCGTGAAATCTTGGGTTCAACAATTTAAAATGGGTCGTTCAAGTACGGAAGATGAACAACGCTCTGGAAGACCGGAAACTGCTACTACTATTGAAAACATTAGAAAAATATTTAATGAAGTGACTAAAGATAGACGAATAAAGCTCAGAGAACTTGCTGATATTGTTAAAATACACGAAAAACAAGTTTGGAGTATTTTACATTATGAACTCCACATGAAAAAGCTATCCGCAAGAACGCTGCCGCGTTTGTTGACTTTGCCCCAAAAAATCGTCCGTTGGACCAATTCCGAGGAGCTTTTAGCGATTTATCAGCGTAGTCCAATAGAGTGCTTGCGCCGATTCATAACTGTTGATGACACATGGATCCATCACTACGAGTACATCCCAGAATGCAAAGAACAGTCAAAACAATGGATAGAAGTTGGTAAAAGAAGTTGGTCCCAAGAAGGCGAAAACTGTTAAGTCAGCAGGAAAAGTAATGGCCACAGTATTTTGGGATGCAAGGGGTATAATATTTATTGATTATCTTGAGAAAGGAAAAACTATAAATAGTGAATATTGTTGTGCATTATTGGATCGGTTGAGTGAAGAAATCAAGATAAAACGACCGCATTTAGAAAAAAAAAAGTTCCTTTTCATCAATATAATGCTCCTTCACACACTGCATTTTTAACTTAACAAAAACTGGCCGAATTACGATTTGAAATTGCTCCGCATCCGCCATATAGTCCAGATTTAGCTCCGTCTGATTATTTCTTGTTTCCAAATTTAAAAAAAATTCTCGGTGGCAAAAAATGTTCGTCCAATAGCGAGGTTATTGCTGAAACTGAGGCCTATTTTGAAGGTCTTGAAAAATCTTATTTTTCGGATGGAATTAAAAAACTTGAAAAACGTTTGATGAAGTGTATTGAGTTGGAAGGAGATTATGTTGAAAAAAAAATAATAATAATTCCAAAAAAAAACGGTTCTTTTTATGTTAGGCTAGTTACTTTTGCGGTCGCCCTCGTATAACATGTACTTCATACTTAATTATTTGCACTAACCAGTTGTGAAAACCAATAGTTTGACAAAGTTTGGTTGGAATAAACGATTTATTGGTTGAGCTAATACGTTAAGATAAATGTAAGCATGTATTCATCAATACTATGGAATGTTGGTGATTGGTGTTGGAGAGTGTGATTTTGCAACCGAACTTTTTTAGTTCGGACCAATTTCCAACTTATTTTTTTTTCTGTCTGGACGATAAAAATAACACTCGTTACCAAGATATTCAGTTGCTGGAATAAAATCAATGGAACTTTATTAGGTTCGAGGCCCTGTCTACAAATTTGTTTTCCAAATTACGAGATGTCTCGATATATGTCAGTCTTTACGTTTGTTAACCAGGAAACTTCGAAATTACAATATTCTTCCCTTAAATTCGGGAATTTTTCCCCTTAAATCCTAAAAAATTCTAGTACCAATGGGTAGAATGGTTACACTTTAAATATTTTCAGGAATTTAACTTTGCCCCTGTGTAAAAGATCCTTAGCCAAAATTACGCGCTTACAATATAATGCCGGAATGAGGTCCAAATATATTTTCGAGTAATTACATATAGGACCTACCGCTTAAAGCCATGGTTGCCATTTATAATAATGTGATATTTTAAACATTGCATATTGATTGCAATTTAGTTTTCAATCATTTGTATCTGGTCAGCCAGTATATTAATTTTAAGGGTGATCCATCCATAATGCACGATGTTAATTGTAAGTCACACCTTAAGGTCAGTTTTTTTGCCCAACTTAATTTGACATTTCTTTTTTGAACCATGGAGATGTCAACCTCGACTCGTCGTCGTGCCCAACAATTGAACATCTTACGAACATCACTGATGCGCATCATGAATAAAGATTTGAATTACTGGTTCAATTAACTCAAGAGCTGAAGCCCATTGACCATTTCAAGTGTCGTCAGTGGCTCTTTTGTGCTAGAAAATCAATGTTCGTGTTATCGCACGTCGTTGCGGTGTTAATTGGCCGCCATAATCATGTGATTTGACACCGTTGGACTTCTTTCTTTGGAGATATTTAAAAAAGTGTAGGTCAATAAGCCAAGAACAATTCAAGAGCTAAAGTATGTGATAATTTGGCACATTAACGACATTGAACCTCCATTATAGACCATTGGAGAGAGGTATGCCACCGAAGCCGTGGTGAGCATTTAGCCGATATTTTGTTTCACAAATAATTGTCATAGATTCTTCTGTCATAATAAACAATATAGAGATAATTCTCTGAAGTTTTATTTACAATTAACATTCGTGCGTTCAAGTTGGACCACCCTTGAAGAGTATCTGGCGTATGGCAAGCTTTTTTCGATATTTGTAATTAAGTGTAAATTGTCAATGAATCGAAAACTATTTTAAGAACCTATCTTTGCTCAACATCCGACATAGACAAGTCCTTTGAATTTCGTTTCAATAATTTGAAAATAATTATAAAATGTTAAAATGGTGCAAAAGAAATCAACGAAAATGTAGTCTGATATTAATAAATAATTTTCTTAAAATTCACGCACTTTTTGGCAGAATAAAAAAATATTAAAAATTTCATGTTTTAATTACTTTGAAAATCAATTTGTTCATGACTCACCAATATTTTTTTTAGAAATTTCGGGAAAAACATTCTCTACGATATAAATACAATCTATCAATGTTATGTGAATTCAATTGTGGGGCCTCCTGCACACTTTTCAGAACGTTTATGTAGGAATGACAAAGCACTCCCAATTATATGACTGAATACCTTTCATAAAGTCTTCAGTTTCTGGCGATTTGCCGTGTGTAAACACCTCCGATAATGACGGCATGCCATTTTCAATTTCTTTTCTTCTCTTGCGATTTCTGGCAAATTAAATTCAATTCATTTCAAATTACAAATCATGGTTTATAACCCATAATTTGTTATGATATTACATTTTGTTGTTGGTGTTGCCGGTGTTGCTTGAGCTGAAATCCCATCCAATCCAAGCTTAAATTATATGGCGCAGATAAAAAACACAGACACAACAAATGTTTGGCAAATCTACACGTCAACACTTTTAACAAAATGTACGGATGGATGGATGCATTGCATCCGATCACAGCCATTGCCAATGCAGCGGCAACTTAAGCATGGAATGGGAGAGGGAAGATGGCGAACGAGCGTCAGCGATCATCATATTAAATTGTATTTTTCGCTTTATTCCAACAACAATAAAGAAACCATATCGTTATAAATCGTATGGAACTGGTATGATTGTCTGGTCTGTCTGTCTGTTTGGGACTTCTTTTCACTTTGTCTGCAGATCTCCCGGTTTGTGGCTGTTCTGTCAGTCTGTGCCGTTTGTAGTACTGCACGAATTATTTGAAGATCACTGGTGCACACGTCGTCGTCATCAGGGTTTTCTTTTCTTCTCTTTTTTTTTTTTGTATTTTTGGTAATTTTATTTTGAATCCCACTCCTTCGTAGTCATGATCTTGTATTATTGCCGACTGGATTTTTGTAGTTGTAGCTGCAATCAGTGCAATTTTCATTGCAATTTCTCACAGACAAATCCATTGCACTCATATCGTGCCAATCCAATTCATTGCGATTCCAAGCCCCCAAAATTATTGTTCAATTTGTTTTTCTTCTTTTCTTTCCTTTATGCTGTCTTCTGTGAATCAACCAACCAACGTAGTTTTTTTATTTAAACTTTAACATTTACTGGGGTCTTCACAAGGCTGTGCGCGGCTGGTTACGACTGCAGTTTTCTTTATACCCTGGTGGATGGTAAGTTAAATTTGATCGGAGAAATATTGATTGGAGACCGTATAAAGTTCATACTTAGTAGGGACATAAATACTGTTACAACATTGAACACACCCATTTCAATAGTAGAACTGAACATACCCCGTTATGTCATATAGGTTTTGAAAGCTAACCTCAATAGCGTTAGTCTGTAACAAGATTTTAAAATTGTTTCAACTTTTAACATGGAGTGGTCAGATAATGAGAACCGTATTGCTGCAATAGCGCTTTTTAAGTGTGAAATAAAAAAAAAACGATATTTTCAAAACGCTACGACCACTAGGGATTAGCCGCATGTTCGTCTACCGATGCAAAAAACTGTTTGAGTAGACTGGAGATGTAAAAGTCGGGCCGCCCACGCTATGTTCGAACATCGCATGTCATCAAAGCTGTTAAATAAAGAATTCACAAAAATTCGCTCCGAAAACAGAAAATCATGGCCCGTTAACATCACGACGCAAAAGTCCATGAGTCAAATCATTAAAAAGACTTGGGACTTTGGGCTTTGAAACGACGTACCGGACATTTATTGACTGCAGCTTGAAATAAAAAAATAGGATTGAAAAATGCAAACGTCTTTTGGTGAAGCACGCTGAACTGATCTGAACTGATCCCAAGGGTGGAAAAGGGTCAGCTTCAGTCGATGGGGTCACTGACCTGCATTTCTGCGAACAAGGAGTCAAAACATCGGCCAAAGTTTACCATGAAACCGTTTTGGAAGCTGTTGTGAAGCCTCTTAACAATTCCCTGTTCCAAAACCAGCTATGGACTTTCCAGCAGGATTCTGCGCCGGCCCATAAGGCTAAAACGTCCCAGGCCTGGCTTCGAAACAATTTGCCAGCGTTCATTTCCTCTGAAGAATGGCTCTCAGACAGTCCAGATTTGAACCCATTCGATTACAAATTGTGGACGGTTTTAGAGGACAAGGTTTGTCACAAAAGATACCCCAACATTGGATATCTTAAGACATCATGTGACCCAAAAAAAAAATTGTGGACAAAAAAGCATAACATTTTTTGCGCGTTATTAGCGGAGGGTACATAAAAATCGGCCAGAACGAACTTAACGACGTTTTTATTTGTTTTATTTTTTAAATTAAGGTGGAAACAACTTCTTCTATTTGTTTTCTCCTTTGATTACACAGTTCAACAGTTTTGGGGTCATCGCCTTGTCATTAACCTAGAGCAAATAATTGTAGTCGCCAATTTTTAACTGCTCGCCGAGTAACTTCATCCAAAATATTGTATTCAGCAAAGTCATATTTAACGTTTACGTTGTCTTCTTTGTCATTTCGATAGAAATAAGATCTGCTGATAATGCCATGCTGAGAACAACACCAACCAGTCATTGCCGTAGAGGCTTGTTCGAAATCATAAGGGTTGTGGCTCAATTTTGCATGTTAAAATAGGCTTTAAGGCAAAAATGGGACTCGCCTGCGAATACAAATTTGTATTTTGGTCGTATACCAGGACAATATTTTTGTCCTGGAGCCATCTGACATTTCCATTGGAAAGTTTGACATTTTTTAGCATAAACGTACTCAGAACGTTTTGACGTACGACCATCATTTTTGTTGTTTACAGTGACTTGAAAAAATCAATTTGGCAAAGAAATGGAATAACTCGTGAACAATTTCGTCCGATCATGTTTCAAACTTTCGAGGTGGATTATCATGACAAGAGTGCAAACTTAAATCTTTGTATGGCGATGAAGCACCATCCTATTGCATCCTGAAAACTGGTTTAATGAATTCAATCGTGGCCGACGCTCGATCAAAGACGAAGGTCGTCCAAAAACGGCCGTTGTGCCAGAGAACATTGATGCCGTGCGTGAACAGGTGACGAATCATAGATCTATGCGTAAAAAGAGCAAGAGAAGACGATTCATTGTGCACCATGACAATGCGAGCTCTCACACATCGGCTCAAACCAGCGCCTTTTTGACCGGCCAAATCGTCGAATTGATGTATCATCCGCCGTACAGTCCTGACTTGGCAGCCACCGACTTCTTTTAATTCCCGCACATCAAGAAAAAAATGCGTGGTCAACGATTTTAGACGCCAGAAGATACTGTTAAAGCGTTCAAAAACCATGTTTTGAAGGTGTCTCAATCGGAGTGGAAAAAGTGCTTCGACAATTGGTTTGAGCGAATTCAAAAGTGTTTAAATCATGCTAGAGAATACTTTGAAAAAACAATAAAACCATTTTTGATTCATTATTAGGACAGAAATATACATAGCAGCCCTCGTATTTATAGACACAAACTTCTATGCACAAAGGCCTAAACCTAACAGCGGTATAAACCGGATTGCTCGATTAGGCCAATCGGCCCTAAATCAACGTTATTGAGTTGTTTTCGATCCATCCAGTTAAGTCGGCTATTTGTTCTCTATTTCGCACTAATCTCTTTCTCTGATTGATTTAACAGCATGACGAATTGTCTCCCTACTGACGCAACAACGACGGTTAATCTCACGACGAAATTTACATTTCGTATTGATTATAAACCAGGAAATTCGATTTTATTTTTACATAATTTTGACACGTTTGACAGAAGGAAAGCAAGGCATGATGAAATGGCAAATCGTATAGAAAAAGCTTGCTTTTTCAGCTTCTGAAATATAACAAATGAAAAAAATATCATTACTATCTGGCCATACTTTATAATTCAAACACTTTTTAATTGTGACCTATTGTTTTTTATTGACTCTGTACCGCAAAATTCATTTTCTTGAGATGCTTAACAAGAGAGTAGGATTAAATATCGCAAAGTCCCGGCATTTAAGGGACCAGAAAATAACAAAGGCAAAATGGAGATCCTGGTCACTATTCAGCGATGAATTGAAAAGTACAAGTGAAGTAGCAAGACTACACAAGGTGTTATCCAAGAAAGCCAGCTTACCAAGACTTCTGATAAAACCAGACGCAAAATCTACGGAGAAAAGGGAAACTCATGTCCCGGCTGTCAGGCCGAGCAAGGCGATGCAGATAATTTAAGCGCTTTACTCAAACCATACATGGAGGAGTTCATAGGGGAAGTCGTCGACGAAGACAATGGGTCGATTATGAATGGCAACCAAAGTTTAGTGGCGTTGCCAGTTGCCAAATTTGCATTACGGATGGCAACTTCGACCGACAGTTGTCAATTTCAGTTGCTAAAAAGGGGATTTTTCAGCAACCATTAATTACTGGTTGCCGTGTAATTTTTCAAATTGGTGTGTAATTTTTTTAAGAAATTAAAAGTGAAATTAAGAGTTAATTTACATTTATTTTAAATTATTCATATATGTGTTCCATCTATACATCCGACAACACAAGGGAACTTTGATTTTGAATAAAAATAATTTTTATTCTGGGCTTTTTCTTCCTCTGTTAATTTGGAAACAATCCAAATGTTACATAGCTTCTGCTCTATTAGTTGGACAACATCGCTCAAAACCACGGACAATGTGGGTTGAGCCATGCCGAGGTTGAAGTCATTGCCATGGGACTTCTGAAAACTTCCCTCCGCAAAAAACCTCAAAGCAGCACACACTTTTAAGAGTTGCTGTCGACCGGTAGCTTTTTTTAAAGCAATTTTTTAATTCTTCCACTAAATAGACAACGGCATCTTTTGGAAGTCGGAAATACGCCTTAAAGCTAAGACGAACAATTGATTATTGAAAAATTTTCAAGATAGAAACATCTACTTACTCACAGTACAGATGGCAATTCTAAGGGATTATAGCTATCTCTTAAATTCCTCCTAATAGATGCCACGTCCTGGGCATCTTTTTCTTCATCAAAAAAAGTTCCACTAAGCTAATCATTAAAAATAAAATTTTTATTGTTGAAATTTACTTTTTTGAGTTGAATTGTTTGTTTTATTTACAAAATTTCAAGTTGCCGAAGTGTCAAAACACTATTATCGACGGCAACTGACAAAAGTTCCCATACATAATTCTTATTTTTATTTCAGTTGCGTTGTCAGTTGACAACTCAACTGGAGTTTGGTTGCCATCCATAATCAACCCACAAGATAGCGTGGGCAGTAGCTATGTTTCAGCCATACAAATCGGCAGGATCGGACGACATCATGCCGGGGCAATTACAGAAGTCTGCCTACCATGGCTACAGGAAATCTTCACTTCAAGCCTTAAGATATATACCGAAGGCATGGAGAGAGGTCAAAATTCCCAAAGCGGGAAAAAATAAACTACAACACGAAAAAGGATTACAGGCCAATTAGTCTCTCATCGTTGCTTCTGAAAAGACTCTTCATGTCACAGAATTTCTAACACACAACAATTTCAGTGGGACCAAACTTAGAAGTGGTCAGCTTCGTAGAAGACTCTCTACACCACAAGGAATAAATGGTTGCAGCCTTTTATGACGTCGAGGACGATTTTTACAATGAGGAAATATCCTTAATGCTTGAAGCTCGATAGAAGTCTTTGGGAAACAAACGGGCATTAACCCTTGGACGGGCAACATGCTAAGGGACAGAATCATAAACTCGTCTCTGGAAGATGGAGCTATAAGGAAAAGAGTTATGAGATGAACGCCGCAAAGAGGAGTCATATCAGCATTACTGTGGAATCTAATGATAAACGACATCCTTCATGATACGAGTATTAACAGAGAAGGCAGCAAACTGACAGCGTATGCCAACTATGTGGTGCTGCTGGTCCGAGGACGATTTCTGCTATCAATTAGTGAGTTTATGGAACGTTCACTGAGGAAACTCTCACGCTGGGCGAATGACAATAGACTTGGCCTTAATCCAAGTAAGACAGAGCTAGTTCTGTCCACAAGCAAATACAAAATCCCGAATTTTGATATTCCAACACTAAACGGGAAAACGCCGCAACTATGGAAAGAAGCAAAATACCGGGGCGTAATCCAAGACTCCAAATATTCCTGGAAGCGAAATGTATAGGAGCGAGGAAAGAAAAATCTTTGTGCCTTTTTACTTGCAGAAAGATGTTTGGCAGAAAATGGGGTATTCAACCAAGGATGATACACTGGATGTTTACTGCAAATATTAGACAAATTCTAACATATGGAGTAATGATATTCAGTGGACTGCAGTCGAAAGAAGGACAACTCTCAATTGCCTCACCAAGATCCACATGCTGCCAAGTGTAGACATAACTGGGCCATTGAGATCCACACCACAGGCGGGGAGGAAGCCATACTAGACATTCAACCCATAGACATCCACATAAAGATATGTGCAGCAAGGGTCGCCCTACGTTTGAGGGTAACTGGTATGTTGCAACGCAGCACTCACGGACATGGCGCGATACAGAGATTAGCAGATGGGTTGGTAAGACTTGATGTAGAGTCAGACTAACTGACACCGGGGTCGATCCAAAAGAAATCCTTAAGGACGGATTTTCTAACGAAAGAAGACTTTACATCGGACGCTGTAATTTCCGAAAATTAAATCTCAATCTTCACAGATGGTTAGAAAATTGAAGCAGGTACGAGATCCGGTGTATACTTAGAACCCTTCGATCCAAAAATATCTCGAAAACTACGGTACAAATGCACGGTCTTTCAGGCAGAGATTTTCCCAATCAATATGACCACAGACAAGATTGTTGAACTAAGCATACCTCCGTCAAATACACGAATATATGTGGACAGTTTGGCGCTGGACTGTATGACAGTAAAATCAAAATGTAGAAAGAGAGCATAAAATCACTGATATGCATCCGGAGACACAAGATTACGTTGACATGGATACCGGGTCACAGCCATGTACTGGACAACAAGATAGCAGACGAATGTGTCAGAATATGGTTAGGAGCATTGGGTGAACCAACCACCCCAGACATATACTTATACATTCCGCTCGTCGAACTGATCAATGCAATCGACGAAATAGTTTTGAAATCAGGGTCAAGGTGGAACTCAATTCTCAACTGCAGAAGAACCAGGAATTACGAAAATAGTCCGGCAAAAGACAAGGGAATTGCTAACATTAAGGAAACGATCTATGTCAACCACCATAGAAGTTCTCACGGCCCACTGCCTAATCGGGACTATGGTAGCGCGTATGGGCATCCATTGCAGACTTTTGCAGAAGTTGCCAAGTCGACGAATAAGAATAGACAAAGAAGCATTTGCTACACGCAAAGAAAAAATATGGTTACTTTATGGTCACGGCAACAGTTATATGTTCTCTGCAATAATAGTATGTTCGTCGCAACGATAGTATTGTTTTTTTGAATTTCATGTTGACAATAGTTTGATTGCGACAATATTAGTATTGTTGAAATGTAACAATAGTATTATTGCCAAATTTAAAAATAAAACTATGGTTGCAGCAACAATATAAATATGGTTGGTGCGACAAAAGTATTGTTTTTTGGGTTGTATGTTAACAATAATATGATTACAGCAATCATACTGTATGATTTTAATTTTTCTTGATTTGAGTATGGGTTTTACAACAATGTTTTTGTTTCGAATCTTATGAAATAATAATGGAAATTAAAATTTTCCAAACAAACTGCTTTGGATTTGTTTATCTGAAATATTTTTAATAAACACGCTTACGTTTTTTTAAATAGATTTTTTCTACTGTTTGATAAACACTCCTATTATTTTAAATTTCATGTTTTTTTAATTTATTTACTTAAAAAAATCTCTACTGTTAACAACAAAAACCATTCCTAATTAATAATTTTAAGGACCATAGTATATTTGAGTGGGATCATACTATGGTTGCGTTTGAACCATGCTATGATTGTTAGGATCATACTATGGTTGTATGTTAAACATTCTATTGTTGTAAGGATCATAATATGGTTGTGAGGATCATAGTATGGTTGAATGGGATCAAACTATGGTTGCGTGTGAACCATACTATGGTTGTTAGGATCATATTATAGTTGTATGTCAAAAATGCTATTGTTGTGAGGATCATAATATGGTTGTGGGGATCATAGTATGGTTAAGTGTGAATCATACTATAGTTGTGAGGATCATAGTATGGTTCAGTGTGAATCATACCTCGGTTGTGAGGATCATAGTATGGTTGTGTGTGAATTATACTATTGTTGTGAGGATCATAATATTGTTGTTCCACAACCATATACCTAACAATAGTATGATGCCCTTCGAATATTGTCACCACAACCATACTTTTTTCATGCGTGTATGCACATGCGACGGTCTTCAAGAATGGAGACTTATCTACCTAGGCAGTACATATTTTGATTGCCTAACAGAAACAGCAGATGTACTTCCTAAATCAGTGTTAAAATTTGTTAATTTGTAGGGATGATTCCGAATGGATAGCAAAATAAAATTGGGTAACTGTCACAACTCTCTCTTATAAGCATAGACCCTCTCTCCTATAACTTGTTGCACTCTCCCTCTCTAACGTTCTCTTTCTTTTATCAGGGTTCCACAATGGACCTTTAAGGACTCCGAGAAAACTCGCCTTTTCTTTCTGGCGAGCTACCCTTTCAACCTAACCTAACAGGACTAAATTGTAGGGATGGTTCCGAATGGATAGCAAAATAAAACTGGGTTACTGTCACAACTTTCTCTTATAAATATACACACTCTCTCCTTCCTATAACATGTCGCTCTCTCTCGTTCTCTTCCTTTCATCAGGGTTTCACAATGGGCCTTTAAGGTCTCTTCCCTTTCAACCTAACCTAACAGGACTAAATCGCCTTGAGTTAATATCATAACTTCATATTAACTTCAAGCATCTTAAAACATTTCTTCGAAGAAACACTTTGTGTGATGATGACTTTCTCCTGAACGAAGCCTTTGAACAACATTGACATATTGACCATCGTGCAGCCACCCTCTGACACCTACACGTCAAAGAAGGATATTTAGCTCATTATCATTGTGCGGCAGGCAGGTGTCAAAATCAAATTCCTTAGCAACACCTTCTCGGCAATGTGCCAGGGGAATAACTCGACGTCTCTCAGTCAAGTGTGTGTGAAGTACATTTTCAGAATGACCACACGCGCCGGTAACGCGTTCAGGTGACAGACGGACGAATGGACGGGCAGTCTGCCACTGACCACTCACGCACACCAAACAACGGGGCCACTATCTTTTATGGTCTTTGCTCATCGAACATCTATAATGAAATCATTAACCCGAGTAGGTGTAAAATTCTTCAGATGAACACGCACACACACGCATACCAGAATACATGTGTTTGTAGTTATAAATACACACACACACATACTCACTCTATGTAAAGGATATTTACGCATAAATAGCTGCAGGACAACATTTTACACTTCAATAAATGCCAAAACAATTTTAACCGTTCAGGATACAGCATCACACACACACCTACATGGGTATGGGTTTACTCATATACACACCCACACACACACATGTATTTTACGCACTCTCGGGCATACAACAAAAGTAATAATACGGCAGAGCAATTGTAGCTGGCCACATCCTTTTGTGTTGCTAACAAAAATACCTTAACAAACACCACGACTAAAGTCCGCCTCATCCGCCATCCAAATGTCCGCCTTAACCCTGGCCAAAGGGTTACCTACATTCCTCTGCTATATTCACACTCATACACACACACCCTCTAGTACATCCATAGATAAGTCCATCAGTCCGTTTGTCGGTGGACTACTGGTCGTAATCGGTATTAGGGCAAAATCTTTGTGGTGCCCCAATCCTCGTGGCCCCCGCACCAACTGCCAATACCAAATTCATGCCTGCTGATTATTGCGTTAATTACGTGCCACAATGTGTGCTGCAGTCCATCTAGACGTTGTGCGTTGCTAGCCTCTGAACCGTATCAGCTCCTGTTAAAGGATTTCAGCTGTTGCCCAGTTCAGGCGTTCAGGTTTGTTTTTTTTTTATTTTTTTCTCAGCATCCTTTGTCGGATGAGCCTCAGTTAACCACATCAAAAGGAATTTAAGTTATTTTTGTTCCGAGGCATTGGGCTGTATTAAAATGCCCCGCCTGGTCTGGTCTGGCTTGGCATCGTTGCCATCCATCGTGTCCAGCTTTCAGCTATTGTGTGTTAATATGCCTATGAATTGTGTACTTTATTTATCGCCACTTGTAGCGCTGGCATGATCCATTGTTTGCTGGTCAGTTTTTAAACAAAAATTTCATGTTGATACTTGGAAACTTTAACACTTTCTCTAGAAGGATGTTAACTGGAAGTAAAGTAAACAGTAAGTAAATAACCTCTAACAAAAGTTCCCAAAAAGAACTTTAAGAGCTTAAAAAACCCATGGCTTTGTTTTCGAAATGGCCTTTGGAGTCTTAGGACACATCAACTCCTAATTGCTTAAAATAAAACTCCTGAGTCTTTAAGAGTGGTTGCCGCTAGATTTTCTGGTTTAAAAAATGTTGCTCGCTTCAATTTGAACGATCTGTAATGCCTCCAAATGAACCCTTACTCTGGACATGGAGATTGTCCAAATTAAAGTAAGGAGCACTTTATGGTTTTTGGCCAGGCTAAACGGCTTGCGTTAGAATCATGAAATTTTGTGGGAAGGGTCGTGGGCTGCATATCTCCAGGACCTTTGATAAATTCTTCCACGGTGTACTCATATCAAAACTAATTGATTTTGGTGTTGGTAATACTTTTGCTCGATTTATATCGAGCATTCTTAGAGATCGCACTATAAGAGTTACTGTACAGGGTGGCTAATGAAAGCCGCTACCAAAAAAAAAATGAAATAACTTTTTCTCTATTTAATGAATCTGGTTATTTTTTTATTTTGCAGATTAATTTTTTGATTTAACAAAAATGGAACAAGAATTTGGACTGTTTGCCGCTTTTACGCACTGGAGTCCGTATTTTCGGTTCAAATAGATTTTAGGCGCACGTTTGGCGGCAATCCTCCGAGCAGACTAACCACAATGAGACTTGTTACGAGGGTTGCTATATATATTTCTGGCCGAATAATGAAAATGCGAATATTTATCATAAAAAATGGATTTATTGTTTTCAAAGTATTCTCGAAGCACTTTTTCCACTCCGATTGAGACACCTCCAAAACATGGTTTTTGAACGCTTCAACAGCATCTTCTGGCGACGAAAATCGTTGACCACGCATTTTTTTCTTGATGTGCGGGAATAAAAAGAAGTCATTCGGTGCCAAGTCAGGTCTGTACGAAGGATGACCCATCAATTCGACGTTTTGGCCGGTCAAAAAGACGCTGGTTTGAGCCGATGTGTAAGAGCTCGCATTGTCATGGTGCACAATGATACGTCTTATCTTGTTCGTTTTCGAATTTCTACAAAGACTTCAGGCAAACAAATTGAGGTGCATCACTCAGAATTGACCGTCCTACGTTGCTCAAGCGGAACAGTCGCCACATGACCAGTTTTGCCGAAGAAACAGGCGACCATTTGCTTCGAAGTGCTTCTCCGACGAACAACTTTCGTTGGATTTGGCTCGTCTTCGAATACCCACACGGTCGATTGCTGGTTTGTTTCGGGCTCATACGCATAGATCTATGAACTTTACTTGCCGCTACTCTCATTTTGTAGGAGAGAGAGGTAAGGGGAATGGAATGGGGGAAAAAACTGCCAAATCCTTTTGTGTTTTTCGTAGTGTGAAGTTGGCTGCAGATTATTTTAGTACGTTTTCACACAAAATCCGAACGAATAAATCCCAGAATGTCAGAAAAGGCAATAATAAAAAGAAAAATTAAAGTAACCGGATTGTCTTGTGTAAAAACAAAAGGCAAGTTCAAAGGGGAATCATAAAAATTGACGCAAGTACAGCTGCCTCATTATTATTTCAAAAATTATGACAAAACATATTTTTTTTCAAATACAAATGGTTTTAGAGTGCACAAATTTTTTCTGACTACAAATTTTGTTAAAAGTGTCAGTATATTTTCTGTGTATATACGAGGGCTGCTATATATATTTCAGGCCTAATAATGAAAACGCTAATTTTTATCATCAAAAATGGTTTTAAGATGGTTTTTGTCTTTCAAAGTATTCTCCAGCATGATTTATACAATTTTGCACGCGCTCAAACCAATTGTCGAAGCACTTTTTCCACTCCCATTGAGACACCTCCAAAACATGGATTTTGAACGTTTCAACACCGTCTTCTGGCCACGAAAACACGCATGGTGCTTCATCGCTCTTGTCGTGATAACAACACTTAGTTTTGCCTAGGCCAGAAATATATACACCAACCCTCGTATATATATTTTCCTTTTTCTCCTATAAGGAGCATAAGGCCGCAACAATTGATTACCAATTTACTCTATTTAATGCACAGTATTTTATTTTATTCCAGCTTAGGTTTAGGGTCGCTGCTTTTAAATCAATCTGCCGCTTTCAGGTGTGTGATGGGCGACACCTGCGTCGGCTGCCCTGGGTTCCGGGTTCCATTCGTGTCCTGTCTGGAAGTATCATTCGCGGATTTTCCCAGGGTATGGCCATACAAACCCCATTTACTCTTTCTGATTTCGTTATGGACTGGTTGCTGTTGTGTTAATGCCCAACGATTGTCGTTGGTAATTGTCCTGGGCCAAAATGTACGCAGAATTTTATGCAAGCATTTGTTTATGAACCGTTGCATATTTTGGATATCTCTTGATGCAACATTCCATGATTCGCATCCGTATAGTAGGACAGATTTTACGACGTAGTTGAATATTTTTAGTTTTGTTCTTCTCAAGACATAGCTAAAGCTCCAGAAAAAAGTTTAAAAGGCAATATGCCTGTCTGCCATTGTTTATCCGGTTAAGGATATCATTTTTGGCTCCTCTAGCCTTGTCGATAATACTTTCAAGGCAGCAGATTGAGTCAATATCCTCTAATATCTCGTTATTTATACGAAGCCTTTCAGTATTTGATGCGTTTAAGCGTAAAGATTTGGTCTTCTTGATGTTAATTTTAAGACCTTCACGGAATGCTGTTTTCTCGACTAAACTTAGTTTGGCTTGCAAATTGGTAAAAGTGTGAAAAAGAAGGCAGATGTCGTCGGCATAGTCAAGATCTTCTAGTCTGCCTTGTAGACCTCTTTCCTGCATAGTTGTTATTTGCTTCACTTGCTCCAGCATACAATTAAATATTAATGGCGACAGCACAGATCCTTGCCGGACGCCCGCTTCTGTGTGAATACAAAACAAATATTTGAAGAAGAAAAATCATTCTGATATTTCCAAATCCTTTAACATGGATCACCTGCGAAGCATACATTTTCCAAACCACTAGATTTGCTAGAGAATATAGCCCCAAGTGAACATCAGAATTGAAACGAATTGGAGGAGGTTCTTCTCACCCCCTTCTGAAGCAAAGTGAAAGACGAACATGACGAGGGAACCAATGAACTCTTTAAACTAATAAATGATTAATTAAACACCTTCAAAAACAAATTTCTTGAACAAATTATACACCCGGCCAAAGTCAGAAAAACGGACAGAGAGGGAGAGCGAAGGAAAGAAATCCAATTTAAACAACATTCATTATATGATGATTTAAAATAAAATTTTATTAAACGAACATTTATGGACCCAACAACAACTCCAACAAAAAGAAGACGACCAAGAAGTTATGGAAAAAGAAGAAGACGACGACTTAAAGCAGAACCACATGAGTAGCAAAACGAATTTGTAAAACGAAGATGAATGTGAAGAAATCTAGACGGGGCCAACGAAGCGTTGTCTCAAAGTCCGCAGCAAATGTGAAAAACAGATTCACACCGTGAAATTGAACAAATACGAAAAAACGAATGGGAATGGTAAAAAGGTGGCGCCGATAATGCCAAATGCCGAAAATCAAATAATTAATGATCTCTGATGTGTCAATCATCATCATCAGCGGCATCATCAGCAACACCCCTCCTCATAGAGGGCAGCCCAACACTGACATCACAATACGTTCGTACGTACAGCCGGTGAAAGAATCCGACGCACATGTTCCACAGACCATGAGTATTTGGAAAATATAGAAATTAAAATTAAATTAAAGCAAACATTTTGATTAGTTTTCAAACTCCCAACACTTCGGTACACACTCGTACATGTGTGATTAAGAAAATTTCTTAATTTCGATGGGAACTTCTTACCCATGTTGACCAACTGGGAAAAGTGGGTTGGCAATGTTGAACTCTTTCTCCTAGCAGAACCCCTCCATCGTTCTCCCCTTCAAAATAATGACAGCTTACATTGTAAAATTATGAAACTATAAACGAAAAACTACGGCACTAGATATTTTCCCAGATTCCCAGCCCTCCCCGTGCTCGTGCCCTAGCCCGTACCGAGATGGATGATATTTCAGTTAAATATTCCGTAACCACAAAATAGCAACTTTGATCTTGTTCTTGTTTTTGTTTCCGTCCATACAAGGAACGTCTTTTTTGCTGCTTCTCCGCATGCCATCCGTCGTACTCGTACTCCATTTGTCGTTGCTGGAATTGACAAAAGTATGCAAACGTGCCGGGATGTTATAATGTCGATATTATTGGTCGCTGGCTTGGCTGTTCATGGAATAGCAAAAAGCTATACCCTCCCCTCCTCCCTCAGTTCCGCTGTAGACGGTATTCGGGCATGCAGACGGACATATGGGTAGACAGACTACAACATGTGTCATCCAAGTTTCTTTCACTGCTGCTGTACCGACCGGGTCCGCTATGGGGTTTGAACAGTAGCAAAACATTTAAACATTTTGTGGTTTTCTCTTCCATAACTACTGCTGGGTAAACAACAGAGAAAAAGTTGTACATCGCATACCAAATAATATCGTCGCATATATGTCGGTATAGCCAGCAAAACTTTTGGGACGAATTTCGGAAGATATCCCTTTGGCTAATGATGCATTAATTTCGAAAATTTCATTTTGATTAAATAAAGGGCCGCATTTTCAAACTATTGGTTTGGTAACGCCTTCTAAACGTACTTCACTAAAAACAATTTAAAACGTCCTCAAGTTAAGGGCCAGGACGAACCTTTTATATCCTCTACCGTAAATTATAGCGGTCCGTTTTTTTGGCCCCTTGGGTACATTTGTTAAATCCCATTTCAGCTTAATCTTCTAAATAAATCCATATTCATAGAGAAACCGTGCTTAATTTCATTATCCATTAAGCCATATTTAACGATAGTCCCTTCTTTTGAACATAAGGAACGTTTTTTGGGCCCCTTGGACCCATGCATCCCACCTCTAAACTCAGTGACAACATCAAAATAAATTTAAATATTTGGATTAGTAGCAAAATTTGCTTTATTTTGAGTACCTATATGTCCACAAGGTGTATTGATCGCCGGTTTTGACCATACGGGCCGTTTTTTGGGCCACCTTAGCCTGAACGTTCAGTAGCTATGCTTTTTTTTGAAATATTAAGCGCGTCCCAACAAACAGTACCCATTTTAACCATGGTCCGTTCACAAAAAATTATGATTTAATAAACAAAAACTCAACATGTACTCTTTTCCGAGGTACCTTAAGTAACATAAACAGAAACTTTTTCCCCCAGGCCGAATTTCGCCAATTTTCAACCCCAAACAGATGATGACCATAGGCCAAAATTATGTGCAATTTTTGACCCAAGGATAATTTGTTTGACCGCTGTCATTATTTTTTATTTATAGACACAAGGGCGGACATGACTCGATCATCTAAAAATTTTACGACGATCAATAATACAGGTGTAGGGAATCCGGTCAATGTTTTCAGACATTGCAAATGGAATGACAAACTGAGTATACCATCCGCCCTTCGTTAGAGGATATAACAAACTAAGCGAAGTATCCGTTTATTTCAAATTGAAGGTGAATGTTATGCAGGCGCACCCTTTAATACATAAAAGGGGCAAGAAAAGACTAAAAGGATCCCAGGGAGTTCATAGGTACAGGGTGGCGCACGAATCGTGCTACAAAAACAAAACGTAATAACGTTTTACTGTGTGAGTATATGTGACAGCGCATAGAGAAAGGGACCTAAGGGTAAAAGAATCAATTTTAATTTTTTTCTTTTTTTGATGTGGACAACATCTGAGCATCGAATGAGACCGATCCCATGCCCCAAAAGTGTTCCCTCCCAGAGATATGCGCGTTTTATGAAAGTGATGGTACACCAAAGATACACGTATTTAAATCTTTAAAATGACTCTCCTGAACAAAACTGGTTTTTACCCTTTGGTCCCTTTCTATTTTGCGCGTCACATATACGGACACCACTACGTGATAAAAGTAAAAAAAGTCCCGTGTCTCCCAGTTTTTCTGAAAGTCATGCAATTTTTTTTTTTTTTGGGCCACCAAAGATTTTTGGCCCCGGTGTCATTTTTGCAAAAAAAGTGATCTTTTTGTAGGCTCATATCTGCAAACCGTTCCGAATTACTCTCTGAGGCAAAGTTGTAGCTCTTGTCACAAAGAACAAAAATTGTAAACAAATAAAATCGACCTTGAAGATGAAGATTTTTTGATTTTATATGTTCAGAATTATTTGTTCTTTTTGACAAGAGCTACTCCTTTGCTACAACTTCAGAGAATAAATCAAAATTCCGAACGGTTTACAATATATAAGCCTACAAAAAGGTACCTTTTTTTCAAAAATTACACCGAGGTCCCAAATCTTTGGGGCCCATACAAAAAGTGCAAAACTTTGGGCAAAACTGGGCCTTTTTTGGTCTTTAATCACGTAGTGTTTTCCGTTTATGGTTATATATTTTCGTGGTGCACTTTACGAGGGCGGTTCGGAAAGTTCTTAGCCTATCAATGAAAGAGAATAGTTAGTTTTCCAAAAATATTTTTATTTTTCAATATAATCTCCTGAAACTTCAATACACTTAGTCCAACGCTTATCTAGCAATTCTATCCCTTGATTAAAATAGTTTTCCTCAAGGCCTTCAAAATAGTGGTTTACAACTGTAATTGCATCTTCATTTGGGGTGAAACGCTTGCCAGCAAGGAATTTTTTTAGATTTGGGAACAGGTAAAAATCACTGGGAGCTAAATCAGGAGAATAAGGTGGGTGGTCAAGCAACTCGTACTTTAATTCGTTGATTTTAGCCATTGTTAAAACACTCTTGTGCGCTGGTGCGTTGTCTTGATGAAAAATTATTTTTTTGTGTTGTAAGCCAGGACGTTTTTCTCGAATTTGTACATTTAATTGATCTAAAAGGTTGCAATAGTACTCTGAATTTATTGTTTTACCCTTTTGCAGATAGTCAATCAATAAAATACCTTTGAAGTCCCATAACCTTACAAGCCGATTGAATTGTTTTTGCCTTCTTTGGGGCACTTCCTCCAGCTTCAGTCCATTGTTTGGATTGTTTTTTTGTCTCTGGAGTATAGTGGTGGATCCATGTCTCATCAACAGTTATGAAACGACGCTTAAAATCCATTTTATTTCGCTGAAAACGATCCAAACAAGCTTGAGCAATGTTCATTCTTATGCGTTTTGGTCGACTGTTAACAAGTCCGGCACCCGTCTTGCAGAAAGCTTTTTCATCTGTAGTTCTTCATGCAAAATTAAATGGACTCGATCATTTGAGATGCCCTTGGTATTAGCTTTTTTACGCACTTTTATTCGTCGATCATTTAATACCTATCATGCACTTTGGCTACAATTTCTGTTGTTGTTGCTGTTTTTGGACGTCCACTACGTGGTTCATCTTCAATGCTTGTACGACCACGTTTAAATTCAGCAACCCAATTTTTTACTGTTGCATATGAAGGAGCACTTTTACCTAACACATTCACCATATCATTATGAATTTCTTGTCCCGGTAAACCTTTTTTATGTAAATATTTAATGACACCACGCATTTCCAATTTTCCCATTGTAAAAAAATCGCTGATGCGTCTTTTGTAAACACCTGTTTCTATATGAAGGAGTTGCCAGATCGAAACAAAATTTAACATGTGTTCATAGCAGAGATGGAAGTTTCCAAAACCCTTAACCTTTTTCTGTTTATACCGCGCTTTTTGTGCTAGGCTAAGAAGTTTCCGAACCGCCCTCGTACTTCGCTTACAAGTAAAAGCACACGACCATCAGCTTTGTTATCGCTTCGAGTTTGTCCTTTGTTTTGGCTTGAAAAATCACTTTATTTTAAGGAAGCCTATTTTAATCTTGGTGGCTATATTAACCAGCAAACCTGCTGCATGTGGCGATAGGAAATTCAGCAAGTGATCGTTGAGAAACTAGTACTGAGTCTGTACTAGTGACAGCTTTGGGTAGAATTTACACCAGTGGCATCAGAGCGGGAAACACAATTTTGCATAGCGCTACAGGAGATTTAAGAATTGGACTTATAGGTTTTTTTCAACCCTTCTTCTCAGTAGAGTATGCGTTTAATGATGCAAATGTCAGTTTGGCATCTTTTAAAAATCGAATTGAGTCACACTTTATAACAACAGAAAAGAAATATACCAGTATCAAAAAATCTCATCTTTAAGCTCTGGAATTGTTTTTGGCTAATTAACGTTCACTTTTCTTTTAAATATCCTGGCACCATCCTGTTGGAACCACATGTCGTCCTGGTCCATATTCTCAACTTTTGGCCGCAAGAAGTCCGTTATCATGCCGCGATTGGGAACACCATTCACGGTAATTGTTTGGAGACCTTTTTTTCAAAGAAGTACGCCCGACGACGCCGCCAGCCCATAAACCGAACCAAACAGTCATAATTTGTGAATGTATCGGATTTTCAACAAACGCTCATGGATTCACCTTTGCCCAAATGCGGCCATGATGTGTGAGTATTACCGGATCCACTAAGGTAAATGTTACTAAAGACGATCTCCTTTTTGGAAAGTCACCATTCACTTCTGTCTATGCAACAAACCATTGGGCGTATCGACGACGATTGAAATGAGCAGTAGGCTTTAGCTTTTCAGTTAATTGAACCTTGTAAGCGTGTAAATTCAAATCTTTATTCAAAATTGGCATCAGTAACATTCTTAAGATGTTGAATTGTTGGGCACGACAATGAGTTGACGAGGTTGACGGCTCTTCTGCCACACTATCGCGAACAACTTCAGTAAATGAGCTGGGTGAGCATGCACAGGTCTTTTCACATTTCCTACAGACCCGGTAATTTGAGCATAATTCTCCCGATTGTGGACACATTAAGTGCACGAAATGCATTTTGATTTGAAGGCCCATTTTTGTAAAAGGCTTCAACAATCTTAATGCGCTGCTCAATTGTGTACCTCTCCATGGTTGAAGTTGTCAAACACTGAAACAAAGAAATGTCAAATTAAGTTGGGCAATACAACTTGACGTTAAGATGTGACTCACAATTAACATTGTGCATTATGGTTGGACCACCCTATACAACACCATCCGTAACCTTACCTATGCATATATGTAACCTACAGCAGATGGCTCACGAAGAAGCTGTATTAAATTGTCGTATTTCTGAAGCATTGTCAAAAATCTTTACTGGGTGCACGCCCATACCCCCATCAAGGTATGCCAACAAGAGGGCGGAATAGTCATGGCATGGAAACATACCAAAAGAATGTGAATAGATTCTCTTTTAGGACACTTGTTTCTTTGTCATCGCACGCGACAACTCATCATCAGCATCCAATCCATCTACGGCGAGCCGGCTTGGCAGCTCAACCCACCCACCACCAGTGTACCACACATGTGAGTGTGGGGAACGGTGGCACTTTGTACAAAGTTAAGCTTCTTGCCGATGAATTTATGAAAATATCTTTGGTATGTTAACAATTGGCATCTCTATTGTCGGATACAAAAATGCTCCATGTACGGATGGATTTTTGGTTTTGCCACTTGTCGGTTTGTTATTGGGAACAAAAAAAATAAAGTTTGGTATGTTGAAGTTTCGAAATTTTCCAAATTGTTTTATTTCCAAACACACACACTCGAGCCATACTCGATTGCTTTTCTCTATGCAATTTGCAAATTTCTGCCATAACAATTTGTGTTTGTTTCAATTTATGATCACTTTACGCCTGTAAGTCAACTCGATTTCCAGTGTGATTTGTTGTTGACATTTCGATTTAGAAACACACGTACGTAGTTTGTGTAGTTTTTCCATCTTTTATCGATAACGCGAATTTTTTTTAATTTATATGCAAATTAGCAGCGTGTTCGTGCGTTCACTCACGTCGCCGTTGCCGCCGTTTTCATCTTCAGCGTGTGTCTGTCACTCTGACTTAATCGTTTGGAGGTTTTAGACGAATTGTCATTAAATTGAAATTATAGTTAACACACTTTTCTACGTCAATTGCAACACGGGGTGGTACCGCACACTTTATGTTATGGATCATTAGAGGGGAATGTGGTTTGTAGAGAAAATGACAATATCGCGAATTTCATCACCTCGGCGAGAGTTAGAAAGCTTTTTTTGTACCAAAGGATGGTGGGTATACAGAATTTGTTATTTGGTGGGAAGCACTTTGAAATATTTGTCGTGGACCCGGACAAGGTACAGTAAGACCTCGGTAATCCGAACTTGGCTAATCGAATTATCCTGTAATCCGAACTACGTTTTTCCTGTACTACATACTCTATAATCCGAATTGATTGTATTTTGTAATCCGAATTGACATCAAAATATTTTAATTTATAAAAAAACATTATATTAAACGCAGTCTAATTTTGCTGAATTCAATCTTCATTATGTGTTCAGTAAAAAGAAGACAGATTTTTTTAAGAACAAAACCTCATCGATACATCTATATTTTCTAAAAATCTCTTATAAATTCTCAATACAGTTTATTATAGTTTTTATTTTTTGTTAATGTTCGTTATAAAAAGCTATTTTTGTTTCATAACATTGTATGCCGTTTTTAAAAAAAATAAATATTTTTTTGGTTTTTAACAGTGGGAAATGTTGCGAGGGTTGCTATTTACTTAATCAATAAATATATTAAAACAAAATATTTGGTTCTATATTTAAATAGGACAAGTTTTTAACAAAATGGCAATGTGACATTGATTTTCGTGGCTGCACACTACTTTTATCATGATTTCGGATTAACTCCGGTAGCTCAAAGGCAGGTGACGAATCATGGATCTATGGATATGAACCCGAAACAAAACAGCTAATCGACCGTATGGGTCTTTCATGGTGAGCAAAATCCAACAAAAGTTGTTCGTGTTAGAAGTACTCGTACATCGAAGCAAATGATTGCGTTTTTTTCGGTATAACCGGCCATGTTGCCACAGTACGAGTAGCTCAAAGGCAGTGTATAAAATTGTCAAAGGTGATGAATCATGGATCTATGCATATCACCCTAAAACAAAACAGCAAATCAACCGTAGTGGTCTTTCATGACGAGCAAAATCCAACAAAAGTTGTTCGTGGAAGAAGTACATCGAAGCAAATGATTGCGTTTTTTTCGGTATAACCGGCCATGTTGCCACAGTGCCTTTAGTGGAACGTAAGACAGTCAAATCTGAGTGGAATACCACCATCTGTTTGCCAACGATGTTCGAAGAAATAAGGAAGGACAATAAGGGAAGGCGGATTATTTTGCATCACGACAATGCGAGCTCTCACACATCAGCTGAAAGGATGAGCTATTTGACCACTCAAGATGTCGAATTGATGGGCCATCCACCGTACAGTTCTGATTTGGCATCCAATGACTTCTTATTCCCTAGCATCAAGAAAAAAATGCGTGGTCAACGATTTTCGTCGCCAGAAGATGCTGTTGAAGCGTTCAAAAGTCATGTTTTGGAGGTGTCTTAATCGGAGTTGAAAAAGTGCTTTGAAAATTGGTTTGTGCACATGCAAAAGTGTATTGATCTTAAAGGAGAATATTTTGAAAAAAAATAAAACCTTTTCCAATGATAAATTATTGTGTTTTTATGGTAGGACCCGAAATATAAATAGCAACCCTCGTATACCTCGGTTTTAAATACATAAGTTTTACTATTTATACATTATTTTTACTGTGAACAATCATTTCTGCCATACGTATAAATTGTAGTAACTGTGTATGGTGAACTCTTTTGAAAACAATAATCCGAATTATGGTCTGCAATCAGTTATTCGGTTTATCGAGCTCTTACTGTATATATAAAATTATAGACGATCTAGCTGTAACAGCCCTTCCATCAGAGTGTCTTTTGAAAACACCATAGGTGTCAAATTAATTAAAGCTAAGATCCTAAAATTTGGTACGGTTAGGGCTTATGGTCATGAGCTGTGTGGGATTGTAAATGAATGTAAAATCGGTCCAAAGGGAATATGTTTCCTTCTCAGAGAGCCCGTCTACAAACATGTAGCATAACGAAGGACGAATGCAATTTTCTTGTCAACGGACACAATCGGCTGGCGTCTAATCTTGTCGTTTTTTGTAAAACAAAAATCTGTTTCAATATTTTTTTCTATTAACTTTGATCAAAAATGTTTTTAAACTTTAAATTTCAGTAATATTTCCCAAAAAATGTCAATAAGTTGCAAAGCAACACTTATTGCTTAGAAAAAACTAGTGAAACCCACCTTCCAACACTGATATTTTTATAAATAGGTGGCAACGATAATTGAAAAAACGACGTGAAAATAAAACAAAATTAAAGTTGACGTCTTATCGCCAGACGTCACGATCTTTCGCCAACCAATTGTGCTCGCCTTTATGAAATACAGGGCAAAGGGCTGTTCGCCATACGACATGGGCTCTAAGGTTCTAAAGATATCTCGGAACAATTCTAAGTATTTGCTCAAAAAATTACAATCATTTGAGGACAAAAAATAGCTTAAATAAGGACATTTAGTTCAAACGTATTTACTAATAGCTTAAAAAATGGCATAGTGGCTAGAAGTTTCGGTATAAATTACCCAAAAATTGGCCCGTATGGTCAAAAAAGGCTCTCAGTTGTCAATACAGACATATATGTATTAAAATTTAAGCCAATATTATTAAGAATCCCAATAAGAAATTAGATTTTTAAGTTATGGCTGGGATTCCGATCGGGCTATTGGACAAGGGGACCTTGTGGTTTAAAAGAAGGTGCTACCGGTAAATATGGGTATATGGGTACTCAAATTAAAGCCGGCGTTACTACGAATCTAAAACAAGTTTGATGAAAACAACCGACCATAGTAGTCTACGCAGAAAAACACGGTTCAATTAATAAATTTGAACTATTCAAACAAATATTTATTTGAAGAAAAAATGCTATACAAAATTTCACATACAATCTAAAATATTCGTAGGTTGTTTATCAATATACTTTCGATTTCCACCGATAAACATATTCACATATTAACAAAAAAAAATTGTAAGCTGCTTACCGATTTTTTTTTTCGTTATGAGGTTATGAGAAATTCTTATATTTACGAAATAAGTTGTAAGCCGTTTATTGAAAATATTTCCGTTATGAGGCGATGAAGAAATTCACATAATTACAAAAAAGTTGTACAATTTTATAAAAAAAAAACAGTGTAAATATTTGTTACAGTCAGGAATGTACAGTTTCGGTGAGCGCCACCACCATAAGATCCCAAGCATCGAATGTGCTGTAACTATGTTTAGCGGCTATACACTTAAGGACAGGCAGTTTCAAATTTAAAGAGAACTGCCTGCAGTGAAGTTGTTGACCGAACACAATAAAAATTCCTCATTTCTCGAACACAATAAAAATTCCGTATAAGGATTTCTTTTTTTAGATTTAACTGACGCAGAAGTCGGTCACGTGGTCCGCCGAGGTGTGATGAAAGCGTGCACTGATGGTCGTGTTAACCCAGTTTCAATCCCGGGTAAGAACATCTAAAAAAATTTTAGCGGAGGCTTGCCACCTCGTAAATGACTTTACGAGTAAGAGATTTATCTCTAAGGCATGTATAAAACTTATCCATCAAATGCATAAGCCTTTCGGAGCCGGTGTCAAAGATTATGTTCCAGTCTGTGAGTAGAAGAATTAAATCGTAGGCAGCTCACTGATTTGAGAGAAGTTCCCCTGTTCCTTAAAGGGATGTTGTGGGACATAAGTAAGTAGAATTCGGTCATAAGAACCTGTGGGACCCTTAAAACGGCCGACGGAGTCATGGGGGCCGTAAATACGTATAATAATTATTTTTTTTGTCAATCTTTAGTAGCGGTAAAGGGTTAAGACATAGAAAGTGTACATAATACAGCCAACAGGCAGCCAGTGAGTTAATCAGCTATCTATCCCAATTGCTGCAAAAAAACTCTACTCCGTCTAATGGTAAAGTGAGCTTTGAAAATATTATTCCCACTCATTGTTTACATCTGCCAAAGAAGAAGTTGGGTTACCAAACACCGCTCCCACAGAACTCATGGTACAACGAAGAGTGTAAAAACAGTTACAGAAGCGAACAATGCTGTCCATAACGCACAAGAGCTGCTTGGGAAAATATCTGACTGTTAGAATAGAGAAAAAAGAAAAAAAACTAGTGAGTGTGAGGAGATCGAGATGTACCGGCGTAAAAGTGATGACCGAAAATATTCTCAAAAATTCAAACATTGACTGAGGGCCCATTTAATGGTATGAGCTCCTGTAGAGATAGAAATGGAATACTGGTCACGAACTCGGCAAGTGTACTGAGTTTATGGAGTTATCACTTTTCCAACCTATTAATGTCTGAAGATTCTCTTCGAGAATACGACCGAGTACCAATCATTGAGGATTGGTACACGCAGAGAAAAAACATGGTTACTACATGTTTACGGCAATAATATGTTATCCGCAATAAAAGTATGTTCGTCGCAACCATAGCATTGTTAACTGAATTTAGTTTTACAATAGTATAATTGCTGCAATATTAATATTGTTGAAATGCAACAATAGTATTATTGCCAAATTTTAAAATGAAAATATGTTTATAGCAACAACTTAAATATGGTTGGTGCGACAAAAGTATTGTGATTACGGCAATCATACTGTATGATTGTCATTTTTCTTCATTTAAATATGCTGTTAAGAACAAATGTTATTGGTACAGATCTAATGCTATAATAGTGTTTTTTATCGATATTAAATTTTTTGAAACGAGCTGCTTTGGTTTTGTTTAACTGAAATATTTTTAATAAAAACGCTTACGCTTATTTATACTTATTTTTTTTACTGTGAAATAAATCACTCCTATTATTTTGAATTTAATTTTTATTTTTGAATAATTTTCATAATTCAAATCTATTGTCGACAACTTAAACAAATTCTAATAAATTATATTGGGGATCATAGTATAATTGTGTGTGACCATACTATGGTTGTAGGGATCATAGTATGGTTGCATTTGAACCATACTATTGTTTTGAGGATCATAATATTGTTGTACCACAACCATATACCCAACAATAGTATTATCCTCTTCGAATATTGTCACCACAACCATACTTTTTTTCTGCGTGTACTTATCCAGTCTAGAACTCAAGACAGCAATCGTGCGCCTATAAAAAATAAGATTGCACTTGCTGATGTTTTAGCGTCTAAGCTAAGGGGTGTTTTTTATTGGGGTATAGAACTTTAAGTTGGCATCACTTTTTTAACTGGCGGCCATTTTGTCAGCTGTCAAGTGATTAATATTTAGTTTGGTTTGCCATTTCATCATGAACAGGTTGACAAAAGAACAACGCTTGCAAATCGTGCAAATTTATTTCGAAAGTAATGGTTCAGTTCGCGAAGTTCACCGCAAGCTCCGTCCATTTTATGGTCGACATAATCGTCCATCAGAGCAATTAATTCGGTTAACCATGGATCGGTTAACATGGACCATTGGATTATTTTCTTTGGGGATATGTGAAGTCGCTCGCCTACGCCAACAAACCAGAAACACGTTAGGGGACTTGGAAGCCAACATTCGTGGCGTTATTGCCAACATACGGCCCCATATGCTCGAAAAAGTGGTTGAAAATTGGACCTATAGCTTTATTCGAGCCAGCCGCGGCGGCCACATACCCGAAATCATATTTAAACATTAATGGCATAAAATTATCCTTCCAATAAAGACAAATTGATGGACATTAAAACGATTTTCTTGTGTTTTATTTTAATTCGAAGTTCTATACCTCAATAAAAAAACACCCTTTACAAAAAGCTGCAGGGGAGGATTTCGTCAGGGCTTTTGACAAATTTGTTGAAAGAAAGCGTGATTGATGATTAGAATATCAGAGTACTGTTTCTTGTTCATACAGCATGGATTGCGTAAACTATCGTGGTATAGGATAACTACTAATTGTCCATACTTCGTGTACGACTGGTGCCCCATGTTATCAATATCATTGGCAGGTATCAGTGCGGCGTTAGGCCTAAGTCTACATCTGGTCAGACTTTGCATTGCGCCAAATCCTAAAAACGTCTTGAGAAATAGAAATAGAATAGAATTTTTTTTATAAAGCCGCCTTCGGCAGTCGAATGAAAAATATAAAAAAGAGATGGACCCCTACCAAATTTTGAAACAAGACTTATATTTTAAATTTTTAAACAATAATGATCAATCTATAACTAGAGGTAATTTTTCAACGGGGTTTGTTTCACAGATTACGCATGATTTCTTTTTCTTTCCAGTATTGTTTGCCATTTAATCATGGAAAGACTTACATCGCAAAAACCACGATGTGTGTCTTTAACGCCATTCCAGTCAAAATGATCGAACGAGTCATCCAAAAATGGACCCTCAGAATGGACATCCTAAGGCGTAGTTGCGGCCAACATTGGGAAAAATTATATTAAAAAATGGCATAAAATGAAATGTCCTTTCGAATGAACAACAAAGATTCTAAATTTTTTTTTTTTTTAAAAATACCTCTAGATCAATTTATTTAAACAATATCATTTGCCACCTTAAAAATTCTAATCATCAATTAATACAGAGTCGACACACCAACAATTTATCCCATTAAAGTAGTTTAAACATTAGCCAAAAACTCATCCACATGATTCACAGAAAATTTCTAATTTATGTTTTGCTAGAACACCACAGCCCTCGGCGGTCAAGTTGTGTGGAGTAGAGCATTTTTCTACGCTATTGTTTTTGTTGTTGTTGAAAATTTAGCCAACACTCCTCGGTTGATCAATTTGATTAGATGTGCTAATAATGTAGAAGCTCCAAATCTAACATCGTTGTTGCCCGTACCAACTATCGTCGTTAATCAGTTGAAGATGGAAATTGATTCGTATTTATTATTAGTAACTACTGAATTTTGTTGAACGGTCTTGTTGTGGGGCTAGCCTGACGTTTCCCATGTCAATCAAATTTCGAAAACGTTTTGTTTGATGAATATTTATGGATGGCCCGACTCAAACTCAACTTGGAACGCTTGAGGGCGTTCAAAATATTTAAGCATTAAATTAACCTTTTTCCAACCTCAACTACAACAAACATGGAAACATTCAAATACACAGTCAAATCAAATTTATTAAATGTTAAATATTTTTAATAAATGATAAACCACAAACGGGAGAAAATCTTCAAATAAAAACATACACACTCTTGTATTAAAAAGCATAACAAATTAGCAAAAACAAAACAAATCAAAAATACTAGAAAAATATCAAAATTAGCTTGAGACATAAATATTATAATGAGGACGATGGCAACGAGGTAGTAAAAGTTTACAACAAATTAACAAAAAAAAAAAGTTACCGACACGATTATCTCTGGATTGATGATATGAAAGAGATAAAACTTTGGTGGCTGTTGAAGTATTTATTATCTAGTACGTCAAAAAGTTTGTGACAGCAACGAGTTAAAGACTGCATCAAAATAGAATTGTAGAACTGTAGACATTTTTGATATTTTCCGTAGAAAGTTGTGAAATTTTCCGTAAAAAGTTGTAACGTTTTTATTTAAAAAATTCTTCTTAAAAATTGCCAAAATAGTTTTCTAGAAAATTACCAAATTTTAGAAAATTGCTAAATGTTCTCCATAAAACTGCCACATTTTTGTATGGATATATTTCAAAACAAAACGTTTTCTGAAAAATTTAGCAAATTTTATTAAAAAATTTTCTTATTTATACTCGTACTCGTATATAAAACTAATATGAGACGCGCAAAATAGAAAGGGACCTAAGGTTAAAAACCAGTTTTGTTCAGGAGAGCCATTTTAAAGATTAGGTCCCTTTCATAAAACGCGCATATCTCTGGGAGGGAACACTTTTGGGGCATGGGATCAGTCTCATTCGATGCTCAGATGTTGTCCACATTAAAAAAAAGAAAAAAAAATGAAAATTGATTTTTTTACCCTTAGGTCCCTTTCTCTATGCGCTGCCACATACGAGTATAGTAAACTTAGGAAAATTATCAAATTAAAAACAAATGAAATTCCCAATTTTTTTTTTGAAAAAAATTGACAAAACTGTCCTTAAAAAATCCCGAAATTTTGCCAGAATTTTTCTAAAAAAAATTTTCTCTTCAAAAAAATCCCCAATTTTTTTAAAAAAAAAAAAAGCAAAAATCGCCAAAATTTGTATAATTTTTTTAAATATTTTTATGAGAGATCCCATTTAAAATGCAAAAAAAAACTCTTCTGCTTTCTGTTTCCTAACAAAAATGTCAATACACATTAGAGCGGGTCGTTTGTTAGGGAGGCAAAAAAATCGCTCAAGTGACAAGGAAAATCTTATCGTAAACAAATCACAATTTTTGGCACTTTACATGAAAAAATCAGCGAAATTGTTTTTTTTCTTTTTGGAGTTTATTTTTCTCTTTAGAAATGTATTAAGTCAGAACATATGTAAATGAAAAAAAGGATTTAACAAATGGATTTAATAGAAAAGAAAATAAAAAAGATTATTGTTTGAAGTCTTTTGAATTCAAGTACGGGTCAAAAGGCGGGACATCAGAATTATTTTTATGTAGATCCCTAGAATACGAATTTCCTTCTCACTTGGGCGAGTTTTAAATCAACCCGCTCTAATATACTTAGTACAAAAAATTCTCAAAAAGTACTACGAGCATGTTCTTATATAGCCTATAGGCGTATTTTTTCAGAACAAAAAAAAATTAAAAATTCAAATCAAGTGTGAAATCTTTATTGGTAATTTTAAAGGACATTTAATGGCATTTATTTTTTGAAAATAATTACTTTCAAATGTTGGCAACTGTATTATGGAAATGAGCGTTCGGTGAGAAACGGAAAGATCCGCTGTTTTCGACCAAAATGTTGTTCAGTGATGAGTCCCTCATCTGGCTCAACGGCAAAGTCAATAAACAAAATTGCCGCCTTTGGGCTGAAGAGCAACAAGAAGAGGTTCAAGAGGTGCCATTATACCCAGAGAAAACAACGGTTTGGTGCGATTTATAGGCTGGTCAAATCATCGGTCCATATTTTTCAAAAAATGAAGGCCGGCACGTTACCGTGAATGGTGCTCGCTATTGCGCATTGATTTCGATCTTTATGCTACCTGAAATTGAAGCTCGTAATCTTGACGACACTTGGTTTCAACAGAACGGTGCCACTTGCCATACAGCTGCTCAAACAATAGATCTATTGAGAGGTCATTTCGAAAAGCAGCTCATTTCACGTTTTGGAGAGGTGAGTTGGCCGCCTAGATCGAGTGATATCACACCTTAAGACGTTTTTCTTTGAGGTTACGTAAAGTCCAAAGTCTGTGCTGACAAACCAGCTATGATTCAGGTTTTGAAAGCCAACATACGCGTGTCATTAAAGCCATACCGGTCGAAATTCTCGAACGAGTCATCCAAAATTGGACCCTCAGAATGGAAACCCTGAGGCCAACATTTGAAGGAAATTATATTCAAAAAGTAAATGCCATAAAATGTCCTTTCAAATTACCAATAAAGATTTCACACTTGATTTGAATTGTTATATTTTGGATCACCCTGGAATATCTTCCACATTTCTAGTAAAAACTTTTGCTTCAAGGAAAGTGCAGATATTGTCAAAAAATAATATTATAAAAAATTGTCAAAATTTTTTTATAAATAAATGTCCAATATAATTTGAAGAAAATTATCAACACAATCTGTTTAAAAAATCCTTAAATTTCTTATAAGGACAACAAAATGTTCTCATAGAAAACTGGTAAAATACGAAAGACCGTTTTTTACAGAAATTTTCAAATGTTTCTTAAAAAAAAAATTGCAATTTTTTATTTAATAAAATTTAAAAAATTGCTAATAATTGCCAATTGTAAAGGTAGGTTTTCCTACAGCAAATGTCCAAACATTTTTAAATGGAAATTTGCTAATCATCTGCATAAATACATTTTTTAAAATAATTGACAACTTTTAATTGCAGAAACTTGCGAAAGAAAATGTTTTATATTTTTTATATTTGTGGCAAATTGATAAAACTTGGCTTTGAAAAATTACCAACAATTACAATATTTGCTATAGAAAATTGCGAAACATAGTTTAACAGAAAATTGTTAAAATAGCAAAATGTTACACATCAAACATTCAAAACTTTCTTATGAAAAATTCTAAAATGCAAAACTTTTGAATATGAATTAAAAATTACAAAAACATATCTTTAAAACCAAAAGAGCAGGTTGAAAACAATGCGAATAAATCGCTAACGAAAAAGTGGAAAATTGCGTTTGGATTAAAAAAGCAAGAGAGCGACAAATTGACACAGATGACAGTTCTTACTAACAGTTTCAACAGATTTCTGTATAAAATTATACAATTTTTAATAATAAATTGCAATTTTCTGTTTACAATTTCCAAAACTTTTGTTAACAAAACTTTCTAAAATGTTTTCTTAAAAATTGCCCACATTTTGTTTAAAGGAATAGTAATTTTTTATTTAAAATTGCAAAAACACAAGTTCCGAGAAAAAAAAATTACCAAAATAAATTCCTATAGGGTGGTTAAATTTTTAGGGCCGATGTTGAATGTGAACCACACTTAAACGTCAAGTTTTTTTCTGCATTTCATTTGATTTTTCTCAATTTTAGACTAACTCAATTTGAACCATGGATACACAAGCGAGCAACGCGTTGGAGTTATTCAGGCTTCGGGCAACAATGGATCAATTTTTGAAGAGGCACGTTTTCACCTCAGTGGATTCGTCAATAAGCAGAATTGCCGCATTTGGGCGAATGATAATCCAAGAGTGATAGTCACCCACAAAGAGTGACTGTTTGGAGCGGTTTAAGGGCTGGCGGCATCATCGGGCCGTATTTTTTCCAAAATGAGGCAGTACTGTGTATGGTGTTCGCTATCGTGAGATGATAACGAACTTTTTATGGCCCGAATTGGAAGTTATGGATGTGGACGATATGTGGTTTCAACAGGACGGTGCCACTTGCTACTCAGCTAACGAAGCAATGGCTCTTTTTTGCGCGACAAATTCAATGGTCGTGTTATCTCACGTCATGGCGATGTTAATTGGCCGCCAAGATCATGTGATTTGACACCGTTGACCTTGTTTCTTTGGGGTTATTTGAATGAAAAAGTGTACGTCGACCAGCTAGCAACAATTCAAGAGCTAAAGGATGAGATAATTCGGCACATTAACGCCATAGAATCCAATTATGCCTCGGCGTCATCGAAAATTTGGACCATTGGATGGAGATGTGCCGTCGCGGCGGCCATTTGGACGATATTTTGTTCCATGCATAATTGAGTCATGCCAATATTATCATAACAAAAAGAAATGACAATCATTTCCTAAATATTTTGTGTTTTATTCAAAATCAACCACCCCTTACAATTTCTTGAGAAAAATTTTATAAATATTTTCTTAAAAATGCCTAAAATTATTTTAATGAAACTCTAATATTTTGTTAAAAATTTCAAAAACAAAAGTTGTCAAAAAGTTTGTTGGCAAAATTGCTAACAAATTCGTTAAAATTGGCCAAAAGAGATCAATACTTCCTTGCTATTGTTCGCAAGAAAGTATTGACATCTATCAAAAACGTTTTAATAAAAGTTTTCAACAGTTTTTTTTTATAAAACTGATATTAAACAAAAAATTAGAAACAAAAAATGCCAAAATTTTCAAACACAAAAATTGCCAAAACTTTCATAAAAAAGATTGCCAAAATATATGGAAAAAATTGTTTAAATAAAAAAACCGTGTGTTGACTATCATCCACACGTACTAAAATTGGTAATTTCACATGGACCAGCTGATTAATGAAGCCAGTGAAAATCATCATGATCATCAGCATGAAATAACAAAAATATTGCTGTGCGTTTTTATGCGCCGGCGCATACATCGGCTTGTGTACATTTCGTAAAGTGTGCGATTGATCTTCAGCGAACAGAGAAACACTAGCACTAGGGTCTACAAGGGCCACCATAGTAGAAACTCCTTAACAGTTGTAGCGATATGTAGATATCATTAATCATAGCGCGATATGTTGTAGCCCACATATCGATCGTATTGTTCTTGGGATTTGTAATCAAAGGGAAAATTGTGATTTGTTATGGCTTTGATTGGTTTAAGCGCCTTCTTGGGCCATTAAAATTAAAAAAAAAAATAAAACAAAAGTGTGATGGTAAGATTTGATATCATTTGTAAGAGTTTGAATGTGGTTTTTATATTGATGACCCATTTAATAGATTTCCTATAGGTTGGAAGGCCATTTGATGGATAATTTATAGGCTGAGTGTGAAAGCTACGAAAGCGAAAGCTCGTATCAAAGAGAGTTGAAACTAGGACAATAGCTATAGAGCATGTAGGACATATCATTCGTTGAAATTCTTAAATTTCTTTAGTTGAGAAGCGAGTATATAAAAAGTGTGCATAATCCAATGAGATAATGAGATCAAATAAAGGGTAGTCCAACTAAAATGCACGATACACAATGTATAAGTAAAAAAACAAAGAGTTTTTTAGAGAAAGAAGGATATATGACAATTATCCCACGACAGTCGGTTCTATGGACCGAATTGACCCGAAGAGCAATTCTTTGGCCAGGGGCTGTCACCCCGGCATACAGTTGCCGCTACAACACCAACAATTATTTGTGAAGCAAAATATCGACCGAATGATCGCCATGGCTTCGGTGGCATACTTCTATGCGATGCTTCATATTTTCAAATACTCTGTGCCATGACGGAAGTCAAATGTCGTTAATGTGCGAATTATCTCATCCTTTAGCCTTAAAAATGTTCTTGGCATATTGACGTACACTTTTCTTATTAAATATCCCAAAAGATATTCGTTTTAAATATCAAATCACATGATCGTGATTAACAATTAACATCGACACGTCGTGAGATAACACGGCCATTGAATTTCTTGCGATTAAGAGGCATTGCTTGGTTGACTATGTAACCAGTGGCACCATCCTGTTGGAACCACATATCGTCCAGGTCCATGTCCTTAATTTCTGGCCACAAGAAGTCCGTTATCATCTAGCGAAAGCCAACACCAGTCACGGTAACTGCTTGGCCGACCTCATTTAGGAAAAAGTATGGCCCGATTACGACGCCAGCTCATAAACCGGGCGAGCATGCACAGGTGTTTTCACATTTCCTACTGAAATTTGCGCACAATTCTCCCGATTGTTTTAAATAGTGTAACTGGCCAATGTCGACCTTCACTATTCACACACTGCTGCATACGCTTTCTAAAGTTTTCCTGAACTCCAGCAAGCAAGCCGACTGGTATTCTGCCAATTTCAGCCTCAATATTGGTAATTTGGTCTTCCAAGGTGTTGGGACGGTTGATATACACCTTCGACTTCAGGTAACCCCAAAGAAAACAACCACATGGTGCTTAGTCTGGTGAGCGTGCCGGCCAGTTCGTAGCACCCCTCAAAGAGATAAGCCGTCCAGGAAACATTTGCCTCAAAAAATTCATGGTAACCCTCGCTGTGTGTGCAGTGTGCCACTGCATCCTGTTGAGACCATGTACTCGAATCCTCTAATTGCAATGCCTTAAGAGCCGGCTGAAAAAATCCTGTATCATAGTCAAGTACCGTTCGGAGTTCACAGTTACGGCAAGACGGTTATCCTGAATAAAGCAAGGGCCAATGATGCCTACTCGTGTTATGGCGCACCACACAGCGGTGTTGTAATCCTTCTCTCAGTTGCCCTTCGTACCCATGACACCTTCCCTGCTGTTCTCAATGAAGTTACCCAATTTAGAATTTATTGCCGTCCAGGAAAACGCCCGCGTGGGCAAACAGCGAATCGCAAACGAAAAGCACGCTGAACTGCAATGATCGAATGCGCATTTGAAAAATACGCTTCAACACAAAATGACCTCTCCTCAGGTGTCCAATGCATGATGGCAACTGAAAGGCAGACGAATACAAAACTCCCTTTAGCCACTATAAGCCACGCACACTCTCCACTCTTTTCGATCAACGGTGCCGCCACAGCCTGCAGTGCAAAAAAGCAAATTACCGCGCTCCACACTGTATAAGTATATATATAAAAAAAATCCGATGTAAAAACAGTAAGAAGAAGCAGTTGTATGTGTCCAGAACTTGCCACGAAACGTCACTGAAATCAGTTAAAAGTGCAGTTTCGTACAACTTTTTTTAATTCCTTTAGAGGGGAACTTTCCCCTTTTGCATGATTTGGTCGTATTTAAACCAACCAATCAACAACTACAATACATATATCTGTCGAATAAGACGACCCTAGTTATTTTCGTTTGGACTGAAAGTAACAGACAGACGGACATTGCAAAACCGCCTTAGAATTTTTAGACAAACAAAAATAAAACCCGATCGTAAAAAAATTGCTAATGGTACAAACGATTAACTATAACGAAATTTGACCATGCTTATACGAGGGCGACCGCAAAACTAACTGGCCTGGCACATTTTCTGTTTTACTAGAAACTTTTTTTTTGTTTTTTAAAAGCAATCTTTTATAAGCCATCTGTCAAAATTTCCGAAATATGTAATGATTATTTTCTTTGTTACAGGTGATTGAAGTAAACAAGTTTTATAATTTTTGGAAAATGGAAAATAAAGAGTTTCGTGCGGTAATTAAACACCTTTATATGAAAGGTTATACGCCCCAATTAATCAAAGATGAATTGGATTCTGTTCATGGAGATAATGCACCATCATACTCCACCGTGAAATCCTGGGTTCAACAATTTAAAATGGGTCGTTCAAGTACGGACGATGAACAACGCTCTGGAAGACCGAAAACTGCTACTACTATTAAAAACATTAGAACAATATTTAATAAAGCGACTAAAGATAGACGAGTAAAGCTCAGAGAACTTGCTGATATTGTTAAAATACACGAAAAACAAGTTTTGAGTATTTTACATGATAAACTCCACATGAAAAAGCTATCCGCAAGATGGGTGCCGCGTTTGTTGACTTTGCCCCAAAAATCGTCCGTTGGACCAATTCCGAGGAGCTTTTAGCGATTTATCAGCGTAATCCAATAGAATTCTTGCGCCGATAACTGTTGATGAAACATGGATCCATCACTACATCCAAGAATGCAAAAGAACAGTCAAAACAATGGATAGAAGCTGGTAAAAGTGGTCCCAAGAAGGCGAAAACTGTTAAGTCAGCAGGAAAAGTAATGGCCATAGTATTTTAGGATGCAAGGGGTATAATATTTATTGATTATCTTGAGAAAGGAAAGCATTACTGGATCGGTTGAGTGAAGAAATCAAGATAAAACGACCACATTTAGAAAAAAAAGTTCTTTTTCATCAAGATAATGCTCCTTCACACACTGCATTTTTAACTCAACAAAAACTGGCCGAATTACGATTTGAAATTGCTTCGCATCCACCATACAGTCCAGATTTAGCTCCTTCTGATTATTTCTTGTTTCCAAATTTAAAAAAATTTCTCGGTGGCAAATAATTTTCGTCCAATAGCGAGGTTATTGCTGAAACTGAGGCATATTTTGAAGGTCTTGAAAAATCTTATTTTTCGGATGGAATTAAAAAACTTGAAAAACGTTTGATGAAATGTATTGAGTTGGAAGATTATGTTGAAAAATAAATAATAATAATTCCAAAAAAACGGTTCTTTTTATGTTAGGCCAGTTACTTTTGCGGTCGCCCTTGTATTATAGTAAACGTTTAGCCTCCACACGAAAAATGCCCGTTCCCATTTGAGGTCCTTTAAATTTCGTATAATGTGTTGTGTGCTAACAATATCCAATGCCAGGTAAGTTGAAGTTTATCGGACAATGTTTTCAAATATCCTTCAGCGTTAAGGTTCTGCAGCTCGAAAGTCACAAATTAAATTCGAACGAATTAAACGCTCTTACTTAATCTCGACCACATTCTTTTGATATAGCCCCATAGAAAGGGCCTTTTAGATTTGGAGTCCTGTATCTACCGTAAATGTTCGCGGAACCTTTCAAATAATAGAGTGATGTTGGGCGTCAAACACTGGGCCCCTTCCGACAAGTTAAAGTAAGTATTTGTCGCATCACGTCTTGTCACGTGACGTTTTATGTAAGGGTCTTAAAAAATGGCCGCGGATATTAAGTTTTTTTTTTAAATTCAAACATTTTTGTTAAACTAAAAAATATATAAATAATACAACAACATACAGGGTGTCTGTCGGGAAGGTATACTTTGTTTGTCTATAATTTTTGATTAAATGAAAGATATTCGGATCTTATATTGTACGGTTATAATGTACGGAATACAATTATCAGATAAATGACCGACTTTGTTAGCCACACAAATGCGAGCCATTTTAAGCACATTTTTTATTACATTCTCACAAATTTCACGCGGTATTTCATTAATATCATCACGAATATTTTGTTTAAGTTTTTCAAGCGTAGCTGGTTTGTTTGCATAAACTTTGCTTTTCATATATCCCCACAAAAAGAAGTCCAGAGCAGTCAAATCTGGCGACCGTGGAAGCCAATCAACATCACTACGTATTTCTTAAAATAACTTATTGTGGAAAGAGGTCTCGCAGTAATTCCATTGCAATCCTGGCTGTATGCGATGTGGCACCGTCTTGTTGATACCACATGTTAATCAAGCCCAAAGCACGTAGTTCTGGCGTTAAAAAGTTTTCAATCATATCACGATATCGCTCTGGTGTGCAATTTGGTCATGATTCCTCCTGGCCAAATTGCACACCAGACTGTTACTTTCAATGGATGCCAAGGTAACTGATAAATAATTTGAGGCTTTTCCATTGCCCAGAACCGACTGTTCTATTTACTCACATATCTTTCTAATGAAAATGTGCCTCGTCACTCATTATGATTTTTTCATGAAAATCGGGGCGAGCTGTAACATCCTATTGGCATATGTTCGGCGGGGTAAATGGTCTTGTGGAAGAAGCTCTTGTGTCAACTGAATCTTAAATGGAAACAAATGCAAATCCTTGTACTAAATGTGGCCAATGCTATTTTTTGAATACCAAGCTCCTGAGCACGGCGCCGAATTGGGGTCGATAGATTGTTTTGAACACTTTCTTGAGCAGCATTAATGTTTTCAGCCGATCTTGCAGTACGTTGTGGCCCATACTTGGGCCTATCAGCTACAGACCATCTTTCTTCGAAATCATTCACAACACGATAAATAGTGCGTTTTGTGGGCACGTTGTTTCTTTCAAAAATTTCACCTTACTTTCTCATCATCACAGTTATGATGATTGATGATTGATTTTGATAAAATGTTTTAACGACTAAAACACGTTGGTTTATCGAATATTTTTCATAATAAATTTGCCACGTCTCTACTGCACGACTGCCAAATATGAACTGTCTAGACTATTGTTTACCAAAATGGCGGCAAAGTAGTATACCTTCCCGGCGGACACCCTTTTTAATTGCATCAGTGCCCTTTAGGTATTATTCAGGCGAACAGCAAATATATTCAACTAAAAAGTTGATCAAACGATAAACAGAATAAGAAAATAACATGAAATGAAAAAGATAAAATTGTTTACATTACGAGGGATGCTATATATATATTTCTGGCACCATCTGACACTTCCATTGGAAAGTTTGACATTTTTTAGCATAAACTGAGAACTCAGAACGTTTTTGACGTACGGCCATCATTTGTGCTGTTTACAGTGACTTGAAAAAATCTATTCGGCAAAAATATAAAATTAACTAGTGAACATTTTCGTAGGACTATTTTTCACAACTTTCGAAGTGGATTGTCACGATAAGAGTGCACCGATGAACATAAATCTTTGTATGGCGATGAAGCACCATCCTATAGCACTGTGAAAAACTGGTTTAATGAATCCAGTCGTGGCCGACGCTCGCTCAAAGACGAAGGTCATGAAGGTCGTCCAAAAGCGGCCAAAAACATTGATGCCGTGCGTGAACTGATAATGCACGATCGTCATGTGACACACCGTGAGATAGAGGCATCCTTAGGAATTTCTTCCACCAGTATACATTCGATATTGCATGAACACCTGGCCGTTAAAAAGGTTTGTTCTCGTAGGATCCCTAATAATTTAACGAATGCTCAAATAAAGGCTCGTATGGATTGGTGCAATGAGATGTTGAAAAAGTATAACTGCATTAGCTCAAAGGCAGTTTATAACATTGTCACAGGTGACGAATCATGGATCTATTCGTATGAGCCCGTAACAAAACAGCAATCGACCGCGAGGGTCTTCGAAGACGAGACAAATCCAACGAAAGTTGTTCGTGGAAGAAGCACTTCGAAGCAAATGGTCGCCTGTTTCTTCGGCAAAACTGGTAATGTGGCGACTGTTCCGCTTGGGCAACGTCGGAGGTCAATTTTGAGTGTTACACCACAATTTGTTTGCCTGAAGTCTTCGGAGAAATTCGAAAAACGAACAAGAGAAAGCGGATCATTTTTTATCAGGACAATGCGAGCTCTCACACATCAGATGAAACGATAAGATATTTGACCATTCAAAATGTCGAACTGATGGGCTATCCACCGTACCGCCCTAAATTGGCACCCAATGACTTCTTCTTATTCCATAGCATCAAGAAAAAAACTTGGTCAACATTTTTCATCGCCCGAAGCAGCTGTTGAAGCGTTCAAAAATCATGTTTTGGAGGTGTCTCAATCAGAGTGGAAAAAGTTCTTCGAAAATTGGTTTGTGCGCATGCAAGTGTATTGATCTTAAAGGAGAATATGATAAAAAGCAATAGAACCATTTCCAATGATAAATTATAGTGTTGTTATTGCTGGACCCGAAATTTAAATAGCAAGCCTCGTAGTTAGTGACTAGCGCTTTTTTAAAGTTAAATGTGATCCGAATCGGATAACAACTGCGGTTCTAGCGAACATTACACACCCAAGGTTGTAAATAACGAAGCTGTGCTACACGATAGCTATTCTGACAAGAGGCCTAAAATGTTTCTGAAAACTCAAACGCACCTTAGCTAAAACTGTGTGAGATGGATGTACGACAAGTTTATTTTAATTAAGAGCTGGCAACATTTTTTCCAAACACTGTGCTGAAAATGTGTATAAAATTGTGTTCCATAAATAATGGCAATGTTTACCCTTTTAATTAAACCAATAATTGTTATTTGTTTTTTCTTTCGGAATTATAAAAATAAAACTTTGATTTTGACCACCATGTCTGAAGGTTGGTAAGGAAACCCCTGTGTTTAGGCTTCTCTTAGCCTTGATCTCCTCAAACAATTATAGGCATCAATGCCACGCTGCATATCAAGAAAACAAATAAACCCTTTAGGTTCAAAATTGCTTCATATAATTAGTTCGTTTGATTGCTTGTCATTATCGGGAAAATTAACGAACATTTTTTCAGCGGCGCTTTTTTGTTTGGTTTTTTTTGTGCTTTGTCGGCCGGCCTTCTGTCTGGCGGAGGGACTATCTGACATCAAAAAACAAGAGAAGTTAAAATTGTCCACATGTTGATTTTAGTTTGTCTGCCACAACACTTGGCGGCTAAGGCCCCCCTTAATTCACCGCAATTGTAGCAATCATGCAAACTGTGGTTAAACAGAAACAAAGAGAAACCAGCAAAACGTTTAATTTATTAACTTGTTACAATATTTGTTACAACTTCAATTCAAAATCCAATTTCGGAGCATTCAAAAACAAAAACAAGCCCAGCTAGCCACAAAGCAGCCGTAGAAAAGGCACCCCACTTCCCTGACACTGTGGACACAACAGAAAAAAACAGAGAAATAGAGGCGTTTTTCCAAAGTAAGCAGCAACAAGCTCTAAGCCAAACAGGCAAACGGACTAATAAATGGATGGACAGACAAACAGACGACTACCGCACGATTGGATAGAGCAGCAGCAACTTTGTTGCTGCCAACAGCTGCCAGTATTCACACGTCATTTAATTTCGATTAGTCAAGTGGCAGTTATAGTTAAACACACTCACACTTACTTTGTCCATTCGTCGTCTACACCGTCACTAGTCAGTCGGCGTGCCGTGCAATTGCGACCAGACCTACAATTACAGACAGATATTGAAAACGCATTCACTCGTTCAATTGCAATTTCACAATGTTATCGACTCACACTGACACCGACCGACTGACTGTCACTACAGAACTGAAAAAACATGTGTAGACATTTCGATTTGTAATTTTAATATTTTCGTCGGTGTTTTTCTGTTCCTTTTGGAATTGGAATTGGCCACAAAAATGTTGCCAGAAATTATGGAACATGAAAATTGTGCTCTGCAAATAACTTACTTCGATCAGAGTTACTTTTGTTTCAGAAATGGGCAACCTGATCGGTGTCTGGGGAAGGCATGTTGTCCTCAATTAGACAAATGGATTAATTCTTTCAAATTTTCAGAAACTTTATAAATATTTTACATGGCGTTCTTAGAATCTGAAAAAAATTCATAAAGCGGTGCTTTGCGGTAATTAAAAATCAATATTCCACCTCAATATCCTAGTTTTTTTCGAGTTTTTTTGGCCCATCATTACTCCACATTAGAATGTCCAAAAACCCTTTGTTCTTTGAAAACCTAAAATTTCGAGGTCTTTTTTAAAAGCCGTGTTTTAAAAAACCGACTGTCGGGGTTTTTAAAAGGGTAAAAACCGGCATTAACCGACATTCCGGCTTTAGCCTTTGACCTAAGAATGGAAAATATTTCCCCAATCAGAAGAGAAGTTAATGTCCCATTTTCTAGACTCTAGAACGCTTTAAATCACTTGCTGCGAATAGAGTTTTTTTTATTTAAAATAAAAACTAGCAAGGGATGGTCCAACTGAAACGCACGATGTTATTATTTTGATATTTTTTTATTACGATGGAACCCTTTATGACAATTATGTGTAAACTAAAATATCGGCTAAATGCTCGCCACGGCTTCGGTGGCACAGCTCCATCCGATGGTCCGTATTTTCAATGACTCTAATTGACATAATTGAGGTTCAATGTCGTTAATGTGCCGAATTATCTCCTTCGTTAGCTCTTAAACTGTTCTTGGCTTATTGACACTTTTTCTTTTAAATGTCCCCAAAGAAAGAAGTCCAACGGTGTCAAATCACATGATCGAGGCGGCCAATTAACATCGAGCCATTGCTTGTTTGTTTTTTGTTATCATGTATTGGGTCTTTTATAATTAGTATGAATTGAAAAGTTTTTATTCTGGTTCGAGACCTTTGTTGTTTCTTTTTCGGAATCAACGTAAAAATTGGTTAAATGTACTGGCTAGGCTGCCAAGCAGACTGTAGAGCTGTTTCTAAACCCACCAAGGTTTCTCTTCAGCAGTCTTTGGCAACGATTACTTCGGCTACAAATCACCAGACTTGTACGGGAGTTTTATTTAAATATCACTTTGCATAAAATCTTCGAAATGTGCGTAGGCTATGTGGCAAGTAGCAACATCCGTTTGGAATCACATATTGTCCAGATCCATATTCTAAATTTCTGGCTTCAAGAAGTCCATTGTCACCGCGAACTCCAATCACTGTAACTGATTGGCCGACCTCATTTTCGAAGAAGTACGACCTGATGATGCCGCCCATAAATCGCAACAAACAGTCACTCTTTGTGGATACACCGGCTTTTCAACAATCACTCGTGGATTTTTATATGCCCGAATGGGGACAATTCTGCTTGTTAAGGAATCCACTGAGGTTAAAGTGCGCCTCTTCGCTAAAAGTTATTTTCTTCGTAAAGTCAACATTCACTTCTATCTGTTCAACCAACCATTCGTCGTGTTGACGACGCTTGAAATGGGCAGTAGGCTTCAGCTCTTGGGTAAATTGAACATTGTAGGCGTGTAAATTTAAATCTTTATTCAAAATATGTTGTGATGTTCGTGACCGACAAGGAATTGTTGGACACGATAACGATTAGTCGAGGTTGACGGCTCATCTGCCGCACTATCGCGAACAACATCAATGTCTTCTTAACAATCACTCCCTGATTCTCATTTGAAGTTGCCATAGACTTCTGCCTGTTCAACCAACCATTCGACGTGTTGACGACGCTTGAAATGGGCAGCAGGCTCTTGAGTCAATTGAACATTGTAGGCGTGTAAATTCAAATCTTGATTAAAAATATGCATCAGTGAAGTTCGTGAGATGTTAAATTTTTGGGCACGACGATGAGACAAGGTTGACGGCTCTTCTGCCACACTATAGCGAACAACCTCAATGCGCAAAATGAACTAGGCGAGCACAGTTTGTTGAAATTTGTTTGTTGAAATTTGCACTCAATTCTCACGATTGAGGACACATTTAGTCGATTATGCTGACCAAAAAATAACGAAGTGCATTTTAATTTGAATGTCCATTTTAACGTGCTGCTCAATTGTGTACCTCTCCATGGTTAAACTTGTCAAGCACTGAAACAAAGAAATACCAAATTAAGTTGGGCAAAACAAACTCCATGTTAAAGTGTAACTTACAATTATCATCGTGCATTATGGTTGGGCCACTCTTTAGTACAAATATAGTTCTTTCATTCATTATATTTCTGGCCTAATAATGAAAATGCAAATATTTATCATCAAAAATGGTATTATTGTTTTTCAAAGCATGATTTATACACTTTTGCATGCGCTCAAACCAATTGCCGAAGCACTTTTTCCTCCTTTTTGAGACACCTCCAAAACATGGTTTTTGAACACTTCAATAGCATTTTCTGGCGACGAAAGTGTTTGACCACGCATTTTTTTCTTGATGTGCGGAAATAAAAAGAAGTTATTGGGCGCCACGTCAGTGCTGTACGGCGGATGACCCATCAATTCGACGTTTTGACCGGTCAAAAAGGCGCTGGTTTGAGCCGATGTGTGAGAGCTTGTATTGTCATGGTGCACAATGAATCGTCTTCTCTTGTTTGTTTTTTGAATTTCTCCGAAAACTACAAGCAAACAATTTGTGGTGTACCTCTCAAAATTGAAGGTCCTATGTTGCTCAAGCGGAACAGTCGCCACATGACCAGTTTTGTCAAAGAAACAGGCGACCATTTGCTTCGAAGTGCTTCTTCCACGAACAACTATCGTTAGATTTGTCTCGTCTTCGAAGACCCACACGGTCGATTGCTGTTTTGTTTCGGGCTCATAAGCATAGATCCCTGATTCGTCACCTGTGACGATCTTATAAACGTATTTTAAGGCACCGCGATCGTATTTTTTTCCAAATTTCTTTGCACCAATCGACTTGAGCGATTGTCAAATTGTGCGGGGTTCAACGAGATCAAACCTTTTTTACGGTCCATGCAGAGTCGAATGTATGCTGGTGGAAGAAATGCCCAAGGATGCTTCTATCTCACGGTATGTCACATGACGATCTTGCATTATCAGTTCACGCACGGCATCAATGTTCACTGGCACAATGGCCGTTTTTGGACGACCTTCGTCTTTGAGCGAGCCTCGGCCACGATTGAATTCATTAAAACAGTTTTTCACAGTGCTATAGGATGGTGCTTCATGGCCATAAAAAGATTAAGTTTCATCGATGCACTCTTGTCGTAATAATCCACGTCGAAAGTTGTGAAAAATTATCGCACGAAAATGTTCACGAGTTAATTCCATTTATTGCCAAATTGATTTTTTTCAAGTCACTGTAAACAACACAAATGCTGGTCGTACGTCAAAACGTTCTGAGTACGTTAATGCTAAAAAATGTCAAACTTTCCAATGGAATGTCAGATGGCGACGGGCAACACATAGTGTTGCCTAGGACAGAAATATATATAGCAACCCTCGTAAAATGAAAGTTATTAGTTGTCAGAACCACCTATTGTTGCAACTAATAATTTCGTTTAGAATTGTTCGTTCCTTAAAGCGGAAAAAATAGTTTCATTGGGTCCCTTCTGGCCCTAATACCAACTAAAACTTCAAAATATATCCATATTTGGACTTGTAACAAAATTTGCTTCTAGTTAAGTACTCAAGGCTCGAATTCGCCGATGCCATCTCTTGTAGTTTGAGTCTTTTTGATCCATTCTTACGTACTCCCTATAAGTACTGAAAAACATATGACAGAAAGGCAATAGAATTGTTACGAATTACAGGAGTTTTCGGTTTAACAAGATTTCGTATAACGAGATTAAATGAACCAGTAGTGGTTTTTTCAATTTATTTCACAACAAAAAAAAATTGTTTTTCAATCAGACCACAAACTTGAAGTCCCACCAAGAAAACGCCAAATGTATCTGCACATTATGTTTTTCATATTCGAACTGTGAATGCTTTGAGGTAAGTTTCCTTTTTTCCTTAATCGGATAATTTGCATTACGAATTATTACAGATCTACAACTAGCGGGTGATCAATCTAGAGGTATTTTTTCAATAGGGTTATTTTCATAGATTACGCGTGGGTTGTGTTAAACTTTGTTATTGTTTGCCATTTCATCATGGTAAGACTTACACTGCCACAACGTCTCCAAATTAAGCAACTGTATTATGGAAATGAGAATGAAAAGATCCGCTGTTTTCGACCAAAATTTTGTTTTGCAAACGGAATGACAAATTAATATACCATCCACCCTTCGGCTAAGTGCAAAAAAAAAACCCAAAAAATTCAAAAATATGTGCGGGCAAATTTTACCTCTTTTGCTATGCTGAACAGAATTTATTTCTATAAATTGTTTTGAATTTTTATGTCGTTATGTCGTAAACTATATTTATGGGCGCCAGTGTTACGTAGAATTTAAAGAAAGGAAGTCCCAGCCCTGTAACGTTATGATATCTCCGGCACTATCTAACCTCGACCTCTCTAAAATTCCTACACGACTAGACGGCGTTGAAATTGTATCATACGCTGATGACTGCACAATTCTGACGTCAGAACCCTAAGTGGACGACATACGGGAAAAAAATCAACTCGAGAAATATGAAAATTTCCGCCTCCAAATCGTCAGCCACACTGTTCAATGCATGGACCCCGAGAGGTGCGGTTGTCACATAATGTGAAAGTCGATGTCAACATCCCAACTTCTAACAACCCCAAAAATCCTTGCGGTCAAATTGGACAACCTTTTTCGATTCTCTGCACATGCTACAACTATCTGCGATAAGCTTAAAAGTAGAAACAAGATCCTCTGGTCACTAGCCGGTAGTACGTAGGGGGCCGACAACGAAACCTTGATGGCCTCATAAATACGATAGGTCGGTCGGTAGTGAACTACGCAGTGCCGGTGTGGTCAGCGAACGTGAGTACGACGCAGTGGAATAAAATTCAGACTTGCCAAAATGCCGCCCTGTGAACACCAACAGCGTGTCTCCTTATATCTTCTCAGGACAATAACGGTCATTACCGTGCGCAGACACAATTTCTTGTTGTATAAACAATATACATTTTTCTTGTTGTAGCGGCACACATTGTGCCGGGGTGACAACCCTTGGCCGAAGAATTGCTGCTTAGGGTCAATCCGGTGCATAAAACCGGCTGTCGTGTGATGTCTTCGCAGTAGTCATCCCAACCACCATGTCGTGGACATGATGCCCCCGCCTAGGCAGATCAGCGGTACCAGAAAGAGCCTTGAGACCATCAGCTGAAGTCGCAGCATTAGTAACCAGCTATAGCGGAAATGTAGTGCTAGCGGAACATCCCCCAAAGATTTAAACAAATGAGAAGACGCTACCTCGGCAAATGCGCGAGGTTTTGGCTCAGCTGAATTCTGAATGGTGCAGCCGCCTCAATTTGTATTGAGCGCGAATTGAGGCTAACGTTCCGGACGTTTGTCCCGCCTGTCATCAGGAAGCACATGAAGTGCATTCAGCTGACCCCCCAGGTCTATTTGGTCGCATCCAGTTAAAATGTAGCGTTTGGATATCGAAGCAGACCACCTGTCGACGGAAAGGTCTTAAGCAATACATATATATAGTGTTGTTACAAAAACAACAATATAAACAGCTTGGCTAAACTAATCTTATTAGACAGATCACGTACATTTAATGAGACAACTGGTTTGATGGAAGTGTACCTGCCATCAGATCTAATTAGAAATCGTAAGGTTAATTATTTGCCATACAAAAAAACACGGATCAGTGTTTGTAATCCCATAGATCGACCTGAATTATCTGAATTATCATCTCTTGTTTGGGGTAAGGCATTTGCCAGAAATATTAGTTGTAAGCGCAATTTAAAACCTTGCCGGGAGGCTAAGGTACATAAAGAAGTTATCTGTTGAGATAGGTCTACACTGGCGGTACTTAATACTTGAGAGTTTTTAACCTTTGGATGGCCCTCAAGCATGGAAACCATTTGGAATTGTTTAACTTCATATAAAATGTTTTCTCAAAGTCAGATCAAATTGAAATCAATATAAGCTCGGCCTCTAGAAGATTTAAATTTAATTTGCCGATGATATTAAACCTTAATAATTTAATGGACTTACCTGCAGAGTAACGTACCGCAAAGAAGCATTGTCTTCAAATGTTTTCGTCTTAAGAATTCATATTCTTTTCTTTCCATCAGGTCTTTACTGGAGGAATGACCAAGTATATGGATCATCATGTAGCTAATCTGCCAGATTCCAGAATCTTTCGAATGTTGTCTGGAAGGGCACAGGACAGCAATGCTCGTCAGATTATCATTTGATAATTCCAAAGGTGGTACTTTTCTTCTTTAAGGAGTGCATCGTAATATATATCGACAATATCTCTAATGGTTTAAACATGTTATCAACATCACCAATTATATGCCAACAATGGACGACAGAACAAAATGCTCGTGATATGATCATTTTATAATTCCAAAGGCGGTAGTGCCGATTATATCTTCATTAGTTTGCGTTTTTTAACTGCAACACCAAATACATATATGCAAATAGTGTACGCCATAAAAAAAACTTTCAATTTTATAAAATTTTAACATTTTCAAGTTGCCTTGGGAAAAATAAATTATGAATGATGCTTCTTCTTTTTCTCGAATATTTTGTTGTTGTTATTGATGACATATACAAAAGCTGGGTGCTCTGACACAAATCGAAAACACTTGACCTTCCTAATCGGAAAGCGTGACGACCCTTTATTCATGTACGCTTTTGTCGTCGATCTTTATAGTATATAGTAATAATAAAAATATTGTAAATGAATACTTATTAATGAGATATAATTTCCATTGAACTTTTCTTGTTTTAGATATTAAATTAAATATACCCTCACCCTACTTATACAAAGACTTTTTCACTCCGAGAATATTTTTTTAGAATAACATCGCGTCCCTTTTAACGACTATAAGCCTTCGTGGAAAAAGGCGGTCGGTGCCACGCCCTTTTAAAATTCACATTTATTGCCAAACTAAAGGACCGATTGTTCTAAAATTTTACCAGAATAAAATCAATGACTGGGCATTTATTGTAGACATAATTATTGAAAAATTGGACAATGGGACGTGACACGGCCCACTTAACACTGAAATTAAAAGGCATCGGCCGAATTCTACTGGTAACTCGCTTAGGAGGTAGCTAACGCTATGACATCACACCAATCTACACGATAGTAAAAATGATATTGTTTACTAAAAACTATAGACAATTTGCGTTAAAATTCTTTTTTTAAATAACAAAAAAATTCGAAGAATGTTATTCAAGAATAACCTTTAGCGAGTTAAGGCAAGCTCAGTTATTTCACGCTTATAGTATTTCTTAAATAACTTTTTTTCTACAAATTACAAATTTTATATAATTATAGTATTTCTTGAATAACTTTTTTTCTACATATTACAAATTTTCATTTTAAACGGATTATGATGCATAAAGCCAATTAGTTCTTGTATACAAAGAAAGTTCAAAAATATCTAGTAAAGGTTTGAAGGTATCGCCGTAGCGACCACTAACTCGCTTAATAAGCGAGTGCCATGAACACGCCTAATATCTCTTAAACTTTTGGGGATATGACGCCAATATTTGGAACATAAGATGTTGGCATGGATCGTGCAACAGCCTGGGGAAAATGTGGCCAGTGAAATTAATTACTGGGCAGTTTTTATGGACCATATTATGAAAGAATTGGGCTAGGGGCGTGGCACCGCCCACGCAACGCTGAATTTAAACAGGTTATGTTTGGTTAACTATTACTGCTATGAAAACAGTAGTAGGTATGTATAAATAATATGATCATTTTAGATTTGATTTGGCTTTAAAACAAAGTACTGACATCTTTTTTATATTACTGTTTTTTCTAAAAAGGTTGAACTTGGTGATTTAATAATGGAACACCATCCGATGCATTTTCGCTCCGCCCGATGGGCTGAAGATTGTTTGGCAGGCTATGAAGAATTTTACGAAAAATCGTGTTTTCCGATGAAGCTCATTTTCGTCTCGGTGGTTATGTAAGCAAAATTGCAGCAAATGGTTAAACTTGGTGATTTAATAATGGAACACCGTCCGATGCGTTTTCGCTCCGCCCGATGGGCTGAAGATTGTTTGGCAGGCGATGAGGAATTTTACGGAAAAATCTTGTTTTCATTAGAAACACATTTTCGTCTCGGTGGCTATGTTATTAAGCAAATTGCAGCATTGAGAAGCCAATGTATCCACAACAAGTCACTGTTTGGTGTGGATTTTGGGCAAGTGGCATCATTGGGCCATTTTTCTTCGAAAGTGAGCAAGGAGCCGAAGTTACCATCAACAGTGAGCATTACTGCGACATGGACGACATTTGGTTTCAACAAGACGGAGCCACATGTCAGACAGCCAAGGCTACCGTCGATATTTTCTGCACTGTTTTTAAAAAACAATATTTAAGCCCTTTGTGTTATTTTCTGTGGGGATCCATTGAGGATAAATGTTACGCAAATTGAAGCGTTGAAACTTGAAATCGAACTTGCCATTGAAGAGATTCGATCCGAAACAATCGAAAATGTACTAAAAAATTGTGATGATCCGATGAGATATTGCCGAGCCAGTTGTGGTGGCCATATAAATGATATTGTGTTTCAATATTAATGACATTTAAACAAATTATCAGTACTTTTTTTTAAAAGCTGATTCAAGTTTATAATTTTAAATGGCCCACCCATGATGTTGGTTCTAAAAGAAACACACCCCGATAGATAAGAGGCCGATTCCATGCCCACTTGACCACTTTTTATTAGACTATAAAGGTCCATTTAAGGCCCATTTAGTCTCGACGGTTGACGGTTGATTCTGCAACCTGCAGAAGTCTACCGTCAAACTGTAGTTATCTCCCTCTAACACATGCAAAATGCAACCCTCAACTGAAATAGCTGATTGCCTACCGTCAACCGTCCACCGTCAACCGTCGAGACTAAATGGGCCTTAAATGGACCTTTAGTCTTGACGGTTGACAATCAGTTATTTCACTTGGGGTTGCATTTTGCATGTGTTAGAGGGAGATAACTACAGTTTGACGGTTAACGACGGTAGACTTCTGCAGGTTGCAGAATCAACCGTTCACTGTCAATCGTCAAGACTTATTGTACCTTAATTTATAAGCTTCGAAACAGCCGAACACATTTTTTCACTTGTGTTTTTTTTGCATAAATTGGACTTGTGTGATGATTTCAAGATGACGCAACGTCTATCATTTCAGGCTAAAAATTTCCTCACTCGCCCCGCCCCTTTCACAAAATCGCATTTATGGCCAAAGTAAAGACCCGGTTGTTATAAAATTTTAACAGAATGAAATCAATAATTAACAAGTAATTACTTATATACTATATTGTGCTAAAATTGGACAAAAGGGCATGGTACCGCCCATACAACACTGAACTTTGAAAGGCTATTTCTCGTAAATTAATAGCGATATGACAATAGTTATTGGTATAAGTATATATGATGTTGGTAAGAAAAGAATCACGTCCTGATTAAAAAAGAGGTAGGTTGGCAACATTTTTATATTGGACCATGAGCTACAAAAGCTTCGTTACAGCCGAAAATAATCTGTCCACTTGTTTTTTTATTGACATAAATTTGACTTGAGCGATTTAAAAAAAAATGACGCTCCGTATTACTTTCGTGGCGTAACTTTGGAGTTGTTGAACGAAAAGTCCTCAGCACTTGTTGTTTTCACAAGAAGCGTTGTTGAAACTCTTTATTTTTTTACAGGCACCTACGATCGCATATAAACCCTGGGTACTTTTGGGGTCAAAATTATAGACGTATTATAATAATATTGTTTAATTTAATTTTACCTAAGCCATGGGGCAGGATGGGATTTTAATCCTTATCTTGTCCTTCTTAATAAAAAAAAGTGCCTTAAGATAAGTGCCCTGGCCCCACTTGTTGCTTACCCCAGCAAAGACAAAATAATTTAAACTAAAACTCGTTTGTCAGTCTTCCTAACCAGACTCATAAATTCATCAAAACATTTTCAATTTTGCCGTTGTGTGGCAGTAGAAGACGTAAAAGACGAATGGCAGAAAACTACAAAAAAATTGTTCACAATTATTAAATTGAGTCGCCGCCGCCGCTACTGTTGTTGTTGGCCGGCTCTTACAGCGTTGCACTTGCTGCAAAATGCCTAATTGCCACTTGCAAAAATGCAATTCGTCTGAGTTATGCCAAAGCGCACCAAGCCATCAGGCTGTCGTCTGTCTGTCCGTCCTTCCGTCTATCCCACTGGTCGGCCTGCCGGCCATCCGTCTGTCTGGCCCGGCTGTCCGGGTAGTTTTCATGCCATTTCAATTTGGCGTTTGCGCTGTGCTGCCGTTGTCGTCTAATTGTGGGTTTTTATATCGATTCGTCGTCGTAAGAAAGAGGAAATTAATTTCGAAATGTTTATGTCTTTTGAACTGTGTTGATGGCTGAGTGAGTCGGTGAGTGTGGCTGTGTGCCGGAGTTCCTTTCGAACTGTCAGGTTACACCACCGGCATTCAATTTTTTGTTTTGTGGCATGTGTTGCACTGTGCACGCACTTCTCTGAGCATTTGAACACCATTCCATTGTCGACAATTGTTGAATGCTGCACGTTGCTGAGTGCGCATTGTTTTGACATTTTTGTTATTTATCATTTTGCACCTTTTTGGTATGCGATAATTTTTCACATAAAGAAAATCGTTAAATTTTATAGCCGACATCTTAGAGGTGGTATAAAGGGTTGCAACCTAAGGGGCGTAAGGACAAGGACGACTCATATGGAGGTTTGACTCATTCGGACAATGAGTAAAAACTTAACCTTGTGATAGCGAAAAATAAGATTCGAGTGGTAAACTTTAAAACTTTGCCAAAGAAGACTGTCTTACAACCGAACCATGAGTCATTCCATGTCAAAACGGACAAAACAATTTTCACAGATTCTTCTGAAATTTTCAGGAAACATTCTTCTTTTAAAAATAATTTATACGCATTTCAGGGGAAATCTTAAATATTTATATAAAGGAGCTTAAACTTGGTTGGAATTTTTGGGTGTAATTTGAAATATGTGACAGCGCATAAAGAAAGGGGCCTAAGGGTAAAAAATCAATTTTAATTTTTTCTTTTTTTGATGTGGACATCATCTGAGCATCGAATGAGACCGATCCCATGCCCCAAAAGTGTTCCCTCCCAGAGATATGCGCGTTTTATGAAAGTGAAGTCGACGATTCTAAGCGCAAATAGAAAGGGACCTAATCTTTAAAATGGCTCTCCTGAACGAAACTGGTTTTTAACCTTAAGTCCCTTTCTATTTTGCGCGTCACATATGTCGATATTTACAAGTGGTCCCTTCTTATGGATGTAAGAGCCGGTTTTTGCCTCTTCGGCTTAAATTGGATTCGGAGCAAAAATTGCTTTAAATTGAGTAATCCATCCATCTTATTATCCATTTTGACTATTAATCACATTATTATTTTTAATTACTATTAGGTAAATTATATTATATTTCAACATTTACAAATTATGAGAATTAATATAATTATTAGCTGGCCCAGCCCGAGTTGCAGGTTCTTACTCCCCATTCACCCACGAGGCAACTTTACTTACGTCAATTTTTATAATCCCCTTTTACAATTGCCTCTTGTGTTTACACAAGGCAATCCGGCAACTCTTGTTTTCATTATTACAAGGCAATCCGGCAACTCTTGTTTTCATTATTGCTTTCTCTGACATTCTGTTTTTTATTTTATTCGTTTTAATTTTTGTGTGAATAAATACTGAAAACATCTGCAGCCAACTTCATACTACGAAAAACACAAAAGGAACTGACAGTAGGGACAAGTTTTTTCCCTTTAAATTTCCCTTACCGCTCTCTTCAACAAACTGAGAGTTGCGGCAAATAAAGTTGTCTCTTTGTAATGGGGACTTAGTAAGACTTTGTTTAATCGATTCATTATAAAAATGTATGCCTCTGATTGTAGGGGTATATCAATAATTCCCTGACTTTTCGAATAAAACACAGTTTTTTTAAAAAAAAATATATTTTTTAACATAATCTCCTTTTAACTCAATACACTAAGTCCAACGTTTCTCCATATTTGTATCCCTTCCAAAAAATAGGATTTTTCGAGGTCCATAAAATAGGCATTTGTATGATCAATAATTTCATAGTTTGAGCAGGATCTCTTTCCACCGAGCCATTTCTTTAGGTTTGGAAATAGCAAATAGACACTGGGGCTAAATCCGGAGAATATGGCGGATGAGGTACCAATTCGTAACCCAATTCATACAATTTACACAATGTTACCATTAAAATCGATGCTGCAGAAACCCCATAGTATTTATCAAGTTTTTCCTTGGTTTGATTGACGGCTTTTTTCGCAAAAAATAATATTTAATGTGCACTCGAAATTCTCTTTTATCCACTTTCAACAAAATCTACTAGTCTGCATGTTTTGAACAACTGTTAAACACAAACTAAAGGGCGGAACTCTCAAAATTTGACAGTAACCTATTAACAGTTGGTCATTTTAGGGAGCATAAATACGAGGGAAGTAGGAAAAGTCACGAAATGGTTGTTTTTTGTTTATTTTTTTTTGTTCGCCATCTCTGGCGCCTACGTACTAAACCACACCACCCACACTTCAACCACTCTCCCCCGCGGGACTGCGGAAAAGTATTACCTCGCGGGGTCTAGTTAGCATTTAAGCTATCGTCGTTTCATCGTTGGATCTTGATTCCACGTTTCGAATGCGCCCGTCCTTCGTAATTCCTTAAGCACTATTGCTGTGTGCATTTCTACCTTTACCCAATTGTCAACACTCTGGAGCACAAATTCCACAATGTGTAGAGAGCCCAGGATGTCCATAAGTGAAGCGCTTAATCTGGGACCGTTAAATACAGCATGTTCTGCGGTTTCTTCTTCCTCCACACAGTTCGGGCATGCAGGCGAGCTGTCATGTCCAAATCCCACCTGGCTAGCCAAATATTCTTTAAAACTTATCTTTTATAATTTAGCATATCCCTTCTTTCCGTTGAGTTTTCTGCTCTCCTATCGTATATGCGTCTCATTTTGTCTACCAAAATGTCGATCGGCATCATCCCTGCTACGACACAAGCGGCTTCGCCCGATACTGTTCGGAATCCACTTATTGTTCGCAGGGCACTCAGGCGGTAAATAGAGGTTAGCTTCTTCTGGCTTCCATTCTCGAAATTGCGTCTGCCCATACAGGAGCTGCATAGAGGATCACCGAGTTAACGAATGATGTTAGTAGTTTCCTTCTAGCTGGTTTGGGGCCTCCAATATTGGGCAACATCCTAGCTAGTGCGGATTGGATTCGTGCTGCCTTTTCGCTCGCGTAATTTATATGCTCTTTAAAATTCAGCCTGTTATCTAACACAAACCAGCACTGGAAAAAGAGAATTTTAACGTTCACTCCGTGGTGAACGTTCTTAACAATAAAAAGGTTCCCCAACCAATGTTCAAGGTCGAACTTCAACCTGACTCGCGGAAACTAAAGAAAAATGAAGTTCATCCTATATACAAACTTCAATATTTGTTATATAGAAGAATCACGGTCGAAGAACCCCACAAAAGAAATGGTCCCGTTCAATGCCAAAATTGTCAAGAGTATGGACACACAAAATCATACTGCACTTTGCCAACCGTTTGTGTTGTATGTGGTGATCTACACCAATCGTCCGCCTGCAAAGTTAAATCGCAGGAACAGAAAAAGTGCAGTAATTGCGGGGAACAACATACCGCAAATTACAGAGGTTGTAGGGTTTACAAAGAACTTAAGCGTAAACTAGAAGAGAAGCGTAAACTCATTTCTAACCGAAACGCGCCGAATCCTATAATCGACATCCAACAGACTCCAGTTTACTCTAGCAACGGAAACGGCATTACAAACGGTATATCATACGCGAATGTTCTAAGGGCGCATACACCTAATGCCCCAGTGCAACAACATGGTAACTCTGAATCAATGATTCAACAACTGGTACAGAGTATAAACATGTTCATGTCAACTATGCAATCAATGATGCAAGAATTCATGCGAAACCAGAATCAGTTAATTCAAACTCTACTTACCAAAAAATAGGCCCTCTTAAGATATGTACATGGAACGCAAACGGTGTGAACCAACATAGACACGAACTGACCGAGTACCTAGATCGGCAGAATATTGATATAATGCTACTATCAGAAACTCATCTCACAGACAAATACAATTTTCAGATACCTAATTTTAGATTTTATGGTACTCATCACCCCGACGGTAAGGCTCATGGGGGCACTGGTATCCTAATACGTAAACGAATGAAACATGAAGTCGCTGAAGGAGTCTCACAAAACTACCTCCAAGCGACAACAATTCGTATCCAGATTCAAGGTAGTTTTCTTACCATTTCAGCAATATATTTCCCCCCGCGGTTCGCGATATCAGAAGATATACTTCTGAACTTCTTCAATGGTCTCGGACACAACTTTATTGCTGCTGGTGACTACAATGCCAAACATACGCACTGGGGATCCCGTTTAGCAAACCCTAGGGGAAACCAGCTGTATAAATGTCTAATGCGACGTCAAAATAAATTGGACTTTATATCTCCCAGTCAACCTACATATTGGCCTTCTGATATTAACAAAAAGCCTGACTTGATAGACTTCGGTATAATAAGAGGAGTTAGTAAATCTAACTTATCTGCTAGTACCTGTACTGACTTATCGTCAGACCACTCGCCAGTTATATTTCTTCTTCACGGGAAGACAGTACTTGTAGATGACCCACTAAGGCTAACTTCATACAAAACTAACTGGTTAAAATACAGGAAGTACATTAGTAGTCATTTAGATTCGAATCATCTAATTTCCAACGCGGATGAGATCGATAACAACGTATCCAACTTGAACGTAATCCTGGAACAGGCGGCCATTCACGCTACACACAGACAAATAAAAGTGACAAATAGTTTGAATACTTACACTAACCGGGAAATAGAGCACCTTGTAAGTGAAAAAAGGAGGTTCCGTCGCGAATGGCAGCGAAATAGGTCACCAGCGGCACGACTAAGACTGACTGAAGCTACTAAAAGGTTGCAAAGCGCACTTAGAAAAGAAGACAGTAGACAGCAGGCTAGTTTCATTGCAAGTTTAACTCCGACTGCTTCAACCAAATTCTCATTATGGAAAACATTAAGAAATACTAGTATGCCCACCGAAACGCAATTTCCAATACGCGACGCAAATGGCAAGTGGGCAATATCAGAAGAGGAAAAGGCCAATGTTTTTGCAAACCATCTATCACAGGTATTTCGCCCAAATCCTGCAAGTAGCGACATCCTTCCACCTGTTGATAAAATGTCTGCCGTAATTCCATTGTTTACTAACGCAAATGAAGTTCTGAATGTCATTAAAGAAACCGTGAATTCAGGTAAAGCACCTGGATATGATCTTATCACGCCTAAAATGATCTTGGAACTTCCCTATATTGCTGTGAAGTTCCTGGCAAAATTATTTAACTCTATTTTGAGACATGGGTACTTTCCTAAAGTGTGGAAAATTTCTCTGATTCAAATGATTTTAAAGCCAGGAAAGGACAAATCAATACCTTCCTCGTACAGGCCGATCAGTTTGCTTCCCTGCTTATCCAAACTATTTGAAAAAGTTCTTTTATCGAAAATAAAACCGTTTCTCGTGTCAAATAACATAATACCAGACCATCAGTTTGGTTTTCGCGAAGGTCACAGCACTATCGAACAAGTAAACCGTCTGACCCAAGCAATTGAAAAATCATTTGAACGGCGAGAATATTGCTGCGCAGTATTCCTGGATGTTGCTCAAGCATTTGACAAAGTCTGGCACTTTGGCTTGACCTACAAAATTTGCAAATACTTACCGGCAAATACGCATCGAATTCTTGAGTCTTACTTAGAAAACCGCAGATTCAGAGTCAAATGTGGACAACACGTCACCGATGACCGCGAAATACTAGCAGGTGTTCCCCAGGGAAGCGTCATGGGGCCTATCCTTTACATTCTGTTTACCGCAGATATTCCTACCAGCCCAAACGTGCTAACATCCACTTTTGCCGATGATACCGCTATAATGGCCACACATAAAAAGCAGGATATTGCATCTATGAATCTAGGTGTACATCTCAGACGAGTAGAATCTTGGCTCTCTGACTGGAGAATAAAAGTCAATGAGGCTAAATGCACACAGGTAACTTTCACACTGAATTTTAGCACTTGTCCGACATTGAAATTAAACAATATCCCTTTTTCTCAATCTGATCATGTTTCATACCTTGGAATCCACCTGGATCGCCGACTCACCTGGAGAAGTCATATCGAAGCCAAGAAAACTCAACTGAAACTTAAGGTCCATCAACTTCACTGGCTCCTAAACGCGAACTCAAAACTAAGCCTTGAATATAAGGTCCTGCTATACAACAGTGCAATCAAACCTATCTGGTTATACGGTGCCCAGCTATGGGGCAAAGCAAGCTCGAGCAATCTCGACAAAATCCAAAGAGTCCAATCGAAGACATTGCGGCTTATTACCGGTGCCCCTTGGTATATGAGGAATGAAAATATCCACCGAGACTTGAAAATACCTCTCGTTAAAGAGGCAATTCAAAAAATCAATATAAAGCACAAAGAAAAGCTCGAACGTCATGATAACATACTTGCTAGACAATTATTGTGCAGTCCCAGATCTTTAAGACTTCGGAGAAACGAACGCCGTGTTTTCTAATCTTCATCCGTAACAGTAATCGCGAACACACGCGCCCGAAAGACTGTGTAGAATCCTTTTCTACGTCACGTGGCTTAAACGCTCTTATACGTGATCTTTAAAACAGTCAATATCAATCGCGGACGAACACTCAAAAAAGACTGTGTAGAATCATTCATTCTACGTCACGTGGCTTAAATGCTCTCATACGTGATCCTTAAAACAGTCAACGCGAAAAACCTACAAAACCCAAATTACGCCGTCCACTCTGCTATTCTAGAGTTATCCGTTATACATACATAACTAGAGTTCTTCACTCTACATAATATCGCGAACACTCTGTAAATGACTGTAAGGGTCCTCTGGACCTTTATCACGAGGTTTAAGCCAAACCAGGTTTAAAATCCTCACGTGTGATCCATACCAGTTATATACTATTTTGACCAAATTAATTAAAATTCCTGCCAATTAGCAGAGACCCACATTACAAGAAATCCATACTAGGATTCATTATTGAATTATACTTAAGATTCGTATACTTATTGTTAGGCTCCTTTGGAGCAGATTCAATAATTCAAATAAAGCTTATATAAAAAAAAAAAAAATCTAACACAAACCCTAGGTATTTGAGAGAGTGCGAAGAACGATTGTAATGGTCTCCAACTCTTATGCTCATATACTCCATCTTTTTCCTGCTCCTAATCAGTACCGTCTCGGTTTTGTGGTCAGCCAGCTCAAGGCCAACAGCTTCAAGCCACGTACGCCAAACAAATTTAATACTCTCTTCCGTTAAGGGTATATAAATCCAAGCAACAAAAGTGGGACATGGCAGACTATATTAGACCCTGGTCTACTGGATGTGCAGATGAGCCAACAAAAACTAGGCTTTTGTGCTCCTTAAAGTCATGAGCCGGGTTTTTTATATATGCTGATTTTAAAAATAAGAATACGCGCATCTTTTAAAAGCAATACACACATTTCAAGTTGTGGAAAGTAGCAAAAATTTAAAAAGTGGCTAAAAAGGCAGCAAAAGTCGCATGGCTTCCAAAAAGGGTCAAATTGCCATTTAGTCGCACAACGGTAACGCTGATTCTGAGTAGATCGATACTCCTAAAAATAAGTCTGGCTAAAATACTATTTAGGTGTTCCGTTAATGAAATAATAAATTTTCTTTGATTTTACATTCAACAAAAAAAAACCCGAAAACCGAAAAACCCGACAGCAAAAAACTGGGTAGACAGGCATGTTGGGTTTTAGCCATTTTTAAGAAGCCGACTGTCGGGTTTAGACAAGAAATCCGGAATGTCGGTTTTGGACAATCTAGTTCTAATTTTACTAGAGTGGAATATTGATTGCCCATTAGGTCACAACCGAAAGTAATTTGAGCTGCGGGATCTGAAATCAGATAAGAAGAAGAAAACATTGATTACAAGAGGCTTCGTCCTTGGCACAAGCTTGAACTATTTACCAAGCTTCATCAAAAACGGATCATATCTGCGACCTGTATTTTGATTACAACGACAGATGAGCAGACGGGCAGACATCGATTAATGGAATCAGATAGTGATTCTGAATTGATCTGTATACTTTACATGGGGTCCATCTCCATTCCTTTAAGGTATTGCAAACCTCAGCGCTAGGTCATAACATCCTGTATCACAGTGTGGTGTAGGGTATAAAAAAAGTAGCATTGCAACTCCAACGCCTGCTACAGATCCTAAAAAGGTCATATACGAGGGCGACCGCAAAACTAACTGGCCTGGCACATTTTCTGTTTTACTAGCAACTTTCTTTTTTGTTTTTTTAAAGCAATCTTTTATAAGCCATCTGTCAAAATTTCCGAAATATGTAATGATTATTTTCTTTGTAACAGGTGATTGAAGCAAACACGTTTTATAATTTTTGAAAAATGGAAAATAAAGAGTTTCGTGCGGTTATTAAACACTTTTAAATGAAAGGTTAAACGTCACAATTAATCAAAGATGAATTGGATTCTGTTCATGGTGATAATGCACCATCATTGTCCACCGTGAAATCCTGGGTTCAACAATTTAAAATGGGTCGTTCAAGTACGGAAGATGAACAACGCTCTGGAAGACCGAAAACTGCTACTACTATTGAAAACGTTAGAAAAATATTTAATGAAGTGACTAAAGATAGACGAATAAAGCTCAGAGAAATTGATGATATTGTTAAAATACACGAAAAACAAGTTTGGAGTATTTTACATGATGAACTCCACATGAAAAAGCTATCCGCAAGATGGGTGCCGCGTTTGTTGACTTTGCCCCAGAAAATTGTCCGTTGGACCAATTCCGAGGAGCTTTTAGCGATTTATCAGCGTAATCCAATAGAGCTCTTGCGCCGATTCATAACTGTTGATGAACATGGATCCATCACTACATCCCAGAATGCAAAGAACAGCCAAAACAATGGATAGAAGCTGGTAAAAGTGGTCCCAAGAAGGCGAAAACTGTTAAGTCAGCAGGAAAAGTAATGGCCACAGTATTTTGGAATGCAAGGGGTATAATATTTATTGATTATCTTGAGAAAGGAAAAACTATAAATAGTGAATATTATTGTGCATTATTGGATCGGTTGAGTGAATAAATCAAGATAAAACGACCGCATTTAGAAAAAAAAAGTTCTTTTTCATCAAGATAATGCTCCTTCACACACTGCATTTTTAACTCAACAAAAACTGGCCGAATTACGATTTGAAATTGCTCCGCATCCACCATATAGTCCAGATTTAGCTCCTTCTGATTATTTCTTGTTTCCAAATTTAAAAAAATTTCTCGGTGGCAAAAAAATTTCGTCCAATAGCGAGGTTATTGCTGAAACTGAGGCATATTTTGAAGGTCTTGAAAAATCTTATTTTTCGGATGGAATTAAAAAACTAGAAAAACGTTTGATGAAGTGTATTGAGTTGGAAGGAGATTATGTTGAAAAATAAATAATAATAATTCCAAAAAAACGGTTCTTTTTATGTTAGGCCAGTTACTTTTGCGTTCGCCCTCGTATTCAATACAAAAAAAAAATCATATACTTATATTCCATTTCAAAGACACTCAGTTATACGATCATCGAATTCAATTAAAATATTATCACTAAATCAACTGTAGTCGCTGTTAATGAATTTGTGATATTGAACATATCCCAATATTCTCCGAATACAAATTGTCGTAGTCATATTTCACATACCTTCACCTACGTTCACTACAAATATTGACTATTCGACGAGGTAGCAGCTTATCTTTGCCTACATTTTTTCCGTGCCGCATGAACATTTTGTTCGATTCGTAAAAACATTCATTAGGCAGCGATACTGAGACAGAAATTATTATTTGCCCAACAATTCAAATTGAATGTTTAACACAGAAAGCCAATCATTTCCAAGTCCGAACATGGCCCCAACACACATGTTACATGCTGGCCGATAAAAAGGATTTATGACGTCAAGGCGAGATAAATATTTGGAACGTGCCCCACATACATACGTGTGTACTGTACAGCAGAGTCCGATTCAATATCTGTCAACAGTTGTAAGCAGCCAAGTCGACACATGTCGAATTTTGTTGCTACATGCAATTATTTTGTATATTCCATATTTCAATCTAAAAATATACCGGGGCCGGGAGCGAGTAAATCCACCCTGCAAGTTTCGTAGACATTATGAGTATTTGATAAAGGATTTATCAGCCAAATGGAAATGAAATGAAAATGTACCAGACATAACATTTATTGGTAGTACTTTTTCATATTAAAAATATTGACAGGTGTTGTGAATTAAATAAATTGTATTTAGATAAGATTTCGACAGGTTGCTGGTTTAATAGAATCAGAAGTCTACAAAAAATGGAAAGCGGAATAAAGTTTGCATTCGAAGCTTTGCAAAAATACAGAAAGTATACAAAAGGAGTATGAGTGTACTTTACCGAAACCGACTTTGAATGTTTAAACCCTACAGTCGGTTTCTCAACAATGACTAAGACCCGACATGTCCGTTTACCCGGTTTTTTTGGTGTCGCGTTTTCCGAGCTCCGATTTTGTATTTATTGTATGTAAAAGCAAATAAAATTTATCATTATTAAGTACGAATACGTAATAACCAAAAATATTTAAGCTCATCCCCAGTTTAAGAGTACCGCTCGACTCGGAAATACCAGTTGATTCGATTAAACGCTCCTTCTGTCTGCTGTCTATCTAAAGCTTGTCGAAATTGTTGTCCAATCTTCATGAAATTTGCAAAATATTGTTTTTTTTTTGGACAATAACTGTTGACTTTTATGAAAATCGTTCACAGTTTAGATAAGTTCAACTGATTTTCAGTCTATAGCTCTAGAAGCCACGTAATGCATCCAACGTTGATGGCATTTGGCCCAGTTCCTTACTATCGAGCAGCTCAGATAAAAATGTGTCATACCGGTCCACGTTTTAAAATAGCCCAAGTGCAAAGATCTATCCCGATTTAAAATACATCGACATTAGAAAAGTCATATTAATTCCGATTTCAATTAAATTTGGTATGGTAAAGGGTGATCAATCTAGAAATATTTTTTCAAAATAAAAAAAAATCGAACAGGGATTAAACCGGCTCAAGACCTCTTGCTTCCATATTTAAATAGAAGACAAGTTTTTAACAAAATGGCAAAGTGACATTGATTTTCGGCTGCACACTACTTTTATCATGATTTCGGGTCCGTGACAACCCTCTTCAGAAAGCCTTGCTGCAATTGTTGAAAGTAAAACCGAACTCTATAAGGCCAGGCTCTCCCCAAACGAATGAGAACTACTGTTGTAAACCTTACTTTTCAAGTTTTCTTAACACAATTGTCCACGAAAATACAACTCACTCTTGCCACCTCTAAAGAGACTCCACATCGAGAGCCACCAATAGATTTCTTTTACAACGTGTGTTTGTGTTGTAAAAAGAGTTAGTTGTATTTTCGTGGGCAATTGTGTGAAGAAAACTTGAAAAGTAGGGTTTACAACAGTAGTTCTCATTCGTTTGGGGAGAGCCTGGCCTTATAGAGTTCGGTTTTACTTTCAACAATTGCAGCAAGGCTTTCTGAAGAGGGTTGTCACGGACCCGAAATCATGATAAAAGTAGTGTGCAGCCACGAAAATCAATGTCACTTTGCCATTTTGTTAAAAACTTGCCTTCTAATTAAATATAGAAGCAAGAGGTCTTGAGCCGGTTTAATCCCTGTTCAATGTGTAAAAGCAACAGACCGAAATAAAACAAACGAGCTAAATAAAAAATTAAAATCAAGTGTGGGATCTTTATTGTTCATTCAAAAGGACATTTATTTTTTGAATATAAATTCCTTCAAATGTTGGGGAAAACTACGCCTCAAGGTGCCCATTCTGGGGGTCCAATTTTGGATGACTTGTTCGAGCATTTCGACTAGTATGGCTTTAATGACACGCGTTATGTTGGCTTCCAAAACCAGAATCGTTTTGCTGGTTTGTCATTGGGACATAACGTAGCCCCAAAGAAAAAAGTCTAAAGGTGTGATAACACACGATCTACGTGGCCAACTCACCGGACCAAAACGTGAAACTAGCTGCTCTTCGAAATGACCTTTTAAAAGATCCATTGTTTAAGCTGCTGTAAAACAAGTGACAACGGCCTACTGTTGAAACCGAATGTCGTCAAGATTACGGGCTTCAATTTCAGGTAGCAAAAAATCAGCTATCATGGCGCGATAACGAGCTCCATTCACGGTTAAGTTATTAAATTACCATTATCATTTTTGAAAAAATATTGACCTATGATTTCACCAGTCTTTAAACCGCACCAAACCGTGGTTTTCGCCTGAAAGTCTTTCCACGATGACATGGCAAACAATACTGAAAAGAAAAAAATAAAGTTTAACACAACTCACACATAATTTGTAAAAATCTCTATTGAAAAAAATACCTCTTGAATGATTATCCTATATATAACGATAGAAAAAACTACTGATTTGGGTCATTCAGACTTTTTTTTCCGACATTATCCATGAACAAATTATCTGGGAGCTTTATGCTCAAAATTCAAGTTTTTAAAAACAAACTTTATTTTTTTAAACAGTCGAATAATAAACATGGAACCACATGTCCGCATCAATCGATCTATAAAAGATAACCATAATCAGCTTTTTTGTGGAAAAGTGGCTCCGAATTTGAATAGCAATAAGATCTGCATGCGAAAATAATCCCTCACACGGAACCGAAGACCCAACGATTGACAAAGTTTTTTCGTTACTTTTACAACAAATGGGTACTCGCTTTCCATTGTTCTCCATATTGGATTAGGGGTAGTTCAACGACAAACTGGTAGTGTCTTCAGATAGTGCGCCATTCGTATTGGAACACCATTGCCATCATTATGGCATTTTTGGCGCCTAGTGCTTAGAATCTTGTAAAGAACCTCCATACGCAATAGTCTTTGTTGGCCTTGGAACCCACAAACTCTTAAGTCGTTTCAACTTTGGACTTCAAAAGATTTTCGAGAATTTCTGATTTTGGTGTCAGTTTGCCTTAAAAAATAATAAAAAAAAAACTTGGTTAAATATAAATTCAGTTTTACTATACTCACCGACTTGATTGATTGCTCTGGAGAAATCTGGAACATTTTTTGCCACTGCAATAATATAAGTATACTCGTAAAGCTTATGAGTACTTCTCAATCGGTGAAATTAAATGAAAGCGCATCATAAATTTACTGAACACGCAATGTTTCGATGAGAATTAAATATATGGTTATATAGGGTGATCCAAGTAGAGATACTTTTTTCAATAGCCTTTTTTGACAGATCACGTGTGAGTCGTGTCTTGCTGTCATATTATTTTTGTTTAGTATTGTTTGGCATTTCATCATGGAAAGACTTACGCCTGAACAACATTTACAAATCATTCAACTTTATTACGAAAATTCACGTTCTGTGAGGAATGTGTTTCGAGCACCTCGTTCAACTTATGGTCAACATAATCGGCCAACATTTCTGGCCCAATGGGTATGTAAACAAGCAAAATTGCCGCATTTGGGACGAAGAGCAACCAGAAGAGCTTCAAGAGCTGCCACTTCATCCAGAAAAAACAACGGTTTGGTGAGGTTTGCGGGCCGGTGGAGTCATCGGTCCATATTTCTTCAAAAATGATGCCGTAACCGTCAATGGCGACCGTTAACGTGCCATGATAACCGACTAGTTAATGCCTGAAATTTAAGCTGGTGATCTCCGCGACTTTTGGTTTCAACGAGCCGCTGCCATTTCGCACACATCGCATCAATCAATGGATTTATTGAGAGAACACTTCGGTGAGCAGATAATTTCACGTTTTGGGCCGGTCGATCTGCCACCGAGATCGCGTGATATCACACCGTTAAGACTTTTTCCTGTGGGGATATGTAAAGTCTAAAGTTTATGCAGACAACCCCGCTTCGATTCAGCCCTTGGAGCAAAGCATCACGCCTGTCTTTCGCCAGTTACCAGTCAAAATGCTAGAACGAGTCATCGAAAAATGGACTCAACGGATGGACCACCTGAGACGTAGCCTCGGCCAACATTTGATAGAACTAATCTTAAAAAATAAATGACAAAGAATGTTCTTTTAAATGATAATAAACATTCTCCATTCAATTTGAATTTTCTGTGTTTTTTTCTTTAAAAAAGTAGGGAACCTCGAAATAAATCACCCTATATTTGAAGTTTAAATAAGAAGTCGAAAAGAAAAGGCTGACTTTTAGACATTTTTAGAACAAAAACTCGACTTACCGAATTTACTTAAATCACCTAAGTCTTTTATTCTGGATGAAATCTTTCAACCCTTCGAGAAAGTCCGAAGCTTTGTTGTGTGATGTACGAGGGCGACCGCAAAACTAACTGGCCTGGCACATTTTCTGTTTTACTAGCAACTTTTTTTTGTTTTTTTTTTAAAGCAATCTTTTATAAGCCATCTGTCAAAATTTCCGAAATATTTAATGATTATTTTCTTTGTAACAGGTGATTGAAGCAAACAAGTTTTATAATTTTTGAAAAATGGAAAATAAAGAGTTTCGTGCGGTTATTAAACACTTTTATATGAAAGGTTATACGCCACAATTAATCAAAGATGAATTGGATTCTGTTCATGGTGATAATGCACCCTCATACTCCACCGTGAAATCCTGGGTTCAACAATTTAAAATGGGTCGTTCAAGTACGGAAGATGAACAACGCTCTGGAAGACCGAAAACTGCTACTACTATTGAAAACATTAGAAAAATATTTAATGAAGTGACTAAAGATAGACGAATAAAGCTCAGAGAACTTGCTGATATTGTTAAAATACACGAAAAACAAGTTTGGAGGATTTAACATGATGAACTCCACCTGAAAAAGCTATCCGCAAGAGGGGTGCCGCGTTTGTTGACTTTGCCCCCAAAAAATCGTCCGTTGGACCTATTCCGAGGAGCTTTTAGCGATTTATCAGCGTAATCCAATAGAGTTCTTGCGCCGATTCATAACTCTTGATGAAAACTGGGTCCATCACTACATCCCAGAATGCAAAGAACAGTCAAAACAATGAATAGAAGCTGGTAAAAGTGGTCGCAAGAAGGCGAAAACTCTCAAGTCAGCAGGAAAAGTAATGACCACAGTATTTTGGGATGCAAGGGGTATAATATTTATTGATTATCTTGAGAAAGGAAAAACTATAAAAAGTGAATATTATTGTGCATTATTGGATCGGTTGAGTGAAGAAATCAAGATAAAACGACCGCATTTAGAAAAAAAAACTTCTTTTTCATCAAGATAATGCTCCTTCACACACTGCATTTTTAACTCAACACAAACTGGCCGAATTACGATTTGAAATTGCTCCGCATCCACCATATAGTCCAGATTTAGCTCCTTCTGATTATTTCTTGTTTCCAAATTTAACAAAAATTCTCGGTGGCAAAAAATTGTCCTCCAATAGCGAGGTTATTGCTGAAACTGAGGCATATTTTGAAGGTCTTGAAAAATCTTTTTTTTTCGGATGGAATTAAAAAACTTGAGAAACGTTTGATGAAGTGTATTGAGTTGGAAGGAGATTATATTGAAAAATAAATAATAATAATTCCAAAAAAACGGTTCTATTTATGTTAGGCCAGTTACTTTTGCGGTCGCCCTCGTAATATGTTACTCGTATAACAGCAAACAAAACGGAGTTTGGTTACTTCAAATAATTGATTTGTTAGCACCACCAATTATTGGTACAAAAGTAATATATACTTTACAATTGGTAGGTTGTCATAACCACCACGTGTATCGACCAATAGTTATACTGAATTCGATTGGTATAACCGATTTATTGTCTGTAATAATCGTAATATTATTGTAGCGTCAAACTGGTGGTAAGTCGAATTATGCAACCATCAATACCATGGAATGTTGGTGATTGCAACAGAAAGTATGTTTATGTCACCGAATATTTGAAGTTCGGACCGATTTCCCACTGATTTTTCTCTGTGTGCATCAATGTTAAAGTACTTCAAGTTTAAGCAAACAGTTTTTTTTTGCCTCTGATGACATTTTTTACGTTGAACCAAGTGCGGCATGTGGATTTTAATATTCAAAAAGTCTTCTCCGAAGGTTCGGATGCTTCGTATATTTCTGCGGTATTTTAGTTCAAAATGCTAAAAATTGCAGAGCAAGAACTAACATTCGGTTGTACTAATGGAATACTCAAGGTACATGCAACCTCAATCACTTAGTAGGTAAAGAAAATACGGTTGTGGCATCTAATCTATTCTCTGAGTGAAGCTATACACAAAATCATCAAAATCAAATCGTGCATATCCATCCATCATAACCACCACTAAGTCCCAAGTGATTTCTTCGCCGTTTTTCTAATTTCTACTTTTTGTTATGAGCTCCGGAAGTATACCAGAAGAATCCTGCAAAAACAAACTGTGATCATCTCCTGCACTTGACTTCACTAATAGCAAAATTCTCTAAAAAGAAAAAAAAATCAAAACATTTCAGAAATTTATGACCAAAATCCCATTTGTGATACTGTTAATCTTTACAAAGCTCAGAAGAAAAAAGCATGAAAAAAACACGGCGAATGCAAATAGACTCAGACACATATTTTAATGAGATTTTGTGGCATTTTTTCTTTTTTTCTATCAAAAAAATGAAAGAAACAAAGAAAAATACTTTGCTTACATTACACTACGATTTGCGTCATTCTCGCTTTTTTTTACCCCCTGACGACTGTTTTAAGGACTCCCCGTATTTATTGAAAAGTGCGTTTCATTTACAGCACGTGTTCGTACGCTGCTATCGGATTAATAAGCCCGGAAAGCAACAGCCACAGCGGCGGGAGCAAAAAAAAAACCTGGCGGGTGGTAAGTATGAAACAACAGCTCCCGGAGGGTGACTCCCTGCAAAATGTATCATTTTCATAGATTTTTACCCCAAAAAAGTATGTCTTATTTTTTTGTTTTGTTTTTCCTCCAATTATGGCGAGCGTCTTTTGAATTTTTCATAAGCAAATATTGTGATTCGTTTGGCCGTTTATTTGTTTTGAAATGAAATTGGATTTTCATGTTTTCCCTTCGTCTCTTCGGCTCTTTAAAAGCCAATTTGGTTGGTGTGTGTTCGGCTTTCCGTTTGCGGCTGTAAATTGAAAAAAAGAAAAAGTTGTGGCGGCGGAAATTGCATTTCTTTTAAAAATTAATAAAAATAAATCTTTGAAGATTTATTGACATTTAAAATTTGTTTCCATAGCTGGCCATTGGAAGCTATGAAGACAGGCGACCACAGCTGTGGTGGTCATTTTATGTTTGGCAATTATTGTGGTTTCACGGCAGATTGAAAAACATAAATTAAATGTGGATTTTTCTATGAAAATCGCCTTTTATTATTACATGACAGATTGTTTCTGAAATTCTACAGGAGGACAATGGACAGGTTGTACTTGGCTTGTAATTAAAAAAAGATGTGTTGCCGAAAGTTTTTAGGGGCATATTTTCACAGACATTATTTCAATAAGAACGCTGAAGACATTCAAAATTGTTTTGAATATTATTCCTACTGACTTCAACATAATTTTGAAAATTAATTAGGGTGGATTTCCTGAATCTGTACTTCGAGGGCTGCTATATATATTTCGAGCCTAGTAATGAAAATGCGAATAATTATCAAAAATGGTTTTATTGTTTTTCAAAGTATTCTCCAGCATGATTTATACACTTTTGCATGCGCTCAAACCAATTGTCGGATCACTTTTTCCACTCCGATTGAGACACCTCCAAAACATGGTTTTTAAGCGCTTCAACACCATTTATTGGCGACGAACTTCATTGACCACGCATTTTTTTTCTTGATGTGCGGGAAAAAGTAGCATTGGGTGCCATGTCAGGGCTGTACGGCGGATGACCCACCAATTCAAAGTTTTGGCCAGTCAAAAAGCGCTGGTTTGAGCCGATGTGTGAGAGCTCACATTGTCATGGTGCACAATGATTGGCCTGTTCTTGTTCGTTTTTCGAATCTCTCTGATAACTTCAGGCAAACAAATTGTGGTGTACCACTCAGAATTGACCTCCTACGCAGCTCAAGCGGAACATTCGCAACATGACCATGACGGTCGATTGCTGTTTTGTTGCAGGCTCATACGCATAGATCCATGATTCGTCACCTGTGACGATCTTATAAACGTCTTTTGAAGCAACGCGATCGTATATTTTTAAAACTTCTTTGCACCAATCGACACGAGCCTTTTTTGAGCGATTGTCCAATTGTGCGGGATCCAACGAGAATAGACCTTTTTTACGGCCAGGTGTTAAAGCAATATCGAATGTATGCTGATGGAAGCAATGCCTAACGATGCCTTCATCTCACGGTATGTGACATAACGATCTTGCATTGCCGTTTTGGAGCTGGGATTTGGCTCTTTGGACTATATTCTGTGGAGAGTCCATTAAGGATAATTGTTTCGCAAAGCATCCTGAGTCAGCGTTAAAACATGAAATCGAAGTTGCCATTGGAGAGATTCGACCCGAAACAATCGAAAATGTGCTGAAAAATTGTGTTAATCGGATGGGGTCATGCCGAGCCAGTTGTGGTGGTTATATGAATGATATTGTCCACTGTTATTACGAGGGTTGCTATATACATTTCTGACATTTCCATTGGAAAGTTTGACATTTTTTAGCATAAGCTTACTCGGAACGTTATGACGTACGACCATCATTTGTGTGGTTTACATTGATTTGAAAAAATCAATTTGGCAAAAAACTGGAATTAGCTCGTGAACATTTTCGTGCGATCATTTTTCTCAACTTTCGACGTGGATTATCGCGACAAGAGTGCATCGATGAACTTAAATCTTTGTATGGCGATGAAGCACCATCCTATAGCACTGTGAAAAACTGGTTTAATGAATTCAATCGTGGTCGACGCTCGCTCAAAGACGAAGGTCGTGAAGGTCGTCCAAAAACGGCCGTTGTGCCAGAGATCATTGATGGCGTGCGTGAACTAATAATGCAAGATCATCATGTGACAAACCGTGAGATAAAGACATCCTTGGGCGTTTCTTCCACCAGCATACATTCGATATTACATGAACACCTGGCCGTAAAAAAGGTTTGTTCTCGTTGGATCCCGCACAATTTGGCGATCGGTCAAAAGAAGGCTCGTGTCGATTGGTGCAAATAAATTTTAAAAAATACAATCGCGGTGCTTCAAAAGACGTTTATAAGATGGTCACAGGTGACGAATCATGGATCTATGTGTATGAGCCCGAAACAAAACAACAATCGACTATGTGGGTCTTTGAAGACAAGCCAAATCTAACGAAAGTTGTTCGTGGAAGAAGCACTTCTGGTCATGTGGCGACTGTTTCGCTTGAGCATCGCCGGACGGTCAATTCTGAGTGGTAAACCACAATTTGTTTACCTGAAGTCTTCGGATAAATTCGAAAAAAGATCAGTAGAAGACGAATCATTGTGTACTATGACAATGCGAGCTCTCACACATCGGCTCAAACCAGCGCCTTTTTGACCGGCCAAAACGTCGAATTGATGTGTCATCCGCCGTACAGCCCTGACTTGGCACCCAATGACTTCGTTTTATTCCCGCACGTCAAGAAAAAAATGCGTGGTCAACGATTTTCGTCGCCAGAAGATGCTGTTGAAGCGTTCAAAAACCATGTTTTGAAGGTGTCTCAATCGCAGTGGAAAAAGTGCTTCGACAATTAGTTTGGGCGCATGCAAAAGTGTATAAATCATGCAGGAGAATACTTTGAAAAACAATAAAACTATTTTGGATGATTAATATTAGCATTTTCATTATAAGGTCAAAAATATATATGGGTGATTCTGCGATTACGGGCCACTTTCGACATCATTTTTGGAATTTGATTTTTTTGTAGAATTTTATATTTAATTCAGGTAGATGTCTTAGTTCTAAGAAAGACCAGTCATTTTTAAAAGGTACACATCAAAATTTTAATTTTTAACGGAATCATGCAACAATTTAAAAATATGACCGCCAGGGCAATGACTCTTTGAACAGAGAAATGACGAAGACAATAAAAAATATAGGGTTTTTTTTTAAATCAACAAATTCTTTTTAATTCAGTTCTTTTGTAAAAATAATAAAAGAAAAAATCTGTTCCCTGTGAAATATTTTGGCAGGGGAATGATGAATTTCTACAAAACCCCCTGAAATGTTTATCCAAGTACTTACCCTTACAAAATTGACTTGAGCTGGAAGTTTATACTTGCAATAAACACAAAAAAACACTTGCAAAATTATAAAAAGTATTAATTATCTTTTTAAAAAACAACACAGGGGAATGACCCACTTAAGTGTGAACGGTCGTAACGAGTGACAAAACACGACTTACTTAATTTTAATAAGACTACTTCAAGTAATGTTCAATCATATTTGAGTTGCTTGAAATCAGGATTGGTTTGCAATTTGAATTTTAGCGAATATTAGATTTTACAGGGGAACATGGTGTATTTTCAGGGACAGAAAATAAATATCCATAAAAATATAAATTAAATAAAAAATTATAATCGTTAATAGCAACAAAATTAAGTGAATATTATTTTTAACTATGAACTAGTGTTATTAAATAAATATTTAATATTTCTGTAAAAAAATTAAGAAAATTTCAATTGAAAGCAATACTGATGGTAGGAAATTTTTTTTAAAAACAAATAATTTTTTTTAAAAAACAATTTTAGAGACTTTAAAGGTCCTATAAAGATTAATTGTATAGTAAATAATAAAGTATAATATATTTTATTTTTCCCGCTTGAAACAACCAAGGACAGCAAAGTGGCCCATAATCTCAGGATCAACCATACAGCAGCACTCGTAATAATTATATTTCACATAAAATCTGGTATAATTTTAGGGATCATAATATGGTAATATTAATCTTATAACAATATTGCGGTTACAGTAATCATACTATGATTCTAATAAGAATATTTCCCTTCCACTTGCTCGATCAATTAGAATACTAACACTTCCGTCTGCCCTTGCAATAAATTCACAAAAAATATCATTAAATTACCCATAACGAAAGATGTTTATTAGTATTTATTTTATAAATCTACCAACATCGGGGTAGTTTGTGGTCGAAACCGGAAACCCAAGGGATAGATAACATTACTCCGTCAACCGAATAAGCTCATAAAAAGCGAAACAACAAAAGAATTGTTTTCATTTGAATTTTCACTGAATATCAGCCTACTCTTTTGGTTGTTTATTTGTCGATTTCTCGGATGTCGACAATTCCAAGGAGCTCCGAAGAAGAGAAAGAAAAGTCACAAACACATGAGATGGGAAAAAGGGGGAAATCCATATTACTAATACTCGTATGCCCTCGGGCCAGAAATGGAAATGTACACAATAGATTAAACCAACATTAAACGAGAGTAAAGAAAAGAAAAAGAGCCAAGTAAGAAAACAAGCAAATACAAAGAATGTGCCAGAAGAGTGGCATTGTGTGCTGACTGCTTAGCTCAAATTGTACGTTATAAATGGATTATTGCAATTAGCCCTTCATGAGGCATTTCACCACCTTACCCTCTCCACATTCACCCTGCAATCGCCTTTTGTTCAGACACTTTTTTCCCTCGACCAAATGAATAAAAAAAAAGGAAATGCAATAGTCAAATGTTGTGGCGCTGTTGTTACTTGCTTTCGTTTTTATAGCCAGCGACAAGAGGAAAATGCAGAGAACAGGAAAAATCAGTTAAAAAAGAGAAAACAGCAACAAATAAAAGCCAATCATAAAGGAAAAACATGGAAATATTGTATGTACTAGGGGAAAAAAGGAACAGCATAAGCACTAAGTATTGGGAGGGGGACGGTTTTTTATTTGTCCGAGCGCCGTCTATGTTTAATATTGGATTTGTAGTTGATTTTCATATCGCAACAGTGGGTGGTCGGCCATGAACATCGCAGTATCTGAACTGAAATTATGCTAGTCTCAGGACTGCGACTCATAGTCGTCTTCGAAGTCAATGCCAGAGTTGTGTAAATTGTTTTTGGTCGTCATAATCATTCTTTTGTCGTCCATCAGTCAACATCCATTGGTCTTGGATTGTAGTTAGGTTTACTTTCATAAATGTTAAAGCAATAATTTTTAAAAGTTTTCACTATCCGGGTACGAACATATACTTAGTACGGACATAAATACTGTTTCACACGTTTTATGCTGTAAAATAAAAAGTACTGAATGTTTTTGGACCAAATATTTTTCAATATATGTATTTATTGATGAATATTGTATCCAAAAAGAATCTACTTATTCGAAATGTCCGCCTTTTGCCTTTACACACGCCTTAAGGTCGAACCAAAGCAGTCTTAAAAGATCCAATGTTGGGGTATCTTTTGTGACAAACCTTGTCCTCTAAAACCGTCCACAATTTCTAATCCAATGGATTCAAATCCGGACTGCCTGAGAGCCATTCTTCAGAGGAAATGAACGCTGGCAAATTGTTTCGAAGCCAGGCCTGGGACGTTTTAGCCTTATGGGCCGTAGCAGAATCCTGCTGGAAAGTCCATGGCTGGTTTTATAACAGGGAATTGTTAAGAGGCTTCACAACAGCTTCCAAAACGGTTTCTTGGTAAACTTTCGCCGATGTTTTGACTCCTTAATCGCAGAAATGCAGGTCAGTGACCCCATCGTAAGAGACACCCCACCAAACCATGACTGAAGCTGGGTGATGACCCTTTTCCACCCTTGGGATCAGTTCAGATGCTTCCTTAGATTTTGCTTCTTAAATTTTTCATAAACGGTAAAAAAATTTTCATCGGTAAACAAAAAAAATGTTTGCATTTTTCAATCATATTTTTTTTAAAGCTGCAGTCAATAAATGTCCGGTACGTCGTTTGAAAGCCCCAAGTCCCAAGTCTTTTTTAATGATTCGACTCATGGACATTTGCGTGATATTCATCTCACGGGCCATGATTTTCTGTTTTCGGTGCGGATTTCTGTGAATTCTTGATTTAAAGGCTTTGATGACATGCGGTGTTCGAACAGAGCGTGGGCGACCGACCGGTGGCGGTCTTTTACATCTCCAGTCACCTCAAACAGTTTTATGCATCGGTAGAACATGCGGCTAATCCCTAGTGGCCGGAGCGTTTTGAAAATATCGCTTTTTTTCCTTTCACACTTGAAAAGCGCTATTACACCGATACGGTTCTCATTATCTGACCACTCCACGATGAAAGTTGAAACAATTTTAAAATCCCGTTACAGACTAACGCTTTTGAGGATAACTTTCAAAACCCATATGACATTAACGGGGTATGTTCAGTTCTACTATCGAAATGGATGTGTTCAGTGTTGTAACAGTATTTATGTCCCTACTAAGTAAAATATTTTCATAGGAAATAATATATATTGATTTTCTAATTATATGGGGTGATCCATCTAGAGGTATTTTTTCAGAACAAAAAAAATATAAAAATTCAAATCAAGTGTGGAATCTTTATTGGTAATTTGAAAGGACATTTTGTGGCATTTATTTTTTGAAAATAATTACCTTCAAATTTTGGCAACTCTAATATGGAAATGAGCGTTCGGAGAACAACAAGAAGATCCGTTGTTTTCGACCAAAATTTTGTTCAGTGATGAGGCCCATTTCTAGCTCAACGGCAAAGTCAATAAACAAAATTGCCGCATTTGTGCTGAAGAGCAACAAGAAGAGGTTGAAGAGGTGCCATTATACCCAGAGAAAACCACGGTTTGGTGCGGTTTATAAGCTGGTGGAATCATCGGTCCATATTTATTTCAAAAATGATAATGGCCGGCACGTAACCGTGAATGGTGCTCGTTATCGCGCCATGATATCGGACTTTATGCTACCTGAAATTGAAGCCTGTAATCTTGACGGCAATCGGTTTCAACAGGACGGTGCCATTTGCCATACAGCCGCTCAAACAATGGATCTATTGAGAGGTAATTTCGAAGAGCAGCTATTTTCACATTTTGGAGCGGTATATTACACCTTTAGACTTGTTTGCTTTGGGGCTACGTAAAGTCCAAAGTGTGTGCTGACAAATCAGCTACGATTCAGGTTTTGGAAGCCAACATTAGGCGTGTCATTAACGCCGTACCGGTCAAATAGAAACCTTTTATTTAAAGGAAATTGTATTCAAAAAATAAATGGTATAAAATGTCCTTTCGAATGAAAAATAATGATTCTAACCTGATTTGAATTTTTGTATTTTATTTTTATTTTGAAAAAATACCTCTAGATTGATCACCCGTTACAATTTTTTTTATTCCGTTTGCAATACCTATCTAGCCATGTCCCTCCATATGTGTGGCTGCTGAAAGTACGATAGTGGTCAAACGTGATAAGCAGGTTGGGCTAGTAAATGAGCGAATTCGGCCCATGGGGAAAAGAGTTTCTTTTTAAGGGACTAATGGTACCTCCAAAAAAAATATTTTTTTAATATTGCATACCCTAATTAGTGGCCGTTAGTGCTGGAATTTCGGTTCTTGTAGCCACAAAAACCTATGGGTCGTTAGTCCTAAAAAACGAATGTAAATGTGATCATTCAAGATTAATCAAAACTATTGCAAATTTGATATTTAAGTGCATTTTCAAAATCGGCTTAAAATTTAGGCTTGTACTTGCGGGCAATTCGTTAGCTAGACCGAGCCAAAGCTTTTATACTGTCCACCATGGATTGCGTTGTTGTTAGAGTGTACAAAACCAAAAACAATACATTTCGGTTTTTTATACAAACCCGACAGTCGACTTCTAAAAAAACCCTATGCCTGACATGCCAATTCAACCGATTTTCCGCTGTAAGTTTTTCGATTTTGGGTAGTTGCAAAGAAAATTCATAATTTCACGTACGGAATACATTTTTTACACCCATCGTAGGATAGAGAGTATTTTCTTTGTCATTCCGTTTGCAACACATCAAGTAACCCCATAAATTATATATATTCTGAATCGTCGCAAATTATAATTTAATGTCCGTCTGTCTGTAGAAAGAAAACTACAGGTCGCACTATTGAAGGTAGGTGGCTGAAACATGTGTTGATGGACTGAAACGGTTGGTATTTGAAATGGGCCAGATCGGTCAAGAGGTACACATTTATTAGCTACTCGTACGAGGGTTGCTATATATATTTCTGGCCAAGGCAACACTAAGTGTTGCCTGCCACCATCTGACATTTCCATTGGTAAGTTTGACATTTTTTTTTAGCAAAAACGTACTCAGAACGTTTTGGCGTACGACCATCATTTGTGTTGTTTACAGTGACTTGAAAAAATCAATTTGGCAACAAAATTGAATTAACTCGTGAACATTTTCTTGCGATTATTTTCCACTACTTTCGACGTGGATTATCTTGAAACACCATCCTGGTTAAATGAATTCAATCGTGGCCGACGCTCGCTCAAAGACGAAGGTCGTCAAAAAACGGCCGTAGTGCCAGAGAACATTGATACCGTGCGTGAACTGATAATGCAAGAACGTCATGTGACATACCGTGAGATAGAGGCAACCTTGGGCATTTCTTCCACCAGCATGCATGCGATATTGCATGAACACCTGGCCGTAAAAAAGGTTTGTTCTCGTTGGATCCCGCACAATTTGACAATCGCTCAAAAAAAGGCTCGTGTTCGATTGGTGCAAAGAAATTTTGTAAAAATACGTACGATCGCGGTGCTTCAAAAGACGTTTATAAGATTGTCACAGGTGACGAATCATGGATCTTTGCGTATGAGCCCGAAACAAAACAGCAATCGACCGTGTGGGTCTTCGAAGACGAGCCAAATCCAACGAAAGTTGTTCGTGGAAGAAGCACTTCGAAGCAAATGGTCGCCTGTTTCTTCGGCAAAACTGGTCATGTGGCGACTGTTCCGCTTGAGCAACGTAGGATGGTAATTCTGAGTGGTACACCACAATTTGTTTGTCTGATGTCTTCGGAGAAGTTCGAAAAACGAACAAGAGAAGACGAATCATTGTGCACCATGACAATGCGAGCTCTCACACATCGGCTCAAACCAGTGCCTTTTTGACCGGCCAAAACGTCGAATTGATGGGTCATCCTTCGTACAGCCCTGACTTGGCACCCAATGACTCCTTTTTATTCCCGCATAGCAAGAAGTAAATGCGTGGTCAACGATTTTAGTCGCCAGAAGATGCTGTGAAGCGTTCAAAAATCATGTTTTGGAGGTGTCTCAATCGGAGTGGAAAAAGAGCTTCGACAATTGGTTTTAGCGCAGGCAAAAGTGTATAAATCATGCTGGAGAATACTTTGAAAAACAATAAAACCATTTTTAATGATAAATATTCGCATTTTCATTATTAGGCCAGAAATATATATAACAGCCCTCGTATTAGACATATAATGAAGTTTTAAATCTTTTTAAAAGTTTAAAAGACTTAAACTAACGACTAGGCAATTAGACACGGGGGCGTGGCACCGCCCACTCAACCCTTCTAAACTATTACAGGTATGAAGATAATATAATAATAAGTTGGCTTCCTTTAAAAGATGACATTTATGGTCAACTAATAGACTAATTATACAAAAATTTTAACAGAATGATATCAATAACTAGACATTTATAATAGACTTTATTGTGAAAAATTGGACAAGGGGGCGTGGCACCGCCCAGACAACCCTGTACTTAAAAGGGTAATATCTCATGAGCTATTACAGACATGACGATAATATTTGGGATATTTGATGTTGGCATTAATCGGAACACATCCCAAAGGAAAAGTGCACCCCCTTAAAAAGTTCACATTTATGGTCAACTAAGAGACCAATAACTCTATAGTTTTAACAGAATGACATCAAAACTCGACATTATTTATAGACTATATTGTGAAAAAATTGGACAAGTGGGCCTGGCAAACGCCCACTCAACACTGTAAGTAAAAATGCTAAATCTCATGAACTATTAGAGATATGCCAATAATATTAGGAATATAAGCATGAAGCGGAAAACATCCTGGAGGAAAGGGGGCGATGCCACGCACCTTAAAAAATCGCATCTATGGTCAAACTAATGGACCGATAACAATTTAGCAGAATAAAATCAATGATTAGCATATTAGACTTTATTGTGCTAAAATTGAATAAAGGGTTTAGCCCCGCCTAAACAACGCTGAACGTCGAAAGGATATATTTGAAGATCTAAAACAGATATGACGATAGAAGTTGGTATGAAAAGAAACACACCCTGATAACAAAGATGCCTATGCCGCGCCAATTCCATTATCGATATTGCTACATTAAGAAACTCAAATAATTTTTTTTTAGGTGTGTGGAATTCATGTTTTTTTTATGTTAAAGCTCATTCAATTTTATAACAAGTAAGTAAGTGCTATAGTCGGGCGTGGCCGACTCTATGATACCCGCACCACTATAAATGTGATTAAGTCTCCTGTAAATCGAAAGCATTAGTCGCTATTTCTATCTGTATCTATCACGCAAGCACTAAGCCTTTATACCCCATACCACTATGTGGTGAGGGTATAACAATTATAGTTGGTCCACATTTTCATACCTTGTTTTCGGACCCTGTGCCCTCCCACGGACGAGATAAATCATTTGGCTTGACATATTTAAAGTCCTGAGGCAATTCCCTGTCATTTGAGGGGTCACACTAAAATCCGGGTAAACCGAAACTTTTGGACCCTCTAATGGACCCTGGGGCCCAAACAGGTCGAATTTTTTTCTGTATTTAAAATTGTAAGATAATTTCCTTTCATTTAAGGGGTCACACTTATATTTAAAATCATAGGTCCATTTTTTGGGTTCTGAAGCCCCCGTAGGTCCGAGAGGCGGGTCCAACTATTTTTTTACATTTTGTGGTCAGTTCTACATCGAATGGCATATTTTTTTAATTTGTTGACCAATACACGCGACATCAACTGGATTTGGACCAAATCCGGGAGTTCCTTTGTATGGGGGGGTCTATCAGAAAGTGCTCCGATTTGGACCAAATTCAATAGCGTCCGTCCTTGTCCCAATATATTACCACATGCCAAGTTTCATCAAGATCGGTGCATAAATGCGACCTGTACTTTGATTACAAGAATAGATGGACATCTTTACATCCAGCCAGCCAGCCAGCCAGCCAGCCAGCCGCCCAGCCAGCCAGACAGACATGGCTAGATCGACTCAAAATGTAATTCTGAGCAACTTTCTCTCTGGTCCCGGTATTCTAACTCGATTCCTTCGATGTGTTACAAACGCAAGCACTAAGCCATTATACCCCATACCACTATGTGGTGCGGGTATAAAAATATAGGTTAAATAGTTTTAAAAAAATTGAATTTAAATGCACCCCCTGCTCGTTTATGTATGTGTGGCATCTTACCATTACTGCTTGCAGAGTTGAGACAGGAATAGCCGCAATTGTGTCTCGAATGGATTGCTTTAGTTTATTCAAATTTGTTAGTTTTGCTTTGAAGAGTTCCTGTTTGCAATGACTCCACAAGAGAAAATCAGGTGCAGTAAGGTCAGGCGACCTGGGAGTCCAATGGAATGTGGAGTTTCTGGATATCAGCTTATTGGGAAGTTTTCGTGGCAATTCTGTCATAACAGGCCGGGCTGTGTGAGGAGTTGCACCATCATGCTGAAACCACACAGAGTTAAAAGAAATTCTTATTCGGCGTAAGTCTGGATAGAAAAACTCTCTCAACGTGCTCAAGTAACGGTTTCCAGTAACCGTAACGCGGTGTGACCGTTTTTTTCGAAGAAGGCCCTACTTCTTCGAAGAAAAATGCTGAGTTATGAAACTGCCCACCACACTGTGACACGAAGTGGATGCAATTTCGTCTCATGGATTTTCTGTGGGTTGGAAGCAACCCATATTCGACAATTTTGTTTGTTTATGTTGTCGTTAAAATCGAAATGGGCCTCGTCAGGCATGAAAAGACAGTTCAACATGTTTCCGTTCTCTTTCACCAATTGAAGCTTCTTCTGGAAAAGTTCCAAGCGAATCGGGAAGTCTGAATTTTATATGGGAATAAATCCAAACCTTGGTGCATAATTGACTGCAACGAATGTCTGCTTACATCCATTTGAGTAGATAAGCTTCCTGTCGAAACTCTTGGATTGTTTTGTATGGCAGCAGCTACAGCAGCGATTGTTTCCTCCTTCTGAACTGATGGTAATTCGATTTTAAGCTTCTCTGTTTGTTGACTGTCCCATGCTCGACAAACTTGTTAACAAGACTCATTATGGTCCAACTGCTCGGAGGATTGCCGCCAATCTTGCGCCTAAACTCTCTTTAAAACGAAACTACGCACTTCAGTGCGTGATAGCGGCGGACAATCCAAATTCTTGTTTCAGTGTCCCAGTTATACATTTTTGTTAAATCTAAAAAACAATCTGCAAAATAAAAAAAAATGAACCAGATTCATTAAATAGAAAAAGTTATTAAATTATTTTTTTGGTAGTGGCTTTCATCAGCCACCCTGTATTAGGATTTGCAAAAAAATTGTACTCTTTCTGTATAACCTATCTCCTAAAACATTACGGGACGGCTTTTGGGCCCGAGCGACCCTATGTTAAGACTAGAACCATGCATGAACACACTCTGGTTTACAATACATTCATTTAGTCATTGTACCAGTACCACTGTCCCGAATAGTGTAAACAATGAAATGAAACGAGACGAGATTGCTTGCTCTTCGAATGAATGTTGTATGGTTCTCTGCTCTCTTAACTACTCTATTCGTCTCAATTCTGTTAAGAGAACACAATATTGTTCTCAATAAATATTCGAGACTGTAAAAGGCATTTGAATACATAAGAAGTCTTTGAATGGTATACGGTAACTTATGAATGGTTATGGGTATCATTAGCTTTCAGTCATTTAAGAAATCAACAAGGGTGAGCAAGGTGTAAACAAAAAAATATATATCTAAATATATTCTTCTTAAATAAGTTTAACTGAGAAAAAAAAATGGAAATTGATGAAGTAAATAATTATTAAGAAGAAATAATTAATATTATTATTAATATTTAAAAATATTTTAGCTTTCAAATCAATTTTTTTTTTGTAAGTAAATAATAATAAATATAGTCTGAACATTTGTTTTATACTAAATCTGTAACATTTGTTTTATTTGCAATAACTTAAATTTGATGAAACTATTTTTATACGATGATAACTAACTTGCAGTTTAATTTAACTCCAATTCTTCATACGAAGAGCATGAAATTCATTTAATTGTCGCCCTATTCTACATTCCAGAGAAATCAAAGCAAAAACATCATTTGCTACGCTCATCATATGTTACGCTCATGGAAATAGATTTTTTCTCAAATAGTCTTATTAATACATCTCAGTATTCGAGTAGTTGTGGTTGTCTCTAAAGACCTTTTACCCGATCACCTTACAACTCGTTCATACCCGAACTCTGTCGTCTCGGTACCATTCTGTTTCATTCCCGATGCTACTTGCTAAGAGGAATGGTTGTGTGTACGATACTCTTATCGCTAGAATGAGCACATTTACGCATTTGTAAACAAAAGAATGTGTTCGGGTGTGTGAAAACGATGTTCATGCAGGGTTTTAGTTAAGACCTCTTTTTCTGTCAAATCGTAAACTTCAAATTCTTTAGGAAACTCCGCTGTTTTTGGGTTCCCATATGGCCATAATCAAAAGTTCCCTAAGGACCTTATACCCGTCAATGATAGACATACCGGTCAATGACTTGAAAAAAGTCGAATATTAAAATTAATATATTAGTTCGGACCGATTTCAAACTTATTTTTCTCTGTGTGCAGGAAATATGTTCAAGAAAAAATATGGACAAGAAGGCGTGGCACTGAACATCATTAAACCTAGAAAGAAAATATCATATAACCTATTTAAGGTATTACGATCACATTAAGACATTTTCATGCTTCTTTGACAGTCGAAAAGTCGATGGTCCCACTATGTAATTTTGATACGCAATGGAGAGTCGGCCCGGCCGAAAAAAATTGCCCTGTTGTTTTTTTTTGTTAACTCTGCAATATTCTTTTATTTGTATTGAGAAACATAACATGGGCCACTGATGCGATCTGATATTAATTTCATCTGTGATAAACACAAAGTGCTACATTTTAAAACCATAAGTGGTTTTACCTTAGCCTATTTGTAAAACATTGATTTTTTCGTTAAGAACGCCAACAAAACCAAACTAAATTTCAAGCAATCGCCGGTTTATTGATTTTAATTACAAAGCGGTGCATCAAGCTTTGATGTTGGTGATGGCTGCGGGTTGGTCGGCCAACAATTCACTTGTTGCAACAGTTAATTGTCGGCACTTTTGCCGACAGTTTCGTAGAGGCACCACCGCGGCTGACAGGACTTCTAAAGAAGTACACAAAGCGATGCCACACATGGAAAAAGCTAAAAAATGATTTAAATCTCCCCCAAACCCAACCAGCCAAATGGCCAAAGTGTTAAAAAGACCACACACAGACACACTCTAGGAAGTCGCGTTTTTATGTGGCTAAGACAAGAAAACAAAACCAACGACGACAACAGTATTTCAAAGCGAAAATGAATTGTCAGCCTTAAACTGTTGGCCAAATTAAATGCTGACATTTAACCGAGGTGTCAGTTCCATTGATGAGGCGACCATGTTGCAGGCAACCTCCACCAACTTCCTGGGACAATGTAGCCCTCGTCATCGTGTTAGCTAACAATGATGCTGTAATGCATGAGGGAATGTATGAATAGTGGGTATGGGTGGAAGGACTGAACTCAGCTGAACTGAGCCGCTCTGAGTGTTGGAAGTTAAATATTTTGTGGTTTTGCGTTTATTGTTTTATTAACGACTTTTTGGTGACTTTGTGCCTCATTGCAAAAATGCCGACTTTCGGGCAATCGCCCCGCTGAAGTCGTACCTAATCGCCGTAAAGTTAGAAACCACAAAAAGAAATTAAATTTTTAATATTGTTGAGAACTTTTGTTTGGCTCGCAGAAATTGCTGTGCTACTGTAAGGTTTTGTTGCCAACAATGCCCGGGGCCACCACATCAACGACGATAGCAGCAGCAGCAACAAAACCATATCATGCAACATGCATCCAAATATGCCTTCTATACGTCCAAAGCAAGAAGGTTTATATTCCAATCTTATTGTGGCAAAATTTTGTTGGTGTTTTTTGTCGTTTCCCTAAAAAAAAGGAAGGCAGGGGGGTTCTGGTCTTTTCCCTCCATTGTATGTGTGCGTCTTATTGTTGCAGTTATTGTTGCGCTTGATGGGTTCTAAATCATCACTATGTTGACAGGTTACAAAAGTTTTATATTTTGTTGCTTGCACTGGAACGTCACACATTCACCAACTCCCTCGCCGGTGGGTTGTTGGCCAGAGCTCCAAGCGGACATACACACACACAGACCAAAAATAAACCAAAGAAACAACAACCACAAATACCTGAACATGTTGCTGCTCATGTCCACTATTGCTGCTGCTGGTGTAGTTGTTGTTGCTGGAGCAGCAACAAATTAATGTTGTTAAGACACGTAAAATTCGTGTTAACTGTCCGTCCATCTTCTTTTCTTTTTCTTGGGTTTTCTTCTACGTCAGTTTGAATATTTTTAATACCATTTGAACGGAATTTAGGAATTGCGAACGATTCTGCTGTTAAAAAGAACCATAATTTTGATTATACTGCCAAATAGGTTGAATTTAAACATTATTACCTGAGGAGTCCTTCGGAGGTCGTTTTCGTCAGACTCCGAGTACCCTGGTTCCCACAGCTAGGAACATCTAATATTTTTCAGATTTAGTGTTCACCTGATTCATCCCAGGTGAATCCTTTAACTCGCCTGTCAAATTAAATTCATTATTTGATACTAGATGGCGTTGTAGAGCTTATCTCAGCGGAATCTTTTATCTTAGCTCGCTAGTGATCAGAATCCCATAGAACGGGTTTCCTTCAAGCCTGTTGAGCTCAGATCGGTCTTTAGGGAGTTTTAAAGTGGTCCCGTTTTAATCCAGAAGTCACCAGAAGTTTTAGCTTGACATCGATCGATTAAACTTGGAGCTATAACATGTAACGTAGAAACGTTAAAGATGGTCTTCAGCTTCTCACCAATAGACAGGAAGCTGCCAGCTTACCTATATCGGGTAATCAATCTAGAGGTATTTTTTCAAAATAAAAAGAAATACAAAAATTCAAATTAAGTTTGTAAATAATCGTAAATTACGAGGGTTGCTATATATATTAGGCAAAACTTAGTGTTGCCTAGGCCGCAGAGCTTCACGAGACGTTTTTAGGATCGTCACAGGTGACGAATTATGGATCTATACGAATGGGCCCGTAACAAAACAGCAATCGACCGTGTGGGTCTTCGAAGACGAGCCAAATCCAATGAAAGTTGTTCGTGGAAGAAGCACTTCGAAGCTAATGGTAGCCTGTTTCTTCGGCAAAACTGGTCATGCGGAGACTACTCCGCTTGAGCAACGTAGGACGGCCAATTCTGAGTGGTACACCACAATTTTTTTTGCCGGAAGTCTCCGGATAAAGGCCACAGAACTTCACGAGACGTTTATAGGATCGTCACAGGTGACGAATCATGGATCTATACGAATGAGCCCGCAACAAAATAGCAATTGACCGTGTGGGTCTTCGAAGACGAGCCAAATCCAACGAAAGTTGTTTGTGGAAGTAGCACTTCGAAGCTAATGGTAGCCTGTTTCTTCGGCAAAACTGGTCATGCGGCGACTGCTCCGCTTGAACAACGTAGGACGGTAAATTCTGAGTGGTACACCACAATTTGTTTGCCTGAAGTCTTCGAAGAAATTCGAAAAACGAGCAAGAGAAGACAAATCATTGTGCGCTAGGACAATGTGAGCTCTCATACATCGGCTCAAACCAGCGCCTTTTTGACCGGCCAAAACGTCGAATTGATGGGTCATCCGCCGTACAGCCCTGACTTGGCACCCAATGACTTCTTTTTATTCCCGCACATCAAGAAAAAATGCGTGGTCAACGATCTTCGTCGCCAGAAGATACTGTTGAAGCGTTCAAAACTCATGTTTTGGAGGTATCTCAATCGATGTGGACTTTTTTTCGACAATTGGTTTGAGAGCATGCAAAGTGTTTAAATCATTCTGGAGAATACTTTTAAAAAACAGAAAAATATATATAGCAGCCCTCGTATAGTTGATTCGAAAGGACATTTGATGCCATTAATTTTTTGAATATAATTTCCCTCAAAGGTTGGTAGCAACTACGCCTCAGGTTGTCCATTCTCCCATTTTGGATGACTCGTTCAAACATTTCGACCGTTATGGCGTTAACGCCACGAATAATGTTGGCTTCCAAAACCGGAATCGTAGCTGTTTTGTCAATATAGACTATGGACTTTACGTAGCCCCAATGAGTAAAGTTTAAAGGTGTGATATTACACGATCTTGACGGCCATCTCACTGGTCCAAAACGTGAAATTAGCTACTCTTAGAAATGAGCTCTCAATAGATCCATTATTTGAGCTGCTGTATGGCAAGTGGCACCGTGCTGTTGAAACCAAATGTCGTCAAGATTACGGGCTTCAATTTCAGGTAGCAAAAAGTGCGATATCGAGCACCATTCATGGTTACGTTCAGGCCATCATCGGCCATTTTGAAAAATATGGACTGATGATTTCACCAGCCCATAAACCTCACCAAACCGTAGTTTTCTCTGGGCATAATGGCAGCTCCTAAACCTCTTCAGGTTGCTCTTCAGTCCAAATGCGGCCATTTTGTATATTGACGTTGCCGTTGAGCCAGCAATGGACCTCATCACTGAACAAAATTTTGGTCGAAACAGGATATCAGCGAAAGCTCATTTCCATAATACAGTTGCACAATTTGGAGACGTTGTTGCTATGTAAGTTTTTCTATGATGAAATGGCAAACAGAAAAGAAAAAAAAGAAAAATAAAGTTTAACAAAACCCACGCGTAGTCGGTAAAAAAAACCCAATTAAAAAAATACCTCTAGATTGATCACCCGTTATTTAGTGCCGTTTTGAAAAAAATTGCTACCGGCTGGTGCTCTGCCCTGGAACTTTGTTGTAGTATCCGATCAGTGATTGTAAAATGATATTCAGCATGCGCCTCGCTGATTTCGGGTAAGTTCTCCAACTTTTTCTTTATGGGATGCATTTACCGGATGCTTTGACCCATAGAGTAGCCGAACATTAAGATAGTTTTCCATTCACCACCAAGATAGAGTGGATTGTTTCCACACAGTGCACCTTCAATTGGTATCCGCCAGGAAAAAGCGGAGGGCCTGCAGCCTTAGAAGATTGTGCTGCATCTAGAAAAAAAGCCGAAAGATTAAAATGTAATAAAGGGAGTTACTTATTGAGATGGATATCAGGATTTTTACAAAAACATATAATTTGTCTGGGACGAGGACCATTTAAGGATCAGCATAAAAAAATCGTCTATTACACTGTTCTGCAACAAAATCCTTCTTTGGACGAAACCAACTGATCCTTATGTTGAATCCTGAATCCGAATTGAATGTCCGCTTTGGCCCATCATGTATAGTTTTCGAGAAATCGATTTAAATTAAATGTTCTAACTTTTTTTATTAATCTGCCGTAAGCTTCAGCAATATCTGAGTAACCTAAAAATGAGCAATTTTTATTGGTAAGAAGTGCATCTTTTATGAAAATTATAATTAATAAAAATCGAATAAAAATTTGAATCAAAATTTTGGTTTTTTTTGTTGAAAAACATTGTTTTCAACTGCCAATTGTACCTCAATTCTGGAGGTTCCCCACAAATTATATACTTATAGAACGCACTGTACCGATTCCAATGTGGTATATTATTTGATATGACGAAAATTGCTTGACTCACAGCAGTTTTTTGTAAAAAATCTTGCTGAAGTTTTAGGCAGATTAATAAAAATTTTCATGTTCACGATATTTCCTTTGTTAAAAAATATTGTTTTCAACTGCGTACTTTAACGATTCCAATGTGGTATATTTATTGATAAGTGCAGTTTTTGCAGAAAATCATGCTGAATTCCAATGTGGTATATTTTTTGATAATCCGACGAAAATTGCCTGAGTTATAGAAGTTTTTACAAAAAATCATGCTGAATTTTTAAGCAGATTAATGAAAAATTTCACGTTCACGATATTTCCTAAAATATAGTCAGATAATTTCATGTTCACGATATCTCGAAAACTATACTATACGGACATTCAATTCGGATTCAGGAGATCAGTTTACAAAAGGATCAGTTGGTTTGGTCTAAAGGAGGACTCTAAAGTTAACTTTTGCAGAACAGAGTTATTAGGCAAAAAACTAAGTCGCTCTTGAATCCGGTCGGGCTACAGCGACTTATACGCCGAAGAAAGCAAGTTATTTTAACCGTCAGTCATTAAGCACCCCGAGAGTTACAAGGCACCATAATTTACTGCAGACAAATTTGCAGATGCCATATGTGCCGCACAGCGTTCGGTCAGGACTAGAGTGTCCAAAACCGAGAACCGGAATATGTTACTACAAAGCTTGCTTTAAAACTACAGGTTGTAACTGTAGATCAAACATTAATCAATTACAACACTCCGGAGACCAAGCAGTAGTCTAAACAATGGGTTTATCCGGTTGAAACGACTCCAAAGATGGACAAGATGCCTTTGTCGGCCAATATCGTGATGGCAACAGGCTTTATTTGGGATGCACGCGGGATAATCCACATCGTTTACATTCTAAAGGGAAAAATAATAAAGGGCGAATATTATGTCAACTTATTGGACTGATTTAACGAGGATTTCAAAAAAACGACCTTATATGGCTAAGAAAAGTTATTTTTCATAAAGATAATGCACGGGTGCGCACGTGTGCAGCCTCAATGGCAAAATTGCGTGAATTGAGTTACGAATAGGTACCTCAACCGTCATATTTTCCGGATTTAGCCCCCAGTGACTATTTCCAAACCTTTAGAAATGGCTCGGTGGAACGAGATTCAGCTCCAACGATGAAACTATTGATCAAACAAATGCCTATTCTATGGACTTCGAAAAATACTTTTTTTGGAAGGAATACAAAGATTGTTGAAACTTTGGACTGTGTATTGAGCTAAAAGGAGACTATGTTGAAGAATAAATTAGTTTTTTTTTTTGCAAATAAAGCCTTTTTTAATTGAAAAGTCACAAAATTAATGATATGCCCTCATTATACGAGGGCGGTTCGGAAAGTTCTTAGCCTATCAATGAAAGAGAATAGTTAGTTTTTCAAAAATATTTTTATTTTCCGATATAATCTCCTGAAACTTCAATACACTTAGTCCAACGCTTATCTAGCAATTCTATCCCTAGATTAAAATAGTTTTCCTCAAGGTCTTCAAAATAGTGGTTTACAACTGTAATTGCATCTTCATTTGTGGTAAAACGCTTGCCACCAAGGAATTTTTTTAGATTTGGGAACAGGTAAAAGTCACTGGGAGCTAAATCAGGAGAATAAGGTGGGTGGTCAAGCAACTCGTACTTTAATTCGTTGATTTTAGCCATTTTTAAAACACTCTTGTGCGCTGGTGCGTTGTCTTGATGAAAAATTATTTTTTTGTGTTGTAAGCCACGACGCTTTTCTCGAATTTGTACATTTAATTGATCTAAAAGGTAGCAATAGTACTCTGAATTGATTGTTTTGCCCTTTTTGCAGATATTCAATCAATAAAATACCTTTGAAGTCCCAAAAAACCGTTGCTATAACCCTACCAGCCGATTGAATTGTTTTTGCCTTCTTTGGGGCACTTCCTCCAGCTTCAGTCCATTGTTTGGATTGTTCTTTTGTCTCTGGAGTATAGTGGTGGATCCATGTCTCATCAACAGTTATGAAACGACGCTTAAAATCCAATTTATTTCGCTGAAAACGATCCAAACAAGCTTGAGAAATGTTCATTCTTATGCGTTTTTGGTCGACTGTTAACAAGTGCGGCACCCATCTTGCAGAAAGCTTTTTCATCTGTAGTTCTTCATGCAAAATTAAATGGACTCGATCATTTGAGATGCCCATGATATTAGCTATTTCACGCACTTTTATTCGTCGATCATTTAATACTATATCAAGCACTTAGGCTACAATTTCTGTTGTTGTTGCTGTTTTTAGACGTCCACTACGTGGTTCATCTTCAATGCTTGTACGACCACGTTTAAAGCCAATTTTTTACTGTTGCATATGAAGGAGCACTTTCACCTAACACATTCACCATATCATTATGAATTTCTTGCCCCGATAAACCTTTTTTATGTAAATTTTTAATGACACCACGCTTTTCTAATTTTTCCATTGTAAAAAAAATCGTGGATGCGTCTTTTGTGAACACCTGTTTCTATATGAAGGAGTTGCCAGATCGAAACAAAATTTAACATGTGTTCATAGCAGAGATGGAAGTTTCCAAAACACTAAACTTTTTTCTGTTTATACCGCGCTTTTTGTGCTAGGCTAAAAAGTTTCCGAACCGCCCTCGTATGTGGATATTTGAGCTGAAGGTTCTGAAATCGGAAAAAACCTATGTATGGTATCAAAATATGGAACGATTTGGACCAATTTCAAAAGGATTCGTCCAAGGTACAAACTTGAAGAATGTAACTAGTTTCATCAAGTCGATTTATAATTACGATCGGTACTCTCAGTACAATGATAGATGGGCAGACGGGCGGACGAACGGAGGGACGGCCGATCGGAATGGAATCAGATAGAGGTTCTGAGTCGATCGGTATACTTAGCACGGGTTCTATCTACATTCCTTTAAGGTGTAGCAAACATCAGCACGAAGTCATAATACCCTATAACACAGTGCGGTGTAGGGTAAAAAAGTACGTTTGTATACGAAGATTTAATGCAGCGAACGACAGATGGACAATCGGACGGAGGAACGGACATCGTTCAATTTAATCAAATAGTGATTCTGAATCGATCGATAAACTTGACATAATGTCTATCTTCATTATTTTAAGGTGTTGCAAACATCAGCTCTATGTCATAATACCCTGTACCAGTGTGGTGTAGGGTATAACAACGCGTATTTTGTATACGGAGATTAAAAGCTTAAAAGCACTTCATATTCTTCAGTACAAAATGCAAATTTCAGTAAATGCAAGAGACATCATCTCATCCACAATATAGGGCAATCAATTCTGTAGCAACTCTTTCTCTAAGGGACAAACTTGAAAAAAAAACGAGAGAAACAAATTAAGTTAATGTCTGCACGCAATTCAAATCGGTTCCAGTTTCATGGTATTTAAACGCCGATAAGTTCGGCTTCAAATTTGCGCTTTTTTCGTTGCTTCCTCTGGTAGTCCGATTTCGTGCCAAGATTCGGTTTGCAAATACACAAAAAAAAAACACTATTGCAGGCAAATTATTTAAACGCTTTTAAATGGCGTTCCATTTGAAATTATTATTATATTTAATGTCTGTTATTTGAGTTCAAGACCATTTATGGATTAGCATTTTGGCCAATTTCCAGTTTGAAGTGGCAGACTCTGGTCGCTTATTTTGTATGCAGATTTGGCAAGTTTTTATTTTTTTTAGAGATAAAAGAGAGAAAAAAACACGAATCATGAATATTTTCGTTGAGTGTGGATAAAATATATCGACAATATGGGATATAGGGATTTGGATTTAAACTTACTTGACTTTAGAAGTTAGAATGTTGTGGTGAATCAATAGCTTGTGCCACACACCCTCTCTAGCTCTCTCCCCCCTATTCGATTTCCTTACATTTTCCTTGCATCCATAGAATACAAATTCGTACTTTTAAAAGTTTTCTTTACATTGAGGCCGATAAAAGTTTTATTGTTACGTTGAGGATGAAACATCAATAAATCCCTGTCAATCACATGCGTGTCATGGCTGTCATCATCAGTGCACGCAAAATGTGTGATCCCGAAACAGCAACCGAAAGATGTGTTCACAATTTACACAAACTTACTACAGTGGGCCGCTGCTCATCTTGAAACAGAGCCGTCCGGACGGCAGGCCAAGTCGCCGACAAAGACATCACTCCACTGGCCAATATGCCATGGCACATGGTTGACATGAACTGAATGTCCCCAAAATCGTAGAATAGCCGCCGTCTAAGCGCCGTAGTGAAAGTATCTCAACGATGCGGCCGTTTAGCGACCACAAGAGTATCCGTGAGATACTACCATTAGATACAAATCCAAATTTGCCCAAATTGTAAAGTTAAGAAGTTAAGTTTTGTGCGTTCCCACTTTTCGATTTCTTTTTTCTTCTTTTTGTGGCGGAACTGATTGTGCCCCAACAATGTTTCTGTTCGGCGGGAAATCTGAGATCTCGCGTATACGCGCGTGACAGCAAATTATGCTGTAAGTAGTGAGGGGCAGGATAGACCGACGGACGGACTTCTTCTTCTTTTGGCAGACATCTGCTTTCATGCTTCGTATTTGGTATATTTTGTCGTCGGCGGCTGTGAAATTTGTTGCGAGATGCTGTTGTTACTGATTATGATGACGATTTTTTCTTTTGGGGTTGAATTTGGCTTTGTATTTTTGTCAAACAATCAATCATTTTTTGTAATTCACTTTTTGTCGTAAGCCACGTTCGTTTAGTAGATTGAGGGGAGGGAGAAATAAAATATTCCACACAGAATTTGGTTCAAGATGTGCAAATTTTTCGTTCCTTATCAGGATTTGAATTGTTTTAATATAGGCTGCTTTGCTATACCCAGTAGACTCTCACAAATTAGAATTCTTACAATTTCGAACTGTCCAAAAAATAATAACCTTTCATTTCATTACCAGCGTTACCGATGGAAAATTTCAAAAAGTGGCACAAAAAGGGGATTAAAAAAAAATGGGCATAGAAAGGGGATTTAAAAAAAGTCGCAAATTTTTCATATTTTTTATTTTATTTAAAAATACATTAAGTTAAAAAAATATCACAAAAACCGTTCATAAAAAAATGGGCGTCAAAATACACATAAAAGTAAAAAACAATTCATTAAAAGGCACATACGAGGGCGGTTCGGAAAGTTCTTAGCCAATCAATGAAAGAGAATACATAGTTAGTTTTTCAAAAATATTTTTATTTTTCAATATAATTTCCTGAAACTTCAATACACTTAGTCCAACGCTTATCTAGCAATTCTATCCCTTGATTAAAATAGTTTTCCTCAAGGTCTTCAAAATAGTGGTTTACAACTGTAATTGCATCTTCATTTGAGGTAAAACGCTTGCCACCAAGGAATTTTTTTAGATTTGGGAACAGGTAAAAGTCACTGGGAGCTAAATCAGGAGAATAAGGTGGGTGGTCAAGCAACTCGTACTTTAATTCGTTGATTTTAGCCATTGTTAAAACACTCTTGTGCGCTGGGGCGTTGTCTTGATGAAAAATTATTTTTTTGTGTTGTAAGCCAGGACGTTTTTCTCGAATTTGTACATTTAATTGATCTAAAAGGTTGCAATAGTACTCTGAATTTATTGTTTTACCCTTTTGCAGATAGTCAATGAATAAAATACCTTTGAAGTCCCAAAAAACCGTTGCCATAACCTTACCAGCCGATTGAATTGTTTTTGCCTTCTTTGGGACACTTCCTCCAGCTTCAGTCCATTGCTTGGATTGTTCTTTTGTCTCTGGAGTATAGTGGTGGATCCATGTCTCATCAACAGTTATGAAAAGACGCTTAAAATCCATGTTATTTCGCTGAAAACGATCCAAAGCAGGTTGAGAAATGTTCATTCTTATGTGTTTTTGGTCGACTGTTAACAAGTGCGGCACCACATCTTGCAGAGGCTTTTTCATCTGTAGTTCTTCATGCAAAATTAAATGGACTCGATCATTTGAGATGCCCATGATATTAGCTTTTTCACGAACTTTTATTCGTCGATCATTTAATACCATATCATGCACTTTGGCTACAATTTCTGTTGTTGTTGCTGTTTTTGGACGTCCACTACGTGGTTCATCTTCAATGCTTGTACGGCCACGTTTAAATTCAGCAACCCAATTTTTTACTGTTGCATATGAAGGAGCACTTTCACCTAACACATTCACCATATCATTATGAATTTCTTGTTCCGATAAACCTTTTTTGTGTAAATATTTAATGACACCACGCATTTCTAATTTTTCCATTGTAAAAAAATTCGCGGATGCGTCTTTTGTGAACACCTGTTTCTGTATGAAGGAGTTGCCAGATCGAAACAAAATTTAACATGTGTTCATAGCAGAGATGGAAGTTTCCAAAACACTTAAATTTTTTCTGTTTATACCGCGCTTTTTGTGCTAGGCTAAGAAGTTTCCGAACCGCCCTCGTATAACCGACTTATTGGACGGATTTCCAATAGATGGTTTATCTGTGTAAATAATTTGTAGTGAATAGAACCGACAATTAATTATAGGGATTATACTCTAATGTTGGAATATCCAATGTTATGTTACAAAAGCGAACTCAACAGGATTTGGTACGTACACAGAACTTTTATGTTATCACCACTAATTATTGGTACCAAAGTAACATGTACATCACAATTGGTTGGTTGTCAATACCACTAGTTGTGGCAATCAATAGTTTTACTAAAATCTATTGGTATAACCGACTTATTGACTATCCATCAATGTTGACCATCAATGTTGGTGATTGCAAGAAAAACTATGTTCATCCGACCGAATAGTTGTAGTTCGGACCAATTTCCAACTGATTTGTTCTCTGTGTGAATAATTTGTAGTGACGAGAACCGATAATTAATTATAGGGATTATATTCAGATGTTAGAATAACCAATTTTATGTTACAAAAGGGTAATAAACCAAGTTTTGTCATTACAAAGAACTTTTATGTTGTCACCACTATTTTTGCTACTAAAGTAACTTGTACCTCAAAATTGGCCATAACCACCAGTTGTGGCAACCAATAGTGGGAATATTTCGAAAAATGTTACCACTTTTGTCAGCAACATAATTGAGAATTTTATAAACATTTCCTAAACAAACGAGCTAAACATTTTCTTTAAATAAAACATGTTATAAAATGCACTTATTTTTACAAGTTTCATATATAAACGTATATCATATTTTTCACATTTAATAACGCCGGATAATGGCATTCGCCGTAAGCCGCCAAACAGCCCGTATTGGCCATGTTTATGCAGATGAATTGCACTGTGAAGTGTTTGGCAATGGTTTGGGACTGGTTGCATTACCATCTTTTTATTTTTTCTTTTCATTTTGCGGAGGCATTAAAACGGGTGGAGTTAGTTATGCTAAACAGAAACGGCGAACGGCGTAAAGGCATAAACGCGCCAGCAAATGTTTTGAAAAATCGCTCGAGATGATAAACCCACCAAGCCGAGGAAAAGGAATTGCTGCTGCTGCTTTGGTGTGGCTGATGACGAGGAGGATGCTGGATCAGAAATTCCGGATTGCGATGATGATGATGACGACGACGACGACGATGCCTTTGATCCACCAAATGGACGAACTGAAGAAAAATGGCGTGTTTTAAGACATTTTATGGTATGCCAACAATCAAATGTACATCCACATCCATGGTCGGCCATACGATGAATATAAACTATAACTAAATTCTGTCTGCCCCGGCTGATTTGCGTTAAATCGATTGTTGTTCTTGCCAGTCAGCCAGCCAGCCCAGCCCGTTCTCCAAAATCGAGATGAAAAAAAAAACCATTTAGCCTTAGAGCAAAATATATTTTTGTGGCCGCTTGTTGCTGTTGTCGTTTTGTTGTTGTTGGTGGTGGAATATGCATAAAATGGTAGCAAACTGATCGTGTCCAAAGGGTGGGCAACCAGTTGCTGTTGCAAAACGCTGCTGGTTGCAGCTACTACTATAACTCAAAATTGACTCGCCTCAGCTCAGCTCAGCAGCTCAGGTCGCCAGACGCTCGTTCGTCTCGAATAACAATGTAACCATAGGTTTACAGCAACCTAACGTAAAGGAGTCTCTAACGAGTGGGATTGAGGGTTAAAAAATAAGAAGCACAACTAAATCCGGTAGTTTCAAAATTGATTATAAAATATTAGGAACCCAAATTAGTGTGGTGTGGTCGTTGGGGAGCAAGTGAATGAATGAGAAAATATCAAGAAGAAAAAAACAAAGATAAATACAGGCGTTATCGATTAGGTGATAGCCTACAGGTGATAAATGGCAAACTAACTATTTATAGAAGTCTAGTGTATAACTTGTTCCCTTATATTTTCTAAAAAAACATGTTTATATTAGGATTATATGCCTCTGGAATTGACAAATTGATCAAAACCACAGTTGGTACGAGGGCTGCTATATATATTTCTAGCCTAAGAATGAAAATGCGAATATTTATCATCAAAAATGTTTTTTTTCAAAGTAATCTTCAGCATGATTTATACACTTTTGCAATTGTCGAAATACTTTATCCGCTCCGATAGAGACTCCTCCAAAACATGGTTTTTGAAAGCTTCAACAGCATCTTCTGGCGACGAAAATCGTTGACCACTCATTTTTTTTTTTCTTGATGTGCGAGAATAAAAAGAAGTCATTGGGTGCCAAGGTGTCAGGGCTTTACAGCGAATGAGAGCTCACATTGCCATGGTGCACAATGATTCGTCTTCTCTTGTTCGTTTTTCGAATTTCTCCGAAGACTTCAGGCAAATAAATTGTGGTGTACCACACAGAATTGACCGTCCTACGTTGCTCAAGCGGAACAGTCGCCACATGATAAGTTGTGTCGAAGAAACAAGCGACCATTTGCTTTGAAGTGCTTCTTCCACGAACAACTTTCGTTGGATTTGGCTCGTCTTCGAAGACCCACACGGTCGATTGCTACTTCGTTTCGGGCTCATACGCATAGATCCATGATTCAACACGTCTTTTAAAGCTCCGCGATGGTATTTTTCCAAAATTTCTTTGCACCAATCGACACGAGCCTTTTTTTGAGCGATTGTCAAATTGTGCGGGATCCAACGAGAACAAACCTTTTTTACGGCCAGGTGTTCATGCAATATCGAATATATGCTGGTGGAAGAGGCCTCAAAGATGCCTCTATCTCACGGTATGTCACATGACGACCCTGTATTATCAGTTCACGCACAGCATCAATGTTCTCTAGCACAACGGCCGTTTTTGTACGAGCTTCACGAGCTTCGTCATTGAGCGAGCGTCGACCACGATTGAATTCGTTAAACCTGTTTTTCATAGTGCTAAAGGATGGTGCTTCATCGCCATAAAAAGATTTAAGTTCATCGATGCACTCTTGTCCTGATAATCCACGCCGAAAGTTGTGAAAAATTATCGCACAAAAATGTTCACGAGTTAACTCATTTTTTTTTTGCCAAAATGAATTTTTGAAGTCACTGTAAACAACACAAATGATGGTCGTTCGACAAAACGTTCTGAGTAATTCATGGCGCTAGGCAACACTAAGTGTTTATATAGCAACCCTCGTATACTTCGAAAAAGTATTTAAAACAATATCAAAATCCGATTTAATTTATATTTACTCGTATCAGAGATTGAGGCTAAAACTTATGAGCCGAGCCGTCAGTATTAACTTAGGACCAATGGGTCTTATAACACAGTACAACAGCCAATCTGGGGGGTGAGAAATTCCAAGTCAGGGTGATGGAACTAGGTCAGTATATTAAAACCGAGGATTTAAGGATTTAAGTGAAGTTACTTAATTGTAAATAAAAGCAGAACGCGTTAATCGATTTCTATGATTTATGTCGCATTTTGTTAATAGGTTATGTGACTTTACGTGAAAGTTATAAGACTCTACACGTTTTTCCGTTTGGGATTTATATGTTTAAAAAAAAAAATACGAACGCAAAACCCTTTGAGGGTTTTAATATACTGACCTAGTACCATCACCCTGACTTGGAATTTCTCACCCCCCAGACAATAACCCCAAAAATGTTCCACAGTGTAATTGAAGCAAATTTCACTACAAATCCAAATATGAATTAATTGAAGGCATTTGGCTTAGATTGAGACTGGACTAATGGACCGAAAAAGCGGGTCATTCCAAAATTTTATATTTGGATTTATGAATATTTGATATCCGTGGGTTTTGTAGAAGCCGTTTTTTGGCCTCCAGATCATATGTAAGGGGACTATATGAAAACAAAAATTGGCATATATTGTCTAAGATTGCACACAGAGAACAGATTTGTTTGCCACAACCGAATTTTTTTCCAACCGAATGTTGGTGGTTGCACGTACTATCTATGTATTATTTTGAAAAATGGATCGCCACCAAAAAAAACTGGTTGTTTAGAATAATAATATCTACCTATGGCGAAAATTCTGATCAGTTCTAAGTAATGTTGCTAATTACAGTTAGACCTGTTTCTATATTCTGGAAAATATTTTTTTTATTTCTACAGGGTGGGCCTAAAGTTATCATGGGGTTTAAAATTTAATATTTTTTTAATATTATAACATTATAACTGCATCAGGAAGAATAATAAATTACTACTCATGTCAACCAAGAAATTTAATAATGAATACCGCGATGAACCTTGTAAGAAGAGTACTGGACATCAGTGATAAACAATTTCACATAACGAACATAGCCAAAATTAAAGACATATTAAGAAAGAACTCATTTCCCGAAAATATCATTTACAATTTAATCGCCACAACCAACAAACAAAAATACATTACAATGGAGACAACAACGCAAAAGACTTACAAATCGATGACATACGTTCCTAGAATCACAGAAAGGATTGCATATTCGGGATTATACGACACGGAAAAATATAAAATGGCCCCGACGACACATAACACACTTAGACAGTTATTTTCGAACACAAAATCCAAGATTGACAAAATGGAAAAGTCCAATGTTATTTATAGAATTCATTGCTCTGGTAGCGACAACAACACATGTGACAAAGTTTATGTAGGTACGACCAAAAACATGCTCAAAACTAGAATATCAGGCCACAGATCAGACATTAGATGCAGACATAAAACGACGTCACAAAAAACAGCACTTGCGACCCACTGTGCAGAAAACGGACACACACCAAACTTCGAACACATTGACATATTACAGACGGAACAACATTACAACAAAAGATTCACATTAGAAATGTTACACATCATAAATACACCACAAGAGAAAAGAATGAATTTCAAAACGGACACAGAGAACATTGCTCACAGCTTTAGACATATTGTAAACAAACAGAGAAATTCAAATTAGTACAATATTAGATGTTGAATTGTTGTGACGTTTGGTTATTGTTACTCCTGTAAGTTTCTTATGTTTCTGTTTGTTAATTGAAATAATAATGTAATGTACGTGTTTTATAATTTGTTATAGATTAAGATTTCCTGAAGATGCTATCCGAAGGATAGCGAAATATAGAAATAAATAAATAAAAAAGAATAAAATACTGACCTCAAGCTTGAAGAAAAATGATAAAGAGTTTTTGAAAAACAGGTCGAATAAACTAACACGAAATTAAGAAAATAAATAACACTTGGAGAATAATTAATGGAGCGATTCACAACTGAACAAGAACCAAAATAATAGAATTTTATAATTTTAATCAGCGATCAATTATTTTAAAGCAAATGAAGCTCATTTTCATTCGAAAAGCTTTGAAATAAGCAAAACTGTAGGTTCTGGGGTTCTAAAAGTCCAAGAGACATTCATCAACGTTAATTGCACCCCATTAGGTGTACGTACAGTATGGTGTGGGATCACATCTGGAAATATCATGGGGCCTTACTTCTTCGAGAATGAAGATGGAAGTGCTGTAACCGTAAATGGAGAGGGTATCGGTTTATGATCGACAATTTTTTAGGACCTGCTTTTGAAAACAGACCTGAGATGTGGTTTTAGCAGGACGGAGCCATTGCTCGCACTGCTCGAGACACAATTGCACTTTTAAGTCCAATTTTTGGAGAGCGTATAATTTCCAGAATTTCGGAAATTATTTTACCAGATTTGGCAACACCCGACTATTTTCTTTGGGGTTATTTGAAAGAGCAAGTATATGTGAAAAAGCCCACGACAATCCTTCAACTCAAGGCCAACATTGTTGCAGAAATTCGAACGCTACAGCTACACATTTTGAAAGATGTTATGGAAAAAGATCTAAAACGAGCCCACCATTTTGAAGCTGAAAACGGGGGTCATTTAGGTGACAATTTTTTTCATATAAAATAAAAAAAAGTTATAAACGAGAAAGTTTTTAAAGCTTTTAACCCCATGCTAACATTTGGCCCACCCTGTAGTTCGGTTATTTATATGACAGTAGTTAACCGCCTAACCCAAAAAAACTAAAACTGTTTGATCCTTCTTTTTGTTTTCATACATTTTTTAGGGATTTCGAAATATGTCCCCATTTACACAAGGCAACTTTTCTTGCGTCAATTTTTATGATTCCCTTTTGAATTTGACTCTTGTGTTTCACAAGGTAATTCGGTTAGGGCAATTCTTTTTCATTACTGGCTTTTCTGACATTCTGTAATTTATTTGTTCTGATTTTGTGTGAAAAAATACTAAAATAATCTGCTGCCAACTTCACACTACGAAATACACAAAAGGAATTTACAGAACGGGCAAGTTTTCGCTCTTTTTATTCCCCTAACCTCTCTCTCCTACCAAATGAGAGTTGCGGCAAGTTAAGTTGCCTCGTGCAAATGGGGACAATGTGTTCGCCGAAAGCAAATATTTTGTTGTGACTAGAACCGATAAAATATTACAAGGTTTATATGTTGATGTTGGATGAAACCAATATGTTACAACAACCAACTAATCAGAATTTGGTCACTATCAGGAACTAATTTGTTGTCACTACCAATTATTGATATCAAAGTTACATGTACATCACGGTTGCTTTAACCGCCAGTTGTTGCAACCAATAGTTAAACTGAATTCGGTTGGTATAACTGTGTTATTAGCTGTATTGCAACTTGAACTAGGTTACCATTAGTACTGATGATATCCTGAACTAGGTTACCATCTGTACTGATGATATCCTGAACTAGGTTACCATTTGTACTATGGAATGTTGGCTATTGCAACAAAAAGTCGGTTTATCCAACCGAATTTTTGTAGTTCGGACCGATATCCAACTTATTTTTTCTCTGTGTGTGGATGCTTGTCCATAGTTATATACTTGTACAGGGTGGGCGATTAACCATTTAAAATTTCAATCGGCTGTAACAAAAGGGTACTGATCATTATTTCAAATTTCTGGTTGGTTCTCTTGGAAAGGTTGAACTTTGTCATTTAATAATGGAACTGGCTCAGCAGTACCTCATCCGATCAACCAAGTTTTTCGTACATTTTCGATTGTTTCTGCTCAAATCTCTTCAGTGGCAACTTCGATTTCATGTTTCAACGATTTAATTGTTGTCAATAGGCACGTGCTGCAATTTTGATTATTGACATAGCAACCAAGATAAAAATGAGCTTTTTCTGAAAACATGATTTTTCGGTAAAATTCTCCCGAAAAACAATCTACCGAGTCAGTTGTGCTAGTCATATGAATGATATTGTGTTCCATTATTAAATGGCCATGTTCAACCGTTCCAATGAAATCAAAAATTTGAAAAAATTATCAGTTTTTTTTCAGCCTATTCAAATCTTCAATAGCTCACACCTTTTTAAAATTGAAAATGCGCTAAGGTTTAGAAAAATCTGCCATACAAAGGATTTCCCTATTGCATGTCCAATGCTTTCGAATCCACATATTAGAGTCTATCTTCAACACTAAGTGTTGCCTGGCGCCATCTAACATTTCCATTGGAAAGTTTGAAATTTTTTTTAGCAGAACTACTCAGAACTTTTTGACGTACGACCATCATTTGTGTTGTTTACAGTGACTTGAAAAAATCAAGTTGGCAAAAAATGGTATTAACTCGTGAACATTTTCGTGCGATCATTTTTTAACAACTTTCGACAAGAGTGCATCGATGAACTTAAATCTTTGCATGTCGATGAAGCATCATCTTATAGCACTGTGAAAAACTGGTTTAAAGAATTTAATCGTGGCCGATGCTCGCTCAAAGACGAAGTTCATCCAAAAACGACCGTTGTGCCAGAGAACATTGATGCCGTGCGTGAACTGATAATGCAAGATCGTCTTGTGACATACCGTGAGATAGAGGCGTCCTTGGGCATTTCTTCCACCAGCATACATTCGATATTGCATGAACAATTTGACAATCGCTCAAAAAAAAAAAAGCTCCTGTCGATTGGTGCAAAGAAATTTGGAAAAAATACTATCGCAGTGCTTAAAAAGACGTTTATAGGATCGTCACAGGTAACGAATCATGGGCCTATGCGTATAAACCCGAAACAAAACAGCAATCGGTAGTGTGGATCTTCGAAGAGGAGCCAAATCCAACGAAAGTCGGAAGAAGCACTTCGAAGCAAAAGGTCGGCTGTTTCTTCGGCACTACTGGTCATGCGGCGACTGTTCCGCTTGAGCAACGTAGGAAGTCAATTCTGAGTGGAACACCACAATTTGTCTGCCTGAAGTCTTCGGAGAAATTCGAAAAACGAACAAGAGAAGACGAATCATTGTGTACCATGACAATGCGAGCTCTCACACATCGGCTCAAACCAGCGCCTTTTGGACCGGCCAAAACGTCGAATTAATGGGTCATCCGCCGTACAGCCCTGAATTGGCACCCGAGTGACTTCATTTTATTCCCGCACTTTAAGAAAAAAAATGCGTGGTCAACGATTTTCGTCGCCAGAAGATGCTATGTGAAGATGCCATGTTTTGGAAGTGTCTTAATCGGAGTGGAAAAAGTGCTTCGACAATTGGTTGGAGCGCATACAAAAGTGTATAAATCATGCTAGAGAAGACTTTGAAAAACAATAAAACCATTTTTGACGATAAATATTCGCATTTCATTATCAGGCCAGAGATATATATATAACAGCCGTATCGGTCCATTTTTTAATACAGTCCAATACCACAATAAGTGCACAAAAAAGTTCAATCAGATACTCACAAAATTTTCAGTAAAGCATTTTTTAACCAGCATTGCTTTTTACAATGTTTCTTTTTCATGCTCCAAACATTAAGTTTAAGGAATAATCGAAACTCTTTTGAATTCTTTAAAACCCTGTAATATTAACTTGAAACTGATTCATTTCTTACTTTTTGCATACCAAAAACTTAATTTGCTTCTTATTACAAACAAAGTAACTTGAAATGTATCCAACGAATTCATTCTTCTACGAGAGTAACTGATATCAAATAAAAAAAAGATGGGCACCCAACAAAAAGTAATCCATCGGAAGATGGAATTTAAGGAATGTTTCATTTCGACTAAACAACACAAGTAATTAAACTTCAAGTGGACGACTTGTCAGTAGCAACCGTTCCCCAAAAAAGTAGTGGCGGTTGTTGGTGTAACTAAAGATGAAGTCAGATAATTTCCAATGTTAATGAAGAGCCAACGAAATAACATTTGGCTAATTTAATAATTAAGAAACGTCAATAGAAGGAAACTCAAGGAACATTTAAGTATCCCACCAAATACTTTAAAAGCAACGAATGAGAAAGTTTTGAAAATGTACAATAGCAATGAGGCTTGTCTTCGTCTAAAATTAATTGAAAAATGTTTTCAGTTATGAAAACAAGTTGAGGATGATGATACTTCAATTACTATTGCAATATCTGACGAGAAAGCAGTGGGCAGGAAGCGAAGAAATACTAGGAACTTTTGAAAAAGCAATGGTACCTTTAGAAAGCTGTACTGGGGGCCAGCAGTGAATGTTAGCCCCAATCTCAGCCATCTCCTCAATATACGAGTACTCGTACATTGTTAAAGGATTTTTAGTAGAACTTGCTTCAATTTGAGTGAGTAAGTCTATATTTACGTGTACTAATGGGCGCTTGTCTATACTTAAGTAAATTCTAAGTAAAAGCCTTTATTTGGATTCCAATAGTACATGGTCCCGAGCCGCATTTTCAAAAAGACTAGGAAATATATCCCTATTTTTATACCCTCCACCATACAATGGAGGGTATATTAGTTTTGTCATTCTTGAACCTCGTAAAAGTCTAAATCGATCCGGCTGGCCGTCTGTTGAAAACAAGATAGAGCCTGCATGAAAACAGCTAGGGAGCTGAAATTTGGCACAAACATGAGTAGTTAACTTAGCATGGTTGGTATTGAAAATGGGCTATATAGCTCTACGAGAAGTTGGTGTTGGAGACCCTCAACCGACGCTACCTCATAAAAATTAGTTTTTTATTTGGAAATATCCGTCTAGTTTCTTGAGCAAAATCACTGAAAATTTGCAAATAATAATCTCTATATAGGTGCAATTATCTATGTAAATATGGTTTAGATTGGGCCACCATTTCTTGTACCTCCCATACAAACGGCCTAATGGGCCTTGAGAAATAATATGACTATAACTCACCACAAACTTGACCCATCGAAATGAAATTTAAAACGTCAAGATTTCTATATACAACACACTTTTACGCTGAATTCGGTTGAGATTGGAAAAGTCCTACTGGTACCTCCCACACTAACGGTCTCATGGGCCTTGAAAAAAAATGTGACAATAACTCACCACACACTTGACCTATCGAGATGAAATATCGGCATAAAGATTAATATATAGTACAGATTTTTGCGCTAAATTTGGCTAAGATTGGAAAAGTCCTACTGGTACCTCCCACACAAACGGTCTCATGGGCCTTGAAAAAAATATGACAATAACTCACTACAAACTTGACCTATCGAGATGAAATTTTCTACCTAAAGATTTTTATATAGAACACACCTCTGTTCTGTTGAGATCGGAAAAGTCCTACTGGTACCTCCCACACAAACGGTCTCATAGGCTTTGAGAAATAATATGACAATAACTCACTACAAACTTGACCTATGAAATTTTGCACATAAAGATTTCTATATAGACCGCACTTCTGCACCAAATTTGGTTTTATTTAAAAAATCTGGTGGAGGGTATCCAAAGTTCGGCACAGCCAAACTTAACATTTTTTACTTGCTTATGCTTAGTAAAATTTGAATTAATATTACTCAATATCCATATGTATTAGTGAACGCTTGTGTTGCCAACAATGTCAATTTTAAGCCTCTATAATTCTTGAGTTTAAAATCCAATATCAGCCAAATTTTTAGTGTTACTTCAGTTTCCATATTTTCGTATTTCCTGTTGTTAGCTAGTTTTGACCTGTAAACCTTATGTTCCGTTTTTTTGGTACCTACGGTCTATTAAGCCTGATCCCCTACTTAAATTCGATTTTTCAAACGAATTAGTTTTGGGATTCGTAACAAAATTTACTTTCATTTAAGAATATATGCTCAAACTGTTTTGGCTAACTAAACACCAGGATGTAGCTAACATTGGCCCGAGTCGGATGCAGAAAATGCATGTACCGAATAAAAACAAGATTAGAATAACACTAAGAGACCATGTGTCCGTATTTAAATGTAAATGATTTTTCCGGACCATAGAGGTAGATTTATTGCCAGTAGAAGCAATTCTTTAATGACCGTGCGAGTTTCCCTAAAACGGTCCCCAGTTTAGTAATGGTTCGGTCTTTAATAATGCATATATATCAAGAAAGTATATACTTATAGATGTAAGGGGTGGTCCGACTTAAATGCTCGATGTTCGTTGTAAATAAAACAAAAAGTTTTTAGAGAACTACGAAGGCATATCAATAATTCCGTGCACGTGCATAAATGCACGATGTTCGTTGTAAATAAAACAAAAAGTTTTTAGAGAACTACGAAGGCATATCAATAATTCCGTGACTTGTCCAACTTCCCTCATTGTTATATGAAATGCAACACTGCCCCCATCAAGTACCATCTGTTAATAGACTACTGTCATTTTTTTTGAAAGAGAGATTTTGAGAGAGTTCCGTCATTTAGTTTATGTTTAACAGCTGTTCAAAACATACAACCTCGTAAATTTTGTTAAAAATGCTCATAAAACATTATTTTCTTGCGGAAAAAACCGTCAATAAAACCAAGGAAAAAGCTTGATACATACTATTTGGACTCTGCATCATCGCTTTCAATGGTTTACTGACTTTTTCTGTAGTGGCACAAGTACATATGACGCTGAACGTTCTGGACGTCCAATGAGGTCAATAAATCCGAAAATGTCTAGAAAATCCACGATATGGTGTTGGCCGATCGAACAGGAAAAGTGCGTGAGGTTGTCGATGCCATACGCATTTAATATGACAGTGTAGTTTCGATTTTACATGATCACTTGGCTTTAAGAAAGCTGTCTGCAAGATGGCTGCCGCGTTTGCTCTCAATTGGCCATAAACGTAATCGTGTGAGAACCTTAAAGAATTGTTTGGAGTCCTTTAACCGCAATTCGAAAGAGTTTTTGCGGCGTTTTATAACTGTAGATGAAGCATGCATTCATTACAACACTTTGGAGACCAAACAGGAGTCTAAACAATGGGTTTATCCGGCTGAACCGACTTCGATGAAGGCCAAGGTGACTTTTTCGGCCAATAAGGTGATGGCAACAGTTTTATGGGGTGCCCTCCACATCGATTACCTTCAAAAGTAAAAATTAACAAACGGCGAATATTATGCCAACTTATTGGACCGATTAAACGAGGATTAAAAAACGACCCCATACGGCCAAGAAAAAAGTTATTTTTCATCAAGATAACGTGCGCAGCCTCAACGACAAACTGGTATGAATTGGGTAACAAAATGGTACGTCATACGGATTTAGCCCCAGTGACTTTTTCCCATTTCCAAACCTAAAGAAATGGCTCGGTGGAAGATGATTCAGCTCCAACGATGAAATTATTGATCAAACAAATGCCTATTTTATGGGCCTCAAAATTCCGATTTTTGCAAGGGATACAAAAATTGGAGAAACGTTGCTTTAAGTGTATTAAGCTAAAAGAAGATCATATTGAAAAATAATTTTTTTTTGCAGAAAAAACTGTGTTTTATTCGAAAAGACACGGAATTATTGATATGCCCTCGTAGATGCGAGACATCGAAAGATAAACTTAGAGTTTTTCAGTCTACAACGTTGTACAACTTTATGCTACAGTATGTCGTAGGGTAAATATAACCAAAGACGATAAACTGTACAAGATGTGCGATGTGCTTCTTCTTTGCAATAATGTAGAAAAACGGCACTTCAGTAACGCAAAAATTCTCGGTTTATTTTTCTACATTCGTTTGTACACAAGAAGGCTAGAAAGTCAAAATTGATAAACAAAAAACACAGAAAATATTTAATTTGCACAAAATAAAGCATTCCAAAATTTAGTTATTCTCATCTTTTTATTTCGTCCATCTTGTACAGTTTATCGTTTTTAAATACACCCACTTTTTTTTATTAATCAAATATCGATAACGAATATCTCAAAAAACATAACTATCGAAATTTCATTAAAAAATTACTAGTTAATACTTTAACCTGAATTATAATAAATTTGAAAGTTTAAACAATTTAATGCTTCCACCTAAGTTTCTATTCTCAAAAACTATAAAATCTGCAGCGCCTTTTTTACATTTTTGCCCACAGTGCCTACTTTATTTACAACAATTATGATCTGATTGCTCTACCAATGATGTTGCTGTCGCTGGCACTGGTGATGATTGCTGATGATGGTTTTCTTGTTGTCGTGGCAATTTATTAAAATGCAAATACAACAAACTGAAACAAATTTCTAGGGAATTTTTTAAATAATTTTCTTTCAAGTAATTGAGCTTAATTGCAAGTAAATTAGGAACAACTAAACGGAAAAGAAGTTGAAAACTGATTCTCGAAGAAGGGTGGGACATGGACGGGGGATTGTGATGAGTTGGAATTTGTTTTTGGCAATACCAGAAAGTATCTATAGTGAGTTTGCCAAGACTTTTCTATGGAGATTTTTTCGTGTTATGAAATTACAGACTACGCGAAAGTAAAAAAAACAATTCAAGAAATAACCTTTAAAGTGCTAATACCTAGCCACAAGATCGGTAGTATACTCCGAATCCTTAAATCTCAAATATCCACTAAACTCCCAGGATTACGGTTACTCAGAGGGAGATTTCCGCAAAGCAGGTTATGGAACGGAAACCCCTCTAGATAAATTAAAAAACTAAGTCGGCAGCCGGGCAGATATAGGGTGGCGCCCCAATTGAGCTACAATAAGAAATTCAAATAACTTTTTTCTTAATCAATATAGTTCAGTTATTTTTTTATTGTATAGAAAATTCAATACGATTTTATATGACTAATTGTGTTTGAAGATGATAGGCGGTAACTGACCTCCATGCTCATCCACGCATATGCGACACCTGATCAGAAAATTATTCATTGCAGTTTTGAGGGTTTATGTTGGGATCGCTTCAATGATTGTTGTAATGGACTGCATTAATTCAATCAAACTCCTTGGTTTTGTTTTGTACACACTTTTGCTTGACATAAACCCATAAAAAAGTCTGATGCAGTCAGATCCGGTGACCTTGCGGGCCAGCGGAAAGTGGTATTTCGGGATATTAATTTGTCTGGGAATTTTCGTCGGAGCTCTGCCATAACCGGTCTGACTGCACATATCTTAGTAGGGGCATAAATACTGTTACACACGTTTTATGCTGTAAAATAAAAAAGTACTGAATGTTTTTGGACCAAATATTTTGTAATATATTAATTGATGTATATTGTATCCAAAAAGAATCTACTTATTCGAAATGTCCGCCTTTTGCCTTTACACACGCCTTAAGTCGCACTGGCCAATCGTCAATAGATGCACGAACCTCGTCCTTTGGAAAATTGGCCACAGCTCGAACCAAAGCAGTCTTAAGAGATCCAATGTTGGGGTATCTTTTGTGACAAACCTAAAACCGTCCACAATTTGTAATCCAATGGCTTCAAATCTGGACTGCCTGAGGGCCATTCTTCAGAGGAAATGAACGCTGGCGAATTGTTTCGAAGCCAGACCTGGGACGTTTTTGCCTTATGGGCCGGCGCAGAATCCTGCTGGAAAGTCCATGGCTGGTTTTGGAACGGAGAAGTGTTAAGAGGCTTCACAACAGCTCCCAAAACGGTTTCTTGGTAAACGTTGGCCGATACTTTGACTCCTTGTTCGCAGAAATGCTGATCAGTGACCCCATCGTAAGAGACACCCCACCAAACCATGACTGAAGCTGGGTGATGACCCTTTTCCACCCTTGGGATTAGTTCAGATGCTTCCTTAGATGACGGCGCATACACTCTATCATTTTGCTTGTTAAATTTTTCCTGAACGGTAAAATTTTTTCATGGGTGAACAAAATTTTTCTGTGCAAGTTATCAGCGTGCTTCACCAAAAGACGTTTGCATTTTTCAATCCTTTTTTTTTAAAGCTGCAGTCAATAAATGTCCGGTACGTCGTTTGCCCCCAATTCTTTTTTATTGACTTTTGCGTGATATTCATCTCACGGGCCATGATTTTCTGTTTTCGCAGCGGATTTCTGTGAATTCTTGATTCAACGGCTTTGATGACATGCGGTGTTCGAACAGAGCGTGGGCGGCCCGACCGGTGGCGAACTTTTACATCCCCAGCCTCCTCAAACAGTTTTATGCATCAGTAGACGAACATGCGGCTAATCCCAAGTGGCCGGAGCATTTTGAAAATATAGCTTTTCATTTCACACTTGAAAAGGGCTATTACAGCGATAAGGTTCTCATTATCTGACCACTCCATGATGGAAGTTGAAACAATTTTAAAATCCCGTTACAGACTAACGCTATTGAGGTTAGCTTTCAAAACCCATATGACATTAACGGGGAATGTTCAGTTCCACTATTGAAATGGGCGTGTTTAATGTTGTAACAGTATTTATGTCCCTACTAAGTATACTCCGAATACTTAAATCTCAAATATCCACTAAACTCCCAGATGAAGGGTTACTTAGACGGACATTTTTGCAAAGCAGGTTATGGGAAAGGACATCCCTCCAGCAAATATGAAAATCTACGTCGACAGCCGGGCAGTTAGCACGGCTTTAGACTTAAGTAACGGGTGTATTTTTATAGAGGTTTAGAACTTCAAGTTAGCTGTAAGCTGTCAAATGGTTTATGTTTAGTTTGGTTTGGTATTTCAATATGAATAGACTGACGCCTGAACAACGCTTCCAATTTTTTTTCTTTTCAGTATTGTTTGCCATTTCATCATGGAAAGACCTACACTGCGAAAACCACGGTTTTGTTTGGTTTAAGGGCTGGTGGAATCATTAGTCCATATTTTTTTAAAAATGGTGATCAATTTAGAGATATTGTTTTCAATAGTATTTTATTCACGGATTACGCGTGAGTTGTGTTAAACTTTATTTTTTTTCTTTTCAGTATTGTTTGCCATTGTATTATGGAAAGACTTACACCGCGAAAACCACGAGTCATCCAAAATGGGACCCTCAGAATGGACACCCTGAGGCGTAGTTGCGGCCAACATTTGAAGGAAATTATATTCAAAAAATGAATGGCATAAAATGTCCTTTCTGATCAAATTTTACATCTTTTCAATTTTATTTTGACTACCTCTGTATATCCTACAGCTTGGAAGACAGCACGAGTGGTACCAATACCAAAATCAACAAGTATTTCTGGCCCCGACGACTTAAGGCCCATATCGATTTTACCTGTTTTATCAAAAGTTTTTGAATATATTTTAATGAACCAGATATTGCTCTGTTCTAAGGGTAAAATCTTTGATTCGCAGTATGCTTTTCGTGAAGGGCATAGCACTACACCCTAGATTTTACACCTTACAGACACCATACTTAATAATATGAATCACAATGGATTAAGAGTCTTAGTGTCTTTAGATTTGTCCAAAGCATTTAATTCAATTTGCCATGGTACTTTGATTGGAAAACTTCGAAATTAATTTAATTTTTCGAGCTCGGCTTGTAGACTTGTAATGTCCTACCTAAGTCACAGATCTCAGCTTGTGGATATGAATGGCATTGAATCTAGTGTTCTTGCTCTGACGTCTGGTGTACCGCAAGGTTCGGTTTTAGGGCCTCTTCTATTTATTATGTATATAAACGACTTTTCTGCGTGTCTGGAGTCATACATGTGCAGCATATTTCTATATGCAGATGATCTTTTACTTCTTTTCTAAATAAATAAAATAAATAAATAAATAAATAAATAAATAAATAAATAAAAAAGTAATAAATAAATAAATAAATAAATAAATAAATAAATAAATAAATAAATAAATAAATGAATAAATAAATAAATAAATAAATAAATAAATAAATAAATAAATAAATAAATAAATAAATAAATAAATAAATTAATAAATAAATAAATAAATAAATAAATAAATAAATAAATAAATAAATAAATAAATAAATAAATAAATAAATAAATAAATAAATAAATAAATAAATAAATAAATAAATAAATAAATAAATAAATAAATAAATAAATAAATAAATAAATAAATAAATAAATAAATAAATAAATAAATAAATAAATAAATAAATAAATAAATAAATAAATAAATAAATAAATAAATAAATAAATAAATAAATAAATAAATAAATAAATAAATAAATAAATAAATAAATAAATAAATAAATAAATAAATAAATAAATAAATAAATAAATAAATAAATAAATAAATAAATAAATAAATAAATAAAGAAATAAAGAAATAAATAAATAAATAAATAAATAAATAAATAAAGTTCCACACTTAATTTGAATATTTGTATTTTTTTTTGAATAAAATACCTCTAAATTGATAACCCGATAAATAAATATTTTTATTTAGAATGGAATAAGTTAAATAATCACAGTTAAATCAATCTCAAAAAGTTGTTTGTTACAAAAATGGCGTATGTTGTTATCAGGACGGTCGTGTAACCATTCTAGGTTTAACTATTGTTTTTTTTTGAATCGAAGCGTATCATTACTACCGGTTACACGTAAAATGTACGTAGCTGATTTTCTTATTACTTTAAATCTCATCATGGCATACATTTCAAAACAATTGCGTTCTCCATCATAAGAGGGAGGGCGGAAATATAACCCGCCCTACCCCTTTAATTTTGGTACATCAAACATATTTCAAATTGTTTTGCTGATTACACAAATTAAGTTTAATTAACTCTTCGACAAATGTAGTCTTTAATTAAAAACCGAAACTTCTGAGTGATTTCTACAATGTTCCGCCAAGGAACATTTGTCATTTTACTCCGAACAGAAAGTCGTGCAGGCACTGCGACAATCTATGCAAAAACCTTTCGACTTTCTTATAATTTAATCAATGTCTCCCGAGTGATTTGCAGATGATGGAACCCTTCGCCCCCTTCTGGGTTTCGGTTGTAACTTTCTTAAGAAATTAATTACCCAATGTAACGCTTCCATTCGATTTGTCGTAAACAATTAATAAATACTCGTCGTCGTTCTATGGCTGCTACTTTTTGGTTTCCGCTTCAGTCGATTTTGTGTTTTGACTTCGAGTGGCATCGAAGTCGCATGTTACGAAAGGGTTAATGGAAATGGAGTGATGGAAAGCTTTCGGTAAAGGTTTCTTAGAGGTAGGAAGAGGTGTTTGCCTACACACAAATCGTTTGGAACTACAAAAATTCCGTTGCAATCAGCAATTGTTTGTATTCGTAGTGGATACCATAAAATGATACAAGTAAGTACTCGTAAGATCATCGTATTGTACACACAACCAATTGATCGGTCATACCAATGAAACGCGCAAAGAGTATTAAGTTGTCGTAACTGGTGGTTGTACTAACCAACAGTTTTGCAAAGATTTTGTTGTTGTAGTCAATTATTGGTGATGGTAACTTCATCCTATAGAAACACAGATTGGCTAGTGGAAGTTTTTTTTGCCGACTTTAATCCAATCGATGTATCTCCTTTTTTAGTAAATATCATCCATCATATCTTTCATTTTTTCCTTAACGCCCACCCTATGCTGTGGAGTACTTCAAGTTTATAAGCAACTAGTTTTTTGCCTCTGATAAAAATTTTAATTAATGCTTTTCGTTTACGATTCGCTGTTCCCCCACGCGGCAGTGTTCCTGCCTGGACGGCACTCAATTGTAAATTGGGTACTGGAGTGCAACAAACCCCAGAGAATTTCACCAGAGACCTCTGCATTCGGACCGCGTCACTGTGTGTGCGCTATATCACGAGTAGACATCATTAGCCCTTACTTTTTCCAGGATAACCGTCTTGCCTATGATACAGGATTTTGTTCAGCCGGCTCTTGAGGCAATACAACTAGAGGATACATGGTACCAACAGGATACATGGTACCACTGCGCACACAGCGAGGGTTAGCATGAACTGTTTGAGACAGATGTTTCCTGGGCGGCTTACTTCTTTGAGGGGTGATCTGAACTGTGCGCAAGCTCACCAATCTAAGAATCACTAACTGAGTCGATTAACTGATTTTGTTCTGTCCGATTGTCGTCAAAATTGATGTCCAACGTCATATGAAATAAATTAGTTTTATGAAATTCAAAAAAAATGACTGACCCTTAGCCTATTCAAATACGGCACACGAAAATCGTTAACCACAAAAAAATGACATTAGGCCTGCTAGAATGGGCGATTCTATGATTATGGGCTAATTTCGACATTATTTTTGACATTCGATTTTTTCAGAATTTAATATTTAATTTAATAATAAGACTGTTGATGAAAGAACTATTAGATGTGCACCCACTTCATGTAATGTTCAATCATATTTGAGTTGCTTGAAATCAAGATTGGTTTGGAAATTTGAATTTTAGCGAATATTAGATTTTACAGGGGAATACTGTGTATTTGCAGGGACAGAAACTAAACATCCATAAAAATATAAATATAAAAAATTTTTACTATAGACTAGTTTTATTAAATAAATAATTAATATTTTTGTAAAAAATTGAGAAAATTTCAATTGAAAGTAGTTCTAGGGACAACCAGGGTAATGATATTTGAACACTTTGGTGGGAAATTTTTTGAAGAACAAATAAATTTTTAAAACGCAATTTTAAAGACTCTAAAGTCCAATAAAGAATTATTGTATAGTAAATAATAAAGTATAATATATTTTATTTTTTCCGCTTGAAACAACCGAGGACAGCAAAGTGGCCCATAATCTCATATATCTTTTTGCCCTAATAATGAAAATGCGAATATTCATCATCAAAAATGGTTTTATTGTTTTTTAAAGTATTCTCCACCATGACTTATACACTTTTGCGCTCAAACCAATTGTGGAAGCACTTTTTCCACTCCGATTGAGACACCTCCAAACATGGTTTTTGAACGCTTCAACAGCATCTTCTGGCGACGAAAATCGTTAACCACACGTTTTTTTCTTGATGTGCAGGAATAAAAAAAATCATTGGGTGCCAAGTAAGGGCTGTGCGGCGGATGACCCATCAATTCGACGTTTTGGCCGGTCAAAAAGGCGCTGGTTTGAGCCGATGTGTGAGAGCTCGCATTGTCATGGTGCACAATGATTCGTGTTCTCTTGTGCGTTTTTCGAATTCCCCGAAGACTGCAGGCAAACAAATTGTGGTGTACCACTCAGAATTGACCGTCCTACGAAGTGCTTCTTCCACGAACAACTATCATTGGATTTGGCTCGTCTTCGAAGACCCACACGGTCGATTGCTCTTTTGTTTCGGGCTCATACGCATAGATCCATGATCCGTCACCTATGACGATCTTTTAAAAGTCTTTTGAAGCACCGCGATCGTATTTTTGTAAAATTTCTTTGCACCAATCGACACGAGCCTTTTTTGAGCGATTGTCAAATTGTGCGGGATCCAACGAGAACAAACATTTGTTACGGCCAGGTGTTCATGCAATATCGAATGTATGCTGGTGGAAGAAATGCCCAAGGATGCCTCTATCTTACGGTATGTCACATGACGATCTTGCATTATCAGTTCACGCACGGCATCAATGTTCTCTGGCACAACGGCCGTTTTTGGAAGACCTTCGTCTTTGAGCGAGCGTCGTCCACGGTTGAATTCATTAAACCATACAAAGATTTAAGTTTATCGATGTGCTCTTGTCGTGATAGTCCACGTCGAAAATTGTGAAAAATGATCACAGGAAAATGTTCACGAGTTAATTCCATTTTTTTTGCCAAATTGATTTTTTCAAGTCACTGTAAACAACACAAATGATGGTCGTACGTCAAAACGTTCTGAGTACGTCTATGCTAAAATACATCAAACTTTCCAATGGAAATGTCAGATGGCGCCAGGCAACACTTAGTGTTACCTAGGCCAGAAATATACATGTATATAGCAACCCTCGTATTTTCGCTTAAGGTCGATTTTTTTTTGAAATTGTAGAAAATCGGTTTAGATTTTTAGAAATCCACTGTAGAAATTGACCTAGGATTTTTTGTTTCTGTCGCTCTATTCGCCTCATATTTAATTGCAACGATACGAGTTTGAATTGTTCTACAATTTTGAGACACATCAAATTTTTCTAGACGACGACTCAGACGAGAATTCTATCCGGCATGTCACAGAACACAATTCTGATCGAAAGTGGTTTCAATTCCGTATTTTGCTTCTTCAGAAAACTAATTCCGAAAGATTTGATCGGAATGAAACTACTTTTGATTATGTGATCGGAATTGCTATTTTTAGTTCCATAAACACAAAAAACTTTGATAAAAGTACTTTTTCTTAATAAAGATTATTGTAATCTTTAATTACGTTAAATTTTTTGCTTAGTTACCCTTTATTTTAATAAATCTTTTATATTTTCAATAGCACTTAGACAACAATACAAACCAAATAATTGCCTTGAACGAAATAAACTAAACCCCAAAAAAAAACGTTGGAAAACTAATTTGTAATTTCTGTTGTTTGTGATCGTCTTTTGTTGTGGCGTGTAATATTCTGGCTGACGAACATGTTGTTAGAGTCTCCGGAATGCAGAGAAGTGTAGAAGGCGTTGCTGGCGCCAAAAGATTTGGAGAAGCGGATCTGTTCGCGTAAATTTGTGAATCTGACAAAGAAAACGACGAAGATCTTGATTTTACTCCCTAAACATCTGACAGTGCTAGGAGAAAAGAAACTGATTTGGCAAGAAAGCGAAGTGTTACACCATCAGGTTTATAGAGGAGTCTTTCCCGCACACCATCTCCTACTCCTAAGAGCCACAGATCACGTTCTCCGCATGTATCCAACTCGGAATTGAGCAGCCTTGTAGTAGAAGAAAATAAACACTTGGGAACAATTCCTAAGTTGCTGGAAGAGCAACGTGTCGACAACAAAGTGAAAAATATTGTCCACCTTATGGAAGAACAGCGCGATGATATGCGAAAACAAAATGAAAAATTAGATAGGCTGTGCAATATTTTGGAAGGCCATTATAAAGTAAAGGATCTATGGTTAAACAATTTTTGTAAAACTATTTTTCGTGACTCCGTTTGTTTATTTTGTTTACTTAAAACATATGGTTTTTGTTTTTTCATATGCATAGAGTTGCCATAGCAAATTAGAATAACCAGGGTTTTTAAAATTTTCGGAATTAACTAAATCGATCGGAATCTGAAGAAGGTAAAACAAACCGAACGGAATGGTAAGTACGGAATTAAAATCATTCCATCATTGATTTCTGTGACAGGCCTGTATATAACCACTTCTTAGCGGTTTATATCGTCCATTCTTGAAAATAATCTGAAATCAACTGCTCTAAAATACACTAAAGACATCTCCAAAGTCTCTCAAATCAATACGCATACCCTTTTTTTAATATTTACCCGATAGTAACGACTATAAGAACTGCCCTACATTTTTGTCCTATCTGTTTAAAACTCTACCATTCAACACATTAAACACCCTTTTTGCTATGAACTACAACTTTCCTGCTGATATGATACAAAACGTAAAACTTTTCCAATGAAAGCAGCATTTTGCCGTAACCCTTCCCTTAACCCTTATTGGTATTTAAAGTTCAAATATTGAGGTACTTGAGGGTATAATCCATAATAAATACATTTGCAATAGCTCGTCGGCAGTAACCAACCGAAAAAGAAAATATAAAAACGTATGCTTCTTCATCGTCATTGCCCCGACATCATCTTCAGCTCTAGTCTGTGGGCCAAACGACAACAAAAAGTTCAGTCAGGAGTTCAAGAAACCTGTTAAGATTTCTTTCATTCAAGTACAAAATTTAAATACTTACCCATAATATTTTGGACAAATGGAAATTGTTAAAATTGAACCGGGGGTAAGGGGGTGTAGCTGTTGCAGAAACCGGCCAATATTTTAAATGGATATTTGTAGAGCGGATTAAAGTTGAAAGCAAAACACACACACACACACGTTTGCTCACAAGATCTATGGGAAGGCAGCCAAGTTATTAGAAAAGTTAATGATTGAACTAAAGACCGCAAATTATGCACAAACTGTTGACTATTTTTTTTTGTTGGAAAATATGGCTTACAAACGTAAACTACGTTAAGGGGGTTTTAGTTTTATTTGCCTGGCTTAAAAGCGTGTATTCAAATTCCAAATTGATCACGAGCTAATTTTTAAAGTATTAAAAAGCCGTTTCTTTTTGTTTAACTTTAGATTGAGACATTTACTTGTAGGTACCAAGCCATAATAATGGCAGACTTATCTGCCCTCTGGTCACAGGTCTTTGTTTTTGGTTATGACAGACGCTAGTAATGCTGACGTCTGCTTGCGTCAGCCTTGATAAGGTGTTGGACTTTCCTCGCAACTCTTTAAAATTAAAAAAAGAAATTATGTTTAGTTCGTAGTCATTTTGTTCAAAAACAGCTATACGAGGGCGACCGCAAAACTAACTGGCCTGGCACATTTTCTGTTTTACTAGCAACTTTTTGTTTTTTTCGTTTGTTTTTTAAAAGCAATCTTTTATAAGCCTTCTGTCAAAATTTCCGAAAAATTTAATGATTATTTTCTTTGTTACAGGTGATTGAAGTAAACAAGTTTTATAATTTTTAAAAAAAATTAAAATAAAGAGTTTCGTGCGGTAATTAAACACTTTTATATAAAAGGTTATACGCCACAATTAATCAAAGATGAATTGGATTCTGTTCATGGTGATAATGCACCATCATACTCCACCGTGAAATCCTGGGTTCAACAATTTAAAACGGGTCGTTCAAGTACGGCAGATGAACAACGCTCTCGAAGACCGAAAACTGCTACTACTATTGAAAACACTAGAAAATTATTTAATTAAGTGACTAAAGATAGACGAATAAAGCTCAGAGAACTTGCTGATATTGTTAAAATACACGAAAAACAAGTTTGGAGTATTTTACATGATGAACTCCACATGAAAAAGCTATCCGCAAGAACGCTGCCGCGTTTGTTGACTTTGCCCCAAAAAATCGTCCGTTGGACCAATTCCCAGGAGCTTTTAGCGATTTATCAGCGTAATCCAATAGAGTTCTTGCGCCGATTCATAACTGTTGATGAAACATGGATCCATCACTACATCCCAGAATGCAAAGAACAGTCAAAACAATGGATAGAAGCTGGTAAAAGTGGTCCCAAGAAGGCGAAACTGTTAAGTCAGCAGGAAAAGTAATGGCCACAGTATTTTGGGATGCAAGGGGTATAATATTTATTGACTATCTTGAGAAAGGAAAAACTATAAATAGTGAATATTATTGTGCATTATTGGATCGGATGAGTGAAGAAATCAAGATAAAACGACCGCATTTAGAAAAAAAATATTCATCAAGATAATGCTCCTTCACACACTGCATTTTAAACTCAACAAAAACTGGCCAAATTACGATTTGAAATTGCTCCGCATACACCATATAGTCCAGATTTAGCTCCTTCTGATTATTTCTTGTTTCCAAATTTAAAAAAAATTCTCGGTGGCAAAAAATGTTCGTCCAATAGCGAGGTTATTGCTGAAACTGAGGCATATTTTGAAGGTCTTGAAAAATCTTATTTTTCGGATGGAATTAAAAAACTTGAAAAACGTTTGATGAAGTGTATTGAGTTGGAAGGAGATTATGTTGAAAAATAAATAATAATAATTACAAAAAAACGGTTCTTTTTATGTTAGGCCAGTTACTTTTGCGGTCGCCCTCGTAAAGTTATTCAAAAGGCAGTCGTAAAGACTTTTAGTTGCAAGTAGGTTTGACCACAGTTTCGGCGAATGCTTCCTCACCATCCTCACCACAAGCAACGAATGTGTTTTTACACTAAAGTGCAGGTAGATTTCAATTGAATGAGAACTGCCGACAATAGCGAAGAAAGTAAATACAATAATAATCTCTCGCACTGCTTTCTGAATAGGTTTGCATAAGTTCGATGGTTTTAAATCTGACTATTAACTAAGCACAACAGTTATTATAGACCAACGACATAAACCAAAAAACATTGCTTTCCACGTTGTTGAAAAATATTTTCCAATTAATTACTTTTTATGCTTTCCTATCTGTAATATAATTGATTTGCAATGATTACCACTCCAAATTAAAGGTCATAAGTTTCGATCCTAGTAAAAGGAATAATAGAATACAGTGTGTCGGTCCTTGTCAGAAGTTCATCGTCAGTTTTAGCCAAGCAGAATATAGAAAATTAGTGAAAATGCAACATGCAATGACAAAGCAAGAAGGCATATCAATTATTCCGTGACTTTTCCAACTTCCCTCGTAGTTATATGAAATGCAACAGTGCTTCCATCAAGTACCATTTGTTGATAGACTACTGTCAAAATTTGAGAGAGTTCCGTCATTAAGTGTGTGTTTAACTGCTGTTTAAAACATACAACCTTGTGGATTTTGTTTAAAATGGAAAAGAGTGAATTTCGAGTGCTCATTAAACATTATTTTTTGCGAAAAAAAACCTTCAATCAATCCAAGAAAAAGCTAGATAAATACTTTGGGATTCTGCAACATTAATGTCAATGGTAACAAAAGTGGTTTACTGACTTTCGTTGTGGTCGCACAAGTACAAAATGTAGCTGAACGTTCTGGACGGCCAATTGAGGTCAATGCACCCGACAATTTCGAAAAATACACGATTTGGTGTTGGCCGACCGAAGACTAAAAGTGTGTGAGATTTTCGATGCCATACGCATTTCATATGGCAGTGTAGTTTCGATTTTACATGATCACTTGGGTTGAAGAAACCTGTCTGCAAGATGGGTGCTGCGTTTGCTTTCAAAAGACCGTAAACGTAATCGTGTGACAACTTCAAAGGATTGCTTGGAGTTGTTAAACTGCAATTCAAATGAGTTTCTGCGACGTTTTGTAACTGTGAATGAAACATGGCTTCGTTACAACACTCCGGATACCAAGCAGCAGTTTAAACAATGGGTTTCTCCGGTTGAAACGGCTCCAAAGACGGTCAAGATGACGTTGTCGGCCAATATGGAGATGGCTACAGTTTTTTGGGCTGCATGCGTGATGATCATCGATTTACCTTCAAAAGGGAAAAACAATAAACGGCGAATATTATGCCCTCTTATTGGACCGACGAGGTTTAAAAAATAAAACGACCCCATATGGCCAAGAAAAAATTCTTTTCCATTAAGATAATGCACGGGTGCACACGTATGCGGTCTCAATGGCAAAATTGCATGAATTGGGTTACGAATTGACTAAATCCATATTCTCCGGATTTAGCCCCCAGTGACTATTTTTAATTTCCAAACCTAAAGAAATGGCTCGGTGGAAGGAGATTTAGCTCCAACGATGAAATTATTGATAAAACAAATGCCTATTTTATGGACCTCGAATAATGCCACTTTTTAAAAGGGATAAACAAATTGGAGAAACGTTGGACTAAGTGTATTGAGCCAAACGGTGATTATGTTAAAAAAAAAAATTTTCCATAAAAAACTGTTATTGATCTGCCCTATAGTGATTGATATGCAATGATAAGCAATTCAAATTAAGGGTCATAGGTCCAGATCCTAGTAAAACGAAAGGTAGAGCACAGTGTTGTATGCTTTGGTCCTTGTAGGATGTTCAGCGTCAATTTTAGCCAAGAAAAATACGGAAGTTTAGTGAAAATGCAATGACACTAAGAAAAAAATGTGTTAAAAAAAGTTTGCATGCAAACAAATTATTCAGCAGACATATAAATTTATATTAAACTTTAATAAGTTTGGGTCACAGCAAACATTAATGTGTTTGTAGTAATGTTCCCAAACATTCATATACTTATGTGCAAACATATATTTGTTTGCAGCCACACATTTACATTTTTGCGGTAATATGCCCAATTATATGTAGAAGTACCTCCAAACAAATGAGTTTCAGTTAATCATGTTAATTGTGAGTCACGTTTTAACGTCGAGTTTTTTAACCCAAATAAATGCGACATTTCTTTTTTTTTCAGTGTTTGACAAATTTTACCAAGGAGAGGTACACAATTGAGCAGCGCGTTAAGATTGCTGAAGCCTTTAACGAAAATCGGCGTTCAAATTAAAATGCATCTCTAGCACTTCGTCTCCATTCGTTCGATTTTTTTGGTCAACATAATTGTCCCAACCGGGAGAATTGTGCGCAAATTTCAGCAAACCGGGTCTGTAGGAAATGTGAAAACACCTGTGTATGCTAGACCAGTTTGTTCTGCGGAAAACATTCGCGATTGTGTAGCAGAAGAGCCGTCAACCTTGACTCGTCGTCGCGCCCAGCAATAACAGATTTTAATTTACACGTTTCCATGGTTCAATTGACTCACTATCTGAAGCCTACTGGCCATCTCAAGCGTCGTCAATACGCCGAATGGTTGGTTGAATACACAGAAGTGATTGGTTACTTTACAAAAAAATCATCTTCAACTACGAGGCACACTTTCACCTCAGTGGATTCCTAAACAAGCAGAAAATTCACCATTCTCATGTGATTTGACACTGTTGGAATTCTTCCTTTGGGTTTATTTTAAAGAAGAAGTGTACGTCAAAAAGCTAAGAACAACTAAGGAGCTGAAGGATAAGATAATTCGGCACACTAACGACATTGAACCTCCATTATGTCTCAGAGTCGTTGAAAATATGGCCCATCGGATAGAGGTATGCCACCAAAGCTGTGGCGAGCATTTGGTGTTCTATCAAATATTAAAATATTACCTCTAAAAATGTTTTGCTTAGTTATAATTAACATCGTGCGTTTTAGTTGGACCACCCTTTACTTATATATAAAAATTTTTATATGCGGGTAAATTGAGATTAGTTTTAAAGGCACTAGTACTACACTTCTATTTGGGAAAGTATTATCCATTCTTAGGCAAAAGGCTATAAACCGGAAATCCGACAGTTGGTGTTTTCAAAAACGGTTTTTAAAAAACCCCGAAATGCCACTTTTCTGAAACCCCAGGCTTTCTGGACACTCTAAGTAAAACCCAATATGAGTTAGTTGTCCATACTTCGTCTCAGTATACCATAAATTAGACGAAATCAAAGCAGCAGTAGATTTCGTGCCTAAAAATATGCAGTAATATTTTTAATTTACCAAAGCCCTAAAGCATGCAATAATTTCCGTAACCACAGAGGAAAAAGCCAAAATAAACATCATTCACAGAACCGAGAAGACGGATGAACGGACCTATAATGTGAATGACCTCATTTTCTCAAGTGACAAAGAAGAAGACTGAAAACAAGCTTTTTATACAAACATACACATACGCACGCACATACAAAAACAAATACAGTCAAATGAATAAATGCATCTCTGAGTTGAGATAAGACGCCTTTGGGTAAACACTCACACTAGGCAAAAGCCAACAACGCTTACAAAGGACTACAAATCCAATGGCGTGTGAATAGGAAGGCGAACATAGTCCACACCTAGTGCTGCCGCCTTAAAGTGTCAACGTCAGCACTTGTCAATATGCAAGACAAACAGCAAAAGAATTGCGACGACACAGTAGAAAGGAAGACAGAATAAGCAGAACAGAAACTCAAAGAGACAAGTAAACAAAATTTAAATGCAAAAATGGAAAAATGAATTACACAGAAACACAAAAACCGAGCAAACGATGAGCTGTGAAAATTGCAGGCAACTTAGGTCACCTACCTTGCGAGCAAAGAAACATCGGGCCACCCCCAAACCATCGTGGAACTCTCGGGTCCAGAAAGAACAGAACCTGACGAAGACATGAATGATGGGGTGTTGCGGTTGCTTTGCAAAAACAAAACGAAGCCTTCAGCTAGAAAAATGTAAAACGTTGCAAAAAAACGCCACAACATCCAGTGCAACACCACCACCACCGGAGAGCTTAATAAACATTTGATTGTGCTCGAATCAAAAACCAAAATAAAAAAACACAGAACAAACAAACAAAATTCAGATGAACCGAGAAACTCCATCGCACACATGGTGGATTTTATGCAAAACATTTGCCACAGAAAGAAAGCAGGGCTAGAATAAAATGTATGCTCAAGTCTGAATTGCATTTCATCTGTAAACCGAGATACGCCGATACTGCTGGTGCTGACGACGACAGGATGCTTTGACAGGATTCAAAAGGCAAAAGTGCACCAACAAAGCGCTGGCGAAGAAAAAAAGTGAACAAACAGGATTCCCTTAGAAATTTGCTCCTCTAAGGATTCACTCTTGTTTTTTACTACGAGGCGTTCGAGCTCTCTGCATCCTTTCTTGGGTTCGGTTGTTCCTTCGTTCGTTCGTTCGTTGAAGTGCAGCAGTGGGCTTATGAATATTCATATCTATTTATTCATATTTGCGCTTCAAGTCATACAGGTGTGGGTGGCTTGTATCTGTTAGAGATCGCGCGTATGTGAGGGTGTGTTTGTCTGCGTGTGTAATGTGCAAATATCCTGCCTTTTTATTTTGCTGTGTTTTTCTTGGATTCGTGTGTGTCTATTTTTTGTGGTTTGAATTTACAAAAGTCACAAATGTTGCATATTTTAAGGATTTTTACAAAATTTTTAAAAATGAATTTGATTTAAAAAAAATTATTGCTTTATCTACTTTAAGTCAGTTAGGATTAATAATAAGTATTTTATCTATAGAATATTATAAGTTGTCTTTTTTCATTTGTTAACTCATGCATTATTTAAGGCTTTATTATTTATATATGCTGGTGCTATTATTCATAACATAAATAATTCACAGGATATTCGATTAATAGGAAGTTTAAGTATTAAAATACCTTTAACATCTTCATGTTTTAATGTTGCTAATTTAGCTTTATGTGGAATACCTTTTTTAGCTGGATTTTATTCAAAGGATTTAATTTTTGAAATAGTAAATTTATCTTATATTAATATATTTTCTTTTTTCTATACAGGTTTAACTGGGCTGGGCAGGAAGTAAAATTATTGGCCCTTTTCTCAAAACAGACAAATATTGATTGAACATGCATATTTAGGCGGGCTGAAAAAGTTATTTGAATCTAAAGCGAAACCTCTAATTTAAGTTTAGAAAGCCTGGGCAACTGATGTTGAATTCATTGACCTAGATGCTGATATCACATAAGAAAATGTTAGACAACGATACTGATATGATGTCGTCTAATTCAGAGTTCATGAGGGAAGACCATCTTGGTCATCATTGCGTGAACAGACGACAGCAATGACAAGGCAAACAATACAGTAGTGGAAACAAACTAGAAGTAAACGATGTTGAAGCCACTACAAAAATAATGTCCACCAAGCTAAAACTGTGACGGCTGCCATCAAGTACCGATATAAATTTTTAATTTTTTCCAATATCTACAACACAGCAGATGTTAATTTGTAATTGAAAGAAATCAAGTCAGGTTTGGCTTCTGTTTCTTCTATTTTCCCCTTAATAAGGAAAGAAGGTTAAATTGTTAAAAATTAAAAAATCTTTTGTAAAGCTACCAATAAAGCCAAGAAAGAAGTTAGATGAATTAAAAGCGAAGCGCATGCCGCTTTTTCTGCCGATAACAATAGTTCTACGTGGGCTGCTATATATATTTCTGGCCTTATAATGAAAATGAGGATATTTATCATCATAAATGGTTTTATTTTTTTCAAAGTATTCTCCAGCATGATTTATACTTAGTAGGGACATAAATACTGTTACAACATTGAACACACGCATTTCAATAGTAGAACTGAACATACCCCGTTAATGTCATATGGGTTTTGAAAGCTAAACTCAATAGCGTTAGTCTGTAACAGGATTTTAAAATTGTTTCAACTTTCATCATGGAATGGTCAGATAATGAGAATTCAAGAATTCGCAGAAATACGCTCCGCAAAAGTCCATAAGTCGAATCATTAAAAAAGACTTGGGACTTGGGGCTTTCAAACGACGTACCGGACATTTATTGACTGCAGCTTTAAAAAAAATAGGGTTGAAAAATACAAACGTCTTTTGGTGAAGCACGCTGATAACTTGCACAGAAAAATTTTGTTCATCGATGAAAAAATGTTTACCGTTCAGGAAAAACTTAACAAGCAAAATGATAGAGTGTGTGCGCGGTCATCTAAGGAAGCATCTAAACTGATCCCAAGGGTGGAAAAGGGTCATCGCCCAGCTTCAGCCATGGTTTAGTGGAGTGTCTCTTACGAGGTCACTGAATTACATTTCTGCGAACAAGGAGTCAAAACATCGGCCATAGTTTACCAAGAAACCGTTTTGGAAGCTGTTGTGAAGCCTCTTAACAACGCCCTGTTCCAAAAGCAGCCATGGACTTTCCAGCAGGACTCTGCGCCGACCCATAAGGCTAAAACGTCCCAGGCCTGGCTTCGAAACAATTTGCCAGCGTTTATTTCCTTTGAAGAATGGTCCTCAGGCAGTCCAGATTTGAACCCATTGCATTACAAATTGCGGACGGTTTTAGGGGACAAGGTTTGTCACAAAAGATACCCCAACATTGGATCTCTTAAGACTGCTTTGGTTCGAGCTGTGGCCAATTTTCCAATGGACGAGGTTCGTGCAGCTATTGACGATTGGCTAGTGCGACTTAAGGCGTGTGTAAAGGCAAAAGGCAGACATTTCGAATAAGTAGATTCTTTTTGGATACAATATACATCAATAAATATATTGAAAAATATTTGATCCAAAACATTCAGTACGTTTTATCTTACAGCATAAAACGTGTATAACAGTATTTATGTACCTACTAAGTAGTCACGTGTAGGTTCACTGAATCCCATATGAAGCAATTTTGCTTATTGACATAGCCTCCGTGATGAAATTGAGCTTCATCTGAAAACACGATTTTTCGATAAAATTCTTCATCTCCTGCTTAACAATCCTCAGCCCATTGGGCGAAGCGAAAACGTATCGGATGGTGTTCCATTATTAACTGACAAAGTTCAGCCTTCAAATAAAATCAGAATTTTACAAAAATTTACAGTACTTTTTTTTACAGCCGATTCAAATTTTAAATGGCCCAACCTATATATCCATGATTTTTGGCAAACCATGACTTAACTTGAAACTTCTCTACAATGGACCTGGTCGCCATTAATTATTATGGTCGCCATTAATTAATTATGGTCGCCATTAATGGCGACTCATTTCGTTTCACGGAGCTAATGGGTGGTTAAATATTAAGGGGCCGATGTTGATTTTGAATAAAATACAAATTATTAAGGAAATTATTGTCATTTATTTTTATTATGACAGTATTTGTATGGTTCAATTATGTATGGAATAAAATATCGGCAAAATGGCCGCCGCGATCTCGGCGGCACACCTCCTCGGGTGATGGTCTGAATTTTTGATGACGCTGAGGCATAATTGAGGTTCCATGCCGTTAATGTGCCGAATTATCTCATCCTTTAGCTCTTGAATTGTTGCTGGTTTATCGACGTAGACCTTTTCAAAGAAAGAAGTCAAACGGTGTCAAATCACATGATCTTGGCGGCCAATTAATATCGCCACGACGTGAGATAGCGAGGCCATTGACTTCGTTGCGCAAAAGAACCATTGTTTCATTAGGTGTGTGGCAAGTGGCACCGTCCTGTTGAAACCACGTATCGTCCACATCCATATCTTCCAATTCGGGCCATAAAAAGTTCGATATCATCTGACGATTGCGAATACTATTCACAGTAACTGCCTGACCTGCCTCATTTTGGAAAAAATACGGCCCGATGATGCCGCCAGCCCATAAACCGGGCCAAACAGTCACTCTTTGTGGGTGCATTGTTTTTTCGACAATCACTCTTGGATTATCATTCGCCCAAATGCGGCCATTCTGCTTATTGACAAATCCACTGAGGTAAAAATGTGCCTCATCACTGATGACGAGTTTCTTCGAAAATTAATCATCTACTGTTGCCATTTGTTTCTTTGTATGTCGCTTGTGTATCTTTCTATGGTTCAAATTGAGTTAGTCTGAAATTGAGAAAAATCATATGAACTTGACGTTTAGGTGTGGTTTACATTCAACATCAGCCCTTAAAATTTAACCACCCTTTATAATACGAACTTACTGTCAAGATTTCGAGCTAAAAAGAGCTTTCACAGTACATATTCGGTTTAAAAGAAGCAACTAGATGAACTTATTGGTATATTTTATATGAGACACAGCCTCTTAACATTCCATACAAGCTACGGAGAAATATAAGCTATAAGAGAACATTTAGTTTTTTTTCTTTTTGACGGTTTGCAATAGGGACTTTAAATTCGTGCGATCGAATCATTTATAATTGATATATAAAATGCCACAAATCTATGACAATTCCGACTTCACATGCAATAGTGCATACTTAAAGGCACAATACTGAATATGCAAAAACACGTCATACTTTGAGGCTACTGTCTACATTTAAATATACATTGCATACGTTAAGGCTTCGGGCTACAAACAGCAAAGAAAAACTCTTTTTATTAACAACAACTGGCCATGCCAACCAATTACATACATATATTTCAACATAAATCATTCCGCAACTACTTTCCGTTCCCGATAATTTTTCTTCAAAAACGAAACTGTAAGAAAAAATAGTGAAATATTACAAAAATACAACGCCTTTACTGCTTACTTCCTTCTTTTGATTCACATGACCATAACTGGGAGTTGGCAGACACATGAGTGGATTGCTTTTGACCCTAAGGCTTTCTCGTATGTATGTGTGTAAGTTGCTTTAACTTACAGACTGGCACTAGGACTCGGGTGAGTATGAGCATGAGGAAGGACGACCGACCGACCATTATTATGTTTTCACATTTGTTTCTCTAAGACATTTTACAAGAAGTTTAAGGCATAACATTTCAATAAAAGGATTTACAAAATTCTCGTCTTCTTCTCTCGTTTTTAGACCACATAACACATTTAAATATCATCGGGCATTAGACGATGAACTCGAGTATATCGCATGGAGTCGGAGCTACTGAAGTGGTAGTAGGCGAAATCCTTTCTAGACAATCCCCAGAGTCTTTGCCAGTCGTCTTGTGTATGGATTCATGGATTTATTTTGCATTGCCCCTGACTTTCGACTTGTGTGTTTCTAACGAGTGAGTGTAGGGGGTTTTGTAGCAGCAAAAACAGGGCAGGAGTTTGAATTAAGATGTTCCGAAGTAGACGAGAAGAAACTTATAATTTGATATGCTTCAGTGAATTAAGGATTGTGTTTTTGTTTGTATTTGCGTACGCGTAGGGTTCAAGGGTGGGTAAAATGGAGTCGGCTGAAGGTGGATCTAATTTCATGAAACAAGTTTTTTTTTATAAGTTTTTACTATAATTTTGAAAGGGTGTTTATTGAAAAGTTCTGGCAAGATTCGGGAGTAGGAAGCAAATTAATCATAATAAAAAGAATAAGAAATTTTAGATATCAGAAAGAACTGAAACAGATTCAACGAAAAGGTTTTAGACACAGGGTGGCTAATAAATAACGCTACCAACAAAAAAATTTAATAACTTTTTCTATTTAACAAATCTGGTTAATCTTTTTTTATTTTGCATTAAAATTCCATTATTTTTAAAAATAATTAAGCTATATTGCAAGAAATTTAATGAGCTTTAACATGAATAAAAGAAAAATTAATTCCATACGCTAAAAAAAGTTATTTGAGTTTCTTAATGTATCAATATTTAGCAGCCACCCTGTATATAAGAACTTTAAAAGAAGTGATTTCATAAATTTCCTTAGTTTCCAAAGAACGCAGCTCAGGCTGCTGAAGTTCTCATCTGTACGTCTCTCGTGAACCGAATTTGTTGACTGATACGTAAATGCTCCTCCTATTTTCCTACCCTTAGGCATTGTTGCCGTTTTGGTCTTTTCCAAACAAAATGGTCCGCAGAATTTTACATTTTTCGATTTGATTGTATGGTCGATCCAATTCGATTTTGGTAGGTTTTAGATGTAATCGTTAATTAGTGGGTGGGACAATAAAAACATTAAATTTAAACTTCCGCTTACCTTGACTTTGAATTGTAGAATAACATTCATTTAAAATTATTTATTTTAATTTTCAGGTTTATGTTCGACGTTTAGAAAATAAAACGCTGTACGCTGGAACAAAGTAGGAAAATATTAAAAACTTACTTCCAAAGTATTGAGTATTTAACGCAAACTTTAAGAAATTTATGTGGGCATTTTTCGAGCAGAGATTGGCCTTCAGTTCAGTTTGTGCGTAAATTTGTAAAGCGAGTTCATGAAAATGGATCGTTATTGGACAAACCAACTCGACTAGGTTCTCGTCCAGTGCGTTTAATGGAAAGCATTGCTGATGTGGCTGATAATGTCCAAGAGCATCCATAAACATCAAATCGCCGTCGTTCTCAGGAAAGGAACATTTCTCGCACTTCATTGAGAAGAATTTTGCATAAAGACCTCGGTATGAAGTCTTACAAAGTTTAAATGGTCCAAGAACTAAAGCCTCATGACCATCAGATGCGTTCTAGCTTTGCCCGCCAAATGGGCATAAGATTGTTTAGCAGGAGATGAAGAATTGGACCGAAAAATCGTGTTTCCAGATGTAGCTCATTTTCATCTCGGTGACTATGTCAAAAAGCAAAATTCTCGAATATGGGGTTCAGAGAACCCACACATGACTATTGAAGAAGACAATGCATCCACCTGTTTGGTGTGCATTTTGGGCTGGCGTCATCATTAGGCCATTTTTCTTTTTAAATGAGCAAGGAACCGCCGTTACCATCAACGGTGAGCGTTGCCATGCTTAACGAATTTTTGTTTCCAAAAACAGGTCGCCTTTTTTTTCTGTGTGTCCATTTGAAATGGATTTTCTTTGAAATTCAAGAGAATGCCATGGACAACATTCAGTTTCAACAAGGCACATGTCACACAGCCATCGCATCCATCAATATTTTGCGCACTATTTTTGAAAATTGAATAATCAGCCGAAATTGTGATGTCAAATGGCCCCCTCGGAGCTGTGATTTGAGCTCTGTGGATTATTTTCTGTGAGGAGCCATTAAGAATAAATGTTACGCAAAGTATTCAGAGACAATTGAAGCGTTAAAACATGAAATCGAGGTTGTCATTTAAGAAATTCGTACGAAACAATCAAAAATGTACTAAAAAATTGGGTTGATCACACCTTGAGTCAATTTTTTCCCAACTTAATTTGACATTTATCTGTTTAAGTGTTTGACAATTTTAACCATGGAGAGGTACACAATTGGACAGCGCGTAAAGATTGTCGAAGCATTTTACGAAAATGGGCTTTCGATTCAAAATTCATTTTGTGGAAAACATTAATGTATTAACATTGACATTTGTTTAGCGAAAAACATTGATGTTGTTTGCGATAGTGTGACAGAAGAGCCGTCAAGCGCGACTCGTCGTCGTGCCTAGCAATTGAACATCTCACGATCGTCACTGATTAGAATTTTGAAGCATGATTTGAATTTACACGCTTGCAAGGTTCAATTGACTCAAGAGCTGAAGCCTACTGACCATTTCAAGCGTCGTCAATACGCCGAATGGTAGGTTGAACCGACATAAGTAAACGACGACTTTACAAAAAAATCACCTTCAGCGACGAGGCACACTTTCACCTCAGTGGCTTCGTTAACAATAAAATTGCAGCATTTGGGCAAATGAGAATTCACGAGTGATTGTTGAAAAGCCGAAGCATCAATAAAGAGCGACTGTCAGAAATGATCAGCATGCTCGCCTTAGATATATTTCCTTATTATTCAAAACAACCAATTTCTTTTGTTGGCGTCTCATAATTCCCGAGTTACGGATTGACAACATTTTGTTATAAACCTTAATTAATTCTTTTCAGATTGATAGGCTGTTTCCACTACGGTCGCGTCCACGTCCGCATCCAAAAATCAATGAACGCGCGTTAAGGCCCATACAAAAAACATAGGCAGTTAGTTAGGTATGGGAAAAAGTCGCGTTCATATTGGACGCGTTTATCGATAAGTCGCGTTTACTATAAAATCGATTATTTTTGCAATCGAAACCCACCCATACCTATCAATGGCAAAATGGCAAATTGCACATACCTATGAAAACAGCTGTCAATCAGTATAAATAAAAAAATCCAAAATGCAAAAAACAGGAGGTAAGTTAATATTTTTGCTTTTGTTTAAATAATATTAATTTTTCCAATTATTTTAGAATTTAAAAAGACGGAATGGACAGCAGTAACAACACTACATCGGTTGGACCTCTGGGAGGAAAACATTGATGGCCTGAGGGGTGCTCGGAAAAACACCCACATACACAAAGAGATGGGCGAGAAGTTGGGAGTGACTGGCGCCGAAGTAAAAAATAAACTGGGCAATTTAACGAAAAAATACAGGTAATTTTTTTAAATATAAATTATATACCAATATTTTTTTGGAATTAAATCGATTGTGTTTATTGCAGAAAGGAGCAGGTGCTAGTTGGGCCACAAAAATATTAAAATTTTTCGCACCCCTAAAAAAAAACAAATAAACACAAACAGCTGTTTGAACGCAAACGTGGACGCAAAACACAATGGAAACACCATTACAAAATTATCGATAAATCATGGACGCGGACGTGGACGCGACCGTAGTGGAAACAGCCTATGAGACATCATTGCAATGCTCATCAAAACATCTATCAAGTCGGTAAAATATAATCTTTTTTTTCAAAGAAAAAGATTCATGCGAAAGTGGCAGTTCTCCTACTGGAAATTGCTGTGCACCCAATCAACATTCGGTTGTAACGATGGAATATTTGGCTGGTACGTGCAACCACCAACATTCGGTTGGCAAAAAATCGGTTGTGGCAACAAATCTCTTCTCTGTGTGCATATATCCTTCTACCTTAATAAAAAATATTAAGATAATTCTCTGAAAGCTTTTTGTATTGCGTTTTAGTTGGACCACCTTTTATTAATCTAATCCGATTTTTATATTTCACTAGCTTCCGTCCATGGTCCAAAAAACTTCTACAATATTGAAGACCATGCAACAATAAGTTAGACAGATATCGTTATACCGCATCATCTGGTGATACTGAGTCTGTTCTGACCCCCAAAAGGTGGGTCTAGCTCAAATACTAGTTACGCACTTGAAATTAGAAATTTTCTTTGATTTAACATTTATTAACCGAAAATCCTACCAGCAAAAAACCCGTGAAAAGCAACATCGGGTTTTAGTTTATTTTGAAATCCCGACTGTCGGCTTTGAACTTAAAACCCGTAATTTCGGTTTTAAACACTCTAATTGAAACTATAAATGAATTATGGATTATGTTTGAGCTAATTTTCATGTTATGCTGTTCATATTGAGTCAAGACAAATTAATTTGTATGATTAAAGTAGAAATTGAACTAAAGGGTGATCTATCTAGAGGTGTTTTTTCAAAACAAAAAAAATATAAAAATTTAAATAATTTATTTTTCATTCGAAAGGACATTTTATGCCATTTATTTTTTAAACAAAATTGCCTTCAAATGCTGGCCACAACTACGACTCAAAGTGTGCATTCTGAGGGTTATGGCGTTAATGTCACTCGTAGCTGGTTTGTCAGCGTAGACTTTGGACTTCACGTAGTCCCAAAGAAAAAAGTCTAAAGGTGTGATATCACACGATCTAGGCGGCCAACTCAACGGTCCAAACCGTGAAATTAGCTGCTCTTCAAAATGACCTCTCAATAGATCCATTGTTTGAGCAGCTGTAAATAAAGTTAAGCACAACTTACGGGTAATCTGTGAAAAACTCCTATTAAAAATACCTTTAGATTGATCACCCGTTACAAAACTAATGATTCCATTACGTCAGCATATGAATACCCACCTCGAACTCTTCCTTGAGAAAATTTTAGCACGGCAACGTTTGCCATAACAAATCGACACATGAGTATTATTTTTCTTAGAAAGGCGTGTGCCGCTAATGATCTCTTTTGTAAATAGTTTCGCAAAGAAATACTTTCAGGTTCTGGGAATTTTAGACTGTGTAGAGTAAAATAAATACTAAGAAACTTGCAACAACTCCTTTCTTTAACGACCTGTGGGTAATGTTTTTTTTTCATAAAGACAATAACTTGTGGCAATAGTATCCGAAATGTAGTGGCAGTGGCACAAGACATCTGTAATTGATATGTCCTCGCACAAGAAAAAGGAGTAGAAGCAAAACAAAAAAGGTGTTTTCTTTTCGTAAGTGGAAGGAAGGGTTACTCAGAAATGGTCGACGCTGATGATGGAAACCTGTCTTTGGAAACCAGCAACAAACGAAACTTTCAACAAAAAAACCAAGCAACTACAAAAGAGAACCAAACGACACGTGACCATTTTAATTAAAATAAATACACAATAAACATTAGCAAACGAAAAGGAGTCGGTCGAATGGCATGGAATCGACCAAAGATTCGTGTACGCCACAACAATAGGCCAAAACTACAGAATTACAAACAATTTTTACCTATTTTACAATAGTACTCCGTTCATCCGTCCATTCATCCTCACATAATGGATTTTTGATTTTTTGTGTTTAGCAAACAAAATACACAATTAATGTATACATTTCACACAACACGCTCAGTCAGGTCCTCGGCAGCATAAAAGGGGTGAAAATTGTACAAACGCCCCCGTTTATTTGTCAATACCATCAAGCGCGCCACACTCACACCGGGCGCGTTGTGACTGCCAAAAAGTGCGTGCGTGAAAGTGCCACTGGTGTGGCAGTGGCAACAACAACACAACAGGAAGAATCGGGCAGCAGGAGCAGCACGTTTGTTTAACTAAACAGCCCTAAGCTGTCATTTTTGGCAAATCAACACTCGGTTGTTTGACTGGAGCCTTCATAGTTCTCCGGAATAGCAAAACGTTCTGTCTGCGTTGATTTTTACTCAGCCGAACGAACTGTCGTTTTCATATTTGCTTTCGGCGTTTTGTTGTCGCCGTTCGTTTTTTGTTTTTGTATTGTTATCGACTGAAACGTGTGCATTTATATTTTAAACGAATTAATAATTTCGTTTGTTTATTTGTGTTGAAATAATGGAATTTCTATAAATGCAAATAAATGACGTCGCACCCATTACTGGGTGATGTATTAGAAAAGTTAGCATCAATGGCACGAGTTAGGTCAACAGTGTTGGGCATGTACTAGAGTGTCGAAACCGACATCCGATAGTCGGTATCTCAAAAATAGCCGGAACCCGGCACGTCGGTTTACCCGGTTTTTTGCTGGCCGTTTTTTTCGGTTTTCAGTTTTTCTGTTCTTTCTGTTTTCTAATCAAAGAAAACTTAAAATTTAACGTACGGAACACGTTACTAGTTTTTGAGATAGACCCACCTTTAAGGCCACCAATAGACTCAAAAACTCTAGTTAATGCGTTTTAACGACATCTGTCTATCCATCCTACCGTCCGTCTGCGGTCTAACTTAAGTTACCAAACTAAAAGTCGCATTTGTGTCCGGTCTTCATGAAATTTGGCAAATGTCAGTTTTTTTTGGGCTAGGAATGGACGCTATTGAAATTGTAGAAATTTGGCTAAGATGCAAATATAGCTCCTACAGACATGTTCATCCAATTTTATGTTTCTCACTCCAAAACCAACGTATTAAATTAAATTTTCATAAAATTTGGCAGAAGCAAGTTTTTTTGACTTTTAAGAAAATCGGTTAAAATTTAGATTTAGCTAGTAGTCATGAGTTCAATAGATTTTATGTGTTAAACTTTTGAAGCCATGTATTATATCCCTCTTGATTGATCAGTAATCAGATCAAATAAAAGTAGGTCATTCCGATCTACGTTTTAAATACAGAAAGAGTAACAAAGATGTCAAAGATACATACAACCGCTCCAAAACAACCAAATTAAATCCGTATAACGGGTGATCAATCTAGAGGTATTCGTTTTAGAAATAAAATAAAAATACAAAAATTCAAATCAAGTGCAGAATATTTATTGATAATTCGAAAGGACATTTTATGCCATTATTTTTTTTTTGAATATAATTTCCTTCATATCGTGGGTATACTGGATAAACTGACCAAGTCCACATTTTTGAAAAACTGAGTTTATATGACCATTGGACACAGAAAAATCATATATATACATATAAAAATGAAATGGAACTAAAACTGGACTCTAGATGGTAGAAACAAAAATCAGATTTTGACTATGTCCGTACACATCAACATTTGTTCTGGATAAACTGACCAAGTCCACTAAAATTTGCATGTATTTTTTGATATTATCGGATTACATGATTGCAGGAATGGTTTTTGTTTGCATTGTTTATTACTTTGGAGCCATATTGTATTTTAACCAGTACATAACCTTCAGTCGGATGAACTGTCTTACACATACCCTCAAACACTGTTTTCAAGCAATTCTTCGGAGTTGCTATTTATGTATATATAAATAGTATCTGTATAATATTGTATTCTGTATCAAATGATATATCCCTTATGGGTGAGGGTATAAAACCCAGTATGGCAGCATTGTTACAGTTTATTGACTTTATTCAAATCACAATCTGGTAACATTTTTTACAATGGTGAACAGAAATTAAAAGACAGTCATATCACTTCAAAGCTCAGAACGTTAATATAGGTTGTGAAAAACAGTTACAGAATTTTTCCTTAAAAATATATAAATAGTAAATGCTATGTTTATCTACGGCATTCAGTAAAATAAAAGTGTATTTTTTTAAATGTTTACATTTAAGTGGCGTTTCCCTAAGGTAAGTTGCAATAAGTAGACGCATTTTTGTTAGGTACAGAAAGCAACATTACCTAGTTTTGTCGTAATACACGTGTTTAGAATGTATTGTTTATTCTTTTGTTAATGCCTTTCTAACAAGTTTTTGCGTTTACATCACTAAAGGTAAACAATTGGAAAATTTGGAAATAATGGATTCAGCAAATTGTTCGCAAATGATGGATGAATCAGATTGCGATTTCAGCGAAGACGACTATCCAAATGATCCATCTTTTCATGTCTCAGAAAGTAATAGTACATCTTCGAGATCTTCATCGACTTCAGGACTTCAAGAACAGCCAGGACAAGAACAGGATGTACAAACTCGTTGGAGAACTAATTATCCATCCAGATGGAGGGTAAATATTAACAAAGAAAGAAGAAGAAATGGCTTGGTTTATACTAATACACATGGAAAAAAATGCCTGCCAAAATGCCAAAAAATATAGAGGGGCATACATGTAAATTTAAATGCTCTGAAAATTTTAATGAAGACGATCGAAAATTACTTTGCGGTTACTATAATTCACTGCCCTATGAACGTCAAAAAGATTTTCTAAATTCTGCGATATTGTGTACTAATATAAAACGAGAAAGAAAACGAAGTGGAAAGGGCATACCGAAAACTATATCCAGAAGTTACAATTTCAAAAAAAATGGTCTGAAAGTTCGGGTTTGTAAAGTATTTTTTTGTAAAACGCTTTGTATTAGTCACGGCCCTGTTGATACAATGTCTGCTAAGGTAAGGTAAATTACGGAATTTTTGACAAAGCTGATAAAAGGGGGAAAATATTCCAAAAAACAAAACGAGCCCTGAAATGACAGACATTGTCAAGAATCACATACAAAAGTTTCCCGCAATGGAAAGCCACTATTGCCGCAAATCATCAAAACGTCTGTACTTGGATTCCAACCTAAGCATCACAAAGATGCACGATCTTTATAAATCAGAATGCACTGAAAAAAAACAACCCTATGTTAGTGCAATAACGTACAGCAGAATATTTTGTACATCATTCAACTTGTCTTTTTTCAAGCCTAAAAAAGATCAATGTTTGACTTGTGTTAATTATGCAAGGTTTCTTTAGAAAAAGAATATAAAGAACATATTCAAAGAAGAGATAATGCAAATAATGAAAAAGCTTGTGATAAAGAAAGAGCATGCAGTGATAGTGAATTTGTATGTGCCACATTCGATCTTCAGTCAGTACTACAAATACCAAGTGGAGACGTATCACAATTGTACTACAGTCGCAAGCTGAATGCATACAATGCTACGATTTATGAAAGTGCACCCCCTAATCATGCGAAGTGCTTTTGTTGGACTGAAATTGATGGACAGAGAGGAAGCTGTGAAATTGCAACTGCATTGCTTCTATATTTGGAAAATTTGCCCTCTTCTATAAAGAAAGTGTCTTTGTTTTCAGATACATGTACAGGACAAACCCGAAACCAATATGTTTCATGTATGTTTTTATATGCTGTTCGATCAATTGAAAATTTGGAGTGGGTAGAGCACAAGTTCATGGAAAAGGGCCACTCCTACATGGAAGTGGACTCAATGCACAGTTCAATCGAGTCAGCTAAAAAACATGTTAGCGTGTATTGTATGCAAGATTGGATAAACATATTTCACGTTGCACGCTCCAATCGCCTAAGAAACAAACGTAGTCTACCCTATAATGTTCAGCAGCTAAAACATAAAGATTTCATTGATTTCAAAAAAATGGCGGAGGAAATGATAAAAAATAGTAATAAAGATACTTGTGGTGAACAAGTGAATTGGTTAAAAATAAAAAGAATGCGATACGAAAAGGCTACACCAAATATAATAAAGTTTTCTTATGACTTTAGTACCGAATACAGAAGAATAAATATTCAAGGAAAAGGTCGTCCACAAATGACACGTCCTTTGAAATCACAATTATATAAAAATAAGCTAACAATTAGCTCTCTGAAAAAGAATGATTTACTCAAATTATGCAGACTAGGTGCGATTCCTGAAGAATATCATGGATGGTATCGAGAACTTCCATCAGACATTGGGAATGTTAATTATGTTGGAGACCAAGGTGTTAATTCTGACTGTTGTGACTCCGAAGAGGATTAAAAGTTAAAAATTAATGTTATGAAAGAAGGTTAAATAAATAGTTTCTTAATGGTAACAAAGTTTTTAAGTATACTTATTTTATTATACACTTTAAAAGAAATGGTAAGTGACTTGGTCAGTTTATCCTGTACAAATGAAGCACTACCGTGGACATGGTCATTTTTCAATTTAAAAAAAAAATATTTTTTGTGTAATAGAACGACTCTAAAACTAATATTTTAATACAATTTGATAGTCAACCGTAAGCTAGATTAATAGGAAAATAAAAAATTTAGATATAACTCATACCAGATTTATTATATTAAATTTAACTTTAACTGCATTTAACTCCGAATGAAATGAAGTGGACTTGGTCAGTTTATCTTGTATACCTACGATATGTTGGACGCAACTACGCCTTAGCGTGTTCGTTCTAAGGGTCCTATTTTGGATGACTCATTCGAGCATTTCGACCGCTATGTTTTCAATGGTTTGTCAGCATAGACTTTGGACTTGACGTAGCCCCAAACAAAATAGTCTAAAGTTGTGATATTGCACGATCTATGCGGCCAACTCACCGGTCCAAAACATAAAATTAGCTGCTCTTCGAAATGACCACTCAATAGATCCATCGTTTGAGCAGCTGTGTGGCACTGTCCTGTTGAAACCAAGTGTCGTCAAGATTACAGGCTTCAATTTTAGGTAGCATAAAGATCGATATCATGGCGCGATAGCGAGCAGCATTCACGGTTACGTGAAACATTTTTGAATTAATATGCACCAATGATTCCACCAGCCCAAAAACCACATGATTAAATCGCAAACAATACTTAAAAGAAACAAAATAAAGTTAACCACAACTCACGAGTAAACTTTGAAAAAACTCTATTGATGAAATACCTCTAAATTACTCACCCGTTACAACAATATTATGATCCTCATTACCATAGTATGATTCACACGCTAACATATTATGATCCCGACAACCGTAGTGTGATTCACATGGAACCATATTATTATCCCCAATGAGGATTGGGGTAGGTTGTTTTTCACCAATAGAGGTTTGTACGAGTAATAAGTGAATTATAAAAAAGTACATATAATTCAATATAATAGGAATGATTTATTTAACAACAGAAAAAGTCCGAATGAAAAAACTTGAGCGTTATTAAAAATATTTTAGTTATACGAGTACAAATCCAATGCAGTTTGTTTTGAAAAATTTTAATTTACTACTATTATTTCGTAAAATTCATATTAATAACATTGTTCTAAAAGCCATATTCAAATTTATAAAAATTGCAATTGTCGTAATCATGTTACAAAAAATACAAAAAACAATACTTTCGTCACATCAACCATATTTACTTAGTACCCAGCAAACCAAACCTTCAGAATTCGGTCAGAATTCTGTACGACAATCGGCAAAATGTTTCGATTTCGGATTAGAATTCTTAGCGAGTTCGTAATGAAAAACATATGAGATGGTTGACACGAATTCTGAACTACTTCTCTGAGGGAATTCTGATGTTTTTGCAGACGTTTCGAACCGATTTCTGACCGAATTCTGAACTGTAGTCTTGGGAAGTTCGAAAGGAAATTTCGATTTGTCGTATCGAATTCTGAACTAATTCTGAACGACTTCGGTCAGAATTCTGGCATTAAGTCTTATTAAATTCCGATGTTTTTACCGACATTAGGAACCGAATTCTGAACGAATTCTGAGCTTATTTCATGGTAAATTCTGAATGTAAACAATCAAAAAGAAGAAAATAGTTTTGTTCTACAAAAAAAAGTTGTAAAACATTTTCAAAACCGTTCGGAAAGACTTTTAGTTACAAGCAGGGGTGTTTGCAGTTTCGCAAGCAATAATTGTGCTGTAACTATGTTCAGTGGCTATACACTTAAGGGCAACCAAATTTGCATTTAACGAGAACTGCCGGCAGTAAAGTTTCCTCCGAACACAATAAAAATCCCTTGCACAGCAAGCTAACCAAACGTTCAGAATTTGAATTTGAAATATAAAAATACCTCAGACAAACAGTTAAGAATTCGTTCAGAATTTGTTCCGACATGTCTGAACACAAGAACAACAACTGAAAAAAAGGAAGCAAATAACAAAAATTTTAAACGAATAGACTAACCTCAGATAAATAGTTCAAAGTTCGTTGCTAGTTCGATAAGAGAAGTCTGAACAAAAAATTAATAAAAATCCCACAGACGAGTCTAACAGAATTCGGGCCGAATTCGTTTAGATATTTCTTAACACAATAAATAATCCTCAGACAAATCGAACAGAATTTGTAACGATTTCGGTAAGAATTCTCGATAAAGTTCAGATATTGTTCAGAAGTGTCTGATATCAGACAATGTCGGCAAATTTGGTTTACTGCGAGGGACATAAATACTGTTACAACAATGAACACACCCATTTCAATAGTAGATCTGAACATACCCCGTTAGTGTCATGTGGGTTTTGAAAGCTAACCTCAAAAGCGTTAGTTTGTAACGGGATTTTAAAATTGTTTCAACTTTCATCATGGAGTGGTCAGATAATGAGAACCGTATCGCTGTAATAGCGCTTTTCAAGTGTGGAATGAAAAAAGTGAAATTTTCAAAACGCTCCGGCCACTAGGGATTAGCCGCATGTTCGTCCACCGATGCATAAAACTGTTTAAGGAGACTGGAGTTGTAAAAGACCGCCACCGGTCAGGCCGCCCACGCCCTTTTCGAACACCGCATGTCATCAAAGCCGTAAAATCAAGAATTCACAGAAATCCGCTCCGAAAACAGAAAATCATGGCCCGTGAGATGAATATCACGCAAAAGTCCATGAGTCGAATCATTAAAAAAGACTTGGGACTTGGGGCTTTCAAACGACGTACCGGACAATTATTGACTGCAGCTTTAAGAAAAAATAGGATTGAAAAATGCAAACGTCTTTTGGTGAAGCACGCTGCTAACTTTCACAGAAAAATTTTGTTCACTGATGAAAAAAATTTTACCGTTCAGGAAAAATTTAACAAGCAAAATGATAGAGTGTATGCGCGGTCATCTAAGAAAGCATCTGAACTGATCCCAAAGGTGGAAAAGGGTCGTCACCCAGCTTCAGTCATGGTTTGGTGGGGTGTATCTTACGATGGGGTCACTGACATGCATTTCTGCGAACAAGGAGTCAAAACATCGGCCAAAGTCTACCAAGAAACCGTTTTGGAAGCTGTTGTGAAGCCTCTTAACAATTCCCTGTTCCAAGACCAGCCATGGACTTTCCAGCAGGATTCTGCGCCGGTCCATAAGGCTAAAACGTCCCAGGCCTGGCTTCGAAACAATTTGCCAGCGTTCATTTACTCTGAAGAATGGCCCTCAGGCAGCCCAGATTTGAGCCCATTGGATTACAAATTGTGGACGGTTTTAGAGGACAAGGTTTGTCACAAGAGATACCCCAACATTGGATCTCTTAAGACTGCTTTGGTTCGAGGTGTGGCCAATTGTCCAATGGACGAGGTTCGTGCAGCTATTGAAGATTGGCCAGTGCGACTTAAGGCGTGTGTAAAGGCAAAAGGCGGATATTTCGAATGAGTAGATTATTTTTGGATACAATATACATCAATAAATATATTAAAAAATATTTGGTCCAAAAACATTCAGTAGCAGCTAAGTATATAGCTGCTACAACCATATTTGAATTTTGAAATTTGGCAATAATACTGTTGTTACATTTCAACAATATTAGCAATGTCGTAAGTATCATACTATTGACAAAATTAAATTCAAAACACAATGCCATGGTTGCGACAAACTTGTAGGCGTAATTATATTATTTCTCTGCGTGTGCACCGAAAAAAAGACTACCCTTTAACTTCAACCAAAAAATTGATATGTGAAATTTATCACCACTCAATTAAAAATTTCGTAAATAAGCTAAGCTATTTATAGATATTGAAATGATATTAAATGAATGGAAACGACAACAAACTACACAAAATGCATGCACTGTAACGTATAAATGCAGGGCGAGGTATTTTTAATGTGTTCGGTGGGAAACTCTAATGCCGGCAGTTCTCATTAAATGCGAAACAGCCTAAGGTCTTACGTTGGTAAAGTGGCGCTCACCGAAACCGCTCTGTTTGTAACTAAGTCTGATTTTTGAAAAAAACTTTACAACTTTTTTTTATAAATGAGTGAATTTTTTCACTGTCTCATTGTTTTTATATTGTCTCATATTTTCAATAAACAGCTTACAACTTTATTTTTAAATTTTTGAAGTTTTACATCGCCTCACAAAAATTATTTTCAAATAGCGGCTTACAATTTTTTTTGTAAGTACGAGTATGTGGATTTTTCTCATAACGGAAATATTTTCGATAGACGGCATACAATTTATTTTGTAAATGCAGTATAAACTCCATATTCCGGACCCCGTTAGTCCGGATTATTCGGTTATCCGGACGCTGTTTCCATACACATTGGGTATTCTATAATACGGATTGGTAGACACTAAATAATCCAGATCGATTGAAATTCAATAATCCAGATTGATTTCAACTTAATAGTCCGGATTGGTTGCAACTCAATAATCAGATTTGAATGTAAACAGTTTTTTTTTTAATATATAAGTATGTTTTTTGTTAGTCTTTCCTTGCAAAAATGTATTTCAGCTCAGAAGGCTCAAAATTGTTTTGTTCTGTTTTAGGTAAAGTTTAAGTTGTAGAAGAAGCCAATAGAGAAGTCAGAGAGATTTCCTCAGAAGACGAAGAGGTTTGTACAATTCCCCTAGCACAAGCGGTAAAAGCCAAGGACGGGCTTCAAAGTTTTGAAATATCAATGAAATGGTCATAGGAAAATAATGTAGGTGTAGAAAAATTCTTAGTTCTTCACAAGTAGCGAGATCGGTCTTTGGAAAAAAGCATAGCTAATTCGCACCAAACAACCGTATTTAATTACTTTACTTAAATAAATTATTGTTGATTTACGTTAATTATTTCTTTGTTTGATTAAATTGTATCAACGAAAATTAATGTTTTTATTTTTATTCTTGCAATACCCTAATTTATTTTTTAATAAATACAGGGTGTCCGCCGGGAAGGTATACTACTTTGTTTTGCCGCCATTTTGGTAAACATTAGTCTTGACTGTTCATATTCGGCAGTCGTGAAGTAGAGACGTGGCAAATTTATTATGGAAAAATATTTGATAAACCAACGTGTTTCAATCGTTAAAACATTTCATCAAAATTAATCAACGATTACTGTGACGAAGAGAAAGTTACGTGAAATTTTTGGGAGAAACAACGTGCCAACAAAACGCATTATTTATCGTGTAGTGAATGATGAAGCATGGAAGAAAGCATGGACCACAACTTACTGAATCACCTGAAAACATTACTGCTGCTCAAAGCAATCAATCGACTTCAATTCGACGCCGTACTGAATGTAATGAAAAATGTGCTCAACAGGGCTCGCATTTTTGCCGACATTAAAAAAAACATTTATCAATATAATCTCTTTCATTTAATCAAAAATTATAAACAAACAAAGTAGTATACCTTCCTGACGGGCACCCTGTAAATACTTAATAAAAAAACAACCATATTTAAAGGCATTTTCAATAAAAAAAAAACAACAGTCTGCAATCAATTAGCCGTATTATCGAGTTTTTACTGTATGCGAATTTGTTTTTACTGTATGCGAATTTGTTTATCGGTTGAAATCAGAAATATCAACATACGAATATGTTAGTTAATATGTGAACTTGTTTATCACAGGATTCCTAATTATTTGATTTGAATATTTGAATTTTTTAATCGAAACGAAAAAAAATCGGTGAATAGGTAGTAATCTTATCATAGCCTATGCTAGTGCTTATATGCATTTAGAAACAGATTATCAAAAACCTTGGGCTCCAGACTTTTTTCGTCCAACCCATACCAGTTTCTGGCCAACATATAATTGGGCTGCACTCGAATTGTGAAGACTGCTGGACGACAATTCATTGAAAGTTATTCGCTCAAATGCATATAATTTTGAACCCTTCTGCAGCAATCCAACTGGAAATGATACAAGGTTTCGCCAACTCCTCGTTGGATATCCTTCTTGGCCTAACAATCAATTGATGGCAAATGCAGTGTATATTTTGTTCTTTTCGATCACATATAATTTGTGATAATTTTGCATACGCACATCCCGTTTATATCAATCATAATAACCAATAATTCGTATAAAAATCGTTATTAAAATATGTTGTATGACGGAAGAACGCATGGACGGGCGGACGGACGGACGGACGAACGCTCGTAGTACACGACGTATGCTGGAAAACATTTTGCATAAATTTAAATTTTGCTTAATAAAATGATGTGTTGTTCTTCGTCTTCTGCGTATTCTGGATACATCCATCAATTGGGTCTCGCTTATTTGGTTGGCTGGTCGGGGCTGCGTTTTGGTGGCAGGCAGTTGCAGTTGCTGTTGCTGCTGATCATTTGATCTCTATCACAATTGACGATGGCTGTTGCTGTTGCTGTGCTTGATGATGGTGTTGTTGTTTCTTGTGTTGTTGCACCAGAAACCAGAAAGACATGAATAACGACGACTGCTGCCGATGTTGGGGATTTCTGGAGGTACTGCCACGGCGGCGGCTATGGCCACGATGATGATTGTTGTACATTTGGATAATGTTTCTGTGTTTCGTTGCCCCAGCATTACTAGTCGGTGCAGCACTCCTCGGGGCCTTGGCAAATGTTTTTTGCTCAATTTTTTTTTTGGTTTTTTGCCTTGGCTCTGAGTTCAATGTAACGCTTATCTCTGTGAAATGCGAAACACAGAAAACGGCAACTTAAAAAATTTGTGTCTGCCGTTTTCCATTTGCTGCGGCACTGTGTGCCTCCACTTCGCACCGCTATCATGGCGGATAAAATGATGATGGCTGGATGGATGGACGAACTGGCGGACGGACCAAGAAATATATGCATACCACCGAGGAGTAGGAAGACAAGAGCAGCGCTCCCATATTCGCAGAAACAACAGCAACAACATCGAAATTTGTACAAAAAGCACTTGAGGAATGAAATAAAGAAGAAACGATTATGAAAATTGTTGCATTTTTCTGGTTTTCAGTTTCATTACAAATGCAAAAATCTGTTTTTTTTTTGTAGTTTTTTTTTTGTCGTGTTTTCGTTTTGTTGTTGTTCTCCGATCGCTTGAGTCCACCTTTTAGTAATGGCTGCGGCAACATCCATATCCAGGTCGCTAATGTTATTGCTGCTGCCTCCACGGTCTACTGTGTGTTGTCGTTGTTGTTGGTGGTGTTGTTGCTGATATTGCCGGTGGTGGTGGTGGTTGTGCGATGTTGCTGCTGTTGTTGTGGTTTTCGATATCTGCCAATATTCATCTGATGTTGCGTATGCACAAGTGCTTTTAATAAAAAAGCTTCTGCAATTTTATTGATTGCTCCGCATTGATTTTTCTTAATACACTTTTGTTTCGTTATCCATTTCATTTAACATGCAGTTTCAGTTCAGAGTTGCCAAATTCGTAAATAGTTCGCGTGGTAACTTCGAAGCATTTGCCAAAGAAGGTGTCCTCTGGGTTGCCAAATTCGTTCAGAGTTGCCAAATTCGTAAATAGTTCGCGTGGTAACTTCGAAGCATTTGCCAAAGAAGGTGTCCTCTGGGAGCCAGAGCCTTAAGATGGATTTAAAAACCACCGGGAGATTAAAACGGACCTGCCCTAAATATAAACCTACATGCACGAAGAAAAAAAAGTATGTTTAGGTAACAATATTCAAAGAGCATTACACTATTGTTGGTAATATGGTTGAGGCGTAATAATATTACGATCATCACAACAATAGTATGGTTCACACAACCATACTAAAATCCCCACAACAATTTTATAGTCCTCACGACATTAGAATTATTCGCACACAACCATACTATGATCCCCACAACCATATTATTATTCACACTCAACCATAATATGATCCCCACAACCATATTATGATCCCCATAACCATAGAATGTTTAACATGCAACCATAGTATGATCCTCAGAACCATAATATGACTCATACGCAACCATACTATGATCCCCCAACATTTTTTTGTAAGGATTGGGTTAATTTGTTATTCAACAGTAGAGATTTTTATTAAGTAAATTATTTAAAAATAGACTCATAATAACAGAAGTGATTTATTTAACTGTAGGAATAATAAATATATTAAAAATATTTCAGCTATACTAATCCAAAGAAGTTTGATTTAAAAAAAAATAATTAACATAAAAAAGTACTATTGCGTAAGATTAGAAACAATAACATTGTAAAATTTAAAAAAAAATACGATTTTGCCTGTATAATTGCCGTAATCATATTATTGTTAAGATAAACTCCAAAAAAAACAATACTTTTGCCGCACCAACCATATTTATATTGTTGCTATATTCATATTATCATTTTTAAATTTGGCAATAATAATATTTTTGCATTTCAACAATATTAATATTGCCGCAATCATACTATTGTTGAAACGAAATTCAAAAACCAATACTATGGTTTGACGATTATACTTTTCCGTGTGGGTCCAGTGTTTTAGGGATCAAGATTGACAGACAGCACTTGAAATGGATATGCACAGGATTAACCTCAGCGTCATTCAGAAGAATAGACTAAAGCGCAAGGAATTAAACTAAGAGAAAAAGGAAAATGGCTCTAAGTGCAGCAGGGCTGGGTTTAACTTCAGGATGACCAGATATCAACATTGGGTAGAAAAAATGGAAATTAAGCTAATTAAAGTCGGCCTGGCTAAATCGTATGTACCCTCCAACGCACAGTGGTTGTGGCAGTAATCGCAAACCTAAACCTTAAGATCCCGTTTTTTAAGCCAAATCTCAGCAAAACTATTAAAAATAGTCATATTCGGATTCTTTCTGAAAGTTTCTCTACTCTGAAAAAAAATGTTCTTCAATTTGATAAATTTGGAAATCATTTTCCAACCTAGAACAGTTTTCTTCAACTTTTCGTTAATAACACTGGTCTCTACTGAAGTTGCGGCAGAAGGTTTGATAGTAAACTTTACAATCCCGCGACTGCCGGTTCTATGTACCGGATTGACCCGAAACTCTTCGGCCAGGGGCAGTCACCTCAACAATATATGTTTTTTTGTTCGTCCAATATATAGTAAACTTTAGTTGATTTGAGGCTGCTGATCACGATTTTTTTTAATGAATGCTTTATTTGGTATTAATAAAACTGCTCTATAGGTGCCTAAAAATAAGTGTACGAATATTTAAGTAAAATTCAATAGAGAATCCTGACCTTAGAATCCTGTGTTATGCGGTTCTCGCGTCTTTTTGGCAATAATTTGGTCACAGTGGTATGCCAACTGAATTAGTTTGATATTTTTGATTGAAGGAAGAGTAAAGAACTCTAGGCTTGTAGAGTGGAGAACTCCAGTTTTATAAAACTCTTGATTGGTACACGCAGAGAAAAGATATGGTTCCTATATGGTCACGGCAACAATAGTATGTTCTCTGCAATAAAAGTATGGTCGCCGCAACCATAGTATTGTTTTTTGAATTTCAATTTGACAATAAATGTAACAATAGCATTGTTGCCAAATTTAAAAATGAAAATATGGTTGTAGCAACAATATAAATATGGTTGGTGGAACAAAAGTATTGTTTTCATGGCTTATATGTTAACAATAACATGATTACGGCAATCATACTGGCAAAATTGTACTTTTTTGCAATTGGACAATGTTATTTTAACAAATCTTACGCAATAATAGTAAAAATAAATAAATTTTTTTCCAAACAAACTACGAATTAGTATAACTGAAAAATTTTTAGTAAATACTTTTTTTTACTGTTTAATAAATCACTCCTATTATTACATAACTTACTTAATAAAATTCTCTATTGTTAAATAACAATTTAACCCAATCTTTACAGAAAATGTTGGGGATCATAGTGTGATTGTGTTAAGTCATACTATGGTTGTGAGGATCATACTATGGTTGTGAGGATCATACTATGGTTGTACATTAAACATACTATGGTTATGAGGATCATAATATGGTTGTGATCATAGTATGGTTGTGTGTGAATAATAATATGGTTGTGGGGATCATAGTATGGTTGTGTGTGAATCATACTATTGTTGTGAGGATCATAGTATGGTTGTGGAAATCATGGTATGGTTGAGCGTGAATCATACTATTGTTGTGAGGATCATAATATTGTTGTGCCACAACCGAATATTGTCACCCCAACCATAATTTTTTTCTGCGTGTAGATTCGATTTTATTCTTAAGCGCGGTATTGTTCGTACTACGGTAGGCCTTTGAGCGTCCTTAGAGATTTCACATAACTGAGAATTTGAAACCAGATTTGGTTTAAATTTTGTGAAATAGAGGTTGAGACTAAACTTCGTAAAGTAGAAATGGGTATTCTACACAGTCATGTGCGTGCTTGGGTTCGCGATAAGGTGTGACGAGAGACTCACAGGTATAGATCAGAATACCTGGCGCCCATTTCTCCAAAGTCTTTACTTGCTTGGAGTACATAGTAACTGTCTAGCTAATATGCTGCCGTGTCGATCGAGTTTCTGTTTGTGCATCATTTTGATATCTTGAATTGCATCTATAACGAGGGGTATTTTCAGATCTCGGTGGATGTGTTCATTCCTCATGTACCAAGGGGCGCCAGTGATCAAACGCAATGTTTTCGATTGGACTCTCTGAATCTTGTGAAGGTTGCTTGAACTTGTTTTTCCCAAATATATAGCCAGATAGGTTTCATTACACAATTATATACAAAATCTTGTATTTAGAGTTTGCGTTGAGGAACCAGTGGAGTTGGCACACTTTGAGCTTCCGATGAGTCTTCTTTCGTGGAAGCTATGTTGGGCTTTTTGTGTGAACTCATTATAGCAGTATCGTCGACAAGAGTGGACGTAAGTACGTCTAAGCTTGTGGGTATATCTGCGGTAAACAGAAGATAAAGGGTAGGCCGCAGGACACTACCCTGTGGGACACCTGCTAGTATTTTGCGTTGCCCACATTTGACTCGAAATCTGCGGTTTTCTAAGTAAGACTTAAGGAGACGATGCGTATTCGCCGGTAAATATTTACAAATTTTGCTGATCAAACCAAAGTGGAAGACTTTGTCAAATGTTTGAGCAACATCTAGATTACGAATCTGACCTCCAAATTGCCAAAGTCGCTCTTGTTTAGGAGATATTAGCAAAACCCGTTATTTTCGTTCTACTTTTAATAAAAGGACCCAAACTACTTGATTTGTGAACCGGTTTCTTCAAAAACTTCAAAGCGGTGTTTAAAGGAGATAATGACCTTTTCAACGATATGCTTTTATTCCGGATAAGAATTCGTAAAGTTAAAATTCCACAGAAATTTCGAATTTTGGTTTTCTTTTATTACAAAAAAAACGAAAATAACGGTTTATGTAAATATCTCCTAAACTAGAGCGAATCGGGCAAATCGGAGGCCAGATTAGTACAAGACTAGCAGCCCCAAATCAACTAAAGTTAACTATCAAACTTTTTTTAAATTTTGTTGCCCAGTGTAAATCTTCAAATGTTTACCTCAATTTGATGAACATTGAACATTCCTCTAAAGAACAATGCGCATCAATTTGAATAACACTGTACATCAATCTGAAGAACCACACAATAGATCACATTTTCTAAAAATGGAACGCTGTACAATTGCGCAAAGAACTAAAATTGTTTTTCTACTCCTTGAAAATAATCGTTCGATAACACTGGGTAACAACCAAAAAAAAGTCATGGGTTTCTCAGCTGATTTAGACTAATTTTGGTGTTCTGAGTCCGAATATCACATTGATTTTGCTGTATCAGGTCAACTTTTTGAGATACAGCCATAGGACTAAATGACCATTTTTCCCTGAAATGTAAGCCTTTTTATACGCTTCAATATGCTAATATTAGGGGTTTTAAGGGGATTATTCAGGACATATGAAAACTGTTATATACCCTGAAATAAATTCCTAATTTAATAATACGCTAACTTAGTAACCCTAATTCATCTTTTGCTATTAAATGATAACGTCATTATCCGGCAACTCTGTCATTGTATATATAGTAGTATGTTAGTCTAATTAAGTATGTAATCAATAAAAGAGTTCAGTTGCTTATCATCTTCAATCGTCAACACTTGTGTTTCTCTTCGTTCGATCTCTATCTACACATAAGTATACACACACACAAGAAACAAATTTAACAAACAGTGAACAAACATAACAAAAACAAAAGAAGCCTTTAAGATTGTAACAGTTAATCATTCCAATAGGTGCCTTTTATTCTTATTATTGTATAAAATTTATTCTAATTTTTATTGTCTGACAGTACACTGCATATTTCTATCTACCGGAAGAATCGGCATCAACCGGAAGAATCGGCACAGCCTCCAGTACCCCGACCTTCCATCTGGCCGCCGTCCAGTTGCTCACTGCGAAGAAATTCCTGTACCAGCGTTCACAGAGCTTCCTGACATCCACGACGAGGCCACCACTGCAGACGAAGGAGGATATATAACAGACGAGGAGTATGAAGCACAAGATGGTCGGCAGCCCTTTTCACAATGTGAGCTTAATGATCTTGTTCGGGATCTCAGCTTGTCGAAGACTTCATCCGAGCTGTTGGCCTCCAGACTGAAACAGAAAAATCTACTTGGCGAGGACGCGCGTATCACTTTCTTTCGTAGAAGGCATGAGGACTACATGGGCTACTTCTGCCAGGAGGAAGACCTAGTGTACTGCCGAGATGTCGCCGGTCTTCTTGTTAAACTCGGGGCTCCTACATACGATCCGAGAGATTGGCGACTCTTTATTGACAGCTGCAAGCGCTCTTTGAAGTGTGTGCTCCTCCACAACGGGAACGAGTTCGCCTCAATCCCTCTTGCTCACTCCACAACTCTCGTAGAGAAATATGGAGCAGTGAAGTACGTGCTCGACAAAATCCAATATGAGCAGCACCAATGGTTCATCTGCGTCGACCTCAAGATGGTGAACTTTCTACTTGGTCAGCAGTCCGGGTTCACGAAATACCCATGCTTTATATGTATGTGGGACAGTCGAGACAGAGCCCAGCACTATGTAAAGAAAGTGTGGCCGCCACGAGAGCAGTTAGTACCTGGTGCGGGAAACATCATAAACGAACCTCTTGTTGACCGGGAGAAGATATTGATCCCACCGCTACACTTGAAGCTTGGGTTAATGAAACAGTTCACGCGTGCTCTGGACAAGGATGGGAGGTGCTTCAACTACCTGTGCCGAGCCTTTCCGCGACTGACCATTGAGAAGCTGAAGGCCGGCATTTTCGATGGGCCACAGATACGGCAGCTCATAAAGGACACAGAGTTCGAAAAGTCCATGAACACGTTAGAGTGCGCCGCGTGGAAATCGTTTGTGCAGGTGGTGAAGAACTTCCTGGGGAACACGAAGGCAGCAAACCACGCCAGACTCATCAGCAGCATGATAGAGGCCTTTCAAAAGCTCGGGTGTTTGATGAGTATAAAAATGCACTTCCTGTTCTCACACATAGAGAAGTTTCCTGAAAACCTTGGGGCGATGAGCGACGAGCAGGGAGAAAGGTTCCATCAGGACATGCGCCAAATGGAGGATAGGTACCAGGGGAGGTGGGACGCAGTCATGATGGCGGACTACTGCTGGATGCTGAAGAGAGACAACCCAGCAGCTGCTCACAAACGGGAATCGAAGAAACGCCGATTTATGCCGTGAACTCTGAACTTTTGTGTCACGTAACGCTCATTGTTATACTAATATTATGATAAATATGCTTATTTAATTTGATGGAGTAAATAAAAACTTAATAAATTTGCATACGTTGACTTTTATTTCTTGAGGAAAACGGAAAAAATCTTCCGGGGTTTCTCAGCAGATGATCCAAAGAAATGTTTTTTACGAAAAATCGATTTTTAAAAATTTCTGTAGCAAAAAATCCTGACCTGATAGAACAAAACCAAGGTCATTTTCGGACTCAGGGCATCTAAATTAGTCTAATTCAGCTGGAAAACCCTAGACTTTTTAAAAAAACTGGCAGATCGGACAAAAATAAATAATAATAAAAAAAAATAATTCTCTGACAATTTGTTAATGTTAATCCTTATAATAATTAACATTGTGCGTTTTAATAAGACCACCCCTTATTGCCATAACAAAATTTGGCCGTAAAAATAATGCAATGGTTATTGAAACAACATCGCTTCAACTGCGTCACATTCGGCTTCATCTCCAAGTGTGGTTATCACGATTTAAGAAACTGAAATTTGAAATGTGACTATATTACATACCCACTTTAGAAAAAAAAACAACGTAGGTACCTGGCAACTCTATCACCCGGCGAGATGGATCGTCATTCATTTTATTATTTATTTGTGGCATAAAACGCATTTTCTGCTACAACAGCAACAGTAACAAGAATACGAACATCGCCTCAGTGCCATACACGGCAATAACAGCAGCAGCAGCCATTACGGTTTGAAGCTTAAAGCAATTCATTGTAGCTGCTACTTTTTGGAATCTACCACTACCACATACAGGCGGGACGGGATTGGGACGAACGGACGAACAAATGCAATACAGAATGGATCGATGGATGGATGAAGGCGGCAATGTGCTTGAAATACAAACCCACAAATATCGCGCATAATCAAGTAAGAAGAAAACAACATTTCAATATCCGTCAAAGAGTTTAAATGCAACAACATCAACAACGCAGACGTATCACCATTTGGCATACCCCTCTTTGTGTACATACTATCACAGTGGCGGCTGGTGGGTGTGATGTGGCCTTTCAGCGTTTGTCCTTGAAGTAATGATCGGAGAATCTATCAAGTTTATATACGAGTATTATTGATTTTCGTAAACTTTTAAGATGATCAAGGCATGTCCGTCTGTCTATCTGTGTGCCTATTGAAAGCACGTTAGTTTACAATTAGCCTGGAGGAAAAAAGTTGTCCTTTAAGGGACTAAACAAAAAAAATGGGTTGGAACTACAATGACTCCATTGCAAAAGAGGAATTTCGGTTGCATGACCAAATTTTTACAATCGTAATGGGTATTCGGTTCAAAATACTACAGGATTGTTAATATGATCATCGTACTGTACTAACAACTTATTGATCGGTCATATCAATGTATCGCAAAAAAATATTTGGTTGCAACAGCTAGTGGTTGAGGCAATCAATAGATTTGCAAACTTTTTATTGTTGTAACCAATAATTAATGATCATAACTAAAACATCTTCATAAAAAGGGTTGTTTAATAAAAAAATAAAATAGTTCAATTACTCGTATTACTGACTTTAAGCCAATTTAAGACATTTTTTCTCAGTAAAAATCATCATCTTTTCCACTTTTTCCTCGTCGTGACCCTTTCTATGAGTACTTCAATTGTATGGGCAAACATTATTTTCCCACTGAATAAAATTTTATTTTTATTCGTTGAACAAGTGTGGAATGTTGATTATTACTCGTAGATACACAAATTTTCTTTTGAAGGTTCGGATACATGGTACTTTGCACCGATACTACAGTTCCAATAACTAAAACTACAGAGTACTGATAAAATACTTGAGGTGCATGTAACCTAAAAAAATCGGTTATGGCAACGAATCTGATCTCCGTGTGTGCTTATTTGATCAACATATTTTAGTTATCATGGCTTAAGTGGATACCATTTGTGGATAATTTTGTTTGTTTCCTGTGATCTTGAAAAACATGGACAATCCAACATTGGTCAGAATACCTCCAAATTGATCGGATAACTCTTGTTAGTCAATCACCGAGAACCATAGGGGCTGGTCCTCGGAGAAATGGACATAGAGAGCAAAAAGTTTATTTTTAAGATACTTGAAGAACCTCTGATTCTTCGCTTAATATATTTCTGATGTCCTTATAATCACTCACTGAGACCTACGTTACATTCCAGGTAAGTCTATTAGAATGGAAATGGCTTAACTGGGGACCTATTGTGGATAATACCTTCATAATGGTCATGTTTGTGAACACGTCGGCTGCTGAGGTCCTGCTGTGCTACACTGAAAAAAAAATTCTGTTCAATTAAATAATTTAAACAAAATTTAATTAGAGATCTCCTAATAAAAAATTTCACATATGTCTTAACTTAAATATTCCCACGTTGTTTATCGAAAATATTTCCGATTTCAGGTCATAAACAAATTCACATATTTAAGAAGAATTTGTAGGCTGTGATAAATAAATTCACATATTTACAAAAGCCTTTGTATGCCGTTTATCGAAAATATTTTCTTTATAAGGTGATGAATCAATTTACATATTAACAAAAAACTTTGTAAGATGTTTTTCGAAAATAAATTAGTATGAGGCGTTATGAAAAAAATTCATATATTCACAAAAAACAAGTTGTGAGCCGCTTACTGAAAATGTTTTCGTTATGATTTTTTGGAAAACAAAAAGTTGTAAACTGTTTTTAAAAGGAAGTTTCATATTTAACTTCTTCATTCACTTCAACAATCTTCTCCTTTGCATGTTATAGCTCGCTCTTCTTCATTTAAATGCACATGCGCCCCTTAGAGTAGGGCCTCATTAAATGCCCCTACTCTAATTTCTTCCCTGGCCGCAATAATAAATCATGCAGTTTTTCTCCTGTATGTATGGGGTTACGCCCATCAGCGAAAATCTCATAGAATGGCAATTTTGATTTGCTTATGATCACTGACTGACTGTATGACTGGTTGTCCAACTAACTTGTGGCAGATTGATGCGAGCGGAGAATCAAGTTCGCCTACCGGCTAAAACACGATTTGTGAAGAAACACATTCTCAGTGAAAACAATTTCAAAGCAGACACAAATGCCAAACGTAGAGAAATTTAAAGATACTCGCACATATGAACGAACAGCCTATCCAGCCATATCGAAACATTTAGCATTTGTCCATTTCAAAGTATTTGATGATCAGATCGTCATCCTTCTGATGCGACTGTCTGCTGTCGATGCTGATGACGATGAGAATCAGAAGGAAACAAATGTTTGCTGGTTGGCTTTTTGGTATTTTTTCCCATCAGCTTAAATCAATAAATTACGTGACAGGCATACAAAATGAAAGAAAGAAAGATCGATTTCTACAGCGACCACAGCATCGCGACGTCCGTCATCATGGCAAATCATTGACTATTGGATTCCATGTGGAAATTGCCAATGCAGAACGGCATTTGCCAATGACCGAGAGTTAAATGAAAAAACATAAAAAAGAAAACCACTCCATCACGACCATCCTGAGCGCAGTCAGACCTGTTGATCGGGCGTCATACCGGTACGTCCGTTGTCGTTTTGCAACGTTTGATGGTATGACCGTGCAAGTTTTTATTTGCCTCTATTCAATATTTATTTATTTATGTTGTTCCTTTTTCTCTTCGACTTGATTGAATCAATCAAAATATTTCTTCTTGTATAAATTTATTATTTGCACATTGTGTTCTGCTTCTATGGATCGCAGCGGCCGACAGATATTCCTCGACGAACGTGAAGCGGCCAAAGAAGCTTTAACAATTCTTAAAGAAGATATTTTCTCCAAAGGACTGCTGGGATTTTGACGAAAGTCTTCATTTTTAGTGAAGAAATCCTGGAGCAACATGTATTTTTTTGTTTTAAAAATGAAGTATGCTTTTGGGGGTCGTTAAAATGTTACAAAGATAAACGACCTTTACCTGGTCCACCCTGCTTGGAGGCTAAGTGTAAAAATATTTGCTACAAAGAATTGCTGGGTTTGTATCGGAAGTCTTAATTTTTAGTGAAGAAATACTGGACCAACTTGTATTTTTGTTTGTTTTAAAAATAAGTTATCGTTAGCTTAGTATGCAAACGTAATAAGTCCACTTTTTCACATTTTTCAGGAGGAAGAAATAACTTCCTAACTTTTTTTGTTTTGAATATTTTTTTAATATTTAAACGCAGTTATCTTCTTCTATTTGTCCAGCTTCGACACCAATAATCGCCATATTTGAAAAAATTACAGATTTAAAATAATAGCCTCTTTTGTAACTTAGCACATTTGCTCTTTATTTTTTGTGTTTTTTATGTGGACTTAACACAATTTCTTGGTAATTTCTTCTGTGCGTGTGTATGTCACTGAACGCCTCCTAAAGAGCTGGACCGATTTTAATGAAATTTGTTGTGTGTCCTCAGGTGGATTCGATAATGGTTTAGATTAACAATTCGGTCCGAAAATTCCTGTGAGCGTGGTACCTCCCATACAAAATTATATATTTCTTATACGCGTTTTTTTTGTTTGTTTTTTTTTTTTACTTTTTATTGCTTTAATATAGAAACTAACCAAATACAGTCTTACTTCAATGCTGTTAAGAATAATAACATATGTATTTCATTCATAAATGTTTTATAAAGTCCAAGAACTTAAACTAATAAACAAATCATTCGTGAGGTAAATCTTCATAAAATTTATGGTGGTCTTTAGGTAAAATAAGTTTTAAATACTGCAAATCTTCGTATTTTCTAGCACTTATTTTTCTTCTTTCCCGGTAAAGTGGCTCCAAATTCGATAACTCCATTGCATTTATATTTGTATTTATTCTTTGCGGCAATGCCTCCCACTCATTAGAAAATCTGAGTTTAAAATAAATTTTTCTATTTGAAGAATATCTAAGGCAACGAATATCTGTCACTTTTGGATCCCCTTTACCACGACCAGGTCGTATAGTTTTATAAAATTCAATATTATTAAATTTTTTAAAAAAAGAGTGATCTAAATAAATGACTTCGTATGGTTCAGGCTTTTTACGAGCCAATATAATCAGCAGGGACATCTATATTTCTGTTTTTCAGAGCACGTTCGATGGTGGAGTGTACGCTGTCTGCCTCCATTTGCGTGTGCCCAATTTCTAGAATTTTTTGTTCAATTATAATGTTATGCTTCACGGCAGTATTAAGCAAGGCATTACTCATAACGCTATTGCGATTTTGGTACGTACAACCATCGCTATAAAAAATAATTTTTGCTGGATTCTCGTTTAAGGAGATAATATTTTTCTCAATAAAGGATGTCCAAATACTAGCAAATTCTTCAGCACCTAAGCCGCCTTCTGCTTCATTCCACAAATAACAGTAACCTTTTTGGTTTTTAAGGTTATAAAAAACTAAATTGTGTACTTGTAACTTTGTTCTATAGTACAAGCCTCTCACTTGAGATCTTGGTGACAGTAGGACAGATTGAAGATCTACGGTGAAAACATGTGTTTCGTTGTCCTTATCCTTTTGTTTTTCATTTCTGGCCTCTTCTTTCTTTATTTGGTGGAGAGTATATTCATCTTGTGACAGGCTTCCGACCGAAAACCGTGTGCAAATTTCACAAAGGTCTTTTTTTGGTGCAAACAAAGCCAGGTTCTTTGCGCTGAACGTGTCATAAAACACTGAAGTAGAAAGTGGTCGTACATTCTTTTCCTTACACCAGTCACTAACATAAAAGTCATACAACTTCTTTTTTGAACACCATTCCGTCAGCAGATATTTTTTATTAGTTACAACACGACAATAGTGAGATTCCATTGATGGTAGAGACTCCAAAAATTCATTTAGGCACTGTCTCTCTGCTGTTGAGCATATATTTTTCTTTGGAGCACTTTTCTTTGAAATTGATTTTGAATCTACCATCTTTTCAACCCAAACATTAACTGTTCGTCTGCTGATGGCCAATGTATTTACAAAAAAAAGTTTTGCACACTCTCATATTTGTATTTTCTACTTTTAGGAAGTATTGGAAGGTTCGACATCTTTGGGAATCGTTGTCATCCTTCCTATTTCTAGGCCTTTTAGTTGGCATAGTCTTAATTAAAGTATTAATATAAATTTTTTTCTCGCGCCTAGTCATTTGCCAAAATTCAGTAAATATGTGCTTTCTTTGGACGTCATTTATAAGCGCACATTGCATGGAGACTTTTTTTGACAGTTACATCGTTCCTTCAAGGTCCGTGACTCCTTAATTTTTTTGTAGTTCCAGCTGCTACCCACTTTTTGTTTTCCTAAATAACGTCTTCCATCTTCTCTAAGCTTTCTATTTCTAGCGGCAAACCATGTAGAGTCTTCAACACGAACCCTCTTCTTACGTCTTTTTGATGTCGAGGGTAACTCATATGAATTATCGGAATCACTATTAAAACCATAGGGAACAAGTCCCACAACTCCATTATCTAATTCAGTCCCATAATCATCACGATTGCTGGTATGCTCATCAGCAGAATCCATAACAGTTTCTTAAATAAAATAGTTATTAGTGAAATAATGCTTACCGAAAAACAAAATACGATATATACCTTCTTTGTCTAGATAACTCATCAAATTAATTATTAAGTAAAATGTTGGCACGACTTTTATTTATTCAACTTTATTTTTTTATTCAACTTTTTTACATAAAAACTTCTTTCATAGCGAGAGCGCTTTAAAAATAAAGTGTTCGGCCCAAGCCTGTATACTGATCTAACTTATCATTTCTTTTTTCTTCTTTCTATTCTGATTTCTTGGTTTATAATTTTGAGGGGTTCTTGAGTAAACCTAACTGTTCTTTTTATGTTATTTTTTTTTTATTATTAATTTTTATTTTCAACTGGACTTAGCACGTGTTTTGCGTTCTCTTCCGTTGAGTGCGGACTTGACACATTTGCTTACCAGTGCATAACAACAACAACAAATGAGATAACTGTATTTTTTTTTTTGTGATTCGATGTATTTTTACTTATTGTACATTACTGCATTAAAATCTCAATTTCGGAAAAAAGTGGACTTATTACGTTTGCATACTAAGCTAACGTTATGCTTTTGGGGATCAATAAAATGTTACAAAGATAAGCGGCAATTACGTGGTCCACCATGTTTGGAGGCACAGCGTAAAAATATTTTCTTTAAAAGATTGCTGGATTTGTATCGGAAGCCTTAATGTTTAGTGAAGAAATACTGGACCGATTTGTATTTTTTTTGTTTTAAAAATGGAGTATGGTTTTGGGGATCTAAAAAATGTTAAGAATATAAACGACCTCTACTTGGTCTATCATGTAGCTCAGGCGTAAAAATATTTTCTTTAAAAGATTGCTCGGTTATTATCGAGTCTTATTTTTTAAGAAAAACTCCTGAGCCAACCTAAATTTTTTTGTTTCAAAAATTGAGTATTCCTTTGAGGGTCCTAAATATGTTACGAAAATGAACGACCTATACAAGGTCCACCATGTTTGGAGGCTCAGCGTTGATGAGGAACAACTTCTTTCATAGATAGTGCAGGAAAGTTTTGGCGTATCAATATAAAGGTCGACTAGATAGTTATGGTAGATTTTTCAATTATTAAATGCTGCTACAGTTATTAAACATATCTAGCTCGCCAAATATTTTTATGGGGATCTTTAAAATGTTAAGAATATGAATGACCTCTACGTGGTCCATTATGTAGCTAAGGCTCACCGTAAAAATATTCTCTTTAAAAGATGCTCGATTATTATCGAGTCTTCATTTTTTAAGAAGTACTCCTGAACCAACTTAAATTTTTTGTTTCAAAAATGGAGGATACTTTTGGGGATCAATAAAATGTTACAAAGATGTACGACCTCCACCATATTTGAAGGCTCAGCGTAGATAAAGAACAACTTCTTTCTTAGATATTGTAGAAAAAGTTTTGCATAGTTTAATGCGTATCCAATATAAAGCTTGACCTGATGGCAGTGTTTTTAAATTAGAAATTTTTAATCTATGAAAGCTACTAAAGCTATCTAGCTCACCAAATATTAGCAAAAGTATGTCATTTCATTGTGCAGCTCGTGTGCCAAAAGTATATAAATTATTTAAAAAAACATCAAAAACAAAGAATACTTAGAAACTATGATTAGCACCGATCAGCACAATTTGGCAAAGCAAGACATTTCAGCTTTTTTGCATTTGGACTTACATTCGTTAAAGATTATGCTTACGCAATATTTAAAACTGAACGACTACAGACTCAGCCCTGAGTTCGTAAGTTGGTCGCTCGAAATATTGGCCTACATATAAAAACTTCGAGATCCATATGAAAACTTCTTCTCAGACGAGCCCATTTATTTCATTTTTCGCAAAAAAAATAAAGTACTTCCAAAAAATCGCTTTGTAACTACTTACAAAGGCGGCGATTAAGTTTTGTGGCTTCCAAAAGTCACGTTTAATGCAATTAAAAGGAAGTTATTTTTATCCACTACGTAAGAATTTTTTTTGGCGGGTGACTTTTAGGTGGGAACCTTCGCGCTTTAAACTCGGAAAGTTCAAGACATAAACAAAATATTCTCCCACAACTTTTTGAAAAAATCTGATTTGAGTGTTGCGTGTTGTTCCTATTAAAAATTCGGTATGCGGTTAAGCTGGCTATAAGTCGCTGCAGGGATTAGCAAAGACAACAAATTGTTGAAGTATGGGAAAAGTTATGAAAAATGTAAAAGTTGTTAAAAAAGACCGTCCGTCGTATGACAAGCCTGTTTCAAACGCATTGGATACGGATCCCAACATCTTCCAATTCTTTGGATGGTTTATGCCATGGCGGCGTCATCTGATAATATTTCATTCGAAGTGACGAAAGAGACACAATTAACTTCAATGTTCTTTACCTCCGCGATAAGATTCCTCCAATACAAGAGAAGCAATACTCGAAGTTCGAAGGGAACACATTAGTGACTTCTTCTCTTCAAGGCCGGTGTTCACCAATTCTCCGCCGCAATCATGCCTTTCAACATCTACCGCTAATATTCTCTGAGTCTACATCAAGTACTTAGTCAACAATAACAAGCCAGCCACAATCGAATGGATCGAAACCAACAGTAGAGGTAATTTCAGGCTGTCACTATTTTATGAATCCAATATCAGAGTGTCACATATCACAGTTCTTCTCCCAACCTAAGAGATAAATCTCTTGCTTGTAAAGTCGCTAGTATTTACGAGGAGAAAAAGCGCTGACCGTAGTCTAAAGTTTATCCTTAAGACTCTGATGGATCGTGAATGACTCTGATTAAGCTTTTACAACTGAGTGCCGGGTTGGCAGCCTTTGGCCGAAGAATTGCCTTTTCGGGTCAATTCTTCCAGTTGTTTTTAGACTGTTGGCTCTCCTATATAATTAGCTCCGACGTCTTGGGGTCTATTCTGACGATTTGGTTATAAAAGTATATTCTGACCACTCTGATCGATAGTTCGATCGATGGCTCTGATCGATCGTTTATCCAATGAATTCGGTCGATCATTTGCCCTGAAAGCGATCGTTTACACTGATGATTTTGGTCGGTCGTTTACCCTGATGATTTTGGTCTATCGTTTGCCTTGATGATTTTGGTCGATTATTTTCTTCGATGACTGATCGTAGACCCAATGAATCCGTTCGATTGTTTACTCTGACAACTCAAAGCGATCGTTTACTCTGATGATTTTGGTCAATTTTTTACTTCGATAACTTTGATCGAAAACTTAAGAGATCCGGTCGATCATTTGCCCTGACAACACAAAGCGATCGTTTACCCTGATGATTATGGTCGATCGTTTACCTCAATGACTCTAGCCGTTGGTTTTCACCGCCAACTCCGCTTAACCGTGTATCTCGATTACTTTGGCTGACAATTTTTCCAGTCATATTTGGTCTATCGTTTTTCTCATCCACCACAGTCGATCGTTTACCTCAATGATTCTCGATCATACTTAGTTCACCCCGTCGACACTGACCATGGTTTCCTCGATAGCTCTGGACAATCGCTGATACCGCGCACTGTTTTAAATCGATCACCCCAACTGATATGGTGCCCATTTACATTGAAAACTCTGGTTGATCGTTCACCAACATGGCTTTGGCCAAACGCTTTACCCCACGGCTTTGCCTTGTTGTTTACCGCAATGATTCTGTTCAATTGTTTTCTTGCTGAATCTGGCTGACTGTTTACTTCACGACTCCAATCGATCGTTTATCTCTTTAACTTGAAACGATCTTTTATACGGAACTCTCACGAATCTGGCTGTACGTCGAATGTTTGCCTTAAAGACTCTGTCGGATTATCTGCTCCAATGTCTTTGGTTGATCCTTTACCTCGACGACTCGGTTCTGTCGTTTACACCTACGAATTCGTTGTAGGATTTAACCAAAGATTTCTTGCTTCATTAGGATTTTGGATATTTTCGGTAAAGTGGAATGTTCTTCAAGACTTTACCTTTTTATACCCCCATTACAAAGTGGTACAGGGCGTTTGTAACGCCTATTAAAAATTGTACCGATCGATTTATTTTCTGACGCGATTTAGAGTTGTTCGTCTGTTCATTTATTCTTGTAATGAAAGTCTAGGTCGCAAATGTGATCTGATCTCCATGAAAATGTTTAGAGTATTTTGCTTCGAAAATAATTCTTCTTTTAGCCAAATATACATCTATTTTTAATTTTTCTGAATTTATTGTCGCATTTGTTGATTCTTCACTATAGCCTGAAATCGTCTTAGCTTGAACGCACTCCTCTTTCTCATTCAAATTACTTGGTTATGTTCGTTTTCTGTGCCTTTTTGTTTTGTTTTGTGTGTGTTTTTTATTTATTTCGCTGTAAATTGCTTTTGTGGCAATCTTCTTCTGTTGAAATAATGGGTGGAGTGATGGCGTATTCCATTTTGCAATTTTGATTTGATTTCATCATCAAAAGGTGGAGACACAACACAAACTTGAATAATTTCATATTGACCATTACCGAGAGAGCGAGCGCTGAATGAAGTTCAAGTTAATCAAGCGACCATCGATCCATCCATCTATCTGTCCATCGGAGCAGTCAGCCAGCCAGCCAACCAGTCAGTCAGTAAGTCGTCCATCAACCATCCAATCAACGTATCCATCCGGCACAAGTTTTATTTGGTATTTTCTGCAAGTTGATGTGTAATTTGATAAATTGTCTTCAATTTCAGGTTTGTTCTCTTCATGCAGGAACCATTTATCCATCCATCCAGCCATCCCAGGAATTGTTTTTATTAATTCGCTCATAAATATTTTATTGCTAAAGGATAGCAAACGATTTGTTATATGAATGCGGATGTTTATTTATGTAGGTATTCTTGTGTATAGGTAGATTTTTGGCCTTTTTGTTAAGAAAGGCAAATCGAAAATTAACTGGAAATTGTATGTCGCTGCCAGAGAAACATTTGTTTTTCTGACAAAATATTTTTAATTGACCGTAGAATTTTTTGATTACAAATTATATCAGCTGGACTATATGAAGTTCACGGCTCGAAAGTAACGCGTGATTCATTTCGAGGTTCCCTAATTTTTTAAAGAAAAAAACACAGAAAATACAAATTGAATGGGGAATGTTTATTATCATTTGAAATGGCATTCTTTGGCATTTATTTTTTGAAGGTTATGTGTATCAGAAGGTTATGACCCAGATGGTCCATCCGTTGAATCCAATTTTCGATGACTCGTTCGAGCATTTCGACTGGTAACTGGCAAATGACAGGCGTGATGTTTTGCTCCAAGGCCTGAATCGAAGCGGGTTTGTCCGCATAAACTTTAGACTTTACATATACCCACAGAAAAAAGTCTAGAGATCACACGATCTTGGTGGCCAATCGACCGGCCCAAAATGTGAAATTATCTGCTTACCGAAGTGTTCTCTCAATAAATCCATTGATTGATCCGATGTGTGGTAAGTGGCGCCGCCTTGTTGAAACCAAATGTCGCAGAGATCACGAGCTTCAATTTCAGGCATCAAATAGTCGGTTATCATGGCACGATAACGGTCGCCATTGAGGGTTACGTTCTCACCGGCATCATTTTTGAAGAAATATGGACCGATGATTCCACCGGCCCACAAATCACACCAAACCGATGCTTTTTCTGGATGAAGTGGCAGCTTTTAAACCTCTTCTGGTCGCTCTTCGTCCCAAATGCGGCAATTTTGCTTTTTTACATACCCATTGAGCCAGAAATGGGCCTCTTCGCTGAACAAAATTTTGCTCGCGTCGGATCTTCTTGGAACTTTTCAAGAGCCCATAGAGCGAAGCGATGTCGCTTGGGAAAGTCGGGCGGCTTCAGTTCTTGCACAAACTGTATTTTTTGTACGCTTTCAATTTAAGATCTCGACGTAAAATGCGCCAAGTCGTTCCATACGTCAGTCCGAGTTGCTGCGAACGGCGACGAATCGATTCTCCACGGTCTTGGTGTACACTCTCAGCTTCGGCCGAATATTATCCAATAATTAATGCTGGGTCTCAAGATGGGTGATGGTGTTGCGAATAGTACGCTCAGTAGGCCGATTATGTTTACCATAAGTTGAACGAAGTGCACGAAACACATTCCTCACAGAACGTAAATTTTCGTAATAAAGTTGAACGATTTGCAAACGTTGTTCAGGCGTAAGTCTTTCCATGATGAAATGCCAAACAATACTTAACAAAAATAACATGACAAGTTGAAAAAAGTATCTCTACTTGGATCGCCCATTATTTTTGATCATGTCTTTTATCCTAGGGATTTAAAAATTTTATGATTCACAACTTTCATGACGCAACAATTCTGAAGGGTGTAAGAAAATGACTGCAATTCTATAAGAATGAGAGCTAGAAAATCCAATAAGATTTTTCGCTTCCAATTGCTAACCCAACTTGCGTGTGCTATAGCAAACTTTTAAAGTGCCAACAGTCAATGCTATTAAATTAATAATTCCCTTAACATAAAAACTCATAAGTCCTAAAACATAACTTTTTTGCAGCTGTCGAACAAAATTGCGTAAAGAAGAAACCCTGAGTCCTTTGGGAGGACAGAAAAAAACACGAATCCTTCGTAGAAGACGGCTATGAGGAAGCACTGTTGCCACAACGAAAAAAAACACATCAATTGATTCTTCAGAGATATCAAAAACAAGACGAAAAGCCGTTAATAACTTGACTTGCCGACAACTGTGATGACAGGACTTGGCATACAAATAATAAACGCCAGAGAGGGCTGGGCGGCGGACTGAATGACGATTAGCTCAAAATGAACAAAATAAAAATATCATTAATCATGTCATAGGGGAAGTTTGTCGTAGACACTCTTAGATACACACACGCACACACTTATCCTCGGGCCTACACGTGCACCCTGTTTTGCAAAGGAAAAAAACATAAAATATGATACAACAAAAATATTTGAGACTCGCTAAAAATAATTTTCGAAGCCAGAATATGACTTGGTTGACACCACACCAACTGACAAAGAAAATTTGTTTGCAGTCTCCCTCATCGACGGGGCAAAATCAATAGTTTTGTTTGCCCTACACCACTCTGTAAAAGGGATACTAAAAGTTAGTTTTGAGGCAAATATTTGTAGGTACGTAAAGGGTGGTCCAACTAAAACGCACTATGTTATTTGTAAATAAAACAAAGAGTTTTCAGAGAATTATCTTAAATTTTTTTTAATGATAGAAGGATCTATGACAATTTTGTGTGAAACAAAATATCGGTCAAATGCTCGCCACGGCTTCGGTCCACATTTTTAAGGACTCTGAGATTCAATTCAGTTTTATAACATAAAATTTTGTTTATGGTTAATTCTGAGATTATGGGCCACTTTGCTGTCCTTGGTTGTTTCAAGCGGGAAAAATAAAATATATTATACTTTATTATTTACTATACAATAAATCTCTATAGGGCCTTTAAAGTCTTTGTATTGTATTTGTTCTTCAAAGAATTTCCTACCACAGTGTTTAATTATCATTGCCCTGGTTGTCCCTAACACTACTTTCAATTAAAATTTTCTCAATTTTTTTTACAAAAATATAAATTATTTATTTAATAAACCAGTCCATAGTAAAAAATAATATTCAATTATTTTTGTTGCTAATAATGATTATAATTTTTTATTCAATTTATACACTGGGTATCATAAGTACAGACGCATTTTTTATTTAGTTCGAATGTTAGACCCATTAAGTTATCATACACAATAAAATAATCAAAAACACATTTTATTCAACAAAAATAATGCATTTACTCTTAATGGTTTTCGTTTAATTTTGCACTTTCAAACTTATTGATGTTTCATAACTTTAGACGCACTTTTACAAAATTAGATAGATTTATTTTTAAAAACTTCAATAAAATGACATTAATTAATAATGGGTAGGGCCTCCATTATTTTGAATAAGTTCAAAAATTCTATCCTTCATACTGTCTATCAAATTTGTTCGTAAATCTTCATCGATTGACCGCCATTCATCGATAACCACTTCTTTGAGGTCAAATACAGTTTGGTATTGGTGGTTTTTTGCATAGACACGACGGGCCAAGAATCCCCATATGTGACAGCGCATAGAGAAAGGAACCTAAGGGTAAAAAAATCAATTTTCACTTTTTTTTTTGATGTGGACAACATCTGAGCATCGAATGAGACCGATCCCATGCCCCAAAAGTGTTGCCTCCCAGAGATATGCGCGTTTTATGAAAGTGATGGTATACCAAAGATACACGTATTTAAATCTTTAAAATGGCTCTCCTGAACAAAACTGGTTTTTACCCTTAGGTCCCTTTCTATTTTGCGCATCACATATGTTCTCGATTGGGTTCTAGCCAGTCCATAGTTTGAAAATTGTTTGATTGCAACCATTCTTGAGTATGGCGACTATTATGAACTGTCCTGCGTTGTCCTGCTGAAAAATGAGTCTTTCATTGTTTCTGCTTTCCCAAAATGGCAATAATTTATCATCCAAGACTTCAACGTACTCCACTGAATTCATCCGACAACTAGGAAATGCCAAATCAAGCATACCGTCGCTACAAAATACTCCCCAGACCCATAAACCCCAGAAATATTGTGGTTCCTTCCGTAGATCTCTCCAATAGCAACTGAAACCATCTGGACCATCCAGATTGAATTTTCCTCATCCGAAAAAATCACCTTAAAAAAAATAAAAAATTAAAGGAGTTGATAAATTAGAAGAATCAATAATCACGAAACTTACCTCGTTTCAGTTTGTTTGCAAATTGATCTTTGCAAAGTCCAGGCGTGCTTGTTTGTGACGAGGAAGTAGTTTTGACAAGGTCATAAGCTTTTTTCTGGTAAATGTTCCGGGCTCTTTTAAGACTCTACTTATCGTAGGTGAAAAGCCTTTCCATGGAAAGCCTTTCCCAGATTGCAAGTTGCGTTAATGACACGGAGTCTGTCTCTCTCTCTCTCTCTTTGATACCTTTTTTTGGCCGCCTGTATTGTTCTTCCCGTATCCACTTTGATTTTTTGCAAAATTTCCAACAACTTTATCCGATCGATTAATTTTTCCTCCAATTTCTCGAAAGCTTAAACCACTTTCTAAAAAAGCTAAAATTTTGCTCTTATTGCAATTCCATGAAAAGCCTTTCCCAGATTGCAAGCAGCGTTAATGACACGGCGTCTGTCTCTCTCTGATAGCCTTTTTTTGGACCCCCCCCCCCCTGTTTTTTCCCGTATCCACTTTGATTTTTTGAAAATTTTCCAACAACTTTATCTGATCGATTAATTTTTCCTCCAATTTCTCGATAGCTTAAACCACTTTCTAAAAAAGCTAAAATTTTTTCAATTTCAGTAAGGTACGTACCACGTGGCATTTTGTTGAACTTTACAAACCGAAACAAATTGAACCAAATTGATTTTTAATTTGTTGACACAACTTTTATTTGAACTCATTTGAATGAGTTTTATTACAATGCGTCTATAGTTATGCAACTCTAAGAAATACAGTTATAAGTGGTAATGTTCTCAATTTAAAGAGATGGTGGCTCAAATTTCAAAAACAAAAATATCGTTATACTAGTACAATAAACAACAATAAGTCCCAAAAATATTTCTTAAACTTTAAATATCACAAAAAATGTAATGCGTCTATAGTTATGATACGGAGTGTATTTTTATGGATGTTTATTTCTAATATTCGCTAAAATTCAAATTTCCAAACCAATCTTGATTTCGAGCAACTCAAATTAAATTGAACATTAAATGAAGTGGGTACACATCTAATAGTTTTCAACAGTCTTATTAAAATTAAGTAAGTCGTGTTTTGTGTTGTGTGAACACTTACGAACGTTCACACTTAAGTCGGTCATTCCCCGGATTTTTTAAATTGTGTTTTTTTTTATTTTTAAATTGTTGCATTTTTAAAAGGTACCCATCATAAAATTTTGGTGGGTACCTTTTAAAAATGACTAGTAATTCTTAAAACTAAGTCATCTACCTGAATTAAATATTAAATTCCGTAAAAAAATTAAATGCGACAAATGATGTCGAAATTGGTCCATTATCTCAGAACTATACCCTCTTACATATAATACAGACAATTTCAAGAGTTTAAGGAATTTTCCTCCTATGAGGAAAATTCTACTTTTTATTTAACGAAGGACAAATTTTCAAAAAACCTTTTTTTTAAATTTTACTATAAGATAAAATGTTATGAACTACTTAGAACTACTTTGCCAGCTACGATAAGGCAGGCCACCAATATGATTTTATTTAGAACAGCAACATTTGCTAATAAAGTTTACAAACAACCTCGAGATCGACATTAGCGACCTGGTAGAGCCGCGTCGTAAAAAAGAAATTGGAAAATAGAAAATTGACGTTAAAAGTTAATTCTAAAGTATTTGTAGTCGCTTATGGTGACAATTGGCCCTAATTGCCCAGACAGGGGCTGCATAAAATACCACAGCGTGAAAAATTAGTTTAAATACCGGGTGATCAATCTTTCAATAGGGTTTTTTTATTACAGATTACGCGTGAGTTGGGTTAAACTTATTTTTTTTCTTTTCAGTATTGTTTGCCATTTGCAGAAATTGAAGCCTAACGATGTGCCTGCGCGTCGCCGTTTCAGTGCTTGGGCTCTTCAAAAGCTCGAAGAAGATCCGTTGTTTTCGACAAACATTTTGTGCAGTACGAATAATGTGACCCATTTGTGGCTCAACGGCAAAGTCAATAATCCGAATTGCCGCATTTGGGCTAAAGAGCAACCAGAAGATGTTCAAAAAGTGTCATTAAAGCCAGAGAAAACCACGGTTTATGGACTGGTGAAATCATCAATAAATATTTTTCAAAAATGATGATGGCCGGAACGTAACCGTGTAACGGTGCTCACTATCGCGCCATGATATCGCTACCTGCAATTGAAGCGCGTAATCTTGACGACATTTGGTTTAAACAGAACGGTGCAACTTGCCATACAGCAGCTCAAACAATGGAATTTTACGTTTTGGTCCGGTGACAAAGATCGTGTAATATCATACCTTTAAACTCTTTTCTTTGCGGCTACGTAAAGTCCAAAGTCTATGCCGACAAACCAGAAATACAATTCAGGTTTTGGAAGCCAAAATAACGCGTGTCATTAACGCCATACCGGTCGAAATGCTCGAACGAGTCATTCAAAATTGGACCCTCAAAATGGACACCCTGAGGCGTTGTTGCGGCCAACAGTTGAAGGTTGCTCCATCTTGCTGGAACCAAATGCTCTTGGATCGGATACGTCTTCGGGCAAAAAAAAACTTTTTCAATATCCATATTGGCAGTCCGTTTTCCTAAAAAAAAGTACGAGTCTACAATGCAGCTTGATGAAACTGCGCCCCACACAGTAACTGGTTCAGGGTGCAGTTCCGTCTCATGGAGTATTTTTGGATTAGATTCACTCCGCATACGGTAATTTTGCTTGTTTACATTGCCTCTGGGCCTCATCCGACATAAAAAAGATATTTAACAAGCTGTTGTCTTTTTAGGCCATTTCAGAAATTTTTGGCCGAAGTTCCATTCGAATGGGCAAATCAAGTGGGTTTAACTTGCTTGTAATTTGAACTTTGTAGGAAAACAAGTTTAAGTCATCATGAATTATCCGTTGTAATGACTGTCTGCAAACTGCAATTTGAGCTGATAAGTTTCGAGTCGAAACGCTTGGATTTGTCTGACTTGACGATGCTGCAGCCGCAATGGTGTCTTGAACCCGATGGTACGGCCTTCGTGCGATGCTTTTAGATTCGGCAAACATGTTTAGTGGTCTATCTAATCGGGGAAGTTCCGCCAAACTCCCGTCTAAATTGTCTTTGGCCGGAAATGCAGTACTGCAAGACACAATACCGCTGCACTATCCAATCCTCTTTTCGGTATCCCAAGCCTAAAGAAACCTTTTTTTTTATTTTTCCTTTTCTAGATCAGGTTTTTGCCTTAAAAATTATAGCAAAAACACTTGAAGCGCTCACGTTCTCTCACTGAGAATTTATCGAATATGGCATGATGAACTCCGAAATGTCGTCAATTGCCCTTTGGTCAAATTTTGGTTTGAAAATCGTCAAAAAGACGATAAATCGTCAAAATGACTATAAATCGTCCAAATTACGATAAATCGTCCATATTGGCAGTCCTGGAAATAGGTTCTACTGAAACAAGCGATCTCTTTTCCTAGGTCAAGATGTTAACTGGAAGCTATCGCTTGTCCAAAGAAATGTATGCGTTTCCTGTTCGTTGCCCTACTGGTCGCATTACGTTTCTCAGCTGTGTTGTTTGTTCCTGAACGAAACAAGATCCTCGCAGAGGTGTGTCCTGCTACGTACAAGAACGATGTGATCATACTGAAATGATGAGTTGGTAAACGTTACATTCTCTGCCATCTCCTACCTATCTGGCAGGCACCACAATTAAGCAATTAAAGTAAAATAAAAAAAGAACCAAAAAATTTGGTTTCAATTACCAATTGATGCTTTGGGCTAATTTCTCTTCACTCTTTCACACACAAATTGACGATCTAGTCTTGGCAGATGCCGATGCCGATACCGATGAAGGAGCATAACATTCCGCCTGGCCGAACTCAAAGAAATTTTAACATTTTAAAATTACACTCATTATACCCTTACCCTACTGGGTACGGACAAAAAGTGTAACGCATCGAAAACAAAGCATTCTAGACCCTACATATGTTTTGACTAAATACAGGGTGGTGCACAAATGGTGCTACAAAAACAAAACGTAAAAACTTTTGTTCTCTGTGAGCAATTGGCTTTTTCTTTACTTTATTTGAAAGGTAAGTATTTAGATTTATTGAAATTAATGCTTGAAATACCGAAAAGATGATTTGGGTAGAGCAGCAGTACCATGCTTTGCAGTCCTGCATTTCCGTCCAAATGGAATTTAGGCGGGCGATTGCTGGAACTGATGAAAAAGGTGGAAGTGGTAGAATAAAAGGACTAGTCTATTTTAAGTTACCTTAGGAAGTACAGAAAATATTTTATTGAAAATTATGTACATATTTTCTGTTTGACATATAAAACCAAAACGTTAGTGATTAAAATACACAGGTTCATTTTCAACAGGAACTCCCCGAGTAGATGGACCTATTTGAGGCTGGTTGTTGCTAAAGCGGCACACCTTACCAGGGTGACAGCCTTGGCCGAAGAATTGCAGCTTCGGTTCGATCCAGTGCATAGAACCGGCTGTCGTGGGATCGAATATGAGACAGGTAAACATGTTTGCCGAATCTGGAAGCATCGCATGAAGACCGGGTTCAAGGCACCATCGCGTCTGTAGCATCGTCAATTCAGCCATATCGTGCCATTTCGACTCGAAACTTATCGGCGCAAATTGCATTGCAGACGATAAATACAACGGATAATTCATGATGAATTAAACTTGTTTTCGTACAATGTACAAATTACAAGCAAGTTTAACCCTCTGAATTTGCCTAATTGAATAAAAGTAGGCACAAAAACTATTAAAATGGCCCAAGAAGAAAGACAACAGCTTGAAATTTTATTTTAGTATACAAAAAATGATCCCAAGAGAGCGATCCGTTAGCTTTTCTTTCCCTTTTTGAGGGACAATTAATGACTGGATAGATAAATTTAAAAAAAAAACGAATGACTAAATGGGCTGGCCTTGCCTCAAATTTATTTTACAAAAATTTAAAAAGTTATCCCTAGAAAAATGCATAGTATGCTAGGAAATGTATATATTTAACTAGTCTATATAATGTAAAACTGAAATTGATTTGGGAATAAATGAAATTGAAAAATAAACAACAGCTTGATAAATTGCTTGTTTATGTCCGATGAGGCCCATTTTGAACCAAGCATCAATGTAAACAAGCAAAATTGCCGCATATGGAGTAAATCTAATTCGCAAATACTCCTTGAGATGGAACTGCACCAAGCACAAGTTACTGTGTGGTGCGTAGTTTCACCAAGCTGCATTGGAGGGTAATACATCTTTGAAGAAAACGTTGGTTACAGTGACTGACAATAGGGATCGTTATTTCAAGATATTATTTCAAGATGTTGAAGAAGTTATTTTTATCGAGAACTGCGCTGAAGACGTATCCGATTCAACAGCATTTGGTTCCAGCAAGATGGAGCAACTGCACATACAGACAGGCCGGTTATGGCAGAGCTCCAACAAAAAATCCTCAAACAAGTTAATATCTAGAAATTCCAGTTTTTGCTGGCCCCTAAGGTCACCGGACCTGACTGCACCAGTCTTTTTTTAGGGTGTTATATTAAACAAGAGGTGTACAAAACGACACCAAGGAATTTGACTGAATTGAAACAGTTCATTAAAACATTAATTTAAGCGATTCAAACTATAACCCTTCAGGCCGCAATGATTAGTTTTCTGATCAGGTGTCGCATATGCGTAGATGGGCCTTGGAGTCATTCAGGGCAGATCATCTTCAAGCAGAATTAGTCATATAAAATTAAATTGAATATTCTATACAACAAAAAAAAAATAAATAACATTTATTAAAAAACATTTTTTTGAATTTCTTATAGTAGAAGAATTGGTCCTACGGGAAGTTGGACCGGTACAGAACCTGTCTTGTGATAGCTCCCACATTTATAGGGACTGGACTCGGTATCGACTCAACTATACGAAACGAACCGGTTACTTTTATATGGGTTTGTCATTGGAGGAAGTCAATTAACCCTATGCAGATACCATGAGACTTGTCACGCGACCGATTAGAAAGGACAGGTAACGTACGTGGGTGGGTTAAGGGTGGTTAAATTTTCAGGGCCGATGTAGAATGTGAACCACACCTAAACGTCAAATTTTTTTCTGCATTTAATTTGATATTTCTTAATTTCAGGCTAACTCAATTTCAACCATAAAGTTATTCAGGCTTATTATGAAAATGAATTTTCGAAGAAAATCGTCTTCACTGATGAGACACATTTTCACCTCTGTGGATTCATCAATTAGCAGAATTGCCGAATTTGGGCGAATGACAATCCAAAAGTGATTGTCGAAAAAACAATGCACCCTCAAAGAGTGACTGTTTGGTGTGGTTTATGGGCTGGCGGCATCATTGGGCAGTATTTTTTCAAAATGAGGCCGGTCAGGCAGTTACTGTGAATGTTTTTCGCTATAGTTACTTTTTATGGCCCGATTTGGAAGATATGGATGTGGACGTTTCAAAGGGACGGTGCGCCCCTTGCCACACAGCTAAAGAAACAATGGCACTTTTGCGCGACAAATCAACATCGGCCCTTAAAATGTAACCAACCTTTAGTACCCATTATGGAATACCTCTATGTTGTACCCATCAGAGAACCTATCCCAACTGAAAATTCTGTGTTAGTTGCCTTAGAGCTATTCTCAAAGACAACTTTATAACAACAGGAGGGAACGCACATCAGTTTAATTAAACCGCGTACAGATTCGCATACAAAATCTGCGGAATCAAGCTTTCAATTTTCATACAAATTGTAATTGATTTCTAAACAAAACCTACTTTGAGTGGATTTTGTTTAAAACCCTGCTTAAATCCGCGAATTTGTGAAATACTAGAATTTTGTGTGAATATGCAAAGTTATATTGCAAAATTTGACGACTTTAAATATATCAAGTAATTGCTACTATTCTATCCATACCAAACCTGTTGTGTAATAGGTTCTGTCCTCCGTTTGGTACAATCAGGTTATTTGACTGCATTTGCCGTAGAGCCTGTAGCGGCTTTGCACTTGCATATCAAATATTGGTTAAAACGCCCGATTATGGTACCTTAAGTACAAATGCACCATTCCGACCACTTTTTTATTCTTGAAATATCCCCTTCTTGAATCTTCCACACATACGGTACTTAAGGGCGGGCCATTTAAAATTTTAAATTTGAATTATGGATTACATTCATTTTTATTTTTATTTTCAGGTTTATGTTTGACATTTGCAAAATGGGACGAAATTAGAAAATATTTAAAAATACCATCCAAAATACGAGTAAGTCTTTAACGCAAACTGTAGAAATTTCCGTTTGTGCGTCAATTTGTGAAACGTGCTCATGAATATGGATCGTTATTGGACAAACCAACCCGAGTACGTTCTCGTCCAAGAGCATCCTTCAACTCGTCATCGTTCTCAGGATGTGAACATTTCTCGCACTTCTTCGAAAAGAATTTCACATAGAGACCACGGTACCCGACAAAGTTCTATTGTTCTAAGAACAGAAGCCTCATAGGTACCCGATGCATTTTCGCTTCGCACAATGGCCTGAAGATTGTTTCGCAGGATATGAAGAATTTTACTGAAAAATCGTGTTTTCAAATGAAGCTTATTTTCAATTCGGTGGCTATGTTTATAAGAAAAATTGCCGCATATGGGGTTCAAAGAACCTGCACGAGGCTATTGAGAAGCCAATGCATCCACAACGAGTCACTGTTTGGTGTGGATTTTGAGCTGGCGGCATCATTGTGCCATTTTTCTTTGAAAATGAGCAAGTAGCCGCCGTGACCGTCAACGGTGAGCGCTAATTCCAAAGAATTTTTGTTTAAAAAAATTCAAGAGAATTACATCGACGACATTCGATTTCAACAAGACGGGCCCACATGCCACACAGCCAGCCAACGCAACCATTGACAGTTTACCGTTCTTAAAAATCCAATTATCAGATGAAATTGTGATGTCGATTGACCGCCTCGAAGCTTGATTTGAGCTATTAAAGATAAATATTACGCAATGCATCTAGAAACAATTAAAGCGTTTAAGCATAAAATCGAAGTTGCCATTGGATAGATACGACCCGAAACAATCGAAAATATACTGAAAAATTGGGTTGATCGGATAAGCTACTGCCGAACCAGTTGTGGTAGTCATATGAATTATATTGTGTCCCATTATTAAGTGACAAAGTCCAACCATTACAATAGAACCAGAATTACATTACAATAGAAAAAAAAATATTAGTATTTTTTTTAAAAAAAATCAAATTTTAAATGGCCCACCCTGCACAAATGCACCATTCCGGCTACTTTTATAGCTACTTTCTTAAAATATTGTTAGTTGTACTCATAAAAACTAACCCAAAATCAATGTTTACGACCAGAGATATAAGGTTAAATTTGTAAAAAAAATAGTTTGATTCATAGCCACGCCCCTTCTGGTACCTCCCACACAAATGACTTTTGTTCAGTGCAGACAAGAACCCCCACAACTTGACACCGTGAAATTAGCTTAAATTGTAAACTTCATTATATTTTTTGCAACTGATTATACTCGTGTACGAAACGAGAGTATGCCACGCCCTATCCTGGTACCTCCAGTGCAAATACACCATTCCGCCCACTTTTGGTATTCGCATAATAATTATAATTTTATTCATACAATTCTGCTAAAAACTAGTAATTAGCAACTAGAATATAAATTGAAAGATGCTGATGAAAAATTGAAGCTATAGCCACGCCCCTTTTAGCATCTCACACACACGCTGTACTATTCGAGCGTAGATTGAAACCCAATAAACTTATTCCATCTTTTATTTAAGAAAAAAATAGGATGCCATGCCCCATTTTAGCATCTTAACCCAATCGACCCTTTGTGAGATTACGATAAAATCCGTACTCTTCAGACAATAGAGGATGGAAGAAAGGACAATTTTTATTCCATATATGGGTAAGGGTACCCAGTTGGATCAACCAACTGAAACTTCTTTACTTGTTTTAAGCAACCCAATAAAAGTCATCTTTTAAAATAATTTCTTTCATAAATTTTAGTTGAAATAAAAATTTAATTGTCATTCAAATGGTGAACCATACGCCGCGATTCGTATCTAAAGTTACACATGTGAACTTGTAGAACATCCTTTTTGCGCCACACCACCCACCTATGTATGGATGTTGCCACTGTTCAGCGTATCCTGTCTGTGACTCTCTGGTGGGACTAGGACTACTTGTGCAAATAATTCGAATGATATTACGCACACATAGAAACATATCATTTCCGCCCACACTCTAGTGTGTGTGTGTTTGTGTTAATTTCATTTGTTACTTGTTAGACATCCACATATGGAATGTTTTGACATCCTTTTTCGTTTTGAGAGTGTGTCTGTGTGAGTGCGTGGAACAATAAAATATTTTTGTTTTATGAATTTTGATATGAAAGTGCCTGTCTGTCTCTCTGTCTATCCGTCCGTCCGTTTGCCGGTGGGAGTAACAAATGTAATTTTGATCACAAATGGAATGTTTTAATTAATTTATATTGTACGCTTTTAGATTGTTAACTTTTTAACAAAAACGAATTCTAATGTGATTTCAGTGCGTTTATGGCAGTTTCACTTGTAATTTGTCAAAAGTGAAATGTTTGCCATTATTTCTGTAAATGGGAATGGCTGGGTTTGAAGGGAAGCAAATGTTCACGCACCGAGGGGGCGGAATGCGTGAGTGATATGTTGAAGGAATTTATGGTATTGCCATGGTGGAATATTTTGGGGGCAAGGGAGATTTAAGAAAATAGGAGAAAGCTTAACATGGTTATTGAAATACATCTAGGTTCATTTTATACAAACATCAGTACAAAGTGAAAAGCTTTAGTCTTGTCGCTTATTAACCGAGAAAAATTCGAGGGCATGAAGTGGACCACCTTGGCGAAATTTTACCACTACTTTTTGATAAGATTAACAAGAGCATACTAAGGATTGAAACAAGGGGAGTAGGTTTTGGATAACAGAAGTATCAGAAGGGGTGTGTGCCAACCAATTGTGAGCCTTTGTGAGCCTTTGTGAGCCTTATGCTCTTCTCTCTCCCCTCTTATGTTCTTTTTATGCTCCCTGACCAGGACTTACTGTTATAGACTGACTTCGTGACATTTATACTTAGTAGGGACATAAATACTGTTACACACGTTTTATGTTGTAAAATAAAAAGTACTGAATGTGTTTGGACCAAATATTTTTTAATATATTAATTGATGTATATTGTATCCAAAAAGAATCTACTTATTCGAAATGTCCGCCTTTTGCCTTTACACACGCCTTAAGTCGCACTGGCCAATCGTCAATAGCTGCACGAACCTCGTCCAATGGAAAGTTGGCCACAGCTCGAACCAAAGCAGTCTTAAGAGATCCAATGTTGGGGTATCTTTTGTGACAAACCTTGTCCTCTAAAACCGTCCACAATTTGTAATCCAATGGGTTCAAATCTGGACTGCCTGAGGGCCATTCTTCAGAGGAAATGAACGCTGGCAAATTGTTTCGAAGCCAGGCCTAGGACGTTTAAGCCTTGTGGGCCGGCGCAGAATCCTGCTGGATAGTCCATGGCTGATTTTGGAACAGGGAATTGTTAAGAGGCTTCACAACAGCTTCTAAAACGGTTTCTTGGTAAACTTTGGCCGATGTTTTGATTCCTTGTTCACAGAAATGCAGGTCAGTGACCCCATCGTAAGAAACACCCCACTAAACCATGACTGAAGCTGGGTGATGACCCTTTTCCACCCTTGGGATCAGTTCAGATGCTTCCTTAGATGACCGCGCATACACTATCATTTTGTTTGTTAAATTTTTCCTGAACGGTAAACATTTTTTCATCGGTGAAAAACATTTTTCTGTGCATGTTATCAGCGTGCTTCACCAAAAGACGTTTGCATTTTTCAATCCTATTTTTTTAAAGCTGCAGTCAATAAATGTCCGGTACGTCGTTTGAAAGCCCCAAGTCCCAAGTCTTTTTTAATGATTCGATTCATGAACTTTTGCGTGATATTCATCTCACGGGCCATGATTTTCTGTTTTCGGAGCGGATTTCTGTGAATTCTTGATTTAACAGCTTTAATGACATGCGGTGTTCGAACGAGCGTGGTCGGCCCAACCGGTGGCGGTCGTTTACATCTCCAGTCCCCTCAAACAGTATTATGCATCGGTAGACGAACATGCGGCTAATCCCTAGTGGCCGGAGCGTTTGGAAAATACCGTTTTTTTTCATTTCACACTTGAAAAGCGCTATTCCAGCGATACGGTTCTCATTATCTGACCACTCCATGATGAAAGTTGAAACAATTTTAAAATCCCGTTACAGACTAACGCTTTTGAGGTTAGCTTTCAAAACCCGTATGTGACAGCGCATAGAGAAAAGGACCTAAGGTTAAAAAAAACCAATTTTCATTTTCTTTTTTTGGTGTGAACAACATCTGAGCATCGAATGAGACCGATCCCATGCCCCAAAAGTGTTCCCTCCCAGAGATATGCGCGTTTTATGGAAATGAAGTCGACGATTCTAAGCGCAACTAGAAAGGAACCTAATCTTTAAAACAGCTCTCCTGAACAAAACTGGTTTTTAACCTTAGGTCCCTTTCTATTTTGCGCGTCACATATGACATTAACGAGGTATGTTCAGTTCTACTATTGAAATGGGTGTGTTTAATGTTGTAACAGTATTAATGTCCCTACTAAGTAGAGAAACTTAAAAAAATTCCTAAATTTAACTAAAAGAAAACTAAATTTGAGAAAATGTGGCTCTCGTATAGGGTTCTATAAGTCGGTTTTCGACTAATCGATCAATCGACTTTCGAGTATAAAAAAGTCAAAGTCGGTAAGTCGACTTTTAGACTTTTTAAAAACAAAAAATCGACTTACCGACTAATCGGCGAAAATAAATGACAGCGCATTATAAATTTAAGCAATGTAAGCACACAGAGAACAGATTTGCCGCCACAACCGAATTGTTTGTCAACTGAATGTTGGTGGTTGCATGTACTATCCATGTATTCCATCGCTACAACCTAATGTTGATTGGGTACACGACTATTTTTATAAGTGGGAACTGACAGTATCGGAGAAATATCGGTTATATAAACAAAGTAACGGTAACTCCAACTAATAAAAATAATTATTGGAACTGAATTTGTACACGCATTAGTTGTTAAAGATTGAAAGTAGTAAGTTCTCTTTGAAATTAATTGGAACTACCACGAACATTTGTTTACTGAGCCATCAAAAGGGTTGAATTTTATGTATTCGGTTCATCTGCATAATCTATAAGTTTCTATACAATTTATATTAGATTTTCGACCAAAATTCCAAAAAGTACTTCTTATTTCTATTTGAAAAAACATTATTTTCATTCTAAAATATTTCATATAATGATTCAATAATTTCTTCTATTCGATTATTTTTATTTTTGGATTACTTAATTTGCTTTCGTCTTATATAAGGTGATCCATCTTGAGGTATTTTTTTTTAAATAAAAAAAATACTAAAATTCAAATCAAGTGTGGAATCTTTATTGTTCATACGAAAGGACATTTTATGCCATTTATTTTTTAAATATAATTTCCTTCAAATGTTGGCAACTGTATTATGGAAATGAGCGTTTGGCGAAAAACAAGAAGATCCGCTGTTTTCGACTGAAATTGTGTTCAGTGATGAGGCCCATTTGGGCTGAAGAGGAACCAGAAGAGGTTCAAGAGGTGTCATTATATCCAGAGAAAACCACGGTTTGGTGCGGTTAATGGGCTGGTGGAATTATCGGTCCATATTTTTTCAAAAATGATGATGGTCGAAACGTAACATTCAATGGTGCTCGCTATTGCTTTATCATATCGGAATTTTTACTACCTAAAATTGAAGCCTGTATTCTTAACGACATTTTGTTTCAACAGGACGGTGGCACTTGCCATACAGCTGCTCAAACAATGTATCTTTTGAGAGGTCATTTCGGAGACCAGCTAATTTCACATTTTGGACCGTTGAATTGGCCGCCTAGATCGTTAGATATCACACCTTTAGACTTTTTTCTTGGGAGCTACGGAAAGTCCAAAGTCTATGCTGACAAACCAGCTATGATTCAGGTCTTGGAAGCCAAAATTTCGCGTGTCATTAAAGCCATACCGGTCGAAATGCTCGAATGAGTCATCCAAAATTGCACCCTCAGAATGGACACCCAACAGGCGTTGTTGCGGCCAACATTTGAAGGAAATTATATTCAAAAAATTAATAGCATAAAATTTCCTTCGAATAAATAAAAATGATTTGAGCTTGATTTGAATTTTAGTATTTTAGATTAGATTTGTAGTGATTTAGATTTTGTAGTGAATAAAACCGATAAATTTAATAGGAAAAATGTTCTGATGTTATGATAGTCAATAATATGTAACAACAGTGGAATAAACTGGGTTTGGTTACTACAAAAAACGTATCTGTGGTCACTACCAATTATAGTAACTAAAATAACATGAACTTCATAATTGGTTGGTTGCCATAACTGCTGGTTGTAGCATCCAGTAGTTTTCTTGAGTTCGTTGGTAAAACCTTTTAAATGGCTGTGAGCAAAATTATCGTTGCTACCATCTTTTGGTATGTCGAACCATGTAACCGTTAATACCATGGAATGTTGGTGATTGCAACAGAAATAATGTTTGTCCTACCTAATATTTGTAGTTCAGACCAATTTTCAACCGAATAAAGCCATGATGGCTTATCAATATCAGGGGGAAAAAGGCAATGACAAATTTCGGATACACTCCACCCTACAATGTAGGGTATAAAAACTAGTTAAGACAGACTAGAGGAGGACCATTTTTCTTCAACATTTAAAGATTTACAATTTTCGAATAAAACATTGAGTTCTAGACAAATTTAACGAAACATTGCCATTCGATTGAACCTGAGTTTCCATTTGTTCAATTAATTTCCTATCTAAACAATTCATAGGTTTCGGAGCACATCACGAGTACTCGCAGTCGTATTTAAAATTTCGCAGCAAAGATTGTTGTTAAAGCCAACACGCGTCCAATATTTCCACTTAAAGCAAGTATTTCGAATTCTTTCGTCCAGTCCAGTCTTGCAAATACTGTGTCCGGTCTGTAGGCAAGTACTTTCGTCGTATCTGCGTCTGTTTCGCATGCCATTCGCTGCGTCCGTCTCCGGGCACTTCCAGCCGTGTCATGTCGTCTGCCTTTCGCCTTTAATGCTTTACATAATTCACCTGCAATGCATGGCCTGGGGTTCGGCCTTCTCGTTTCGTTCTAATCGCCTTTCGTAGTGTTGCGCTGCCACTTTTGCGGCACTTTGACACTCACTTTGTTAGCCCGTTCAGTTTCATTCCGATTCATTTTGCCAGCATTTTGCAGTTGGCATCGGTTTCTGTTTCCATTGAATTTGTGGCGTCGATGATAATGGTGGAGGCAGTGGTGCTGTGGTTGGTGGTGGTTGGCGGTGGTATCTGCCTAAACGTCATTTAAATGCGTTGGCTTGCTGTCCGGCAATCATTTTGAATGGATTTTGTGTTATTTTATTGTACATTTCCGATATAATTTGTTAAAAGACATTCTCATGGAATTTTATGGTTTATTTTTTTGTTTGTCATAGCCCTACCCTACGGATAGAGAGTGTATTAAGGTTGTCGGTAAGGTTTGGCAAGAGCTTAAGAAGGGAAATCTTATATGTGGTAAATGCTGGCCATAACGCAACGCGTCGGTGTGAAGCAATGGATGAGATAAGAAAATTAGAGAAACTGAGGTGTGTTGGTGTTAAATACTTTCTTGCATTTATATTCAGCGTATGAATAAAGAATTCATCAAGATTTTGCAACACCTTAAAAAGAGAAATCTTATACGCAAAGAATTCTGCCCATAACGCAACGCTATTGGGAGTAGCAAAAATCAACCACATAATTTACAAAAAAGAAATTAAAGAATGTTCCGTCTCGAACATCAAGAAAAACATGAAATACCTAAGCAGTAAAATAGTACCACGATTGTTAAAGAAAACGTAGGAAATGTCCTATGGAGGACCGCCAGTACCCAGTGCTACCAGACGGCTCTTCGTATAACACTTTGGGTCACATATTTGGGTTTGGTAGCAGTTAAAGCAGATAAAATGGAAATATTCTCCAAAGCAAATCTTAGCCTAAGTTGGATCAATCGCTATTCCTTGTACCTCCCCGCTCTACTACGTAATGGTTGCTCAAGGATATACTCAGATTACGAAATACTTATAGTCAATAATTCCTGGACGCCAAATGGCTACTCTCAATCAGAGATTACTAACGCAAAGTTGTCGCGATGCACTTAATGATAATATTATGCTCAAGATGTGAAGATTTTAAAGATGCGATTGCAGTTTCTAAAAGATTTAAAGAACCTACCTTAACAAAAACTTGAGTGAGAGGCATCCAATCAAAATTCTAACTCTAGAAGTTTTCTTAGACCCGTTTATAAAACACTTGTCCCTAATAAGGAATAAAATGGATACTTTATTTTGCATACATACACACAGAGAATAGATTCGTTGCCACAAACGATGTTTTTGCCAACCAAATGATTGAGGTTGCAGGCACCTCGAGTTGTCTATGAGAACAACCAAAAGTAAGTTGGTACTCTGTAATTTTCAGTAATTGAAACTCAAGTATCGATGAAACAGAAGAAGTAATTAGGGATTTTTGGATCTAAAAATCCTTATGCCGCACTTTTTCGACGAAAACAATTGAAATTTTCATCAGATTCTTAAAAGCAGGTTACAAACTTCAATTACTCTTAAACACAGAGAATGTCATGTCGAGGAAAAAGTGGGAAAATGATTGAAGATTTTTACTTTTTACTTATAGCTTAAAGTATTAATTAAATCAGTTTATTTTAAAATATATATCAGGTGATCAATCTTGTCATTTTTTTCGAAAAAAAATACAAAAATTCAAATCAACTGTGGAATCTAAATTGTTCATTCGAAAGCACGTTTTATGCCATTTATTTTTGAATATAATTTCCTTCAAATGTTTGCTGCAACTACGCCTCAGTGTGGCACTTTCGAGGGTCCAATTTTGGACGAGCTGTTCGAGCATTTCGAGCAGTATGACGTTAATGACACGCGTAATGTTGGCTTCCAAAACCTGAATCGTAGCTGGTTTGTCAGCATACTTTGGACTTTACGTAGCCCCAAAGAAAAGACGCCGGTCCAAAACGTAAAATTTGCTGCTCCGTGAAATGACCTCTCAACAGATCCATTGTTTGAGCAAGTGGCGCCGCCCTGTTGAAACCAAATGTCGTCAAGATTACGGGCTTCCATTTCAGGTAGCAAAAAGTCTATCATAGAGCAATAGCGGGCACGGTTACGTTTACGTTCCGGCCATCACCATTTTTAAAAATATGTACCGATTATTTCACCAACCCATAAACCGCTCCAAACCTTGGTTTTTTCTGGGTTTAATGGCACCTCTTGAACCTCCTTAGGTTGCTTCTTTATTGACGTTGCCGTTGAGCTAGAAATGGGCCTTATCACTGAACAAAATTTTGGTCGCAAACAGCGGATCTTCTTCGAGCTTTGAAGAGCCCAATTGTATACGTTGCAGCGTTGTTAGTCTCTACATGATAAAATGGCCAACAATACTGAAAAAAAATAATGTTTAACACAACCCACACGTAATCTGTGAAAAAACCCTATTGGAAAAATACCTCTAGGTTGATCACCCGTTATAATATATTAAAATATCCTTTTTTTTAAACGAACGTTCCCACGCCACTCATACCCGGCTGCCCTGCCGACAGAGGGGGCCACGTCCCCATGTTTAAATGGGGAAGTGGTCCCCTAAATAAATTTCTACCGTCCACACTTTGTAATCCAATGGGTTCAAATCTGGACTGCCTGAGGGCCATTCTTCAGAGGAAATGAACGCTGGCGAATTGTTTCGAAGCCAGGCCTGGGACGTTTAAGCCTTATGGGCCGGCGCAGAATCCTGCTGGGAAGCCCAAGGCTGGTTTTGGAACAGGGAATTGTTAAGAAGCTTCACCACAGCTTCCAAAACGGTTTATTGGTAAACTCTGGCCGATGTTTTGACTCCTTGTTCGCAGAAATGCAGGTCAGTGACCCCATCGTAAGAGACACCCTACCAAACCATGACTGAAGCTGACACTTTTCCGCCCTTGGGATTAGTTCAGATGCTTCCTTAGATGACCGCGCATACACTCTATCATTTTGCTTGTTAAATTTTTCCTGAACGGTAAAAATTTTTTCATCGGTTAACAAAATTTTTCTGTGCAAGTTATCAGCGTTCTTCGCCAAAAGACTTTACTTTTTTTACAATCCTATTTTTTTTTAAAGCTGCAATCAATAAATGTCCGTTACGTCGTTTGAAAGCCCCAAGTCCCAAGTCTTTTTTATTGATTCGACTCATGGACTTTTACGAGATATTCATTTCACGGGCCATGATTTTCTGTTTTCGGAGCGGATTTCTGTGAATTCTTGATTTAACGGCTTTGATAACATGCGGTGTTCGAACAGAGCGTGAGCGGCCCGACCGGTAGCGGTCTTCTACATCTCCAGTCTCCTCAAACAGTTTTATGCATCGGTAGACGAACGTGCGGCTAATCCCTAGTGGCCGGAGCGTTTTGAAAATATCGTTTTTTTAATTTCACACTTCAAAAGCGCTATACCAGCGATACGGTTCTCATCTGACCAGTCCATGATGAAAGTTGAAACAATTTTTAAATCCCGTTACAGACTAACGCGATTGAGGTTAGCTTTCAAAACCCATATGACATTAACGGGGTATGTTCAGTACTACTATTGAAATGGGTGTTTTCAATGTTGTAACAGTATTTATGTCCCTACTTAGTAAATATCTTTTTCGTGTTTCATTCGTATGACGACTTATCAATTATTTGTATGTACAATACGCTTATCATATATATCACATGTGGTATTTGGAACCGAATAACCATTACGATTATAAACATTTGGTGGTTGCAATGGAAATTCATCTTTTGCAACGGATTGCAATTCCAATCGATTTCCAACTAATTTTGTTGGACCTTTTGTGGCCAGAAATTGAGAATATGGACCTGGACGACTTTTTATGGCCCGAATTGGAAGATATGGATGTGGACGATATGTGGTTTCAACAGGATGGAGCCACTTGCCACATAGAACAAAACAATGGCTCTTATGCACGATACATTCAATGGCCGTGTTACCTCACGTAGTGGCGATGTTAATTGACCGCCACGATCATGTGATTTGATATTTTGGGGATATTTAAAAAAGTGTACGGCAATAAGCCAAGAGCAATTCAAGAGCTAAATGATGAGGTAATTCTGCGAATTATCGAAATTAAACCTCTATGAAAATATAGACTACCAAAGCCGTGGAGCGCACTTTGCCATACAGTCAAACCTAGATAAGTGGAATCGCAAGGGACCGCCAGTTTCTTCTCAATTAAAGAGGTTTCCCACTTATCCAAGTAATTTGATTTGATTTTTTTTTTAACCAAAAGGCAGTTTGTGTTAGATATATTCTCACATTCTGTTTTTCGGCACTAAATTTTATTTCCGTAGTTCAATTAAAAAGATTACAAACAGAAAAAGTAAAAAATTCAAGCGCTCGCAACATTGCACCAGGGTTGTCAGTTTTTTTGGTCTCTGTTGCCAAATTCGTTGGTCAAAATTACCCCCTCCCCCAAAAAAAAATCCAAACTGTAACCGCAGTGATACTATTGCCAATATCTATGCCCTTCTTCCTGTGATGGAGGCTATAAAAATACTAGAACAGAGCCATTCAATCGGATATGAGCCAAAAAATAATATTGGCAATTCCTACTAAAAATTTAGACTTTCGGCGCTACGACCTTTGAAAGTTAAATGAGGTCGTTTTTATAAAATCCGATAGAATAATCGCCAAATAACCAAAAATATAAATCGCCAAAAGTCTTCGATCTCGCCATATATCGCGAGAGATTGCCAAGCTTGACAACCCTGCGTTGCACTTCGCTAATACTATCTTAGTAAAAAGCAAAAACAAGAGAAAAAAAAAACAAAAATCGTACCTTTGGAGGTACAACATGAAAAGGAAAATACCACTCATAGGGGTAAACGAGTGAGCTGTTTCCACTACGGTCGAAAAAGGAAAATACCACTCATAGGGGTAAACGAGTGAGCTGTTTTCCACTACGGTCCACGCGACCGTAGGCTGTTTCCACTACGGTCGCGTCCACGTCCGCGTCCATGATTTATCGATAAATTTGTAATGGTGTTTCCATTGTGTTTTGCGTCCACGTTTGCGTTCAAACAGCTGTTTGTGTTTATTTGTTTTTTTAGGGGTGCGAAAAATTTTAATATTTTGTGGCCCAACTAGCGCCTGCTCCTTTCTGCAATAAACACAATCGATTTAACTCCAAAAAAATATTGGTATATAATTTATATTTAAAAAATTACCTGTATTTTTTCGTTAAATTGTCCAGTTTATTTGTTACTTCGGCGCCAGTCACTCCCAACTTCTCGCCCATCTCTTTGTGTATGTGGGTGTTTTTCCGAGCACCCCTCAGGCCATCAATGTTTTCCTCCCAGAGGTCCAACAGATGTAGTGTTGTTACTGCTGTCCATTCCGTCTTTTTAAATTCTAAAATAATTGGAAAAATTAATATTATTTAAACAAAAGCAAAAATATTAACTTACCTCCTGTTTTTTGCATTTGGGATTTTTTTTATTTATACTGATTGACAGCTGTTTTCAAAGGGATGTGCAAATTGCGAATTTGCCATTGATAGGTATGGGTGGCTTTCGATTGCAAAAATAATCGATTTTATAGTAAACGCGACTTATCGATAAACGCGTCCAATATGAACGCGACTTTTTCCCATACCTAACTGCCTATGTTTTTTGTATGGGCCTTAACGCGCGTTCATTGATTTTTGGATGCGGACGTGGACGCGACCGTAGTGGAAACAGCCTATTAAAGAGGTTCAAACTTCTGCTTAAAGAGGTTTGTTTGTTATTTTTGGTTCGAAGTGTGCAGGGACCGCCAAAACTGTCCCACTTATAGAGGATTCCCACTCATGCAGATTCTATTTATCTAGGTTAGACTGTATTTTTTTCGCACATAATTATCATAGATCCTTTTTATCATACAAAAATATTATATTTCAATTAAAATCGTGCGTTTTAGTTGGACCACCCTTTACATTTCTGAAATAGTAGTTGTTTATAGCGTTTCTATATGAAGATCATTGTGCCAGCCTTTTCCTTCTACAATAGAATAGCTTGTTCGTTAATAAACCTCGAATCACAAAACACTTTATTAACCTACAGGCAATAGCTCCAAAGCCCACTAAAAATGCCCACAGTTTCTCAATGTTCAAATCAAAATTGTTATTAAGGAAAAATGTTTATTAAAATTTCATAAATTCAAACAGAACCTTAAGCATATTTTCACACTCCATTGTTGCAAATGCAGACGATTGAGAAACAATAGAATGGGGTCATCACATGGCATGCCCTCTGTGCCACTCCAGCACCCTTCACCTACCATTCCAAGGTCTATTCGTCATCATATCACAGTTAGCCTTCTGCAACAGCTTAACGTGGACAAAAGGACTGGACCCTCACACCTACCCGGACATCAACTGGAAACTTTACAAAAGATGTAGAAGAATTGCTGGTTACAGTCCCTTAGCCGATTCCACTGCCAATGCCTCGACAGGAAATGCCCAAAATATGTCAAAGTGGTTAGCCAATGCAACCGAACGAATAAGAAGGGATTGATGTCCTTTTTGCATTGCAAAAGGGTGGAGAACAGCTTGGCTGGTCACTGTGCGTACGCATTTGACCAAGGAATCTACAACAATTGCAGTGAAGGTTTTGCAAATTGTTCAAGTCATTGTACAAGGAGGCATGAACGGCTATCATGAGAGGCAAGTTGGGATGAGAGTGTGTCCAGGGTCTGGGTCAGTGTAAATTCAACAAGTTCGGTTTCTTAATGCATTCGCAAAAGTAAAGTTAAGTAAGTGATTTGCCAATGAACGGTGGGGTGCGACTAACAATAGCCACAGCAATGGCAATTTGTTTGGGTTGTGATTGGGAGGCGAGATAGATGAGGAGAGTTTCGAAGGACTTTTCAAAAATGCTTTAAATTCTTAATTGAAATGGTAGTCTTGGCATAATTGAATGATTTCAATGATTAACAGCACTGGGAAAAATGTTTGGTTTTCGGAAAGAAAAAGTAAAACAGGTAAATTTAATTTAGTCGGACATTTAAGATGCTCTTTTAAACTATTGAGACTAGGAAAAAGTCATTATGTGCGAGCAATGTTTAAAATATCGTCTGGTGAGTTTTAGCGACATAAAATCACACAAAAATTGTAAAGAAATTGTACTGATGTTTTTTTTTTAAATCGATATGATTTATCATTATTATGTTGTCTATATTACACAGTACAACAGCCAATCTGGGGGGTGAGAATTTCCAAGTCAGGGTGATGGTACTAGGTCAGTATATTAAAACCCTCAAAGGGTTTTGCGTTCGTATGTGCCAGTTTTTTTTTATGACCTTTTACATTTTTTCCTTATCTTGATGTTTTTTCGCTTAGTTGTAAAATGGTGGCAAAAACGTAGTTTGACATAACTCGAGAACGACTAGTTCAATTTTGCTGAAATAAATTGAGAAAAATTAATAATTACATTTTCTTTAATATACTGTTTCTCTACCAAATCAACATTTTTGCAATTGGAAATAAATTTATGAGGAAAATTTTGCCAAAAAATTTTTTTTTTTTTTATTTTTATTATTTTTTATGGGTCTGGAGTTATTGGAAAAATTTATAAAAAAAAGGCGATAAATGACACTTTTTTGAATAAAAACATATATCAATATTCTTGTCAAAATGGGATACCTTCACTTAATTGTAAATAAAAGCAGAACGCGTTAATCGATTTCTATGATCTATGTCGCATTTTGTTTATAGGTTATGTGACTTTACGTGAAAGTTATAAGACTACACGTTTTTCCGTTTGGGATTTATATGTTTTAAAAAAAAAAAATTTTTTTTGGCAAAACTTTCTTCATAAATTTATTTCTAATTGCAAAAATGTTGATTTGGTAGAGAAACAGTATATTAATGGATTAAAGAAAATGTAATTATTAATTTTTCTCAATTTATTTCAGCAAAATCGAACTAGCCGTTCTCGAGTTATATCAAACTACGTTTTTGCCAACATTTTACAACTAAGCGAAAAAACATCAAGATAAGGAAAAAATGTAAAAGGTCATAAAAAAAAACTGGCACATACGAACGCAAAACCCTTTGAGGGTTTTAATATACTGACCTAGTACCATCACCCTGACTTGGAATTTCTCACCCCCCAGATTGGCTGTTGTACTGTGTAATCTTAAAAATTCAGAAGTAATTATTCGCTTTTGCGTTCGCAATAAAGTATATTTCGATTTTCGTAACAAATATATTTTAATATTAAAACCACTTTCGTGACATCCCTAGTTACGGAAAAGTGGATAGAAAGATTTAATGTTTTTATTGAATTGCTTAAAACAATTCTTATTTTCTTTTCCATTCTAAATAGCTTGCACCTTAATGAAATGTGTTGGTATTTAAGTATACTTGATCTTTTTTAATTTATTTATACAGGGTGTCCGCCGGGAAGGTATTCTACTTTGTTTTGCCGCCATTTTGGTAAACATTGGTCTTGACAGTTCATATTTGGCAGTCGTGAAGGAGAGACGTGACAACGTTATTATGGGAAAATATTCGATAAGTCAACGTGTTTTAATCGTTAAAACATTTATCAAAATCAATCATCGATTACTGTGACGATGACAAAGTTACGTGAAATTTTTGGGAGAAACAACGTGCCAACAAAACGCACTTTTTTCGTGTAATAAATTTTTTGAAGAAAGAGGGTCGGTAGCTGCTAGACCCAAGCAATGACCACAACGTACTGCAAGATCGGCTAAAAAGGAGAGTATTGCGTCGTATCCGCGCTCTCCGACTCGAAGAGGCGCCACCACAATTTACCGTTGGCGAAGTTGCCCATGTCATCCGCAGCGCAAAGTCATCAAAGGCGCTGGGTCCGGACGGAATCTCAATGCTGATGTTAAAGCACTTGGATACCCCGGGAGTAGAGTACATGACCAAAGTAAAGTGCTCAATCTGTCGCTAGCCACTCACGAAGTTCCCGATGCCTGGAAAATGGGCGCTACTGAAGCCAGGCAAAGACGCAAGTAACGGAGATTCGTACAGGCCGATCTCCTTGCTTTCTCCAGTAGCAAAGACGCTTGACGCACTGCTCCTCCCCAGCCTGATCGAACACTTTCCTAGTGCTGATCATCAGCATGGATTCCGCAAGCAGCACAGCACAACAACTGCTTTACACGCCATCACCACACGTATATGTCGCGGCCTTAACCAGAACAAGCCTAACGACAGGACGGCCCTCGTGGCTCTTGACCTCACAAAAGCCTTCGACACGGTCAATCATGCCACTCTGTTCGAGGACATTGAAGAAACGTCCCTTCCGCCCAGTTTGAAACGTTGGGTCGTAAACTACATGTGTGGGCGCCAGTCATATGTAGAATTTAGAGACAGAAAGTCGAAGCCCCGTAGAGTTAAACAAGGAGTTCCCCAGGGTGGAGTTTTATCCCCGGCTCTGTTTAACCTCTACCTCTCTAAAATTCCTGCACCACCAGACGGCGTTGAAATTGTGTCGTACGCTGACGATTGCACAATTCTGGCGTCAGGACCTAAAGTGGATGACATTTGCGAGAAAATCAACTGTTACCTCACTGACTTAGCACGTTTCTTCACTGCGAGGAATATGAAAATATCCGCCTCCAAATCATCAGCCACACTGTTTACTGCTTGGACCGCAGAGGTGCGGTTGTCACTCAATGTGAAAGTCGATGACGTCAACATCCCGACCACCAACTACCCCAAAATCCTTGGGGTCACATTGGACAGCCTCTTTACATCCTCCGCACATGCTACAGCTATCTGCGATAAACTCAAAAGTAGGAACAAGGTCCTCAAGTCACTTGCCGGTAGTACTTGGGGAGCCGACAAGAAACCTTGTTGACCTCTTACAAAGCGATAGGTCGGTCTGTAGCAAACTACGCAGCACCTGTATGGTCGGCGAACGTGAGTACGACACAGTGGAAGAAAATTCAGACTTGCCAGAATGCCGCCCTTAGAACATCAACAGGGTGTCTTCTTATGTCCTCTGAGGACCATCTACATGAGGAGACGAAGGTTCTTACCGTGCGCAGACACAATTTCCTGTTGTCAAAGCAATACCTGCTAGGGTGTTTTCGCAGCAGTCATCCTAACCACCATCTCTTGAACAGGATGCCTCCACCCAGGCAGATCAGGTACGATCTTCATGATCTAGAGAGAGAGGTCCAGCGGTATAAGAGAGAACCTTTAGATCATCGAAACTATCAGGCAGGTTTGAACAACATTCACGCCGATGATGTCGCAGCAGCAGTATCCAGCTACCATGTGAATGTAGTGCTAGGGGAACATCCCCCGGAGATTTCACCTGAGGAGAAGGTACTACCTCGGCAGACGCGCGTGGTTCTGGCGCAGCTGAGATCTGGATGGTGCAGCCGCCTCAATTCTTACCGGGCACGAATTGATGCTAACGTTCCGGACATCTGTCCCGCCTGTCATCAGGGACCACATGATGTACTGCACCTCTTCAGTTGTCCGGCCAAGCCCACTCAGCTGACCCCCAGGTCTCTGTGGACGCATCCAGTTCAAATGGCGCGTTTCCTTCACCTGGATATCGAAGCAGATCCCCCATAGACGAACAAGACTTCAAAATAAATATATTGTTGTTACAACAACAACAACTGCTGCTCAAGAAAGTGTGCAAATCAACCTCAATTCGACGCCGTGCTCAGGAGCTTGGACTTCAAAGAACAACTTTGGCCATAATTTTGCACAAGGATTTGCATTTGTTTCCATTTAAGATTCAGTTGACACAAGAACTTCTTCCACAAGAGCATTTACGCCACCGTACATATGCCAATAGGATGTTACAGCTCGCCCCTGACAAGCCCGACTTTCATGAAATATTCATAATAAGTGACGAGGCACATTTTTATTTTAATGGATATGTGATCAAACAGAATAGTCGGTTCGGGGCAATAGAAACCCCTCAAATTATTCATCAGTCACTTTTGAATCCATTAAAAGTGACAGTCTGGTGTGCAATTTGGTCAGAAGGAATCATTGGACCTTACTTCTATGAAATGAAAACGTGGCGGTAACTGTCAATAGGAAGCGATATCGAGATATGATTTAAAACTTTTTAACACCATAACTGAATGCTTTGGGCTTGATTAACATGTGGTATCAACAAGACGGTGTCACATCGCTTACAGCCAGAATTACAATGGAATTACTGCGAGCCCTCCTTTCACAACAAGATATTTCAAAAAATGGTGATGTTGATTGGCCTACACGGTCGCCTGATCTGACTGCTCCGGACTTCTATTTGTGGGGATATCCGAAAAACAAGGTTTATGCAAACAAACCAGAAACGCTTGCACAACTCAAACAAAATATTCGTGATGAAATTAATAAAATACCGCGTGAAATGTGTGACAATGTAATGAAAAATGTGCTCAAAAGGGCTCGCATTTGTGAGGCTAACAAAGGCGGACATTTATCTGATATTGGATTCCATACATAATTGCCGACATTCAATAAAACATTTATCAAAATAAGATCCTTTCTTTTTCATTTAATCAAAAATTATAAACAAACAAAGTAGTATACCTTCCCGACGGACATGCACTACATAAAAATATGATAATTTTTAATTTATTTTGTTTATTATATAGGGTGATCCATCTAGAGGTATTTTTTCAATAGGGGTTTTTCAGATGATCCATCTAGGGGTATTTTTTCCATAGGGTTTTTTTCAGAGTTTACACGTGAGTTGCGTCAAACTTTATTTTTTTCTTTTCAATATTGTTTGCCATTTTATCATAGAAAGACTAACACTGCAACAACGTCTCCAAATTGTGTAACTGAATTATGGAAATGAGAAACGAGTAGATCCGCTGTTTTCGAACAATGGTTTATTCACTGATGAGGCTCAACGGCAACGTCAATAAATAAAATATTCGCATTTGGGCCGAAGAGCAACCAGAAGAGGTTCAAGAGCTGTCATTATACCCAGAGAAAACCATGTGGTTTGGTGCAGTTAATGAATGGGCTGGTGGAATCATCGGTGCATATTTTTTCAAAAATGATGATGGCCAGAATGTAAGCGGGAATGGTGCTCGCTATCGCGCCGTGATATCGGATTTTTGCTACCTCAAGTTGTAGCCCATAATCTTGACGACACTTGGTTCCAACAGGACGGTACCACTTGCCATACAGCTGCTCAAACAGTGGCTGTAATAAGAGGTCATTTCGAAGAGCAGCTTATATCACGTTTTGGATCGGTTTGTTGGCCGCCTAGATCGTGTCATATTACACCTTTAGATTTTTTTCTTTGCAGCTACGTAAAGTTCAAAGTCTATGCCGTCAAACTAGTTTTGATTCAGGTTTTCAAAGCCAGTATTACGTGTGATCTAGTTACGCTTTAATTAATTAAAAAATTCATCCAAAATTGCACCGTCCGAATGGACACCCTGAGGTGTAGTTGTGGACAACATTTGAAGGGAAATATATATTCAAAAAATAAATGGCATTCAATGTGCTTTCGAATGAACAATAAAGATTCCACATTCTATTTGATTTGATTGAATTTTGTTTCTGAGTCCGTCTAAGGGTGTTGGCTTGTTGGCGTAGACCAATGACTTGATGTGGCCCCATTAAAAGCAATCCAATGGCGTTAAATCGCATGAACGAGGTGCCCATTCGACCAAACCATTTTTTGAGATACTCACTCGTAACACGTTTACCGAATTTGCCTTACAGCAAATCGATTGTAAAGCGTGCTGTGTGGCTATAAGCACCGTCTTATTGAAATAAGATATCGACAATGTCAAGCTAATCCAATTCTGGCCAAAATTAAATTTTCTAACATCGCACGATTTTGCTCTTCATTGACGGTAACATGACGATTGTTTTCATTGACGAAAAAATACGGCTTAATCACACCTCCGGCATGAAAACCACACCACACAGTAATTTTTGGGGATGCAATTGTGTCTCTTGCAGCACACGTGGGTTTATTATATTTTGTTTATTGACAAAACCACTCAGCCAAAAATTTGCTTCGTCCCTCATCCTGTCGGTTGGAACGATTATTACGGCCGAAAATTGAAATAAGCGCTTTTAAAGTAGCTAACACCGACTCAGTATTCGGTAGTACTTTTTAATGACTTCCAAACGTTGGTCGTAAGTAAACTTTACCGTGATGAAAATGTTGACCTCGACTTACGTTTTGACACTGAAAGATCATTAAAAATGTTTGAGGGTGCGTTGACATAAAGATACGAAATTGTTGTCCCCATTGGAAAACCCTTTATTTTGATAAGATGTGCACGTGAACGTGCACGAAAAGAGTGTTTGACACGCCCTATTCTTATACATGCAGTACAAGGGCACCATTTGGCCCACTTTTGGTATTCGCATAAAATTGTAATACTATTCATACGTTTGTGCTGAAAATTAGTAAGAAGAAAATCGATAATAAATTAAAACAGCGGTCGAAAAATTGGAGCCTTAGCGACGCCGCTTTTTGTACCTCCCACACCAACAATAGAACCTGTAAGTAGATTGAAACCCACTAAACTTTTTTTCTACTGCCTAATTTCTAATTAATTTTGTTTTGCAATATGTTAATTTCAGCTTTGTACGATCAAAATTGACTTGTTTTCAATAAAATTGGTATGCCTTTGGCAATGAACGGAAAGACGGAAAATTTAAAATCCATGCATGGGTGAGGGTATAATTAACTCGGACCAACCTACTGAAACGATGTTACCGGTTAAAGAGGATTTGGACACAGCTATTCAAATCCTGTACTACTCGTATACCTAGGAATATTGGGTACTTAAGACAGAGGCAAAATATGACTGATGTCCACACTTGTATTCTTCATTTCCGGGTATCACAAATGAAGTACAAAAAGTTAAAACCGCTCTAAAGATATCAACAGATAAGCCTCCTGCAGTAAGCGGCTTACTAGCGAGGTATAGGTCGTGTGATCGAAGTGTGCACGACTATCATGCCAGTTAACCTCGTTCAACTCTCGTTTCAGTGGCGGGTTTCCACCTCGTAGGTGCCAGCAACTTAACGAGTAAGCCATCATCTCTAAGCCATGAAAAAATGTCATCATTAAATCCAATAGCCGTTCGGAGCCGACGTGAAGCAGTAGGTCCCGATCAGTGAATATAAGAATTGAATCGTGCACAGTTCACTGATTTGATAGAAATTTCACCCTGTTCCTTAACGGGATTTTGTAGGACTTAAGTCAGTAACTAGCGAGCCGATTTATTTCAGTTCAGTTATTTTTCTCTAAGTGTAAGTTTAACCATTCTCTAAATATATCAAATTATCTTGCATGAGTTCGAAAAAGTCAATTTACGCTTTATATATTTTCTTTACATGCTCACATACAGAAACAATACCACAATGCCGGAACAGGAATGGGACTCTATCTCACTTAAATCCGTTTTCATTCGAATTGCACTTGTCTATGACTTGATACGGATAAATGGGAATTTAAACAATTGAATTGAAATATAAGAGCCTTCGTGCAGTTTGCATTCAAGTGCAACAAAGGGGGTGTGGCAGGGGTGTATGGCAACCACCACCACCGTGTGGCAGCAATACGGTACGAAGATTAAGTTATTGGCCAGTATAACAATGGAAATAAAACAATTTAGAGATCTTAGGGAGGGAGAGAACAAAAGGGATTGATGTATTTAGATACCATTGTTGTATTTAAATAAACTTCATCAGAATAGTTAAGGATAAAAAGGACGTTTACTCAATTTAAGAATTTAGAAAATGTCAAATTTACCAATAATGCCTCTCAAATGTCCAAATATTGAACGTCATTGTGGTTTCTACGCGCGATTAAGAAGATGTCAAATTTACCAATAATGCCTATTAAATGTCCAAATATTGGGCATCATTATAGATTATATGCGCGGGCAATTAAACGCTCAAGTCTCCAAAGCGGATTTCCTTTAAAAGCTACACTACCATAAAAGTGTTTTTGTTCCAGGATTAATTGAGTACTCAGCAGCCAAAAATAACCCAAAATTATAAGCGGGAGTGGCTGATCGTTTGAAAATCGGTCGGCTTGTGTCTCTGTGACTCAGGAGTTCCCTAACAAAGGAACTTTAATCCACATTCAAGACAACCCCTTTAGGCGTTTTCAAGACACAGCCATTGCGTGTGGCTCCATTTGCCAACTGTTCCATGTGGAAAGGCGGTTAAAAGTACTTTATAAACAATTACCAAGCAACACAGCGAACAATTAACCTCTCCGATTTGATAATAATTAAAACTGATTTATGAACAAATCAACGCAATACTTCTTACAATCATTCACGACGCTGCGAATGCATTTTGTTTGAACATTTTGCGAGTGAGAAAAAAAACAAAAACAGTTTTGTGCAAAAAGGCCATAATTTAAAGTTTAAAATTCAGACATAAAACAACTGGAATTATGATTTATGGCGTTGGCGCAGACATAATAAAAACAGAAAGCAACAACACTTTACTTAGATATCGGCATAATTTATATGCATAAATTATTCAAAGGGGAGGAAAATTGTGTTTTTCTGGGCAAGCGGCAACTCAGGACCTGTGAATGTTCATTCCTAAACTGATAGAAGACGATAAAATGCGTGCTAAGTACGAGTTAATTAGATAATCGCACAGTGAAAGGAGCTTTAAGGGTATTAAATCGAAATAATTAGTACGTGGACAGTATTAGTAGAGATAAAGTTATCTTAAACTCAGAGTATTGCAGGGTTATTTTGAATAATCTGCCGGTAAGGCTCGGTTAACATTGCCAAATTGCTTCCAGTGTTTTTAGCCTTTTAGACCGTTAACTTTACACATTTCAACTGTAATTTAAAAGAAAAAAATCAATAAAAACTCAGAAAACACTACTTATAAATAAAATATTAATTTAAAATTTAGAACATTCCATTTCAATTCAAAATATTCAATAAACATTAAGAATATTGAATTTAAAATCGATAATATTCCATTTGAAATGTAAAAGACATAAATTAAAATGTAGAAAATAACGCTTTAAGTTTACAAAACATCATTTAACTTTAAAATATTCTATTTGAAATTTGCTCTATCTTGTCCGATTTAAGAATAAAAATCATTAAACATTAAATTCAAAAACATAGATGGAAATTCTGTATTTCAATTGAAGTTTAGAATATTTTAAACGGTTTCTCAGTTCAATAAGAGTTCCATTTTTTGTACGTTTTTTTGTGCAAGAGACAACTCACATACATTTATTGCGATTATTAAATATAGAGGGCTCAGCGAAAGAAGAACGCGTCATTATTTTGAAAACTTGTGAGAAATTTGGAAAGTTATGCTCAGACCTCTTGCAAACTTCGGTCATTTTCGGTCAAGAAAGTAACCTAATATGTCATTCAAAGTGGAAAAAATTAAAAAAACAACTGGGTCGGTTATGGACATTAAGTGTCCTGAACATCCACGTACCGGTCGGTCTCGCAGCGAATTTTAACAAAAGACATCCACCTTCATGCGTACAAAATTCATCTCACTCTCAGGAGCTAACCGGCAATTCGCTTAGTGGGTAATGGAGCAAAATTATTTTTATGCCACTTTTACAAAAATAGAAAACATTTCCGACGAGTTGCGTTTCCATCTGAAATGCACAAAATTGGCGAATTTGGGTTCTGAAAATGGTTATGCAATTAATGGGAAACCAATGCACCCACTACGAGCAGGCATCCTGAAAGGGCCTTACTTTTTTGAAGATGTAGTGACAGTAAACGCCAGTTTACGGAGTTCTTTTAGTCTTAACTGAACTAGCGAGTATGTGGACGCGCATGATACAATCTTAAGGGTTGCTATATATATTTCTGGCATCCTGAAAGGGCCTTACTTTTTTGAAGATGTAGTGACAGTAAACGCCAGTTTACGGAGTTCTTTTAGTCTTAACTGAACTAGTGAGTATGTGGACGCGCATGATACAATCTAAAGGGTTGCTATATATGTTTCTGGCTAGGTGTTGCCTGGCGCCATCTGACATTTCCATTGAAAAGTTTGACATTTTTTAGCATAAACGTACTCAGAACGTTTTGACGTACGACCAGCATTTGTGTTGTTTACAGTGACTTGAAAAAATCAATTTGGCAAAAAATGGAATTAAGTCGTGAACATGTTCGTGCGATCATTTTTCACAACTTTCGACGTGGATTATCACGACAAAAGTGCTTCGATGCACTTAAATCTTTGTATGGCGATGAAGCACCATCCTTTAGCACTGTGAAAAACTGCCTTAATGAATTCAATCGTGGCCGAAGCTCGCCTAAGGACGAAGGGCGTTAAGGTCGTCCAAAAACTGCCGTGGTGCCAGAGAACATTGATGCCGTGCATGAACTGATAATGATCGTCATGTGACATACCGTGAGATAGAGGCATCCACCAGCATACATTCGATATTGCATAAACACCTGGCCGTAAAAAAAGGTTTGTTCTTGTTGGATCCCGCACAATTTGACAATCGCTCAAAAAAAAAGGCTCTTGTCGATTGGTGTTAAAAAATTTTGAAAAAATACCATCACGGTGCTTCAAAAGAAAAGTTTATAAGATCTTCACAGGTGACGAATCATGGATCTATGCGTATGAGCCCGAAACAAAACAGCAATCGACCGTGTGCGTTTTTGAAGACTATCCAAATGCAACGAAAGTTGTTCGTGGAAGCAGCACATCGATGCAAATGGCCGCCAGTTTCTTCGGTAAAACTGGTCATGTGGCTACTGTTCCGCTTGAGCAACGTAGGACTGTCAATTCTGAGTGGAACACCACCATTTGTTTGCCTGAAGTCTTCGGAGAAACTCGAAAAAAGAACCATTGTGCACCATGACAATGCTAGCTCACACACATCGGCTCAAACCAGCGCCTTTTTGACCGCCCAAAACGTCGAATTGATGGGTCATTCGCCGTACAGGCCTGACTTGGCACCCAATGACTTATTTTTATTCATCAAGAAAAAAATGCGTGGTCAACGATTCTCGTCGCCAGAAGATGCTGCGTCCAAAAACCATGTTTTGGAGGTGTCTCAATCGGAGCGGAAAAAGTGCTTCGACAATTGGTTTGAGCGCATGCAAAACTGTATAAATCATGCTGGAGAATACTTTGAAAAACAATAAAACCATTTTTGATGATAAATAACTTTATTTTCAATATTAGGCCAGAAATATGCACAATGATTCTTGTTTGTTTTTCGCAATTCTTCGACGATTTCAGGCAAACAAATTGTGGTTTTACTCAGAATTGATCGTCTTACGTTGCTTAAGCGGAACAGTCGGTACATGACCAGTTTTGCCGAAGAAAGAGGCGAACATTTGCTTCGAAGTGCTTCTTCCACGAACAACTTTCGTTGGATTTGGCTCGTCTTCGAAGACACACAAGGCCGATTGCTGTTTTGTTTCAGGCTCATACGAATAGATCCATGATTCGTCACCTGTGACGATCTTATAAACTTTTGAAGCACCGCGATCGTAGTTATTCAAAATTTCTTTGCACCAATCGACACGAGCCTTTTTTAACGATTATCATATTGTGAGGGATCCAACGAGAACAAACCTTTTTACGGCCAGGTGTTCAAGCAATATCAATTGAATGCTGCTGGAAGAAATGCCCAAGAATACCTCTATCTCACGATATGTCACATGACGATCTTGCATTATCACTTCACGCACGGCATCAATGTTCTTTGGCACAAGGTCGTTTTTGGACGACCTTCGTCTTTAAACGAGCTTCGGCCACGATTAAACCAGTTTTTCACAGTGCTATAGGATGGTGCTTAATCGCCATACAAAGATTTAAGTTCATCGATGCTGTCTTGTCGTGATAATCCACGTCAGAAGTTGTGAAAAATGATCGCACGAAAATGTTCACGAGTTAATTCCATTTTTTTTGCCAAAATGATTTTTTCAAGTCACTGTAAACAACACAAACGATGGTCGTACATCAAAAAGTTCTAAGTACGTATATGCTAAAAAATGTCAAACTTTCGAATGGAAATGTCAGATGGCGCCAGGCAACACCTAGTGTTGTCTAGGCCAAAACTATATACATATGGAAACCCTCGTGAAATAAGAAGCCATCATCCTGCCGGATTTCAAGATCCTAGGTTTAACCGTTAACCGCCATCGTTCTTTCAACAGACACACCGTCAGACGGAAAAACATGGCTAGATCGTCTAAGAATTTTACGAGACTAAAAATATATACCTAATGGTGTCTCTGATCAATGTTGTTGTTGTAGTGCCGGGGTGACAGCTCTTGGCCGAAGAGTTCCTCCTTCGGGTCGATCCGGTATATAGAACCGGCTGTCGAGGGAACGTCTATAGAGGGTCTCTGATCAATATTTCTTGGCTTTGAAACCGGAATGACAAATTAAGTAAGTATATCAGCCACCCTTCGGCGAGCGACATATGAATACTATTTGAATTTTAAAATATTCTATTTGTAATTCAAAAAATGCAATTGAAATTCAGAAACCCCTAATTAAAATTTAAAGGTCATCTATTAAAAATCATTATATTTCATTTAAATAAAATTAATCCATGTGAACAAGTTAAGAGTTTAACGTTGATTTCATTTTGTTAAAAGGACGAATGGTTCTTTTTTCCACCAGTATGTCTATTCTTGCATGCCAATGTCACGCGTTCAAAATATAATCTTTATATCTCTTAGGGTTCAGGGTTGTGTGGGCGTTGCCACGCCCGCTTGACCAATCACTAGAAAACGTAGCCCACAAACATTACCTGGCTTAAGGTAACATAATGTGAAAATATGGTATCGATCGGAGTTTATAGTAGGGATATATTAGCAAAAACTCCAAAAAATAGTATAAATGAAGCAAATTTTCCAAAGGTTTCCTCAGTTCTTATGTGGGGAAACATTTATCTCTTGACCAATCAATACCAAAAAAAAAATGTTGGCCACCTCGCTTCAAAATTGCGAATGCTTTTCTCTCTTAGACTTTTAAGACAAATCTAACTTTTAGAAACTGATGTATCTATAATATAACAATACATGCCTCACACAATTTTATTGTTTTTTAACCTTAAAACTTTTGGTCAGAGTCGGAGTCATGCACATAACTCCAGACACATTTTCAAAACCCATACTCCACAGAAAAAAGTGCTAAAACTGGCACTCTACTGACACAACGATTACACGGCAAAGTGGAGACATAATGAAATTGTATTTCATAATAGAATGTTTGCCTTTTCCAATAAGCCAATAATACTTCATATGTCGATATCAATTTCGGAATTTTTATCAAGAAACTTCGCATTGGACCACCAATTCGACGTTTTTTGAATATTTTAGTAGAGGCAATTTTGTCTAGTCAATCTTACTTTACTAGACAGATTGAATGTAATTTAGTTGGACTTCTGGCGGAATGCATGTACATCTGCTGTCATATTTAGTTCGATAGAGTTAAGCGAATTATTTACTATGCAAAAAGGGATCGGGGAACTTATAATCCCATAACTCGATATGAATATAAATGCCTAATACAAAATTGCCTTCTGTCGTTGAGTGAGGCTTATGGTTTTAAAGTGATGCACAAATGAAAGCATCGCTGGACGGCTAAGGGACATAGAGAAGTCGTCTTTATAGAAACGTTCAACACTGGCGACAGTTCAGACTAAGGAGGTTTATGGTTTTGGTGGGTAACCCTAAAACACGGAAAACAGACAGAACGATCCGAGAATTGTTTAACTCAAGATAAAATGTTGTATCGTTGCTGACAAAAATAAAAAGAATATAAAGAAGACATCCCATTGGATTTGTACCAGTTAAAGTCCAATTAGTCTTGACGGTTCACGGTGGACGGTTGATTCTGCAACCTGCAGAAGTCTACCGTCGTCAACCGTCAAACTGTAGTTATTTCCCTCTAAAGGCCCAATTAGTCTTGACGGTTGACGGTGGGCGGTTGATTCTGCAACCTGCAGAAGTCTACCGTCGTCAACCGTCAAACTGTAGTTATCTCCCTCTAACACATGTAAAATGCAACCTCAACTGAAACAGCTGATTTCCTACCGTCCACCGTCAACTGAATGGACCTTTAACCGATAATAAATTTTAATAATAAACAAAAAAAAAATTTTATAGACTTACCTGAAAATTGAGGTACAGCAATAAGGCATTGTCTTCAAAAATTTTCAATAAAATGGGTTTATGGATGATTGTCCTTAAGCTTTTTTCAACGGTAGTACCGCTATTAAGCATTATCTTCTGTTTTCCATAACATGGGTTTATAGATGATTCAGCTGTTGTTATTTTCAACGGTAGTGGTGTCGTCTCAACAATAAATATACATTTCGGATGCTTTCCAGATACACAAGTATAAAGATCTTCATGTAGCTTGCTCCAATAGCTGTTGTGTCGTTCAAGATTCCAGCATCTCTCAAAGAACAGAGGACTCATGCTCGTCGATCATGGGATATTTGCAATTGAGGTCTATCGCCTTACTTTTTGAGCTGATGCAACGCAATAAATATCCACTATATCTCCATTAATTGTCAAATCTTAGGAACAGCACCAAAATGATGTCAACAATGTATGCATCTGCACAAAATAATTTTAATTTTACAAATTTTTAGCTTTGCCAAGCTTAGCTTTGCGCGAAATAATTGCTGATTGATTCTTCTTCTTTTTGTCCAGTATTTTGTTGTTTTTATTGAGGACATATACAGAAGCTGAGTGCATTGACGCAATCGACAACTCTTGCCCTTCCTAATTAAAATGAGCGCCGTGCGAGTACATACGTTTGTAAATATAAGTAGATACATATTTTTTGATTTATTTTTCGTTGCTTTTTTGTTGTACAAATTTATTTCAAAATATTCTCACCTCATTAATAAAAAGTTACATGGACTTTAGACAACCGAGATTTTTTTTTTTGAAAAAATTTTCAGTACTACATTGATGTCGTGTTCCAAGGTTAAAAGGCTCTAAACACGCCAGGTTGCAACGAAGTTTATGTCTGCTTAAAATTTTTATGAAAGTGCTGGTACACCAAAGATACACGTATTTAAATCTTTAAAATGGCTCTCCTGAACAAAACTGGTTTTTACCCTTAGGTCCGTTTCTATTTTGCGCGTCACATATATTGAGTTATTTTTTAAATATACATACTGATATATTTTGAAAACATTTTATTATTATATTATTGCAATATATTTGACTACACACACAGAAAACTATTTTATTGCAGCAACCAAATTCGATTTTAACAGAATTTTAGAAGCCGCTTATAGTAGTAGTATTTTTGGTTTAAGTCTCGATATATAGGGATGGATTGCAACACCGCAATATTCAATGTTCCATAATGAAAATTCAGTATTTATTCGACTTTTGTATTTTTAAAGACTATTGATTTAGAAAATGTATGACCTTGCTTATAAAATATAGTATATACAGTTTGTAAAACAAATCGTAAGAAGCCTAATATTGGTTTGAAATAAAAACAAAAGAAATAACAGAAACTTTTTTATATTAATTTTTAGACAATCATTAGGTCTGTACCCACCGAAGCTTTTTTCTTAAGCTGTGTTTTTCTTAACTTCCGCTTACCTAAAATTCAATGAAATATTTGGTGAAAACTTACAAAAGGTTACTATTATCGGAGTGTCAGCATATAAAAGGTTACTATTATCGGATTGTCAGCATATAAAAGCTCTGCCGCATATTCTTTTTACGTTTAAGACACCTATTTTAAAGGTTTTTGGAACTACCGGATGCTGAAAAATACGCACAGTAAGAAGATAAAGCTTTGGTGTGCCCGAACTTTTATATTTAATTTTTTTTCAATATATAATTAATATATAAATTTAATATAAAATTTAATAAATATGAGATATAACAATTTTTTTCAGCAACGTTTGCAAAAAAAGTTTATAATTTCCTCTTAAACCAGGACAAAAAAAGTATCTTAATTCACTTATAAACGATCATAAGGTCAATATTTGGTAAGTTTTCTGGCTGTAAAAATTACAGCTTGCATACTTCTTTCTTTAAATCCAATTAGATTTTTAAAATCGTATTCGATGTCCTAGTCGCGGGAATGTTACCAAATTTTAAGTTTTCGGCAATTTTTTTTAACAATTTAAAATTTGCGTACTTTGTTTTTAAATTTTTAAAACAGAGTTATTCTCTTCACTTAATTCTCTTCTTCCTACCAAAAAAACTTCCGCACAAAAAGGCCCCTTTCACACTAGGCAATTTTACTTGTCGCAACTCCCAGTTTAATTGAGAGTGGGGGTAGAGAAATGGAAAGGGAAAAAACTTGCTCTTTCTGGCAATTCCTTTTGTGTTTTTCGTAGTGTGAAGTTGGCTGAAGTTTATTTTGACATTATGTTTTTATAATTTTTATAATAATTTTACATTAAAATTATAATTAATCAAATAAACAAATTTATTTATTTTCCGATGTATTTTTCACACAAAGCTAAATGTTATAAACCGCAAAATATCAGAAAATGCGATAAGGAAAACAAAAATTTACAAAACCAAACTGCCTCGAAACAGGAGGCAAGTTCAAAAATGGAAACGTAAAATTTGGCTCAAGTAAAATTTCCTTGTATGAAAGGGAACAAACATCGGTATTAGTGTAATTCTAGTGCGTAAAACATGTTTTACATAAATATTTTTTTTCGGTAGGTAATTTAAGTACAACAATTTTCTTTTTTAAATTCTGAACTTTGAGTAGATTTTACTTTTACGCCACTGAAGAAACTAGGTAAAGCGAATGGTTTTTGCATCATTATGCACAGGATTATAATTTGGAAACAAAAATGCTCAATAGTTAAATATTTTTATTTTTAGGTTATATAACTCCTTTAAAGTAAGTTGAAGGAATTTTAGAATGAATATCTAGAACAAAAGAGCTATGAAAATTAAATCAAATAAATAAGTAGCAAACATCTCCCTAGATAATAATTGTATACGTACATCTTGAAAGGTGCGGCGCACGGCGCTCATTATAATTAGGAAGCGCAAGAGTAATCGACTGTACTAGCGCACCCAACTTTTGTATATGTCCTCAATGACAACAACAAAATATTTGGAAAAAAGAAGAAGACTCAATCAGCAGATATTTTGCGCAAGGCCTAAAGGCCCATTTAGTCTCGACGGTTGACGGTAGATTCTGCAACCTGCAGAAGTCTACCGTCGTCAACCGTCAAACTGTAGTTATCTCCCTCTAACACATGCAAAATGCAACCCTCAACTGAAATAGCTGATTGCCTACCGTCCACCGTCAACCGTCGAGACTAAATGGGCCTTAACTTGGAAAAGCTAAAATTTTGTAAAATTTAAATTGTTATATTGTGAAGATCTATTATTTACATCAATTTGCTGCTATTGTTAAAACCTGACAATGGAGATAAATTCAATATTTATTACGTTGCATCATCTTGAAGCAGAAGACGACAGTAACTCCATTGGAAATTTTAATTAATGTGTTCCTTCTTCCAGATAACATTTAAGAGATGCTGGAATCTGGAACGACAGCAATTCTATTGAAACAAGCTACCTGGCTATCCACATACATATGTGACGCGCAAAAAAGAAAGGGACCTAAGGGTAAAAACCAGTATTGTTCAGGAGAGCCATTTTAAAGATTTAAATACGTGTATCTTTGGCCGACTTCACATTTTTGGGGAAGGGATCGGTCTCATTCGGTGTTCGATGTTGTCCACATCAAAAAAAGTGAAAATTGATTTTTTTTACCCTTAGGTCCCTTTCTCTATGCGCTGTCACATATCGAGCCATAAGCGCTAACCTATCGTAAGTGAAAAAATGCAAATTTTACAGGAGACGGTTTTTATTATTTATTTCAAACAACTTTATTAAAAATGCAAATGTTTTAATGCAAAAATTTAAGATTTCTACCTACTCATATAACTGTATCAAAAAACAAAAAAAAATCTGAACACATTTGCGATTGCTGCAGCAATTTGATGTGTGACTTACGATAAAATTGCTACACAATAAAATTTAAACAATCATTTACGATAAAATGCAAAAGCTTTTTTTTTGATGTTTTACTAACAATTTTGTCATTTTAAAAATACAAAACGATGAGGCTTGTCCTAACGATTATTTTTCAGCAATAAAATTTTTTTTCCAAAAATTTGACTTACGATAGGTTAGCGCTTATGGCTCGATATGTGTATACATGTATTCTTCCAAAAACATCTGAGATTAATTTTAATTTTTTTTAATTGTGACGGCACCACTACCGTTGAAAATAAATAGCTACAGGAGGATGATCTATAAAGCCATGTTATGGAACACATTAAAAGATAATGCGTTATGGCGGTACTGCCATTGAAAAAAACTTCCGGATAGGCATCCATAAGCCCATTTTCCAGAAAAGATTTGTAAACAATGCTTTGTTGCAGTACGTCACTTTTGAGGTATGTCCATTCACATATTTATGTTTATTATTGACATTTAATATCGGTTAACCTGTAACAAACTTGTTGGTTGCCATGTTTATATTCTTTTTTAGGTGTCAACATAGATTCAGCATTTTATCTTCAGTTAAACAACTCCCGGATTGTTCTGTCTGTTTTCCCTGTTTTAGGAGCACTCAAAATTGCAAAACTCCTAAGTTGGAATTCCCGTCAGTGTTGGACTTGTCTATAACGACAACTTCTCTATGTTCCTTAGCCGTCCAGCGATGCCTTAACTTGCGCTTTACCTGAAAACCATTGGACTTACTCGAGGGCAAAAGACAATTTTGTATTGAGTATTTAAATTCAAGTCGATTTATGGGATTATAAGCTCCCTGATCCCTTTTTACGTAGGAAATAAGTCGCTTAACTCTATCAAACCAAATCTGACAGCAGGTGTACATGCATTCCACCAGAAGTCTAACTAAATTAGAATAGATCTGTGGTGTTTGTGGAAAGTCTAACTAAATTAGAATAGATCTGTCTAATAAGATAAGATAGAAGACTAGACAAAGTTACCTCTGCTAAAATATACCAAAACGTCCAATTGGTGGTTCAACGCAATGTTTCTTATTCAAAATTCGGAAATTGTTTTCGACATATTAAGTATTATTGGTTTATGGGAAAAGGCAAACATTCCAGTTATCTAGGGAACACAATTCCATTCATGTCACTGCTTCGCCGTGTTATCCTTTAGTCACTAGAGTGTCAATTTTAGCACTTTTTTCGGTTGAGTGGTGTTTGTGGAAATTTATCCGGGTCATGTGCATGACTCCAACTTTGACCAAAAATTGAAATGTTAGGAAATTAAAAAAGTGTAATAAAAATTGTGTGAAACAAGTATTTTTGTTTTATAAATACATCCCATTCTAAAAGTTTGTTGAAGTACTGGCAGACTTGTGCCGGTGCAATTTTGTTAACAATCCATCATTGAAGATAATATTAACTTAGTCATTCATTTCCAACCTTGAAATACTGGTTGAAGTCCCCATAAAGTATATATAATCAGATATGTCGTAAAATTCAAAGATGTCCGTCCTTCTGTCTGTCTGTGTGTAAAAAGCAGTTCGCACCTTATGAGGCGAGGCGTCTAAAAATAAATGTTGGTATTTAAAATGGTCAAGAGATACCTTTTTTTCCCGCTAAAGGACAGAGGAAACCTCTGAAAAAAGAGACACACTGGTGGTAAAGAGGGACCGTTCGTTGTACAATTTTAACAGATTGATATCAATGATTAGCAAATTTTTTATATATCGAATATGTTCATGAAGTTAGATACCCATTTCTACTGAACTTATATCGGTATGACTATATAAGTTGGTATGTACGAGGGTTGCTATTTATATTTCGGGTCCGGCTATAAAAACAATAACTTATCATTGGAAATGGTTTTATTGTTTTTCAAAATATTCTCCTTAAAGATCAATACACTTTTGCATGCGCAAAAAACAATTTTCGAAGCACTTTTTCCACTCCGACTGAGACACCACCAAACATAATTTTTGAACGCTTCGGGCGATGAAAAACGTTGACCACGCATTTTTTTCTTGATGCTAGGGAATAAGAAGCAGTCATTGGGTTCCAAATCAGGGCTGTACGGTGGATGGCCCATCAATTCGACATCTTGAGTGTTCAAATAGCTCATCCTTTCAGCTGATGTGTGAGAGCTCGCATTGTCGTGAGATCCAAGATTCGTCACCTGTGACTATGTTATACACTGCCTTTGAGCTACCGCAGTTATACTTTTTCAACATCTCTTTGCACCAATCCATACGAGCCTTTTTTTTAAGCATTCGTCAAATTATGTGGGATCCAACGAGAACAAATTTTTTGCACGGCCAAATGAGCATGCAATATCTTATTGATATTTGTCATACTAATGCCCAAATATGCCTCAATCTCACGTCACATGTCGGCCTTGCTTTATCAGTTTACGCACAGCATCGATGGTTTCTAGCAAAGTGACCGCAGTTGGACGTTCTTCACGAAATTCATCCTGGAGCGAACGGCGTCCGAGACTGATCTCTTGCTACCAGCGATTAACATTGGTTTTTGATGGTGCTTCATCGCCAAAAGTCGAAAAAAGGTGATTTAAACACTCTTGCCTCGATAACCCACGCCGAAAATCGTAAAAAATCATCGCATGAAAATGTTCACGGGATAATTCCATTTTTTGACTGAGATGAATTTTTCAACACCCTGTAAAGAAAACAATTCGCCCTCAAATGACAAAACGTTCTGAGTGAAGTTATGCTGAAAAATGTCAATGTTTCCAATGGAGGTTCCAGTTTGCATCTGGGAACACTAGTATTGGCAGGACCCGAAATAACGCATGATCCATTTCGAGGTTCCCTACTTTTTTAAAGAAAAGAACACAGAAAATTCAAATTGAATGGGGAATATTTTTTTATCATTTAAAGGACCTTCTTTGGCATTTATTTTTTGAAGACTATGTCTATCAAATGTTGGCCGCGGCTACGTCTCAGATGGTCCAATTTTCGATGACTCACTCGTTCGAGCATTTAGACTCGTAACTTGCGAATGACACGCGTGATGTTTTGCTTCAAGACCTGAATCGAAGCGGGTTTGTCCGCATAAACTTTAGACTTTACATATCCCCACAGGAAAATGTCTAACGGTGTGTTATCACACGATCTTGGTGGTCAATCGACCGGCCCAAAACGTAAAATTATCTGCTCACCGAAGTGTTCTCTCAATAAATCCATTGATTGATGCGATGTGGGGGAAGTGGCGCCGTCTTGTTGAAACCAAATGTCGCCGAAATCACGAGCTTCAATTTCAGGTCGGTTATCATAGCACGATAACATTGACGGTTACGTTCTCACCGGCATCATTTTTGAAGAAATATGGACCGATTATTCCACCGACACTACTCACACGTGATCTGTCAAAATTGAAAAAAGTATCTCTACTTGGGTCACCCATTTTTACAGATCTTCATAAAATTCTTAGACGATGAAGCCATGATCGTCCGTCTGTCAATCCAAGCGCAAGATAGTGATCAAACGAATCATCCTATGATTCTGAAATTATGCATTATAATGGTTTATGGTCATAAGCTGTTTGGGATTGTAAATGGGCGAAATCAGGCTCAGGGGGAAAAAAGGTTTTCCTTTTAGGGAATAACGGTATCTTGGTAAAAAGTATACTTTTCAAATCATAATTTTTTTTGTGAATGGACAATGGTAAAAATGTTTCTGTAATTTGGGACGCACTAAATACCTCAAAAAGGGCACTGTTGCTGGACTTTTTGACTCATGTGCATCGAAATAGGTCCCGCATGGTTACAATGGCGAATAGTAGTCAATATGTACATGTAGGTACTTAATTAAAATCAACTTTTTGACTCATGTGCATCGAAATAGGTCCCGCATGGTTATAATGGCGAATGATAGTCAATATGGACATGTGGGTACTCAATTAAAAGCAACTTTTGCTACTAATCTTATAATAAAATACTTCTGAAGTTTTGATTCAAATCAGGGAAGGACGCATGGGCCGAAACGACTCAAAACCGGACCTTTTTCTGCGGACGGTGGTTCTACCTGGCCAAGCTTAACGCCGTTTTTACTTGTTCTTATTATATCGAGCCCTAACTGCGAAAAAGACGTAAGCTCCAAAACAGGAACATATTACTTTTTAAGGATTCTGATGCATTTAAATCTGATAGATCTTTGTAAATATTATTCGGCCCAATAACGGTTGTCGCCGTCGTCGCGAATTGAAGCGAGGCGACAACATTCGTATTATGGTTGTCGCTTTTTGTCGATAGCGACGAATGGTTGGGATTATCGTCAAAGTGAAGTCGGTGTTTGAGAATATCTGTCGCCTTGTATTGTTGGGGCGCCGTTGATTTTTTTTGAGGCGACGTTGATTTTTTGCACATTTTGCAATTCGGTACTTCCCGTTTAGAAACATAAACAAAAAATAAATAATGAAAATAACAAGCACGAAACAATTTGAAATTCTAGTTGCCGAACTGGAAAAAATCATCGTTTGGCAAAGGGGTTTTCCAAAGGCCACGTTCCGGCTAATTTCAAATCGGATTTGGAGGCCATTGCAACAAAATTTAATGCAAGCGGGCCTCCGGTAAGAGACACCGATGGCTGGCAAAGAGTAAGTTTTGTTTATAATTTTTTTTAATTTTTGTTATAAAATGTTTATGAAATCCTTATAGGTTGGAAAGGACTTTAAATTCAAAATCAAGAAGAAACTCGTGCACAATAAGTGCGAAGCCAATAGCACTGGAGGAGCCATATTCAGGCAAATGACTGCAAATTTGCTGCAGATCGAAAAGTTGCCTAACCCACAGGGTGGTTGCCTTGGAATCGAAGAGACGGTGTTAGAGAACATTGAAATGGACAGTATTGTTATAGGATACGGGCAGGTAGAGACACAGTTGACGGCGAAATCGATCATTTAGAAAGAACCGTAGAAGCTCCTCGCTCATCTGGGACAAATGTTGGTAAAAAAAACCCTCCAGAAAGGAGGAAACACTTTAATTAATGACAGAACATTCTAAGCTTAAAGAGAGCAGTAAAATATTGGCGGATATTAAAAATTATTTAAAAGAAAGCGTGCGGTTCCAGCGCAAGCGCTTCCACATTAAAGAAGAGAAACATGAAATGTTAAAAGAAAAAATACAAAAAGGATGACGCAGACAGAGAGCTTGAACACATTTTTACGTTTTCTAGAAAAAGACTTTTGTTTTGTGCGGACTTTGAAATAAAACCAATTTTCTAACATTTATCAGACAATAACAAAAGACTGTAGCTAACTTATTTCTTTATTCAGTGAATATTCAATAGGCGTCTTTCAACTTTTCCTGCTTACAGTATAAATTTCTTTATCGCTACATATTTACACATATTTTAAATTGTTAAGGCAAATATTTTTATTAACATTAATTTTTTTTCTGTTCACTTAGTGGCTTCTTCAGTTAAGGCGATCAACGGGGCTCTCAACTTAATTTCGACCTATTGTTCATACCATGGAATAAACTTCATTTGGATAATATTTCTCATTTTAACTGTTTAACTCGATACTCATAAGTTGTCCAATACCTACACTAAGCAAAGCTACTCCAAATGTGGCTTTCGACACAAATGAACAAAAACCGAAATGTTTTAAATTGATTGCTGCAAATTACTTTAATTTACTCACTGATTTTTTGATAACAAAAACAACAGCCAGAGCAGCAGCAACAAAAGCAACAACCAACAGCCCAACATACGTAAATCCTTTTAAACAACATCAGCAACATTGGCGAATTAGTTGTTATCTCACAAAATGAGCCGAAACAAACGAATGGACATAAACTGGCGGACAGACGGACGAACATTCGTTCCGACAGACACTGTCCAACCTATGGATTTTAGACTAAGCTTTAATATTTTAAATACTCTGTTCGCGTAAATCCTGCCAGCCGGCCTTCGGTTGGCAAATATCACCGAACGATAGAGCGAATGAGTAGAGGAGGAGAAATGGAAGAGGAGATGAAATGGCTGAACAGAATTCCAGCCGTATATGGATTTGGAAATAAAATTTATAGCCATCATTGATGAATTTGAAATGTTTACAAATTGCAAATGCACAAACATCCAAAAAAAAGTGAAGCAACAAAAAAACAACAGCAGAAAAACTGCTGCAACCCGTATGTGTGGCATAGGAAGAGAAAGAGAAGCCTTGTCTGTCGTTCATGTCATGTGATACCTCTAAACAGCACCAGCTACAGGAACACACAGCCACACACAGTTGTGAAGTCTACTCTGCATACAGCGACCACCAGCCATCCCATAGCCACAGCCTGCCAAATGTCAGGAGACGAGTGGAGAGTATAGACAACACACATATTTACTGGCTAAGCGCTGCCTTAGTAGCTTGCCAGGAGAAACATACGGACAAATAATCAAGGAAGCTCCACTTTGAGCCGAGCACCAGGAAAAACGCCAGCAAAAAAATATATAAACATGAAATTCTACTACAATTGGTTAAGTCGAATCGTATGTGCCCTTATTATTGCTCTGTGGAATGAGGGACTAAATATTGAATTGACCTGGAGCAACGACTAAGAGGATTCAGAATTGAATTTAGGCTTTAAACTTAACGATGAAGAAACATTATAATACCAAATCATACAGAGTGGCTGATGAAAGCCGCTACAAAAAAAATATCTTTTTCTATTAAATGAATCTGGTTATTTTTTTATTTTGCAAATTGATTTTTAGATTCAACAAAAATGGATAACTGGGACACTGAAACAAGAAATTGGACAGTCCGCCGCTATCACGCACATAAATCCGAAGTTTCGGTTCAAAGAGAGTACGGCAATCTTCCGAGCAGATGGACCATAATGAGACTTGTTAACACCAAATGAAACCAACATTGGTTTGCAAAAACTACAATTAGCAAAACCGACATGGTTTCTATGACAGCCCTAGCCCTAACATAAAACTAAGTATATAATACTTTTATAAACCAACTTAAAAGGTTTCGCCAAACGAGAGGATGCAAAATGTAAGTCGAACAAGTAAAAATGTTTTTAAGTTCGGCCAGCCACTGAATAGCACATACCATGTATCTTTCCAGAAGTACACGTAAAATAAAGATATGGTTACTACATGGTCATGGCAAAAATAATATGGTCTCTGCTATAAAAGCATGTTCCACACAACCATAGAATTGTTTTTTTTTAATATTATTTTGACAATAGCATGATTGCGGCAATATTAATATTGTTGAAATGTGACAATAGTATTATTGCCAAATTTCAAAATGAAAATATGGTTGCAGCAACAATAAAAATTTGGTTGGTGCAACAAAAGTAGTTTTTTTTATGGGTTTTATGTTAACAACAATATGATTGCGGCAATCATACCGTATGATATAATAAAAATAGTACTTTTTATCTGTAACTTAACATTTTTCAAAACAAGCGCTTTGGATTTGTATAACTGAAATATTTTAAATAAATGAATCACCTACAGGGTGGCTGATGAAAGCCGCGACAAAAAAAATTAATATCTTTTTCTATTTAATGAAACTGGTTATTTTTTTTTTATTTTGCAAATTGATTTTTAGATTTAACAAAAATAGATAACTGGGTCACGCACAGAAATCCGTAGTTTCGGTTCAAAGAGAGTACGGAAATCTTCCGAGCAGATGGACCATAATGAGACTTGTTAACAGTTTTGCCTAGCATGGGACAGTCAACAGAAGACCTTACCACAAAACCCTTCAGTTCGGACGCAGGAAACGATCGCTGCTGCCATACAAAACAATTCAAGATTTTTGACAAGAAGCGCATCTGCTCAAATGGCTAGGAGCTGGCAGTCATTGCAGGCACTTATGCACAAAGATTTGGACTTATTCCCATATAAAATTACAATGGCCAACGCTTGAAATTTGCCAGAAGATGCTTCAAATGGCGGGATAGGGCGGACACATGTTGAACTGTCTTTTCATGTCTGACGAGGCAACATAAACAAACAATTTTGTCGAATATGGAGTGCTTCCAACCCACAGATACTCCATGAGGCGGAATTGCATCCACTTCGTGTCACAGTGTGGTGTGCAGTTTCATCACGCTGCATTGTCGGCCCTAATTATTCGAAGAAAACAGTCACACCGTTACGGTTACTGGAGAACGTTACTTCAGCATATTGAGAGAGTTTTCCTATCCAGAATTACGCCAAATGAGAATTTCTTTTAACTCTGTGTGGTTTCAGCAAGACGGTGCTACTCATCACATAGCCCGGCCTGTTATGACAGAATTGCGACGAAAATTTCCCAATAATCTGATATCCAGAAACTTCAAATTCCGTTGGCCCCCCAGTTCGCCTGACCTTACTGCACCTGACTTTTTCTTGTGGGGTTATTGCAATCTGGAAGTCTACAAAGCAAAACCAACTATTTTGAATGAACTAAAGCAATCCATTCGAGAAACAACAGCGGCTATTCCTGTCTCAACTCACCGAGCAGTAATGAACAACTATTTGGTTAGGTGCCGCACATGCATCAACGCGCAGGAGGCATTTAAATTCCATTATTTTTAAAACTAATTAAGCAAAATTTAATAAAACTGAATGAGCTTTAACATGAATCAAAGACAAATGAATTCCATACACTGAGTATGGCAATATTCATCATCTTAATGTAGCAATATTCATCAGCCACCCTGTATCATTGGTTCCTTTTTTACCGCTTTCGATAACCAATTTCTTTTTGGCGGCTAACAAATGTACTAATCCATGGATAAACTAAAGCCACCAGTGGCAATCAACGCTCAGGTCTACCGTGAAGAAGCATCATTTGTTGTTGCCGTTGTATGGTTAAATGCTTTCGCGAATTGATTTTTGGTGTAAACGATGTGCAATTTTAATGGATTGCAAAACAGATAAGAAGTGAAAAAGGCATTTTTCCTCTACTCTCGTAAAACTGCTGCTGTACACACACACTCTCAAACACACTCACACATTCTTGTCCTGGCGTTGACTTCAGTCAAGAAGCAGCCACTAAAAAAAAGGGATCAAAGTCATGTTATACTGCATTTGTGGAAGTTTTAATTGAATTTACTTTGATTTTGTCACGCCGTACAATGTTTCCGTAAAGCAAATGTTTTGACATAATGTCCGATACCTTCTGCTCATTTGCAGCACCGAGCATCTCGCCGCGAAGCGGAGGGGGTCCATGATTTGTGTGCTGCCTTAGTGGTCATTAGAAGTGGTCTGATGTACCAACAATGCCCGACAGAATACAGGAATTTGTTTAAAATTGAGTTTAAAGGAATATTTAAATGAAGCTACAAGTATTTAAGCGGTCTTCGTTGGGTTAGGTCAAGGACACTTGGCATAAGCATTCGATGGCATGCCTTAGGGAGGATTAGGTTAGTAAGGAATCTTTTCAAACTAATAATCTGTTAACTGATTTTGCAAGTCAGGCTATCTAAGGCAGTAGCATTGAAATGTAATGCTACCCCATGTTTATTACAACGATCGCTTCAGAATCTCTATCTAAATACCATTGAGAGATGTCTGTGCGTCTGACGAATCCACAGAGGTGAAAATGTGCCTCATTACTGAAGATGATTTTCTTCGAAAATTGATTTTCATTTTCATAATAAGCCAGAATAAATTTAACGCGTTGCTCGCTTGTGTATCTTGCCACGGTTTAAATTGGGTTAGTCTGAAATTGGGAAATATCAAATGAAATGATGAAAAAACTGGACGTTTGGGTGTGGTTCACATTCATCATCGGCCCTTTAAAGCGATTTCGAAGAAACTGGGTACATTGTTAACGTTGGGACCAAAGTTCACATAAAACTAATAATCTAGCTCTGGACTTTATTCATGATTTCGAATAGCTCTATAAGTATATACATATTTAAGGCAATTTAAGACCAGTGGTAAAAAAAAAAATAATCAATCTTACGTTTGTACTTCTATCTGAAGAACATTGTAAACGGTGGTCCAACTTAAATACACGATGTTAATTGCAAATAAAACAAAATGTTTTCAAAGAATTATCTTAATATTTTTTAAAATGATAAAAGGATCTGTGACAATTATATGTGAAATTAAATATCGGCCAAATTCCCAGAACGACTTCGGTGGCACACCTCTATTTGATGACCCTGAGACATAAAGAATGTTCAATGTCATTAATGTTCCAAATTATCTCATCCTTTTGCTCTTAAATTGTTCTTGGCTTATTGACGTACACTTTTTCTTTTTAATATCCACAGAGAAAGAAGTCCTACGGTATCAAATCATATGATCACATTAACATCGCCAAGAACGTAAGATATACACGGCCATTAAATTTCTCGCACAAAAGAGTCATTGTTTCGTTAGCAGTGTGGTCAGTAGCAACTTCTTGTTGGAACCAAATATCGTCCAGGCCCCAATCTTAATTTCGTGTTACAAGAAGTCCGGTATCATCTCGCGAAAGCGAACGTCATTCACGGTAACTGCTTGGCCGACCTCACTTTCGAAGAAGTACGGCCTTGTGACGCCGCCAGCCTATAAACTGCACCAAACAGTCACTCTTTGTAGATGTATTGGCTTCTCAACAAACACTCGTGGATTCTCATTTGCCCAAATGCAGATGCTTGTTAACGAATCCGCCAGTTGGTCGATTATGCTGACCAAAAATATTACGAAGTACTCGAAATGCGTTTGGATTGGAACGCCCATTTTCGAAAATGTCTTTAACAATCTTAACGCGCTGCACCTCTTCATGGTTGAATTTGTCTGAAACAAAGAAATATGAAATTGGCCAAAAACATGACGTCAAGGTGTGACTCAAAATCTTTCGAATAACAGAGTGGTTCCAGGTATCTTATATAGGTTCGGCTCCACCCGACTTAAGCTTTATGCACTTGCTTATGAAGGACTTAGGCATCGCCAGACTGTCCATATATTTGACTCCGATGTCGATTTCGATAATCCCTGTTCATAACGCATTCGAAATGTGTGATTGTCTAAATAGAGTTTTTGTTGGCCGAGCTTCTGCGAGATTCTATTTATTTCTCCATTTACGAGACGCCCGTGAAGACTGAGACTTGATCTCTCTCTAAAAGTGAGTTTCACACTCATTCATGTCTAGATGAACGTTGGTCATTTTATATTATCGGTGTAATGAAGTCGATATTTTCTTTTAGTTTTCCATGCCACCCATCTCCTAGGGTATAGCTACAAGCTCATATGCCCTTAGATATTTGTTAAAACTTGCATTTTTTCTCTTCGATGACGACCAAATGTAACTGCGTTATTTTTAAGATGGGCCCGATATCGATTAATATTTGTAGACCTAATGCAGTGTTTAGCTTTCAATACTCATGTAACGCCTACGCTGGATAACCTTTGAGTTTGCTGGGATTGTAGAAGCATGACTCTCGATGACCACGAATTTTTTCTTGATTTCAGGGAATAAGAAGAAGTCATTGGGTGCTAAATCAGGACTGTACGGTGGACATCTTGAGTGGTCAAATAGCTCATCGTTTCAGCTGATGTGTGAGAGCTCGAATTGTCATGGTACAAAATGATCCGTCTTCTCTTATTATCTTTCCTCATCTCTTCGAACACTGTTGGCAAACAGATGGTTGTATACCACTCGGAATTGACCGTCCTACGTTCCACTAAAGGCACTGTGGCAACACGGCCGGTATTACCAAAAAAAAACGCAATCCTTTGCTTCGATGTACTTCTTTCACGAAGTACTTGTTTTGGGTTTGGCTCGTCTTGAAAGAGCCATACGGTCGATAGCTGTTTTGTTTCGGGTTCGTTTGCATAGATCCATGATTCGTTACCTGTAACAATGTTTTACACTGCCTTTGAACTACCAGAGTTCACCATATTTCTGCACCAATCCATACGAGCCTTTTTTTGAGCATTCGTCAAATTATGTGGGATCCAACGAGAAGAAATTTATTTCACGGCTAAAAGAACATACAATATCTTATTGATGCTTGTCATGCTAGTGCCCAAGGATGCCCTAATATTATGGGATGTCACATGTCGGTCTTGCTTAATCAGTTCACGCACAGCATCGATGGTTTCAGGCAAAGTGACCGAAGTTGGACGTCCTTCACGAAATTTATCCTGAAGCGAATGACGTCCGAGACTGAACTCTTGGTTCCAGCCATTAACAGTGGTTTTTGATGGTGCTTCATCGACAAAAGTCGAAATAAGTTGATTTAAACACTCTTGTCTCGATAACCCACGCCGTAAATCGTAAAAAATCATCGCACGAAAATGTTCACGTGATAATGCCACTTTTTGACTGAGATGAATTTTTCAACACTCTGCGAACAAAACAATTCGCCCTCAAATGACAAAACGTTCTGAGTGAAGTTAAGCTAAAAAATATCAAAGTTTCCAATGGAAGTTCCAGTTTGCATCTGGGTACACTAGTACTGTCAGGACCCGCAATATAAATAGCAACCCTTGTATACATCAACTCCATCAATTTTTGTTGTAGGACCCATTTTCTCCCGCAAATATTACGGAGGATGTACGAGGGCGACCGCAAAACTCACTGGCCTGGCACATTTTCTGTTTTACTAGCAACTTTTTTCGTTTTTGTTTTTTAAAAGCAATCTTTTATAAGGCATCTGTCAAAATTTCCGAAATATTTAATGATTATTTTCTTTGTTACAGGTGATTGAAGTAAACAAGTTTTATAATTTTTGAAAAATGGAAAATAAAGAGTTTTGTGCGGTAATTAAACACTTTTATATGAAAGGTTATACGCCACAATTTATCAAAGATGAATTGGATTCTGTTCATGGCGATAATGCACCATCATACTCCACCGTGAAATCCTGGGTTCAACAATTTTAAATGGGTCGTTCAAGTACGGAAGATGAACAACGCTCTGGAAGACCGAAAACTGCTACAACTATTGAAAACATTAGAAAAATATTTAATGAAGTGACTAAAGATAGACGAATAAAGCTCAGAGAACTTGCTGATATTGTTAAAATACACGAAAAACAAGTTTGAAGTATTTTACATGATGAACTCCACACAACTCCGCGTTTGTTGACTTTGCCCCAAAAAATCGTCCGTTGGACCAATTCCGAGGAGTTTTTAGCGATTTATCAGCGGAATCCAATAGAGTTCTTGCGCCGATTCATAACTGTTGATGAAACATGGATCCATCGCTACATCCCAGAATGCAAAGAACAGTCAAAACAATGGATATAAGCTGGTAAAAGTGGTCCCAAGAAGGCGAAAACTGTTAAGTCAGCAGGAAAATTAATGGCCACAGTATTTTGGGATGCAAGGGGTATAGTATTTATTGATTATCTTGAGAAAGGAAAAACTATAAAAGGTGAATATTATTGTGCATTATTGGATCGATTGAGTGCAGAAATCAAGATAAAACGACAGCATTTAGACAAAAAAAAGTTATTTTTCATCAAGATAATGCTCCTTCACACACTGCATTTTTAACTCAACAAAAACTGGCCGAATTACGATTTGAAATTGCTCCGCATCCACCATATAGTCCAGATTTAGCTCCTGATTATTTCTTGTTTCCAAATTTACAAAAAATTTCTCGGTGGCAAAAAATGTTCGTCCAATAGCGAGGTTATTGCTGAAACTGAGGCATATTTTGAAGGTCTTGAAAAATCTTATTTTTCGGATGGAATTAAAAAACTTGAAAAACGTTTGATGAAGTGTATTGAGTTGGAAGGAGATTATGTTGAAACATAAATAATAACATAACATTTTCATTTCATTTATTTGTAAAGGGTGTTTTTTATTGAGGTATAGAACTTCGAATTGAAATAAAACACAAGAAAATCGTTTTAATGTCCATCAATTTGGCTTTATTGGAAGGATAATTTTATGCCATTAATGTTTAAGTATGATTTCGGGCATGTGGCCGCCGCGGCTGGCTCGAATAAAGCCAATTGTACAGGTCCAATTTTCAACCACTTTTTCGAGCATATGGGGCCGTATGTTGGCAATAACGCCATGAATGTTGGCTTCCAAGTCTCCTAACGTGTTTCTGGTTTGTTGGCGTAGACGAGCGACTTCACGTATCCCCAAAGAAAATAATCCAATGGTCCATGTTAACCGATCCATGGTTAACCGAATTAATTGCTCTGATCGACGATTATGTCGACCATAAAATGGACGGAGCTTGCGGTAAACTTCGCGAACTGAACCATTACTTTCGAAATAAATTTGCACGATTTGCAAGCGTTGTTCTTTTGTCAACCTGTTCATGATGAAATGGCAAACCAAACTAAATATTAATCACTTGACAGCTGACAAAATGGCCGCCAGTTAAAAAAGTGATGCCAACTTAAAGTTCTATACCCCAATAAAAAACACCCCTTAGATGATGAAAATGGATTTCTTCATTATTTCTTTACTATTTTGTTTCCAGCGGAGTTTAAAATCTGTAGCAAAGACAAGCCTAAACATTGCGTTTAAATAACACAGAGCTGTGGTATTCATTTCCTTATTTTATTTTAATGTTCAAATTATACACCGCCAACAGATTCGGTAAATCATTGCATTAAAATCCCATATTAAGGTCAAACCCGTTTAGGAAACATCAGCCTCCGCCACTCAAATTTACTTCAGCAGCCGCCTCCATAATTTTCAAGGCTAAATGGACCACTGCATCCTATCATGTTGGTTGTTCAAAGTCTTAACTTTAAATTGTCAAATAAAACACATACAATTTAATATCTATTCTACGAAACTAATATCCAATTTTAATACAAAAACATCTTTTTAATAATATTTTTTTTTTAATATAACAAATTTGCACTTCCCTCTTAGTGTCCGTACATCTTTTTTGCACCTTTCAGTAATTGTTTCCTTTATGTAATATCAGAGTCAAACAATTACTCCGCCTGAAAAAAAACCGCACCGACTAAAAAGGTGGTCACTTTGCATAACAGCGGCTTGCATCCACACAAAAATGTCAATTAAAATATTTGCAAATATTTTCATAAGCACAGCAAGCCGAAGAAGGAAGACCGACCCCCATCCACTCGAGCTGCCAGTGAGTGGATGGACCAGCGTCATCATTTCATCTTCACCTTGTAATTTGCATTCATTTCATATTCATATTTTATCATTTTTTCTTTTGAGAACATCTTTTTTGGAATTTCGTTAAAAAAAAACTTACACCTTTTTTTCGGTTCATTGTCGCCGCAGTCATTCATAATAAAATTGGAAATTCTCGGCAAAACATGGGACAGCAAAAAAAAACGAAACGAAATGAAAAACTCTCCAGCGAAGGACATTGGACAGCAACCGGAGGGAAGAATGAAACATTTTTGCATTACAAACTTTTTTAATTAATTAACTCTTGACATTGTTGGCAAAAAAGCGAAAAAAAGACAGAAAACACGAGTGCAAACCAGAATTGTGCCCTTTTTTCTTTGAGGCGCATATGGGCATTCCATTTTTTGCTTTGCCGTATATTTCATTCTCCACGAAGGACTGAGTCCAAAATATGAATAAATATTTGCGTTGATTCCTTTTAAAGAAAAAAAAATAATATACATATTTCTCAGGATAATGTAATAATTATAAATTCTATTATCCTGATTTTAATCTAGGCACGAGGATATATGTTTGCTTAGCTCATATGATCTATTTTTTAGTAATTTATGTTAATACGCTGCTAAGTATATTAATGAAGTGGAAGACTTGGTACAAGAAGTGAAAACGATATGTGCTGACTGGTAGACGATTAGGAGAATTTATATGAAAAGCTAATGTAATGGGCAATGGATTTATTGAAATAGAGACCAATGAGATTTTATGACAAGAGAGTTCTTAAAAATGTACGGAAAAAAATTCGTTTCAACAAAAATTTTAATTGAAATACTTAATTGAAGTTTAAAATAAATGCAGAAAATAGGGATTTGATAAAATCATGGCTTAAATACTTGTACTTAGTAGGGACATAAATACTGTAACACACCTTTTATGCTGTAAAAAAAAGGTACTGAATGTTTTTGGACCAAATATTTTTTAATATATTTATTGATGTATATTGTATCCAAAAAGAATCTACTTTTTCGAAATGTCCGCCTAATGCCTTTACACATGCCTTAAGTCGCATTGGCCAATCGTCCATTGGAAAATTGGCCACAGCTCGAACCAAAGCAATCCTAAGAGATCCAATGTTGAGGTATCTTTTGTGATAAACCTTGTCCTCTAAAACCGTCCACAATTTTTAATCCAATAGGTTCAAATCTGGACTACCTGAGGGCTATTTTTCAGAGGAAGAAATTGTTTCGATGCCAGGCCTGGGACGTTTTAGCCTAATGGGCCGGCGCAGAATCCTGCTGGAAAGTCCACGGCTGGTTTTGGAACAGGGAATTGTTAAGAGGCTTCACAACAGCTTCCAAACCGGTTTCTTGATAAACTTTGGCCGATGTATTGACTCCTTGTTCGCAGAAATGCAGGCCAGTGACTCCATCGTAAGAGACACCCCACCAAACCATGACTGAAGCTGGGTGATGACCCTTCTTCACCCTTGGGATCAGTTCAGATGCTTCCTTAGATGACCGCGCATACACTCTATCATTTTGCTTGTTAAATTTTTTCTGAACGGTAAAATTTTTTTCATCGGAGAACAAAATTTTTATGCGCAAGTTATCAGCGTGCTTCACCAAAAGACATTTGAATTTTTCAATCCTATTTTTTTTTTAAAGCTGCAGACAATAAATGTCCTAACGTCGTTTGAAAGCCCCAAGTCTCAAGTCTTTCTTAATGATATGACTCAAGGTCTTTTGCGTGATATTTATCTCACGGGCCTGTTTTCGGAGCGGATTTCTGTGAATTCTTGATTTAGCGAATTTGTTGACATGCGGTGTTCGTGGGCGGCCCGACCGGTGGCGGTCTTTCACTTCTCCAGTCTCCTCAAACAGTTTTATGCATCGGTAGACGAACAAGCGGCTAATCCCTAGTGGCCGGAGCGTTTTGAAAATATCGTTTTTTTTATTTCACACTTCAAAAGCGCTTTTACAGCGATACGGTTCTCATTATCTGACCATTCCATGATGAAAGTTGAAACAATTTTAAAATCCCGTTACAGACTAACGCTATTGAGGTTAGCTTTTAAAACCCATATGACATTAACGGGGTATGTTCAGTTCTACTATTGAAATGGGTGTGTTCAATGTTGTAACAGTATTTATGTCCCTACAAAGTAATTACGGTTTTAGGAAGACAACTATCACATTCCAGTCGGTGAATACCTAAAAAACTTTGGACACCGCTATTTTCAAATAAAATATTTCAATATTATTTTATTTTAAATATAAAAAGTTTTGTTATTTTGATTGAAATAAAGTGGCTTATCAAGTACGAGGGCTGCTATATATATTTCTGGCCTAATAATAAAAATGCCAATATTTATCATCAAAAATGGTATTATTGTTTTTCAAAGTATTCTCCAGCACTTTTGTATGCGCTCAAACCAATTGTCGTAGCACTTTTTCCACTTCGATTGAGACTCCTCCAAAATATGGTTTTTGAACGCTTCGACAGCATCTTCTGGCGACGAAAATCGTTGACCACGCATTCTTTCTTGATGTGCGGGAAAAAACAAGTCATTGGGTGCCAAGTCAGGGCTGTACGGCGGATGACCCATCAATTTGGCCGGTCAAAATCGCGATGGTTTGAACCGATGTGTGAAAGCTCGCATTGACATGGTGCACAATGACTAGTCTTCTCTTGTTCGTTTTTCGAATTTCTCTAAAGACTTCAGGCAAACAAGTTGTGGTGCACCGCTCAGAATTGACCTCCTACGTTGCCCAAGAGGAACAGTCGCCACACGACGAGTTTTGCCGAAGAAGCAGGCAACCATTTGCTTCGAAGTGCTACTTCCACGAACAACTTTCGTTGGATTTGGCTAGTCTTCGATGATCCACACGGTCGGTTGCTGTATTCTTTCGGGCTTATACGTATAGATCTATGATTCGTAACCTGTGACGATCTTATAAACGTCTTTTGAGGCATCGCGATCGTATTTTTTCTAAATTTCCTTGCACCAATCGACGCCAGCCTTTTTTTGGGCGATTGTCAAATTGTGCGGGATCCAACGAGAACAAGCCTTTTTTACGGCCAGGTGTTCATGCAATATCGAATGTATGCTAGTGGGAGAAATGCCCAAGGATTCCTCTATTTCACGGTATGTCGCATGACAATCTTACATTGTCAGTTCGCGCACGGCATCAATGTTCTCTGGCACAACGGCCGTTTTTGGACGACCTTCGTCTTTGAGCGAGCGTCGGCCACAACGATTGAATTCATTAAACCAGTTTTTCACAGTGCTATAGGATGGTGCTTTATCGCCATACAAAGATTTAAGTTCATCGATGCACTCTTGTCGTGATAATCCACGTCGTAAGTTGTGAAAAATGATCGTAAGAAAATGTTCAAGAGTTAATTCAATTTTTTTTTTGCCAAATTGATTTTTTTCAATTCACTGTACACAACACAAATGCTGGTCGTACGTCAAAACGTTCTGAGTACTGAGTTTACGCTAAAAAATTTCAAACTTTTCAATGAAAATGTCAATGAAAAATACCGCAATCATATTGTTTTTAACATAAAACCCATGAAAAAAGTACTTTTGTCGCACCAACCAAAACATTATTGTTGCTGCAATCATATTTGCATTTTTAAATTTGGCAATAATGTCACATTTCAACAATATTAATATTGCCGCAATCACGCTATTGTCAAAATGAAATTAAAAAACAAGTAAAAAAATGTTAAGTTTGGCTGTGCCGAACTTTGTATACCCTCCACCAGATTCCCAAATAAAACCAAATTCGGTGCGGAGGTGTGTTCTATATGGAAATCTTTATGTGCAAATTTCATTTCGGTCAAGCTTGTGGTGAGTTATCGTCATATAATTTCTCAAAACCCATGAGACCATTTGTGTGGAAGGTACCAGTAGGACTTTTCCGATCTCAACAGAATTTGGCGCAGAGGTGTGTTCTATATAAAAATCTTTATGTAGAAAATTTCATCTCGATAGGTCAAGTTTGTAATGAGTTATTTTCAAGGCCCATGAGACCGTTTGTGTGGGAGGTACCAGTAGGGCCTTTCCGATATTAGCCAAATTTAGCGCAAAAGTCAGTTCTATATAATAATCTTTATGCCGAAAATATCGTCTCGATAGGTCAAGTGTGTGGTGAGTTATTGTCATATTATTTTTCAAGGCCCATGAGACAGTTAGTGTGGGAGGTACCAGTAGGACTTTTCCGATCTCAACCGAATTCAGCGTAGAAGTGTGTTGTATATAGAAATGTTGATGTGTAAAATTTAATTTCGATAGGTCAAGTTTGTGGTGAGTTATAGTCATATTATTTCCCAAGGCCCATAAGGCCGTTTGTATGGGAGGTACAAGAAATGGTGGCCCAATCAAAACCATTTTTACATAGATGATTGCGCCTATAAAGAGATTATTATTTGCAAAATTTCAGTGATTTTAATAAAGAAACTGGACGGATATTTCCAAATAAAAAACTAATTTTTATGAGGTAGTGTCGGTTGAGGGTCTCCAACACCAACTTCCCGTAGAGCTATATAGCCCATTTTCAATACCAACCATGCTAGGTTAACATATTTGTGCCAAATTTCAGCTCCCTAGCTGTTTTCATGCAGGCTCTATTTTGTTTTCTACAGACGGACAGCCGGACAACATGGCTAGATCGTCTTAGAATTTTATGAGGATCAAGAATATATATATACTTTGTTGGGTGTCCGATGATTATTTCAAGGTGTTACAGACAGAATGACAAAACGAATATACCCTCCATTGTATGGTGGAGGGTATCAAAATTCTATGGTTGTGACGAACATGCTTTTATAGCAGGAAACATATTATTGTTGCCATGACCATGTAGTAACCATATCTCTTTTTTTACGTGTACTTCTGGAAAGATATATGGTATTTGCTATTCGGTGGCTGGCCGAACTTAATAACATTTTAACTTGTTCGACTTACATTTTTTATCCTCTCGTTTGGCTGTCATAGAAACCATGTCGGTTTTACTAATTGTCGTTTTTGCAAACCAATGTTGGTTTCATTTGGTGTCATGAAACCAAGTTGGTTTTGTCCATTTCGAATGTAAATAATCAGCTGTTGCTTACATGTGTTTATTTGTTTGCACTTTTATTTTACTTCCCAGCAAACCAAACCTTCAGAATTCGGTCAGAATTCTGTACGACAATCGGCAAAATATTCCGATTTCGGATCAGAATTCTTAGCGAGTTCGTAACGAAAAACATATGAGATGGTTGACACGAATTCTGAACTACTTCTCTGAGGAAATTCTGATGTTTTTGCAGACATTTCGAACCGATTTCTGACCGAAATCTGAACTGTAGTCTTGGTAAATTGGAAAGAAAATTTCGATTTGTCGTATCGAATTCTGAACTAATACTGAATGACTTTGGTCAGAATTCTGGCATTAAGTCTTATTAAATTCTGATGTTTTTACCGACATTACGAGCCAAATTCTGAACGAATTCTGAGCTTATGTCATGGTAAATTCTGAATGCAATCAATCAAAAAGAAGAAAATATTTTTGTTATACAAAAAAAAAATGTTGTAAAACCTTTTCAAAAAGCGTTCGGAAAGACTTTTAGTTACAAGCAGGAGTGTCTGCAGTTTCGCAAGCAATAATTGTGCTGTAACTATGTTTCGTGGCTATACACTTAAGGGCAACCAGTTTTGCATTTAACGAGAACTGCCGCATTTCTCCGAACACAATAAAAATCCCTCTCACAGCTAAGCTAACCAAACGTACAGAATTTGAATTTGAAATATAAAAATACCTCAGACAAACAGCTAAGAATTCGTTCAGAATTAGTTCCGACATGTCTGAACCCCAGGAACAACAACTGTAAAATATGAAGCAAATAACAAAAATTTTAAACGAATTGACTACCTCAGATAGAATAGTTCAGAATTCGTTGCGTGTTCGATAAGAGAAGTCTGAACAAAAAATTAATAAAAACCCACAGACAAGTCTAACAGAATTCGGGCCGAATTCGTTCAGATATTTCTTCACATAATAAATAAAAAATCCTCAGACAATTCGAACAGAATTTGTAACGATTTCGGTAAGAATTCTCGATAGAGTTCAGATATTGTTCAGAAATTTCTGATATCAGACATTGTTGGCAAATTTGGTTTACTGGGTTGTGTCCTTGAAATATCTGTAAAAGTAATTGTATTACACTAAAAAATATAAAAAAGAAATAGGTCGCTATAAATCAAATAAGATGGCATCAGCAGTTGTAGCTTTTTTGTTGTTGGAAAAAGAACGCGCAGAAAAAGTGACGAGAAAAGTTTTGAGATTGCAGCATCCCACTTGAGTCGCCGGAGGCGGCGTAAGTAATTTTGTTTTATTGTGAGCTTACTTTTAATGCTGCTTTGCAGATTTGTAGCTAATTATAGGTTGAATAAGGACGCAATATCGTTTGGTCCTTGACACTATCGAAGGACAATTGACGCGTTCTAAAATACTTCCGATTTTGCAACTGCTGCTTCTGCTGCGGTTTTTAACGGATGGATCTTATCAGAGATCAGTCGGTAACGATCCAAACATAAGTGTCGGAAGAAGCACCGTATCAACAGTTTTAAGTGATGTGCTCAAGGTTATGGAGCGTTTCATTTGCCGTCAGTGGGTCTAACTGGACAACAATGAAAAAAAGCATATCAAGAGACCATTTCTACAATAAATATAAAATTCCTTCTATAATTGGTTGCGTTGACGGGACACTCGTGGTAGAGTACTCGTGGGCATATCTGCAGACAATGGCCGTTTTGAAGATGTTAAAGGCATTTCTTCTTCAATTGAACCATTAGCGTTTTCGTTGAGACCAAGCGCAATGCCGGACACACCTTCTACCAACTGTGCAATGCCACATAAACGCACTATAGCCTCAGCTGATGTTTTGCTGTCAGCTCATGTTTTGCGTACGGTCCACCGCCAGTTGCCTAGATTCTGCTTTAGTTTGCGCATTCTTTCTTTTCACTTCACTTTTCCACTCAATCCATTTCTATACAAATAAAAAAAACTACAAGTTAACAATGTAATTTGTTTTGTAGCAAAATTGTTGTTTACCTTTTTCCATCCATTAACGTTGTATTGTGGTGGACCTGCACCATTTACTGGCTCTGTCAATTGTTGCCATAGAGCATCCACTGTTGGCTTTTTATTAAGCAAATATTAAAATTAATCAACTCACTTACATTTTTACAAAATATCCCGCAAACAAATACCAACACAAAAGCGCGAAAATGAAAACTGATTGGTGTTACCTGCTTGGTTTCTTTCCAATAGCAAAACCGATAACATTGGTTTCTGTGACACCTAAAACCGACATAAATTCTAGTTCGAACATAGAACCGATAACATTAGTTTTCATGACAGCAAAACGTTTTTTTCTTATCGTTTTCAAAACCAATAGTGACAACATTGGTTTCTATGACAGCCCTGATTGAAAAGTTACTGCAGCTTCCACATAACAATTCCATTCTAGTTCCTAGCCTACCGTTCGGAACATCACTACATTTCCAACATAACAAATGGACTTAACCGACATAAATTCTAAGTCGAACATAGAACCGATACCATTGGTTTTCATGACAGCAAAGCATTTTTCTTATCGTTTTCAAAACCAATAGTAACAACATTGGCTTCTATGACAGCCCTGATTGAAAAGTTACTGCAGCTTCCACATAACAATTCTTACAGTAGATAATCTAGTTCCTAGCCTACCGTTCGGAACATCAGCACATTTCCAACACAACAAATGGACTTAAGATACATCTCCCATCAACTTTTAACATCGTCCTCCCCCACCAAACCAAAAAACTGACAGCAACTGGAATAAATACCAATAAATTCGGAGTAGCAGTCAAATGCAAACAAGTTTCATTTGTTTCAACAACCACCGAAATACAACAAGAATCAAATAAAAAGTAATATTTCATAAAGAAGAAAACAAAACACAAACGAGAAGATAATAATTTATATTAAAATTGACATGTCGGATGCCAAGAAAGAAGACACCTTCAGCACACTCACAGTCTTCTCCCCCCGTACCGCCAACCGAAACTTTTGATGGTGGAAATGCGAAAAGTTTCTGATAAGATTACGTGGAAAACGCACAAATTGAAAAATATCTACGGCTATACTCGCTTGCACATAAGTCAGGATGAATACGAGAAAAGGCAAACAAATGAAATGAAATCAAATTGTAAAATTAATGTTTCGTTCAAACTGAGAAAAGGCATATTTCTCATAACATGTTGCTGGCTGCTGCCAATGTCCTGGATGTTGTCGGCCCCGCTTTTTCACTCACTTTTGATGTGTTGCTGCAACGAAATTCGGCTCAGTTTAGTAACTGAAAAAAGAAAAACCAAAAAAAGAAAAAAACTTTGTAAATCATGAAGTAAAACAATTTATCTTGTGTAACATGAGTTTTTCAATGTAAAAAAAAATCCATTTCATCCCCTGACGTTTCCCTTAACCAGAATCATCAGCAACACGCTTACTTTACACGGTACTTTAACAAGTAAAACAGCAGTAAATCTTGGCATTTACAGTGGCTTTAGATGTGACTACATCTTCTGTGTTCACATTTCGTTTTGTTTTACATTTGGGGTTCCCCCTCGGTTTTGCGCGCCCATTTGTGTGCGATGTTCATGTGGATTTTGTTTTCATTCGTTTAAGGGTGAAAAAAGTGTTGCCCTTTTTTCTGTTACCCCCGAACACAAACGAAGTGTGTTTTGCTGCAACTTTCTTATCTGTGAATGTGCAACATGTCAAATCTAATAGTTTCTGGAAAATTGAAGTTGTAATTGTATTGTAGAACAGTCCTAACGGGGTGGATACGAAATTGCATGGACTATTCTTTTTTAAGTAAGCTAGCCATTTCAAAAATAATTATTCACGGCGGAATATTTCAGAAATGGTCGGGTTAAGTGATTCTACGCTACAATAATAATATCACGTTATGTAAGTACATGAGAATCGAGTTCATAATAAAGTCAGAAAAGCCCCTAATAAAATATTTAATGAAACGGACGAGAGCTACATTTTTAGAAAAATAAAAGAAAATCCAAAGCTTTCGGCTCCCAAACCGGCCACTGAAGTTAAAAATGAGTTGGGTTAGTCTTGAAGTACAGAAACCATCCGCCTAGTTCTTTAAGATTATGATTTTAAAAGTAAAGTAACTAGGAAGAAACCCTTCGCTATCAAGAAAAATCAACAAAGCCAATATTAGTTTGCAAAGGAGCATATTAACAATGACCAAAGCTTCTGGGACAATGTCATATATGCCGATGAGTCCAAATTCAACATTTTTGGATCTGACGGGCAGTCTGGCGCAAACCGAATACCGAACAAGAATTTGAAAGTGACAATAAAACATGCCGGTGGAAACGTCACAGTTTGGGCGTGCATGTCAGCCAATGTTGTTGGAAATTTGGTATTTATAAAGACTTTGGATCAAAGCATTCGCAATCACCAGATTTCAAACGAAAATGACCTAAAAAAAATGCTTTAAAGGAGGAATGGGCGAAAATCACATCCCAAACAACTCGAATGTTAGTTGAATCCATGCCAAAAAGGCTGAAAGCGGTTATTGATCAAATAGGAGGACATACAAATTATTAAAGTATAGAAATTATTCCAATATTTAAGAAAAATGGTATTTTGTTTGAGCTGGTTGAAATAAGATGTGGCCTTTTTTATACCACTTTTATTAGGTTATAAGATATATATAACATATATTTTGAACTGAATAAATTTCGATTGTTAATTTTTTATTCTTAATTTAAACAGCCTGCATTTAAATTTTTTTGATATCTCGTTTCGTTCAGAAGTTACAATTATTGATAGTTTAGACTAGGTGCTGGTTGAAATCAGCTGTGAACCACTGTGTCTACTTTGTAGGGACATAAATACTGTTATAACATTGAACACACCCATTTCAACAATAGAACTGAACATACCCCGTTAATGTCATATGGGTTTTAAAAGCTTACCTCAATAGCATTAGTCTGTAACGGAATTTTAAAATTGTTTCAACTTTCATCATGGAGTGGTCAGATAATGAGAACCGTATCGCTGTAATAGCGCTTTTCAAGTGTGAAATGAAAAAAGCTATATTTTCAAAACGCTCCGGCCACTAGGGATTAGCCGCATGTTTGTCTACCGATGCATAAAACTGTTTGAGGAGACTGGAGATGTAAAAGACCGCCACCGGTCGGGCCGCCCATGCTCTGTTCGAACACCGCATGTCATCAAAGCCGTTAAATCAAGAATTCACAGAAATTCGCTCCGAAAACAGAAAATCATGGCCCATGAGAAAGACTTAAAAAAGACTTGGGACTTGGTGCTTTCAAACGACGTACCGGACATTTATTGACTGCAGCTTTAAAAAAATAGGATTGATAAATGCAAATGTCTTTTGGTGAAGCACGCTGAAAAACAGAAAAATTTTTGTTCACCGATGAAAAATTTTTTAGCTTTCAGGAAAAATTTAACAAGCAAAATGATGTGCGGTCATCTAAGGAAGCATCTGAACTGATTCCAAGGGTGGAAAAGGGTCATCACCCAGCTTCAGTCATGGTTTGGTGGGGTGTCTCTTACGATGGGTTCACTGACCTGCATTTCTGCGAACAAGGAGTCAAAACTTCGGCCAAAGTTTACCAAGAAACCGTTTTGGAAGCTGTTGTAAAACCTCTTAACGATTTCCTGTTCCAAAACCAACCATGGACTTTCCAGCAGGATTCTGCGCCGGCCCATAAGGCTAAAACGTCCCAAGCCTAGCTTCGAAACAATTTGCCAGCGTTCATTTCCCCTGAAGAATGGCCCTCAGGCAGTCCAGATTTGAACCCATTGGATTACAAATTGTGGACGGTTTTAGAGGACAAGGTTTGTCACAAAAGATACCCCAACATTGGATCTCTTAAGACTGCCTTGGTTCGAGCTGTGGCCATTTTTCCAATCGACGAGGTTCGTTCAGCTATTGACGATTGGCCAGTGCGACTTAAGGCGTGTGTAAAGGCAAAAGGCGGACATTTCGAATAAGAAGATTCTTTTTGGATACAATATACATCAATAAATATATTAAAAAATAGTTGGTCCAAAAACATTCAGTACTTTTTTATTTTACAGCATAAAACGTGTGTAACAGTATTTATGTCCCTACTAAGTAGATACAACCGCTCTAGAATACCAATATTAGTTCCGATTAAATTCCCAATTCGAATGCTATGGGGGCCAATATACCGGGTAGGCCAAAAACAAGTTCCTTTTTAAAGCTGCTATGTAAGGAATGCTTATGAATAAGCAATAGTGCATTCTGTCACTCTAATTGGCCAAGACCGTCTTAGTGGTTCTGGGCTGTAGCTTAAGGAGTATATGGATTATATTGACCTGAAGTACTTAAATCGTTTCTGGATTGTTGTCATTACATCGGGCGCTTACAGTTCTTCACAAAAAAGTCCAAAGGCTCAAATCGCAGCTTCGTGGTGGCCACGAATTTGTTGCTGTTGTTGTAGCGGCAAACCGTACCGGGGTGACAGCCCTTGGCCGAAGAATTGGTGCTTCGGGTCGATCCGGTGCGTAGAACCGGCTGTCGTGGGATCGCAACGAATTTGTTTGTTTACGTTGCCGTTTAAATCAAAATGGGCCTCGTCAGACATGAAAAGACAGTTCAACATGTGTTCGTCCTCTCGCGCCAATTAAAGCGTCTTCTGGCAAAATTCCAAGCGAATCGGGAAGTCTATTGCGTTCATTTCGTTGGTCATTTGAATTTTATATGGGAATAAGTCCAAATCGTTGTGCATAATTGACTGCAATGACTGTCTGTTTATACCCATTTGAGCCGATAAGCTTCTTATCGAAACGCTTGGATTGTTTTGTATGGCAGCAGCTACAGCAGCGATTGTTTTCTCCGACCGAATTGAAGGGTTTCGATGGTACGGACTTCTCTTGACTGTCCCATGCTAGGCAAAATTGTTAACAATTCTCATTATGGAACATCTGCTCGAAGGATTGCCGCCAAACGTGCGCCTGTACTCTCTTTAAAACGAAACTACGGATTCCTGTGCGTGATAGCGGCGGACAATCCAAATTCGTGTTTAAGTGTCCCAGTTATCCATTTTTGTTAAATCTAAAAATCAATCTGCAAAATAAAAATAAAATAAACCAGATTCATTAAATAGAAAAAAGTTTTTTTTTTGTGTCGGCTATATGTGTATGTTTTTTTCATCCGTCCGATTTGAGGCCAGTCGCTCTAAAAGCTACATTTCCAGTCCAACCTTGCTTCAAACTTCACGCCAAGGACCATCATGCCAGTAAACTCGGCTTCAAGTCCGGTTAAAAACATCTGACAATTCAACGTCGCGTTTCAACCTCGTAAATGCCGGCGACTTTACGAGTAAGTGATTTATCTCTAAGCCATGTTAAAACTTCTCTATATGTGACAGCGCATAGAGAAAGGTACCTAAGGGTAAAAAAATCAATTTTTACTTTTTTTTTATGTGGACAACATCTGAGCATCGAATGAGACCGATCCCATGCCCCAAAAGTGTTCCTTCCCAGAGATATGCGCGTTTTATGAAAGTGATGGTACACCAAAGATACACGTATTTAAATCTTTAAAATGACTCTCCTGAACAAAACTTGTTTTTAACCTTAGGTCCATTTCTATTTTGCGCGTCACATATACTTATAATGCATTAGCCAAAATTCCATCGGCCAAAATTCTATAACTTTTGATATAGAAAATATTTTCAGTTCTATAAAAAGGACAATTGTAGCCAAGGAAATTTAGAAATAAGTAATTGTTCATAAAATGCAAAAACATTTTTTTTCCTTATTGCCGATTTTCAGGTTTGGAAAATTGAAAAAGTGAGCTCAAATTTTTCGTCTTTTTCCAACCGTATCTCATACATTTTAAGAGCTATTGCATTTTTTTTTAATTACCAAGTGTGGTTTCTTATCATTAATGTGGCGTTTATTTTTTGGTTTCAAATATACTTTAAATATCGTTTTAATTTCAAAATAAACCCTGAGTCTATGACTACAATTGTCTTTTTCACAGAACTCAAAAATATTTACTAGATCAAAAGTTATAGAATATTGCCCGATGGAAATCGATCCTAGACCACGGTGCAGCGTTAAACAGTCAGTGAGTATATTTATATCGTGCATAGCTCACTGATTTGAGAGAAGTTCCCCCTTGATCCTAAATAAGCTGTTGTGGGAATTAAGTTAGTAAGTAATCTTGGACCTGTTACCGATTCTAGTAAAATTTGACTATATCGGTTCACGTTTCCCTCATTAAAAAAATTAATAAAAAATTTTAATGATGGTCTATCTGAAAACGTAAACCGTTGTAGTCAAAATTGCACTAGACTCGGTAACAGTTATAGGCCATAAGTCAATTTTCGAAAATAAACGGAATATGTTCACCAATTTTTATAAATATTTTTACAAGATGAGAATATGTTTTTATTGTATAATTTTATCATCTTCATATTTGTGTTGTTAGATAGATTATAATCTATCTGTTCCAGTTATTTTTGCTCTTACACTCCAACTTAATCTCCTCATCCTCTTAGGGGATGATGCCTTTTATCCGGCATATCCTTTGCATTTTTCCAACAAATTATGCGGGTTCATCTGTCGGTCCGCAATTCCGTACTCGTATACGAGTATGAGTGTGTGTGAATGTTTTTGATGAATTTTCATTTCGATGAAAATCGTCCTTTTCAAAAAACATCATTACTTGACATTTGTTGATTTTATCCCATTAGAGATAACATCCTGTGTTATGGTTTTCTGTTTGCCTTCTTCATTCATCTCAGATGTGGACTGAAATGTTGTACATTCAGTGTTTCGCCAACATGATATTTATTTGATTGTTCTGATCATTTATGAGATTTGGTTTTTTTCTTCTCGTTTTCCCCCTTTGCCCTGCAGAGGGGAGGGAATTTCCGTGTTGTTTTCCTCATATGTCCGGGATTGCGCACTGACATAAGTCATCAAAGATGTCATACTGGCTGGCACACCATGCTGTGCTCTGATGGTGTGTCATTTTATTAAGTGTTTTTAATAAAATGTAAATTTCTCCGTACATTTCGTATTCCATTTTAAACTTTTCATATTACAATAAATGGTTTTAGGTTTATCTGATCGGCAATTTTAATAAAGTGAAACGATACTTACAATACAACATGTAGGTTTAAATTTTGAATTCAAAACTGGGGTTAATGCGAGTTTGTGATGGATTGTATTTGGGGCAGGGGATGATGCATTGCATTTGCTAGGACGCTATATATTGAAAGTAAGGACCTTTGCGTGACGGTTATTCGAAAACATAGACCGAAAAGGGTCCAATTTTACCAACGTAAGATATTGGTCGTAAAATCTTGTTTACCCAAAAATAGAGCTACTTCACAACTTAATAAAAATTAGCAAATAACAAGTATTTATAAGTACACACAGAGAAAAAATCAGTTTTAAATCTTTACGAACTGCAATAATTCGGTTGGTGTAACATATTATTTGCATTCCATGGTATTGATGGTAGCATGGTTTGTCATACCATAAGATTGTAGGTACGACAACCAATTATGATGTACTTAAGTTGCAATATATTTATTTTGAAGTCTTGTTCGTCTATGGCGGATCTGCGTCGATATCCAGGTGGAGGAAACGCGCCATTTGAACCGGATGCGTCCACAGAGACCTGGGGGTCAGCTGAGTGGGCTTGGCCGGTCAGTTGAACAGGTGCAGTACATCATGTGGTCCCTGATGGCAGGCGGGACAGATGTCCGGAACGTTAGCATCAATTAGTGCCCAGTAAGAATTGAGGCGGCTGCACCATCCAGATGTCAGATGCGCCAGAACCACGCGCGTCTGCCGAGGTAGTACCTTCCCCTCAGGTGAAATCTCCGGGGGATGTACCCCTAGCACTACATTCACACGGTAGCTGGATCTGCTGCTGCGACATCATCGGCGTGAATGTTGTTCAAACCTGCCTGATAGTTTCGATGATCTAAAGGTTCTCTCCTATACCGCTGGACCTCTCTCTCTAGATCATGAAGATCGTACCTGATCTTCACCATCAAGAGATGGTTGTTAGGATGACTGCTGCGAAAACACCCTAGCAGGTATTGCTTAGACAACAGAAAATTGTGTCTGCGCACGGTAAGGATCTTAGTCTCCTCATGTAGATGGTCCTCAGAAGACATAAGAAGACACCCGGTTGGTGTTCTAAGGGCGGCATTCTGGCAAGTCTGAATTTTCTTCCACTGCGTCGTACTCACGTTCGCCGACCATACAGGTGCTGCGTAGTTTGCTACAGACCGACCTATCGCTTTGTAAGAGGTCAACAAGGTTTCTTTGTCGGCTCTCCAAGTACTGCCGGCAAGTGACTTGAGGACCTTGTTCCTACTTTTGAGTTTATCGCAGATAGCTGTAGCATGTGCAGAGGATCTAAAATGGCTGTCCAATGTGACCCCAAGGATTTTGGGGTAGTTGGTGGTCGGGATGTTGACGTCATCGACTTTCACATTGAGTGACAACCGCACCTCTGCGGTCCAAGCAGTAAACAGTATGGCTTATGATTTGGAGGCGGATATTTTCATATTCCTCGCAGTGAAGAAACGTGCTAAGTCAGTGAGGTAACAGTTGATTTTCTCGCAAATGTCATCCACTTTAGGTCCTGACGCCAGAATTGTGCAATCGTCATCGTACGACACAATTTCAACGCCGTCTGGTGGTGCAGGAAGTTTAGAGAGGTAGAGCTTAAATAGAGCCGGGGATATCATTCCACCCTGGGTAACTCCTTGTTTAACTCTACGGGGCTTCGACTTTCTGTCTCTAAATTCTACATATGACTGGCGCCCACACATATAGTTTACGACCCAACGTTTCAAACTGGGCGGAAGGGACGTTTCTTCAATGTCCTCGAACAGAGTGGCATGATTGACCGTGTCGAAGGCTTTTGTAAGGTCAAGAGCCGCGAGGGCCGTCCTGTCGTTAGGCTTGTTCTGGTTAAGGCCGCGACTTATACGTGTGGTGATGGCGTGTAAAGCAGTTGTGCTGTGCTGCTTGCGGAATCCATGCTGATGATCAGCACTAGGAAAGTGTTCAATCAGGCTGGGGAGGAGCAGTGCTTCAAGCGCCTTTGCTACTGGAGAAAGCAAAGAGATCGGCCTGTACGAATCTCCTTTACTTGCGTCTTTGCCTGGCTTCAGTAGCGGGACCACTCTGCCCATTTTCCAGGCATCGGGAACTTCGTGAGTGGCTAGCGACAGATTGAGCCCTTTGGTCATGTACTCTACTCCCGGGGTATCCAAGTGCTTTAACATCAGCATTGAGATTCCGTCCGGACCCAGCGCCTTTGATGATTTTGCGCTGCGGATGACATGGGCAACTTCGCCAACGGTAAATTGTGGTGATGCCTCTTCGACTCGGAGAGCGCGTATACGACTCAATACTCTCCTTTTCGCCTTATCACTCTCTGGGTGCTCAATAAAAAGCTGGTTAAAATAACACGCGCACCGCTTCGGATCTGTCACTGTTCTATCACCGAACGTCACAGCTGTCCGATCATCCTTCCTTACAGGGTTAGAGAGTGATTTGACCGTTGTCCACAACTTACCAATTCCGGAATTCAAGTTGCACTTCTTTAAGTGGTCTAGCCATTTGTTCCGCTTATATTCGTTGACCAACCTACTGATATCAGAGTTGAGATCCCTAATTCTAGGGTGAGTAGGGTTGGAGCGGCGAATGTCATCACGCTCGTCTGCGATTCCCGCTGCCTCTGCTGGGAAGTTTGGTCATACTTCGGCTATTCGACCAGCAGGGATATGGCGAGCGGCTGCTGCGTTAATGATGGCCCGGAACGTAAGTACCAATAGTTGGTGGTGATAATATTTAAATTCTTTCTAGTAACCATGGTTTTTTGATTATCACTTCTATGCTTTCATCAGGTTTTTTTTCTTCTCTTTTATTAGGAAAAGTTAGGATTACTTTAAATTTTTTTTATTTTATACTGAATTTTTTCTAGTAGTTTATGATGTTCTATTTAACATTTTGATGCATATTGTAATTTAGCTTTAAAAGGCTTCCAATGGGCTTCGAATTATATGTCAATAAAGAAATGAGATAATCGTTTTCGTAATATTTTCCCTATAATAACACTGTTCAGCAAAAATTAACTTTTTTGTCCTCCATTGAACCAACTGAGCCTTATGTAAAATGATCTTCTGAATCCGTTTTGCGCCATCGCGTATAGTTTTATCGTGAAAGTTTTATCATTATTTTGCATAAAACTACAGCAGTTCTTATACCATTGAAGAACAATATAATTTCTTTCATATAAATAATAATTAATTCGAATAAAAATTTGAAGATGTTTGTTAAAAAATATTGTTTTCCACTGCTAATTGTACCCCAATTCTGGATCTCTCTAACTCGTTTTTGGCCAAAATCATAAAGAACGTAATGTAACGTTTCCATTGTGGTGTATTTTAATCCCACGAAATTGGCCTGAGTTATTGCAGTTTTTGTAAAAAATCATAGAATTTGTTCTCACTGTAAGAACGAGATTTAGAATAAAGCATGTAATTTCTTTACAACGTCTGTCTCCAAAACTATATGTGAAATTCGGTTTCGTCCAAAGGAGGATTTTATGAGTTCAGGTCGATCACATCCCATAAATATCAAAAAAACAAGAAACGATAAGAAACAACAAATACGTAGTGTATTTATTTAGTTTAAATTACATCTTGTACGAGTATTAGACAGTTTCGGGTTTTTGGGCCAGACAGTTAATGCTTCTTTATGATTCAGCCAAAGAAAAATCAGCTATAAATAAATAAATATTTTCCAGAATATTGTAACAGGCTTAAATGTATTTTAGCGAAATTACTCAGGCTTGATTAACAGGTTTACCATAGATCGCCCTCCTTAATATTGAACGTTTGGAAATCATTAAAAATTACCTATCGAGTTGGAGCAAGCGCTCTTAAAGTTGCGACTACTTTAAGAGCGCTTGCTCCAATTTTCATCATCTTCAGTGATAAAGCTCATTTATGGCTGAGTTGTTTGTCAATAAACAAAAAATGCGTTATTCGACAGGAACAAACCCAAATGTGCTTCAAGAGACACAATTGCATCCGAAAAAAATACTGTGTGGTGTGGTGCATGCCGTAGGTGTGATTGGGCCGTATTTTTTCGTCGATGAAAACAATCGTCATGTTAACCTCAATGGAGAGCGCTATCGAGCCATGTTAGCAAATTATGTTTTGGCCAGAATTGGGTGAGCTTGACATCGCCGATATGTGGTTTCAACAAGACAGTGCCACTAGCCACACAACACGCGTTACAATCGATTTACTGAAAGCAAATTCGGTGAAGGTGTTATCTCGGGATATAGTCCGGTTGAATGGCCACCACGTTCATGCGATTTAACGTCGTCGGATTTCTTTTTATGCGGCCACATCAAGTCATAGATCTATGCCAACAAGCCAACAACTTTAGACGAGCTCAGAGATAACATCCGGTCGAACTGTGTACAGGAGTAGTGGAAAATTGGGTCCATAGAATTTATCGCTGTACACTGGCACGTGGTGGTCAAATGACCGAAATCGAATTTCATTCATAAATTGTAAAATTTGCACTACACCTGAAATAAATTCAAACTCAATATCTTAAATATTCTGTGTATTATTAATATATAAAATTGTTATGTCCTAAATGTAAAACTCTGTACCAATAACTTCATTAGATTCGAACAAAATAACAAAGTTTTTTAAAAATAATTGCTCATAATTCAAAAACAGAATAAATATTTTAAAATAAATAAAAAAAAAACATTTTTATTCTATGATAACAGAATACATAAAATTAAACTTTCCGTTGGTCCAGTTTACTAATGTCCGAATTCTCAGAGTGCATTTTACCAACAATCTATTACTTATACATAAATAAATGCATTTCAAAATATAATTCCAATAGTTAATTAGTTAGGGTCACCGATACTTTGTCTTTTCAACCGATCAATTTCCCTCTACGGAAAATTGACTTGTATCTTACCAACATGCGTTTGTAGCCATTGTACATGTAAAAATCGTACAACCACCAACGTTCGGTTGTGGCAACAAAACTGTTGTCTGTGTGATAAAACTGTGTAAATGCTTTTAATAATTGTCGTTTTATGGTTCAAATGTTCTTCTAAATTCCTACTATTGCAGAATATCGTTAGGACCTTTTCGTCCTTTTTTAAGAAATATTATTTTTTTTACTAAAATTTAATGGAAAAGTTATGTTCAGCATGGAAATTAAAATCGACTTCGAGGGGCGAATTGTTTAATTACATTATTTTCCCATCCATTTTTTAATGAATTACAAAATATAAAGGTATATTTTTTTATAAAATATAGGCAAGACTTCAAACATTCATTTGAGGTATTTTGTGCCACATTACCCTTCAGTAGCCGGAAATTTTTAGTTTTAAAATTCCACTTTACTTCACTTAAATAATTAATTATAACCAGCTTTCTGTTACATATTTTTGACACTTTTTGATCCACTGTAGAAGAATAAATATTTTAAAATCGTTAAATATAAAAATTATAGGAAAAACTTTATATTTCGGTCCTCTCACATAAATCTTAATTATCAGTTCATCCAGTTAACAAATGGTAGTGGTAATGACAACCGATTACAAATAGTTCTTATAGCCAATAACGCAAAACAAAAACCAATACATGTACCGATACTTTGTCTCTTCAACCGAACTGTCAATATGTTTTTCGAATGTTGTAACGATGGAATACTTGCAACCACCAATATTCATTTGGCAAAAAATTAGGTTATGGCAACAAATCTGTTCTCTGTATGTACTATTCATACTGGTACATTACACACTACATAAACCTCCCAGTGGCCTATTAGTATTCCTGGTACCAGATGACACCATTGTAATCGTTAATAAACCACAAAATCCAAAGAAATCAAATTACACAAAAACAGAACCACAAAAGAGCAGCTGAAATGGGTATGAATGGCATAAAAGCATTTTTGTTTTTCGCAAATATGACATTTGATGGAACTAATATTTGCTCTTGCAGACAACACCGAAAAAGCTAAACAAAAACTAAACCAACAAACAAAAGTAATTGTGAGGAAAACAAAGAAACTACAATGGAAGGAAATAGAAAAAAATCACGAAATCCACAAAGAAAGGACACGGAAACCATTTACAGCGGCTGGCAGTTGCTTCAACCCACACACTTCAACATGGCTTATCCCTTAATATGGACTTGCGGACCAATATACAAATACAGTAAAACGAAAAGAAAAACAAACTTGTTTTGTTTAGATTTCATGTGTTATCCTAAACGATAGTGGGAGTGTAGGGGAAAGGTCTGTAAAGATCTGGAAGTGTTCTCAATATTGCGGTGTTGCAATTGGAGTGTCCAAAAAAATCGGGGTTTTCAGAAAACCGGCATTTCTGGGTTTTTCTTTTTTAAATCGTATTTGAAAAAACCGACTGTCGATTTTGTTAAAAAGTAAAAAATGGCATTAACCGACATTTCTTCCTTGAATAGAAAATATTTTCCCCGTCAAATGTAAAGTAATTGTTCTTATTTCTAGACCATATGAATACAATAAAATCAATTGCTACGAATAGAAGTTTGGTTTTAATTAAAAATAAAAAAGTAAAATAACTAAAGTCGGGCGTGGTCGACTATACCCTCCACTTTCGGATGGACAGAAAAGCCAAATAAGAACAGGTTGAACAGAACATTGAACGCACTGCAAATTTACCCAGATTTAAAAAAAGGTCATATTACAATTAGTTCAAGAATAGCATTGCTTTCGGTACCCATATGTCATGTCATATAAAATTTAGCCAAAAAATTTGTCTTTATGATCGAAATAGATGCAAGAGTGGCTGTTTGTCCTTCGTAATAACAGGGTGGGCGATTTAACATTTAAAAAAAAAATTACTAATATTTTTTCCAAATTTCTGGTTTTATTGAAAAGGTTGAACATTTTCATTTTATAATGGAACACAATATCATTAATAGTTCTACCACAACTAGCTCAGAAAGTACCTCATCCGATCAATCCAATTTTGCAGTACATTTTCGATAGTTTCGAATCGAATCTCTCCAATGGCAGCTTCGATTTCATGTTTCAACACTTCAATTATCTCCGGATGCTTTTCAGAACATTTATCCCCTCCCCACAGAAAATAATCCAAAGGGCTGAAATCACAGCTTCGAGGCGGCCAATTGAGATCATAGTTTCGGCTAATTATTCAATTTTCAAAAGTCCCCATTTACACAAGGCAACTTACTTGCATGGAAAGGGCAGGGAAAGAGGAAAAACTTTCCTGTACTGTCAATTCCTTTTGTTATTTTCGTAGTGTGAAGTTGGCTTCAACTCATTTTAGTATTTTTTTTACAAAAAATCAGAATGAATAAATCACAGAATGTCGAAAAAGACAATAATGAAAATAAAAAATGCCGTAATCGTATTGTCAAGTGTAAACGCAAGAGGCAAATTTAAAAGGAAATCATAAAAATTGACGCAAGTAAAGTTGCCTCGTGTAAATAGGGAAAACAGTGCGTAAAATGGAGATGGCTGTGTGACATGTTACTCCGTCTTGTTGAAACAAAATGTCGTCCATGTCATTCTCTTGAATTTTTGGAAGCAAAAATTAGTTGAGCTTGGCGCGGTAACGCTTACCGTTGCCGGTTACGGCGTCTCCTTGCTCATTTTCGAAGAAAAATGGACCACTGATTCCGCCAGCCCAAAATCCACACCAAACAGTGTATTGTTGTGGATGCATTGGCTTCTCAATAGTCACGTGTGTGTTCTCTGAACCCCATATGCGGCAATTTTGCTTATTGACATAGCCACCGAGATGAAAATGAGCTTAAATGCCAACAGCCTTTGTCCTTTGCACAAAAACCTTACTTCTGCCAAACTCCATGTGGATCAGACAACAGTTTCGTCCTGTTGTTTGAAAACAAGCTGTACATACAGCAGACGAACAGAGATCGTTAATCGAACCAACTGATGAGTAAGTCGATCGGTATATTAAAGGTGGGTCTAGCTCAAATATTTTTTTGGTAGTTACGCATTCCGTAACTGCAAAGGGTTAACCGACATGTCGGGTTTTAGCTATTTTTAAAAATCCACTCTCAGGTTTGAACATACGAGACGGAATGAAGTTTCGATTTTTGACACTCTAGTTGCTAGACTTGTCAGCGAAGAGTTCGAAATATTTTGTTTGTTCGACACAATTTTTTTGTTTGTTGGTCCTACCATTCATTGACTACATGATAAGAAAGGTTTGGATTGGCGACAACAAAGTTTTAAATTTCAGACGGCCTTTGTTTTTAAATTATCGAGGAATACAGTTTGATTACAGATTAAGATCGTCTCGACATATACTTATATAGGGTTGCTAATCTTAATATTTTTAGATAATTTCTCTTTGTCCAATTTTACATACTTTTCCCCTACTGACGGATAAAACTTAACACGCGATATGCTTTTAGTGTTGGTTGTTTACATCGAAATCGAATAAATATCAGAGTTAGACAAGAAGAAGTAGTGGAAAATTCAAACAATACATAGACTATCTAGGAAACATACTATACTAACTACATATTCTATGTAGGAATCATATAAATGTTTGCAGCATTTTCAAACATATATATGTTTGGGTCCCAGCAAACATTAACATGTTTGTAGCAATGTTCCCAACATGTATTTGCTCACAAACATTAATATGGTTGCAGAAAGCTTTTTTTGTGTTAATCACCAACATTCAGGGGATTCCCCCCATACAGGGGACCCCCATAGCGTTGACGAGTGGAAAGTAAAGAATCGAAGAGGGAAAAGAGGGAGTCATATTTATTGACACTTGTCTTGAAGTTCTGGATGTCGTATTATGTGGGAAATACTCTTTCCGGAAGTCGATTTCAAATACGGACTGCACGAGCGAAAAAGACGAATTTGTTCAGGTGTGAATTCTTAGGTAGTCGCTAGCATCTGCCGAACATCCTGCCTTCAGGAATAAGTCGACGTTCAATATTCATACCTTAGATAGAAATTCACATCACTTTGTCTTCAAGATCTTGAAGAATTGGTCTAAAGAGGTGGCTGGCATCCGTGAATGAGTAGGTAGGATTCAGGGTCTGACCCAAAAGCGTCGTCAATGAGAATAAGAAAAATCGAGGTATACTGTAAAGAACCCTTTGGTACATCTGCATTCAGCCCATGTTCGATTGATGAGAAGCCATCTACAAAGAGTCGTATAGTGCGATCTCGAAAAAAGCTGGATTTAAATCCAGCAGAGCTATTGCCGATACCAAATCCGATTACCTTAAATACTTAGTAGGGACATAAATACTGTTACAACATTGAACATACCCATTTCAATAGTAGAACTGAACATAACCCGTTAATGTCATATGGGTTTTGAAAACTAACCTCAATATATTGTTTCAACTTTCATCATGGAGTGGTCAGATAATGAGAACCGTATCGCTTTTCAAGTGTGAAATGAAAAAAGCGATATTTTCAAAACGCTCCGGCTACTAGTGATTAGCCGCAAGTTCGTCTACCGATGCATAAAACTGTTTGAGGAGACTGGAGATGTAAAAGACCGCCACCGGTCGGGCCGCCCATGCTCTGTTCGAACACCGTATGTCATCAAAGCCGTTTAATCAAGAATTCACAGAAATCCGCTCCGAAAACAGAAAATCATGGCCCGTGAGATGAATATCACGCAAAAGTCCATGAGTCGAATCATTAAAAAAGACTTGGTACAGGACATTTATTGACTGCAGCTTTAAAAAAATAGGATTGGAAAATGCAAACGTCTTTTGGTGAAGCAGGCTGAAAACTTGCACAGAAAAATTTTTGCCACCGATGAAAAAATTTTTATCGTTCAGGAAAAATTTAACAAACAAAATTATAGAGTGTATGCGCGGTCATCTAAGGAAGCATCTGAACTGATCCCAAGGGCGGAAAAGTGTCATCACCCAGCTTCAGTCATGGTTTGGTGGGGTGTCTCTTACGATGGGGTCACTGACCAGCATTTCTGCGAACAAAAAGTCAAAACATCGGCCAAAGTTTACCAAGAAACCGTTTTGGAAGCTGTCGTGAAGCTTCTTAACAATTCCCTGTTCTAAAACCAGCCATGGACTTTCCAGCAGGAAGGCTAAAACATCCCAGCCCTGGCTTCAAGACAATTTGCCAGCGTTCATTTTCTCTGAAGAATGGCCCTCAGGCAGTCCAGATTTGAACCCATTCGATTAGAAATTGTGGACGGTTTTAGAGGTAAAGGTTTGTCACAAAAGATACCCCAACATTGGATCTCTTAAGACTGCTTTGGTTCGAGCTGTGGCCAATTTTCCAATGGACAAGGTTCGTGCAGCTATTGACGATTGGCCAGTGCGATTGAAGGCGTGTGTAAAGGCAAAAAGCGGATATTTCAAATAAGTAGATCCTTTTTGGATCAATAAATATATTAAAAATATTTGGTCCAAAACCATTCAGTACTTTTTATTTTACAGCATAAAACGTGTGTAACAGAATTTATGTCCCTACTAAGTCTATTGGGCTCACATTGGACAGCCTTTTTCGATCCTCTACACATGCTTCAGCTATCTGCGTTAAGCTTAAAAGTAGGAACAGTCCTCAAGTCACTGATGACCTCCCACAAAGCAATAGGTCGGTCTGTAGCGAATAGCGCAGCGCAGCACATTTGGGATTTTTAAATGAATTTGAGGAAAAAAATTATTTTTTAAAAAATTTATTGATTTCAACACAAATGTAGTGTTATTTATATAGAAAAACACAAAAGTAATCAATATAGAGAAAGTTGGAAAAAATAAATAACCCCTACAATGCAAAAGGCCCTAACTAACAAAAAGTTTGAAATGATTTTTTTTTATTCATTTGTAATAAAAAATAATAATTAAAATATAACTTTTATTGTACAGGGAAAATGTAAAAACAAAATGTTTTTAAAGGCCACTTACACCTTTAAAATAACTCAACTTTTGTAATCGGACACTAAATAGGAAAACTGTAAAACTGGGCAACAAGTTGAGAGGTGGGTGGCACTTGAAGTTGATTAAAAATTTAAAAACAGATATGAGACAATGTATTAGTAGTGATTTCCAACTATTGACAAGTAAAGCTACACTAGCGGATCCAAACGTTTGGAGAAAAGAGATGTTTTTATATGTTCACGAAAATGAACAAAAGATAAAAACTTAAGTCTCTGCAGAGTTTATTTTAATTCTAGTATATTTCAATACTTTTAATATAAAATAAAATAAAAGAAATGTATTGATGGCTCTCGATGTGGAGTCTCCTTACAGGTGGCAAGAGTGAGTTGTATTTTCGTGGGCAATTGTGTGAAGAAAACTTGAAAAGTAAGGTTTAAAACAGTAGTTCTCATTCGTTTGGGGAGAGCCTGGCCTTATAGAGTTCGGTTTTACTTTCAACAATTGCAGCAAGGCTTTCTGAAGAGGGTTGTCACGGACCCGAAATCATGATAAAAGTAGTGTGCAGCCACGAAAATCAATGTCACTGCCATTTTGTTAAAAACTTGTCTTCTATTTAAATATAGAAGCAAGAGGTCTTGAGCCGGTTTAATCCCTGTTCAATGTATAAAAGCAACAGACCAAATAAAACAAACGAGCTAAAAATAAAATAAAATAAAAAACGCTCGCTCACTTACTAAAATAATAAACGTCTTTAAATTCTTAGGTTAATATTAAGTCAGTTTAGCTTCATCCAATTCGCATTTTGGTTGTTGCACTGTGTAATTAATGAAATTTGAAACCTCTTATGCAGTCGTGTGAGAAAATCGTTTGTATGAGAATTCTTTTGTTGCGATACCCAATAACGAAGTACTCGTACCTTGACCAGAAAATATAAATCTCTAATATTTGTTGTATTCAATACGAAATAGCAGAATTTTTACAAAAATGTTTTGCTAAAGCCAAAACCTTAACATGAATAACTTTCCCACTTCAAATAGAATATAAAACTGTGACAATAATTGGGGAAAAATTGTCTCAGTTTCCTAAGAGTACGCCATTTACCTAGTACAAGTCAAAAATGGGCGAATAAATGAATGACTGTTGTCATGCATTATGATTAATGACCATTAGTAACTAAGGAAGTGTCCAAATGTCTCCTTCCCCCTCAGCCCAGAGATATTAATGGCGGTTCCATTAAATTATGACTTCACGCACGAACAAGTGCGATTTTGATGCTTTTGAAGTCGAGTCGAGATTGGTAGGTGTTGGCAAAACTGTAATCCGAGCATGATAGATACGTAATAATAATCTGGGAAGATATTTTTCTATATTAACTAAGCTGAATAATTTCGAATACATGTACGAGCATTATAAGTAATACTCGTAATGGGGCGGGTGTTATAATAAAAATAGTAATTTACCATTGTTTTCACATTCTAATGTAATTATGGTTAAATATCGTGTATTAAAAAATACATACGTTGGTGTAAAGTTCCTAAGTTGCGTTTTCTTACTTACATTCATTAAATATTCATTTTACGCAAATGTACCGTCTATTAGAATTAATAAGTACATATGTTTGTTTTTACAACTCTATAGTCTAGAAAGGGATTTTTTTCTCATAGGAGTACATACAAATCTTAGTAAGTCTTAGATAAGATAAAATTAGGCTTCCCTGGTCGCCTGACCTTACTGCACCTGAACTTTTCTAGTGGAGTTGTTGCAAACAAGCAGTCTACTTAGTAGGGACATAAACACTGTTACAACATTGAACACACCCATTTCAATAGAACTGTTAATGTCATATGGGCTTTGCAAGCTCACCTCAATAGCGTTAGTCTGTAACGGGATTTTAAAATAGTTTCAACTTTCATTACAGAGTGATCAGATAAGGTAATGAGAACCGTATCGCTGTAATAGCGCTTTTCAAGTGTGAAATGAAAAAAAAAAGATATTTTCAAAACGCTCCGGCCACTAAAGATTCGCCGCATGTTCATCTACCGATGCATAAAACTGTTTGAGGAGACTGGAGAAGTAAAAGACCGCCACCGGTCGGGCCGCCCATGCTCTGTTCGAACACCGCATGTCATCAAAGCCGTTTAATCAAGAATTCACAGAAATCCGCTCCGAAAACAGAAAATCATGGCCCGTGAGATGAATATCACGCAAAAGTCCATGAGTCGAATCATTAAAAAAGTCTTGGGACTTGGGGCTTTCAAACGACGTACCGGATATTTATTGACTGCAGGTTTAAAAAAAATAGGATTGAAAAATGCAAAAATCGGCCAGCACTAAACTTATGTACTAAAAATCGCCTAAGTAGTGACAAGGAAACCCGTATTCTAGGGATCAAAATACGAAACTTTGCCCAAAGAACCATACCTCTAAAACGAATTCTAATGTCCCGACCAAATTTTGAAAAATACCACTTTGACCCATTTAAAGTGCCCCAATCAAGTCCAAATGTGTGAACGACCCCCACTTCCTTTAGAGGGCCGACCCACTAGTGTCAGTGGCACACCCCCTGGTTTGTTCACCAAGCAAAAAATAACCATTTTTCGCACTTTACATTTCTTACATTCTCTTTATAAATTTATTAACACAGAACATAGTGGCGGACAAAACACTACGTACGACCCCTTATTCTTAAATTTAACAAGTTCTGTAGGATTAGAAATAAATGTAATGATGCAGGTCTGTTTAAAATCGTATTAATGTGTAACAAATCACAAAAAAGTATAATACTCCAATATTAATACTCCAATATTAATTAAAAAAGGCACTGACAAAAGTCTACATACGTTTTATTGGTTTCACTGTTTTTGCTATTTTCGTTATTTTTATCAGCTAAAATATTACGGTAAATTACCGTTTGTTTCATTTTGTGTGTATGCTTTGAAGTATTCTTGGAATTTATTGCATTGTGTCATTTTAAGAAGTGTACGATCAGCAAAATGGCTCCACGCAAAGAAATTTCTGCGGATGTGCGAAAATTAGTTATTAAACATAGAAATGGGAATAAATCATTTGGCGAAATAGCAAAATTATTATATTTAAGCAAATCGACGGTACAGGCCATATTTAATAACTATAAAAAATCAAGTTTTGTCGAAAGTAAGCCGCGAACTGGTTGTCCGAAGAAGCTTGGCCGCAGAGACATTTCATTCATTCGCAAAGAAGTGGACCGAAATCCCAAAGTTCATGCCACTAAGTTGGCCCAGGACATAGCTGAGAGATCCAAAATTGTTGTTCACCCACGCATTGTAATAAGGACCCTCAATAATGAAGGATTTCACTGCAGAACTCAAGAAGCCCCTAATAAGCGACAAAAACAGGAAACTTCGCTTGGAGTTCGCAAAAAGGCATATAAATAAGGGAATTGACTTCTGGAAACGGGTGCTATTATCGGATGAGTCTAAATACAACATATTTGGATAAGACGGGAAAGCCAAAGTTTGGAGAAAACCGAACACTGCTATGGATCCCAAGCACCTAATGCCGACTGTGAAACATGGTGGTGGCAGTGTTATGGTCTGGGGAGCAGTTGCAGCCTAGGGCGTTGGAAATCTGGTATTTGTTGAAGGTATTCTGGATCGCTTCCAATACAAAACCATATTGGAACACAATTTGAAGCCATCCGTAGACAAGTTATGCCTAGGAAAGAGCTGGATCTTCCAACAGGACAATAATTCCAAGCATACGTCGCAGGTAGTGAAGGACTGGCTGCTGTATTATGCTCCACGCAGCTGTATTCACCTCCACAAAGCCCGGACTTGAACATAATAGAACACGTGTGGGAAATTTTGGAGCGAAAGATCCGAAAGCACGCTATTAGTGGTGCTTCAACTCTAAAAGAGAAGCTGCAAGAAGAGTGGCAGAAAATAACGCAGGAAGATCTCAATAACTTAGTAGCTTCAATGCCCAGACGGTTGCAAGCGGTCATCGATGCTGGTGGTGGCCCAACAAAATATTAAAAAAAAATATTATTATTTTCCCATATAATTTCTACTTTTTTAATTCGTATGTACACTTTTGTCAATGGCTTTTTTGACTTACTTGTGAATAACTTTAAAAGTTAATATTGGAGATATATACATATTAATTTGTTATTTTTTATACAATTATCAGATTTAAAACAAACATGCATCATTACATATTTTTAAATGCATTAGGACATGGTAAATTTAAGAAAAAGGGGTCGTACGTAGAGTTTTGTCCGCCACTGTATGTAAATGAAAAAATGAAATTAACTTTGTAATAGAAAAGAAAAAAAATATTGTTCGTCTTTTTTGCTTTCAAGTACTGGTCAAAAGTCGTGACATCAGATTTCATTTTAGAGGCCTAGTTCCTCGGGCAAAGTTTTGATCCCTAGAATACTATTTTCCTTGTCACTTGAGCGATGTTTTTTTGCCTCCCTACTTTTTTTTGCCCCATCCAAACGGCAAAATTAACAATTATCATTTATAAAAAAGGACCGTTGTTGTTGTAACAGCAATATAATTATATTTTGTTTTGAAGTCCTGTTCATCTATAGAGGATTCACTTCGATAAACAGGCGAAGAAAACACGTCATTTGAACTGAATGCGTCCAAAGAGACCTGGGGGTCAGCTGAGTGGACTTGGTCAGGCAATTGAAGATGTGCAGCAGGTCATGTGTTCCTTGATGGCAGACAAGGCAAATATCCAGAATGTTAGCACAATACGCGCCCAATACGAATTGAGGCAGCTAAGCCAGATCCACGCTCGTCTGCCGAGGTGGCGTCTTCTCTTCTGGTGAACTCTTTGGGGGATGTTACCCCAGCACTACTTTACATTCATGCTAAAGCTGAATACTGTTGCTGCGACTTCATAAGCGTGAATGTCGTTAAAACCTGCCTGATAGTTTCGATGATCTAAAGGCTCTCTCTTGTGCTGAACCTCTCTCTCGCTCTGGGTCATAAGGATCGTACCTGATCTACCTGGACGGAGGCATAAGATGGTGGTTGGGCTGACTACTGCGAATACACCCAAACAGATACTGCTTAGACAACATAAAATTGTGTGTGCGCATGACTAGGACCTTCGTCTAACCACGAAGATGGTCCTCAGAAGACATACGGATGTTCTGGGCGGCATTCTGGCAACTCAATATTTTCTTCCAATGCGTCGTACTCATTTCCCTGACCACACGGGCGCTGCGTAGTTCACTTTTGCGAAAAGTCTTGCACGCTTCCATCACACCACGGCGATGAAGAATATATCCGGTTCTTGTCTTCGGTCAGTTTTAATATTATGCAAATATATTTTTTGATTTCTCGAGAGTCCTCTTTTTAATTCAATTCTAAGCAATTTACGTACGGAACGTTGTAATCGACCATTAACCTAGACTAGAGAAAATGGTCATTATTATCGGAACATGTATTTAAAGAGCCCCTACGCAGAGAACCCTCTCAATTACACACCGAGAAAAAATGAGTAGAAAATTTGTTCCGAACTACAAATATTTGGTAAACTTTCTGTTGCAATTACTAACATTCCATGGTATTAAGGGTTGCATGGTTCGACTTACCTTAAGGTGGAAGCTACAATAATATTACGAAACTTACAGCCAACAAGTCGGTTATACCAACCGAATTCAGTAAAACTACTGGTTACCACCAGTGGTTATGACAACCTACAAATTATGAAGCACCAATAATTGGTGCTGACAACAAATAAATTCATTGTAGTAACTTAACCACTATTAGTTCGCTGTTGTAACATATTACACTATGCAACAAAAGTTCGAATTCCTAGAAATGTAAGACTGAGGTGACTATAGCAAATTCGCAAAAGGACTACCCTCGTAAGAGCGAGTTATTTTTTGATGCCACGTTATTAAATAGTAAATATTCCTTCGTTTAACCCAATTGTCATGATACATTCTTAAGTGAAATCGTATGGAGTTTTTTTTGGGAGCATGCCAACATCCTATCTCTAAGATAGGAGCGTCCTTTTTTTTCAAAAGTGAAAAAATAAAAAATATACAATTGATTTCAGTAGAATCGTGTCCTTTTTTATGACATTATATTAATGTTTTTAAATGTGTCGTTTTTGGGTTAAAGTGTTTTACTAAGTAACTACTATTATCATTTTAGTATAGATCGTCTAAAATTAAGTAAAAATATATTCAATATAAACTGACACTTTCGTCTATTTTTAAAAAAAATAATTTTTTAATAAAATTTAATGAATTTTTTCCACGCATTTTTTAAATTGCCTAAAAATATGACCGATATGAAAGTATAGGCCTGTTAGTATAGGCGTGTGGTTTTCAAGAAGAAATAAAACGCTAAATTTTAATGTTATGGCCAAAAATTTAGCTTTATTATAAATATAAGGGTTTGGCATTAAATTTAAAAAAAATGTTTTCGGGAAAATGGCCGTCGTGGCTGTCTCGAATAAATTGAAGCCGAGAGGCCCAATTTTCGACCACTTTTTGCAGCATTTGGGGCCGTATGTCAGCAATAACGCGCCAAATATTTTCTTTCAAGACGTCAATCGTGTCGGGCTTATTTGCGTAGACAAGCGATTTCACATAACCCCACAAAAAAATAGTCCAGCGGTGTTAAATTGCACGATCTTGAAGGCCACGCCACAGGCCCACGACGCGCTCTCCGAAAGTTTCCTTTAATAAACTGATTGTTTCGTTGGCTGTATGGCAAGTAGCGCCGTCTTGTTGAAACCAAAGGTCGTTTACATCAACATCCTCCAATTCATTTTTCATGGCGTTTCTCATTGACTGTAACATTATGGCCGGCTCCATTTTTGAAGAAATATGGCCCATAGAGCATACGCGTCTCATTACTCCAAATGCAACAATTTTGGCTATTAACGTACCCATTCTTGTAAAAATCAGGATCGATAGCCATCGCGTTTTAGGACAGAACGTGCGACGCGCTTGATGCTCGTTCGGATTCAATTCTTGCACAAGTTGGATATTGTAAGCCCTCAAACCAAGATCCTTCCGCAAATCTTCCATAAAGTGGATGGACTCATTTCTCTTCGGTGCGTACTGTACGGCGTCTCTGAGGACGCGCATTATCCACTAGAGTAAACGTGGTGTGAAACCGAGCCATGGTTGCACGAATTACCGACTCTACTGGGCGATAATGTCGACCGAATATTGGAAGCAGCGCGCGATGCGTCGCTGGAGCCGAACCATTATTTTGGTAATAAATTTTCACGATTTCCAAACGTTGTTCCGCAGTAACTAGTGACAGCTGTCAAAAAGACCAACTCCGAAAAAAGTGTGGCCAGACTGAAAACCACACGTCTAAAAAACACCCGTTTTAATGGGTGATCCAAGTAGAGATACTTTTTTCAATCGCCTTTTTTGACAGATCACGTGTGAGTCGTGTCATACTGTCATGTGATTTTTGTTTAATATTGTTTGGCATTTCATCATGGAAAGACTTACGTCTGAACAATGTTTAAAAATCGTTCAACTTTATTACGAAAATTTACGTTCTGTGAGGAAAGTGTTTCGTGCACTTCATTCAACTTATGGTCAACATAATCGGCTTACTGAGCGTACTATTCGCAACACCATCAGCCATCTTGAGACCCAGCATTCAATACTGGATAATATTCGAACAAATAGACCACGTCCAGCACGCAGTGAAGAAAATGTAGCGGCCGTAGCTGAGAATGTACACCAAGACCGTGGAGAGTCGATTCGGCGTCGTTCGCAGCAACTCGGACTGACGTATGGAACGACATGGCGCATTTTACGTCGAGATCTTATTTATAAATTGAAAGCGTACAAAATACAGCTTGTGCAAGAACTGAAGCCGCCCGACGTTCCCAAGCGACATCGTTTCGCTCTATGGGCTCTTCAAAAGTTCCAAGAAGATCCGACGTTTTCGAGCCAAGTTTTGTTCAGCGATGAGGCCCATTTGTGGCTCAATGGGTATGTAAACAAGCCAAATTGCCGCATTTGGGCCAGAAGAGGTTCAAGTGCTGCCACTTCATTCAAAAAAAACAACGGTTTGGTGTGGTTTGTGGGCCGGTGGAATCATCGGTCCATATTTCTTCAAAAATGATGCCGGTGAGAACGTAACCGTCAATGGTGACCGTTATCGTGCCATGATAAGACTATTTGATGCCTGAAATTGAAGCTCGTGATCTCGGCGACATTTGGTTTCAACAAGACGGCGCTACTTCTCACACATCGCATCAATCAATGGATTTATTGAGAGAACACTTCATTGAGCAGATAATTTCACGTTTTGGGCCGGTCGATTGGCCACCAAGATCGTGTGATATCACACCGTTAGACTTTTTCCTGTGGGGATATGTAAAGTCTAAAGTTTATGCGAACAAACCCGCTTCGAATCAGGCCTTGGAGCAAAACACCACGCGTGTCATTCGCCAGTTACCAGTCGAAATGCTCGAACGAGTCATCGAAAATTGGACATAACGGATAGACCATCAGAGACGTAGCCGCCTCCAACATTTGATAGACATAATCTTCAAAAAATAAATGCTAAAGAATGTTCTTTCAAATGATAATAAACATTTCCCATTCAATTTAAATTTTCTGTGTTTTTTTTAAAAAAAAGTAGGGAACCCCGAAATGAATCACGCGTTATATATTTTAATCACATCTGTACGAAAAGTTTTAAGACTGATTTGAGGTATTTTGAGCGACAAGATTGCCGTGTACTTAATAAACATTCGGTTGTGGCAACAAATCTGTTCTTTGTGTGCAGTGATAATGAGTAGTTATAAATATCAATGTCAGATAACGATGGAAATTTTAAAATCTAGCTACGCCCCTCCCAGGATTAAAAAATGGCCGTCTACAGGTGAGGTAATGTGTATGCTAGTCGGATCAATCGACTGTAAAACTTTACAAAGTCATTGGCAACAAAAAAGAATTAGAATTGAGTTCCAATTGTGGTTTAATTTTCAAAATATCGACCAGGAAAGTATTGATGCTTCACTAAAGTAGAAATGTTACGGAATCTTGAGTTATTACAGTCGTTTTACAAATAAGTCAAATTTACAATTCCAAATGTGATTTTGATCGGTTAAGGTTTTTGCATATAAGCGATTCCGACCGCTTTACATTTAACCAGTCCGCAGATCAAAGCGTTTTTTATGACGAGATAATGAAGCAAGATTGCCTAAGCTCCCAGATTTAAATACTCATTGGTATGTTGACAGCATAGTTTGTATTTGATTTCTTTTTTCTTAGAGATTATCTTTTATTGAGGGGTCTTCCTTTGTCCAACACCTGGTACAAGTGAGCTTCCTATCCAAACGACTTTTGGAAAGGAGGTCTTCCATTGAAACCAGAACTAATTTTGAGCTTAGTTTCTACATAAAATAAAGGATGGGCAAATTAGTAAGGGGTTTTGCCAAGTAAATACAAATCTGCCCTTGGCAACTCAAAACCTACGTCGTGTTGTAAAAAATAAATAAGGTAAAGGTTCGCCTGGTAACTTTGTCAATATTGGCTAAACATTTTTGAAATTTTGCCACAACAGAGAAAATAGTTTTTAAGCCCACACTAAACTGCTTGCATCCATCTCTACCTTGAATGGCTGCAAAGGACACATGTGCTCCTTTATAAATGCTTCTTGTTCGGTCCTTAATGTAAAAAGAACAAATTATTGTTTTTATTCTCTGTGTAAAGTACTACTTATTGGACATGGGGTCTGTGCTTCGAACTACATAAGAGGTGTGCTGCCTACCTTACGTCCAGGGAGTGGGTGGAGGGGAAAGTGACCAGTAATTGCATATTATAGTTTTTATTTCGCCAAGTCTTCTCGACCAGATTAGGCAAGGGTAGTGGCTAAAACTTAAAATAGAAATTGGCACTTTGAAATAGAAATTCATACGTGGGCCTCGTGGGAAATTACCTTAGATCACACGCTGGTATTTTGCTAACAATAGTTTTTACTCTAGTTGGCCAAATAGTTTTTACGGAGACGTCCAAAAGAGTTTTTTGTGCAACATAAATTAAAAAGGATTAAACTCCACATTGGGGGTGGAGCCGTGTGCATGTGTGTGGGGTCCAAACATCTACAATTACAAAGAGCTGACACCATGTGTGTGTGTGCGGGTGTATGAGTGCCAGAATGGTGGTTAGAGGGAGGGATTGCTAAGCTTTTGTTGTAGTTTTTAGTTACAATAACAAAAAAGGATATCCTTCGTTTTTACTCTTGTTTACAACAAAATTACAAATAAGTTAAATAGTTTCTTTTTGGTCGGGTTCGATATAAACCGATTTCGTCCTAGCTGACAAAGAAGTGCATGTGGAATGTGTTCACAATTTTTAGCAGAAATTGTAATTATTTTTATAATATTTTACAGGGAGAGCAAGAAACAGAAAAAAAAACATGTAAAGTATTTGCTGTGGCACAAAAAGCAAACTACTCCCTGTGCATGGGACAAACTATGCTGGTGTCATGTGAGAAATGGAATTGCTACACTGTAAGAAATAATGTGTATTGCGAAAGGAAATTTATTTTACACATTTAAACACTTGAGGGATCTAGTGTGAGTGTAAAGGATAGCGCCCCTTAGATTTAAGGTACGAACTTAAATTAATCACCTTCAAATGTAGAACCCTATAATACCATATTGCACCGCTTTTAAATACTTGATGAAAAGAAAGTAAAAACTAGTAAAAGAGTTTAGTCGGTAGATCCGACTTACATACAGGGTGGTCGATTTAACACTTAAAATTTAAATCGGCTGTAACAAAAATTACTGGTAATGTTTTTTCCAATTTCTGGTTTAATTGAAAAGGTTGAACTTTGTCATTTAATAACACTCTGCGACAAATGGTAAGGGTCAGTGATCGGTTTGGAATGAAACCACCGGGGAAAGTTATATTGGTAAAAAAAAAGTCATACGTGTTCCAGCGTTTCGCTGGGTCTCATCTAGGAATCGAGATATATCGATTTGAAGTTAGTAAGTATCGTATAGGGGAATTTGTCACGTTTTAGGCTCTTTTGTTTGACATAACTCGAGAACCACTCGTCCGATTTAGCTGAAACAAATTTAGAAAAATTAAGAATTACAATTCCTCTAATCTGTTCTTAAACCGTTTTCCTACTTAAGCAACAGTTTCGCAATTATAAATAAATGTATTTAAAAAAAAATAAAAAAAAAAAAAAAAAATTTTTCTTCATGCGCTTATTTTTAACTTGGAAACTATTACTTGTAAAGGAAAATAATATATGAACAGATTAAGGGAATTGTAATTCTTGGTTTTTTAAAATTTATTTCAGCTAAATCGGACGAGTGGTTCTCAAGTTATGTCAAACAAAAGAGCCAAAAACGTGACAAATTCCCCTATACGATACTTACTAACTTCAAATCGATATATCTCGATTCCTAGATGAGACCCAACGAAACGCTGGGACACGTATGACCTTTTTATGACCGATATAACTTTCCCCGGTGGTTTCATCCCAAACCGATTGTGGCTGTCGCACAGTGTAATCGAACACAATTTCATACATACAGGGTAGGGTGGCTGATAAAAGCACATACCAAAAAAAATTAATAACTTTTTTCTATTTAATGAACCTGGTTAATTTTTTTTTTTTGCAGACTGTTTTTTAGATTTAACAAATATGGATAACTGGGACACTGCAACAAGAGTTTGAATTGTCCGCCGCTATCACGCACTGAATCCCGTAGTTTCGGTTCAAAGAGAGTATAGGCGCACGTGTGGCGGCAATCCTCCGAGCAGATAGACCATAATGAGACTTGTTAACAATTTTGCCGAGCATGGGACAGTCTACAGAAGACCTTACCATCGAAAGTATTAAGTTCGGAAGGAGGAAACAACCGCTGCTGCCATACAAAACAATCCATGAGTAGCGACAAGAAGCTTAACTGCTCAAATGGGTATAAGGAGACAGTCATTGCAGTCAATTATGCACAAAGATTTGGACTTATTCCTATATAAAATTCAAATGGCCATCAAACTGAACGCAGCCGATTCGCTTGGAATTTTGCGAGAAGATGCTTCAAATGGTGGAAGAGGACGGAAACATGTACAACTGGCTTTTCATGTCTGACGATTCAAACGGCAGCATAAACAAACAAAATTGTCGAGTATGGAGTGCTTTCTACCCACATATACTCCATAATACGGAATTGCATCCACTTCGTGTCACAATGCGGTATGCAGTTCCATCACGCTGCATAGTCGGGCCCTACTTCCTCGAAGAAAACAGTCACACCGCGTTACGGTTACTGGAGACCGTTACTTGAGTACGTTGAGAGAGTTTATTTTATTCAGAACTACGCAGAATGAGAATTTCTTTTAACTCTGTGTGGTTTCAGCAAGATGGTGCAACTCCTCGCATAGCCTGGCCTGTTATGAAAGAGTTGCTGCGAAAATTTCCCAATAAGCTGATATCCAGAAACTCCTCATTTCGTCAGGTCGCCTGACCTTACTTCACCTGACTTTTTCTCGTGGGGTTAGTGCAAACTAGAAGTCTACAAAATAAAAGCAACAAATGTTTATAAACTAAAGCAATCCATTAGAGAAGCAATTGGGGCTATTCCTGTCTCAACCCTCCAAGCTGTAATGAACAGCTTTTTGGTAAGATCCCGCACATGCATTAACGAGCAGGAGGGCATTTAAATTCCATTATTTTTAAAACTATTAAAGCTATATTTTATAAAATTGAATGAAAGAAAAAATAATTTCATACACTGAAAAAATTATTTGATTGTCTTAATGTAGCAAAATTCACACAACTGGCTCGGCAGTACTTCATCCAATCAACCGAATTTTTCAGTACATTTTCGATTGTTTCAGGTCGAAAATCTTCAATGGTGACTTCGGTAACTTATGTTTAAATGCTTCAATTGTCTCTGGAAGCTTTGCGTAACATTTATCCTTAATGGCTTCCAACAGAAAATAATTCAAAGGGCTCAAACACAGCTCCGAGGCGGCTAATTGACATCACATTTTCGGCGGATTATTCGATTTTCAAAAACAGTGCGTAAAAAAATTTCGATGGTTGTGTTGGCTGTGTGACATGTGTCCCTGTCTTGTGGAAACCAAATGTCGTCCATGTCATTTTCTTGAATTTTTGGAAACAAATATTCGTTGACCATTGCACGGCAACGCTCACCGTTGACGTAACGCCGACTCCCGGCACATTTTCGAAGAAAAATGGCAAAATGAAACCGACAGCCCAAAATCCCCACCAAACATTGACTCTTTGTGGGTGCCTTGGGCTCTCTAAACCTCATATGCGGCAAATTTGCTTATTGACATAGGCAACGAGATGAAAATGAGCTTCATCTGAAAACACGATTTTTTCGGTAAAATTCTTCATATCCTGCCAAGCAACCTTTAGCCCATTGGGCGAAGCGAAAACGCATCGGATGGTTTTCCATTATAGCATGACAAAGTTCAACCCTTCCAATAAAACCAGAAATTTGAAAAAATCATCTGTACCTATTTTACAGCCGATTCAAATTTAAATTTGTAATGCCCTCTATATATCCTCACCCATATTTGGAATTAAAATTTATCTTAGCAATGCAAAGATGAAAAGGTACATAGCAGGGAACAAAATTGTGTGAAAGGTACAAGAAGGGGCGTGGTTAAGGTTCCTGATTTTCATCAGCTAATCTGATTTATAATCTATTTGCTAATTAGTAAAATTCCGCAGAATTATATGAAAATATTATAAAGCAAATACCGAAAGTGGACGGAATGGTGTACTGGGGGTACCAGAATGGGGCGTGTCATACACTCTTTTCGTACACGTGTATAATTCGGTATAAAAAATATATTATGTATCTCACAATTTAAGCGAATTTCCCGGGTGGGTGACACGTTAAGTGAGTTCTAATCTGCACTGATACAGTGCCATTTTTGTGGGGGGTAACAGAAGGGGCGTGGTTAGGAGTCCAACAATGAAAAATTAAAATAAATAACTCTGTTCGTAGGTATTGATTTTAGGTACGATCGTATGAGTTGCATTAAAGATATTTGAAGAATAAAAAAGTGGACGTAATTTTGCAGTTGTATGGGAGGCGCCCAACATGGGACGTGCCAACCCCTTTTTAGGTATGCTAGTACGAGGCTGTTATAGAAATATTACGGTGTTCACAATTTAAGCGAATCACACGCACTGGGTGCGAAGTTAACTACTTGGCCGACCTCATTTTCGAAGAAATACGGCCCGATGACTTCGCCGTAGCATAAACCGCAGCAAACAGTCACCCTTTGTATAAGAAGATGCATCGTATTTTTAACAATCACTCGTGGTTTCACATTTGCCTAAATGCGGCAATTCCGTATGTTAACGAATCCACTGAGGTGAAAGTGTGCCTCGTCGCTGAAGATGATTTTCTTTTTAAAGTCTCTATTCACTTCTGTCTTTTCAATTAACCATTCGGCGCACTGATTACACTTGAAATAGGCAGCTCTGAGTTAATTGAACCTTTTAGGCGTGTTAATTTCAATCTCTATTCAAAATTCGCCACAGTGGTGTTCGTGAGATGTTCAATAGTTGGCTACAACGACGAGTCAAGGTAGACCGCTCTTGTTTTCCGCAGAACGAACTGCATGTTTTCACATTTCTTAAAAACCCGGTTTGCTGAAATTTGCGCACAATTCTCCCGATTATGCTGACCAAAATAAATCACGAAATGCGAATGCATTTTGATTTGAATGCCCATTTTCGTAAAAAGCGTCTGCAATCTTAACGCTCTGCTCAAAAGTGTACATCTCCATGATTTGTCAAACACTGAAACAAAAAAATTGCAAATTAAGTTAGGCAAAAAACTTAACATTAAGGTGTTACTCACAATCAACATCGTGCATTATGGTTAGACCATCCCTTAAATGAAATACACATGTTTTTTTTTAAACGAACGAATTTAATACAGGCTCATGCAGGCCGATCAGTTTGCTTCCTCGCTTATCCAAAGTATTTGAAAAAGTTCTTTTATTGCCAATTAAACCGTTCCTTGTGTCAAATAACATAATTCCAGACCATCAGTTTGGATTCCGGGATGATAACAGCACCATCGATCAAGTAAACAAGCAATTGAAAAATCATTTGAACCGCGAACATATTGCTGCGCCGATCTGCTGGGTGTTGCTCAAGCATTTGACAAAGTCTGGCACTTTGGCTTGACCAACAAAATACATTGTGGAGCGCGTTAATTTACTTTTTTGCGCTGCAGGCTGTGGCGGCACTGTTGGTCAAAGAGAGTGGAGAGTGTGCGTGGCTTATAGTGGCTGACGGGAGATTTGTATTCGTCTGCCTTTAAGTTGCCATCATGCATTGGACACATGAGGAGAGGTCATTTTGTGCTGTAGCGTATTTTTCAAATGCGCGCTCGATCATTGCAGTGCAGCGTGCTTTTTGTTCAAGATTCGCTGTTCCCCCACGCGGACGTGTTCCTGGACGTTAATTAATTGTAAATTGGGTAACTTCATTGAGAACAGCAGGGAATGTGTCATGTGTAGGGGACCTGAGAGAAGAACTACAACACCTCAAAACATCGAGAGAGTTAGAACAGCCGTACTGCAATCTGCGAAACGCTCTGCTCGGAACAAGCACTTGCTCTTGGCATTTCAAGACGTTCTCTCCACCGGATTCTTTATGATGAACTGAATTTTCATCCATATAATATATGCGTGGTCCAACAGTTATCAGCACGGGACTATTTGACACCGCGGACCTCGGCAAATGTTTCCTGGACGACTTATCTCATTAAGGGATCATGTGAACTGTCCGGCAAGCTTACCAGACTTAGCCCCATGTGATTTTTTCTTTTGGGGTTACCTGAAGTCGAAGGTGTATATCAACCATCCCAACATCTTGGAAGACCTAATTATCAATATTGAGGCTGAAATTGGTAGAATACCAGTCGACATGCTTGTTAGAGATCATGATAACTTCAGAAAACGTATGCAGCAGTGTGCATGTAATGTAAAAATTCCCTTACAGTTCAATATAATTAAAATATTAAATAAAGGTTCAACAAATCGGACGTTTATAATAACGACAAATGTTTATTAGCGCCCCGAACGTTTAGGACAGTTAACGAATTATTAAGTAAAACAAAATCGAAGGTGGACAGTGAAGAAAAGTCCAATTTAGTTTATAAGATTAAATGTGATGGTGACAAGTCCAACGTATGCCAAAAGGTATATGTTGGCACTACTGGGACAAAACTAAAGACTAGACTTTCTTCTCACAAATCTGACCTAAAAGCTGTTGATAGACCAATCGAGCAGAAGACTGCCCTTGCGAACCACTGTTCTTTGACTAGACACAAGCCAAACTTTAACGACGCAGAAATTTTAGCACAAGAGAGGAATTATAAGAGAAGATACACTTTGGAGATGCTTTACATCAACGACGTTCCTACATCTAAGAGAATGAACTTTAAAACTGACACGGATAGATGTGCACATACATACAGACATATTGCTAATAAATACCGACGGATAGACATACATTAGTTTAATATAGGAAGTACAACAGGACAGAAGTAAAACAATTATTTAAATGGAATTATTAACAAAAATTATGTTATTCGTGATAGAAAATTGTGTAGTGTTGTAATTTTATGTTCTCGGTTTTGTTTTTAGTGATTACCCCTGATGATGAACGACGAAGACTGTTCGAAATATTGGGTTATTTAAAATTAATTAAATTTTAAAAACACCAACATCTGTTTTTTTGCTTATGACCTCAAGCCTAACAATAACTGAAAAATTTTCCTAATGTTCATAATTTTTTTATTTCATTTCCAAATAAGCAAATGACACCGCTCTACCCTGTACTTACCGGCAAATACGGATCGAGTTAGAAAACCGCAGATTCAGAGTAAAATAGGGGCAATTATGAGGTCGCCGATGACCGCGAAATACTAGCTGGTGTCCCCCAGGGACGAAATACTGGGACCTATCCTTTACCTTTTGATTACCGCAGATATCCCTACCAGCCCAAACGTACTAACATCCACTTTTGCCGACGACACCGTTGTAATGGCCTCACATAAAAAGCAGGATATTGCATCTATGAATCTATGAGTTCATCTCAGACGAGTAGAATCTTGGCTCTCTGATTGCAGAATAAAAATCAATGAGGCTAAATTTACACAGGTAACTTTCACTCTGAATTTAGCACTTGTCCGACATTGAAACTAAACAATATCCCCTTTTCCCAATCTAATAATGTTACACATCTTGAAATCCATCTGGATCGCCGACTCACCTGAAGAAGTCATATCAAAGCCAAGAAGACTCAACTGAAACTTAAGGTCAATTAACTTAACTGGCTCCTAAAGGCAAACTCCAAACTGAACGGAGAACTGAACGCCAGGTATCCTGCTCTATACCTGCGATCCGACGACAGCCGGTTCTATGAACCGGATTGACCCGAAGAACCATTCTTCGGCCAAGGGCTGTCACCCCGGCACACAGTTTCCGCTACAACAATAACAACATATACTTATACCTGCGAGTTTCTCGTCACATCATATGTGACGCGCAAAATAGAAAGGGACCCAAGGTTAAAAACAAGTTTTGTTCAGGAGAGCCATTTTAAAGATTAGGTCCCTTTCTATTTGCGCTTAGAATCGTCGACTTCAATTTCATAAAACGCGCATACCTCTGGGAGGGAACACTTTTGGATGTTGTCCACATCAAAAAAAGAAAAAAAATAAAATTGATTTTTTTACCCTTAGTTCCCTGTCACATATAGCGAACACACGCGCGCTAAAGTCTGTGTAGAATCCTCATTTCTACTTCAAGAGGTTTAAACCAAACGTGGTTTAATTGCTCTCACATGTGATCCTTATTGCAGTCAAACACACAAAATAGAAATGTCTGGCTTTAGAGACCTAAACCTCTATTTCACAAGGTTTAAACCAACTCTGGTTTCAAATTCTCGGTTATGTGATCGCTCAAAGGCCTACAGTAAAACGTACAACACCGCGCATAAGAATAAAATCGACTCTAACAATCAAGAGTTTTAAAAAACTAGAGTTCTCCACTCTACAAGCCCTCTAGGCTTACTCTACATCAAAAATATCAAACTAATGCAGTTTCATACCACTGTGAACAAATTAATGGAAATCCGGCCAAAAAGACGCAGAGAACCGCATAACACAGAAAACCATGTCAGGATTCTCTGATTAATTTTCACGATTTTTTTTTACCATTTTTGAAATTCTCTCTTGATGGGCTTCATACAATTTGGCTGTGGGGATCACAGTATGGTTGAGTGTGAATCATACTATTGTTACGAATGTCATAATATGCGAGGATCGTATATTTTGACCAATTTAATTTCATGTTATACAAACTCAAAAAACTCTCTATTATTATTTTTTCTCTGTGTACCATATTTTAACCCTCAACTGTTGCCAATAAGGTGTCGAAGCGTATTACTAAAAACACTGCACAAACCCTTTGCAAAACATCCTCTCCGTTTAAGGGGAGATCCTTTATCTCTTGGGAAACGAGAGAAACGAGAAAAATGCTGCAAAATCCATTATATTTAGATTTGCACAAGTGTGGATGGAAATTCTTCTTGTTAGGAGTGAGTGTGTGAAAAATTTAATTATTGAAAAATATTTAATAGCAAAAAACATATAAAGTTACTAAGCAAAAACTAGTACAGGAGACAGCAAACAACCGTGTCAGAATTCAAACACACAAAAACGGAGAACACAACCAAACCTTAACAAGAACAACTTAGGGGATTTTTTTTTAGCTTTCAAGAATCATGTGCTGCTGCTTGTCTTAAACCCGTATACTTATATTAAATTGGTGAAGAAATAGTAGAGCTTGTTAAAATGGGTGTTTGTATAGGGTGGTCCTAATATGCACAGATATATTTTTGATTTAGATAGTCTATTGATATTTTTTGCTCGCAGGGCGGGAGCAAATTGGAATGTCCTAAAAAAGCTGGTTAAAAGTAGTTCAAATAAAAGTATAATGTTTAACCATTTAAAGGGGGGGGGGGGGGGGGGTAGATGAAAACGCTATGGGAGGTGTCACGCCCCTTGTCCCATTTTAACGAAACATTCGATATATAGGGTCATCCATCTAGAGGTATTTTTCAGAACCAAAAAAAAATATAAAAATTCAAATCAAGTGTGGAATCTTTATTGTTAATTTGAAAGGACAATTTATGGCATTTATTTTTTGAAAATAATTACCTTCAAATGTTGGCAACTGTAATATGGAAATGAGCGTTCGGTGAGAAACGGGAACATCCGCTGATTTTGACCAAAATTTTGTTCAGTGATGAGGCCCATTTCTCAACGGCAAAGTCAATAAACAAAATTGCCGCATTTGGGCTGAAGAGCAACAAGAAGAGGTTCTAGAGTTGCCATTATACCCAGAAAAACCCATGGTTTGGTGAGGTTTATGAGCTGGTGGTTTGATCGGTGCATATTTTTTTCAAAAATGATGATGGCCGGAATGTAACCTTGAATGGTGCTCGCTATCGCGCCTTGATATCGATCTTTATGCTACCTGAAATTAAAGCCCGTAATCTTGACGACACTTGGTTTCAACAGGACGGTGCCACTTTCCATATAGCTGCTCAAACAATGGATCTGTTGAGAGGTTATTTCGAAAAGCAGCTAATTTCAAGTTTTGGACAGGTTAGTTCGTCGTGATCACACCATTGTGACATTTTTCTTTGGGGTTACGTAAAGTCCAAAGTCTATGCTGACAAACCAGCTACGATTCAGGTTTTGGAAGCCAACATTACGCATGTCATTAAAGCCATACCGGTCGAAATGCTCGAACGAGGCATCCAAAATTGGACCCTCAGAATGGAAACCCTGGGGCGCAGTTGCGGCCAACATTTGAAGGAAATTATTTTCAAAAAATAAATGCCATAAAATTTCCCGTCAAATTACTAATAAAGATTCCACACTTGATTTGAATTTTTATATTTATTTCTGTTCTGAAAAATACCTTTAGATGGATCACCTTATAAAACAATTTGCTAATCATTGGTTTCATTCTTTTAATATTGTATAACGAAAGGTAATCTTTTCCACCAGTGTGTCCCTTCTTCCATGCCATATATACCTTCGAAATATCATCTTGATATCTGTTACAGTTCATGAGATATGGTCTTTCTAACCTCAAGGTTGTGAGGGCGACGCTTTTGTCCAATCACACAGATATAACCTGGCTTAAGAGAACATAGTGTCAAAATATTGTAACGAGTTGATAGTGCTGATATATTAGCAAAAACTCCAAAATATAGCATTTTTTTACAAGTTTCTTCAGTCCTTGGCCGATTTGGCCAAATTTTAATACCAACAAAAATGTTTAGTTACCTCGATTCAAAAGTGTGAACTGCTTTTCACACTCAGACAGAGAGTCAGACGGACATCTTAGAAATTTAAGATAAATCTGAGTATTTATACTTTATGGGGTCTCCAACCAGTCTTTCGAGGTATTGCAAGTAGATGACAAAGTAAATATAATCTCCTATGATGAAGACTAAACCACAAACTTTTAGAAGCTGATGCATTTATAAAAGAACAATAAATGTTTCACACAATTTTTATTTTTTTCATTTCCTAACAATTCAATTTATGGTCAAAGTCGGAGTTATTCACTAACTCCAGATAAATTTCCAAAACCCATACTCCACAGAAAAAGTGGTCTAATGACACAAGGATATCACGACGAAGCAGTGACATGAATAATTGTGTTTCATTAATAATTGAAATGTTTGCCTTTTGCAATAAACCAATAATACTTTATATGTCGAAAACAATTTCCCAGTTTTGAATAAGAAACTTCGATTGTGATCTTCCTGTAATTGGACGTTTTTGTATATTTCAGCAAGGCAACTTTGTCTACTTAATCTAATCTTATTAGACAGATCTAATCTAATTTAGTTAGACTCATGGCGTAATACAAGCATACCTGCTGTCAGATAAAACTAGATTCGGTTAAGTGTATATAAACAGGGATCAGGGGGTTATTATCCCATAAATCGATTTGAATACAAATACTCAATACAAAATTGCCTTTTGTCGTTGAATATTAGGTCTATGCCAATGGTTTTAAAGTAATGCGCAAATTAAAGCATCGCTGGACGCCAAAGGGACATAGAAAAGTTGTCTTTGTATTCAAGTCTAACACTGACGGGAATTCCGACTTAGGATTTTGTCGTAATGGTGGGTAAACCTAAAACATGGAAAACTGACAGAACAATCCGAAAAAGGCTGAAGCTATGTTGACACCTAAAAAAGAATATAAACAAAACATCCCACAGGATTTGTACCAGTTAACCAATATGAAATGTTAATACGTATCAAACATAAATATTTAAATGAACATACCTGAAAAGTGACGTACCGCCAAAAGACGTTGTCTTCATAAGTTTACAAGATGATGGGTTTATGGATGCTTTTTTAACGGTAGGTAGAACCGCCATAAAGCATTATCTTCTAATGTCTTCCATAACATGGGTTTATAGATGATCCTCCTGTAGCTGTCTTCAGCAGTAGTGGTGTCGTCCCAAGCATTTAAAGTATATTCATTTCACAAGTTTTACGGATTAATACACACGTATATAGATCACCAAGTAGCTTGTTCCAATAGCAGAGGTGTCTTTTCCGATTACAGCATCTTTCAAAGAGTAGGGAACACATCCTCGTAAATTAAGGGTTATTTCCAATGGAGGTATTGTTGACTTCTTCTTCAAGACGATACAACGTAATAAATATTGACTGTATTTCCATCAATTGCCAGGTTTAAACAACAGCACCAAATTTATGTAAAAAATGCGTTTATCTCCACAAAATAACAATTTAAATTTTTATAAAATTTAATATATTTTAAGTTCAGCCTTCCTCAAAATATTTGCTGATTGTTTCTTCCTCTTTTACTCGAGTATTTTGTTGCTGTCATTGAGGACATATACAAAAGCTTGGTGCGCTAGCACACTCGATAAGTCTTGCCCTCCCTACTTAGAATGTGCGCCGTGCGCCACTCCCGACAAGATGTACGTCCTCAATTATTGAATAGGTGCAAATGTTTGAAAATAAATACTTAATACTTATTTATTTAAGTAAATTCCCCTTGCTTTTTTGATCTAGATATTTATTTCAAAACACCGCCACCTCAGTTATAAAAAGTTATGTTGACTAAAAATAAAACCTTTACATTTCATTTTTGAAAATTTTGAAGGACAGGGTGTGACGAAGCTATTTCCAAAATTAAAAAAAAAAAAACCAAATAAGTGGGGTTTTCTCACTTTTGAGAAACTTTGCATATCTGACAGCGCATAGAGAAAGGGACCTAAGGGTAAAAAAATCAATTTTCTCTTTTTTTCTTTTTCTTTTTTTGATGTGGACAACATCTGAGCATCGAATAAGAACCATACCATGCCTCAAAAGTGTTCCCTCCCAGAGATTTGCGCGTTTTATGAAAGTGATGGTACACCAAAGATACACGTCTTTATAGCCTTAAAAGGGCTCTCCTGAACAAGACTGGTTTTTACCCTTAGGTCCCTTTTTTTGCGCGTCACATATGTTGATTGAAGCTGCTAAGGGCTATCATTAGTGGTGTTTTTGTTAACAAAAAATACCAATTTTGTCCGTGGCTCAAGAATAGTCCAGAAGCACCTATCTTCAAAGAAATTAGAAAAGTACTAAAATTCATTTTTTTGTAGACGTATTAGAACTTAGCCGGGATAAGCAATGTTACTAAAAGGATTTTTTGGAAAGGAAAACATTTGTGCTAAAAAAGGAGAACATTTACAAAAAAAAACCTCCCGCTTGAAGCTTCGAAGAAAGGGCACATTTAAAAAATTAAGGAAATATCAGTTTTATAATGAGCACCAATTCAATATAATTTTGTTTAAAAAGGGTCATATGTAAATAGGACATTTATATAAACTGTAGTGGCGACGGGCGAAAAAAACATGTACATACAATAATAATAATAATATAAGTAGTAGTGTTTTAGGTTAGATATCTATAACTTAGACTGGATAGCAGAACCATAATAACTTGGTCATTCGTTAACAAAAGTGTCAATTTTGATAACGTTCTCAGAAAAAATTCTGTGTGCGCTTTTCGAAATTCTTATCTAAACTAACTTAACCCCATATGTTTTTTGCTGCTAGTATGCCTTTCTTTAATACTTTGGCTAAAATTTTAATTTTCCGAAGTTTTTCTCACCGCAATTTCTCTTAAACCAATTGGAACATTGTTTTCCTGTTTTTCTGTCATAAGTATAGACGTTAAGAAAAAGGGTTAAAACAAACCCCGTAAAATTGTACATTGTGCTTTAAAATTGCTAAAATATCAATTTTTAATATGTGTGTTTTCACCATTTTTGGACTATAGCTGCCAAACTGTGGGAAACCTAGGAAAGTCATCTTAAGAAAAACAATTCCGTATTAAATAATTCATAATCCTTTATAACATTTTAGCTCTGGAAAATGATTTTTCACATTTTTTTTAAATACATTTTTCGTTATATCTCGTTAGGTACATTTTGTACCATAAGCAGATATTACGTTCACACCCCTTATAGAAATTAGATACTGCGAATGGATTTTACATCTATGTATACTAACATGCTGATTATTTGCAAACAAAAATACTCGAATGGTAAAAGTGTTTGTTTTTAGTTCGTATACCCTCGTATAAGCAGGGAGAATATCTTGAACATAAAAACAATGAAAATAAACTCAAACAAATACTTATTTTTTTACAAACATCATAAACATAGCTAATAATTGAGTACGTACATTTTGTCAGAAGCGGCGCACGTCGCTCATTTTAATTAGGAAGGACAAGAGTTGTCGACTGCGTCAGCGCACCCAGCTTTTGTATATGTATTCAATGACAACAACAAAAAACTCTACAAAAAGAAGAAGAATGAATCAGCAGATATATTCCGCAAAGCTAATCTTGGAAAAGCTAAAATTTTGTAAAATTAAAATTGTTATTTTGTGGAGATGCAATCATTGTTTACACCAATTTGGCGCAGTTGTTAAGATCTGAAAATAAATGGGATAAGTCGATATTTATTACGTTGCATCGACTAAAAGTAGAAGACGACAGTACCTCCATTGGCATTTTTGAGAGATGGTGGAATCTGGAACAACCCATCTGCTATTGTAAGAAGTTACATGGCGATCTGTGGTATGGCGGCAAACATGCAATGAATACTAATTCTTTTGACGACACCACTACCAAAGAATGAATTTTTCGGCCAAAGGCCGTCAACCCTGAACAGTGTGCCGCTAAAACAACAGGAGGATAATCTATAAACCCATGTTTTGGAACACATTAGAAGATAATTTATGGCGGTACTACCTACCGTTCAAAAAGGCTTTAGGATTAGCATCCATTAACCCATCTAGAAAACTTTTGAAGACAATGCCTTATTGCGGTACGTCACTTCTCAGGTGAGTTCATTTAAATATTTATGTTGGATATTAATATTTAACATCGGTTAACTGGTACAAATCCAGTGGGATGTCTTCTTTATGCATATTCCTTTTATTTTTGTCAACATAGGTACAGCATTTTTTCTTGAGTTAAATAATTCCCGGATTGTTTCGTCAGTTTTCCATGTTTTAGGCTTACCCACCATTACTGCAAAATCCTAAATCTGAATTCTTGCCAGTGTTGGACTTGTCTATAAAGACAACTTCTCTATGTCCCTTCGCCGTCCAGCGATGCTTTGATTTATGCATTACTTTAAAGCCATTGGCACAAACCTAATACTCAACGACAAAAGGCAATATTGTATTGAATATTTATATTCAAATCGATTTATTGGAGTATTAGCACCCTGATCCCTTTTTTTATAGCAAATAATCCACTTAACGCCATCTAATTGTATCTGACAGCAGGTATTGTACTTTCATTTTGCCAGAAGTCTAACTTAATTTAATTCAATCTGTCTAATTAGATTCGATTAGATTAAGTAGACAAAATTGCCTTGCTTAAATATACAAAAACGTCCAATTGGTGGTCCAATTCAAAGTTTCTTATTCAAAACTGGGAAATTGTTTTCGACATATGAAGTATTTTTGGTTTATTAAAAAGGCAAACATTCCAATTATTAAGGGAACACAATTTCGTGCATGTCTCTGCTTAGCCGTGTAATCGTTGGTCACTAGAGTGTCAGTTTTACCACTTTTTTTTTGTGGAGTATGGGTTTTAGAAATTTGTCTGGAATCATGTGCATGACTCCGACTTTGACCATAAATTGAAATGTTAGGAAATGAAAAAAAAGTTGTGTGAAACACGTATTGTTTCTATAATGCAGGGTTTAGGAATTATATTTACTTTGTCATTCGCTTGCTATACCTTGAAATACTGGTTGGAGACCCAATAATAAATAAATACCCAGATTTGTTAATAATAATCTGGCAGTAGTCTGATTGACGAAAGTATTTCCAGTTGTCCTCCATGGACGCACTTAGAACCGCTCTAGAGCAATTTTTCCCAAATTTCATAATCCAGGTGAAGAATTCAATATTCTGAAAATTACTTCAGACAAACGGCCGTCTAACGATAGTAGCCAGTACTAGTAGCAATAATCCGGCAGTAGTCTGATTTACGAAAGTATTTCCAGGTGTCCTCCATGGACGCACTTAGATCCGCTTTAAAGCAAATCATGCAATTCTGTCTTGCTATGTGAAGTTAAATTCGACCTTAACTTCACTATGCGCACTCTGCTGTCTCGTCAAATAGTGAAGATAAATTCGAATTTAACTTTTTTAACCCACTGGGGACCGCGGATTTTTTGCGTTTTTGAAAGTTAAATTCTTCCTAAACTCTTTACCTCCTATAGCTAAATTGTAAATTTTTTTTAATAATATAAGAAAATAAAATGAATTGAATTGAAAGTTAAATTCGAATTTATCTTCACTCACATATCTTAAGCCAGGTTATATTTGTGGGCTACATTTCTGTGTGATAGGACAAGGGGTGCCGACATAACCTTTAACTTAAAACGACCAGACCTCATAAACTGTAAGAGATATTAAAATGATATTTCGAATGTACTTATATTATACTGGCATGGAAGAAAAGAAGAAGAAAAGAGGTCCGTTCGTTATACAATTTTAACAGAATGAAATCAACGATAAGTACATTTTTATATATCAGATATGTTTCGTTAAAATGAGACAAGGGGCGTGACACCTCCCATACAACCCTAAAATAGAAACCCATTTCTCGTGAACTTATATTGGTATGACGATAGAAGTTGGTATGTTTGGTGTTGGCATGAAAAGAAACACACACTGATGAAAAAGTGGGCAGAGCTACGCTCTTTTACAAAAAATTCATATTAGGCTGAAATCCATTATTTAAGATATACGAGTATAAGCATCGGCCAGCCGAACTTTATATGTCCACTTGTTTTAGTTTAATTTAAACGAAAAAGTCTTATTTTGACTCCATGACCTCAAAATTTCAGTTAGTCTTTTCTGCACTGGAAATGGATTATTTAAATTTAAAGTTGAATATTCCAAAGTTCATATAGAGTTCGTATACCCGAAGGTTGGATGATATACTAAATAAGTCATTCCGTTTGCAACACCACAAAATATTGATCGGAGTCGCTATAAAGTATATATACAGGGTGGAGCGCGGTAATTTGCTTATTTGGGATGAAATATAAAAACTATGAACCTTAGGAAAATGTATTTAATATTTAAATTATATTGAACAGTAAGGGAATTTTAAAATTACATGGTTTTACATAGTGAATCTGCCAAATGTCGACCTTTGCTATCCACACACTGCTGTATACATTTTCTGAAGTTTAGCTCGTTTGTTTTATTTCGGTCTGTTGCTTTTACACATTGAACAGGGATTAAACCGGCTCAAGACCTCCTGCTTCTATATTTAAATAGAAGACAAGTTTTTAACAAAATGGCAAAGTGACATTGTTGTAAAAGAAATCTATTGATGGCTCTCGATGTGGAGTCTCTTTAGAGGTGGCGAGAGTGAGTTGTATTTTCGTGGGCAATTGTGTGAAGAAAACTTGAAAAGTAAGGTTTACAACAGTAGTTCTCATTCGTTTGGGGAGAGTCTGGCCTTATAGAGTTCGGTTTTACTTTCAACAATTGCAGCAAGGCTTTCTGAAGAGGGTTGTCATGGACCCGAAATCATGATAAAAGTAGTGTGCAGCCACGAAAATCAATGTCACTTTGCCATTTTGTAAAAAACTTGTCTTCTATTTAAATATAGAAGCAAGAGGTCTTGAGCCGGTTTTATCCCTGTTCAATATTTTCTGAAGTTTTCATGAACTCGAACAAGCATTTCGACTGGTATTCTGATAATTTCAGCCTCAATATTGTTAATTAGGTCTTCCAGGTGTTGGGACGTTTGATATACACCTTCGACTTCAGGTAACCCCAACGGAAAAAATAGCATGGGGCTAAGTCTTGTGTGCATGCCGGCCCGTTCACATCACCCCTCAAAGAGATAAGCCGTCCAGGATACATTTGCCTCAAACAATTCATTGTAACCCACGCTGTGTGTGCAGTGGCCACCATCCTGTTGGAACCATGTATAATTGCATTGCCTCAAGAGCCAGCTAAAAACAAGTCTAAAAATGCCAAGAGCAAGTAATTGCTTTCGAGCAGAGCGTTTCGGAGACTGCAGTACTGCTAGTCTAACTCTTTCGATGTTTTGTGGTGTTTGTTGTAATCCTTCTCTCAGGTCTCCTTTCGTACACATGACACATTCTCTGCTGTTCTCAATGAAGTTACCCAATTTACAATTGATTGCCGTATATGAACACGTCCGCGTGGGGGAACAGTGAATCGTAAACGAAAACCACTCTGCACTGCAATGATCGAGTGCGCATTGAAAAATACGCTTCAACACAAAATGACCTCTCCTCACGTGTCCAATGCATGCTGGCAACTGAAAGGCAATAGAGTCGCATCGTCTGTTTTGTCTGTTAGGAGTGGGGTCCCTCAGGGCTCAGTTCTTGGTCCAATGCTGTTTGTGCTGTTTATTAATGACCTTTTCAAAAGTCTAGGCGATTGGTGTACACCTTACTCTTTTGCTGATGATGTTCAGCTATTTAGATGTTTTACAAGCCAAAACTAATTATGTTATTAAATTATTGTGCGTATGGATGTCCTCTAACAAGCTTAGTATTAATCCTTCTAAAACAAAGGCAATACTGTTTTCATCATCATCTTCTATCAACCTAGATTTGCAATACAATGGTTTGTCTATAGAATTCGTTCAGAGTATTACGTGTTTGGGAATACTACTGGATAACAAATGTTGCTTTGAGCAGCATATTCGCAGTATTGCTTCACGTATTAGTTTCACACTTCGTCAACTATACAACACCAATTTAGTTTTACCTCGTTGGGTAAAAACAAAACTGGTTCATGGCTTAATTATGCCAAATATTTTGTACTGCGTAGAGGTATATACAGGAACTACTCAGAGTAATATGAATATTATAAAGACAATGCTTCATAGAGTTATGCGCTATGTATATGTGACGCGCAAAATAGAAAGGGACCTAAGGGTAAAAACCAGCTTTGTTCAGGAGAGCCATTTTAAAGATTTAAATACGTGTATCTTTGGTGTACCATCACTTTCATAAAACGCGCATATCTCTGGGAGGGAACACTTTTGGGGCATGGGATCGGTCTCATTCGATGCTCAGATGTTGTCCACATCAAAAAAAAAGTGAAAATTGATTTTTTACCCTTAGGTCCTTTTCTCTATGCGCTGTCACATATGCTGTTAAACCGTATGCTCACATATCGCCGTTTGTGAATGACTTTTCCTTTGTGGAATTTGTGCACCTTCGGTTGCTATATTTTCTTTACAAGATATACAAACTTCAATCTCCTTTGTTCCTAGCAAATTCATTTGCCTTCAGTCACTCAATTCGCAACAGACAGTTAACTATTCCAAAGGTGAATCGATCATTCCTCGTAAGAGTAGCCCGACTATTTAACATTTTGCCAAGCAGTTTAAAAACGTTTAATTTGTCTTCCATGACATTTCGTAAACATTTAATGGAACATTTTCGTTCAAGTACAGAGTAATGCTTTTATTAATATGTTTTTTCTTTGGTTTCTTGATTATCACTGTTATGCTTTCATCAGGTTTTTTTTCTTTTATTAGAACAAATTAGGATTATTTTAATTTATATTATTTTTTTGATTTTATACTGAATTTTTTCTAGTAGTTTATGATGTTCTATTTAACATTTTGATGCATATTGTAACTTAGCTTTAATAGGCCCCAATGGGCTTTGAATTACATGTCAATAAAAAAATAAAATGAAAAATGAAATACAAATCTCCCGTCAGCCACTAAAAGCCACGCAAAGTCTCCACTCTCTTCGATCGTCGTAATATTCGATGACGGTCTAGCCATGGCCGTCCGTCCATGTGTCTGTTGAAAGCACTATAGCTCTCAATCGAATCAACCTAGGATCCTGAAATTTTGCATGATGGTGGCTTATGGTCCTCAGCTGTTTGTGATTGGGGGGGGGGGGGGGAAGTTTCACTTTAGGGGCACTAAAGGTTCCTCGCTAAAAACGACCCTTTTTTGAGTATTTGCTTAACAAGTCATATTCTTTTGTGGACGGACAATGATAAAAACGGGTGCTGTTACTTGGGACGCACTGCATAGCTCAAAAGGGCAAAGTTGCTGGACTTTTTGGCTCGTTTGGCTCAAAAACGTCCCGCATGGGCAAAACGGGCGAATTATACTCAATATGGACCTATTTGACAGCGCATAGAGAAAGGGACCTAAGGGAAAAAAATATATTTTAATTTTTTCTCTCATCTGAGCATCGAATCAGACCAATCCCATGCCCCTAAAGTGTTCCCTCCCAGAGATATGCGCGTTTTTTGAAAGTGAAGTTGAAGATTCTAAGCGCAAATAGAAAGGGACCTAATCTTTAACCCTTAAATGCATGACATTCTAATTTAGAATAATTTTTAATTATAACGAAAGATTGTAGGTCACAGAGTCTGAAAATAATTTTAAAAAAAATTTATAACTCATAATGTCCTTTATTTCGAAGGATAAGGGTTTGTTACCAAATGGCTACATTATGTTTTCAAAGAACATTTTTAAAAATAATTGCGGCATAGAAAATTCAATTTATTTATTTAGTTTTTTTTTATAATTTTAAACATTTTGAGACAAATAAAATTCAATGTAATTCAATTCAAATAAATGATTAAAAAAGATTTATAATAACATTTTACGCATATACACTTCAATTTAAATGAAAGTTTTTGAAACAGTTGTTTGTTTTGTTCAAACATAAACCTACACCGCATTTTTGGCATTTTATGCGACTGAATCCCTGGCATCCAGGATATTTGCATCGAATTTTAGCATCCACATGTTCAGGCCAGTGGCCAATTTGATCGTTGCGAATATCTTGAGGTGGATCATGCTGTGTTGGTCCTCTTTTCTTTTTTGCTTGGATGGCAGGTTCAATGGCACTAGATCTCCCACGTTTTGGCGCGGTGTTAATTTTGCTCAAGCATTTAGCAACCTCTATACGGAAATTCACTTGATTTAAAATCTCAGAGTCCATTTTGTTTTTCTGTTTTAGCACTTTTTTGTATGTCAGCCAAGCATTAACCATTGTCAAATCAATCAGGTGGTAAAATATACGCATATACCACTTCCTGCTTTTCGTTGAAATTTTGTATCGTCCCATAAGGCTATCAAGCAGATCCACCCCGCCCATATGACGGTTATACTGTTGAATTATATTTGGGCATTTCACATCTATGTTTTGTTTTTGTTTCCGATCATATCTTCTAACCAAAACCTCAGGATGAGTTCCAACAAAGGAGGAGATGAGGTTAACATATTTATTGTCTTTCCAGACAACTGACGTTATGTCAACTCCATCTATTGTCGTCATATATTCGTGACTTTTACCGCGCTCTTCTTTTTTCATTGTTGCTTCTGTGGGCAGTTTACAATACGGAAGTCTATTCCTCCGAAATGTTCCCAACGATAAAATGCCATCCTTTGCCAAGTGAACCATAAGTGAAATGGCGGTGTAAAAATTGTCATGATACAGACGATAGTTCTGTTTCCTAGGAATTATTCGGGACAAACGCAAAACTATGTTCGATGTTGCTCCAAGATCAGGTTCAGCATCTGGTCTAGCCAAATTATTCTCATTTCCTGTATAAATTTCAAAGTTGTAGGCAAAGCCAGAAATTCCAGCTAAAACGAAAAATTTGAACCCCCATTTGTGAGGTTTCATTGGCATGTATTGCTTCATATAATGCCGCACTTTTGTTGAGCACATTTGCTCATTTATAGATAGTTCTTTTTCCAAGGGAATGCTTTTGAACTTAAGTAGCAAATGATTTATAACCGGTCTCAATTTGTGTAATCTGTCATGTCCTGGTTGATCTCTTGCAACAAATGTGTTGTTGTCGTTAAAATACATGTTTTGCCGCATTTTTTCAAACTTGTTGACTGACATTATATCTTTGAGTGTGTTCATGGGGGTGTATGTCATAAGGCAAAGTTACTGATCGGTTCAACTTGGCGAACCCAGTGCGATCCTTATTGACTGCATCTCAAGTCGTCTCACAGACCTCCGCGTGGTAACATCCGGGCAACAGTGTTTTGGCACCCGTCAAAACAATGGCTAACGTGTGAGAGGCGAAACCTTCCTCAGGTCAAAGAGGTTGAAGTTGTGTTTGTAGCTCACTTCGGAAAAACCCATTACAATGAAAAGCAAAAGAAATGAAAATAAACGGACTCCCCTTAATGTTGACGACCACCGCAAACGTTTTAAGGACCATGATTTACGGATATGCACTTGGAATGTTCGAACACTCTTAAGACCAGGTGCCTCTATCCAACTGGCGGATGTCCTCGAAAAATACAAAGCTGACATCACCGCCATCCAGGAAATACGATGGAAAGGACACGGCGTTAATAGAATGAACAACTGCGATATATACTACAGCTGCCATGAAAACAAGCATCAATTCGGATGTGGATTTGTTGTGAACAAGAAACTACGTCATCTGGTCGTCGGTTTCACTCCAGTCGACGAACGACTGGCCACAATACGCATCAAGGCAAAATACTTTTTTATCAGCCTAATTTGTGCTCATGCGCCAACGGAAGAAAAAGACGAAGAGACCAAAGATAAGTTTTATGAGCGCCTAGAACAGACATATGACCGCTGTCCCGGCCATGACATTAAAATTGTTCTAGGAGATTTTAATGCCAAAGTAGGCAGGGAGAACATTTTTGGTCCGACAGTCGGTAAGTTCAGTCTCCATGATGACACCTCCGATAACGGAATGAGGCTGATCGATTTCGCCGCCGCAAGGAACATGGTAATAAGTAGCACCAGATTTAAACATCGCGAAATACATAAGGCAACATGGCTGTCACCTGATCGAAAAACAAAAAATCAAATCGATCACGTTGTGATAGACGGAAGGCATTCATCCAGCGTGTTGGACGTACGAACATTCCGAACTGCAAACATCGACTCGGACCACTACCTTGTAGCAGCAAAGGTACGCACTCGATTAAGTGCCGCAAAGCACGTACGTAACAACAAAAAGAGAAAGCTAGACGTCGAGAAGCTGCATTCACAACAGACAGCTCAAGCCTACTCCACGAAGTTATCTCAACTGCTCCTAGCGAACCCTCCCCCACCTGATGATATCAGCGCACAATGGCAACACATACAAGAATCCATAAGAAAGGCCGCCGAAGAAGAAATTGGTTACCGAAAGCGGCGAGAAAGGAACCAATGGTACGATGAGGACTGTAAAGTCGTCACTGAAGCTAAAAACATAGCTTACAAGGCGACTCTCGCGCCTATGGCAACGCGAGCAGTGTTGGAGCGATACCGGGAGTTGAGGAGGGAGGAAAATCGTCTATTCCGAAAAAAGAAAAGAGAAATGGAAAGACGACAGTGTGAGGAGATTGAGGTTTACGGGAATAGAAATGATGCCAGAAAATTCTACCAACGAGTAAAACACCAAACAGACTCGCCTACTGGCATAACTTCGTGTAGAGATGAAAATGGGAATCTGATAACAGATACGTCGAGTGTACTGAGGATATGGAGACAACATTTCTCCAACTTATTAGCGGGCGAAGATCCAGTTGAAGAAAGCAACCCGCAACCAATCATAGATGATGGTGTTGAATGCCCACCCCCTAATACAGATGAGGTCAAAGCAGCGATAACCCGGCTTAAGAACAACAAAGCCGCAGGTTCCGACGGTATACCGGCAGAGCTGTATAAGACCGGAGGAGACGAACTGATAAGGTGCATGCATCAGCTAGTCTGCACAATCTGGAAGAATGAACGCATGCCTGATGATTGGAACCTCAGTATACTGTGTCCGATTCATAAAAAAGGAGACAAGACCGTTTGCGCCAATTACCGCGGCATAAGTCTCCTATCAATCGCATACAAGATCCTAGCGAGCGTACTTTGTGAAAGACTTAAGCCAAAATTAGACAACCTGATTCAAACCTATCAGTGTGGCTTCAGGCCGAATAAATCAACAATCGACCAGATATTCACACTACGCCAAATCCTGGAAAAGACCCACGAAAAGCAAATCGATACATACCATCTTTTCATCGATTATAAAGCCGCCTTCGATACTCCGATAAGAGAAAAACTGTTTGAAACCATGTCTGCGTATGAGATCCCTGCAAAACTTATACGCCTTTGTAGAATGACACTGAGTGACACTAAGTCCTCAGTAAAAATAGGAAGCGACCTCTCCGAGACATTCACCACTACAAGAGGTCTGAGACAAGGTGACAGCTTGTCGTGTAATTTTTTCAACATTCTGTTGGAAAAGGTACTAGAAAATGCAGTGGTTAATAAAACTGGCACTGTTAACACCAAAGGCCACATTCTCCTCGCGTATGCCGACGATATCGACATTGTCGGACAAATAGAGCGAGAGGTAACTGCTGCATTTTCTAGAGTTGAGAAGGAGTCGGCAAAGATGGGTCTAGAAGTGAACGAGGACAAAACTAAGATTATGCTTGTAACTGCAAAAGAAACGTCGCGACGGAAGAAAGGCGACATTGTTGAGGCGGGCAGTTGCAAAGTCGAGGTAGTTGATGAGTTTATATACCTCGGCTCCGCCATTAATACGAAAAATAATGTCAGCACCGAAATTAAAAGAAGGATCGTGCTGGCAAATAGATGCTACTTTGGGCTAAGCAAACAGCTAAGGAACAGAGCCCTCTCTCGACGAACGAAAATAACGCTTTACAACACGCTTATTCTACCTGTGCTTTTATATGGCGCTGAAGCATGGGTACTTGCGAAAGCAGACGAAGCGATGCTGGGTGTGTTCGAGAGAAAGATCCTTCGCAAAATCTATGGGCCCAGCTGTGCTAACGGAGAGTATAGACGTCGAACGAACCGTGAGCTGTATGAGCTGTATCCTGACATGAACGTGGTTAAGCGAATCAAAATACAGCGATTGCGCTGGCTAGGACATGTCAGTCGAATGGATCAGAATGCTCCAGCTAGAAAGGCGTTGGACGACAACTACTACGGAATGCGCAGACGGGGTAGACCGAGGCTCCGGTGGAAGGACCAAGTGGATGAAGATATGAAAATCCTTGGTATTACGAACTGGAGACAGCACGCACAAGATCGAAGTGCTTGGAAAACATTTCTGACGCAGGCTAAGACCAACAATAGGTTGTAGCGCCAACTTAAGTAAGTAAGTATATCTTTGATTTGGGAAAATCCCAGGTCATCACTCCAATAGGATCTTACACTAGGCTCATGTACAAGTGACATATAGAAAAGAATTGCGAGATATTGTTTTATATCAGAAGCACAATATGCCACTGGTTTGTCTGGATTCTTCTGAATGCTGTATAAATTAGTTTGCTCAACAATGTTTATTACCAGGTCTTCAGAAAAAAATAGCTGAAGAATTGATACGGCGTTTCCAAATTGAGTAATTCACCTTCAATTTCTGAATTTCCATGAAAATGTAGCTGATCATCATTTAATTGCAAAGACTTTTTCTTCCAAATAATATTTTTTTTCACTTGACTTGGAGTTCGGAAGACTCCATGAGAACACGAAGGCAAGTCATCAAGCGGCTTAGGGTCAGTTTCATCCAAATCGTGCAACACATTCGGTACTTCACTTTCTTCACTATTATATTCCATCAAATATTGCGCCAACTCTTCGACTGATTTGAACGGCTTATTCATATTGAGAAGACGTTACTTCCTCCTAAGTAAGATGGAACTAAAATGACAAATGAAACAGTAACTAACGTTGACCAAATTTGCTTGGTCATTTGCATGATGTAGCCAATTGGGATCAAAGCCTTTAATATCGATTTCATCGTTATTAAAAGCATTCTGATATTATCGACCGTTTATTACGACAATACTTACCCTTTTTAATGTTGAAAAAAAATAAATGCACACGAATCTTTGTCTTTATGTATAAAAAACACAATTCAATGTACACACCTTACGCGTTTTATAAAAAGTGAATGCTTTCTATCAAGCAGAACCAAAAACGACTTGTATTGGGCAACAACTACGAGTATAATGCAGAAATATTATAAACTGTACGTAGCTAAATGACAACACGATGAAATAAACCGTTATCTCCAGTCAAAACAATAATTACAGCGCTCTGAAGAGCTTGTTGCCAAATGGCAACCAGATGCATTTAAGGGTTAAAATGGCTCTCCTGAACAAAACTGGTTTTTAACCTTAGGTCCCTTTCTATTTTGCGCGTCACATATGGTGCTCAAAGTAAAGCAAATTTTGCTACCAATCCCAATATAGAGTAATTTTAAAGTTTTAATCAAGATTAGGAACGGACGCGTGGGCTCCCAAGTTTTTTTTTTATTTTTGTTCTGTGGTTGCGTGGGATGATGGAGGGTATATAAGGTTCGGATTGGCCGAACTTAATTAAGTTTATACTAGTTTAACGTGTTTATGGTTAGTGTTATGTCTTCAGAAGACATCTTTAGCTACTTACATAACAAGTAAGGAAGTTTCCATCCTCCATTGCCTAAAACGTACTGATTTTATTGAAATATAAAAATTCGAATGTGTGGAAGGTAAGGGGTGTTTTTTATTGGGTATAGAACTTTAAGTTGACATCACTTTTTTAACTGGCGGTCATTTTGTCAGCTGTCAAGTGATTAATATTTAGTTTGGTTTGCCATTTCATCATGAACAGGTTGACAAAAGAACAACGCTTGCAAATCGTGCAAATTTATTTCGAAAGTAATGGTTCAGTTCGCGAAGTTCACCGCAAGCTCCGTCCATTTTATGGTCGACATAATCGTCCATCAGAGCAATTAATTCGGTTAACCATGGATCGGTTAACATGGACCATTGGATTATTTTCTTTGGGGATATGTGAAGTCGCTCGTCTACGCCAACAAACCAGAAACACGTTAGGGGACTTGGAAGCCAACATTCGTGGCGTTATTGCCAACATACGGCCCCATATGCTCGAAAAAGTGGTTGAAAATTGGACCTGTAGAATTGGCTTTATTCGAGCCAGTCGCGGCGGCCACATGCACGAAATCATATTTAAACATTAATGGCATAAAATTATCCTTCCAATAAAGCCAAATTGATGGACATTAAAACGATTTTCTTGTGTTTTATTTCATTTCGACGTTCTATACCTCAATAAAAAACACCCTTTACTATAATGGGGCGGTCATGCCCCATGCGAATACCAAAAGTGGTCGGATTGATATATTTGCACTGGAAGTACCAGAATGAGGCGTAGTAGCCACCCTGTTTGTACGCCATAAAAAACAAAATATCATCGAGTTTGAAATTTAAACGAATGTCGTGCATCAGGAGACAACCCAGTAAACCAAATTTGCCGACAATGTCGGATATCAGGCAATTCTGAACAATATCTGAACTTTATCGAGAATTCTTACCGAAATCGTTACAAATTCTGTTCGATTTGTCTGAGGATTTTTTATTTATTATGTTAAGAAATATCTGAACGAATTCGGCCCGAATTCTGTTAGACTTGTCTGTGGGATTTTTATTAATTTTTGGTTCAGACTCGCAAAGAATTCTGAACTATTTATCTGAGGTAGTCTATTCGTTTAAAATTTTTGTTATTTGCTTCATATTTTACAGTTGTTGTTATTGTATTCAGACATGTCGGAACTAATTCTGAACGAATTCTTAGCTGTTTGTCTAAGGTATGTTTATATTTCAAATTAAAATTCTAAACGTTTGGTTAGCTTAGCTGTGCGAGGGATTTTTATTGTGTTCGGAGGAAAACTACTGCTGGCAGTTCTCGTTAAATGCAAAACTGGTTGCCCTTAAGTGTATAGCTACTAAACATAGTTACAGCACAATTATTGCTTGCGAAACTGCAGACACCACTTCTTGTAACTAAAAGTCTTTCCGAACGCTTTTTGAAAATGTTTTACAACTTTTTTTTGTAGAACAAAAATATTTTCTTCTTTTTGATTGTTTACATTCAGAATTTAACATGACATAAGCTCAGAATTCGGTTCGTAATGTCGGTAAAAACATCAGAATTTAATAAGACTTAATGCCAGAATTCTGACCGAAGTCGTTCAGTGCTCGATACGACAAATCGAAATTTCCTTTCGAATTTCCCAAGACTACAGTTCAGAATTCGGTCAGAAATCGGTTCGAAATGTCTGCAAAAACATCAGAATTCCTTCAGAGAAGTAGTTCAGAATTCGTGTCAACCCACTCATATGTTTTCGTTACGAACTCGCTAAGAATTCTGATCCGAAATCGGAACATTTTGCCGATTGTCGTACAGAATTCTGACCGAACTCTGAAGGTTTGGTTTGCTGGGAAGTTATATGAGTTTTAATCTGCACTGAAACAGGGTCATTTGTGTTGGAAGTACCAGAATAGGCGTGGCTAGCAATCCAATTATTTGTCACCAAGTTAGCCTTTTAAGTGTGTATTTTATTTTTGATCGTATGAATAATATTTAGGTTATTGAAAGAATGCCAAAAGGGAGCGGAATGGTGCATTTGCACTGCAGGTACCACAATGGGGTTTGTCATCTACTTTTCTTATGCGAGCACGAAGCCGGTTTCAAAATATTACGATGTTCACAAATATTTCAGTTTTACGAACTGGGCGCCACACATTGGGGATTTTGATTACCATAACGGAGATTAATTGAGAAATGAAAATTAAAATATCCCATTAATGATTTTCTAGTAGTTTATGATGTTCTATTTAACATTTTGATGCGTATTGTAATTTAGCTTTAATAGGCCCCAATGGGCTTCGAATTACATGTCAATAAAGAAATGAAATGTTTTATACTCGATTAATGTAGACAAAATTCTCCATCTTTCGGCCATTTTTAAGGCCGATTTTAATAAAATCAACTGGAATCGGCTAATAATCTCAGAAGTAGTAAATATATATATAAACATTACATCTTCGGAAAGCGTTCTTTAATTAATCTCCATTTTGGGGGTACAATACCCCACTGTGCGCCATGTTATGTGGATTCTAATCTGCACTTAAACAGGGTCATTTGTGTGGAAGACATCAGAAGGGGAGTGGCTGGGAGTCCAATTTGTTTGGTTTTTAGTGGGATCGTGCAAACAATACTAACGATATTTCAAAAATACCAAATGTGAGCGTAGTGGTACATTTGTGTGAAAGGCAACAGAAGGGGCCCATTCTCTAAATTCATCGGCAGTTTTAGAAAAATATGAAATACAAAATTAGAAACCGATTGGTAGCTCCCTACATGAGTTATCGTGCGAACCAGACGCACAGACGGACATGGCTAAAATGATTTAAAAAGTTATGAAACGGATTTGGTCAAACTATATGAGGGCTCTAAAATCACTTACTAAGTACATGTGTAATTTACAGTGTCCCAGTATTATACCCAGAATATTATTTCCAATGCTGGATGAAAGAACGAAATAAACTCTTTAAACCATTCTCAGTACTGCTAAAGCAAGGACAACCATTCTCCATTTCTTCTGCCTCTCTTAAGCACTGCCTACTTCATTCATACCATCATGAGTTAGTCTTTTATTACAAACACAACCTTGTTTGTTCCAATACTGATGATGATGCAGTCTAATATTGTCTCTGGTATATAAGGACATAGCACATATCCTGTACAATTTATCTATGTACATTTCTATTTTTGTATATACAAATCATACATCAAACTGCAGAATCCTGTTCCGGGTGCCCTTTATCACAAGAAAATGAGAAAGTTATTCTCCCATTTACCCCCTTGATGTTGTTGTCTGTATCGTTTGGCTTGTCATTGTGAAGTGGATTTTTACTACGGATTATTTCGTCCTGTCCTGGGTGTTGTGCTGTCCCACCTTACTCAGCTGCCGCCATCATTTAATTATAAGCATCCTTCATAAAATGAATATTTTTGTCTCGATTTTTGTTACGATGCTCCAATCTTCCTTTAGCTCTGAGTCGGAGGTTTTTCCGTTTTTTTTTTGTTTTCGTGTCGAAAATGTAATTATTTATTGATATTAAATGTTGTCTGAGTTGAAAAGCCTGAGCTAGCGCCATCGCCAGCATTTTCGCATTGGTTTGTCTTCGTGTGATAGTTTTAATTATATTTTGTCACTGAGATTCATTTAATTTTCTTGAACTAATGTGATTTTTGGCAACAGATTTATGGGATTTACTATATTTGTAAGGAGCATTTTTTCTTTGGGTTGAGGAAGTGGAGCTACCGTTTTTTGGCTTAGGCTAGTGAGTGCCGCTCTTTGGGATTTATAATCTCTAAGGTAATTTGTTGATTTATTAGGTTTATGATTGAAAATGAAATTGATTTAAGGCATAACTTGTATTATAACATCATTAATGGAAATGAATACTACTCAAGTGGTAGTTGTGGGCGATGCCTTGAAAAAATTTAGGAAGGGATCTGAGAACGGATCCCTTTCTTTCCCTTTCCCTTTGCGAATAGAAGTTTTTTCAAATAGACATAATTGTAAAAGTCTGCCCCTACATCAGCCAAAGGTCAGGAAATATTATATTGTGAAACAAAATTTGCTAGACTATAAATTATTTAAATTTTGGGCAAATTTTGTTTGGCGTTTTGTTCGGTGCATTTTAATTGCGAGGCCACTAGAAGCCTTGGTGGACCACCTGTTTCTCCATTATTACTTAGTAGGGACATAAATACTGTTACACACGTTTTATGCTGTAAAATAAAAAAGTACTGAATGTTTTTGGACCAAATATTTTTTAATATATTAATTGATGTACATTGTATCCAAAAAGAATCTACTTATTCGAAATGTCCGCCTTTTTCCTTTACACACGCCTTAAGTCGCACTGGCCAATCGTCAATAGCTGCACGAACCTCCTCCATCGGGAAATTGGCCACAGCTCGAACCAAATTAGTCTTAAGAGATCCACTGTTAGGGTATCTTTTGTGACAAACCTAGTCCTCTAAAACCGTCCACAATTGGCAATCCAATGGGTTCAAATCTGGACTGCCTGAGGGCCATTCTTCACAGGAAATGAACGCTAGCAAATTGTTTCGAAGGCTAAAACGTCCCAGGCCTGGGGACGTTTTAGCCTTATGGGATGGCGCAGAATCCTGCTGGAAAGTCCTTGGCTGGTTTTGGAACAGGGAATTGTTAAGAGGCTTCACAACAGCTTCCAAAACGGTTTCTTGGTAAACTTTGGCCGATGTTTTGACTCCTTGTTCGCAGAAATGCAGGTCAGTGACCCCATCGTAAGAGACATCCCACCAAACCATGACTGAAGCTGAATGATGAAGCTGGGTGATGACCCTTTTCCACCCTTGGGATCAGTTCAGATGCTTCTTTAGATGACTGCGCATACACTCTATTTTCCTGAACGGTAAAAATTGTTTCATCGGTGAACAAAATTTTTCTGTTATCAACGTGCTTCACCAATAGAAGTTTGCATTTTTCAATCCTATTTTTTTTAAAGCTGCAGTCAGTAAATGTCCGGTATACGTTTGAAAGCCCCAAGTCCCAAGACTTTTTTAATGATTCGACTCATGGACTTTTGCGTGATATTCATCTCACGCGCCATGACTTTCAGTTTTCGGAGCGGATTTCTGTGAATTCTTGATTTAACGGCTTTGATGGCATGCGGTGTTCGAACAGAGCGTGGGCGGTCTTTTACATCTCCAGTCTTCTCAATCAGTTGTATGCATCGGTAGACGAACATGGGGCTAATCCCTAGTGGCCGGGGCCTTTTAAAAATATCGCTTTTTCCATTTCACACTTGAAAAGTGCTATTACAGCGATACGGTTCTCATTCAGCCTTATTACGGTTGTCGAAGACGTAGTCGAATGTCGATTTTTTTGGAAAACGGTACTACGGTTGTCGAAAATGCACAATCTGTTACAATTTTCGTAACACGGAAGACGAAAACGACTGTCAAAGTTGGCTAAAACAGTCGATCAATTTTTTCCATACGACTAGAGACGTCGCCGCATTCAATTGACAACAATTGTTAGCGGTTGGTTTCATCCGCTAACACGCCGTTAACTAATTTGAAATTTAACACATTTTTTTGACATTTTATATTCGACAATAAATAAATATAACAAAATTGTATAAAATAAATTATTTATCTATTTTCAACATTGGGTAAATTTGCGGTATTTTACCAAAAAACTTTTATCTGATGTCGACCGCTGATATAAAGTTTATGTCGCCGTCACTTGTTTTGTGTCAGTTGTCGCCGTAAAAATGAACAAGCAGGCGTCGTTTTCTGAATATATTCATTCACATTTGTTTACAAAGATGGGCATTGCAAATATGTCCTTCTGTCTTATTTCCTTACGCAAGGCACTCATATCACATTCTGTGTATGCCTCGTCGTCTTCATCCGAAGAAAAAAATGTCCCAAACTTAACATATTTTTTTTTATTATATTTATTTTATTTTATCTTGAGAAAATTTCAATGTTGCCTTTGGCGGACAATTATGTAAAAAGTAAACATTGTTTTGACAGTATAGCACATCTTTTACTTTTCAATCTATTACAAAATCACAAGAGTCGAAAAAGTTACGTAATACCAAAAATAATCGAAATCGACAACGACTTCGACTGCTCTCGATTTTCGTCTTCGACAACCGTAATGAGGCTGATTATCTGACCACTCCGTGATAAAAGTTGAAACAATTTTAAAATCCCGTTGCAGACTAACGCTATTGAGGTTAGCTTTCAAAACCCATATGACATTAACAGGGTATGTTCAGTTCTACTATTTAAATGGGTGTGTTCAATGTAGTATCAGTATTTATGTCCCTACTAAGTATTTATAGTGCTCAGTTCACATGAAAAGTGTTTTGATGGCCGTTTGATTCATCACGGAATGTTGACGGAAATATGTCTATAAGTGATTATTATCGGTGTGTTATTCGGACCCTTGAACCAAACATACATAATGAGCAAAGTTTGGTCGAGTTCAGTTCTTATACAGACAGAAAGACACCCTTAAATTTCAACCAAAAATCCGGTATGAAATTTTATCACCAATCAATTAAAAATTTCGTAAATAACCTAAATTATGTATCAGATATTGCAATTATATTTAATGAATGGAAACAACATCAAAATTTATAAAATTCTTGCTCTGTATCGTGTGTGTGTATGCGAGGGATTTTAATTGTGTTCTGTAGAAAACTGTACTGCCGGCAGTTCTCGTTAAATACGAAACTGCCTGCCTTTAAGTGTCGCTGAACAAAGTTACATTAAATTCGGCAATCCCACAACAGCCGGTTCTATGCACCGGATTGATCCGATGCAGTAATTCTTCGGCCAAGGGCTGTCACCCCGGCACTAACTGTGCCGCTACAACAACGGCAACATTAAATTCGTTGCTGGGGGTATTATGATGGTAAAGTGGCGTTTAACGAAACTGCAGACACACTGCTTGAAACAAAGTCTTTCTGACTGCTTTAAAAAAATTGTACCTAAGGGTAAAAAAATCAATTTTCATTTTTTTCTTTTTTTGATGTGGACAACATCTGAGCATCGAATGAGACCGATCCCATGTCCCAAAGGTGTTCCCTCCCAGAGATATGCGCGTCTTGTGAAAGTGAAGTCGACGATTCTAAGCGCAAATAGAAAGGGACCTAATCTTTAAAATGGCTCTTATGAACAAAACTTTTAATCATCTTTTCACTTTTTTTTGATGTGGGCAACATCTGAGCATCGAATGAGACCGATCCCATGCCCAAAAGTGTTCCCTCCCAGAGATATACGCGTTTTATGAAAGTGAAATCGACGATTCTAAGCGCAAATTGAAAGGGACCTAATCTTTAAAATCGCTCTCCTGAACAAAACTGATTTTTATCCTTAGGTCCCTTTCGATTTTGCGCGTCACACATGTGAATTAGTTATGGGTGGAAAACGGAAATATTTTCGACAAACAACGTACGAATATTTTAGTTTATATGTGAACCTTTTTTTTCTCCGGATACTCAATTAATTTTTTGTTTGATTTTTCGATTTTTTTAATTGAAACGAACAAGTTTTTTTCTTTGTATTTACGATCAGTATTTTGGGCAGAACGATGCACTGAAGGACATTGCTGAATCGTATCGGATGGCAATTCTGAATCGACAGTTTAATAAAACTGGGGATTATCTGCTTTCGTTTCAGGTGTTACAATCATCAACAATTATTTATAATACTCATTACTACAGGGTGGTGTAGGCTATATTTGTTATCTCATATAAACAAAATGGTACATGTCGATATGCTGTAGCTTATTTAATCCCATTGAACTGGGATTAACCGGTTCGATACCTCTTGCATTAACACTGAGTTTTGGAAAGATGGATTTCAAACATTCATAGGCGTCATCAATATCTTTGACTACCACTTCGCAAATTTCCCAGCTATTCCTAATTTCATGTGGAGCGATGGCAACAAAATATCATCTGGATCCTTTATCAAAGGTTAAATCCGTAATTTTAATTGTTTCTCGAGCTCGGGTGTTCTTGCTTTCCAATCTTTACATTGATATTGATTTCCCGTGTATCGTGAATCCCAATTACAAGAGCAAATTTTTCAAATTCATACCTTCACTTAATTGTGCATAAAAGCGAAAAGCGTAAATCGATTTTCATGATCTATGTCTCATTTTGTTCATAGGTTATGTGACTTTTCGTGAAAGTAATAGGACGACACTTTTTACCGTTTTGTATTTTTATGAATTAAAAAAAAAACTTTAATTTTTTAGGCAAAACATTTTTTTTCTTCATACATTTATTTTTAACTGCAAAACTGTTGCTTATGTAGCTAAACGTTGTATGAACAGATTAAAGGAATTGTAAATTTGTTTTTTTAAATTTGTTCAGCTTATTGGGACTTGTGGTTCTCGAGTTATGGCAAACAAAAGAGCCTAAAACGTGACAAATTCCCCTATACGATACTATCTAACTTCAAATTAATTATTAAATTATTTGATTACCTTGACCAAACGAATGATGCAGAAGTTCTTTTTTTTGGGTCTACTTTCACAAACAATTATCCGAATTGAGTCCCGAAATCATGTGTTGTACTATGTTATGAAACGACAACCCAAACAGCATAAATCAAGTGACAGCTGTCAAAAAAACGACTCCGAAAAATGTGTGGCCAGATTAAAAACCACACGCCTAAAAAAACATCTTTTATATAGAAATTGGTTCTGAGGTTGGTATGTGGCGTTCACTGCAAACTTTGAGGGTCATTCTATGGTTGTGGGGATCATAGTATTGTTGAGTATGATTTAATCTATAGTTGTGGGGATCATACGTAGTATTGGCGTGTGTGTGAATCATGCTATTGTTGCGAGGATGATAATATTGTTGTGCCACAACCATATACCTAACAATAGTATAAAGCTCTTAGAATATTGTCAGAAAAACCATACTATTTTTTTGCGTGTGCAGCGCACAGAAAAATGGAAATGTTTCCTCTTTCGAATAAACCAATATTATGCTAGAAAGGTAAATTTTGCTTAATTTCTTTTAACAGTTTTCTAAGAAACTTGGATTTGGGTAACACTGCACTGGCAGTGCCACTTTGTTTCAAAACATATTTTGATTATTAAAGTACTTTCTAAGAAAACTGTCCCACCAACAACCTTATCCTCCAATACTTATGCTGCCATATTAGGACACAATCCATGGCGAAATGTATTAATGATTCGTCCCTACCGATCTTTTCAAATTGTCCGTTTGGTACAATTAGATTCTATGACGTGTAGTCGGAATTTCATAAGCAGGAGTCAGAATCAACCAAAGTGTAAGAGTGGCTTCGGCCTATTCCTTGAGTTTAATTACTTCTATTCTATTGTGCTCCGTTGCCGATCTTTTAGCTGTCCCACTTCCCCAATGAGTTTCTCTGCCAATTATAAGCATAATTCAATTTGGGTTACACCACAAAAACAAAAACCATTGAGACAATAACAATTCCTTTTCCATTTGCTCTGCAATGTTTTAAGAAAATTATCACATTAATTTTCATTAGACCATGCCCGGGAAACATCATCACCAACCAAAGCAGAAGAAGAGCAAGGGCCGCCGAGCAGGCAACAGCGAAAGAAAAAACGCTAAACTGAAAACACACAAAAGTTACAGAAAAGAAAGACCCTTAAAATGTAATAAAAATAATCACTTATAAAATTTAATGGCATTGATGGTCTTAATCCAATTGTACATATTTAAGACATAAATTTCTCTAAAAACAGCGAAAAGACCCCAAAATGCGAATGTCGTTGTCAAAATGCTGGAGGAAGGGGGCGCGCGACCCAAGGAAGAGACCGAAAGCGTTAATGCAATAACATAAACGTCAAAAACGCCAGAACAGTGTCAAAACATTTCGCAAAATCTAATGAGCCTCAACGGCATTAAGAGCGTAGCCCAGGCCAGGCCAGAACAGCTACGACATTGGCATGGCATGAAATGAAAATGTACAAAAAAAAAGCCAACCAAAGCCGAACGAAAACAAAATAGAATGGGAAGCGAAAATCTTAAAAAGCCATAAAATACAACATTGACAAGCCAACTTTGGCATGCAACAAATCTTTTTTGCCCCCTCTACACTATAGCGCCCGCCGCTATCCTAGCATAAACAAATATTTTTGGGGTCAGATTCAGTTGAAGATGCTCCGGAACATTTGGCCAGAAAGAAATTAAAACCAAAAAAAAAACAACAGAAACATTACCAAAACAGACTTTAAATGGGTACAAGTCTGTTGCCATGGACTTGTGGCATGCGACCGTTCCTTCCCGCCTTCGTCATGGTGTGAAATTAGGAATTAAAAGATGTTCATCAACAACAACAACCGAAAAGGGACTTTTTCAAAAGGATATCAAGCATTCAAGAGGGCATCCTGTTTCGGTTGCCTTTTGCTTTGCTGCCTTTTTAAGGAATTCGAGGAATTTTCACAACTATTTTCGCAAATGTAATGAAAGCAGTGACAGGAGGCTGGGCAGCTGCTAGGGCCTTCTTTGTAAATCTTTGTACTACTCGTACATGTATCCCAGTAAAACTTTTTTTGAACTATGAAAATTCAGCAAATGATTTTTGAGAATTGGCTATTTCTTTTTGTTTGGATTTTTCGTGAGTTTAAGGGATTGACCTTTAAGATCGGTTGGACCGAAACGATTGTACTCGACTCAATAGCCGGTCCAGTAGGCGTAACAAACTAAAAATGACTTCTTGCTGTTTAAAAAGACAACAGCATCATAGAAATCCGTTGCGGGGGTAAACTTAATTCGTGTAAAAAAGGCAAATTTCTGTAAATTTTTTTTTAATGTTTAGCTCGTTTGTTTTATTTCGGTCTGTTGCTTTTACACATTGAACAGGGATCAGCCGGCTCAAGACCTCTTGCTTCTATATTTAAATAGAAGACAAGTTTTTAACAAAATGGCAAAGTGGCATTGATTTTCGTGGCTGCATACTGCTTTTATCATGATTTCGGGTCCGTGACAACCCTCTTCAGAAAGCTTTGCTGCAATTGTTGAAGGTAATTGAAGGGTTGAAGCAAGAGGTCTTGAGCCGGTTAATCCCTGTTCAATTTTTTTTTTAAACCACTTATTCGGAAGTAGAATTGCGGTGCTCCTCATACCTCAATGCTTGATCATCTTAGATCAAAAAATCAAAGTTTTTTTGTTAGATAATCGTCAATATATAACGTCAAATGGCTTATACATGGTTTTTTATTAAAGACATAACAAATGTATATATCGGGTGATCAATCCAAAGGTATTTTTCTAAAATAAAAAAAAAAATCAAATAAAATGTGGAATATTTATGGTTCTATCGAAAGTACATTTTATGCCATTTATTTTTTGAATTTAATTTCCTTTAAATGTTGGCCGCAACTACGCTACATACAGGTTGTCCATTTTGGGGGCCAACTTTTGGATGACTTTTTCGAGCATTTCGACCGGTATGGCTTTAATAAAACGCGTAATGTTGGCTTCCAAAACCTGTTTAAAGGTGTGATATCACACGATTTAGGCGGCCAACTCACCGGTCCAAAACGTGAAATTAGTTGCGTTTCGAAATGACCTCTCAATAGATCCATTGTTTAAGCAGCTGTACGGCAAATGACACCGTCCTGTTGAAATTAAGTGTCGTCAAGATTACGGGGTTCTATTTCAGGTAGCATAAAGATCGATATCATGGCGCGATAGCGAGCAGCAATCACGGTTACGTGCCGGCCATCATCATTTTTGAAAAAATATGCACCCATGATTCCACCAGCTTATAAACCGTACCAAACCGTGGTTTTCTCTGGGTATAATCGCACCTCTTGAACCTCTTCTAGTTGCTCTTCAGCCCAAATGCCGCAATTTTGTTTATTGACTTTGCCGTTGAGCTAGAAATGAACAAAATTTTAGTCGAAAACAACGGATCTTCTCCTTTCTCACCGGACGCTCATTTCCATAATACAGTTGCCAACATTTGTAGGTAATTATTTTCAAAAAATAAATGCCATAAAATGTCCTTTCAAATTACTAATAAAGATTCCACACTTGATTTGAATTATTTTAAATTTATTTTGCTCTGAAAAAATACCTCCAGATGGATTACCCTATATATCATCACCACCCATCGCTGTGAAGAACACCTTCCGCATAGCCTTAAGTGACCAGCATGCTTTCTACAAAATGGGAGTCAGGGATGTTTATTGAATATCCATTATTGTAAAAATGAAGGCCTTCTTGCAGGCTTCCTCAAACAATGCATCAACGAATGAGTATAGGATTAATTACAAGGCCTTCTAGCAGGCTTTCTTAGATAAGCGACATGAGAATGTGTGGGGATCATTTTTCGTGTGTACAGAAGAATTTCTGGGAGGCCTAGTTTTGGAAGGCATTGATTTAGTATTAGCTCTGTAAAGAGTCCTTCTAGAAGTTCTCTTTATGACAAGGCCTCCTTGTTTTCCCGCTTGGACACTGATATTAGTGGGGCGATATCACTGTTTCTGAGTAATCTTATGTCGAAGCTCGAAGGGACCTCATTTAAAGCACTTTAGGGACCTTGACCTACAGGCCAAGATGTGAAGTGGTGTCGAAACGTAAAATTAATGGTATCGAATATGCAACGAACCATAGTTGGAGGACCCCTGTGTTGAAGTCCGGATGCTAAATTGGCCAAAATCCTTAATATAGGTAATATAGAATTCTGTACGACAATCGGTGAAATGTTCCGATTTTGCATCAGAATTCTAACCTAGTTCGTAACGACAAACATGTGAGAGGGTTGACACGTATTGTGAACCACTTCTCTGAGATAATTTTGATGTTTTTGCCGACATTTCGAACTTATTTCTGACCGAATTGTGAACGGTAGTCTTGGGAAATTCGAAAGGAATTTCGATTTCTCGGATCGAATTCTGAACGATTTCGGTCAGAATTCTGGCACTAAGTCTTATTAAATTCGGATGTTTTTGCCGACATTTCGAACCGAATTCTGAACGAATTTTGGGCTAATGTGAGAGGGTTGACACGTATTCTGAACTACTTCTCTGAGGGAATTCTGATGTTTCGCCGACATTTCGAACCGATTTCTGAACGGTAGTCTTGGGAAATTCGAAAGGAAATTTCGATTTCTCGGATCGAATTCTGAACGATTTCGATCAGAATTCTGGCACTAATAAAATTTGGATGTTTTTACCGACATTTCGAATCGAATTCTGAACGAATTCTGGGCTAATATCTTGGTAAATCATTCATCAATCATTTCAAAAAAGAGCGGTTGTTTTAAATATAAATTTGTCGTTATTTTTAACATGCGAAATGTGAAAAAATCCTTGACCTTAAGTATTTTTTTAGGTTTCTCTGGGTTTCAATAAGGAACTTAGAAAGTGGTGTGTGCCTCCCTTTTCACTTTATTCTAAAGGCTTGACGAGGGAGGCATGATATACTAAACTAATTTAGCTAAAATTATATCTTTTTCAAAAAAATTAGACCAAAACGTCTTAATATTCTTTTATAATTTTAATTGTCACTTTTTTTCTGATACACGATAAGAACAGTTACCTGAGTGCTTAAAGAGAACTAAAAAAATAAATAAAAAACATCACAAAACCTCAATGCATACAAAAAAGGACAACTACTGTAATTGTAAACAAACAAAAAACAAGAATTTGAAATATACAAATACCTCAACCAAAAGTTCAGAATTTTTTCAGAATTAGTTCCGACATGTCTGATCACAATAACTGTAAAATATGAATCAACCCAGCAAACCAAACCTTCAGAATTCGGTCAGAATTCTGTACGACAATCGGCAAAATGTTCTGATTTCGGATCAGAATTCTTAGCGAGTTCGTAACGAAAAACATATGGGAGGGTTGACACGAATTCTGAACTACTTCTCTGAGGAAATTCTGATGGTTTTGCCGACATTTCGAACAGATTTCTGACCGAATTCTGAACTGTAGTCTTGGGAAATTCGCAAGGAAATTTCGATTTGTCGTATCGAATTTTGAACGACTTCGGTCAGAATTCTTGCATTAAGTCTTATTAAATTCTGATGTTTTTACCGAAAATTCGAACCGAATTCTGAACGAATTCTGAGCTTATGCCATGGTAAATTCTGAATGTAAACAATCCAAAAGAAGAAAATAGTTTCGTTCAACAATAATAAAGTTGTAAAACATTTTTCAAAAGTGTTCGGAAAGACTTAGCAGGGGTGTCTGCAGTTTCGGAGAGCGCCACCTTACTATAATAATACCGCAAGCAATAATTGTGCTGTAACTATGTTTAGTGGCTATACATTTAAGGGCAACCAGTTTTGCATTTAACGAGAACTGCCGGCAGTAGAGTTTTCCTCCGAACACAATAAAAATCCCTCGCACCAAACGTTTAGAATTCGTTCAGAATTCTGTACGACAATCGGAAAATTTTTCCGAAAAATTATGAAGCAAATAACAAAAATTTTAAAGAGCAGACTATCATATATAAACCTTTTAGAATTCGTTGCGAGTTCGATAAGAGAAGTCTGATCAAAAAATTAATAAAAATCCCACAGACAAGTCTAACAGAATTCGGACCGAATTCGTTCAGATTTTTCAGAACATAATAAATAAAAAATCTCAGACAAATCGAACAGAATTCGTAACGATTTCGGTAAGAATTCTCGATAGAGTTCAGATATTGTTCAGAATTGTCAGACATTGTCGGCAAATTTGGTTTACTGGGTACATATTTTGATTTGTAAGAAAATTTCAATTTTCAAATAGGCCCAGACTACGCATATTGGTCGACGCCTCCAATTCAGCTTAACCGTAAAATTACTTAGTATGGACATAAATACTGTTACATACGTTTTATGCTGTAAACTACAAAGTACTGAATGTTTTTTATATATTGTATCCAAAAAGAATCTACTTATTCGAAATGTCCGCCTTTTGCCTTTACACACGCCTTAAGTCGCACTGGCCAATCGCCAATAGCTGCACGAACCTCGTCCATTGGAAAATTGGCCACAGCTCGAACCAAAGCAGTCTTAAGAGATCCAATGTTGGGGTATCTTTTGTGACAAACCTTGTCCTCTAAAACCGTCCACAATTTGTAATCCAATTGGTTCAAATCTGGACTGTTTGAGTGCCATTCTTCAGAGGAAATGAACGCTGGCAAATTGTTTCGAAGCCAGGCCTGGGACATTTTAGCCTTATGGACCGGCGCAGAATCCTGCTGGAAAGTCCATGGCTGGTTTTGGAACAGGGAACAGCTTCCGAAACGGTTTCTTGGTAAACTTTGGCCGATGTTTTGACTCCTTGTTCGCAGAAATGCAGGTCAGTGACCCCATCGTAAGAGACACCCACCAAACCATGACTGAAGCTGGGTGATGACCCTTTTCCACCCATGGGATCAGTTCAGATGCTTCCTTAGATGACCGCGCATTCACTCTATCGTTAAACAAAATTTTTCTGTGCAAGTTATCAGCGTACTTCACCAAAAGACGTTTGCATTTTTCAATCCTATTTTTTTTTAAAGCTGCAGTCAATAAATGTCCGGTACGTCGTTTGAAAGCCCCAAGTCTTTTTTAATGATTCGACTCATGGATTTTTGCGTGATATTCATCTCACGGGCCATGATTTTCTGTTTTCGGAGCGGATTTCGGTGAATTCTTGATTTAACGGATTTGATGACATGCGGAGTTCGAACAGAGCGTTGGCGGCCCGACCGGTGTCGATCTTTTACATCTCCAGTCTCCTCAAAAGTTTTATGCATCGGTAGACGAACATGCGGCTAATCCCTAGTGGCCGGAGCGTTTTGAAAATATCGTTTTTTTTCATTTCACACTTGAAAAGCGCTATTACAGCGATACGGTTCTCATTATCTGACCACTCCATGATGAAAGTTGAAACAATTTTAAAACCCCGCTACAGATTAACGCTTTTGAGGTTAGCTTTCAAAACCCATATGACATTAATGGGGTATGTTCAGTTCTACTATTGAAATGGGTATGTTTAATGTTGTAACAGTATTTATGTCCCTACTAAGTAATGTCATATTCAAGTTCGTCATAAAATTCCAATGTTTCTGAGTACCCACCGAGAGGACCAATTTTTCGGCACCTATGCACCTAAGACCCCTAATGTAAGGACTTTAAATTAATTGAATCGTAAAATCATATGATATTTGTATCCGCGACGAAGTTTCAATCTTTTGCAATACCCATATATCTCTTGTTTTAGGAGGCCGATGTTTGGCATGTCAAAAAGTCACGGTTTAGCCCAAACGTTTTGCTGGGTAGTTGCTTAATACTTTGGCCTACAACTCCCTGCCATCTCCCACCCTCCCACTCATTACCATTTCACCACTACTTAGTCAGTGATTTTCGCGCTGATCTCTGTCCTAGTTGTTTTTGTTATCTCACTAAATATTTGTGAGTCCTTTATTTTCGCATTTCTCAGGATACAATTGTCATCCTCGACGACGACAGCTTCGTCGTCATCCTGCTGATACCGAGCATTATCCTCATGATGACGTAAATGACGATGATGATGGGGCATTCTCAAAAAAGAAGGTTTTGGTTGAGATTTTAATGTCGGCGTTGTTGCCTGCCTGTTCGCATTGTTCGCTGTTAATTTCAATGTAAATTAAGTAATAAAATGTTATTTAATGTTTCAATTAACGCTTTAGTTCTAGTCTCATGCCCTGTTGTTGATGTTGTGTAGTTGTGTCCTGATTCCTTTGCCTTTTGATTAAACAGAGCGGGGTGGTGGGAGGGGCATAGAGTGTGTGCTGCTTGCCTTTGTTAATTTTAATTTAGGTGTAATTTAAATGTGTTTTGTGTCATTTTGCTCCATTGTCTGGCTGGCTGTCTGTCTCTCTGTTCGTCCCCGTTTCGGTGTTTTGTGATGGAACAGAGATTGCCACTTGGATGTGGTGGTGGTGGTTGGGGTGTCTGTTCTCCCCATTGTTGTCGTCATTGTTTATTTGTTGCTTAATTTGCACAATTTTCATTAAGTTGTTTTTGTGTTGTTGTGCTGTTTTTTTTTATTAACTTTACAGTGTTTATGAGTCACACGAAAATGATAATTAAAACTGAATTTAGTTCAAATGAGCTGAAATTATAAAGGGAAAGAGCAGAGATGGTGATTTTTCGTTAAACTACACTTTTGTTGTTTTTGTAATGTAATGAGTAAAGATCGGATTTCTATGCAAATGCATATCTATTGTCACTGGTCTAAAAGTAACTTTAACTGAATATCTTCGTGAGTGCACGATTTTGCAATAAAATATTTTTACATTTCTGGTTCGAGACATGCTTGTTGTTTCTTTTTCAGAAACAACTAAAAAACTTGTGAAATGTATTGGCTTCGGTTGGCAGACTGTACAGCTGTTTCTAAACCCACCAAGGTTTTTCTGCACAGTCTTTGGCAACGATTACGAGGGCGACCGCAAAACTAACTGGCCTGGCACTATTTCTGTTTTACTAGCAACTTTGTTTTGGTTTTTTAAAAGCAATCTTTTATAAGCCATCTGTCAAAATTTCCGAAATATTTAATGATTATTTTCTTTGTTACAGGTGATTGAAGTAAACAAGTTTTATAATTTTTGAAAAATGGAAAATAAAGAGTTTCGTGCGGTAATTAAACACTTTTATATGAAAGGTTATACGCCACAATTAATCAAAGATGAATTGGATTCTGTTCATGGTGATAATGCTCCACCGTGAAATCCTGGGTTCAACAATTTAAAATGGGTCGTTCAAGTACGGAAGATGAACAACGCTCTGGAAGACCGAAAACTGCTACTACTATTGAAAACATTAGAAAAAATATTGGGATAAATAAAAATTAAACAACACATAGAACAACGAGTTTAAATAAATGACCTCAAGCCGAAAAATAATTTTATAAAATAACAACAACAAAGGTCAACTATTCACTTACAACACATTAGAAAAATATTTAATGAAGTGACTAAAGATAGACGAATAAAGCTCAGAGAACTTGCTGATATTGTTAAAATACACGAAAAACAAGTTTGGAGTATTTTACATGATGAACTCCACATGAAAAAGCTATCCGCAAGAACGCTGCCGCGTTTGTTGACTTTGCCCCAAAAAATCGTCCGTTGGACCAATTCCGAGGAGCTTTTAGCGATTTATCAGCGTAACCCAATAGAGTTCTTGCGCCGATTCATAACTGTTGATGAAACATGGATCCATCACTACATCCCAGAATGCAAAGAACAGTCAAAACAATGGATAGAAGCTGGTAAAAGTGGTCCCAAGAAGGCGAAAACTGTTAAGTCAGCAGGAAAAGTAATGGCCACAGTATTTTGGGATGCAAGGGGTATAATATTTATTGATTATCTTGAGATAGGAAAAACTATAAATAGTGAATATTATTGTGCCATATTGGATCGGTTGAGTGAAGAAATCAAGATAAAACGACCGCATTTAGAAAAAAAAAAGTTATTTTTCATCAAGATAATGCTCCTTCACACACTGTATTTTTAACTCAACAAAAACTGGCCGAATTATGATTTGAAATTGCTGCGCATGCACCATATAGTCCAGATTTAGCTCCTTCTGATTATTTCTTGTTTCCAAATTTACAAAAAATTTCTCGGTGGCAAAAAATTTTCGTCCAATAGCGAGGTTATTGCTGAAACTGAGACATATTTTGAAGGTCTTGAAAAATCTTATTTTTCGGATGGAATTAAAAAACTTGAAAAACGTTTGATGAAGTGTATTGAGTTGGAAGGAGATTATGTTGAAAAATAAATAATAATAATTCCAAAAAAAAGGTTCTTTTTATGTTAGGTCAGTTACATTTGCGGTCGCCCTCGTACTTCGGCTACAAATCAAATGTCTTATAAAGGGTTGATATATATATATATGGTGATCCATCTAGAGGTATTTTTTCAGAACAAAAAATATATAAAAATTCAAATCAGCTGTGGAATCTTTATTGGCAATTATGCCATTTATTTTTTTGAATATAATTTCCTTTAAATGCTGGCCGCAACTACGCCTCAGGGTTTCCATACTTAGGGTCCAATTTTGGAAACTCGTTCGAGCATTTCGACTGGTATGGCTTTAATGAAACGCGTAATGTTGGCTTCCAAAAGTAGAATCGTAGCTGGTTTGTCAGCATAGACTTTGGACTTTACGTAACCCCAAAGAAAAATGTCTAAAGGTGTGATATCACTCGATCTAGGCGGCCAACTCACTTGTCCAAAACGTGAAATTAGCTGCTTTTCGAAATGACCTTTCAATAGATGAATTTTTTGAGCAGCTGTATGGCAAGTGGCGCCTTCCTGTTGAATCCAAGTGTCGTCAAGATTACGGGCTTCAATTTCAGGTGGCATAAAGATTGACATCATGGCGCGATAGCGAGCATTATTCACGGTTACGTTCCGGCCATCATAATTTTTTAAAAAAATATGCACCAATGATTGTACCAGCTTATGAAGCGCACCAAACCGTGGGTTTCTCTGGGTATAATGGCACCTCTTGAACCTCTTCTTGTTGCTCTTTAGCCCAAATGCGGCAATTTTGGTCGAAAACAGCGGATCTTCCCGTTTCTCACCGAACTCTCATTTCCATAATACAGTTGCCAACCTTTGAAGGTAATTATTTTCAAAATATAAATGCCATAAAATGTCCTTTCAAATTGTCAATAAAGATTCCACACTTGATTTGAATTTTTATAATTTTTTTTTCTGAAAAAATACCTCTAGATGGATCACTCTATATTTCTGGCCTAGGCAACACTAATTGTTGCCTGGCGCCATCTGCCATTTCCATTGGAAAGTTTGGCATTTTTTAGCATAAACGTATTCAGAAAGTTTTGACGTCGACCATCATTTGTGCTGTTTACAGTGACTTGAAAAAATCAATTTGGCAAAAAATGGAATTAACTCGTGAACATTTTCGTGCGATCATTTTTCACAACTTTCGACTTGGATCATCACAAGAGTGCATCGATGAACTTAAACCTTTGTATGGCGATGAAGCACCATCCTATAGCAGTATGAAAAACTGGTTTAATGAATTCAATCGTCGTGGCCGACGCTCGCTCAAAGACAAAGGTCGTGAAGGTAGTCCAAAAACGGCCGTTGGCCAGAGAACATTGATGCCATGCGTGAACTGATAATGCAAGATTAGCATTAGGCATTTCTTCCACCAGCATACATTCGATATTGCATGAACACCTGACCGTAAAAAGGTTTGTTCTCCTTGGATCCCGCACAATTTGACAATCGCTCAAAATAAGTCTCGAATCGATTGTTGCAAAGAAAATTTTAAAAAAATACGATCGCGGTGCTTCAGAAGACGTTTATAAGATCGTCACAGGTGACGAATCATAGATCTATGCGAATGAACCCGCAACAAAACAGCAGTCGACCGTGTGGGTCTTCGAAGACGAGCCAAATTCAACAAAAGTTGTTCGTGGAAGAAGCACTTCAAAGCAAATGGTCGCCTGTTTTTCTGGCAAAACTGGTCATGTGGCGACCGTTCCGCTTGTTCCCTCTAATGAAAAATGCTATGTGTAGGGATGGCATATATGAATAGTACGTGTGACCACCAACAATCGTTTGGCTCAAAATTCGGTTGTGGCAATAATACTGTTGACCTAAAAGTAATGACAAACCTTGTTAAAAAGAATTGATTTAATGTCTTACGTTCCATGCACTGTAACTCAAGCGCTCGAGCTAATATTCGGTTGCGCTAATGTGTGTAGTTTTGCACACAGAGAAAAAATTAGGTGGAACTTCTAGACTCCGTTACAAAAAAAATTTGGTTGCAATCGCCAAATGTTTATAATCGTAATGGATATTCGGTTCGAAATACCACATGATGATAAAAATAATCACGGAATTGTAAACGCTGCTAATTAGTCGGTCGTACCAATGAAACGCATAAAATGTATTTAGTTGCCATAACTGGTGGTTGTGGCACCAGATAGTTTTATCAACATTTTGTTATTGTTACCGTATATTTGCAATGATATAAAACATTCATCATAACCAAAAGCGAAAAAAATCTATTGTTACTGCTTTAAGCAAATCGTTTAATATAATTTATAAAGCAAAAATCTTTCATCATCTTTTTCTCTTTTTCCTGCATATGACCCTCCCTATATGAAGAGTACTTCAAGTATATAAGGAAGCATTTTTTTTGCCTCCACTAAAAATTTTAATTTTTTTTGTGAAACAAGTGCGCCTTGTGGGCTTTAAAATCCAAAAATTGTTCCCTGGAAGTTTAAATTCTTCGTATTTTCTACTGATACTACCTTACTTATAATAAATTAACGTTACAGAACACCAACTAACACACGGTTGTACTATTGGAATAATTGCGGTTCATTCCACCTAAATCATGCGGTTGGCAAACAAATTCGGTTGTGGCATCGAATCTGTCTCTGTGTTTATTTTTTTCATTTGTTTTTTTGCATGGGGCGCCTGTACTTTTATTGCAATTGTGAATACTTTAAGTAGCAGTAATTTAATCAAAACCATAACAAATTCAATAATTAATTAATACGCACTGTTCAAAACATTATAAATAAACAAATCCCCAAAAAATATCTGTACACACCGACATTAACGTAAACAATTAAATATGCTTGAATGCATTTAATTGGCAATAATTGGAAAACAAATACCTTCTGAGCGTTCGCACTAACACCCCTTGTCCGCATAGTTAGAAGCCCTCTATTTTTTACACCCCCCCTCCAAACTACATTAGGACATCGTTCGCAACGACAGCATACATTTTAAACTAAACACTCGGCTAAACAACAAATTAAATATTTATAGAGAATGAAGCGACTTAATTAAAAGTGTAGCAAAATCAATAAAATAATCACAATGCCCAAAATTATTCGCATTACCTACAGCCGCATGCAAACACGCATACATATTTACTTATACATCGAGTTCTAATACATATACAATGTATATACAGTGTGCATTAGGGTGGGCTGGTTTGTAAGGACAAACATTTGTCGATATTTTTCTTCTCGCTTCAACAGCACCTTCTGGTGACGAAAATATTTGACCACGCATTTCTTTCGTGATGTGCGGGAATAAAAAGAAGTCATTGGGTGCCAAGTCAGGGCTGTACGGCGGATGACCCATCAATTCGACGTTTTGGCCGGTCAAAAAGTCGCTGGTTTGAGCCGATGTGTGGGAGCTCGAATTGTCATGATGCCCAATGATTCGTCTTCTCTTGTTCGTTTTTTAAATTTCCCAGAAGACTTTAGGCAAACAAATTGTTGTGTACAATCAGAGTTGATCGTCGTACGTTGCTCAAGCGGAACAGTTGCCACATGACCAGTTTTGCCGAAGAAACAGGCGACCATTTGCTTCGAAGTGCTTCTCCCACGAACAACTTTCGTTGGATTTGGCTCGCCTTCGAAGCCCGATTGCTGTTTTGTTTAGGGCTCATTCGCATAGATCCATGATTCGTCACCTGTGACGATCTTATAAACGTCTTTTAAAGCACCGCGAGTGTTTTTTTTGCAGCAATCGACGCGAGCCTTTTTTTGAGCGATTGTCAAGTTGTGCGGGATCTAACTTCATTGAGACAAGCAGGGAATGTGTCATGTTTACGAAGGGGACCTGAGAGAAGGATAACAACACCACAAAACATCGAGAGAGTTAGAACAGCAGTACTGCAATCTCCGAAACGCTTTGCTCGGAAGCAATCACTTGCTCTTGGCATTTCCAGACGTTCTATCCACCGTGGACCAACAATTGTTAGCACGGGACTATTTGACAGGGACTTCTTGTGAAGACATTCTTGCAACTATACTCCGTGACGCAGTTGTGCTCTTTTCTGATGAGGCAAATTTTCAACTCAGTGGGTGTGTAACTAAACAAAATGTGGTACTGGAGTGAAAGAAACCCCAGAGAACTTTACCAGAGATCTCTGCATTCGGACCGCGTCACTGTGTGGAGCGCCATATCAAGAGTAGGCATCATTGGCCCTTACTTGTTCCAGGATAACCGTCTTGCCATAACTGTGAATTCCGAATGGTACTTGACTATGATACTGGATTTTTTCCAGCCGGCTGTTCAGGCAATGCCATTAGAAGATACATGGTTCCAACAGGATGATGCTACTGCACACACAGCGAGGGTTACAATGAATTGTTTGAGGCAAATGTTTCCTGGACGGCTTATCTCTTTGAGGGGTGATGTGAACTGGCCGGCACGCTCATCAGATTTAGCCCCATGCGATTTTTTCTGTTTTGGTTACCTGAAGTCGTACCAACCGTCCCTACACCTTGGAAAACCTAATTAACAACATTGAGGCTGAAATTGGCAGAATACCAGTCGACATGCTTGTTAGAGTTGAGGAAAAATTCAGAAAACGTATGCAGCAGTGTGTGGATAGCAAAGGTCGACATTTGTCAGATACACTATGTAAAACCATGTTATTTAAAAATTCCCTAACTGTTAAATGTAATTAAAAAATAAAATACACTCATACCTCGTTATACGGCCTAGATGCGTTCCAAAAAAATTGGCCGTAAACCGAAAAGCCGTATAACGAATTGCATATTTAAGAATACCAAAAAAGTTTCAGTCAAAATAGCAAGTTTTTGTCAGCACAGACTTTGGACTTAACGTAACCCGAAAGAATAATGTCTAAAGGTGTGATATCACTTGATATAGGCGGCCAACTCACCTGTCCAAAACGTAAAATTAGCTGCTTTTCGAAATTACCTCTCAATAGATCCATTGTTTGAGCAGCTGTATGGCAAGTGGCACCGTCCTGTTGAAGCCAAGTGTCGTCAAGATTACGGGCTTTAATTTCAGGTAGCATAAAGATAGATATCATGGCGCGATAGCGATCACCATTCACGGTTACATTCCGGCCATCATCATTTTTAAAAAAATATGCACCAATGATTCCACCAGCTTATAAACCGCATCAAACCATGGTTTTCTTTGGGTATACTTATAATGGCACCTCTTGAACCTCTTCTTTTTGCTCTTCAGCCCAAATGCGGCAATTTTGTTTATTGAACTTGCCGTTGAGCCAGAAATGGGCCTCATCACTGAACAAAGTTTTGGTCGAAACAGCGGATATTCCCGTTTGTCACCGAACGCTCATTTCCATAATACAGTTGCCAACATTGGCAGGTAATTATTTTCAAAAAATAAATGCCATAAAATGTCCTTTCAAATTACCAATAAAGATTCCACACTTGATTGGAATTTTTATATTTTTTTTCTGTTCTGAAAAAATACCTATGGATGCATCACCCATTATGTACATTTTTTTGGCCGTATAATGAAAAAAATTGGCCGTATAACGAAATCAAGCCATAATTTTAAAAGCCCGTAAAAGCGAAAAAAACGTATCACGAAAGTCCGTATGGCGAGGTATGAGTGTACATTTTTCTAAGGTTCATAATTTGTTTATTTTAAATTACCGCGCTCTACCCGGCACAGCATATGTGACGCGCAAAATAGAAAGGGACCTAAGGGTAAAAACTAGTTTTGTTTAGGAGAGCCATTTTAAAGATTTAAATACGTGTATCTTTGGTGTACCATCACTTTCATAAAACGCGCATTTCTATGGAAGTGAACACTTTTGGGACATGGGATCGGTCTCATTCGATGCTCAGATGTTGTCCACATAAAAAAAAGTGAAAATTTTTTTACCCTTAGGTCCATATTAGGTGCATATTTGTATGTGTTGTAAGCCACCTTGGAAAGGTAATATTAAAAAAAATATCTTTTTATTACCTACTAAAAAGAACCTTAAAAATAAAAGCTATCGAAAAGTCGATGGCACAATCTCGATTGCCAAATCGACCCATCCTAATATACATTGTACGTAGTATACAACTATAAAGTTTGTAATGATTTAATAAACAATTTGTTATGTTTTTCGAAATTTATCGTTTTCAAATTAAACAAGCGTGAAATGAAAATTATTAAAATGTTGCGAAAGGCATCACAGAGTGGACCAGCATGCCAATGACTCACGCTTTGCTAAGCCTCGGGTGGAATAGGGTTATCGATTGAAATTAGTCAAGATAACCAATTATAAGTTTAACTAGCAAAAGCTAAGGTCGGGAGAAACGAAAATGCCAAAATCCAAACTTAGTGTAGACAATTTTTGTAATTATTTTAAACATTTTCTTACCTTTACCCCTCAAATGCAATCCTCCACCACATTTTATTAGCCTCAATAAAAGCATTAAATTTTATAAAAATAATTGCCGAACATTTTTAAATATTTAAAAAAACCCCCATTAATTTCGGTGGGTAAAATAGGATTTGTTAACTTTTTTCGTCTATATTTCTCATACCTGAAAATTAAAAAAAAACACAAGAAAGTGCCCCTTAAAATATGCCATATCATCATGAGTTTCTTTAATGCCGAAGACACGCGTTAAAAACACATAACAGACGAAGGTAGAAATGGGCGGTCGACAGACATTTGCCATAAGGGCAGACCGAGTAATATCATGACCTCCACCTTCTTCGGCGTGTCTATAAAAGGAACGCAGCGCGGAAATGGTCGTTGGCATCATTTGGACCATCTTAAAAAGAGAGAAATGCTAATAAGCTGTCATTAGTTTATGTACGCGCCACAATGATGACTGAGCCGTGGGTGCCTTAAGTCAGAGCTGTTCCAAGGCAGGGGAGTGGGTGGTTTGATGACTGCTGCGTTTATAATTCCATTTTCATGTGTTTTTTGATTCCTTTGGCAAAACTAAGAAACAGCAGGTAGTCGTCCTAGCTACCCCGCCACATTTAAAACAATTCGTTTCGGGGGCTTTTTGTTGGATTCATTTTTGGACCATTAATGTTTCGTTATGACTTCATTTCAGATGTTTTTTGTCGGGCGGACAAATCTTGAGAAGACATGCTTATGTTTCAAATAGGATTTACACTTGTGGCGGACAGTTCATTACAGAGTATTTGCAGCTGTTTTGTGGAATGTCTTTGGAGGGCAGTGTAATGGTATTATTTGACTTTTACAACTTTTCTTTTTTCATTTTTGAGAGAGGAATTTAAATGTACAGGTAAGAGGGCAGATCGAAATGTCCTTCTTTCCTCATTTTAAGCATAGGCATAGAAGGATAGTTTGTCCATTGGATACCAACTAGATTATTTTGGGACGGGTAATGCAAATTAATCAATTGGAGGAGTACTGAAGAAAAAAGTCCGCAAGAGGGTAAAAGTCAACTTATGTCGACGTTCAATTAGAAATAGTGAAAGTCAACTTAAGTCGACGTCAATTAGAAGTGTAAATAAGTGAGAACCAGCCGACAGTAGAAGTGGACAACATTTTAATAAAACACAACAAATAGAAAGATTGCAACTACTCGCTGAGAAAATATATGGTTACTTAAAGGTCAGGGCAACTCTAATATGTTCTTTGCAAAAAAGTATGTTTGACGCAATAATTGTATTGCTTTTTTATTTTCATTTCTGACGACGAAAAACGTTGACCACGCATTTGTTTCTTGATGTGCGGGAATAAAATGAAATCATTGGGTGCCAAGACAGGGCTGAACGGCGGATGGCCCATCAATTCGACGTTTTGGCCGGTCAAAAAGGCGCTGGTTTGAGCCAATGTGTGAGAGCTCGCATTGTAATTGTGCACAATGCTTCGTCTTCTCTTGTTCGTTTTTCGAATTTTTCTGAAGACTTCAGGCAAACAAATTGTGGTGTACCACTCAGAATTGACCGTCCTACGTTGCTTAAGCGGAACAGTCGCCACATGACCAGTTTTGCCGAAGAAACAGGCGGCCATTTGCTTTGAAGTGTTTCTTCTACGAACAACTTTCGTTGGATTTGGCTCGTGTTCGAAGACCCACACGGTCGATTGCTGTTTTGTTTCGAGCTCATACCCATAGATCTATGATTCGTTACCTGTGAAGATTTTATAAACGTTTTTTTGAAGCACCACAATCGTATTTTTTCAAAATTTCTTTGCACCAATCGTCACGAGCCTTTTTTTTAACGATTGTCAAATTGCGCGGGATCCAACGAGAACAAACATTTTTTACGGCCAAGTGTTCATGCAATATGGAAAGTATGCTGGTGGAAGAAATGCCCAAGGATGCCTCTATCTCACGGTGTATCACATGACCATCTTGCATTATCAGCTCACGCACGACATCAATGATCTCTGGCACAACGGCCGTTTTTGGACGAGCTTCGTCGTTGAGCGAGCGTCGGCCACGATTGAATTCATTAAACCAGTTTTTCACAGTGCTAGAGGATGGTGCTTCATCGCCATACAAAGATTTAAGTTCATCGATGCATTCTTGTCGTGATAATCCACGTCAAAAGTTGTAAAAAATTATCGCACGAAAATGTTCACGAGTTAATTCCATTTTTTGTCAAATTGATTTTTTTCAAGACACTGTAAACAACACAAATGATGGTCGTACGTCAAATCGTTCTAAGTACGTCATTGCTAAAAAATTTCAAACTTTCCAATGCACGCAGAAAAAAGTATGGTGGGGGTGACAATATTTGAAGAGTATCATACTATTGTTGGGTATATGGTTGTGGCACAACAATATTTTGATCCTCACAACCATATTATGATTCACACTCAATCATACTTTGATCTCCACAATCATACTATGATCCTAAAAACAAGAGTATGATTCACACCCAACCATACTATTATCTCCACAACCATATTATGATCCTTACAACGATTGCTTGTTTCTCATACAACCATAGTATAAACCTCACAACCATAGTATGATTGACACGCAACCATACTATGATGCCCACAACCATAGTATGATTCACACTCAACCATACAATGATCTCCACAACCATACTATGTTCCTCACAACAATATTATGTTCCTCATACAACCATAGTATGATCATCACAACCATAGTATGATTCACACGCAACCATACTATGATTGCCACAACCATAGTATGATACACTCAACCCTACTATGATCCCCTAAATTATTTATAAGGATTGGGTAATGTTGCTATTTAAAAATAGAGATTTTTATCAACAAATTGTTTTAAATTGCAATACAATTAGTTTATAGCCAGATTTGGGGCCATGTTTTTATTGAACATTTCATTCAAGAAACAAAAATATATATTCCAACGACAGTCGAAACTACTTTTAGTGGCAGCAGGGGTGAATGCTACTTCACCGATCGTAGATCCCAAGTATCGAATGTGATTAAACCATGATCAATGGCTATATACTTATACTTAAGTGCAGGCAGATTTTAAATAAACGAGAACCAGTCGGTAGTAGAGTATTTTACCGAACAAAGTAAACACAATAAAAATCCCTTGAACTACCTTTCGAATGTTGTTGTTTTTTATAATGGACAATAACCATGCACTGCATCGTGTGTATGTTTTTTTTGGAATAACAGAAACAAACTTACGCACACACATACATGTATGCTCTATAAAACCTGTTTTGTTATGTTCATAGTCGCAATCATACGGTATGATTGCCGTTATTACACTATTGTTATCGTAAATTTAAAACTACAATACTTTTGGTGCACCAACCATGTTTATATGGTTGCTACAAACATATTATAATTTCTGGAATTGGCAATAATACTATTGTTACATTTCAACAATAGTAATATTGTCGCAATCACACTGTTGTCAAAATGAAATTCAGTAAACAATACTCTGGTTTCGACAAACATATTTTTATTGCAGAAAACATATTATTGCCGTGACCATATAGTAACCATGTTTTTTCTATGCGTGTATTTGAGTTATCTCTCTCCGAGTAGTTTCTGTCGTCTCAGCATTTTATTTATATTACCATAAAAGGATTCCTTTTTCAAACTGAGAAATAATTCAGTCAGTTGACTTCACTCACTGCTTTGAAGATTACCGCCAAGCAAACAACAAATCATAAGAGGCATTTTACACATGACTTTGATGACATTTAATGCCCAAAATCATATCGCCTCCCACTTCACATATTGCAAAGATAATACTGAAAAATTGAAGTTAATCTTATCTTTATTGGCAAATCTGCCACAGATGGCATACGTACACATACGCATTAAAAAAACTCACATGAAATATGGAATAGAAGCATCGCACCATCGATATCCGTAACATAATCTGTGCTACACAAAAAGACACCCTACACATCATAACCGAATCACTTGAAAAGATCAAAGCAATTGGTCATAAATCGCATGTGTAAACTCTTGAGAATATCATCAATTCCCCATATGCTCGCTCGTACGTGGTGTTTATGCGTGTGTCACCGATATTATCTACAGCATCACATAAGTTCTTCTGTGAAATAGCCGCCAATAAACCACCACTTTTTTAGCCAAATCGCCGAGAAGTGAAATAAAAGGCAGTGTATTTTTTTAAATATTTTCCACCTCCGATTTTAAAGCCAAAATCAACCACCCCCTTGAAAGGTCTCACACTCGTCTCGCCCTCACAGGCAAATAGAAAATCCTCAATTAAAAACCATAAAAATGTTTGAAAAAAATAAATTTGCAATGAATCCGTTTTTGTGGCATCTTATCGAGAGAGTGTGTTTTTGTGGCAACCAAAAAAAAATATTTATTCGTTTTTGCGTCTAAAAATTATGACTTCTGGTATTAAGATAATAATCGAAGTCAACCGAAAGAAACAAAAAACAGTTCCAAAAAAGCTGAATGTTCGAAAAGTCTTATGTTTTGAATGGCTGAGGATGAGGGTGGATCATCGGTTCGTCTCATAGCACATCATCAACTCGCCCCTCCACCATTCATTCATTCATCCATCCATGGTGAATGAATGCCTGTTATGGTTGACATTCTTTACGAAAAATGGTGTCCTTTTGTGTGTGTTTGTGTGAAAAATCTGCTTGTCAACAATTTCAATAATTCAAAAATTTAAAATCGTAAAAACATATTGAAGCAGAACATAATAAAGATTAGCCATGGAATCTCGTTCATGGCATAAAGGACCAGACGCCTGCCTGCACAGTGTGTTTGAGCTCTTAGAAAACAGTTCAGCCGTTTGAATTCAGCTGCGTGTTGATTGTTTCTTTCATGTACGAGGGCTGCTAAATATATTTCTGGCCTAATAACGAAAATGCGAATATTTATCATCAAAAATGGTTTTATTGTTTTTCAAAGTATTCCCCAGCATGATTTATACACTTTGGCATGCGCTCAAACCAATTGTCGCAGCACTTTTTCCACTCCGAGTGAGACACCTCCAAAAAAAGGTCAACAGCATCTTCTGGCGACGAATATCGTTGACCACGCATTTTTTTCTTGATGTGCGGGAATAAAAAGAAGTCTTTGGTGCCAAGTCAGGGCTGTATGGCGGATGACCCATCAATTCGACGTTTTGGGCGTTCAAAAAGGCGCTGGTTTGGGCCGATGTGTGAGAGCTCGCATGGTGCACAATGATTCGTGTTCCTTTGTATGTTTTTCGAATTTCTCCGAAGACTTCAGGCAAACAAATTGTGGTGTACCACTCAGAACTGACCGTCCTACGTTGCTCAAGCGGAACAGTCGCCACATGAACAGTTTTGCCGAAGAAACAGGCGACCATTTGCTTCGAAGCGCTTCTTCCACGAACAACTTTCGTTGAATTTGGCTCGTCTTCGAAGACCCACACGGTCGATTGCTGTTTTGTTTCGGGCTCATGCGCATAGATCCATGATTCGTCACCTGCGACGATCTTATAAACGTCCTTTGAAGCACCGCGATCGTATTTTTTCAAAATTTCTTTGCACCAATCGACGCGAGCCTTTTTTTGAGCGATTGTCAAATTGTGCGGGATCCAACGAGAACAAACCTTTTTTACGGCCAGGTGTTCATGCAATATCGAATGTATGCTGGTGGAAGAAATGCCCAAGGAGCCTCTACCTCACGGTATGTCACATAACGATCTTACATTATAAGTTCACGTTTTTGGAGATCCCCACGAAGTGTTGCCTAAGTGTTGCCTCGCGCCAAATATATTTAGCATCTCTCGTACCTTTAGAACAATTTTCAATAATTTATGAGGAAAAAATATTTTCATTTCTATAAATCAATACCAAAATTCAAAATTGTTAAATGTACCAAAAAATAGTCTTATCGTTTATGAATTCTTTACTATCGTAAAAGTACTACTTAAAACAAGGAATAGAACTCTCTCTTCTTGTTCCGCGATATAAAATTCTGCGCCACTTTGCCGGGCTTCCGAATATTTGCACAATTGCAAAGGCCCATATCTCTCAAACATATTTAAAAAAAAACTTGTAAAGACGAATACTTATATTGTTGAAAAAACTTGGAGACCTTCAAAGGGTGGTCCAACCATTATTTGTGATAACAAGTTTTTGTTATCACAAATAACATTTGTGATAACAAAGCGCGTTAAGATTGTTAAAAGAAGCTTTTTAAAAAAATGTTCGTTTAAATAAAAAAGCATTTCGTGATTTGTCTTGATCGACCAAATGTCTCCACAATTGGGAGAATCGTGCGCCAGTTCCAGCAAACCGGGTCTGTAGGAAATGTGAAAACATGTTTGCATGCTCACCCAGTTCGTTCTGCGGAAAACACTGATGTTGTTCGCGATAGTCTGGCAGAAGAGCCGTCAACCTCGACTCGTGAATGGCAAAGAACTTCTTGAGGTCAGAAATTGAGGATATAGACCTGGACGATACGTGGTTCCAGCAGGATGATGCCACTTGCAACACACCCAACGAAACCATGGTTCTTGCCCGCCGCGATCATATTATTTGACACCGATGGACTTCTTTTTTGGGGTTATTTAAACGAAAAAATGTACGACAATGAACCAAGAACAATTCAAAAGCGATAACATTAAATCATTCGAAACATTAACAACATTGAACCTCCATTAAGTCTCAGAGTAGAAAATATGGACCATCGGATAGAGGTATGTCAACGAAGCCGTGGCGAGCATTCGGCCGATATTTTGTTTCACACACATTTGTCATAGATCCTTCTATGATAATGACAAATACGAGGGCGGCTCGGAAACTTCTTAGCCTAGCACAAAAAGCGCGGTATAAACAGAAAAAAGTTAAGTGTTTTGGAAACTTCCATATCTGCTATGAACACATGTCAAATTTTGTTTCGATCTGGCAACTCCTTCATATAGAAACAGGTATTCACAAAAGACGCCTCCGCGATTTTTTTACAATGGAAAATTAAAAATGCGTGGTGTCATTGAATATTTACATAAAAAAGGTTTATCGGGACAAGAAATTCATAATGATATGGTGAATGTGTTAGGTGAAAGTGCTCCTTCATATGCAACAGTAAAAAATTGGGTTGCTGAATTTAAACGTGGTCGTACAAGCATTGAAGATGAACCACGTAGTGGACGTCCAAAAACAGCAACAACAACAGAAATTGTAGCCAAAGTGCATGATATGGTATTAAATGATCGACGAATAAAAGTGCGTGAAATAGCTAATATCATGGGCATCTCAAATGATCGAGTCCATTTAATTTTGCATGAAGAACTACAGATGAAAAGCTTTCTGCAAGATGGGTGCCGGACTTGTTAACAGTCGACCAAAAACGCATAAGAATGAACATTTCTCAAGCTTGTTTGGATCGTTTTCAGCGAAATAAAATGGATTTTAAGCGTCGTTTCATAACTGTTGGTGAGACATGGATCCACCACTATACTCCAGAGACAAAAGAACAATCCAAACAATGGACTGAAGCTGGAGGAAGTGCCCCAAAGAAGGCAAAAACAATTCAATCGGCTGGTAAGGTTATGGCAACGGTTTTTTATTGATTGACTATCTGCAAAAGGGTAAAACAATAAATTCAGAGTACTATTGCAACCTTTTAGATCAATTAAATGTACAAATTCGAGAAAAACGTCCTGGCTTACAACACAAAAAAATAATTTGTCATCAAGACAACGCACCAGCGCACAAGAGTGTTTTAACAGTGGCTAAACTCAACGAATTAAAGTACGAGTTGCTTGACCACCCGCCTTATTCTCCTGATTTAGCTCCCAGTGACTTTTACCTGTTCCCAAATCTAAAAAAATTCCTTGCTGGCAAGCGTTTTACCCCAAATGAAGATGCAATTACAGTTGTAAACCACTATTTTGAAGACCTTGTGGAAAACTATTTTAATCAAGGGATAGAATTGCTAGATAAGCGTTGGACTAAGTGTATTGAAGTTTCAGGAGATTGTATTGAAAAATAAAAATATTTTTGAAAAACTAACCATTTTTTTTCATTGATAGGCTAAGAACTTTCCGAACCGCCCTCGTATTAAGATTATTCTTTGAAAACTTTTTGGTTTATTTATAATTAACATCGAGCGTTTTAATTGGACCAAGATTTATTTTCAGTTTGCCATGGAATGTCTTGAATGACACAATTTTTTTGTTATTGTTATATATTCTTTGTGATAATTAAGGAAATGTTCTTCGTGTCCTCGACTGAAGTTCTTTTGCTCAGACTCACTTTTCACTCTATAAACCTTTCGATCTCCTGTGCATTCGACCAAATCAAAAGTAAATCAAAAAAAATACTTTCTTAAAAAGAGATTCTATTTTGAAATGAGCTTCAAAATTTGTTTTCTGTTTTCAAGTATACGACAATGTGATACTGCCGTAATCCACAAGTTTATCTTTGAATATTTCATTCAAAACGACGACATGGAGAACGACGCCTTAAATTGTGTGTGTGTGTGTGCGTGTGGGTTTCATTCATTCATTGATTTTACTTAAGGGTATCACTGATCCACAACGTCAATATGTGATGAACAGGATGTACCCACACATACTCACAGGGGCGCGCCCGTTCTCCTCATTGTCACATTTCTTCAGCCATTGTCTCCTTCCAGTTGAGCATCGTGTGTAAGAGGCATTTCCTGCTTTAAATTGTTCCTATTCACACTGACGTTTCCATGGATGTTTCTATCTTTTTTTATGGGCTGCTGCTGCCGCTGACTTTTTTCTTCGCATTATTGCAGAGAGAGAGAAAAAAAGTTGAATCCTTGTCTTCTTTCTGTAAGTGTGTGCCATTATCCTGTTTGAAAATTATATTTCGTTTCGCTTCTTTTTTCACTTTTTTTGTGCATACCCTCTTCTTTTTACTTAAAAGTCATAATCACAGATAAGTGCGGTCTCTGCTATTCATTACAATGGCAATCTAACACACACACACAGCCACACTCACATACCAGCAACCCGAAGAAATTGTGAATCCCTTATGAGCGTTTTATGATGTCAGACTTAAAATCTGAAAATATATTGCCAGCTTCCATACGCACTCACACTCATGCAGTTACATGTGCTCATTACATACACACGCACACATGAGCAATATTTCGAAATTTATTGGCATTTAACATATGTATGTAGGGATTTTAATAGTAGCGTGCACAGTGGCTTCGAAATTGTAAAAAGTGTAAATGTGAATCTTTTAACCCTCCGACGATTGAGTCATCCGTTGCCCTTATACGAAGTACAAGGTCCACAAGGACCTATTTCTATTTGTATGGAATTTTATATGAAAACGCATTTTTGTTGTAGTAATTTTTTATTATTTACTAACTATACGTGTATAACACTAGTCAACAGTCAAAATGTACTCGGGATGCGATAATTTTTTCTGTGTAGATAACCTTGACATGAGCTCGAAAAACGCAATAAAAATTTTTTTTTCGTTTGGTTTTTGTTTTATTTTTTTTTTTTTAATTTTTAAAATTTTTTTTTTGGTTAATTTGTTTCGTCCGGCATAACTCGGGAACCACTAGCCCGATGTAATTGAATTAAATTTTAAAAAATTTAAAATTACAATTCCCTTAATCTGTTCATATATTGTTTTCCTATACAAGCAACAGTTTCCAAGTTAAAAATGAATATATAAAGGAAAAAACTTATTTTTTGCCTAAAGATTTAAATTTTTTTTTTTAAAAAAATCCATAAAAAATCCAAAATGAAAAAAAATGTCAAATCTTATTACTTTTACGTAAAGTCACATAACCTATGAGCAAAATGAGACAAAGGTCATGAAAATCGATGCACGCGTTTCGCTTTTATTCGCAATTGAGTAAAGGTATGAATTTCAAAAATTTGCTCGACATATGCACAACTTTGTCTATGGTGAGGTTTTTTCTTTTTTATTACAAAAAAAATTAAAATTTGTTGGGTGACAAAAATATATGATTTGAAATTCATACCTTTACTCAATTGCGAATAAAAGCGAAATGCGTGCATCGATTTTCATGATCTTTGTCTCATTTTGCTCATAGGTTATGTGACTTTACGTAAAAGTAATAAGATTTGACATTTTTTTTCATTTTGGATTTTTAATGGATTCTTTAAAAAAAAAAATTTAAATCTTTAGGCAAAAAATAAGTTTTTTCCTTTATATATTCATTTTTAACTTGGAAACTGTTGCTTGTATAGGAAAACAATATATGAACAGATTAAGAGAATTGTAATTTTAAATTTTTTAAAATTTAATTCAATTAAATCGGGCTAGTGGTTCCCGAGTTATGCCGGACGAAACAAATTAACCAAAAAAAATTTTTAAAATTTAAAAAAAAAAAAAATAAAACAAAAACCAAACGAAAAAAAAAAATTTTATTGCGTTTTTCGAGCTCATGTCAAGGTTATCTACACAGAAAAAATTATCGCATCCGGAGTACATGAAATTTTTTCATTTTGTTGAGTAGTGTAATGAATGTTAGAAAAATTTTTTTTATATGTAACATTATAATTTTTTTTTGAGTTTTATATGAAAAAAGCCTAAAAAACTATTGTTATGTAGACTGTCCCTCTTCCAACATATATTCTGTGCAGGTGTAGCATCGATGCACAAGTGTTGAATGCTCTGCACAACCTGTATTGTTACAGGAATGCCAATAGGCCCTTGTTTTCCGCTACTGTCCGTACTCAGAACGGCATAGGCGACCTGACGGTCTGTTCGTTCTACACGTTTGTGGTGTGTTCAAATAATAAAACAAGCCAAAAGACAGTGCATTTATTAACGATTTCTTAAAATTTCAGTACAAGGTCCCAGCGGACCTTTTCACACGTTCCCGTACTAAACACATTTGAATCTCAATAGAAAGTAAACTATTGGTCGGATCGCTTTGAAATTTTTTTTAAAACGATTCTAGATAAAATTTCCTTAGAATACATGTGGGGGTCGGGTATACTTCCCATGGACCATCAAGGAGTAATTTCAGTTTGAAAATGAAAAAGGTTCCCAGGGACCTTCTCACCCGCCGGAGGGTTAAGCAAGAAGATTTGGAGAGATTTAGGGGGGAAAATACTTATTGCTCTTTAGCCCGATAACCAATGCATATTGACTCAATAACCGAGTGCTTTTAAACCTGAATCGTGTAAAAACATAAGAATATAAGCTTTTTCTTTAAAGGTTATTTAAAAATGTTTAGTAGAAATGTGTTTCCCTTTCAAGCCAGCTCTAAAATGTATCACCGATCAAACACGAAAGCCTTTGACCCTGATTTTCTGATTTGTACATACAGAGTGAAAATTGGTGGGAAATCGGTTGGAACTACAATGTTTCGGTTGCAAACGAGGAATTTTGGCTACAATCACCAAATGTTTATAATCGTAATGGATATTTGATTCGAAATACCACAAGCTGATAAATATGATCATCGTGCTGAACTCACAATTTGCTGATCGGTCATACCAATGAATCGCGAAAAATTTATTTAGTTGCAGTAAGCAATTAATAGATTTTTTTAAAAATTAAATAATTCGATTATACTTAGTAGGGACATAAATACTGTTACACACGTTTTATGCTGTAAAATAAAAAGTACTGAAAGTTTTTGAACTAAATATTTTTTAATATATTTATTGATGTAAATTGTATCCAAAAAGAATCTACTTATTCGAAACGTCCGCCTTTTGCCTTTACACACGCCTTAAGTCGCACTGGCCAATCGTCAATAGCTGCACGAACCTCGTCCATTGTAAAATTGGCCAGAACTCGAACCAAAGCAGTCTAAAGAGATCCAATGTTGGGGTATCTTTTGTGACAAACCTTGTCACAATTTTTAATCCAATGGGTTCAAATCTGGACTGCCTGAGGGCCATTCTTCAGGGGAAATGAACGCTGGCAAATTGTTTCTAAGCCAGGCCTGGGACGTTTTAGCCTTATGGGCCGGCGCACAATCCTGCTGGAAAGTCCATGTCTGGTTTTGGAACAAGGAATTGTTAAGTGGCTTCACAACAGCTTCCAAAACGGTTTCTTGGTAAACTTGGGCCGATGTTTTGACTCCTTGTTCGCAGAAATGCAGGTCAGTGACCCCATCGTAAGAGACACCCCACCAAACCATGACTGAAGCTGGGTGATGACCCTTTTCCACCCTTGGGATCAGTTCAGATGCTTCCTTAGATGAACGCGCATACACTCTATCATTTTGCTTGTTAAATTTTTCCTGAACGGTAAAAACTTTTTCATCGGTGAGCAAAATTTTTCTGTGCAAGCTATCAGCGTGCTTCACCAAAAGACGTTTGCATTTTTCAATCCTATTTTTTTTAAAGCTGCAGTCAATAAATGTCCGTTACGTCGTTTGATAGCCCCAAGTCCCAAGTCTTTTTTAATGATTCGACTCATGGACTTTTGCGTGATATTCATCTCACGGGCCATGATTTTCTGTTTTCGGATTTCTGTAAATTCTTGATTTAACGGCTTTGATGACATGCGGTGTTCGAACAGAGCGTGGGCGGCCGGACCGATGGCGGTCTTTTACATCTCCAGTCTCCTCAAACAGTTTTATGCATTGGTAGACGAACATGCGGCTAATCCCTAGTAAACGGAGCGTTTTGAAAATATCGCTTTTTTCATTTCACACTTAAAAAGCGCTATTACAGCGATACGGTTCTCATTATCTGACCACTCCATGATGAAAGTTGAAACAATTTTAAAATCCCGTTACAGACTAACGCTATTGAGGTTAGCTTTCAAAACCCATAAGACATTCACGGGGTATGTTCAGTTCTACTATTGAAATGGGTGTGTTCAATGTTGTAACAGTATTTAAATTCCTACTAAGTAACTGAGCCAGTTGATTTACGAAATTTGTTTTCCAGTAAAAATCATACATCATCTTTTCTTTTTTTTTCTTTCTTTTCCTCGCCATGACTCACCCTATGAGTACATTAAGCAAACAGTTATTGCTGCCTCTGGCTAAAATTTTAATTTGTTTAAAAACCCTCTGAAGGTTAGGATACTTGGTATGTTGCATCGATACAACAGGTTTAATTGCTGAAAATTAGACAGCCCCACTTAACATTCGGTTGTACTGATGAAATACTCGGAGTGCATTTAGCCTCAATCATTCGGTTGTTCTCTGTTCTCTTTGTGTGTGGGTAAACGTTCTGAACAATTTCTTATTGCTTTTGATCTCCTCATTGGTGCTTTCCAAATGTATCGAAAGCAAACAGCAAAAAGAATAGCAAATGAGTTGTAAAAGACGAATGTGATTCTATCGCCTTATGATTCTAAAAGGCTTTATCCTCTATTTTCGGCACATGCCGGAATTATAGACCGAAACTCTTCAGCCAGAAAAACGTTAGATGACATTTTTACAGGAAATGCAGACAGGATAACGATACTTCATTGTAAAGTCCAAGCGGAAGATTACTTAGTACTCCTTGGTATTAGGAACTGGTGACATCAAATGCAAAATCGATCCACGTTATTTAGGATGCTATGACCCACGAAGATCTCAGTGCCCCCCAAAAGACGGTATACACTTAAACTTTTGTAAGTTTTATACGATAGAAAATACATTTAAAAATGTGGTTACCTCTTGGGCAGTATAAAATGGGATCCTCTGGAAATAATTTTCGAGGGCATATCAATAATTCCGTGAATTTTACAACTTCCCTCGTTGTGATATGAAATGCTACACTGCTCCCATCAAGTACCATCAGTTAAGAGACTACTGTCAAATTTTGAGAGAGTTCTGTCATTTAGTTTGTGTTTAACAGCTGTTCAAAACATACAACCTGGTGGATTTTGCTAAAAGTGGGAAAAGGTGAATTTCGAGTGCTCATTAAACATTAACCAAGAAAAAGCTTGATAAATACTATGGGGACTCTGCTCCATCGATTCAATGGTAAAAAAGAGGTTTACTGACTTTCGTCGTTCGCACAAGTGCAATTGACGCTCAGCTTTCTGGACGGCAATATACCCGAAAATGTCGAAAAAGATCCACGATATGGTGTTAACCGATCGAAGATTAAAAGTGCGTGAGATTGTTAATGCCATATGCATTTTATATGGCAGTGTGGTTTCGATTTTACATGATCAGTTGGGCTTAAGAAAGCTGTCTGCAAGATGGGTGCCGCGTTTGCTCTCAATTGACCATAAACGTAATCGTGTGACAACTTCAATAGATTGTTTAGGGTTGTTTAACCGCAATTCGAATGAGTTTTTACGGCGTTACAGTTACGAAACTGTGGATGAAACATGGATCCACTACAACACTGCGGAGACCAAGTAGCTGTCTAAACAATGGGTTTTTTTTGGGTAAACCGGCTCCGAAGTAGGCCAAGGTGACATTGTCGGCCAATAAGGTGATGGCAAGAGTTTTTTGGAATGTACGCGGGATAATCCACATTGATTACCTTCAAAAGGGAAAAACAATAAACAGTGAATATTATGCCAACTTATTAGACCGATTAACCAAGAAAACAAACCGACCCCGTATGACCAAAAAAAGTTTTTTTTCATCAAGATAATGCACGGGTGCACACATATGCAGTCTCAATGGCAAAATTGCATGAATTGGGTTATGACTTTGAACCTCATCCGGAATCCGGATTAAGCCCCCAGTGACTATTTCCTATTTTCGAACCTAAAGAAATGGCTCGGTGGAAAGAGATTCAACTCCAACGATGAAATTATTGATCAAACAAATGCCTATTTTATGGACCTCAAAAAATCCTATTGTTTTGGAAGGGATACATAAATTGGAAAATTTTCGTATAAAAATCAGGATCGGTGGCCTTCAGGATATGGGTCATTCACCACGATTTGTAGATGTTGTTTCGGAGTGAGAGTATTCATTATGAAATGGCAAACCAAACGGAGCATAAATCAAGTAAGAGCTATCAAAAAGACCAACTCCGAAAAACGTGTGGCCAGGTTGAAAACCACACATCTTAAAAAACACACTTTATATAAGTAAATGCCGATTTGAGGCCAGGTCTACAAGTCCTATATTATAAAAATCAGGATCGGTGGCCTTCAGGATATGGGTCATTCACCACGATTTGTAGATGTTGTTTCGGAGTGAGAGTATTCATTATGAAATGGCAAACCAAACGGAGCATAAATCAAGTAAGAGCTATCAAAAAGACCAACTCCGAAAAACGTGTGGCCAGGTTGAAAACCACACATCTTAAAAAACACACTTTATATAAGTAAATGCCGATTTGAGGCCAGGTCTACAAGTCCTATATTATACCCGATCTCACTCAAAATTAGAATAGGGCATTATGAGCGACTGAAACCAAACATACCGAACGAAGTTCGACTATATTGGTTCATCTTTTGATATACTTTATATCTAACAAAGTTCGTCCGTAATCGTTCATCTTTTGATATAGCCCGGCCGCTCTACAGGACATATTTAAAGATCGATCAAATAAATCGCAGGGGCATTTAAAATTTGAATCGGCTCTAAAAAAAAGTACTGATAATTTTATCAAATCTTTGGTTTTATTGGAAAGGCTGAACTTTTTCATTTAATAATGTAACCCCATTCGATACGTTTTCACTTCGCCCAATAGGCTGAAGATTGTTTGCCAGGAGATGAAGAATTTTACCGAAAAATCGTATTTTCAGATGAAGCTCATTTTCATCTAGGTGGCTATGTCTATTAGCGAAATCGCCACATATGGGGTACAAAGAACACGCACGTGACTATTGAAAAGCCAACGCATACACAACGAGTCCCCGTTTGGTATGGATTTTGCGCTGGGGGCATCATAAGGTCATTTTTAAAAATCGAATAGTCAGCCGAAATTGTGATGTCAATTAGCCGCTCGGAGCTGTGATTTGAGCCCTTTAGAGTTTTTTATGAGGCGAGCCATTAAGGATAAATGTTACGCAAAGTATTCAGAGACAATTGAAGCGTTCAAATATGAAATCGAAATATTGGGTAGATCGGATGAGGTACTGCCAAGCCAGTTGTGGTAGTCATATTGCGTTCCCGTATACAACGACAAAGTTCAACCTTTCCAATTAAACCAGAAATTTGAAAATGTTATCTGTACCTTTTTTACAGCCGATTAAATTTTATAATGTTAAATCGTCCACCCTTTATGACCTTTTTTAATCTGGGTAAATTTCGAGCGGATTCAATGGGTTCAAAAACTTTCTTTTCAAATAGGGTATCTGCACAACCAGAAGTAAAAGATTTCATAAAGTCGGCCATGTCAGACTTTAGCTAATTTGATGGTTTATTATATCCTCCACCATACAATGGAGGGTATATCATTCTGTCTGTAACACCTTGAAATAATCATCGGAGACCCAACAAAGAATATATATATTCTTGATCCTCGTAAAATTCTAAGACGATCTAGCCATGTTGTCCGGCTGTCCGTCTGTTGAAAACAAGATATAGCCTGCATGAAAATAGCTAGGGAGCTGAAATTTGGTATTGAAAATGGGCTATATAGGTCTACGGGAAGTTGGTGTTGGAGACCCTCAACCGACACTACCTCATAAAAATTAGTTTTTTATTTGGAAATATCCGTCCAGTTTCTTGAGCAAAATCACTGAAATTTTGCAAATAATAATCTCTATAAAGGCGCAATCATCTATGTAAAAATGGTTTAGATTGGGCCACCATTTCTTGTACCTCCCATACAAACGGCCTTATGGGCCTTGAAAAATGATATGACTATAACTCACCACAAACTTGACCTATCAAAATAAAATTTTACACATTAAGATTTCTATATACAACACACTTCTACGCTAAATTCGGTTGAGATCGGAAAAGTCCTATTGGTACCTCCCATACTAACGGTCTAATGGGCCTTAAAAAATAATATGACAATAACTCACCACACACTTGACCTATCGAGACGAAATTTTATTTTATTAATATATAGAACAGAATTTTGCGCTAAATTTGGCTAAGATCGGAAAGGCCCTACTGGTACCTCCCACACAAACGGTCTAATGGGCCTTAAAAAATAATATGACAATAACTCACTACAAACTTGACCTATCGAGATGAAATTTTCTACATAAAGATTTTTATATAGAACACACCTCTGCGCCAAATTCTGTTGAGATCGTAAAAGTCCTACTGGTACCTTCCACACAAACGGTCTCATGGGCTTTGAACAATAATATGACGATAACTCACCACAAGCTTGACCTATCGAAATGAAATTTTGCACATAAAGATTTCTATATAGAACACACTTCCGCACTAAATTTGGTTTTATTTGGGAATCTGGTGTAGGGTATCCAAAGTTCGGCACAGCCAAACTTAACATTTTTTACTTGTTTTTAAGTTAAAAGCAAACCTCCATTCGCAGCAAGTGGTTTCATTGCAATTACTTCACTTCTGATTGGGAAAATATTTCCCATTGTTAGGCAAAAGGCAAAATCAGAATGTCGGTTTACTTTAAAGAAAACCCGACAGTTGGTTTTTTTAAATTCCGGTTTTTAAATAACAACCCGAAATGCCGGTTTTTTGGACACTCTTACAAAACTCTAATTATTTTTTTTTTAATGTTTATTTATTTCAATTCAATATAATAGTAACTACAAATAAACAAAGAGTATTCAAGTTTTGTATCTATAGTTTACTTATACAACGTCCCAAATTCGAGATATAGTAATATTCCACGCTGACGATAAAATAATAAAAATTAATTCTAACTTACAAAAAAATTTAACATTGTGGAAAAGTATGCCATAGATTGGAATATGAAAATAAATATCGATAAGTGCGAATCAATACTTTTTCGACCATCTGTGGACAAATGTAATTACAATATTAGGACAAACTGGAAAAATTTCGGAATAATGTCCTTATTAGAAAATAAAAGTATACCTAGCAAAGAAGTTGTCAGATATCTAGGCATTCAACTCGACAAATTCTTATATTTTAACAACCATATTAATGCGCAAATAATAAAGTTACGAAATGTATTTTTTAAATACAAGAAATTTTTCTATTCAAAACATATTAACCAAAGGGTAAAAATATTAATGTATCAATCTTTTGTACGCCCTATATTGACATATGGTTGTTCTATCTGGTTCAATATTTCACCATCGTACATGGAAAAACTTAGAAAGTTCGAAAGAAAGTGTCTAAGGTCCTGTACCCTCCTCTTCAGATCTCCAAATAGTAACTTTACCAAATTTGTATCTAATAGTATATTATACAACTCAGCAAATATAAATAGAATAGATAACTTTATCATTAAAATAATTAGAAGTCATATCGTTAAATGTACAAATTGTATTACGCAAATGAAGAATATATATGTAAAACATTATCCACAGGTTACGTTCCTCCTGAGGCATTCCTATACCTAGATAGTAATCATTTTATACAAAACAGGAACGGAATACCTGTCTTCTATCATTTGTATAGAAGGGAAACCAATAAAGCCATTGACAGCAATTTGATAACCAATAATGACTTGAGATTTGACACTAGCATATCCACAAGAGATGAAAATGAAATATCACAACTAGGTACAACAAAATATTGGTGGATTAGTAATATATAAATCCAGGATTTTTTTTTACCTTTTCTGAATTTCTTTTTATTCTACACATTAACACATTTCAAGTTATGTTTTTTCGATGTCTTTTCATTACCAATCATCATATTATATACTCTAATTATAAATCTGTAGGTTTATCGGAATACCCAAAGAAGATATTCGCATTGCCCCACTGTGCCAAAAATCTTTAAATATTTCTCTATTCCTACGGTGTTTTTTTTGTTCTTTTACAATTTTCAGATTGGATTTGCTTCTTTTAACTATATAACTTTGTTTTCCCCCTGCCTCCCTTATTGTCCGTGGGAGACAAGGATGGCGGAAATTTATGCCAATATTATGTGGTACATGAATTCATACATGCATGCATATATTTTAAAATATCACATTTTACTGAGCTCTGGTCCTATTGTTGTACGAGTTCCTTGCTCTCTCTCCCTCTCTCCCCCTCCCTGTTGTGAATGGGAATATTAAACATTATATACGGATGATAATCATCCAGTCAAAATGTGATGTTGTCGGGTAAGAAATCCACTCGTTTTGTGCTGACAAAAGAAAAATAAATATTTGCCATTCTCAGTGCGACGGGCGGCAGTTGATAAAAGAAACCTTTTCGAGGTTGACTGAAGTCCTTCAGATATACGAATTAACATTTTCAAGCGATTCGAATGGTAAAATATTGAAAATTATTACCACCCGCAAAACCGCATTATGTGGACATAATTAAAAGCGGGCATATTTTGTTTGTGATGCCTTTGCATGAGGTCTCATGTGCGGAGGTAATTTCATTTCCGCTCTTTGTCATCGCTGCAAACAAATTTCACCTCTGTTTTTCATGCGTATGTAATGTGTTTTCCGCGCAAACCCACAGATAAACAATCGCCAAATAAATTGAGTTTATTTTTTTTATTTTTTTGGGGCTGTCGTGTGTTCCGACACGCGTTGTTACAATAATAAAAAATAAAAAAAAAACTTGAATATTTTTTTCAACCAAAATTTCCATGTGAAATGTGGTGATGAAAGTGAAATGCATTTACTCATTTCCCCCATGTCTGCCCATTCAACACCAACACCTCACCACCACACTACGCATGTTTGTTTGTATTTTTTTAATCGGTGATGTAGCACAACATACATCCATACATGGCTTTCATCAATTGGTGTGTAAGTGTCTGTGGGTGTTTCCTTTTGTTGTATTGGTGTGCATGTGTGTGTTTGTCTAACCGCGACAATAAAGGTGTGACAATTGTTAATGTCAACGCCTGTATTCATCCTTTTTACTCGAGTGATGGTGCAAGTAATAAACAATATCTGAAGGCTCTCCTTGTGGCACTTTGTGGCACTGTTGTCATGGATTTTAGCTTCAGCTTTCGAGCGATTCAAGTTGCAACAATTTAAATGTATTTATTCAAATTTTACTGTACCCGTAACCAGTCTTGACATTGACCAGCGTTGCCGTTCTCTGCTTTTCAGACCGAACTTGGTAGGATCGATTATAAATTTTAGAATTTTGCGGATCCAATCCAATTTTGGTAGGTTTTGGATGCTTTAGGCTTTTTCGACCAAACTTTGTCGGATGAATTATAAATTTCAGGATTTGGTCGGATGTTTGGTCCAATCCGATTTTGGCAGGTTTTGAACGTAATCGTCAATTTGTTATTTGTATTACTTGTCTAAATTCTAATTGTTTAAAAGAAGGCGCAGGCGGCAATAGCTTATGCGCAAACTTTGTTGAGCTTCTTCGCTTTTCATAACTTTCGCTATAGGATGGGGAGTTTGCAACACCTCAAAATATATAAATACATTCGGGATGTAAAATAGGTTTATTTGCTCGAAATACGTATCCAAGAACATATTATGTATACATCAGGGATGCACCGCCGCGGTGCAATAGAAGTCTACCGGCTATCACTAACAATTTTTCAGCGGCGGATTTCCACCTTATGAATGCCGGCGACTTTACGAGTCCGGGATTTATCTCTTAGCCGTGTAAAAACTTCTCCAAAAAAAAGAAATACAGTACAATAAGAGTGTTGCTATATATATTTCTGGCCTAAGTGCTGCCTGGCGCCATTTGACATTTCCATTGGAAAGTTTGAGATATTTTTTGACGTACGACCATCATTTTTGTTGTTTACAGTAACTTGAAAAAAACAAATTGGCAAAAAAAATGGAATTAACTCGTGAACAATTTCGTGCGCTCATTTTTCACAACTTTCGACGTGGATTATCACGACAAGAAATCTTTGTATGACAATGAAGCACCATCCTATTGCACTGTGAAAAACTGGTTTAATGAATTCAATCGCGGCCGACGCTTGCTCAAAGACGAAGGTCGTCCTAAAACGCCCGTTGTGCCACAGAACATTAATACCGTGCGAGAACTGATAATGCAAGATCGTCATGTGTCATACCGTGAGATAGAGGTATCCCTGCTCATTTCTTCCACCAGCATACATTCGATATTGCATAAACACCTGGCCGTAAAAAATGTTTGTTCCCGTTGGATCCCGCACAATTTGACAATCGCTCAAAACAAGGCTCGTGTGGATTGATGCAAAGAAATTTTGAAAAAATACGATCGCGGTGCTTTTAAAGACGTTTATAAGATCGTCACAGTTGACGAATCGTAGATCTATGCGTATGAGCCCGAAACAAAACAGCAATCGATTGTGTGGGTCTTCGAAGACGAGCCAAATCCAACGAAAATTGTTCGTGGATGAAGCACTTCGAAGCAAGTGGTCGCCTATTTCTTAGGCAAAACTGGTCATGTGGCGACTGTTTCGCCTGAGCAACGTAGGACGGTCAATTCTGAGCGGTACACCACAATTTGTTTGCCTGAAGTCTTTCGAGAAATTCGAAAAACGAACAAGAGAACGAATCATTGTGCACCATGAGAATGCGAGCTCTCAAACATCGGGTTAAAACGTGGATTTGAAGGGTCATCCGCCGTACAGCCCAAATGCGGCATTTCTGCTTATTGACGAATCCACTGAGGTGAAAATGTGCCTCATCACTGAAGATGATTTTCTTCAAAAATTGACCATCCACTGTTGTCATTTCTTGCCACCATTCTAACCATTGATGACGTTTGGAATGGTCAAGAGGCTTAGGTTCTTGAGTCAATTGCACCTTGCAAGTCTTTATGCATATTGTTCATCAACGACGAGCGTGAGAAGTGCAATTGTTAGGCACGACGACGAGTTGAGGTGGACGGATCTTCTGCCACACTATCGCGAACAACAGCAATATTTTCTGCAGTACGAGCTGTACGAGCATGCTGGTGTTTTCACATCTTCTACAGACCCGGTTTGCTCAAATTTTTGCACAATTTTTCCGGTTGTACGCACATTTGGATGATTAAATTGTCCGAAAAAATCACGAAGTGCACGATATGCATTTTGATTTGAACGCCCATTTTAATAATAAGCCTGAATAACTTTAACGCGTTGCTCGCTTGTATATCTTTCCATGGTTCAAATTGAGTTGGTCTGAAATTGAGAAATATAAAATGAAATGCAGAAAAAAACTTGACCGTTGATGTGGTTTACATTCAACATCGGCCCTTAAAATAAAAGCACCCTTTATTAAAAACCCCTGTCGCACAGTATTATATCTGTACGATTTCCACTGCCCCAGAGTCCACGTATGAAATTTGCCACTTACGCTATAAAGTTTTGTGCGAAAACCCTTTAATTTGTCATCAAATTGTACAAAAAGTGCTCGGTTATATGAATAACCACAAAACCTTTGAAATGTAACCCCCTGTCATTTTAATAAACTTCCACTTTCTAAAATAGAAAACAAAAAATGAATGAAAAAAAATCATTTTGTAACACCCAATTTAGCAGCCACACATTCAAAGGCATCCACACAAAATAAACCGACCACAGGTCAAGTTTAAAAATACAACAGCAACGGGAGAGAATAAAAAAGTTTGGCCCGAAAATTGAGGACAAACATTTAAGCCCACACAAGCCTTCGCAACACATCCGCACAAAATAGGACGAGGGGGGAGACTCAATTCAAAACATTGACCTTTCAAAGGTGTCAAAACCAAGTGTTTCACGCCCTCCAATGTAGCATATGGAAGGGCAATACAGCAGCAGCAACAACAACACGTAACCAAAAGCCTTTGATGTTTTCAACACTTTGCATGGCTCTTGGGGGCTCTGGGAGTTGCTGGAAGATGGATCACTGTAATTTTAAACGAACAATTTGTATTTATTTTTTTTTTTCGAGAATTAACACTAATGGCAATTCAGTTTTTTCAAGAGATTCTATTTTAAGTATTTAATAAATACATTTTAATTAAAAACTCTGTGCAATAATTCTGTATGCTAGAGCAAATGATGACATGATGATGGTGATGATGTTTATGAAATGTTCATGTTGCCCTCTCCATCTCATCCTATGCCTCTGCCTAGCCACACCAGAACCCTTTACTGGCTTCCAAACACTCTGCTAAGAAACAACCCTTCATTTTCCATGGCTGCTCCGTGAAAACATTGTAATTATTTGAACATAAACAACGCGCCAACGGGACGATGTTTGGTGGTAATCAAAGAATAATTCAGTTATAAGAAAATCAGTATTTCCACCTACACTCTATGGCGCCGCCACCCATGCTCCCACATACTTGCACACCCACTTTTCCGACTCGCCCGCCACCCCATTCACTTACAGACATACGAATAATGGGTTTCCTTTTTTATTTTTTCCCAGAAAATGGTGAAAATTGTTTTCTTCGAAAAAGAGCACAACATCATAATAATAAACAACAACAACCGTACCAAGTAAAACAACAACATTAACAGCGAAAATTACAATTCCTTGCGAGGAGAAGGAGCAGGAGCCGCAGCAGAAATCACTGCTAGGCAAAAAAAATATTCTTACATACCCTTTCGCAGTTCCTTGCAAGCGATGTCTTATTTGTTCACCATAAAGTGTACGTACAGAAGTATCCAGAAAAATTAAAAAAGAGAGCATACTTTCGGGCTGTTCTAAGTGGGCAGTATGAAAAGTGTGGTGAAACTGATAATAACACCGACAATAAATAATACAAAATGCTACCTCCCTGATATTGTTCGACAACGAGTGTAAAAAAGCTACAGAAGCAAAGAATACTGCTCATACCTGAGTGCTGCAGGGTGTAGCATAGAACAAGATCTGCATGGGAGAAAGGTACAACATTTCACCTCTAAACTCCGCGTTCAAGGTTTTGAAAATCGGCTTACAAATAAAACAAAAACGAAAATTACGGTTTCCGTAAATATCCTTTAAACTAGACAGAGTCTGGCAAATCGGAGGCCATATTCGTGATCAGAAGCCCCAAATCAACAGAAGTTCACTAGCAAGCCTTCTGCCGCAGATTTTGTTTTCAAATGTTGTGGCCCAGTGTTCTCCATTCTTGCTTTCTATAAGATCGGTATGAAAAATGTATTTATATCGAAGAGGAAACTGATATATCTTCCTCTCAATGCCAAGCGGGTCCGTAAAGGTAGACCAAATGCTGAAATTGAACCATTTCGTAATTTAGGCGAAAAAATTGGATCAAAATCACACTTCGGATGGTACTTCTGGAGTGGTTGGACCTCAAATCTAAAACCAACATATCCAATATTGAGGTGGTGCTTAGGAATCGCTCCGTATATGAAAATGAAGTCAAACTCTGCTCTTTCCAGATGCGGCACTAAGACAAGATTCATACTCGTATATTGTTGAGGTGACTGCTCCTGGCCAAAGAGTGTTTATTTCGGGTTTATCCGGTACATAGAACCGACAGTCGTGGGATTTCTCAGCAGAGGCAACGGGATTCGCAGATGAGCGTGATGACATTAGCCGCTTCAACCCTGCTGACCCTAGAATTAGGGATCTCAACTCTGAGATCTGTAGGTTGCTTAACAAATATAAGCGAAACAAATGACTAGATCGCTTAAAGCAGTGCAACTTAAATTGTAACTTGTGGACAACGGTCAAATCGCTCTCCAAACCTGGAAGAAAAGAGGAGCCGACACGTTCGGTGACAGATCCGAAGCGGTGCACCAGTTATTTTAACCGCCTTTTTATTAAGCAGAGAGCGATATTGCAAAAAGCAGAGTATTGCGTCGCAAACACGCTATCTAAGCCGAAGAGGCACTGCCACAATTACCGTTGGCAAAGTGGCCAAAGTCACCCACAGCAAAAAGTAGTCAAAGGCGCTGGGTCCAGACGGAATCTCAATACTGATGCTGAAGCACTTGTAGACTTGAATACCCCAGATGTAGAGTACAAAACCATGGTGCTTTATCTGTCGTTAGCCAATCACTTAGTTCCCGATTCCTGGAAAATGGGCAAAGTGGTAGCGCAACTGAAGCCAGGCAAAGACGCAAGTAAAGGAGAATCGTACAGGCCGATCTTCTTGCCTTCGTCAGAACCAAAGACGCTTAAAGTACTGCGTCTCCCCAGCCTGATCCAAGACTTTCTATGTGCTGATTATCAGCATGGGTTCCGCAAGCAGCACGGCTCAAAAACTGCTGTACACGCCTTTACCACACGTATAAGTCGCGGCTTTAAGCAGAACAAGCCCAGCGGCAGGGCGGTCCTCGTGGCTCTTGACCTTACCAAGGCCCTCGACAAGATCAACCATTCAACTCTGTTCGAGGACATTGCAGAAACATTTCTTCCGCCCAGATTGAAACGTTGGGTCGTCACCTATATGAGTGGATGCCAGTCATACCTAGAATTTAGAGACTGGATTTAAAAGGTTCGTAGAATTAAATAGGGTGGTGGGGTAATATCTCCGACACTGTTTAACCTCTCCTTTTCTCAAACTTCTGCACCACCAGGCGGCGTTGAATTGTGTCCAACTCGAATAGTTGCACAATTCTGGCTTAAGGACCTTAAGTGGATGACATATGCGAGAAAATCAACTTTTACCCCACTGATTTAGCACGATTCTTTACTGCAAGGAATATGAAAATATCCGGCTCCAAATCATCAGCTACTCTGTTTACTGCGTGAACCGCAGAGTTGCGGTTGTCACTTAATGTGAACGTCGATGACGACAACATCCCGACAATCAAAAACCGAAAAATCCTACCTACAGCTATCTGTGAAATGCTTAAAAGTAGAAACAAGGTCCTCAAGTCTCTAAAACAAGCCCTTAAAACATCATCAGAGTGTCTCTTTATGTATTCTAAGGACCATCTACATGCGCCCTTGCCGTGCTCAAACAGAATTTATTGTTGTCTAAGCAGTATTTGCGTAGGTGTCTTCGCAGTAGTCATCTCATGGACAGGATGTCTCCACCCAGGCAGATCAGGTACGATCTTCATTATCTAGAGAGAGAGAGAGGTCCAGCGGTACAAGAGGTAGCCTTTAGGTCATGTGAAAGTCGATGAAGTCAACATTCCGACTACCATCTACCTCAATATCCTTGTTTTCACATTAGACAGCCTTTTCGATCCTCTGCACATGCTACAGCTATGTGAGCTATCCTCAAGTCACTAGCCGGCAGAACCTGGGGATCCGACAATTAATCCTTGTTGACCTCTTACAAAGCGACAGGTCGGCAGTAGCGAATTACTCGGCGCCGGTTTGGTCGGCGTCGTACACACCTACGACGCAGTGTAGGAAACTTCAGATTTGCCAGAATGCTGCCCTGAGACCATCAACAAGGTTTCTGCTTATGTCTTCTGAGAAAACTAAGGTCCATCTACATGAGGAGACGAAGGTCGTTGTCGTGCGCAGACACAACTTCTTGTTGTCTAAGCATCAACTGCTTGTGTGTCTTCACAGTAGTCATCCTAACCACCATCTCATGGACAGGATGCTTTAGCCCAGGCAGAAAAGGTAGGATCTTTATGATCTAGAGAGAGAGGTCCACCTGTGCAAGAGAGAGCCTTTAGATTATCGAAGTCTTAACGAGATTCACGCTGATAAAGGCGCAGCAGCAGTTTCCAGCTATAGCGTTAATGTAGTCCTAGGGGAACATCCCCCAGAGATGTTAACAGAGCAGAAGACGCTATCTCGGAAGATGCGCGTAGTTCTGGCTCATCTGAGGTATGGATGGTACAGTCGCTTTAATTTGTATTGATGCTAACGTTCCGGACATTTGTCCCGCTTGATATCGGGGACCACATGACGTGCTGCCCTTTTCAATTGTCCGATCAAGCCCACTCAGGTTTCTTTGGAAGCATCAAGTTCAAATGGCACGTTTGCTTCACCTGGATATCTAAGCAGATCCCCCGTTTAAGAAAAACATTTCTCCAATTAAACGCTTAAAAGCCAAACGCTACGGAAAAAATGGCTAAGGCGAACGTAAGCTAATAAAAATATTCACAATTTTAGCTGGGCTAAACGCAGAGCAAAAATGTGGTTACTTAATGGTCACGGCAATGATAATATGTTCTTCGCAATGAAAGTACGTCGTTGCAACCATAGTATTGTTTTTTTAATTAAATGCTGACAATTGTATGATTGCGGCAATATAAATATTGCTGAAATGTAACAATAGTATTAAATCCAAATTTAAAAATGAAAATATGGTTGTAGCAACAATACAAATATGGTTTGTGTGACAAAAGTATTGTTTATTGGGTTTTATGTTAACAATAATATGATTATTGCGATCATACTGTATTATTGTTATATTTCTTCATTTGAATATGCTTGTTAGAACAATGTTACTGTTACGGATCTAATGAAAGTACTTTTTATATGGAAATTAAATTTTTTAAATAAACTGCTTTGGCTTTGTTTAAAGGAAATAATTTTAATAAAAACGCTTACGTTTTTTTAAACTGAATTTTTCTATATAAATAATAAATAAATCAATCCTATTTTTTGAATTTGGTGTATTTTTTTAATAATTTTCATAAGTCAAATCTATTATTGACAATTTAACGCAATTCTAATAAATAATCTTTGGGATCATAGCAAAATTGTGTGTGCTCAAACTATGGTTGTAGAGATCATAACATGGTTACGTGTGAATTGCGTTTGGTTGTGAGGATCATACTATGAATGTATGTGAAACATACTGTGGTTTTGAGGATCATAATATGGTAGTGGAGATCATAGAATGGTTGAGTGTGAATCATACTATGGTTGTGGGGATCATAGTATGATTATGGGTGAATCATACTATTGTTGTGAGGATCATAATATTGTTGTACCACAAACATATACCCAACAATAGTATGAATCTCTTGGAATATTGTTATCCAAACCATACTTTTTTCTACGTGTAATTTGTTGACAACAAAATCTGAACAAAAGCGTTAGCTTTCATTTTTGATAGAGGTTGAAAATGTTAGCTCAATGTTAGCTAAAGAAAGGCTGCGGTTTAAAGCCTGCGAGGAACTTTTTTCTCATTGAAAATCTATACAATTGTTGATAAATAATGAATATTCGACCTTTTATACCTATAAGATGAAATCATTGAATACTCGACCTCGAGCTTGAGTATTCAAGTATTTGATCATAAAAATCTATACCTGTAGCAAGTAAAAATAATCAAACCCCTCTTTCATTACAGCCCTCGTTCATTCGTTCGGTCTTGCAAAATTAAAAAGAAAATCATACTTAAAGGCTCAACTGCACCGTGTCGCTAATAAGTGGGGCGGGGTGACCCAGCCGAAAGAGTTGTGAATTAATGCTGTGAAGAAAATAAAATAAAAACATTAAAAAAGACAAGACACGCGGAACAAACAACTGCAAAGCAACAACATGTAAATAAGAATTATGAAAATAATAATGGAAAAAGGATTAAGACACAAACATACCCCGCCACCAGCGATCCCCTGCCCCAAGAGCGGCACGTTCATGTAAACCCGCCACACACACACGCTCATAAGCATTTGCAACAGGAAGTAGAAAAAAAGCGGGGAAGTCTCTCACACAGCAGACAAAATGTGAAGAAAACGAGTTTTTCTTTTGCAGGCCAAATACGAGTACGAGGAAGAGTCGGTGGTTCGGTCGGTGGTAATATGAGACCCATTTACCGAACCAGGCAGGCTGCCTGACTGAATGTTATTCACCGCCATACAAGGCAAAACTGATGAGATGTGTTCGTTGTATACTTTCAGGCGAAATGCGGAATTTCATTTAGACGCTACCAAACGAGAATAACAAAAAGAAAAAAAACATTGGCAAGCAGAGCACATCACACATTTTGTTTAAGAAATTGCGGTTTGTATGTAGCTCAAGAAAATTGAAAAGTTCATGGCACAGTGAAGCAATGACGGAGAATGAGTAAACATGTGTAATTGGAGGGCATACTGTCTGCTGTGGCCCACTGTTAACAGGAGGAATTTCATGGTTTTCTTTGGCAAGAAACAAAAGGGGTTGTTGGTTGGCTTGTTTGGTTTGGTCTGGTTCTACTGCCACCACATACTAAAAATTGCTTGAATGGTAAGAGTAACACACTCATACAGACTACATACATTAAGTCATGACGACATGCAGTCGCGTATAATTATGGAATGCTGCTGGTGATGATGCTAGTTTCCAGTATATTTCGTATTTAATTACATTTTTTCTGTCGTTACTCTTAGCGTCTGCACAAAAACCTACCACCCATTATCAACTGGTGCACAGTGTTTTCGAATGGAAAATTTACGGATGGCGAATGCAATGAAATATGTGGAACCCCTATATGCCTGAAGCTTGGATGATGAACATATTTTCGTAAGCTATAACAAGGTAAATCACTTTATGAGTATTTGTAGTTCGTGGGTAATCGAAGATACTTGAGAAGAAGATAGTCTATCTTAATATCTTATTATTTAAATTTGTAGCGATATGAAGTAGAAAGTTTACACCAATGACCAAATTCTACTCTAATATCTAAAAGAAATATATGTCTTCGCAAATACTGAGACAAAGATAGCTGCTGATTTTTATAGAATTTAGGAGAAATCGGCGTTAATGTATTTTGAGGCTTAAGAAATACATTATGGCGCGTCAATTGTGCTACAATAAGAAATTTAAATAACTTTTTTTTTAATCAATGCATTTCATTTAATATTTTTTTAATGTATAGAAAATTAAATTTAATTTTATATAACTAAGTGTGTTTGAAGAAGATAGGCCGTAAATGATCTCCATGCCCATCCACGCATGTGCAAGACCTGATCAGAAAATTATTCATTGCGACCTTAAGGGTTGAAGTTGGGATTGCTTCAATTATTCTTTAAATGGACTATTCAGTCAAATTGCTTTGTTTCGTTTTGAACACCACTTGCTTGACATAACCCCATAAAAAAAAGTCTGGTGCAGTCAGGTACGGTGACCTTGAAGGCCAACGGAATTTTTGGATATTAATTTGAAAAATTTCGTTGGAGTTCTGCCATAACCGGTCATCCGGCTATATGTGTAGTTGAACCAAATGCTGTTGATACTTCTTCGGCGAGGTTCTGGGTAAAAACTCCTTCAACCTTTTTTTAATAACGATCCCCATTAACAGTCACTGTTACCCCGATTTTTTCAAAGAAGTGTGCAGTCTCCTGGAGTATTTGAGAATTAGATTCACTCCATACACGACAATTTTGCTTATTTACATTGCCGATTATTAGATCAAAATAGGCCTCATCAGACATAAATATACAGTTTATCAAGTTGTTGTCTTCTTCGGACATTTCCATAATGGCAAATCCTGAGGGTTTAACTTGCTTGTAATTTGGAATTTGTATGGAAACAAGTTTAAGTCATCAAGAATTATTCGTTGCAATGACTGCAATTTGCGCCGATAAGTTTCGTGTAGAAACGCTTGGAACCGCGCATATGGATCTCGATGGTACGGTCTTCGTGCGATGCTTCCAGCTTCGGCAAACAGATTTACCAGACTCATAATAGTCTATCTACTCAGGGGAGTTCCGCCAAACTCCCGCATTAATTCCCTTTGGACGAAAATAAAGGACTGCAAAGCATGGGTCCGCTGCGCTATCCAAATCCATTTTTCGGTAGCATTAATTTGAATAAAACTAAATACTAACCTTCCAAATAGAATAAAGAATTATCCAACTGCTCACAAGGAAAAAAAGTTACTACGTTTTGTAGAATGATTCCTGCGCCACCCTGTACTTGGTCGGGACGGACATTCACGCATGGAGAAATTTCACCAGCTCATTTCATAAAAAAATATGTACAACTACGACCAAGTCAGAAAATACAAGAGGGAGAAATGGCATACGTACCGGTTAATCCAATTACCATATATCCTTACGCATACGTAGCTTTATAACTTATAGGACAGAAACAGGCATGGCTAGATTTTGAATTTCGCATCGTCTAGTGTATCTAACAATAATATTTATAACCACTGACTTTCACCACAGTTTCCCGAAGTCTACCGATTTTAATGAAATCCCAAAAAGGGTTTTTTCTGTGGAAGGAACTAGAATAAGGCGTGGCATCTCCATATTTTTGTTGAAATTTACTCCTAGATAGTGTCATTTTGTAGAAGATACAGAAAGTGGCGTGACTAAGGCTCAAAATGCCAACTAATCTTAAATGTAATTGATTTTTCTATCTACAAATTTCAGCAGAATCGTATTAAAATTATTAAGCGAAAACCAAAAGTCGATGAAATGGTGATTTTTACCTGAGGTACCAGAATGGGGCGTGTTATTTAAGCTTTTCGTACAAGGGTATAAAGCCGTTATAAAAAAATAAAAAAAATATTTCACAATTTAAGCGAATTTCACGTACTGAGTGGGTTCTAATCTGCTCTAAAACCGTGACATATTTGTGGAAGGTAGCGCAAGGGGCGTGGCTAGAATACAACTATTTTTTTAAAAAGTTAACCATATTACTCTATTCTTAAGTTTTGATTTAAAATTAGATCGTGCGAATAGCATTACAGATATTTCAAGAATATAAAAAGTGGGCGGAATGTGGCATTTGTATGTTGCGAACGGGGCGTGTTAATCCCTTTTTTCATATGCAAGTTCAAAGTCGTTATTAAAATATTAAGGTGTTATAATCTGCACTGACACAGTGCCATTTGTTTTGAAGTTTCCAGAAGCGGCGTGGCCAGGAATCTAAATATTTGTTACCAAGTTAACTCTTAAGTATTTATTTTGAGTTAGATTGCTTAACTGTATGGGCGAAATTTTACTTTTGTGTGGGAGGTACCAGAAGAGCAGTTACAATATAGCCCATTTTCAATGCTATAGGCAGATTTGGAAAAATATTACGAAAATAATTAGTAGTTTCTCAGAGAGCTGTCTTGGGAACCAGACGCACAGATGGAGTCATGAAACGGATTTGATTAAAACACATGTAGGGTCTAAAATGCTTTTGTCAATGCGATACACTCTCTGTCCGCCCCATATAATATATACCCTATTACCCAGTAGGGTAAGGGCATAAAAACGGTACGTTGGTGTTTCGAAGTAATTGTGCAGAGGTTTGATTTGGAATAATTCTGTGGTGCCAGGTTTACATAATCTAATTTAATATTTAAAAAAAAGGTCCGGGAGTGACTTGCATAAGTATAGGGTGATCCATCTCGAGGTATTTTTTCAGAACAAAAAAAATATAAAAATTCAAATCAAGTATGGAATCTTTATAGGTAATTTGAAAGGACATTTTGTGGCATTTATTTTTTGAATAGAATTTCCTTCAAATGTTGGCCGCAACTACGCCTCAGGGTCTCCATTCTGAGGGTTCAATTTTGGATGACTTGTTCGAGCATTTCGACCTGTATGGCTTTATGGCTCTTTAATGTCGGCTTCCAAAACCTGAATCGTATGTAGCTGGTTTGTCAACATATACTTTGGACTTTACGTAATCCCAAAGTAAAAGTCCAAAGGTGTGATATCACTCGATCTAGGCGGCCAACTCACTTGTCCAAAACGTGAAATTAGCTGCTTTTCGAAATGACCTCTCAATAGATCCATTTTTTGAGCAGCTGTATGGCAAGTGGCACCGTCCTGTTGAAACCAAGTGTCGTCAAGATTACGGGCTTCAATTTCAGGTAGCATAACGACTGATATCATGGCGCGATAGCGAGCACCATTCACAGTTACATTCCGGCCATCATCATTTTTGAAAAAATATGCACCGATGATTCCACAAGCTTATAAACCGCACCAAACCGTGGTTTTCTCTGGGTATAATGGCACCGCTTGAACTTCATCTTGTTGCTCTTCAGCCCAAATGTGGCAATTTTGTTTATTGACTTTGCCGCTGAGCCAGAAATTGACCTCATTACTGAACAAAATGTTGGTCGAAAACAGCGGATCTTCCCGTTTGTCACCGAAGGCTCATTTCCATAGTAAAGTTGCCAACAGCAGCAAAACTGCGGTTCAGTCCACGGTAAAGACTAAATTTCGAAAAGACGGCGTTAAGTATAGCAAACTGCACAACCTACTTAGTCAGGAGAGTAATATGACCCAATTATTGATAATTTGTAACTGGTTTGAAGCCCACAACTTGAAATCGGCGGATGGTTAGGTTGAGAGAGAAGCTCGCTATGAAGAAATGGCAAGTTCACTTGTAGCCCTTAAAGTCCATTGTAGAAACCTACTGAAATTGGGGAACAAGAGCAAGAGAGAAAGTGAGGGAAAAGATAACGTGTATATGTAGATATAGAATGTGTATAGACAGCTTGTCCAATTTCTTAGATTGTTATGCCTTATGGTTATCGGCTGGTTCGATCAGCAGCCCGACCTTTCAACAAAGTTTAAGAGCGATTTAAGAGGCACCGCTGCTCGATCAGCCAGGACATCGAAGTATCTCTACCTACTCAGGCAAGTTTGCTTTATTGAAGAACCGAGCGTTAGCCGGAAAAAGACCGAAATCGAACAAGGGAACTGGTTACTTTCGGGAGACGGTGAATGGCAACCCTCATAGGAGTTCTTACAGAACACTGATTAGACAGCAGTATGGCAGTGCGCTTGGACATCACGTGTAGAGACTACTGTTGCCAGGTCGCAGAAGAAAGGTCAGTATGTTGTGGGTTGTCATCCATAGTCTCCCAAATGTTATCAGTTCCCTTGTTCAACTCCAGGTGCTCAGAAAGTACTCACCCGGAGGCACACAAACGAAATAATAAAAGAAGACTTAATAACTTATCATCGTAAAATTCTTAGAAGATCTAGCAATGTCCGTCCGTTTGTCTGTTGATGATTGCCTAGGAGCATAAGCTGTTTGTTGGATTGTAAATGGGCGAAAAAAAAATCCCTTAAAGGAAGATACTAATTACTCTTTTTGAGTATAACAAAGCATAACTTTTTTGTGGACGGACAATGGTTCAAAAAGGTACTGTTAGTTGGGACGCACTTAATAACTCAAAAAGAACAAAATTCGACCAGCATGGTCAAAACGGGAGATCAATAGTTAATATGGACACATGGGAACTCAAAGCAAATTTTGCTACGAATCCAAATATGGAGTGATTTTTAAGTTTTGGCTTAGATAAGAGACGGATGCAAGGGCCAAAAAAACCCGGCTACTTTTTGCGCCTTAGTAGCGTAGGCACGGTGGAGAATATATAAGGTTTGGCTTGCCAGAACTGAACGACGTTTTTACATTTCTTCATTTGCCCCTCAAGTGGAACTTACGGTATTGCAAATTTACTTTGCTATAAGTTACAGTTCAACTTATGTGTTCATTCATTCTACACGTTAGCTCAAAATATAAGTATGCTTGGTTACTCTAATTCCGTTTTGAACCACTGTGCGCCACCTTCTCACCTTCTGCTTTATGAAATAAAATTAACATGTGGCGATATTTGTTAGGTAAGCAAGCTTAGACTAGAATATTAATATTCGACGCCAAGAAATCCCCACCACGCCCGGCAAACAAGGCCACACGACACCTTTGGAATTGTTACCGTGAAATGATGGCACCAACTTTGAAATTATTGAAAGATTTATCACCTTGTTAAAATTATTTCCATTTCGGCAACATTAATGTGTCTAATGTGACTTTGTCGTGGGACTTCTACATCCCCGCTACCCTCACCGTGCCGTCACAGTGAAACCGAATATCTCATTTATCTCTGGAGACCACCTCATTGTCTCCAAGCTGTGAACTGAGACGAGAAAAAAACGAAAAAATTCCTTACGCAAAATTTTATTTCAATTTTAACTTTGTTAACAATTACAACAAATTCGGCGGTGTGTCTAGCAATTAAGCAATTATTTTGTAATGTTGCTTTCTTCGTCTCTTCGGCAAAAGAATAGGAAAAAACGAAATAATTTATTACTTTTAATGTTGTTATTTATTTTTATTGCCTACTTTCAGGCGCACGGCCTGAGTTTTACATCCAGCGTTTTGTTTTTGTTTTATGCTTTTCCATTGTTTCGTCGTTTCTCGATTCAGTTTCTTCGCTTCGTTTGTCTAATAATATTTTTTGGTTCTTGCTTTTGTTTTTAATTAAAAAGTTTCCGAAAAGAAATTTAATATGTTTTATGTTAGTCGAATTCTACGCAAGAAATTCATTCAAGTCGTTGGGTTCTCATAGTTACTCACTGAAGCTCATATGTATGCTGTAGTTCTTGTTGTGGGTATGTGAACACCTTAAAGTATGCAATTAAAGATAATTTTTGATAGCCCAGCCATGAAGTGAATGCGAAATTTTTAATGGAGTAATTTTAATTGTATGAAACATTTTTGCTCGCATAGCAGCTTGGCAAGGTATTGGTGATTTGAGTTTGTCGCTAGATATTGGGCGTGTTCGATTGGTATTCGCTTACTAAACGAGTAAGGGGTAGCTTAGGCGATAACCTAAAACTTTCCAAGAAATTTTCAAAATTTCTTTGTATACAAGAACTAATTGGCTTTGTGCATCATAAACCGTTTGATTTAAAAACTTGTAATTTGTAGGAAGAAAGCTATGCGAGAAATACTTTAAGCGAGTAATAACCAAGCTCTCTTAAACTCGCTTAGGGTTATTCTTGAATTATTTTCTTCCCAAAAATTTTAATTATTTAAAGCGTACGTGTTTTATTGAAAACTGTACATGGTTTTCTGTAAACAAAATTATTTTCAAATTCTTTTCCATTGGTGTGAAGTTATTGCGTTAGCGACCCTTCTTATCGAGTTACCAATCGAACACGGTCATTATATGGTTGGCTTACCTGAATTAATGGCTTGATGGTCTTTAAATCTGTTTGTTGCAAATCTGAGGCTGGGTGTGCACTGGAATCAATTTATTAATGTCATGTAATAGATTTCGCATGTCATGTTACTTAGATGATCAAAAGAATTACTAAAGGCGCACATTGCTCAGACGGATGATGGTCTGGTCAGGTTTGCGACATAGATCCGGTAGGTTATTTGTTTTAGTTTTGGTCGATGTTAAAATAATAAAAATAATAATATAAAAATGTCAAATCGTTATAATTCTGTCAAATCGTTATAATTCTGTCAAATCGTTATAATTCTGTTAAAGTTAGTAAAATCATTTTCGAAATAAGAGGGGTTTCGCGTCATTCTCAACTAGAGTGTCCAAAGCCGACATTCCGGGTTTTATGTCCAACCCCGAAGTCGGCGTACCTGCTTTTTTGCTGTCGCGTTTTCGCTTTGTGCTTGTTGTATGTAAAAGCAAAGAAAATTCATAATATTCATGTACGAAATACGCAAATATTGAAGCTATACCCACCTTTTAGTGTACCGCTCGACTTAGAATTATCGGTTGATTCGATTTTACCACAGCTGTCTATATCTTCGTCTGTCTGCTATCTATCTTAAGCTTGTTTCAATCTACAGGTCGCAATTGCTGTCCAACCTTTAGGAAATTTGGGAGAAGTACGTTTTTAGGACATCGGCTGTTGGCTTTTATGAACATCGGTTAACATTAAGATATAGCTCCCAACCGATTTTATGTATTTAGCTCTAGAAGGCACATAATACCTCCAATATTGATGAACTTGAGTACAGTTTATTACGATCGATCAGCTCATACAAGGATGGGTCAGACCGGTCCATGTTTTGATATTGCCCCAGTCTAAACATCTCATTCAATATAACAGCCATTTTAATTCCCATTTCAATTAAATTTGGTACGGTATATAACGATTTACAAACAGCCAATCTTAGACCGAGTTGAGTCATAAAGGCTTAGCTTTGAATAGTCCCCGTATAATTTGTCTGGGGCCCAAAATATGGCTAACCAAATAAAAGGTTGGTCCAACTATATAGGCTTAGTTTTAATATAGTTCCTTACAAATTGTCTGGGGCCCAAAAAATAGCTTCCCATATAAAGGGGTTTCCAACTAAAACGCACGGTGTTAATTGTAAAACTTTGGAGAATTATCTTAATATTTTTAAATATGATAGAAGGATCTTTAGGGTGATCAATCTAGAAAAATACAAAAATTCAAATCAATTGTGGAGCTTGATTCATATTGTTCATTCGAAAAGACATTTTATGCCATTTATTTTCTGAATATAATTTCCTTAAAATGTTGTCCGCAACTACACCTCAGGGTGTCCATTCTCGTTCGATAATTTCGTACGTTATGGCGTTAATGACGCGTAATGTTGACTTCCAAAACCTAAACCTGAACTTAACGTAGTCCCAAAGAAAAAGTCTAAAGGTGTGATATCACACGATCTAGGCGTCCAACTCACCGGTCCAAAACGTGAAATTAGCTGCTCTTCGAAATTACCTCTCAATAGATCCATTGTTTGAGTAGCTGAATGACAAGTGGCACCGTCCTGTTGAAACCAAATGTCGTCCGATAGCATGGCGCTATAGCGAGAACCATTCACGGTTACGTTTCGGCCATCATAATTTGTGAAAAATATGGACCGACGATTCCACCAGCCCATAAACCGCACCAAACCGTGTTTTTCTCTGGATGTAATGGCATCTCTTGACCCTCTTCTTGTTGCTTTTCAGCCCAAATGCGGCAATTTTGTTTATTGACTTTGTCGTTGAGCCAGAAATGGACCTCATCACTGAACAAAATTTTGGTCGAAAACAGCGGATCTTCCCGTTTCTTACCGAACGCTCATTTCCATAATACAGTTGCCAACATTTGAAGGTAATTATTTTCAAAAAATAAATGCCATACAAGGTCCTTTCAAATCACCAATAATTAACATCGCCACGACGTGAGATAACACGACCATTGAATTTCCCGCTCAAAAGAGCCATTGTTTTGTTGGCATATCCTCAATTTCTGACCACAAGATGTTCGTTGTCAACTCGTGATAGCGAACACCATTCACGGTAACAGCTTGGCCGACCTTGTTTTGAAATATCGGCCAGATGGTAGATTAAACTTGGCAAGCATGCACAGGCGTTTTTTTTAAATTTCCTACAGACGCGGTTTGTTGAAATTTGCGAACAACTATTCCGATTGTGGAAAAAAAAATCAAGAAGTGCTAGAAATGCATTTGGATTTGATCGTCCATTTCCATAAAAGTCTTCAACGATCTTAACGCGCCGCTCAATTGTGTACCTTTTCATTGTTGAATTTGTCAAACACTGAAGCAAAAAAAAATGACAAATTAAATTGGGCATTAAACTTGACGTTAAGGCGTGACTGAAACTATCTTTTCTGGGAAGTCGTAAGTAAATATGGGTTTACCTTCACACAAATGGGCATGGTCATTAAAATCTGGCGCCCGAAAACCGTCTCTTTATGTTGTGGGTGGCATAGAAACGGAGCTATTTCTCACAAATCCAAATATGAAGCAACAATTTTTAAGATTTCTGCCAATTTGGAACTTGACCATGTGGTCCCCAAACATCGCCCTAATAACTGTGGACATGTGGGCCCCAAACATCGCACCATTAACTGTGGACATGTGGTCCTCAAACATCGCCTCATTGACTATGGACATATGGTAATAAAAAAAAAAATTATTTCTTCACGAATCCGAATACATTAATTAATTCTATTCGTTTTACAATACGACTTAATTTGGACCTGTGTCTATGGTCACATAGGCGTGTGAGTAGTCAGAAATAGTGGACTTATCACATTAATCTAAACTTGTACTAACTTTAGTAAGTCGTGTAAATTGCATATTCGGCAATAGGTATCGAAAATAGACTTATAAGTGCTAAAAGCCGGGTTTTAATTTCACGATTTGGCTGCATTAGAGGCTCTGGCTCATCAGGTTATGGTGTAAAGGGCCCCAAAAGTGTATTCCTGTCAAACTTGAACCCACCACCAACAACTATATTCCCCAATACTGCCAATGTCAGAGACTAACGAAACCCATTATGGATAGTAAACTGGTTTTTTTTTGTCGAAAGAAAAGAAATTGCGATGGAAGTTTATTAAGAAAAATTGATGGTCACTTTGTGGCGATTCCTTGTAACACGAGTTAATTTATTTACATTTGCCATCTCGATTTGTGCACATAGTTAAAACCCGTACCGCCAAATAAAAAAATAAATCATGTCTCAATTTACACAAAACTGAAACAATTAACCTACGACTTGAATATTCCACGCAAAAGTGTCATAACACAAAAATTAGTACAAAGCCTTTAAAACAAAAGCAGTTGTTATCATTTCATTAAACGTCAAGTGTTTGTGCACCTAAGGAAGGAAAATGCACACCCGTTCGTCTCTAAAACGCCCTCTACTCGTTGCAATGAATTCCCAAAATCTAGAACAACCTATAGTGGCGTCATAGAAGGACTGAACCAAGTGACACACAAGGATAACTGAACAAAACGTTGTTGGTGACGATGTCCACAAATGTACTCGTAATATATCACCGAGAAAAGGAGGTGCACGCACGAGTCCCAAAACGAATTGCGTTTTGCAAATGTTTGCTTTGGAAAGGTAAAGGTAGTGGACGGAGCTCACTCTTCTCGGTGGTCAGTTGATAATTTAGCAAATGCACTTGCCATCATCGTAGTGCAATAAAACGTTCAAAGCCATTATTATCATAATCAACATCATCATTATTGTCTGCCGTTTGAATGGAAATTGACAGCCAGACTGTGGTAGGAGGCAACAAGAATTCGAAAGTTACTCATCGGTTGGACTGCAATCAAACACTCGAAATGCAATTTCTGTAATTAAAATAAACACACGCACATTTTGTTTTTTCAACAGCGACAGTTGTCATTGTATGGGTAACAGGGTCGTGGAACTGAATATATTATCCAAATTTCACTTGTCCTGGGCGGCCCAAATAAGACTGAAGTTTTCGCCAAAAAGGTTACGCAGAAGTTTCAGTTGGGCTCTTGCTGTATGTATATTGATCCCAGCTTGTGGACGCAAACACTTTTCTTTCTTAGTCCTATACAGAGCTCCGTTTATAGTTTTTAGTTGACCTCCTAATTTTTCAAAAAAAATTGGACTGATAACTTTATCAACCACCAGACGGCAACAAACAGTACATCTGGAAGGGTGTAATTGACGCTGATGTAACACCTAAGGATCCGTGTTCCTTAAAACGGAGAACTAAGTTGCTAATCATGTTACTACTTGGTCCTGTTCTAACATGAAAAATGATGGCGATAGTTTCGTTGAGTTGGAATAATAGACATACCAGAAGACTAATAAACTTAAAAAATTTTGACGCGTTGCTTTTTACCATATTTTCATCCTGCAAAAGAGAAAAAAATATTATAAACAAAAAAGTTATGAATTTGTCTAACCCTTCAGTCTTATTTGGGCCACCCTGTACTACAAATCAATGTAGTGAATGGACACAAGAAAATTGTCGACCAAATTTCAAAGGTACAACCACAACTTACTGATATAAAGAGATCTTTAAAGAAGAGTCTGGAGATTGAATCCTTAATAAGTAATAAATTTGGATTATAAAAATGGATCGATGATGAAAACATTAGGGCTCCATACTTAAAGCATAAGCTTTAGACAATATCTTTTACTCATCCGATCACAAATTATTTGTTTATTCTCGTCGTTCTATTGAGGAGCATAGGTCTCTTACAAATTTATTCCATTCACATCTGTTTCAAGCTATACATTTTACTTCACTCCATGATTTTCCGGTAAAAGACATTTCATTCTCCAGCTGCCTTTTCCATGTATCGGCTGATCAATCCAGATATATTTTTTCAAAATAAAAATTAAAAAAATTCAAATCAAGTGTGGAATCGTTATTGTTCATTCGAAATGACATTTTATGCCATTTATTTTTTGCATATAATTTCCTTCAAATGTTGACCGCAACTACGTCTGAGGGTCCAATTTTGGATGACTGAGTACATGTACAACACACACTCTCTGTGCTTTTGCATTTGTGGTTTTCAACGAAAGCCCATGCGAAACGGAATTGGTGGAAATTATATTGAGCTATGAAGGTTGCTCTTCGCACAGTTCGAAGACAATACGCAAATGGTAATTCTGATTAATCATAGTGAGGTTCCTCTATAAGTCATTTCATTTGTAGCCGAAGTAATCGTTGCCAAAGACTGCTGAAGAATAACCTTGGCGGGTTTAGAAAAAGCTGTTCAGTCTGCCTGGCAACCGTAGCCAATACATTTTATCATTTTTTTTTTAATTGATTCAGAAAATGAAACAACAGAAAGGTCTCGAACCAGAATAAAAACTGTTCAAGTCATAATTTTTTATAATTATTTTTTTCAGATTATAAAAATAACATTTGGAAAATAAATAACGGAGAGATTCACAACTGAACATAGAACCAGAATAATAGAATTTTATTATTTAAATCAGCGATCAAATATTTGAACGCAAAGTAATAAGTAATGACGCTCATTTTCATTTTAATGGCTTTGTTAATAAGCAGAACTGTTGGTTCTGGGGTTTTGAATATCCAATAGCCATTCATCAACGCCAATTGCATCCCATCAGGTTCGAGAATGAAGATGGAAGTGCTGTAACCGTAAATGAAGAACCGTATCGGTTTATGATAGAACATTTTTTACGTCCTGCTCTTGAAAACAGACCTGAGATGTGGTTTCAGCAGGACAGAGCCACTGCCCATACTGCCCGAGATACAATGGCACTTTTAAGTCAAATTTTTGGAGAGCGTATAATTTCCAAAAACTTGGAAATTATTTGGTCATTCTTATTATCGCCAAATTTGTCGGCACCCGACTATTTTCTTTGGGGTAATTTGAAAGAGCGAGTATATGTGTACAAGCCTAAGACAATTCATCAACTCAAGGCCAACATTGTTGCAGAAATTCGAACGCTACAGCCACAAATTTTGAAAGATGTTATGGAAAATGCTCTAAAACGAACCCATTATTGCGAAGCTAAAAACGGGGGTCATTTTTGTGACATTAGTATTCTTTTGGTACGAGGGTTGCTTGTTATCGGGTCCGGCAATAAAACACAATAATTTATCATTGGCAAAGTTTTATTGTTTTATATTCTCCTTTAAGATCAGTACACTTTTGCATGTGCACAAACCAATTTTCGAATCATTTTTTCCACTCCAATTGAGACACCTCCAAAACATGATTTTCGAACGCTTTAGCCGCTGCTTCGGGCTATGAAAAACGTTGACCACGCATTGTTTTCTTGATGCTAGGGAATGAGAAGAAGTCATTGGGTGCCAAATCAGGGGTGTACCGTGGATGACCCATCAATTCGACATCTTGAGTGGTCAAATAGCTCTTCGTTTCAGTTGATGTGTGAGAGCTCGCATTGTCGTGATGCAAAATGATCCGTCTTCTCTTATTACCTTGCCTCATTCCAACGAACACTGTTGGCAAATAGATGGTTCTATACCCTTCAGAATTGACCGCCCTACGTTCCACTAAAGGCACTGTGCAACATAACCGGTTATACCAAAAAAAAATGCAATCATTTGCTTCGATGTACTTCTTCCACGAACAACTTTTGTAGGATTTAGCTCGTCTTGAAAGACCCAAACGGTCGATTGCTGTTTTGTTTCGGGTTCGTATGCATAGATCCATGATTCCTCACCTGTGACAATGTTATACACTGCCTTTAAGCTACCGCAGTTATACTTTTTCAACATCTCTTTGCACCAATCCATACGAGCCTTTTATTGAGCATTCGTCAAATTATGTTGGACCCAACGAGAACAATTTTTTTTTTAACGGCCTAAGCATCTTATTGGTGGTTTCTGGCAGTGACCGAAGTTGGACGTCCTTCATGAAATTCATCCTGGAGCGATCGGCGTCCGAGACTGAACTCTTGGTACCAGCGATTAACAGTGGGTTTTGATGGTGCTTCATCGCCAAAAGTCGAAACAAGTTGATTTTAACACTCTTGTCTTGATAACCCACGCTGAAAATCGTAAAAAATCATCGCACGAAAATGTTCACGGGATAATTCCATTTTTTGACTGAGATGAATTTTTCAACACACTGACAAAATAATTCGACCTCAAATGACAAAACGTTTTGAGTAAAGTTATGCTAGAAAAATATCAAAGTTTCCAATGGAAGTTCCAGTTTGCATGTGGCAGCACTAGTATTGTCAGGACCCGAAATATAAATAGCAACCCTTATAATGGCACCTCTTGAGCCTATTCTGGTTGTTCTTCAGTCCGTTGCCGTTAAGCCAGAAATAGGCGAATCTTCTTAGAGCTTTTAAAGAGCCTAAGCACTGAAACGGCGACGCGCAGGAACGTCGTTAGGCTTCATTTCGTACACGAGCTGTATTTATTTGTACGCTTTCAAACCAAGATCCTTCCGAAGAATGCTGCAAGTTGTTCCTTACGACAAGCCAAGTTGTTGAGAACGAAGCGATTCCTAAGGGTTTTTACGTACACCTCAGCTACTGCCGCTATGTTTTCAAGACTTCGTGATGGATGTGGTCTAAAGGGTGGTTAAATTTTGAGGGCCGATGTTGAATGTGAACCAAACCTAAACGTCAAGTTTTTTTCTGCATTTTATATTTCTTAATTTCAGACTAACTCAATTTAAACCATGAAAGGATGCAAGCAACGCGTTAAAGTTCATTCAGGCTTGTTATAAAAATTAAAATCAATTTTCGAAGAAAATCATCTTAAGTGATGAGGCACATTTTCATCTCAGTGGATTCGTCAATAAGCAGAATTGTCGCATTTGGGCGAATGATAATGATTGTTGAAAAAGAATGCACCCACAAAGAGTGACTGCTTGGTGTGGTTTATGGGCTGGCGGCATCATCGGGCCATATATCTTCCAAAATGAGGCCCGTCAGGCAGTTACTTCGCTAACGTAACTTTTTATGGCCCGAAATGGGAGATATATATGGTTTTGTACGATATGTGGTTTCAACAGGACGGTGCCACTTGCCACACAGCTAACGAAACAATGGCTCTTTGCGCGGCAAATCAACATCGGCCCTTAAAATGTAACCACCCTTTATAAGGTCGAGTATTATCCACTAGTCAAAATTGGGTTTCAATTTTAGCGATGGTAGTCCGAATAGAGCATTCGGTATGCCGGCCAAAAAAGTCTAAGGGCACGAAAAATAATACAGTTTCACGTTGTTGCGGTGTAAGTCTTTCCATGATGAAATGGCAAACAATACTGAAAAGAAAAAAACGCGCAATCTGTGAAAAAAACCCTATTGAAAAAATACCTCTTCTAGATTGTTTTTAAAATAGGGTTAATCGAATACTTTCCGTTCTCATACAAAAGGCTTAAACCAGAATATCGATAAATGCCGTTTTTTTTTGAATACAAATAAAAATCGAAGTCGGTTTTACTTAAATACGGTTTAAAAAAAGGGAAGTGCCGGTTTTCTGAAAACCCCGGTTTTTAGACACACTATCCACCACACCATGACAAAGCTTCACAATTCTAGTTTGACTTTTTGTCGCAGCTTGTATGGAAATATTTCACTGTGCGGCCCAAGTTAGATAAAAATGTGGAACTGTAACTGAAATATAGAATCTTATCCAACGAGTTACTCCTTTTTCGGGTTATTTCGCTCTACGTCCTTACCGCTTATAGCATTCATAATTTCATCAATTTAAGTGAGTGCAACTTGCAACAATTGCAGTGGACTGACTCTCCACACACACTGACCAGTTGCGGCATACCTTTCCTAGACCATAACAATTGAAGTATCATAACAACAGAGGACTCCTCATGATTGTTATTGCATTAATGTCCACATAATGATTGTGTTAAACGTGTTATTTCAGTTTGTTTATCTTACCCATAGACCACTTCCACCACCACCTCCTCTATTATTTGGAAAGGAGACCCTCCCACACCGGGACTGGCCCTGTGCAATTCTCTAGAGATATGAAATGCAGTTGAATGCAATTTATGAAATTTATCATTTGTTTGTCATCGCGGGGAGGGGATTCTTTTCAAAATAATGTGGGCGCTGTCTACTTTTAGGCTTTTAACCAACAATTGACCACAAAATGTCAAACCTCAAAATCACACCGTCCATACCCAGCCATGGATACACGCCAGCCGGGCGGACAAATAAAATAACATTGACATTGAATTGCAATGCAATGCAATACGCAATGCAGTCATGTTTGTGTTTTTACTTTAAATTGTGTGGACTTTCCTCGAAGTGCAAACACACAAATGCCAATTTACAGTGCTATCTACTGAAGGTCCGGGCTTGAACGCCCGGAAGTATGCTTTGCATTTTGTTGTTTGCTTTTCTCTGGCCCATGGTAATGAAGAAGTTGGGTAATGCATGGTAAGTTGCATTTATCTACGCCGACACTTAATTAAATTCAATTTCATTTGTGGTCTTTATAAACTGTCTTCCTAGGGCCTCCCTGCATGTGGGGACCATTCATTCCTAGAAACTCGATTCGAGATAAAATGACCATTTGATTGTGTGTGATGCGATGTGCATATGTGGTCGCTTAGAGGGGAGGGTGATTTGTATGGATGGCTGGGTGGGTGGTTTGATTATTTTGATGGGACCATTACCATTTGATTGCTCATTTCATTGGCATGTCTGTGGATAGAGCGGCGTCTATATTAGGGCAAGGGACGTAGAATGCATACATCCGACGTCAGCTCCCCGTTCTGTGTCTCGTTTAATGTTTGTTTAATTGCACACATTTGCTGCTTATTTATGATTTAATTAAATGCTCTGTGATTTCATATGACGCCATGGTGCAACTTCAATAATGAAGTGTTTATTCAACATTATACGGTTGCATGCGGCTTTAATTGATAATGAAGTGCCGCACGGACCATGTCTCGGAGCGTGGTGGGCAACCATCATGGCTTCAAAGGTAATTGATAATGCGTGTAATGCAAGACGTCTTGTTATTGAAGTAAATGTTAATATTGGCATTTTTATAGACGCTTTATGTGCACTGCCAAAGGTTATTCTGTCTTTAAAGTTTTTTTTCGTTTGATTAAAATCCTTTTAAACAAGTGCGGTACAAAATTTAATTAATTGCGGTCTGGTCGAATCCAATATTCACACAGAGAACCGATTTGTTGCCACAGCAAATTTTTTTTTGCCAACCGAATGATTGAGGTTGCATGCACCTCGAGTATTCTACGAGGGCGGTTCGGAAACTTCTTAGCCTAGCACAAAAAGCGCGGTATAAACAGAAAAAAGTTAAGTGTCTTGAACACATGTTAAATTTTGTTTCGATCTGGCAACTCCTTCATATAGAAACAGGTGTTCACAAAAGACGCATCCGCGATTTTTTTACAATGGAAAAATTAGAAATGCGTGGTGTCATTAAACATTTACATAAAAAAGGTTTATCGGGACAAGAAATTCATAATGATATGGTGAATGTGTTAGAAGAAAGTGCTCCTTCATATGCAACAGTAAAAAATTGGGTTGCTGAATTTATAAGTGGTCGTACAAGCATCGAAGATGAACCACGTAGTGGACGTCCAAAAACAGCAACAACAACAGAAATTGTAGCCAAAGTGCATGATATGGTATTAAATGATCGACGAATAAAAGTGCGTGAAATAGCTAATATCATTGGCATCTCAAATGATCGAGTCCATTTAATTTTGCATGAAGAACTACAGATGAAAAAGCTTTCTGCAAGATGGGTGCCGCACTTGTTAACAGTCGACCAAAAACGCATAAGAATGAACATTTCTCAAGCTTGTTTGGATCGTTTTCAGCGAAATATAATAAAATGGACTTTAAGCGTCGTTTCATAACTGTTCATGAGACACGGATCCACCACTGTACTCCAGAGACAAAAAAACAATCCAAACAATGGACTGAAGCTGGAGGAAGTGCCCCAAAGAAGGCAAAAACAATTCAATCGGCTGGTAAGGTTATGGCAACGGTTTTATGGGACTTCAAAGGTATTTTATTGATTGACTATCTGCAAAAGGGTAAAACAATAAATTCAGAGTACTATTGCAACCTTTTAGATCAATTAAATGTACAAATTCGAGAAAAACGTCCTGGCTTACAACACAAAAAAATAATTTTTCATCAAGACAACGCACCAGCGCACAAGAGTGTTTTAACAATGGCTTAAATCAACGAATTAAAGTACGAGTTGCTTGACCACCCACCTTATTTTCCTGATTTAGCTCCCAGTGACTTTTACCTGTTCCCAAATCTAAAAAAATTCCTTGCTGGCAAGCGTTTTACCTCAAATGAAGATGCAATTACAGATGTAAACCAATATTTTGAAGACCTTGAGGAAAACTATTTTAATCAAGGGATAGAATTGCTAGATAAGCGTTGGACTAAGTGTATTGAAGTTTCAGGAGATTATATTGAAAAATAAAAATATTTTTGAAAAACTAATTATTCTCTTTCATTGATAGGCTAAGAACTTTCCGAACCGCCCTCGTATCACTACAACCTAATCTTAGTTGCTTCTCTGTTATTTGCAGTAATCGGTAGAAAAACGAAACTATCTTAAAATGTTTATCAGAGGCAAAAAAACTGATTACTTACATACTTGAAGTACTTCAGAGTGTTATGTCGAGGAAAAAGTACAAAAGATGAAGGCAGATTTTAAATAAATAACTGGATTGCGAGGGCTGCTATATATATTTCTGGCCTAATAATGAAAATGCAAATATTTATCATCAAAAATGGTTTTTATTGGTTTTCAAAGTATTTTCCAGCATGATTTATTGAGACACCTCCAAAGCATGGTTTTTGGATGCTTCAACGAAAATCGTTGACCACGCATTTTTTTCTTAATGTGCGGTGGTAAAAAGAAGTCATTGACTGCCAAGTCAGGGCTGTACGGCGGATGACCCATCAATTCGACGTTTTGGCCGGTCAAAAAGGCGCTGGTTTGAGCCGATGTGTGAGAGCTCGCATTGTCACGGTGCACAATGATCCGTTTTCTCTTGTCCGTTTTTCGAATTTCTCCGAAGACTTCAGGCAAACAAATTGTGGTGTACCACTCAGAATTGACCGTCCAGCGTTGCTCAAGCGAAACAGTCGCTACATGACCCGTTTTACCAAAGAAACAGGAGAACATTTGCCTTAAGTGCTTCTTCCACGAATAGCGGGTCGAAAGACCCACACGGTTGGTCTTCGAAGATCTACACGGTCGATTGCTGTTTTGTTTCGGACTCATACGCATAGATCCATGATTCGTCTCCTGTGACGATCTTATAAACGTCTTTTGAAACACCGCGATCGGGTTTTTTTTTAATTTCTTTGCAATAATCGACACGAGCCTTTTTTGTGAGCGATTGTCAAATTATGCGGGATCCAACGAGAACAAACATTTTTTACGGCCAGGTGTTCATGCAATATCGAATGAATGGTGGTGGAAGAAATGCCCAAGGATGCCTCTCTCACGGTGACGATCTTGCATTATCAGTTCACGCACGCCATCAATGTTCTCTGGCACAACGGCCGTTTTTTGACGACCCTCGTCTTTGAGCGAGTGTCGGCCACGATTGAATTCATTAAACCAGTTTTTCACAGTTCTATAGGATGGTGCTTCATCGCCATACAAAGATTTAAGTTAATCGATGCACTTTTGTCGTTATAATCCATGTCGAATGTTGTGAAAAATTATCGCACGAAAATGTTCACCAGTTAATTCCATTTTTTTTTTAAGTCACTGCAAACAACACAATGGTCGTACGTCAAAACGTTTTAAGTACCTTGGCGGGTTTAGAAACAGCTGAACAGTCTGCTTGGCAACCGTAGCAAATACATTTCACCGGTTTTTAGTTGTTTCTGAAAAAAAAACAAAAAAAGGTCTCGGACCAGAAAAAAAACTTGTCGAGTCATAATAAAATAAATTATTTAGTGATTATTTTGCAACGGAATATTTGTATTTCCAACCGTTTTCCATCTCGTTTTTTCTCTGTGTGCCTTTCTATGTCTTTTCTCAAGGAAATTACAGCATTTTTGGGGGTTTAGTTTCTAGTCTTAGCTTGCTTATTAAATTTTAGAAAATATTTGTGTTTGTTTGAAAAAAGGACGAAAGGGCCATTTTATCTTCAAGATATTCTGATTTTATTTAAGATGATCTATACTTAATTGCATTAATAAAGTACACTTACAAATAAAAAAATGGCACTCCATCTTAAAGAGAGGATGTTAAGATGTTCTACGAAAATAAACTCCATATGATTTCACTTAACAAAATTCATCGCAAAAATAAAACAATGGAATGTTTTCTACTTTATCAGTCCAATTCTGAATACTCCCCGGGAGATAATTCCCGGGGAATTTATTTTTCCCGGGAATAAAATCCTCCTATTCTAAACAAACGGGGAGAATGGAAATAAGGGAGAGAGAATTTCGATTATTCGAAGTCAGCTGTTTTACGTCAGCTGTATTGTTTGGCTAACAATTTGCAAATATTTTTATGAAGTTTCAAACGAAAAAAGTTAATAAAGTAAAGTATAAACAAAATAAAAACTTAAAAACAGTATAAAAATGTTCAGTGCTGCGTTTGTAATGGTAGCTGCAGCAGAAAACGCTGAAGTGCAGCAGCAGAAGAAAAATATGCCAAATTGTGCCTTTTTTGCTCTTTAAGCTCTTCCTTCTTGCCATCGTAAAGGCGGTCAATAGAGCGATACACTTTTTTATAATTTGATGCTGCTCCATCATTGCTTCCAGCATATTTTTTTGGATGGCTATCTCATCTGATAGAACATCGCGAGCGGAGACCTGTGCAGTCAATTGTTGGACACTTATTTTAATTTTTTTCGCCGGTGGCTTTTGGGGCGTGTCTTGTGCTGTGTCACACTGCACCGCAATACTTTCAGCCTCCTCATCGTTTGGTTCTAGTAACTTCAGAAATACAGGTGGAAGGCTATCTGTGTTCTGTTTTTGTTTTGTGGAAGTTGAAGAGCCTTACCCAAACGTGTTGGCCACATCTTCCACTGACTCCTTCATGCCAATTAAATCATATATGGCCGTTTGCAGAAAACGTCTGCTCCATATTAGGGCCTCCACCAGTTCCTCTGGAGTATTTTAGGTTTTGTGCCGCCTTGTGCCGTACATAATTCTTTTGATCGGCCCATACCTGAAAAAGGTTTCGCATTTTCGTCATTTGTGCATTGTACAAATCAAATTTTGTTGTACATTCCTTCTTCCACTCGGCAACACTTTTTAATAGTGGCCCGGCTGCATTTAATTTCGCCACCAAATTGCGCCATACCCGGTTTATCTCCTCTTTACTCCCCTTAAACCAACCTCGAGCTATGTCTGCATGCAATTGCATTGAGGTTAGCAGAATGTCTAACTGCTTTTTGTTTGTTGTTTTTGACCTGAAAAAATAAATGTGTTATTTTTTTAATTTTTCATGAAAAATTTTAAATACTTACATTTTTGGCGCAACTCCCTTGCATATTTTTGGCGGAATTATTCCCAAAAATTTTCATCACATTCTCCCTTTAATTGACATTCGTAATACCTACTTTTTTCCCGGGGAAGAGATTCCCTTTTTCGAAGTTCGTTTAGAATAAGGACAGAGGGAAAAGTGAAAAAATTCCCCGGGAGATTTTATTTAGAATAGGAGAACAGGGAATAGGGAAAAAATTCCCGGGGAATTGTTATTCAGAATCGGGCTGTATACTTATATTATATGGTATAGCATTGCAAAATTAAAATTTTCTTAGCCCCTCAAAAAAAAAACATTTGTATTCGGAGCCCGAGGACCGTGCTTTTAGCAATTAACTATAATCACCTAAGTCTTCCATTTCCAGAAGAAATCATTCACCCCCGAGAAAGTCTGAAATTTTGTTGCATAGTGAAATACTCTACAACAGCGACCTACACGAGGTTTGGTTACTTAGGTTTATCAATCTAGAGGTATTTTATTAAAAACATTTTTTCACAGACATCGCATGATTTGTGTTAAATTTTCATTTTTTCCTTTGCAGTATTGTTTGCCATTTCATCATGGAAAGACTTACACCGCGAAAACTATGGTGTGTGTCATTAACGCCATACGGGTCGAAATGCTCGAACGAGTCATCCAGTACTTTCCTGTTTATGGAAACGGTCTTACTTGTTTCCACTTCACAAATCTGGTAGTCTGTTGGATGTATCGAACTATAGAGGGATTGCTAAATTAAGCGCCATTCCTAAGTTATTTGAAAAAATTTTAACAAATTTCGTTTCACATAATGTGGCGCCCATACTCCATCCATGCCAACATGGTTTTCGTAAGGGTCACTCTTCTATTACAAATCTACTTCAGTATTCCTCTGAAGTTATTGATGCATTTATTTGTCGCAAGCAAACTGACGTTATACACGCATAAAAAAAGTATGGTTGTGGTGACAATATTCAAAGAGGATAATACTATTGTTGGGTATATGGTTGTGGTACAACAATATTATGATCCTCACAACAATAGTATGATTCAAATACAACCATACTATGATCATCACAACAATAATATGATTCACACATAACCATACTATGATCCCCACAACCATAGTATGATTCACACTCAACCATACTATGATCTCCACAACCATAGTATGATCCTCACGACCATAGTATGTTTCACATACAACCATAGTATGATCCTCACAACCATAATATGATTCACACGCAACCATGTTATGATCCCTACAACCATAGTAATTTTACTTTGATCCCCAATATAATTTATTAGAATTTGTTTAAGTTGTCGACAATAGATTTGAATTATGAAAATTATTAAAAAATACATTAAATTCAAAATAATAAGAGTGATTTATTTTACAGTAGGAAAAATAAGTTTTAATAAACATAAGCGTTTTTATTAAAAATACTTCAGTTAAACAAAGCCAAAGCAGCTTGTTTAAAAAATTTTAATTTCGATAAAAAAGTACTATTATTGCATTAAATCGGTACCAATAACATTTGTTCTCGAAATCATATTTAAATGAAGAAAAATTACAATCATACAGTATGATTACCGTAATTATATTAATGTTAACATAAAACGCAAAACACAATACTTTTGTCGCACCAACAATATTTATATTGTTGTTATAACCATACTTTCATTTTTTAATTTGGCAATAATACTATTGTTACATTTCAACAATATTAATATTGCAGCAATTATACTATTGTCAAAACTGAATTGAGTTAACAATGCTATGGTTGCGACGAACATACTTTTATTGCCGAGAACATATTATTATTGCCGTGACCATGTAGTAACCATGTTTTTTCTCTGCGTGTATATACTGATTTTAGTAAGGCATTCGATAAAGTAAATCACAGACTATTACTATTCAAGTTAAACAAAATTGGGTTTAGTAATAATTTCATAAATTGGCTTTCATCCTACCTAATTGGGAGGGAACAAGTAGTTTTATTTGAAAAAAGTCTTTCCAGATCAATTCGTATTTCCTCTGGTGTCCCGCAGGGCAGCCACCTTGGACCTATTCTCTTTTTACTATTCATTAACGACTTGCCCGACTCTATTATCAACTCTAATTTACTAATGTTTGCAGAAGACGTTAAATTATTTTCCTCTTATGCTAGCTTTGCGGACAGTCACATACTGCAGGGTGATTTGGACAGATTTAGTACTTGGTGTGAATTTAATTTTATGGAATTAAACCTTAAAAAGTGTAAGCATATGTGCTTTTCTAGACGTAGTTTGTTGGCTACTAAATTTAATTTATGTGGCTCTGAATTGGCATCGGTTGATTCATTTATTGATCTCGGTTTTATGATGTTAGGCCAATTTTAGAATATGGATCAGTGGTTTGGGATCCCCAATATGATTACTATGTTAACAAAATTGAGTCCGTGCAGAAACCATTTTTAATATTCTGCTTAAGAGGTCTTCACTGGAATAGTGGTTATGAACTTCCTTCTTATAATGGCAGGTTAAATCGTATTAAATTTCCCTCATTGAAGAGTAGGCGAACTATGATGAATACGATGATGGTATATAAAATTATATGTGGGGTTGTGGCTTCTGAATACTTAATATCAAAAATTTCTATTAACGTCCCATTTAGACCTACTAGATACTATCAGTTCTTACACTTGGATTTTCAAAGGCACAATTATGCATGTGGTGACCCACTTCGTAGAATGTGTGCTGATTTTAATTCGTTATATCATTTAATTGATTTCTCCATAGGTTTTGATTCATTAAAAACTGTAATAATTTTTTATTTAAACTCATTACACCAAGGCTCATTGTCTTCATAACAATTTAGGCTGCTATAAACAAATTTAGTAATTGTTATTATTCGTAAATACTTATGTATATTTATTAGACCGCCCGAAAATGCAAAAGTGTTTTTTTCTTCGCTCCCCAGGATTTTTCTGGTAGGTAGGGTATAAAAAATAAGCTCCATTAAAAAATTTGACCTTGTTAGTTGATACTGTCCACCCGGTTTTGATTTTACGTCCTAAAATGGACCCTAAAGTGGTATACAAAGTAATCGACCTATAACTTTGAAAATAACAGGTTTAGGAGATCGGTTATGTATACCATATTTATAGAGAATCATATAATACACCTTTTTGTAGTAGATTTCATCGATGTCCGTTTGACCATTTAAGCAGAGGTGGGCAATTTTTATTAAAATTTGTGAAATTGAATTTTTAAAACATCCATAACTTTTTTGTGAATGCAGATATTTTTATATGCAAACTGTCAATTGATAGAGTATTAAATGAAGTTTAAACTGTATAAATATGTTACATTATTTTCTGCCCTTAAATAGGCAAGAAATTGCAAAAAAAATTAATGAGTAAAAAAAATATAAAAATTTTATTAAAAACAGCGCATATTTATTTGAAGTTATTTATTACCAAATACATAGAAAAGAAAAAACACACTCTACTACATGGCGTTACAAACTAATTGACAAACTTAGTATACCCTCTACGAAAAGTATGAAAGTTGCAACTGTGTTGTCAGAAAAAAACATCTGTTTTTGTTTATTAATTCAAAAAAATTAAGAGACATAAAATAAAATTAATTAAGTTTTGTTTTGTTAAGGTAATTAACGAACATAGATTTAGAGAAACTTTCTGATGGCAATGCTTTAAAATGTTCCTCCATTGTTTGCATAAGTAATTGCTTCTGATCTTCTTGGTGTGTTAAAATTGCGTTAAATCGTGTAATTAAAGCTATTCCACGCTCAGCAATATCGTTTACTACAAGTAAACTTTTGACAATTTTGCTAGCAGCAACATAATCTTCGCTTTCACTCCATGTGACTGGATCGTCTTTTAAAAAGCTTTTATTAACTCCAGTGATATCTTGGTTTAATATAGTTTCAAAAAATAAATAAGTGTTATTACTAACGAAGTCACATAATTCAGCACTCATGATCTCGTTGACTGGCAAGTTAATCCGTTTTGGATTTTCTGGATGACCCTCTTTATTAAAGTTCAGTATCATTCTTCTTTTTATATTGATTTCAACTTCGTCGTGAAATAACGCAAGCGCGATGTTTGCTTCACTTAAATGCCAAAGATGGTTTCGAAACTTATTTTGTACTGCAGTTGCCACTATATCATCTATGGATTTATATCTCTCGAGATCTTTCAAAAGTTGCAAATCATTGTTTCAGCTAAATCGGACGAGTGGTTCTCGAGTTATGTCAAACAAAAGAGCCAAAAACGTGACAAATTCCCCTATACGATACTTACTAACTTCAAATCGATATATCTCGATTCCTAGATGAGACCCAACGAAACGCTGGGACACGTATGACCTTTTTTTGACCGATATAACTTTCCCCGGTGGTTTCATCCCAAACCGATTGTGGCTGTCGCACAGTGTTATTAATATTTTTTTTTGTACCGATTGGCTGTTGATGAATATCTGTAGCTAATTTACATGGATGACGTTTCTTGTAATCTCCATTATGGATCTGTCCATAATGTGTACGTTGTCTCTACGTCATGGGGACGTGGCCTCCTCGGTCGGCAGGGGCGGGTGTGAGTGGCGTGGGAACCATTTGACCCACAGAATGGACACCCTGAGTACGAGTACGCCTCAGGGCCTTTACAAAGAATGTAACTGTTGTCACCACCAATTACTGTTTCCGCAGTAACATGTACTTCACAATAGCTTCGAAAACTGGGTTGGTATAACCGACTTATTGGCTGTAGGTATCGTAATATTATCGTAGCTACCATCTTATGGTAAGTGGAACCATGTAACCCTTAGTGCTATGAAATGTTGGCGATAGCAACAGAAAGTACGTTTACTTAAGCGAATGTTTGTAGTTCGGACCGATTCCCTATTATTTTTAAAAAAAAATTATTGGAAAATGTGTACATTTTTTCATAACCTTATAACGAATATTTAAGTATATATGTGAAATTTTTTATCAAAAGATCTTTAATTAGATTTTTGTTTGAATATATAAATCTTTTAATTGAACCGTAATTTTTTTTTCTATATTCGAGGGCAGATCAATAATTCAGCGACTTTTCCAACTTCCGTCGTAGTTATATGAAATGCAACATTGCTCCCATCAAGTAGCATCTGTTAATAGACTACTCTCAAGTTTTGAGAGAGTTTCGTCATTTAGTTTGTGTTTAACAGCTGTTCAAAAAATACAACCTCGTGGATTTTGTTAAAAATGGAAAAAAGTCAGAGTTTCGAGTGCTCATTCAACATTAGTTTAATAATACATAGTGCACTTTATGCAACCGGTAAATGTCTCTGCTGAAATTGCACCATATCGTCGGTCTATGTTTTTATATATGTCATACGAGTATATCAACTCCAAACTTTTTCGAAGTTTTCAGAATATAAAAGTGCTACAGGGTATCACATGGTCGGCTACACAGCAATTATTCTTTTATTATAAAGTTATTGATCAATTAGCCTCAGAGATTTTCTTCCCTAAGATCGCTGCTGACATAGCTAAGAAGATTAGTTGGAGTATTTTTTCTCCTGCATCCCAAAAGTAGGCAATGCATCTTCCACTTTTACGATATGCAAAGTATGCTATGATCGTTAAAACTTCTGTTTTGAAAACTTGATTTGATTTATCTCCTCTTATTTGAGAGTTGGCTTATTTACGCTGAGCTCCCCTGTCTATTTCGAAGTTTATTATTTCACATCACGCGTTTTCCGCTTGGTTTTTATTAAACAAATAATTATAATAAATGACAATAATAAGGCTTTTTTAAATATCCATATATATTTTGTGTGTGTGTTTGTCTGAACTTTTTTTTCGTAATACATCCCCCAAAAACAACAAAGTTTTTTTTCCAACATCGAGGAAAAGATAAATGATTGCAAATTTTATTGCTTCCACCTCATGTTGCTCTTTTTCCTTTTTTTGTCGTTTCGTCTTTTTTTCTTGTTGGCTTTGCGTACAATAAACCACAATTTGTTTTTGGCTTTGGGTGGAAAAACGAGGAACTTTGCATACTTTTAGGTTTATCATCGTATTTATCATCTACGTTTTGTGGTGTTCCTCTGCTTGTTGTTGCTGTTGTATTTACATTAAAAATAATAACCGTGAAAATGTACACGTTTCACCATCATTTCTTTTTTTCGGTATGCCTTGCATTCTGTTTTTTTCCTTCGTTGTCTGAAATTTATTTCGCCGGCGTGGGGGCGATGGCTGAACTGCAAAACAAAAGACCAGCGTTCGTTGCCTTTAAGGAAGCATACAAATGGAGTCTGCATGGAAATGTAACTTTTCATGGCAACATCTGTGCTGAGCTCTTGGCTGTGTTATTTGTTGTTGTTAAAATCTCATAATGATAATTTATCATTTTCTTTTTTTTTTGTTTTTGCCGTCTAAGTGGCTGGCGTTTTGGGAGGCGTTAAAGTCTTGCAGAACTCAAAGTTTCCATTTAAGGATATTGTCGTCGATATCAATTGCTGGAGTTCGAACATCCGGAGTTTTAGAGTCGAGAGTTTCAGAAATGTGACCCGTATTGGGAACAAACGTAGACACAGGGAAAATCGTACACAGAGAGTTGGAAACAAACCGGTCCAAACTACAACTACCCGGTTAGATAAACATACTTTCTGTTGCAATCACCAACATTTAATGGTATAGATGGTTACATGGTTCAACTAACCATAAGATGTTAGCTACGATAATTTTGCGATTATTAAAGCCAATAAGTCGGTTATACCAACTGAATTCAGTAAATCTATTGGTTGCCACAACTGGTGGTCATGAACCCCAACCTATTATGAAGTACATGTCACTGTGGAAACAATAATTGGTGGTGACATCTGATACATTCTGATCAAATAAGAGGCACAGGGGGTCCGCCGGGAAGGTATACTACTTTGTTTTGCCGCCATTTTGGTAAACATTAGTTTTGACAGTTCATATTTGGCAGTCGTAAAGTAGAGACGTGGCAAATTTACTATGGAAAAATATTCAATAAACCAACGTGGTTTAATCGTTAAAACATTTTATCAAAATAATCATCGACTGTGACGATGAGAAAGTTACGTGAAATTTTTGGGAGGAACAACGTGTCAACAACTCGCACTAGTTATCGTGTAGTGAATGATTTAGAAAATGAGGGTCTGCAGCTGAAAGGCCCGCATTTGTGTGGCTAACGGAGGCAGACATTTATCTGATATTGTATTCCATACATACTTATAATTGCAGAAATTAAATAACACATTTATCAATATAAGATCTATTCTCTTTCATTTAATTAAAAATTATAAACAAACAAAGTAGTATACGTTTCCGGCGGACATCCTGTATATTTTTATTTTAAATTAAAAGAGTACAATTGCCCCGTTCGCCATCCTGGAAATACCCATATTCGACCTTCTATACCTCAATACTTAGTAGGGACATAAAAACTGTTACACACGTTTTATGGTGTAAAATAAAAAGTACTGAATGTTTTTGGACCAAATATTTTTTAATAGATTTATTGATGTATATTGTATCCAAAAAGAATCTACTTATTCGAAATGACCGCCTTTTTCCTTTACACACGCCTTAAGTCACCAATCGCCAATAGCTGCACGAACCTCTTCCATTGGAAAATTGGCCACAGCTCGAACCAAAGCAGTCTTAAGAGATCCAATGTTGGGGTATCTTTTGTGACAAACCTGGTCCTCTAAAACCGTCCACAATTTGTAATCCAATGGGTTCAAATCTGGACTACCTGAGGGCCACTCTTGAGAGGAAATGAACGCTGGCAAATTGTTGCGAAGCCAGGTCTGGGACGTTTTAGCCTTATGGGCCGGCGCAGAATCCTGCTGGAAAGTCCATGGCTGGTTTTGAAACAGGGAATTGTTATGAGGCTTCACAACAGCTTCCAAAACGGTTTCTTAATAAACTTTGGCCGATGTTTTGACTCATTGTTCGCAGAAATGCAGGTCAGTGACCCCATCGTAAGAGACACCCCACCAAACCATGATTTAAGCTGGGTGATGACCCTTTTCCACCCTTGGGATCAGTTCAGATGCTTGCTTAGATGACCGCGCATACAATCTATCATTTTGCTTGTTAAATTTTTCGTGAACGGTAAGAATTTTTTCATCGGTGAACAAAATTTTTTTGTGCAAGTTATCAGCGTGCTTTACCAAAAGACGTTTGCATTTTTCAATCCTATTTTTTTAAAGCTGCAGTCAATAAATGTCCAGTACGTCGTTTGAAAGCCCCAAGTCCCATGTCTTCTTTAATGATTCGACTCATGGACTTTTGCATGATATTCATCTCACGGGCCATGATTTTCTGTTTTCGGAGCGGATTTCTGTGATTTCTTGATTTAACGGCTTTGATGGCATGCGGTGTTCGAACAAAGCGTGGGCGGCCCGACCGGCGACGGTATTTTACATCTCCAGTCTCCTCAAACAGTTTTATGCATCGGTAGACGAACATGCGGCTAATCCCTAGTGGCCGGAGCGTTTTGAAAATATCGCCTTTTTTCATTTCACACTTGAAAGCGCTATTACAGCGATACGGTTCTCATTATCTGGCCACTCCATGCTGAAAGTTAAAACAATTTTAAAATCCCGTTACAGACTTACGCTATTGACGTTAGCTTTCAAAACCCATAAGACATTAACGGGGTATGTTCAGTTCTACTATTGAAATGGGTGTGTTCAATGTTGTAACAGTATTTATGTCCCTACTAAGTAAAGAAATAGAATAGAGCTCTTGAGTATTACAAATTTTTCATTATAAAAATAGATTAAGTTTAGATTAAACCCAAAATCTTTGAATGTTTTTTTAAATAACCTACAACATGTAGGGTATTCCATCTAGTGGTGTTTTTTCAGAACAAAAAAAATATAAAAATTCAAATCATGTGTGGAATCTTTACTGGTAATTTGAAAGGACATTTTATGGCATTTATTTTTTTAAAATAATTACCTTCAAATGTTGGCAACTGTATTATGAAAATGAGCGTTCGATGAGAAACGGGAAGATCCGCTGTTTTCGACCAACATGTTGTTCAGTGAGGAGGCCCATTTCTGACTCAACGGCAAAGTCAATAAACAGAGAAAACCAAGGTTTGGTGCGGTTCATACGCTGGTAGAACCATCGGCGCATATTTTTTCAAAAATGGTGATGGCCGGAACGTAACCGTGAATGGTGCTTGCTATAGCGCCATGATATCGATCTTTATAATACCTGAAATTGAAGCCCGTAATCTTGACGACACTTGGTTTGAACAGGACGGTGCCACCTGTCATACAGCTGCTCAAACAATGGATCTATTGAGAGGTCATTTCGAAAAGCAGCGAATTTCACATTTTGGACAGTTGAGTTGGCCGCCTAGACCGAGTGATATCGCACATTTAGACATTTTTCTTTGGGGTTACGTAAAGTACAAAGTCTATGCTGACAAACCGGCTACGATTCAGGTTTGGAAGTCAACATTACGCGTGTCATTAAAGCCATGCCGGTCGAAATGCTCGAACGAGTCATCTAAAATTGGACCCTCAGAATGGAAACCCTGAGGAGTAGTTGCGGTCAACATTTAAAGGAAATTATATTCAAAAAATAAATGCCATAAAATGTCCTTTCAAATTACCAATAAACTTTCCACACTTGATTTGAGTTTTCATATTTTTGTTGTTCTGAAAAAATACATCTGGATGGATCACCCTATTTTATATATCCGATTTGAACTATATAAACGTCGGTCCATTTAAAACACACGATGTTAGTTGAAAATAAAACAAAAATGTTTTTAAAGAATTATCTAAATATTTTTTTAACAACAAAAGTTTCTATGACAATTATGAGTGAAACAAAATATCGGCCAAATGCTCGATGGCATACCTTTATTTGATTACATTTTCAATTACATAATGGAGGTTCAATGTCGTTAATGTTCGGAATTATCTTATCCTTTAGCTCTTGAATTGTTCTTGGCTTATTGACGTACACTTTATTTCAAATCACTTGCTCGGCGGCCAGTTAGCATTGCAACGACATGAAAGCAATTGTTTCGTTGGCTGTGTGGCAAGTGCACTATCCTGTTGGAACCACATATTCTCTAGGTCCATATCCTCAATTTCTGGTTACAAGAAGTCCGTTATAATCTCGCGATAGCGAACACCTTTTACGAGTCGAGGTTGACGGCTCTTTTGCAACTCTATTGCGAACAACATAAATGATTTTCGCAAAATAAACAGGGCGAGTTCCTACAGACCCGGTCTGCTGAAACGTGAGCACAGTTCTCCCGATTCTGGACACATTTAGTCGATTTTCATAAGTCTTCAACAATCTTAACACGCTCAATTATGTACCTCTCCATGGGCAAATTTATCAAACACTTAAACAAAGAAATGTCAAAATAAGTTGGCCATAAGAACTTGACGTTACGGTGTGACTCCCAATTAACATCGTGCATTATGGTTGGACCACCCTTTAGTTTCAATCGAATCTCAACTAGTTTTTCTCTATGTGCCCATAAGGAGTACCATGTTATTTGTTAATTGAAAGTTCTACCGTGCCGGTGTTAAATCTAGTGCCAGTTTTAATGGGATACAAAAACGTTTTAGATTTTACTGATTCGTAATGACTGGTTTCGTTTCACTTCAACTTCAAAATTAATATTTTATCTTAACAAAATTGTCTGTCAGTTTTTACTGCTACGTATGATATTTGTTATTAACCCCTTTCGAATTTGTCGAGTTGTTAGCATCCAGCCTAATACGAATAATAATTCAATTAGAATTTTGTGCAAATTGCATTTGCTGCATTTCCATTAACTCGGCACAAAATCCCCCAATCCCCCGCACAATTCGCCCACTGCAAATTGAATTGTTCAGATACACTCACACATACACATATTTCTATCTGAATGATAATAATGAAAATTTCACTTATGACCATGAAAGAACAACTTTACAGAAATAACATTAGACAAGGGCAACAGAGTCACATTCGTACCCCCACCCAAGCAGGGACAAGGCCAAGTAACGCTTTCCCCAGCCAGCCGTGGTGACCGACCGACCACTCAATCAGGCTAACAGAGAGACCGGCAGACAGACATTTGGAAACGGCAATTGATTGATCTTTGGATTTGAGATAAAATGGCAGGACTAATGTTTGTCGATAGACAGGCCACGCCACTCCACCACTGCGTCCAGCCAGTTCAGTCCAAACAAATGAAGTTATCAGTCGACCAGAAATCCATCAAGCAGAAGAATTCAATTATGGCCCAAGGTATGAGTGCCCCAGTGAGTGAGACAACATTTGCCACCGATGACGTACGGCGGCCGGGTAAGAGTTGGTAAGAGGAGGCGGCGACAATGGAAAAACAAAACCTCGCTCAAAAACGGAAATGTTGATGAGTTGTCTAACAACGGCTACAAAACAAGTGTGAGCGTGTGTGTGTGTTAACTTAATTTCCGTTTGAGCCAAACGGAAGTGGTCTTTCTATTGTCGGCTGTGTTTTGTTCCTTTTTTCCGTTACATTTAGGATTTTAGCAAATTAATATTTTTCTTTGTGGAATTCTAGGAATATCCAAAAAAAAAGCATTGACCCTTTTTGTCTGCTAGGTTTTTTTCTCTGCGTTGTTGCTTTTTATTTTAATAATTTTAATTTCGTTTGTATTAATAAAAAATAAATTTGATTGATGATTTCTTCTTTTTTATCATTCTAGAAGCGGGGGATTGAAAAGCATTGGCGAATATGATGGAGGATAATGCAAAAGGTTCCTCTGAAATCTACACTGACACACCCGCCCACACACACACATTTGACCATTTTGTGGATGATAAATGATGATGGATATGAGGTGCGTATTTGAATATAACTTTGTTTTTTCTCATAATTATATTTTTAAAATATTTTTGCAGTTTTTATACGTCTTGTTCGGATGAGTAAATTGGAATTCAATTATAAAACGGAACTTTGTGCCCAATGGAAATGGTGGTAAGTAACAATATAATTGCAAATACAGTGGACTCTGGATAAAACGAAAACTTGATTTAACGATATGACAAGCGGGCACACATTTTCTCTGTGTAGGGTGGATAACGAAAAAATTTTTTGTTAGAACCCGTTTTCATGAACAAGTTCAGAAATTTAGTATTAAAAAATAAAAAAAAATATCTCCGCTTAACAACCAGAAAGCGGGTCAACGAAAATAAGAGGGACAGATTTGCCAAAGCTGTTTAAATAAGCGCACACAGAGAAAAAAACAACTTCAGAAATTCCGTTGCCAAAGAGGAATTTCCGTTGCCATCACGGAATGTTTTCAATCGTAATAAATATTCGGTTCGACGTACCACTAGATGGTAAATTTGATCAACGTATGGTGCACACAACCTATAGATCAATCATACCAATGAAATATGGAAAAAATTTCAGTTTATACAACTTGTGATTGAGGCCACAAATAGTTATGAAGAAAATTAATTGTTGCAACCAATTTTTAGTGTTGATAGCAAATAATTTACTTTAACTTAATAATGAGTCATTTGTTTGCAATGTTTTTTTTAGTTCAAATGTAGATTTTATTAAAAAAATATTTATATATTATTAACTATAAGCCGATCGGAATGAAATACGCATAGTCGGTAATGTAAAGGGCGATTTTTCAGCATGTGGTTTTCAAGAATAAATAAAATGCATGTAATTAAATGTAATGGCCAAGAATTTAGCTTTATTATAAAGATAGGGGTTTGCCACTATGTTTTAAAAATGATTTCCGGCAAGTGGCCAGAAGTCTTTTTAGCAGTAAAGGCTCCATAATATTATAAATATGCTTTATGAAACCAAAAATAAAAAGAATTACCATAACAACCCCTTTTTGGATATGATAAAATAGTGTAGTAATCAGCACTAATAATTGGCTGCAACAACAAATTACGAACAAAACCGTTGTTTGCCACAGCCACCAGTTGACTAATTTTTTTTTACAGATTCGTTGATATGACCTACCATCTTGTGGTATGTCAAACGGAATATCCATTACGAATATAAACATTTGGTGATTGCAACCAAAATTCTTCTTTTGCAATGGAATTATTGTCGTTCCAACCTGTGTTGGAACTACGATTTCGGGCAAGTGGCCGCCGCTGCTGCCACGAAGTAATTCCAGCCGAGAGGCCCAACTTTCGACCACTTTTTGCAGCATTTGGGGCCGTATCTCAGCAATAACTTGCCGAACATTCTCTTTCAAGACGTCAATCGTGTCGGGCTTGTTTGCGTTGACAAGCGACTTTACCTAACTCCACAATAATAGTCCAGCGGTATTAAATCGCACGATCTTGGAGGCCATGCCACAGGCCCACGACCCGAGATAATGTGCTCATCAAAAGTTTCCTTCAATAAATTGATTGTTTCGTTGGCTGTATGGCATGTAGCGCAGTCTTGTTGGCACCAAAGGTCGCCCATGTCAACATCCTCCAATTCGGCACGAAAAAGTCATTGATCATGGCTTTATAGCGTTTTCCTTTGACTGTACATCTACACGCAGAGAAAAGATATGGTTACACTATGGTCACCGCAACAATAGTATGTTCTCTACAATAAAAGCATGTTCGTCGCAACCATAGTATTGTTTTATGAATTTCATTTTGACAACAGTATGATTGTGACAATATTACTATTGTTAAAATATAACAATAGTATAAGTATCAAATTTAGAAATGAAAATATGGTTGTAGCAACAATATAAACATGGTTGGTGCAACAAAACAATTGTTGTTTAAAATTTACGTTAACAATAATTTGATTACGGCAATAATACAGTATGGTTGAGACTATGAACATAACAAAACAGGTTTTATGGAGCATACATGTATGTGTGTGCGTATGTTTTTTTCTGATATACAAAAAAACCACATACACACGATACAGTGAATGGTTGCTGTCCATTAAAAAAAACAACAACAATCGGAAGGTAGTTCGAGGGATTTTTATTGTGTTTACTTTGTTCGGTGAAATACTCTAATACCGACTGGTTCTCGTTTATTTAAAATCTGCCTGCACTTAAGTATAAAGCCATTGATCATGATTTAATCACATTCGTTACTTGGTGTCTAAGGATGGTGAAGTAGCAATCACCCCTGCTGGCAACTAAAAGTATTTTTGACCGTTGGAATATATATTTTTGTTTCTTAAATGATATGTTCAATAAAAACATGGCCTCAAACCTGGCTATGAACTAATAGTAATGCAATTTAAAATAACATACTTAATTAAAATCTCTATTTTTGAATAACAACAATAACCAATCCTAATAAATATTTTTGGGGATCATAGCATGGTTGAGCGTGATTCATACTATGGTTGTGAGGATCATACTATGGTTATATGAGAAACATACTATGGTTGTGAAGATCATTATATGGTTGTGGAGATAATAGTATGGTTGAGTGTGAATCATACTATTGTTGTAAGGATCATAGTATGGTTGTGAGTGAATCATACTATGGTTGTGGGGATCATAGTATGGTTATGTGTGAATCATACTATTGTTGTAAGTATCATAATATTGTTGTGTCACAACCATATACCCAACAATAGTATGATCCTCTTCGAATATTGTCACCCCAACCATACTTTTTTTCTGCGTGTATGGCTGGCTTCATTTTTAAAAAAATATGGACCAATGATTCCCTATGCCCATAAAGCACACCAAACACTGCCTTTTTGAGGATGTACCGGCGTCTCAACAATGGCTTGTGGATTTTCATAACTCCAAATTCTGCTTATTAACGTACCCATTCAACCAAAATGAGCTTCATCGCAGAACAAAATTTCTTGCAAAAAGCAGGATCACCGGCCATCTTGTTTTAAGCCCGTTAACCACTATTTGCAAACGTTGTTGCGGAGTAAGTCTATTCATTATGAAATGGTAAACCAAACTAAGCATATTTCAAGTGACTGCTGTCAAAAAGACCAACTCCGAAAAAGTGTGGCCAGATTAAAAGCCACACGTCTATAAAAACACCCTTGATTATAAGTTAGTTTCATGACAAATGTTTGTAACCACCCAAAATATATGAGCTAGACCCATTTTAAAATGTACCGATCTTATTCGATTTTTGAATTCCGTCCGTCTTTTGTCAATCTAAAGCTTAAAATCAAACGACATTTGGCAAAATCTTACGACATTTGGCAAAATTAAGTTCCTTGGTCCAGGTAGGACACTATTAAAGTTGAAAAAAAATCGGTTCAGACTTAGACATATATGTTTAACTGATTTTCTGTCCTTAGTTCTAGTAGCTACTTATACATATGTCATTCGATCATGATGAAGTTTGGCACAGTTCATTACAATCGGTCAGTTGATATCTCAGATAAAAATAGGTCGTATTAAACCACGTTTTGATATACGTAGCTTTTGTATTGCTCAAGAACACACATACGTGGACATATCAACAACTCCGTGATTTTCCAATTCCCTCGTAGTTATGTAAAAAACAAAACTACTCCCATCAAGTATCATCTGTTAATAGACTACTGTTAAATTTTGAGAGAGTTCCGTCATTTATTTTGTGTTTAACAGCTGTTCAAAACAAACAAACTCGCGGATATTGTTAAAACTGGAAAATGGGTAGTGAATTGCGAGTGTTCATTAAACATTATTTTATGCGGAAAAAACCGGCAATCAAACCAAGGGAAAGTTTGATAAATACAATGGGGTATCTGTACCATCGATTTCAATGGTAAAAAAGTAGTTAACTGACATTCGTTGTGGTCGCACAAGTACAAATGACGCTGAATGGCCAATTGAGGTCAATATACCTGAAAATGTCGAAAAATCCACGATATGGTGTTGGCCGATCGAAGAGTAAAAGTGAGTGAGATTGTTTATGCCATACGCATTTCATATGGCAGAGTGTATTCGATTTTACATGATCAGTTGGGTTTAAAAAAAACTGTCTGCAAGATAGCTGCCGCGTTTGCTCTCAATTAACCATAAACGTAATCGTGTTGCAACTTCAAAGATTGTTTGAATTTTGTGTGTAACTGTGGATGAAACATGGATCCATTACAACACTCCGGAGACCCAGCAGCAGTTTAAACAATGGGGTTGGTGGTTTTGGGATGCACGCGGTATAACCCACATCGATTACCTTCAAAGGGGAAAAAATAAATGGCGAATTTATAATGCCAACTTATTGGACCGATTGAACGAGGATTTAAAAAAAGGACACCATATGGCCAAAAAGAAAGTTTTTTTTCATCAAGATAATGCATACGTGAAACGATAAAATTATTGAACAAACAAATGCCTATTTCATGGACCTCGAAAAATCCTATTTTTTGAAAGGGATACAAGAATTGAAGAAACGTTGGACTAAGGGAGGTTATGTTGAAAAATATTTTTACGTTTTATTTGAAAAGTCACGAAATTGTTGGTACGAGGGTTGCTATATATATTTCTGGCCTAGGCAACACAAAGTGTTACCTGGCGCCATCTGACATTTCCATTGGAAAGTTTTTAGCATAAGCGTACTCAGAACGTTTTGACGTACGACCATCACTTGTGTTGTTTACAGTGACATGAAAAAATCAATTTGGCAAAAAAATGGAATTCACTCGTGAACATTTTCGTGCGATCATTTTCACAACTTTCGACGTGGATTATCACGACAAGAGTGCATCGATGAACTTAAATCTTTGTATGGCGATGAAGCACCATCCTATAGCACCGTGAAAAACTGAATTCAATCGTGGCCGACGCTCGCTCAAAGACGAAAGTCGTGAAGGTCGTCCAAAAACGGCCGTTGTGAAAGAGAACATTGATGCCGTGCGTGAACTGATAATGCAAGATCGTAATGCGACATACCGTGAGGTAGAGGCATCCTTGGGCATTTCCCCCACCAACATACATTCGATATTGCATGAACGCCTGGTCGTACAAAAGGTTTGTTCTCGTTGGATCCCGCACAATTTGACAATCGCTCGAAAAAAGGCTTGTGTCGATTGGTGCAAAGAAATTTTGAAAAAATACGATCGCGGTGCTTTAAAAGACGTTTATAAGATCTTCACAGGTGACGAATCATTTTTTTCGGAAAAACTGGTCATGTGGCGACTTTTCCGCTTGAGCAACGTAGGACGGTCAATTCTGAGTGGTACAACAAAATTTGTTTGTCTGAAGTCTTCGGAGAAATTCGAAAGACGAATCGCTGTGCACCATGACAATGTGGACTCTCACACATCGGCTCAAACCAGCGCCTTTGCGTGGTCGACGATTTTCGTCGCCAGAAGATGCTGTTGAAGCGTTCAAAAACCATGTTTTGGAGGTGTCTCAATCGGAGTGAAAAAAGTGCTTCGACAATTGGTTTGAGCGCATGCAAAAGTGTATAAATCATGCTGAAGAATACTTTGAAAGACAATGAAACCATTTTTGATGATAAATGTTCGCATTTTCATTATTAGGTCAGAAGTATTATAGCAGCCCTCGTATGGCTAGTTTGTTGTGAACATTTGAAGTAAAAGTATGAAGAAAAAAAGTTTTTTAACCGGGTCAGCTTAAGTTCGCTTAATTTCTTTGAATACTTTCTTTAATAACTGTCTTTTTTATAAAATATATATTTTTTTGGCGTGTATTGCTGCTCTATGAAAAATGTTATGGTTAATTCATAGTCAGATTTGAGACCATGTTTCTTTTGAACATTATGTTCAAAGATGTACTAAAAAGTTATTTAATTGCAAGCAGGTGTTGTTGTAGCAGCAACTGTGTGCGGGGGTGACAGCCCTTGACCGAAGAATTGGTCCAACGGGTCAAACCGGTACATAGAACCGGCTGTCGCAAGCAGGGCTGACTGCAGTTTTAGTGAATGTCATCGTCAGACACTTACAAGTCTTTTCGACTTCATTTTAAATAACTTTTTAGTTTATCTTTGATCTAAATGTTTAAAAGAAACAAGGTCTTAAATTGAAAATCTTTAAAACTAAACGACTTTAGCTTAATACGTATAACGATTTAAAATGATTGTCCTAACGGCGTTTTAAGTAGATTTTTTCGCTTGCCATATAAAATACGCCTATTATTCCTCCGATCATGGCCAATACTAATATTTTGGGTGCTTTTGTCGTTTCTTTCCCTATTTGAATTCAAATCGGTTCGAAAATTATAAAACTGAAGCTCGAAATTTAAAAAAAAAAATCATCTAGTTTGATACCAGGGAGAAATAATTAGTTTAAAATTTTCCTCAATATTCTGATATACTAACGGTGAGGAGTGAATGTTTTTGAAACATCCACTCTCGAAATAGGAAAGTAATATCTGAATGTCATTGCACCTAACATGGGGAGGCTAGAAAAAATCCATAGAAGTATTTTGGCTTATAATTTTATTTTTATTCTCTTAACAAAAAGGATTATAAACAGAATGATTAATGTCCACTTTAGATCTGCACCTAAAAACATGCCTATGACGTCTTCGTGCCTTTGTCGACGTCCTCACTTTTATTGTCAAATATAAATTGCCTAATTTTAGACTTATATTCTAATTCTGTAAGAATTGCCTATTTTAAGGCACAATATTTATAATTACAAAATTTACTCTCGCACATAGCAGCCCTTAACAACAAACAGCACATTTTAATAATTTATGCTGAAATAAAAAATAATAAAAATTAAAATGGAAAATAACAAGAGCAAGACAAGACACGCTCATGCGGAACAAGTAGAATCTCAGGTGTATTTACTGAAAACGAAATCATCAAAGTACAAGTAACGCAACGCAAAGCAAAGACCCACGCAAAGCGTCACTGAAATGGCACCAACAGAGGATGGAAGGGCGGACGTATGGACGGGCAGACCGATAGACACATGTCTACCGGCATTATGTTAACAGCGGCGAACGCAAAAATTTTAATATGCGTAAATAATACTTACAGCTGTAACAAAGTAATATTAGACGCACAGAAGTACACGAGTACACGCTTGAGTATGTGTCGGATGCTGTCTGTCGGTCGTGCATACAGTGTTGACTCCATAAATTATGACAAGGTCTTTGAAAATAGTCTTTTTAAAGCAATTCACGCTAGAGTCAAATGCTCCTCCACAGGTTTTATTGTCGGCTATAAAAAATATACGAGGGCGACCGCAAAACTAACTGGCCTGGCACATTTTCTGTTTTACTAGCAACTTTTTTGTTTTGTTTTTTAAAAGCAATCTTTTATAAGCCATCTGTCAAAATTTCCGAAATATTTAATGATTATTTTCTTTGTTACAGGTGATTGAAGTAAACAAGTTTTATAATTTTTGAAAAATGGAAAATAAAGAGTTTCGTGCGGTAATTAAACACTTTTATATGAAAGGTTATACGCCACAATTAATAATAATGCACCATCATACTTCACCGTGAAATCCTGGGTTCAACAATTTAAAATGGGTCGTTCAGGTACAGAAGATGAACAACGCTCTGGAAGACCGAAAACTGCTACTACTATTGAAAACATTAGAAAAATATTTAATGAAGTGACTAAAGATAGACGAATAAAGCTCAGAGAACTTGCTGATATTGTTAAAATACACGAAAAACAAGTTTGGAGTATTTTACATTATGAACTCCACATGAAAAAACTATACGCAAGATGGGTGCCGCGTTTGTTGACTTTGCCCCAAAAAATCGTCCGTTGGACCAATTCCGAGGAGCTCTTAGCGATTTATCTGCGTAATCCAATAGAGTTCTTGCGCCGATTCATAACTGTTGATGAAACATGGATCCATCACTGCATCCAAGAATGCAAAGAACAGTCAAAACAATGGATAGAAGCTGGTAAAAGTGGTCCCAAGAAGGCGAAAACTGTTAAGGCAGCAGGAAAAGTAATGGCCACAGTATTTTGGGATGCAAGGGGTATAATATTTGATTATCTTGAGAAAGGAAAAACTATAAATAGTGAATATTATTGTGCATTATTGGATCGGTTGAGTGAAGAAATCAAGATAAAACGACCGCATTTAGAAAAAAAAAGTTCTTTTTCATCAAGATAATACTCCTTCACACACTGCATTTTCAACTCAACAAAAACTAACCGAATTCCGATTTGAAATTGCTCCGCACCGACCATATAGTCCAGATTTAGCTCCTTCTGATTATTTCTTGTTTCCAAATTTAAAAAAATTTCTCGGTGGCAAAAAATGTTCGTCCAATAGCGAGGTTATTGCTGAAACTGAAGCATATTTTGAAGGTCTTGAAAAATCTTATTTTTCGGATGGAATTAAAAAACTTGAAAAACGTTTGATGAGGTGCATTGAGTTGGAAGGAGATTATGTTGAAAAGTAAATAATAATAATTACAAAAAACGGTTCTTTTTATGTTAGGCTAGTTACTTTTGCGGTCGCCCTCGTATATTTTTTTACTTCCTCAGTCGCATATATTGGTAACACAACGTCTCGCAAGGAAGCCTTAATCCTCTGGGTCGGTTTTCGGTATAAAATTTCAATCAGTGCTATCAGTGAAAAGATTTCCGGATTTCACGAAACTTATTTTTGCGCTATTATCCTTTTACAACTGGCTGAAATACATTGATCCTGCTTGGATTTTGCAGAGATATGCGTGTATGCGTTATAAGGCAAAAAGCCTCATCATATGTTGGAGGCTATACAAAGAGCAAAGATATTTTCTGATCATAATAAGCCATCCGACATCAATTCCGGATTGACCCGAACCAACAATTCTTCGACCAAGGGATGTCACCCCAGCAATGTGTGCCGCGTTCAACAACACCAACGATTTATTTATAGGCTACACAAATTAAAATCCAAACTTATCGCTTCCCAGGCGGCAAAGTTTAAAGATGGTGCAATTGAGCCATACAGGACATTATTGTGACCCTTTGTCATCTGTCATAATTCAATGACCGCTTACTGTTGCCTGGCCTGTACGCTGAGTGTATGCATCATCATGTAATAAAATTATGAATTTCACCTACAACAACAGCAACGTCAACGGCGACAACAACCAAAAGTGAATTATAATGAAACAACAAAAAGATTGCGAAAGCGTTGAAAGGAATTTATTAAAAATTCAAGTGTCACCAACGGCAGAGGATGAGTAAGGAGGCCGACATGAAGATGTGATGACAACGCCAACGAGCTTTACACACTCGAAAAATGCGACGGCACAAATGTAATGAGATCTAGTATTTTGTGGATACTCTGACGAGGCTTGTTCAAGAAAGAGCATCATGTGAATCCTTGTGTTCCTTTTGTTGTCGAGTTGCTGTTCTTGTTTTTATGATGCCAAACAGAAGGAAAAACAAAAATGTAGCTGAGCTCATTCGCTAGTTGTAAGGGAAAATTTAGCCAAGCACCGAGCGAGACAAACCTGCCGAACACCGACAATTTGTGCTTGTCTTTTTATGACAATGGAAATGATTTTCTGCATAATTTATTCGAATGATTATTACAAACGAACCTTTTTACGAAATTACCTTTTCCCCGTGCGCACAAACACACACTCATGCATTCGCAGTCCTTGGCAGTCTGCGTCCAACACCATCACCCCCACCATGCACTCCCTGGAACTTAAGTCAGTCATTCATTCATTCTTCAAACGTCACATTTCAAATGGGACAGTTAAAGCACAGTGGAAGTTGTACAAAGTGCCACACTTGTGGCATTATTACAACCTCTTCCACTCGTAAATGACTCTGTCGTCTTCTTAGCCTCCCCTACCCCATCTCCGTTAGAGGAAGTTTAGGTTAGCGCCTGTACTGCCACTGCCTTCGGTTTCAGGACATTTCACTTTTCTGCTTGCAATTAAATGCGATTCCCAGTATAAACTTAAGTACTTGTCAAATGTCTACACTCTATGATTATGACGAAGATGATGACGGTTTTGATGTTCATTCTACGTTTCCTGCTGCCTGCTGCTGTTCCTAGCAGGCTAATGATGAAAGTAAACATTTTGAGGAAATCTTATTTTGGAAATATTTTAAAATTACACCAATACAAGAAGTCGTGTAAAAGAAACAGTTTGAGAATTGCCTACCCAGGAAAAGATTTGTCATCTTGAATCGATTAAACAGTTTTACGACTAGTCCAAGATTTTAGGTTTGAGCCTTTGAAATGAAACAAAAACAAGTTAAAGCGTCAGTAAGATTAATTAGGCCGAATTTAATATACCCTTTACAGTTGGGCAAATACAAAAAAGTAGGGAGATCATTTAACTTAAAGTAGTGCAACTTATGTTCCAGAATTGGTAAATTGTGGACAATGGTCAAATCGCTCTCTATCTCTGAAAGGAAAGATGATCGGAAAGCCTTTACGTTCAGTGACAGAAACAGTGCGCGAGTTATTTTAACTGGCTTATTATTGAGTACGCGATAAGAAGAGTTTTGTGCCATATCCGCGGTCTCCAAGTCGAAGATTCACCACCCCAATTTACCATTGGCGAAGTTGCCCATGTCATCCACAGCGAAAAAGTCATCAAAGGCGGTGGGTCCGGACGGAATCTTAACGCTGATGTTGAAGCACTTGGATACCCCGGAAGTAGAGTACATGCCCACAGTGCACAATCTTTTATTAGCTACTCACTTAGTCCCCATTTACACAAGACAACTTTACTTGCGTCAATTTTTATGATTCCCTTTTGAACTTGCCAACTCGGTTACGGCAATTTTTGTTTTCATTTTTGCCTTTTCTGACATTCTGTGATTTATTTGTTCGGATTTTGTGTAAAAATTACTAAAACGATCTGCAGCCAACTTCACACTACGAAAAACACAAAAGCAAATGACAGTTTTTTCTTTTTTCATTCCCCTTACCTCTCTCTCCTACAAACTAAGAGTTGCCTCGTGTAAATGGGACTTGGGCAAATATATAATTAAAATAGGCGAAAGAATTTGAAGGCCATCATCAACGAAGCAGCCGCTCGCCATATTCCTGTTGGTCGAATACCCGAGACACGACTAAATTTCCCAGCAGAGGCAGCGGGACTCGCTGATGAGCATGATTACGAGGGCGGTTCGGAAACTTCTTAGCCTAGCACAAGAAGCGCGGTATAAACAGAAAAAGTGTTTGTTAAGTGTTTTGGAAACTTCCATCTCTGCTATGAACACATGTTAAATTATGTTTCGATCTGGCAACTCCTTCATATAGAAACAGGTGTTCACAAAAGACGCATCCGCGATTTTTTTACAATGGAAAAGTTAGAAATGCGTGGTGTCATTAAATATTTACATAAAAAAGGTTTATCGGGACAAGAAGTTCATAATGATATGGTGAATGTGTTAGGTGAAAGTGCTCCTTCATATGCAACAGTAAAAAATTGGGTTGCTGAATTTAAACGTGGTCGTACAAGCATTGAAGATGAACCACGTAGTGGACGTCCAAAAACAGCAAAAACAACAGAAATTGTAGCCAAAGTGCATGATATGGTATTAAATGATCGACGAATAAAAGTGCGTGAAATAGCTAATATCATGGGCATCTCAAATGATCGAGTCCATTTAATTTGCATGAAGAACTACAGATGAAAAAGCTTTCTGCAAGATGGGTGCCGGACTTGTTAACAGTCGACCAAAAACGCATAAGAATGAACATTTCTCAAGCTTGTTTGGATCGTTTTTAGCGAAATTAAATGGATTTTAAGCGTCGTTTCATAACTGTCGATGAGACATGGATCCACCACTATACTCCAGAGACAAAAGAACAATCCAAACAATGGACTGAAGCTGGAGGAAGTGCCCCAAAGAAGGCAAAAATAAGTCAATCGGCTGGTAAGGTTATGGCAACGGTTTTTTGGGACTTCAAAGGTATTTTATTGATTGACTATCTGCAAAAGGGTAAAACCATAAATTCAAAGTACTATTGCAACCTTTTAGATCAATTAAATGTACAAATTCGAAAAAAACATCCTGGCTTACAACACAAAAAAATAATTTTTCATCAAGACAACGCACCAGCGCACAAGAGTGTTTTAACAATGGCTAAAATCAACGGATTAAAGTACGAGTTGCTTGACCACCCACCTTATTCTCCTGATTTAGCTCCCAGTGACTTTTACCTGTTCCCAAATCTAAAAAAAATCCTTGCTGGCAAGCGTTTTACCTCAAATGAAGATTCAATTACAGTTGTAAACCACTATTTTGAAGACCTTGAGGAAAACTATTTTAATCAAGGGATAGAATTGCTAGATAAGCGTTGGACTAAGTGTATTGAAGTTTCAGGAGATTATATTGAAAAATAAAAATATTTTTGAAAAACTAACTTTTCTCTTTCATTGATAGGCTAAGAACTTTCCGAACCGCCCTCGTACAACCCTGAACTTACAAAGAACTTATCTCATGAACTGATAGGAATATTACGATGATATTTGGATTATATGTCATGAAACGAAACACACCCAGGATGCAATTAAAAATTGCATTTAAGGCCAAAGTTATACAACGACCGTTACACAATTTTAACAGAATAAAACTAATGAGTAGCAATTGAAGAAACCGTAGTTGGTAAATGTAATATTGGTGATGAAAAGAACACACCTTGTTGGTAAAGAGGCCGGCGCCGCGCCCCCTTGATAAAATATTGGACCGGAATTAGAAGGGTATAAAAAGCTTCTTCCCGGCCGAACGAAGTTTGTCCTCTTCATACATTTTCGTTATTGCTATATTTTAGAAAGTGGTAAAATTACTAAAATATGTCGCAGAGCCAGCAAAAAATGTAGAATTTCCAGCTTAGCCACAAACGATTCAGGTTTTGAAAGCCAACATTACGCGTGTCATTAAAGCCATACCGGTCGAAATGCTCGAACGAGTCTTCAAAAATTAGACCCTCAGAATGAAAACCCTGAGGCGTAGTTACGGCCAACATTTGAAGAAAATTATATTCATAAAAATGTCCTTTCGAATGAACAATAAAGATTCCACACTTGATTTGAATTTTGTATTTTTTTATTTAGAAAAAATATTTCAGTGTGTCCGTTAAAAGCACGATAGTAATCAAACTAATGAGCCTTGGATCTTAAAATTTAGCATACGAGATGATGTGTCATAAGCTGTTTGGGATTGTAAATGGGAAAATCGGTCAGGAGGAAAAAAATTTCAGTTGTTTTTCAATATTTGCCTAACATTTCATATTTTTGTGGACGGAAAATCATTTAAATGGGCACGGTAAAAAGAGCATAGTTGCTGCATATTTTGGCTCATGTGGCCAAAAAAACAACGAATCTAATGGATTTATTTGGCTGAAATAAGGGCCGGGCGCATGGGCCGAAGGAGCCTAAAAACAATGGTAATTTTTCTCTTTTTAGTAGCGAAACGACGGCGAAGATTGCATAAAGTTAGGCCTAGTCAAATATAGCTTCGTTTTTATTTGTTTTTTGTTATACTTGAACAGTTTGTTATTATGCTTCGAGACCTTTGTTGTTTCTTTTCAGAATCAACGTAAAAATTAGAAAAAATTAAAAATTATTTTGCTTTTGTTGCCAGCCACATTTAATACCTTAACAGCAGTCACATTTAAATTAATGAGAATTACACTTTGCGTATAATCTTCGAATTGTGCGCAGTGCAATCACAATATCATTTCCATATTTTTTATACAGCGATGTTAGCCAACAGTCTGTGGTCACAACACAACAGCTTAAATATATTCGATGGGTGGTTTCAAGAAGACGCCGCTTTATGTCATAAATACGTTTTTTAGGTGTCCAGTGACTTGTGCCTAAGAATAAAGCCTTTCAGCTTGGCCAGACCGGCAGGCTTTCAAATCAGTGAATGTTTGGGCCGATACATTCCAAATTCTCTAGGGTTTGTAAAAGATTTCTTATAGGTTCAATTGATTCTGAATCAGATGTCAAATGTGGTTCTAGAGCGGCAGGGAGATTTAGGGGGATTTAGAAAAACGTCACCAGTTGATTCAATTTAACGATTCGTTGTCCTATCTTAATACAATTTGCAAAGTGTAAGTTTTTTGACAACGGCTGTTGAAAAATCGGTTAAAAACTTACATAGCTCCCACACAAATATTCAACCGATTTTATGTCTTTAGCTGCAGAAGCCATGTAATACATCCAATATTGATGAAATATGGCACAGTTCATTACGATCGAACCATAAACAGCTCAGTTAAAAATAAGTTACACCGGTCCACGTTTTAATATAGCCACAGTGCACGATTAACAAACTACCAATCATAGACCGCTGTGTCATATAGGGTTATTTTTGAAATAGTCCCCGTACAAATTGTACATGGACTTAAACATGGCTTTAATATATCTCTAAAATGTTCCCATTAAGCTAAAAGTAAAATTATTTTGCAGTTTGGCTAAAATTTGGTGACGGTTCCTATGTCCGAAAATCTAATCCATTTTAACTTGGACATATGAGTACAAAACACAATGCAAGTTTCACACAAATTCTAATATGGCCTTATATATATTTACCATCTGGGTAACTTTAGAGCACAATTACTTCACTTCTGACTCGAAAATATTTTTAAATTTTAGCAAAAGGCTACAAACGGAATGTCGGTTAATCCCAGTTTGTAACTTAAAAAATCCCCACAGTCTGGGTTTTCCAATGATTGTTTTGAAAAAAAATGCAGTTTTTCTGAAAGCCCTGGTTATTTTAGGACATTCTACATCTAGTATTGCTAGATGGCCAAAAATATACAAACAAACAGAAAAATAAATAGGAACAAAAGTTTAAAGGATTTCCATTCATACAGCCTATTGGAACGGATTAAAAAACTGTCCAAGTCAAAATAAAAAATATATTTCGGAAAGGCAATTAAAATAAATTCTGTAAATGCAGTACTCGTAGACCATTAGCATTAGTTTTATCGAAAGAACGCATTTTTGTAGCTCACCTGGTTAGCCACAACAACCCCATTTACCTTAGCCTACATTAACACGCCGAACCTCGAAGCAATCGATTCGAATTCAAAACCGTTACCAAATATTTGACTGGGTTGTGTGTCCCTCAACTTTGAGCACTATTCCTTTTGCATCTGCGTCTTGTTGAATGTGTCTGAGTAGGCTTTTCCACTGATCCCTGCTGCGCTTTTCTTGTCGCAGTTTATGTCAAGTCCCCAGTGACGGTAGATTTGCTGTACGCATTGGAGTCGATACGCGTGCTTGTGAAATGTCTCGCTGTCATAAACCGTGGCGGAAAGTAAATGAACGTGTGTGTGTGTGTGCAGGAGTATGAATGTCCTGTCGTGCCATGCCGTTTACTTTGCCAATTTCATGATTACAATTACCTACAATTGCATATGCATATTTCAGTAGTTGAATCTTAAATTTAGCGCCATAAACATTACTTTTAGCTGACTTTATTGTTTTGATGCTATAAGTGGGTTGTTTGTGAAAAATTCAGTGGAAGGGGAAATCTCAAAGTATTCGAAGCCTTGTTTTCTTGGAGGATTTGATTGGCTGTACGAATTTCGTATAGATTAATTATATCGAGTCCTTAACGCGAAAAAGACGTAAGCGCCACTCTCTATTTTAGAAAATTGTTCAACGCGCTGAAGCTTAAATATAAAAAAATTAATATTAATATTAACGAAAATATAGGAAATTCAGTTGTATCTGAATCCTCCAGATGGATTAGACAAAAAACCAAAAAAAACCTTTCCTGTCTTTTTGGCGCTTACGCCGTTTTCGCGGTTTGAACTCGATATGCAAGGTTGATTCATATACTTATTAGGGACATGAATACTGTTACTGAATGTTTTTGGACCAAATATTTTTTAATATATGTATTGAAGTATATTGTATCTAAAAATAATCTACTTATTCGAAATGTCACCTTTTTGCCTTTACGCACGCCTTAAGTCGCACTGGTCAATCGTCAATAGCTGCAGGAACCTCCCATTGGAGCCATTTGAAAATTAGCCACAGCTCGAACCAAAGCAGTCTTAAGAGATCCAATGTTGGGGTATCTTTTGTGACAAACCTTGTCCTCTAAAACCGTCCACAATTTGTAATCCAATGGGTTCAAATTTGGACTGCCTGAGGGCCATTCTTCAGAGGAAATGAACGCTGGCAAATTCTATCGAAGCCAGGCCTGGGACGTTTTAGCCTTATGGGCCGGCGCAGAGTCCTGCTGGAAAGTCCATGGCTGGTTTTGGAACATAGAATTGTTAAGAGGCTTCACAACAGCTTCCAAAACGGTTTCTTGGTAAACTTTGACCGATGTTTTGACTCCTTGTTCGCAGAAATGCAGGTCAATGGCCCCATCGTAAGAGACATCCAACCAAACCATGACTGAAGCTGGGTGATGACCCTTTTCCACCCTTGGGATCAGTTCAGATGCTTCCTTAGATGACCGCATTTTTCAATCCTATTTTTTGTTAAAGCTGCAGTCAATTAATGTCCGGTACGTCGTTTGAAAGCCCCAAGTCCCAAGTCTTTTTTAATGATTCGACTCATGGACTTTTTCATGATATTCATCTCACGGGACATGATTTTCTGTTTTCGGAGCGGATTTCTGTGAATTCTTGATTTAACGGCTTTGATGACATGCGGTGTACGAGCAGAGCGTGGGCGGCCCGACCGGTGGCGGTCTTTTACATATCCAGTCTCCCCAAACAGATTTATGAATTGGTAGACCAACATGCGGCTAGTGGCCGGAGCGTTTTGAAAATAACCCTTTTTTCATTTCACACTTGAAAATCGCTATTACAGCGATACGGTTCTCATTATTTGACCACTCCATGATGAAAGTTGAAACAATTTTAAAATCCAGTTACAGACTAACGCTATTGAAGTTAGCTTTCAAAACCCATATGACATTAACGGGGTATGTTCTGTTCTAAGTATATCTGGCCTAGGCAACATTAAGTGTTGCCTAATGAATTAAATCGTGGCCGACGCTAGCTCTACGACGAACGTCGTGAAGGCCGTGCGTGAACTGATAATGCAAGATCGTCCATGTGACATACCGTGAGATAGAGACATCCTTAGGCATTTCTTCCACCAGCATACATTCGTTATTGCTTGAACACTCGGCCGTAAAAAAAGTTTGTTCTCGTTAGATCCCGCACAGTTTGACAATCGCTCAAAAAAAGGCTCGTGTCGATTGGTGCAAAGACATTTTGAAAAAAAATGCGATCGCGGTGGTTCAAAAGACGTTTATAAGATCGTCACAGGTGGCGAATCATGGATCTATGTGTATGAGCCCGAAACAAAACAGCAATCGACCGTGTGGCTCTTCGAAGACGAGCCAAATCCAACGAAAGTTGTTCGTGGAAGAAGCAGATCGAAGCAATTGGTCGCCTGTTTCTTCGGCAAAACTGGTCATGTGGCGACTGTTCCGCTTGAGCAACGTAGGACGGTCAATTCTGAGTGGTACACCACAGTTTGTTTGCCTGAAGTCTTCGGTGAAATTAAAAAAACGAACAAAAGAAGACGTATCATTGTGCACCATGACAATGCGAGCTCTCACAAGTCGGCTCAAACCAGCGCCCTTTAGACCGGCCAAAACGTCAAATTGATGGGGAATCCGCCGTACAGCCCTAACTTGGCACCCAATGACTTCTTTTTATTCCCGCACATCAAGAAAATAATGTGTGGTTAACGATTTTCGTCGCCAGAAGATGCTGTGAAGCGTTCAAAAACCATGTTTTGGACGTGTCTCAATCGGAGTGGAAAAAGAGCTTCGACAATTGGTTTAAGTGCATGCAAATGTGTATAAATCATGCTGAAGAATACTTTGAAAAACAATAAAACCATTTTTGATGATAAATATTTGCATTTTCATTATTAGACCAAAAATATGTATAGCAGCCCTCGTATGTTCCAAATATCATCTTCACATCTCTAATGGTTCATAAGATATTATGTTTTTAAGTTCAGAGTTGTTGATTATTTCGTAAGGTTGACCCAGTCCATGTGTGGGTAACATTTTTACCACTCGACCGAGCTGGTCCATTTTAAATATCAACCGTTTTAGTCCACATTCTTATACAAAATTTCACCTAGCTTAATGGTGTGACCTGTACTTACATTCCACAGACAGACAGGCAAACTTATTTAGATCATCTTAGAATTTTATGACTATTCAGAATGTAAATACTTTATGGGCTTTCCGACAAGTTTTTCGAGGTGTTGCAAACGGAAAGAAAAAGTGAATATACCCTCTATCCTATGGTGGCTGGTATATAAATCCTAATTTTTTCAGTTGATTTGCATTTAATTCGTTTGATTTGCATCCCAAAACGAATAGATTTTTTTTTGGATTTGCTGGAAGTAAGAATGAGAAACTGGGTCAAATAGGTCACAATATGTGTATAAGTAAAGGTCTTGCAAAACTTGGATGATGATATTTTTACCTAGAGATCTAACAAATCTGAGAAAAGATCTTCTGGCGAAATCAATTCCTGTTATCTCAGGTTATTTGAAGGGGTCTCCTTTAACACCATATGTGACAGCGCATAGAGAAAGGGACCTAAGGGAAAAAATCAATTTTAATTTTTTTTTGATGTGGATAACATCTGAGCATCGAATGAGACCGATCCCATGCCCCAAAAGTGTTCCGTCCCAGAGATATGCGCGTTTTATGAAAGTGATGGTACACCAAAGATACACGTATTTAAATCTTTAAAATGGCTCTCCTGAACAAAACTGGTTTTTACCCTTAGGTCCCTTTCTATTTTGCGCGTCGCATATACATTTTACAAAATGATTTGGTTGGCTTCCTTAGGCATATCGAGCCCTAACCGCGAAAAAGAGGTAAAGGGTTCTTTCTGGTTTTTTTTTTGTCTAATTCATATGAAGGATTCCGCTACAATTAGATTTGCTATATCTTTTAAAATACTCATAATTAATTTTAAAGATTTGAGTTTAAGAGCGTTGTACGGTTTTCTCTCGAATTTCATTAAAAAGCGAGTGGCACTTATGTCTTTTTCGCGGTAAGGGCAAAAAACCCTATCTAACGTCTCGAAAGGTGGCGCTATCATCTAAAAGTTGGAATTTTCATATTTATGGTACTTGAGGCCTGCAAACCGATCCGTGCTCTGCTAGTTAAATATAAAGAGTAGTGAAGTTATTCTTGCCAAATGCCAGTCCACCATCATTACGCCGATGCAAAGAGATTCTCCCCTTCAGCCAAACATTAGAATTAGAATACAAGTTTTGGGCATTCCTAACAGGACCATGGGCCCACATCCACCATATAATAACCATTAGCCATATGCATAGAAATTTTATTACAGATAAATCTATAAGATTTTAAATTTATGAAACGTTTCACTCCAATTAGCCTATGGCCCAATGCAACTTCCCCTCTATCCACCGATGCTCATCCCCACCAGTACACTTCAGCCTATCCTATCACTCAGCCGACATCTTTAAATTTCTCCCCTTGGACACATTCAGTAGGATTTCCTTTTGCATTTTATCTCCATTTCAGCAAGACGACGGGCCGAAAAAAACAACAACAACAGTAACATTAACATAACGCGGAAATGATTGGGATAACAACGTTTTCCGATGTTTACCATTTCGCATTATGTCGGAAAATTTTATTAACTGCAAATCTTATTTGCATGCTCTAGTCTCTAATGTCGCCCATTTCGACGCAGACACCCTCGGCGACAGGTCCTGTCGCTTTTGACTGCTTTTCAGCTCGTGACTGCCTGCGTCGAGATGGGCTGTTAAAAGTCTTTCCAATTTCTGTTGTTGTTTGCTTTTTATTTTTTTGAAATTCCCCAAACGCATGTTACGAGTATTTGCTGAATTTTCCACTTGTTGTTGTTACATTCAACAGCGAATCCGGCTGAATTCGATTTACTCGTATGCTAATTTACGTGTCAATCGTGTCGAACAAAACGATGAAAAGTGAACTTTGTGTGCCCTTAAATTTTCCGCCGCTTACCCTCATCCCCGAATGGATGGATGACGAAAATTTTGCAACAAAAAAAACAAATTTCATGCTTAATGTCGCGGTTTTTTGCGAATTGTAATTGCCGCGCAATGGAGTGGAGGAGTTGGAATGAAAATTTGCATTTTAAGTGCGTTTGCCATTCGTCGCAATGAAGAAAGCAAACGAAGGTCTGGTGTGTGCTGGAACAGTGGGACCAAAGTGGAAATGTGTGAATCGAAAATATATATATGTAAGTAATTACTTTCCGACTCCGTCTCTTAATTTCTAGTTTGCTTTTGAAGCGTTTTACTCCTTTTAAAGGCATGGGCTCACTAACACTGCGTATTTTTCAACTTACGGCAGTTTTAAAAACATAAATAAGTATCTAAGGGCTGCTATATATATTTCTGGCATTATAATGAAAATTCAAATATTTATCATCAAAAATGGTTCTATTGTTTTTCAAAGTATTCTCCAGCATGATTTATACACTTTTGCATGCGCTCAAACCAATTGTCGAATCACTTTTCCACTCCGATTAAGACACTTCCAAAACATGATTTTTGAACGCTTCAACAGCATCTTCTGGCGACGAAAATCGTTGACCACGCATTTTTTTTTTGATGTTCGGGAATAAAAAGAAGTCATTGGGTGCCAAGTCAGGGCTATACGGCGGATGACCCATCAAGTGGTCGTTTTGGCCGGTCAAAAAGGCGCTGGTTTGAGCCGATGTGTGAGAGCTCGCATTGTCATGGTGCACAATGATTCGTCTTCGCTTGTTAGTTTTTCGAATTTCTCTAATGACTTCAGACAAACAAATTGTGGTGTACCACTCAGAATTGAACGTCCTACGTTGCTCAAGCGGAACAGTCGCCACATGACTAGTTTTTCCAAAGAAACAGGGGACCATTTGCTTCGAAATGCTTCTTCCACAAACAACTTTCATTGGATTGGGCTCGTCTTCGAAGACCCACACCGTCGATTGCTGTTTTGTTGCGGGCTCATACGCATAGATCCATGATTCGTCACCTGTGACGATCTTATAAATGTCTTTTGAAGCACCGCGATCGTATTTTTTTTCAAAATTTCTTTGCACCAATCGACACGAGCCTTTTTTTTGAGTGATTGTCAAATTGTGCGGGATCAAACGAGAACAAACCTTTTTTACGGCCAGGTGTTCATGCAATATTGAATGTATGCTGGTGGAAGAAATGCCCAAGGATACCTCTATCTTACGGTATGTCACATGAGGATCTTGCATTATCAGTTCACGTACGGCATCAATGTTCTCGGGCACAAAGGCCGTTTTTGGACGACCTTCTTCTTTGAGCGAGGGTCGGCCACGATTGAATTCATTAAACCAGATTTTCACAGTGATATAGGATGGTGCTTCATCGCCATACAAAGATCTAAGTTCATCGATGCACTCTTGTCGTGATAATCCACGTCGAAAGTTGTGAAAAATTATCGCATGAAAATGTTCACGAGTTAATTCCATTTTTTTGCTAAATTGATTTTTTCAAGTCATTGTAAACAACACAAATAATGGTCGTACGTCTCAACGTTTTGAGTTGGTTTATGCTAAAAAATTTCAAACTTTCCAATGGAAATGTCAGAAAATATACGGCTAGAAATATGTATATATAGCAACCCTCGTATGTGAAGTCGCTTGTCTACGCAGAAAAGTCTGACACGATTGATGCCTTGGAAGAGAATATTCGGCGCGTTGTTGCTGACATACGAACCCGAGTGCTGTAATAAGTGGTAGAAAATTGGGATTTTAAGTTTTCGCTCTAATTTGGTACTTTCCCGAAAAGAAAATAATCAATTGGGACAGAGTTGCCACCACATTTTGAACTAACAAAAATGTCTCACGTTAGGGAGGTGCCACTGTTAACTTTTCTTTTAATGCCTAAAATTGAATGTGCTTTAATAAAAACGCCATTTTTTAATTATGCCTATGTTATCGCCTATAGTTTTTTGCAACATATTCTAGTTAAATTATTTATGAATTGTTCCGTGTTAATTTATATATAGCATTATCTGTGTAATTATAATTACACTACGAGTATATTAAAAGAAATATTAGGCATTTACTTTATTTTGACGCTCACAGTATATACACTTAGTAGAAAAAGTCTGCTTTCAACATACCAATATAAATAGTTCTATGAAGAAAACAACCTAATAGAGGTTTAACAAAATCCAATATATTTCATATCAATTAAAAGATGTCCGATTTTCGTTTTTATCAAGTTTAAAGACATCGATATTTTAACTTTAAGAAATAAAAAAAGTATATTCATGCATATGAGAAGAAAATTCATTAGAAAAAGTAAGTGAATCGTTGAACCTCAACTGACAATTGACAGCGATAATCGGCGGACGACATTGTTTTCTTAATTGACAACCCCTAAAGATGATTGACGAAGTAAATCAAATTATTGGGAACAATACAAATTAAACCAAACATATAACAACGAGTTTAAATACATGACCTCAAGCTGAAAAATAATTTTAAATGATAATATTATTTGTTTACATTTTACATAAAAGGGTTTAGTCAGTTGGGAGGCCTTTGCGCTTTAAAACTTCTGCTAAGCGTTTTGACATCGACTAGCTTGGAGGTTTATATCGAAGAAATTCGGATCCATTCATCTTGTGGCACTTCTTTGATTATCGCCTACGAGGAAATTTTGCGATGGCGGATACGTCGTTCCAGCGCATCCCACAAGTTCTGTGTGGTGTTGAGATCAGGCGATTGTGGCGGCGTTCAAAGCTTTTTATTGACATTAAAGAGCAATCAAAGCTAAAATAAGTCAGCAGCTGCTGAAAATATATCCAGACCAAAAATCGCGGCGCACCGCTTCAAGTTTGCCTATAAAATATTAAGATACGCATATTTGCCCATAGTCAAAACGATAAACTCAATTTGTCCCACGCCATTAATAGCCATGCATCCTGATATCATTGCTCCGCCACCGCCATGCTTCACAGTGGTTACCAAGTTATTCTTACCGAGTGCCGTACTCCTTTTTCGCCATACAATCTTACGTCTCTTGATTCAAAAGACACAAAACTTGTTCTCAAATAAGAAAATAACCTTTTCCCCTAACTCCCAAGGCGTGTTTTAATGTTCCTTGGCAAAAGCAATACGTTTTCGTCTATTAATTTATGATATAAAATGCTTCTTGCATGCGACTTGACCAAGATACTCGTATCCAGCTTTTTTCGGTTTTTGCGAATTGCGTCGGTGCAGAAAACTGCCCTGAAACTGTTCTTTACGTTTTGAGCAATTTTGGACTCTAATAGAGTTGAATTTTGCTGGACACTTTGTAAAACTTTTGGCGTTTCTCGACTTGTTAGTATTGGCGGTCGGCCAGGACGTGGACGAGAAACACAAACGCCGGTCGATTGGAACTTTTTTTTACCGTTCTTTGTATACAGTTCGACCAATATCATTATATGTTTTTCCTCCATTGAATAGCTGAACAGTATTTTTTTCAGTAGGACTTATTTCTTTTCCTTTTTTATAAAAAGCGATTAATTAACTTGAATCAGCTACTTGTAAAATAACGAACGAGAAAATTACTATTGTAGAATAATTCACGTAACTACGATGAGGGAAATCACCATTTTACTAATTTTATGCTGACTTTTTCGGTGTTGTCAACTAGCTAATTTTTTCTAACCTGATCTACATATGTGACAGCGAATAGAGAAAGGGACCTAAGGTTAAAACCCAGTTTTGTTCAGAAGAGCCATTTTAAAGATGAGGTCCCTTTCTATTTGCGCTTAGAATCGTCGACCTCACTTTCATAAAACGCACATATCTCTGGGAGGGAACACTTTTCGGGCATGGGATCGGTCTCATTCGATGCTCAGACGTTGTCCACATCAAAAAAAGAAAAAAAAATGAAAATTGATTTTTTTTACCCTTAGGTCCCTTTCTCTATGCGCTGTCACATATATTTCAATGTCATCGATTCCTTTGAAGCTCTGCAATCAAGCGTAGGATTTATTTTGTGCAAATATTTTGTGTAGAAAATTTGTTTTTGAGCCTTATAGAGCTGAGACTTAGATTGTACGCAGACTTTTTCTACTGAGTGTACATGTGACCGAAATGTACACACCACGTATAATTCGGTAATTCCCCTTTTTATATAAATTTCAATGTGCAAGGATCACTTATGAATTTAAAAGATAAAACAACGTCCAGAAATAAGAACCACAAGTTCTTATTTCAGAGCGTTCAATGTATTTCAAGGCCCAGAATGGTTCTAATTTCTGGACAGTTCGAATATGTGATGGTCTACTCTAATTATGATCAGAATTTCTACATTTATGTGTACACCGGCCCACAGTGAGTGCGTTTTACTTAATGTCCATACAAACGCAACGCCACCGTTGCTTCTAAATTTTGAATGTACTCGCGTAGATAAGCGAATAATAAGACCAACAACAGCCCTCCCCACTACCGAAACGCTTCCTCGATTATCATAGAAATCGTATGCGAGGAAAAGTTGTTGTATGACTTTGGTTTTCCATCACATTAACCCCGCTTTGGCAGTTCACAAATCTCACATTGTTAAGGGAGAAATCGTGACTTTTTCCTCAAATCAAAAAGTCGTTATTCAACAACGCCGGTTTAATGCGTTCAGATGGGTAAAACGGCTGCTGGCTGCCGCCGCTTCGTCGTGGTTGTTTTGGAGTTTCCAGCCAAACAATTATTGCTGCGTTATCGTTTATGTTCGGTTTAAACAAATTTCATTTTTATTGTCATCAATGTTCAATATTGTAACGAAAATTTATAATTTTTTTCTTTCCACCAATAAACCTCACACCCCATTCTCGACACTGTGTGGTGAGGTGGTGCTTTGCTGGGATTTCCTTTTTCATCCCCCCGCCTGATTATTTGCATAATTTTTCCATACCATCTGCACTTGTTTTTCTTGCGCCCCTTCTTGGGTTTTTGTTTTGCTTTCTTCTTTCTTTTGTAAAAATTGTTATTGTTTCAAAATAACGGGCAGGAAAAACGACGTGGAAAACGGTGAAGGAATCATTTACGGTGGTCCTCGTTATCTTCGGTGGGGTATCTTCAAATGTTGCTGTTGTTTCGACCTGGAGTGCGAATTTACATATTGTTTGTTATGTACCGGTTGCCTTGGACGAGCGTATCCAGTTGTGAGTTTGATTTTAATTTTACGCTTATTGGTTTTTTGGCAATCGCCTGTGCAAATACGCGATAAGCCCCGCTGTCTGTGTGCCTCTCAATCTGGTTCGTCCTTATTGAGTTTATGACACTGTGCATCTTCTAATACTCGTAGTATTTGAAAGAAACCCGCTCTGAAGGAAGGTGTGCGGAATAGAGAACTGAGCTGAAGCTATAAAATGGTGTTAGCCCTAATCCATGTCGATACCAGATAATCTGATAAACGTGTGCTTTCTGTGCGTCATAAGTCCTTCGAAGTGGATACGGATTCAAGAAAATGTCCAAAGGTGCCTTAACAGAAAGATTTCTATCTTGTTGTGATTTCTCGAATCACAAAAAAGGCAATCGTTATTGCGTGACGATTTCGGATCGAAAGGTCACAACTAGAGTTTATTAGATTTGATGAAATCAAATATAAATTTTTCCTATAGTAAGAATTGTTATTGAATGTTGTGCCAAGGATTTGGCTTAGAAAATAAAAATGGAAAAGAAGTGCTACATAAATATCCCTATTTCAATTTCATGGCAGATGAAGGTGAACGGTGAAATTTGGAGAAGGTTTCTTGAAAGTAAGTGTAGTTTGAGGTATTCTCTTTTGGTTTTAGTCCTTTGTCAAAGAATGGCGATTTCTTACGACTAATAAAGCTAGCTTGAGGTCCCATATGGGTTGTCTTTAAAGTTAAATATGGGTCATGTTACTGATGCTCAACGAACTTGAAAAACTAGGTGATGGACAATTAGCGTGGATATAATCGGACAAACGCTTTTATCGAACGTAAATAAGGTGTTTGAAAATATTGTTACTAATCAGTTAGTAAGTTATTTAGAAAACAATTAATACACATATTGACGATGACGAAACTTTAATTTCATTTGACGTGGTATCCTTATTCCCTAGCATACCAGGGGGGTTACTCTGTATTGCGATGCGTAAGGAAAATGGTACCTAATGAAATAATTGGTACTCTCTAATGCGTTTTCGTATCTCCTTTCGCATCTAATTTTTTTTTCCTTTCGCAAATCTGGCATCACCGCACTCTGTAATACAAAAGCGTATGTCAAAATCGTACGTTGAGCGCAAATATCTTGCGCTAACAAAATATCAAACGCAAAGGAAACGAATCATGTAAGTAAGCACAAATAAATTTTTATATATGTATATCTAAATTGTTTATTCTTTTAGGGAAAAACCAAAAAAGTTACAGACTCAGCAACGGCAGTTCGAAAGCTTAGTTGATTTTATGGTCCAACACAGCGATTTGGCCAAGGGACAGTTGCAGAGTGTAAATGCAAAACAACGCGCCAACAATTTGTGGACAAAACTGGCTGATGACCTTAATTCAAATGGACCTCCTGTAAGGGATGTCGCTGGTTGGAAAAAAGTAATGTATTATATTTTTTATACAAAATGTGAAACTAACTATGTGTGTACATACTTACAGGTTTGGTCCGACCTAAAAACTCATACAAAGGTTAAGACCATAACGCCACCGAATCCATAATTATTTATTTTTTGTTATTAAATGCTTATAAAAAACCACGTACCGCACAAAAAATTTGTTTAAAATGTTTTTATTTACAAGTTTTTACATTTCGTTTTGTCATTCTTCGCTATTGTTTATTTTGTGGTGCCAGTGTTGGTTGCCTTATTTTCGACTTATTTTGCGAAAGCGTTTGCGTTAGTGATACAGAGTACCAAATTGTACTCTTATCGCATTTACCTTTCGCATCGAACTTGCTTTCGCATCGCAATACAGAGTAACACCCCAGTAAATCTAGCTATTAATACTATAGAGGAAAAATGGACTAATATTGAAGAATTCACCAGAGTCCCAAAAGACTTGTTTATTGAATTACTGACTTTTTGTATAAAGGACACTAGATATTTCAAATATGAAGATAGAATTTTCGAACAAAAGAAAGGGATGCCAATGGGTTCACCAGCATCGCCGGTTATAGCCGACATTATCATGGAAGAGTTACTGAACGTTTCAATACAAAGAATAACTACAAAGCCCACACTTATGACTAAATACTCGTATGTTGACGACCTTTTTGTGATTTTAAAGAAAAGTGAAATTGACAACACTCTTCAAATACTTAATTCATTCAATAGACAAATACAATTCACAATGGAGAAAGAATGTGGCCAAAAACTTCCTTTATCTTGACTATAATTCACCGACAAGGCAATTTGTTAAAATTGGACTGGTATCAAAACCCAACATCTTCCGGACGATTAATAAACTTTCACTCGAAACATCCCCGACGAATTATAATTAATACAGCGACAAACTTTATTAACAGAGTTTTCTATATAAGTGACAAAAGTTTCCATAGTGACAATGAAAGACGGATTAAGAACGTATTAAAGAAAAATGACTTCAATTAAAACCATAGAGGACTTAATTAGACGGACGAAAACCAATTATGACCAAACAGTTAAAGAAAAAAGATTAATAACTTATAAAGCAATGACGTACATACCTGGTTTCTTCGAAAGGTTCAACAAATCGGACGTTTTTATTAGCGCCCCGAACGTTTAGGACAGTTAACGAATTATTAAGTAAGACAAAATCGAAGGTGGACAGTGAAGAAAAAAAGTCCAATTTATAAGATTAAATGTGATGGTGACAAGTCCAACGTATGCCAAAAGGTATATGTTGGCACAACTGGGACAAAACTAAAGACAAGACGTTCTTCTCACAAATCTGACCTAAAAGCTGTTGATAGACCAATCGAGCAGAAGACTGCCCTTGCGAACCACTGTACTTTGACTAGACACAAGCCAAACTTTAACGACGTAGAAATTTTAGCACAAGAGATGAATTATAAGAGAAGATACACTTTGGAGATGCTTTACATCAACGACGTTCCTACATCTAAGAATATGAACTTTAAAACTGACACGGATAGATGTGCACAGACATACAGACATATTGCTAATAAATACCGACGGAAAGACATACATTAGTTTAATATTAGAAGTACAACAAGACAGAAGAAAAAAATTATTTAAATGTAATTATAAACAAAAATTATGTTATTCGTAATAGAAAATTGTGTATTTTTGTAATTTTATGTTCTCGGTTTTGTTTTAGTGACTACCCCTGATGATGAACGACGAAGTCCGTTCGAAATATTGGGTTATTTACAATTAAATAAATCATAAAAACACCAACATCTGTTTTTTGCTTATGACCTCAAGCCTAACAATAACTGAAAAAAGAAAACAATAACTTAATATTTTCCTGACAATACGGATTTCGAAAAGGGTATGGCACTGAAGCAGCTGTAGTTAGTGTTGTAAATGAGATATGCCATGGCCTTGATAAAGGTTATACCGGAGTTGCAGGAGTTTTTTTTTGATTTGAGCAAAGCTTTCGACCTAGTTGATCATTCAATCCTCATAAAAAAACTGGCGTTTTTCGGTATTCAATCCTCTGGTATAAAACTTATTCAGAGTTACTTGCGCAATAGGCGACAGTATGTTAAAATTGGGAACATTAAAAGTAGTACCAAGCCCGTAGAGTGTGGTGTTCCTCAGGGAAGTATTATTGGCCCCTTGCTATTTTTGATTTATATAAATGATTTGAAACATATAAACTTCTTTGGAAAACTTTATATGTTCGCTGATGATATATGCCTGTTGTATAATTATAAGCATCAAGTAGCTCTTAAGGCACAGGTCGAGTCGATTTTATTTGAATATGCTCGTCTTAATAAATTGTGTATCAATGTTGATAAAACCAAATTTGTTACATTCAGGCCATATTTATTAAAAAGTTACTATATGGTCACGGCAACAATAGTATGTTCTCTGCAATAAAAGCATGGTCGTCGCAACCATTGTATTGTTTTTTGAATTTTATTTTGACAAAAGTATGGTTGCGGCCAAACTAATATTATTGATATGTAACAATAGTATTGTTGCCAAATTTAAAAATGAAAATATGGTTGTAGCTACAGTATAAATATGGTTGGTACGACAAAAGTATTGTTTTTTGAGTTTTATGTTAACAATAACATGATGGCAGCATCATACCAGCAAGATCGTTTTTTTTTTTAATTTGACAATGTTATTCTTGCTAATCTTACGCAAAATAGTACTTTTTTATTAAAATTTAATTTTTTTTTAAACAAACTAGTGTATTTTTACATAATTAACTTAATAAAGAGCTCTATTGTTGAATAGTAACTTAACCCAATCCTTACTTAATTTTGGGAATCATATTATGGTTGTGTGTGAGTCAAACTATGGTTGTGAGGATTATACTATGGTTGTATGTTAAATATACTATGGTTATGAGAATCATAATATGGTAGTGGGGATCATAGTATGGTTGAGTGTGAATAATAATGTGGTTGTGGGGACCATAGTATGGTTGTGTGAGAATAATTATATTGTTGTGAGGACCAAAATATTGTTGTGCGGATCATAGTATGGTTGCGTGTGAACCATAATATTGTTGTAATGATCATAATATTGTTGTGCAACAACCATATACCCAACAATAGTATGATCCTCTTCGAATATGGTCATCACAACCATATTTTTTTTCTGCGTGCAGATATGACCGTTTTTATCGATGGTAAACTTATAAATGAACGCACTCAGTTAAATATCTTGGAGTTATTATTACCTCAAACCTTTCCTGGGATATGCATATGTGACAGCGCATAGAGAAAGGGACCTAAGGGTAAAAAATCAATTTTCACATTTTTTTTAATGTGGAACACATTTGAGCATCGAATGAGACCGATCCCATGCCCCAAAAGTGTTCCCTCCCAGAGATATGCGCGTTTTATGAAAGTGATTGTACACTAAAGATACACGTATTTAAATCTTCAAAATGGCTCTCCTGAACAAAACTGATTTTTACCCTTAGGTCTCTTTCTATTTTGCGCGTCACATATTGAAATGGTACAAAAGAAGATTTCGGCAGCCACTGGTATTCTACGGAAATTTAAGTCTAGACTGTCTACTGAGATTAAACTTCAGCTATATTACTCCCTAATTCATTGCCATTTCGTCTATATACCTACAGCATATGCCTCAAAATCCTGCACTGCTTTAAAATCTTTTCAATCATCTTAAAATAAAGCCTTAAAAATAGTTTATGATCTACCTAGATATTTTTCCACTATTGAACTATATTGAAGTTATGCAAAAAATGTTCTTCCTATAGGAGGGATTTTTAAATATAGCATATTACTGCTAATGTATAAATCAACAAAACTGGTTGGAAATTCGTTTTTTCAGTTTCATCAACACTTTGATCACTCTCAGTTGAATACACGAAAACGCTCAAGCCTGCATCTTGATGGTAAATGCAGGCTTGAATTAACTAAGCAGAAGATTGAGTACGCTAGACCTCATAAATTTAATCACTTACCTCACGATATCAAAGAAATTGCTAGAATATCTATTTTTAAATCAAAATTAAAGTCATATTTACTTGAAAAAACTGTAACAGTTGTATAATTATAATACTTTTTACTGAAATTGTGTTTCAGTTAGGTACTTAGTAGGGACATAAATACTGTTACAACATTGAACACACCCATTTCAATAGTAGAACTGAGCATACCCCGTTAATGTTGTATGGGTTTTGAAAGCTTACCTCAATAGCGTTAGTCTGTAACGGAATTTTAAAATTGTTTCCACTTTCATCATAGAGTGGTCAGATAATGAGAACCGTATCGCTGTAATCCGGCCACTAGGGATTAGCCGCATGTTAGTCTACCGATGCTTAAAACTGTTGAAGGAGACTGGAGATGTAAAAGACCGCCAACGGTCGGGCCGCCCACGCTCTGTTCGTACACCACATGTCATCAAAGCCGTTAAATCAAGAATTTACAGAAATCCGCTCCGAAAACAGAAAATCATGGCCCGTGAGATGAATATCACGCAAAAGTCCATGAGTCGAATCATTAAAAAAGACTTTTTTTTTATTGACTGCAGCTTTAAAAAAAAAATAGGATTGAAAAATGCAAACGTCTTTTGGTGAAGCACGCTGATAACTTGCACAGAAAAAGTTTGTTCACCGATAAAAACATTTTTACCGTCCAGGAAAAATTTAACAAGCAAAATGATAGTGTTTGCGCGGTCATCTAAGGAAGCATCTGAACTGATCCCAAGGGTGAAAAAGGGTCATCACCCAGCTTAAGTCATGGTTTGGTGGGGTGTCTCTTACGATGGGGTCACTGACCTGCATTTCTGCGAACAAGGAGTCACAACAACGGCCAAAGTTTACCAAGAAACCGTTTTGGAAGCTGTTGTGAAGTCTCTTAACAATTCCCTGTTCCAACACCAGCCATGGACTTTCCAGCAGGATTCTGCGCCGGCCCATAAGGCTAAAACGTCCCAGGCCTGGCTTCGAAACAATTTGCCAGCGTTCATTTTCTCTGAAGAATGGCCCTCAGGCAGTCCAGATTTGAACCCATTGGATTGAAAATTGTGAACGGTTTTAGAGGACAAGGTTTGTCACAAAAGATACCCCAACATTGGATCTCTTAAGACTGCTTTAGTTCGAGCTGTGGCCAATTTTCCGATGGACGAGGTTCGTGCAGCTATTGACGATTGGCCAGTGCGACTTAAGGCGTGTGTAAAGGCAAAAGGCGGACATTTCGAATAAGTAGATTCTTTTTGGATTCAATATACATCAATAAATATACATATTAAAAAAATATTTGGTCCAAAAACATTCAGTACTTTTTATTTTACAGCATAAAACGTGTCTAACAGTATTTATGTCCCTACTAAGTATATGTATGAGTATTTATAATTGTTAGCCAAATAGTCTCTATTAAAGCCTTTAAGGCGCGGAGACGCTAAATCATTGTATCTGTAATTTTTTTTCTATGAAATAAATATATAAATAAAAAAAATCGACTAACCCACTACCCACACTCCTAGACCATCGCTTTTTTAGGAAAATCGAAAAAGATCTGATAAAAACCATGACTTCTAGAGTCTTGGGAAGATAACGTAAGATTAATGCAAACATACAGCACTTAATTTTAAACGGCCTCACCCACTGTTCGCATTGAACTTTGTACTTCCTGTTTCTCTAACAAGGCTTTGTCGACCGGAAAAAGACGGTGTTTTCTAAACAGCTGCACAGTGGAAAAACTTCTGTCTGGAGACTGTAACCGACACACTTGGTACAGTCGAACCTGAATAAGTGGGACCCGCATAAGTAAGAATCCTCGGTAAATGCGACAGTTTTGGTGGTCGCTGCACACTTCGCACAAAAATAAGAAAAACCTTTTTTAAGCAGGAGTTTGAACCTCTTTAAGTGGCACTTCATTTTTAAGACAACGAAGGCTTGTCAGTTTTAGCGATTTATCGCCAAATATGGCGAGATCGAAGATTTTTGGTGATTTGACAATTAACCTGGCGTATTTTATGAAAATATGCCCTTATTTAACTTATAAAGGCCTTAATGTTAAAGTAACTAACTCTATCTGATTGCCTGACTTCATTCCATGTATTTTAAATGAAATTGTTCTACGAGGGCTCTTTTATATATTTCTGGCCTAATGAAACTGCGAATATTTATCATCAAAAATGGCTTCTTTTCAAAGTATTCTACAGCATGATTTACTCGTATATATGAAAAATCAATGTTCAATTTTTTTTCTTTTTTGATGTGGACAACATCTGAGCATCGAATGAGACCGATCCCATGCCCCAAAAAGTGTTCCCTCCCAAAGATATACACGTTTTTTGAAAGTGAAGTCGATGATTCTAAGCGCCAATATAAAGGAACCTAATCTTTAAAATGGCTCTCCTGAACAAAACTTTTCATCAACTTTTCACTTTTTTTTTGATGTGGACAACATCTGAGCATCGAATGAGACCGATCCCATGCCCCAAAAGTGTTCCCTCCCAGAAATATGCGCGTTTTATGAAAGTGAAGTCGACGATTCTAAGCGCAAATAGAAAGGGACCAAATCTTTAAAATGGCTCTCCTGAACAAAACTGGTTTTTAACCTTAGGTCCCTTTCTAATTTGCGCGTCACATATACACTTTTGCATGCGCTTAAACCAATTGTCGAAGCACTTTTTCCACTTCGATTGAGACCCCCCCAAAACATGGTTTTTGAACGCTTCAACAGCATCTTATGGCGACGAAAATCGTTGAACACGCATTTTTTTTCTTCATGTGCGCTAATAAAAAGAAGTCAAGTCAGGCCTGTACGGCGGATGAACCATCAATTCGACGTTTTGGCCGGTCAAAAAGGCGCTGGTTTGAGCCGATGTGTGAGAACTCGCATTCTCATGGTGCACAATGATTCGTCTTCTCTTGTTCGTTTTTCGATTTTTTCCGAAGACTTCAGGCAATCAAATTGTGCTGTACCACCCAGAATTGACCGTCCTACGTTGGTCAAGGGGAACAGTAGCCACATGACCAGTTGTGTCGAAGAAACAGGCGAACATTTGCTTTGAAGTGCTTCTTCCACGAACAACTTTCGTTCTGGCTCGTCTTCGAAGACCCACACGGTTGATTGCTGTTTTGTTTCGGGCTCATATGCACAGATCCATGATTCGTCACCTGTGACGATCTTATAAACGTCTTTTGATGCACCACAATCGGTATTTTTTCAAATTTTCTTTGCACCAATCGACACGAGCCTTTTTCTGAGCGATTGTCTAATTGTGCGTGATCCAACGAGAACAAACCTTTTTTACGGCTAGATTTTCCGGCAATACCGAATGTATGCTGGCGGAAGAAATTCCCAAGGAAGCCTCTATCTCACGGTATGTCACATGACGATCTTGCATTATCTGTTTACGCACGGCATCAATGTTCACTGGCACTACGGCCGGTTTTGGACGACCTTCGTCCTGGAGCGAGCGTCGGCCACGATTGAATTCATTAAACCAGGATGGTGCTTCATAGCCATACAAAGATTTAAGTTCATCGATGCACTCTTATCGTAATAATCCACGTCGAAAGTTGTGAAAAATGATCGCACTAAAATGTTCACGAGTTAATTTCTTTTTTCCAATTTGATTTTTTCAAGTCACTATAAACAACACAAATGATGGTCGTACGTTAAAACGTTCTGAGTTTGTTTATGCTACAAAATGTCAAACTTTCCAATGGTAATGTCAGATGGCGCCAGGTAGTGTTGCTATTTGAGAAATATATATAGCAACCCTCGTAATAAAACATAGAAAATTTAAGATTTCGAGTTCAAATTTATTCCAGGTGTAGTGCAAATGTTACATTTTAAGAACGACATTCGATTTCGGTCATATGACCAACACGAGCAGATGTGAGCGATCTATTTTTCGACCCAATTTTCTTTCCACCACTCTTGCACACATTTTGACCGGAACGTTGGCAATACGTGTTGGATGTTGTCTCTGAGCTTGTCTAAAGTTGTTGGCATTGTCCAATGAATTGATGTGGCCCAGATCGCATGTACGAGCTGGCCGTTCAACCAGACCATTTGTCGAGATAGCACGTTCACAGAATTTGCTGTGTGGCTAACGCGTGCTGTGTGGCTAGTGGCAAACCACAAATCGGCGATGTCAATCTCATCCAATTCCGGCCAAAAATAACTTTCTCACATGACACGATATCGCTCTTCATTGGCGGTAACATGACTATTAGGGGTATTCAATTTTTTAACCTATGTTTTACATGACCATTCACGATGAGAAACATTAAAAAAATGTTATCTGCGTTTTTAGTTTTTTATTTCATTCAAAAAAGTTCACGCACCAAACGATTTTAAAATTTACATGCGCATTACAGTGTATATGCGGATGCAATTGTGTCTCTTAAAGCACATGCGGGTTTGTTGCTGTCCAATAACGCATATTTTGTTTATTGACAAAACCACTCAGCCAGAAATGAGCTTCACTGAAAATTGGAGTATGCGCTCTTAAAGTTGCGACCACCGACTCAGAATTTCGGGAGTAATTTTTAATGATTTCCAAACTTTGACTAATATTTTGCACTGAAAAATCATTAGAAATGTTTGAGGGGCGTTGACATAAAAATACGAAATCGTGTCGATTAGTGCCAATAAATTTTGAAAAAATACGATCGCGGTGCTTCAAATGACGTTTATAAGATCGTCACAGGTGATGTATCATGGATCTATGCGTATGAACCCGAAACAGAACAGCAATCGACCATGTGGGTTTTCGAAGACGAGCCAAATCCAACGAAAGTTGTTCGTGGAAGAAGCACTTCGAAGCAAATGGTCTACTGTTTCTTCGGAAAAACTGGTCATGTGGCGACTGATCCGCTTGAGTAACGTAGGACGGTCAATTCTGAGTGGTACTCCCCAATTCGTTTGCCTAGAAATTCAAAAAACGAACAAGAGAAGAGCAATCATTGTGCACCAACACAATGCGAGCTCTTACACATTGGCCCAAACCAGCGCCTTTTTGACCTGCCAAAACGTCGAATTGATGTGTCATCCGCCGTACAGCCCTGACGTGGAACCCAATGACTTCTTTTTAATCCCGCACATTAAGAAAGAAATGCGTGGTCAACGATTTTCGTCGCCAGCAGATGCTGTTGAAGCGTTCAAAAACCATGCTTTGGTGAGTGGGAAAAGTGCTTCGACAATTGGTTTGAGCGCATGCAAAAGTGAATAAATCATGCTGAAGAATAGTTTGAAAAACAATAAAACCATTTTTGATGATAAATATTCGCATTTTCATTATTAGGCCAGAAATATATATAGCAGCCCTAGTAGCATATAACAAAATATTAAATTTTTTTTTTTTAATTTTTTATTTTTTTTGTTTTATTTACAATTAACAGTGTGTGTTTTAGTTGGACCACCATTTATTATTTTATTGCTGTGCTTCTATAAAGACAATTAACATTTGTGGGATGCTAGCAAATTTTTCTATATGGACGTGCCAAAAAACATTTTCCGCTTACGAACTCGGACTAGTTTTTCTTTTTTAAGTACAATAAAGAACTCTTACCGGGACTTACAGCGCTTCACCCTGTATAAGAGAATAAATATTTTTAAATCGTTAAAAATAAAAAAATAATTAAAATAATTTTTTTCCCACATGGGCGTGCCAAAAAACATTTTTCGCTTGCGATCTGGGACTAGTTTTTTTATTTTCAAGTACAATAAAGAACTCTTCAGTCCACATAGGATTTAAGTCAAAAATCACTTACGTTCAGATATCGTCAAAAGACTGACAAATGTGCACGTGCTTTTTCTATTTTGGACCCTTTAATAAAATCATCTACCCCCAAACATTATAAAGAATATTTTCAATTAAAATTAACAAATCATAAATGTATGTATTCTGGCTAGAAAAAGCTCTCTTCCAATGCGTACCTCAGATTGTGCCTTAGTGCCCCTGTTCCCCCACACAGCAAAAGGCCGCTGAATTCCTTAAATACCTTAAATACTCTGATAAGCCGAACAAAAAAAAACCTATAATTCCGTATCAATAAAATAATAAAAAAAATATTTTTGTTTGTTTCCCTTGGCGTGCAGACACCATCACCCCCTCGGCCTAGGGTTTCTTTTATTTTCTGTGTGCGATTCCCTTTTTTTCACTACGCAAAGGGAAAAATATCCGGCTAATCCACCCACAATCCGACTTCTTCGATAAGCTGTTATATCAATAACAGCAAGAAGGGGAACATGAACAGGAGCGGGAGTAGCAAAAGGCGGCAAACATCAGCAATAGAATCGATTGATGTCCGGACGAAAGTCCGTAAAAAACATAAAAAGCAACAAAAGGCGGTGCGGTGCGGCTACTTGCGAGTGCAGTCAACAGATGAACGGCAGGACAGACGAACATTAATGGAAGGACGAACGAATTCATGGACGTTTTTACCAATCCTTCCTTGGTTCGTTTTTTGTGATATTATGTTTTGTTCTTTTGTTGTTGTCAGTATTTCATCAATATTTTGGGAAGTTGCTCTGTGTTGTTGTTATACGTAGCGATAGAGGGAGGAAGTGTATTTATTTGTTGGTTTATCCCCTTGGCTCGGTTTATGTGTTTTCTGATTGAGAAGATACGGATCTGTGAATATTAAATGGCAACAACAAAAATGCGATTCGAAGTTATTGCCACAATCAGAGCCGTTCGTTCATGTAACCGTATAATAGGGAATTTATGAAATATTTGGATTTTTTTTTGTTTTGGTTTTTTTGTTTGAAAGGACGAACAATAGACGAAGAATATTTGCGAACAAAAACATGTTTGCATCATATCCATTGAAAAAATATTGTAACAACATTACTAAACTTAAAGCCGGTTTTAATAAAATGAATTTATCTGAGATAAAATAAATTGTCAGTGGCCCTAAAGACATTGTTCTATAAAAATGTTGTTTAATTTCAGTTGGGGTGTGTCCTTTTTTTAATAAAATTGTATAAATGTTTTTAACTGTGGTCGGTTTTGGGTTAAAATGTTCTAATAAATTTCTACTGTTATCACTTTAGTATAGATAGGGTTGCTATATATATTTCTGGCCTAGGCAACGCTAAGTGTTGCCTGGCGCCATCTGACATTTCCATTGGAAAGTTTGACATTTTTTAGCATAAGCGTACTCAGAACGTTTTGACGTACGACCATCATTTGTGTTGTTTACAGTGACTTGAAAAAAATAATTTGGCAAAAAAGGAATTTAATCGTGAAAATTTTTGTGCGATCATTTATCACAATTTTCGACGTGGATTAGTACGACAAGAGTGCATCGATGAACTTAAATCATTGTCTGGCGATGAAGCACCATCCTATAGCACTATGAAAAAGTGGTTTAATGAATTCAATCGTGGTCGACGCTCGCTCAAAGACAAAGGTTGTGAAGGTCGTTCAAAAACGACCGTTATTCCAGAAAATATGATGCCGTGCGTGAACTGATAATGCAAGATCGTCATGTGACATACCGTGGAATAGAGGCATCCTTGGGCATTTCTTCCACCAGCATACATTTGCTATTGCATGAACACCTGGCCGTAAAAAAGTTTTTTTCTCGCTCAAACAAAGGCTCGTGTCTATTGGTGCAAAGAAATTTTGAAAAACCACGATCGCGGTGCTTTAAAAGACGTTTATAAGATCGTCACAGATGACGAATCATGGATCTATGCATATAAGCCCGAAACAAAACAGCAATCGACCTTGTGGATCTTCAAAGACGAGCAAAACCCAACGACAGTTGTTTGCTCAAACAAAGGCTCGTGTCGATTGGTGCAAAGAAATTTTGAAAAAATACGATCGCGGTGCTTCAAGAGACGTTTATAAGATCGTCACAGGTGAAGAATCATGGATCTATGCATATAAGCCCGAAACAAAACAGCAATCGACTGTGTGGGTCTTCGAAGGCGAGCCAAATCCAACGAAAGTTGTTCGTAGAAGAAGCACTTCGAAGCAAATGGTCGCCGGTTTCTTTGGCAAAACTGGTCATGTGGCGACTGTTCCGCTTGAGCAACCTAGGACGGTCAATTCTGAGTGGTACACCACAGTTTGTTTGCCTGAAGTCTTCAGAGAAATTCGAAAAACGAACAAGAGAAGACGAATCTTTGTGCACCATGACAATGCGAGCTCTCACACATCGGCTCAAACCAGCGCCTTTTTGACCGGCCAAAACGTCGAATTGATGGGTGGTCCGCCGTACAGCCCTGACTTGGCACCCAATGACTTCTTTTTGGTCCCGCACATCAAGAAAAAAATGCGTGGTCAAAGATTTTCGCCGCCAGAATATGCTGTTGAAGCGTTCCAAAACCATGTTTTGGAGGTGTCTCAATCGGAGTGGAAAAAGTGACAATTCGACAATTGGTTTGAGCGCATGCAAAAGGTTATAATTTATGCTGGAGAATACTTTGAAAAACAATAAAACCATTTTTGATGATACGAGGGCGACCGCAAAAGTAATTGGCCCAACATAAAAAGAACCGTTTTTTTTGGAATTAGTATTGTTTATTTTTCAACATAATCTCCTTCCAACTCAATACACTTCATCAAACGTTTTTCAAGTTTTTTAATTCGATCCGAAAAATAAGATTTTGAATACCTTCAAAATATGCTTCAGTTTCAGCAATAACCTCGCTATTGGACGAAAATTTTTTGCCACCGAGAATTTTTTTTAAATTTGGAAACAAGAAATAATCAGAAGGAGCTAAATCTGGACTATATGGTGGATGCGGAGCAATTTCAAATCGTAATTCGGCCAGTTTTTGTTGAGTTAAAAATGCAGTGTGTGAAGGAGCATTATCTTGATGAAAAATAACTTTTTTTTTCTAAATGATCCAATAATGCACAATATTATTCACTATTTATAGTTTTTCCTTTCTCAAGATAATAAATATTATACCCCTTGCATCCCAAAATACTGTGGCCATTACTTTTCCTGCTGACTTAACAGTTTTCGCCTTCTTGGGACCACTTTTATCAGCTTCTATCCATTGTTTTGACTGTTCTTTGCATTCTGGGATGTAGTGATGGATCCATGTTTCATCAACAGTTATGAATCGGCGCAAGAACTCTATTGGATTACGCTGATAAATCGCTAAAAGCTCCTCGGAATTGGTCCAACGGACGAATTTTTGGGGCAAAGTCAACAAACGCGGCACCCATCTTGCGGATAGCTTTTTTATGTGGACTTCATCATGTAAAATACTCCAAACTTGTTTTTCGTGTTTTCTAACAATATCAGCAAGTTCTCTGAGCTTTATTCGTCTATCTTTAGTCACTTCATTAAATATTTTTCTAATGTTTTCAATAGTAGTAGCAGTTTTCGGTCTTCCAGAGCGTTGTTCATCATCCGTACTTGAACGACCCATTTTAAATTGTTGAACCCAGGATTTCACGGTGGAGTATGATGGTGCATTATCACCATGAACAGAATCCAATTCATCTGTGATTCATTGTGGCGTATAACCTTTCATATAAAAGTGTTTAATTACCGCACGAAACTCTTTATTTTCCATTTTTCAAAAATTATAAAACTTGTTTTGCTTCAATCACCTGTAACAAAGAAAATAATTATTGAATATTTCGGAAATTTTGACAGATGGCTTATAAAAGATTGCTTTTAAAAAACAAAACAAAAAAGTTGCTAGTAAAACAGAAAATGTGCCAGGCCAGTTAGTTTTGCGGTCGCCCTCGTATATATTCGAATTTTCATTATTAGGCCAGAAATATATATAGAAGACCTCGTACGAGTATTCTTAACATTTTTCGACAATCAAGAATATTTTGGCATACACTTCTTCCGATACATTCACTTCAGCAATGACAGGAAAGGTGTTTTGTTGTATGGCATAAAACCTCCTAATGTCATACACTTAAATAGCGGGTCCGGATTGTTTGTTTCAAGATAATGCAAAGGGTAAAGGGATAAAGTTAAAGGTAATTAGTTGGTCTTATCCAATTTTTTGTGTAAATCATAAATGTACTAATTTAATAGTACTTTATGAGAATTTATACTATTCCTTAAAAGTAATGTAAACATATTCAATTTAACCTTAAAGCTAAAGAGAAATATATAGACACATGGGTCCTGAACTACAGAGCAACTAATTTCATATTTTTAGTAAATACAATTTCCCACGCAACATTCAACCCGGCAAACCCCTCCAGCTCCAATAACTATTCCCACTTGAAGAATCAACAAAAATCCTCAGCAACTTTTTATGTTTGGGTGCAACAAGTGCTGCGGCCACTTTAACTTTCAGGCCAACTCACAAATGAAAACATGAACAAAAATCGAAAAAACGGCTTTCCAAACGAAAATAAAAACAAAACAGCTTCAAGGATACACCCGAGCTTTATACATCCTTATACGCTCACACAAATTGTCACATGACAAGAAAGTATGGGAAAATTGCTAAGAAAAACACACAATAAAAAGCCGAAAGCGGCTGGAGCGAAAGGGGGAATGGCACAATGCGAAGCGATAACAATAACAGAAGTCAAAAACCAACGAATTCAACCGGAAAATCCAAATCCGCATAATAAAATAAAACAAAAAACCGAGAAAAGAGCAAAAGGGAAAGAACCACGAGGAGAGGGGAGCAGCGCCAGCAGGAAGTGTAAGCCAAAGCCACTTGTCGTGAAAGCCATAGTTTAACACCGTCTCCGGGCAGAAGAGGCAGGACGTATTAAGAAGGACTAGAGAGTGTGTGTGTGTGCCTGTGTTTCTGGATGGTGGGCGACGGACCGTGTAAGAACGAAGGGCATGAAGTTAAAGTTTTCATTTACACAAATTCGCTCTGGAATAGGGTGACTTTTTTGCTGCCATCGTTTACGGGTGGTGAGTGACGAACGACTTGCTGCTGCTACAGCCGCCGTTGCAAAACATTTGAAAAGAAAACAATGGCAAAGAAGTGTTTTGCTTTTTTTTTTTTTTTGGGACTAAATCCACTTACATTTACAACTGTCTTTTTGCGCCGTTGACAAGACATTTTGGCAACTGAAATTGGCATAATAGACATCATTTGCAGTGCAGTGATGATGATGAGTGAACTTTTTCCATTTATGGGCATCATTTGTATTTCTTCTGTTGGTCTAAAGGCAAAACATGTTTAAAAGAGCACAAATGGAAGTATTTAATTTGCAATGGGAATTAAATCGTAGAAAGATGAACACTACAGTATTTAGTAGGACATTAGTCGTGGTTAGTTTATGATACCAATTTTTATATACGAGGGCGGTTCGGAAAGTTCTTAGCCTATCAATGAAAAAGAATAGTTAGTTTTTCAAAAATATTTTTATTTTTCAATATAATCTCCTGAAACTTCAATACACTTAGTCCAACGCTTATCTAGCAATTCTATCCCTTGATTAAAATAGTTTTCCTCAAGGTCTTCAAAATAGAGGTTTACAACTGTAATTGCATCTTCATTTGAGGTAAAACGCTTGCCAACAAGGAATTTTTTTAGATTTGGGAACAGGTAAAAGTCACTGGGAGCAAAATCAGGAGAATAAGGTGGGTGGTCAAGCAACTCGTACTTTAATTCGTTGATTTTAGCCGTTGTTAAAACACTCTTGTGCGCTGGTGCGTTGTCTTGATGAAAAATTATTTTTTTGTTTTGTAAGCCAGGACATTTTTCTCGAATTTGTACATTTAATTGATCTAAAAGGTTGCAATAGTACTCTGAATTTATTCTTTTACCCTTTTGCAGATAGTCAATCAATAAAATACCTTTGAAGTCCCAAAAAACCGTTGCCATAACCTTACCAGCCGATTGAATTGTTTTTGCCTTCTTTGGGGCACTTCCTCCAGCTGCAGTCCATTGTATGGATTGTTCTTTTGTCTCTGGAGTATAGTGGTGGATCCATGTCTCATCAACAGTTATGAAACGACGCTTAAAATCCATTTTATTTCGCTGAAAACGATCCAAACAAGCTTGAGAAATGTTCATTCTTATGCGTTTTTGGTTGACTGTTAACAAGTCCGGCACCCATCTTGCAGAAAGCTTTTTCATCTGTAGTTCTTCATGCAAAATTAAATGGACTCGATAATTTGAGATGCCCATGATATTAGCTATTTCACGCACTTTTTTCGTCGATCATTTAATACCATATCATGCACTTTGGCTACAATTTCTGTTGTTGTTGCTATTTTTGGACGTCCACTACGTGGTTCATCTTCAATGCTTGTACGACCACGTTTAAATTCAGCAACCCAATTTTTTACTGTTGCATATGAAGGAGCACTTTCACCTAACACATTCACCTTATCATTATGAATTTCTTGTCCCGATAAACCTTTTTTATGTAAATATTTAATGACACCACGCATTTCTAATTTTTCCATTGGAAAAAAATCGCGGATGCGTCTTTTGTGAACACCTGTTTCTATATGAAGGAGTTGCCAGATCGAAACAAAATTTAACATGTGTTCATAGCAGAGATGGAAGTTTCCAAAACACTTAACTTTTTTCTGTTCATACCGCGCTTTTTGTGCTAGGCTAAGAAGTTTCCGAACCGCCCTCGTAAGGTACTTAAAATCGTCCTTCTACTTTATACGAGGGTTGCTATTTATATTTCGGGTCCTGACAATACTAGTGTTCCCAGATGCAAACTGGAACTTCCATTGGAAACTTTGATATTTTTTTGGCATAACTTCACAAAGATCGTTTTGTCATTTGAGGGCGAATTGTTTTGTTTACAGTGTTTTGAAAAATTCATCTCAGTCAAAAAATGGAATTATCCCGTGAACATTTTCTTGCGATGATTTTTTACGGTTTTTGGCGTGGGTTATCGAGACAAGAGTATTTAAATCAACTTGTTTCAACTTTTGGCAATGAAGCACCAGTTCAGTCTCCGACACCGTTCGCTCCAGGATGAATTTCGTGAAGGACGTCCAACTTCGGTCACTTTCCCAGAAACCATCATTGCTGTGCGTGAACTGATTAAGCAAGACCGACATGTGACATACCGTGAGATTGAGGCATCCTTGGGCATTAGTATGACAAGCATCAATAAGATATTGCATGTTCATTTGGCCGTGAAAAAAATTTGTTCTCCTTGGATCCCACATAATTTCACGAATGGTCAAAAAAGGCTCGTGTGGATTGGTGCAAAGAGATGTTGAAAAAGTATAACTGCGGTAGCTCAAAGGCAGTGTATAACACCGCACAGGTGTATGAACCCGAAACAAAACAGCAATCGACCGTTTGGGTCTTTCAAGACGAGCCAAATCCAATAAAAGTTGTTCGTGGAAAAGTATAACAGCGGAAGCTCAAAGGCAGTGTATAACATGGTCACAGGTGACGAATCATGGATCTATACATATAACCGCGAAAAAAACAGCAATCGACCGCATGGTTCTTTCAAGACGAGCCATATCCAACAAAAGTAGAAGAAGTACATCGAAGCAAATGATTGTGTTTTTTCGGTTTAACCGGCCATGATGCTACAAAGCCTTTAGTGGAACGTAGGGCGGTCAATTCTGAGTGGTATACAACCATCTGTTTGCTAACAGTGTTCGAAGAAATGATGAAAGATAATAAGAGAAGACGGATCATTTTGCATCACGACAATGCGAGCTTTCACACATCAGCTGAAACGGTGAGCTATTTGACCACTCAAGATGTCGAATTGATTCAATTTCATTTATTATCTTGATTCTGGATTTTCAATAAAATTCTGTTTTTCTTTCATTTGTGCTTAGGACTTTCTTAGTTTTCACCACGTAAAAGAGCGTCTCAAAAACTATCGAAACCAAAAAAAAAAGTGGAAATTTGAGTCATACGAGTAAGCCACCTTTTCATAGGCCGGGTCACATATGAAATTCGAAAGTTATGAAATTTATCAATTGAAATTCGGAAAATTCTATTTTAATTTCTTAGTATTCCATTTAAAATATTCGTTTGTCTGTTTGTTCGACCTTTTTTAATTAGACAAGCTGGAGGTCAGTAATGTTTTTTTATAAAGGGTGGTTAAATTTTAAGGGCCGATGTTGAATATGAACCACACCTAAACGTCAAGTTTTTTTCTGCATTTCATTTGATATTTCTCAATTTCAGACTAACTCAATTTGAACCATTTAAATATACACAAGCGAGCAACGCGTTAAAGTATTTCAGGCTTATTATGAAAATGGGCAACTGGAATTTCCGAGGAAAATCATCTTCAGTGATGAGACACATTTTCACCTCAGTGGATTTGTCAATAAGCAGAATTTCCGCATTTGGGCGACTGATAATCCAAGAGTGATTTTCGAAAAAACAATGCACCCACAAAGAGTGACTGTTTGGTGCGGTTTATGGGCTGGCGGCATCATCGGGCCGTATTTTTTCCAAAATGAGGCCGGTCAGGCAGTTACTGTGCATAGTGTTCGCTACCGTGAAATGTTAACGAACTTTCTTTGGCCCGAATTGGAAGATTTTGACGTACGACCATAATTTGTGTTGTTTACAGTGACTTGAAAAAATCAATTTGGTAAAAAAAAAATGGAACTAATTCGTGAACATTTTCGTGCGATCATTTTTTACAACTTTCGACGTGGATAATCACTACAAGAGTGCATCGATAAACTTAAATCTTTGTATGGCGATGAAGCACCATCCTATAGCACTGTGAAAAACTGGTTTAATGAAACCAATCGTGGCCGACGCTCGCTCGAAGGCGAAGGTCATGAAGGTCGTCCAAAAACGCCCGTTGTGCCAGAGAACATTAATGTTGTGCGTGTACTGATAATGCAGGATCGTCCTGTGACATACCGTGAGATAGAGGCATCCTTGGGCATTTCTTCCACCAGCATACATTCGATATTGCATGAACACCTGGCCGTAAAATAGGTTTGTTCTCTTTGGACCCCGCACAATTTGACAATCGCTCAAATTAAGGTTAGTGTCGATTGGTGCAAAGAAATTTTGCAAAAATACAATCGAAGTGCTTTAAAAGACGTTTATAAGATCGTCACAGGTGACGAATCATTAATATATGCGTATGGGCCCGAAACAAAACAGCAATCGAGCGTGTGGGTCTTCGAAGGCGAGCAAATGCAACGACAGCTGTTCGTGGAAGAAGCACTTCGAAGCAAATGGTCGCCTGTTTCTTCGGCAAAACTGGTCATGTGGCGACTGTTCCGCTTGAGCAACGTAGGACGGTCAATTCCGAGTGGTACACCTCAATTTGTTTGCCTGAAGTCTTTGGAGAAATTCGAACAACGAACAAGAGAAGACGAATCATTGTGTACCATGACAAAGCGAGCTCTCACACATCGGCTAATCCAGCGCCTTTTTGACCAGCCAAAACGTTCAATTGATGGGTCATCCGCCGTACAGCCCTGACTTGGCAGCCAATGACTTCTTTTTATTCCCGCATATCAAAAATGCGTGGTCAACGATTTTCGTCGCCAGCAGATGCTGTTGAAGTGTTCAAAAACCATGTTTTGGTGATGTCTTAATCGGAGTGGGAAAAGTGCTTCGACAATTGGTTTGAGCGCATGCAAAAGTGTTTAAATCATGCTGGAGAATACTTTGAAAAACAATAAAACCATTTTTGATGATAAATTTTCGCATTTTCATTATTAGGCGAGAAATATATATATAGCAGCCCTCGTATAAATTCAAATTTTTAAACATTTAACATTAAAATTTTAATATTATATTTGATACCAAAGTTATTCCATTGGAAATTTACAAAAACAGCAATTTAAAACCAAAAGACACTAACTAAGATTAAGAATATTCCACTTGAAATTTAAAATGCCGTGTATCCGAGTTCACCCTCTACCAAAATTTGACATACGGTTTGCAATACCAATAAATACCCATAAAATATTGATCGTCGAAAAATTCTTAGACGACCTTTACCTCTAAAAGCTTCGTATTACATTCAAATCCGAGCAAATTTTGCTCAGAGCATTACAAGGAACCAGCAGCCATTAAATTTTAACATATTGGTCCAAGTTTTAAAATAGCTCCCACAAAAAGGTCCCTCCAGATTTGAGGTCATGCAGCTTTTGAAGCCACAAACTAAACCCGATTACTCTCAAACGTACAGACAGAGGAAAAATTAGTTGGAAATTGGTGGGAACTACAATGATTCGGTTGGAAAAGAGAAATTTCGGTTGGAGTCGCCAAATATTTATAATCATAATGGATATTCGTTTGAAAATAGCACAAGACACTTAATGTGGTCGGTCTAACCAATGAAACTCGAAAAAGGTATATACTCGCCACAACTGTTGATTGTAGCAACTAATAGTTTTGCAAATAGTTTGTTGTTGTTGCTACTAATTATTAGTGATAACTAAATTTTCAACATATTTAAACGGTTATTGTTTTAAAAGTAAATTGTAATTGAATCATCACTTCAAGCTAATCGATTAACAAATTTTTGTTAAGTAAAAATCATCAATCATCTTTTCCACTTTTTCCTTGGGATGACCCTCCCTCCCTACGAGTACTCTCCAATTTTTAAATCAAACATTTTGTTGCCTCAAAAAAAGAAAATTGTAATCTTTTTCATTGAACAAGTATGTGGATTTTTAGATACAAAATTCTTTTCTGGTGGTTTGGATACGTGGTATATTACACCGATACTACAGTTCCATGGACAGAAAAGGACACCTACTAACATTCGGTTGTACTGATGGAATACTCGAGGTGCATGTATTATTCGGTTGAAAAAAAAATGGTGAAACTGCAGCATATACAAACGATACGAAATAGGCTTAAGCCTGGAACACTTGTTGTTACTATCACATCACAGTTGCCCAGCGCTGATTTAACTCTTCGCAAATGTTTCAAACTTTATCTTTTAGCCTTGTTAACAATTCTACAGGAAATCAATGGCCCTAATCCGCTTGTACCGATCATTAAGCAAACTTTATAGCGTGCGTCGCGTTCGTGCTTGAGAAATTTCCTGCTTATTGCTGGCCATCGTCCAGTTATTGGATTGGCCATGTATAATCAATTTCCCCTGTACAGTGAGTTTTCGCACCAAACCAAGTCCACATCACCCTTTTGCTATGCAACATTTCAGAGAGAAAAAAACCTCCTTCACCAGTTTGTTGTCACAATAAGTCTTTGCAAGTGCAACACTTTGTTATTTTAAAGTGTGGCACTTGTTTCAAGTGGATTTCACTCAAAATGAAAATAAACCCACTTTTTGCTGCCAGGCCTTGTTTTTTTTTGTATTCGCAAATAATGTTGATGCGTGAAATGAATTCGACACCCTTCTTAAACATACGGGCACTGTTTTTTTGCAATTGTTGGAAAAAGAACAAACGAAAAAGGACCCTTTCGTAGAAAACATACACACGCACACACTCCTACCCTTTTGTCCGCACTCTTCGATTTTTTCCTCAACATTTATGTGAATAAACGGTCGCAGAACCAGAAAAAAGGACCTTTGGCCGTCTGTATATTGCATATGCTGGTGGTGTAAGTTCTACGACATGGTGGAGAGACATTATCGTCCGACGATGATGATGGCTATTGTGGCGACGGCGTTGGAAATGATGATTGTTACAAAATAAATAGAAATTTACATATTCGCTGTCATAAACAGTTTTTATTTTGCAATTTAAATTTGTTTTCAGTTATGGCGGCGATATATGCAGCGTCGGAGTATTTTTTTTTTCTCTTCAGTTTGACGTTGTAAAAACGGCGATAATTGATGGTATGGAATGCTTACAATTGCAAATTGAAAGTAACATTGCACTGACAGACGGCTTGAATAAACAAAATATAAATGGAATTGAGAAAAAACGAACAAAGAAAGGGTTGTGGATGTATTATAGGCGTTTAGAGGAGGCAGGGGTATTGAATCTTCTATTGGTGCTCGTTCCTAAATGACTGTCAGGAATCAAAGATTTTCTGAAATTGCATATTTTTTTGGTGAGGTGTAATTTAACTTTGAAACATCTTGAAACATAAATAGGCTCTAGCTCAGGTAAGCAGCTTCCTTAAAATACCAGAAAACGAAGCATCACATAAAAATTTCGAATTACATTATTAAATCGTTGATGTAAGACAAAATTCGGATCCGAGAATGAAACTTACAAACTGTCATCTTAGCACTTATTCAGTCGGATTATCTGAAAATTGCCACAAAACTTGGCATGCTAAGCTTTGTTGCAATACCGAAGAAATGCTTTAACACTCGACACCATAGCATGAAGTGTATATAAAGGGTGGTCCAAGAAAAACTCACGATGTTGATTGTAAATAAAACAAAGATTTCAGAGACAATTATGTGTGAAACAAAATATTGGCTAAATGCTTGCCACGGCTTCGGTGACTTACCTCTATCCGATGGTCCATATTTTACTCATTGAGGCCTTTTAATATCGCCACAAAGTGAGATAACGCGGCCATTGAATTTATCGTCATTGATTCGTTGGCTATTTGGCAAGTGGCGCCATCCGGTTGGAACCACATATCATACAGGTCCACATCCTCAATTTCTGACCCAAAGAAGTCCGTTATCATCTCGTGATTGCGAGCGCCATTATCTGTAACTGCGTACTTGACCTTATTTTCGAAAAAGTATGGCCCGATGACGCCGCCAGCCCATAAACCGCACCAAACAGTCACTCTTTGTTGATGCATCGGATTTTTAAAAACCACTCGTAGATTCTCATTTTCCCAACTGCAGAAATTTTGCTTGTTAACGTATCAACTTAAATTTGTCAAACACTAAAACAAAAATATGTCAAATTAAGTTAGGCAAAATACTGGACATTAAGGTGTGACTTACAATTAACATCGTCCATTATGGTTGGACCACCCTTTAGTATAACTTTGTTGCTGTTGTTGTAACAACATTTTATTTTGTCTATGGGGTATCTGCTTTAATATCCCGGTGAAGCAATCGAGCCATTTGAACTGCGTCCTAAGAGGCCTGGAGACCTGGAAACCGGACAATTGAAAGGTGCAGCAAGTTATGTGGGGATGTTGCCACCAATTCGCGCCTAATACGAATTGAGGCGGCTGCACCATCCAGATCTCAGCTACGCCAGAAACACGCGCGTCTGCCGAGGTAGTACCATCTCCTCAGGGGAAATCTCAGAGGGATATTCCCCTATCACTACATGCACGCTATAGCTGAATGAATACTGCTGCTGCGACTTCAGCAGCGTGAATGTCGTTCAGCCCTGTCTGATAGTTTCTATGATTTAAAGGCTCCTTGTACCGCTGGACCTCTCTCTATAGGTCTAAGGATCGTACCTGATCGGTCTGGGCGGAGGCATCCTGTCATTGAGATAGTGGTTGAAATGACTATTGCGAAGACACCCAGGCTTATACTACTTAGACAGCAAGAAATTGTGTCTGCGGTAAGGACCTTCGTCTCCTCATGTAGATAGTCCTTAGAAGACACGCCGTTGATGTTCTGATCCTTTGTACATGCATTCTGGCAAGTATGGATTTTCTTCAACTGCGCCGTAATCACGTCCGCCGCGACACCGGCGCTGCGTAGGGAAAAAAACACAGGGAAAAAATTTAGTTACTATATGGTCACGGCAATAATAATATGTCGTCACGATAAAAGTAGGCTAACTGACGTACACTTTTTTTTTTAAATACCCCCAAAGCAAGAAGTCCAACGGTGTCAAATAACATGATCGTGGCGGCCAATTAACATCACCACGCCTATTGCATTTCTCGCGCAAAAGAGCCATTGTTACGTTGTGGCAAGTGGTAACAGTCTTATTGGAACCACATACGAGTATCGTACCAGGTACATATCCTTAATTTCTGGCCACAATAAGTCCGACATCATCTCAAGATAGCGAACACCATTCACGAGTCGAGATTGATGGCTCGTCCGCCACACTATCGCAAACAACGGCCTTTTCGGAAATGCAACGTTGCGCTGCAACTGTTGCACAGCAGTTGCCGATCAGCTTTGCAGATGCTCATTCATTGCATCAGCCATTTTAATACTGCGTGTTTTTAGTATGCTTGCCCAACATATGTTTGATAGTTGCTTTTTAGAACATCTGACGCTTGCAGTGTTGCCGGACTTTGCAATTAAGAATGCGTTGCGCAGTACATGCAGTGCAGTGTTGCAATTCCGAAAAGGCCCAACATCAATGTTTTTTGCAGAATTAACTGTGCGCGCATGCGCATCTATTTACACAATTCCTTGCCCGGTTTGCTAAAATTTGAGCACAATTCGAACGATTGGTCAATAATGCTGACCGAAAATCAATCACGAAGTGTGCGAAATGCATTTTGCTTTGAACGCCTTTTTTCGTAAAGGACTTTAAAAATCTTTACGCGCTTTTCAATTGTGTACCTCTCCGTGGTTGAATTTGTTACACACAAACAAACAAATGTAAAATTATGTTTGGCAAAAAACTTATGGTTGGGTCACCTTTTAGAAAATATTCAGAAATCAGTAAAGAGCTTTTTGCAATCTACACCTTCCTTTTTGATTTTCACTAAGTAAAGAGGTCGGCCTTGAAGTACAGTAGAGAGTGAAGCTCCAAACTTCATTATATCATCGAGCGGCGTTTCTAGTTATGGTTCTAAAAAGTAAAAGGATGTGCAAGACAGGAATTCCATTATCAAAATGTTAAAAATGTGGGATTCATCTTTGAGTAAACAACAATATAATAAATATTACAAATTTTTTGATAAAACTCTAATATTGATTTATTTTCATTTTTATTTTGTATACCACTTTGGCCCAAATTTGCTCAGAAGCCACTTTCTCTAGCACCCACACCGAAAGGCGTGAAATTTCATACAAACACTTCTTCTATAAGAATCTTACGATTCTAATAAAAAAAAATTTCAAACTAGAAACGAAAATTTGGGGTCGAGAGGGTTAAATTCCCATAAAAATATAAATAAGAAGGAATCCAAAATTCCCACACTGTATGCGAATATAATAGAATATTCGGTTACTATATTTTATATAAAACTTTTTCAGCAAGTTTTTCGCTTTGAAGTAATATTTTTCTGAAAACATGCATCAATTACACAAGCAAAGTCAAGCTCAGTAGACTTAACGACTTACGAATTTCAAAAACGTTGTTATTCACTTTCATTCCTACTCTGTCACCAAATCCTAGTACGACTTCGGTATCATGCTAAGACTTTAAAATCTCCAATTACACGAAAGTGACAAATGAAAGTCATTCAATTAAGGATAATGCTGAATAATAAACCCTCTCGAATTTGGTTAAAACAAATCATATCTCACTCACAGTGGATATTAATGAGGGCGGATAATTCAACACCGATGCAGTCATTCCTTGCTACAGACAAACCGACAACTCTGCTTTGCCAAACCCCACCACTCTGCCGCCTGGCAAACCCTTTCGCACGGGGAGCGAACAGACAACAAACAAGCAGCGCACATGAAATCAAAACCTTTGACACGTGATAAATGACCGGTGTTAGCCAAATTAATTGATCAAATCCGTATGTCTGTCACTTTTTAAAACACCAGAAAACCCGGAAAAAGAGGAGGCCATTCGGTCAACAGAAAACTCCGTTGGCCAGATTACAAAAATGACAGAGCATGGAAAACGGCAACGAAAATGCTGGCAAATTGAAACATGACGTGGTCAATGCCGTTGGTGGCCATTACAACTGGTCAATGGAAGGAAGACGTGATAACCGAATGTAGCCAAAAGCCAAAGATGAAAAAAAGCCGAGATGAGAAAAAAATTAAACATGAAATGGAAAGAATGATTGAAATTGTCTATGGGATTTTTAAATGGAAACAAGGCATGTATGAACGTCACAGGATAACGCAGGTAATGGTCGACTTGGTAGCAGAGTTTGAAGCCGATAAAATATCTCTCATCGGATTTAGTTACAAATAAGCAATATTACGTAATTAGAAAGAAATGCACCGTTTAAAAACTGCTAGGCACGTTGTTTCTCCCAAAAATTTCACGTAACTTTCTCATCGTCACAGTAATCGATGATGGATTTTGATAAAATGTTTAACGATTTATCGAATATTTTTCCATAATAAATTTGCCACGTCTCTACTTCACGACTTCCAAATATGAACTGTCAAGACTAATGTTTACCAAAATGGCTGCAAAACAATGTAGTATACCTTCCCAGTTTACACCCTGTATCTTTTGAGCTACAATTAACTGTAAAGGAACTGATAACTTAAAAGTTTAAATAAAACAGATGTATTTAAATAAAATCTTCCATATAAAGAGTGGTCCAACTAATACGCACGATGTTAATTATCAATAAAACAAAAAGTTTTTAAAGAATTATCTTAACTGCTAGAACACAGGCGATTCTCGTCGTACTATCGTTACAGTGCGTTCTTTATAATATTTTGCAGAAACTAGCTCCAGAATTGGTGTACAATTGGTACTCGTAGTTGAAAACAAAATATTTCAACATAAAAAACACAAAATTTGAATTTCTTTTGGCTGTTACTTCCACAGTTTCTATTCAATTTTTAAGTGAATCTGATGAATTAAAAAAGGCAGAAAATTTAATTTTCACGAGATCTCGAAAACTATACGTATACATTCAATTCGGATGCAGGAGATCATTTAACATAAGGTTGTTTTCGCCCAAAGGACGCTTTTTTGCATATTCGTACTACGAGTAATAAAAAAAACCCCGACAGTCGGGTGTTTTTAACAAACACGGTTTTGAAAAAAACCGAAATGCCTGTTTTCTAAAAACCCCGCGTTTTTGGACACTTAAGGGTTTTCCAATAGGGACATAACAATTTCGTATCTGTATGTGTACGCACCCTCATCATGGTAAAGTTCCCTTACGAGCAACGTTTGGAAATCAATAAAAAATTATTACCGAAATTCTGAGTTGGTGGTCGCATCTTTAAGAGCGCTTACTCCAATTTTCATCATCTTCAGCGATGAAGCTCATTTCTGTATGAGTGGTTTGCCAACAAACATAATATGCGTTATTGGACAGCAACAAATCCAAATGGGCTTTAAGAGACACAACTGCTACAAATTACTCGTACTGTGTGGTGTGTTTTTAATGCCAGAGGTGTGAATGGGCCGTATTTTTTCGTCGATGAAAACAATTGTCATGTAACGGTCAATGGAGAGCTCTATCGAGCCATGTTAGAAAACTATTTTTTGGCCAGAATTGGATGAGCTTGACATCGCCGATATGTGGTTTCAACAAGGCGGTGCCACTAGCCACATAGCACGCGTTACAATCGATTTACTGAAAGGCAAATTCGGGGAACGTGTTATCTCGAGAAATGGTCCGGTCGAATAGCCACCATTTAGCTCCATTGAATTTCTTTTTATGAGGCCTCATAAAGTCATTGGTATATGCCAACAAGCCAATAACGTTAGACAAGCTCAGAGACAACATCCAATTCGATATTGCAAACATTCCGGTTGAAATGTGTGCAACAGTGGTTGAAAATTGGGTCCAAAGAAAAGATCGCCGACATCAAATTTTATTCTTAAAATGTAACATTTGCACTACACCTGGAATAAATTTAATCTCTATATCTTAAATGTTCTGTGTTTTAATAATATATAAAATTGTGTTGTCCTTAATAAAAAAAACCCTGTATTATGCAACTTCTGGAGCAAAAACCATAAAATGGGATGAACATATATGTGGAAGCTATAATGTAAATAACGTCCTTCCTCTTTCATCTAGATTAAAACAGAAATATCGGATGAACATATATGAATGAGAGCTATTAAACCGATATTCTTCAATATTAATAATTTTTTTCTTAGATACAAAAAAACTAACGTGTGCCAAATTTCATCAAGATTGAATGTTATATGGGACTTCTTGCGTAAATGACATAAAATCGAAGAAACTTATATATATGGGAGCTATAGCTAAATCTGAGTCGATTTTCTTTAACTTCAAGATCGTTCGTTCTGTCATGCAGTTTAGATTACAATCTTTTGATGGAGGAACGGACAGACATCGTTGAATCGAATCAGCGTCGAATGGTATACTTAGTAGGGATATAAATTCTGTTACAACATTGAACACACCTATTTCAATAGTAGAACTGAACATACCCCGTTAATGTCATATGGGTTTTAAAAGCTAACCTTAATAGCGTTAGTCTGTAATGGGATTTTTATATTGTTTCAACTTTCATCATGGAGTGGTCAGATAATGAGAACCGTTTCGCTGTAATAGCGTTTTTCAAGTGTGAAATGAAAAAGCAATATTTTCAAAACGCTCCGGCCACTAGGGATTAGCCGCATGTTTATCTATCGATGGATAAAACCGGTGTTGTAAAAGACCGCCACCGGTCTTTTACATCTCCAGCCGCCCACGCTCTGTTCGAACACCGCATGTCATCAAAACCGTTAAATCAAGAATTCACAGAAATCCGCTCCGAAAACAGAAAGTCATGGCCTGTGAGATGAATATCACGCAAAAGTCCATGAGTCGAATCATTTAAAAAGACTTGGGCTTTTAAACGACGTACAGGACATTTATTGACTGCAGCAAGAAAAAAATAGGATTGAAAAATGCAAACGTCTTTTGGCGAAGCACGCTGATAACTTGCACAGAAAAGTTTTGTTCACCGATGAAAAAATTTGTTCCTTCAGGAAAAATTTAACAAGCTAAATGATAGAGTGTATGCGCGGTCATCTAAGAAAGCATCTGAACTGATCCCAAGAGTGAAAAAGGGTCTTCACCCAGCTTCAGTCATGGTTTGGTGGGGTGTCTCTTACGATGGGGTCACTGACCTGCATTTCTGCGAACAAGGAGCCAAAACATCGGCCAAAGATTACCAAGAAACCGTTTTGGAAGCTGTTGTGAAGCCTCTTAACAATTCCCTGTTCCAAAACCAGCCATGGCCGGCCCATAAGGCTAAAACGTCCCAGGCCTGGCTTCGAAACAATTTGCCATTGGATCTATTAAGACTGCTTTGGTTCGAGCCTTGTCCAATTTTCCAATGGACGAGGTTAGTGCGGCTATTGACGATTGGGCAGTGCGACTTAAGGCGTGTGAATATACATCAATAAATATATTAAAAAATATTTGGTCCAAAAACATTCAGTACTTTTTTTTTACAGCATAAAACGTGTGTAACAGTATGCCCCTACTAAGTACTTTAAGGTCCGACTCTAATATTTGTGGTAGTTACAAACAGTTGCCATGAAACTAACTTATATAAGTAATACCCTGTTCCAAAGAGTAGTGCAAGGTGAACTAATCGAAAAAAGTGTTAAATCATTATTTTAAATATTTTTGAATTTAGATTTTCATCTTAATTGGATTTAAAAGTTTCTTAAATAAGAAATACATTTTTGAATTTTGGCCGAAAATCTATTACAAATTATACGAGATCTGCTATGTAAATTTCTGGTCTAATTATGAAAATGAGAATTTTTATCATCAAAAATGGTTTTATTGTTTTCCAAAGTATTCTCCAGCATGATTTATACACTTTTGCATGGGCTCAAACCAATTGTCGAAGCACCTTTTCCACTTCAATTGAGACACCTCCAAAACATGGTTTTTGAACGCTTCAACAGCATCTTCTACCGACGAAAATCGTTAACGACGGATTTTTTTCTTGATGAATACAAAGAAGTCATTCGGTGCCATGTCAGGTCTGTACGGCGGAAGACCCATCAATTCGACGTTTTGGTCGGTCAAAAAGGCGCTGGTTTAAGCCGATTTGTGAGAGCTCGCATTGTCATGGTGCACAATGATTCGTCTTCTCTTGTTCGTTTTTCGAATTTCCCCGAAGACTTCAGGCAAACAAATTGTGGTGTACCACTCAGAATGGACCGTCCAACGTTGCTCAATCGGATCAGTCGCCACCTGACCAGTTTTGCCAAAAAAGCAGGTGACCATTTGCTTCGAAGTGCATCTTCCACGAACAACTTTCGTTGGATTTGGTCCTCGAAGACCCACACTCGATTGCTGTTTTGTTTCGGGCTCATAGGCATAGATCCATGACTCCTCGCCTGTGACGATCTTATAAACGTCTTTTGAAGCACCGCGATCGTATTTTTTCAAAATTTCTTTGCACCAATCGACACTACCCTTTTTTTGAGCAACTGTCAAATTTTGCGTGATCTAACGAGAACAAACCTTTTTTACGGCCAAGTGTTCATGCAATATCGAATTTATGCTGGTGGAAGAAATGCCCAAGGATGCCTCTATATCACGATATGTCACATGACGATCTTGCATTATCAGTTCACGCACGCCATCAATGTTCTCTGGCACAACGGCCGTTTTTGGACGACCTTTGTCTTTGAGCGAGCGTCGGCCACGATTGAATTCATTAAATCAGTTTTACTCAATGCTATAGGATGGTGCTTCATCGCCACACAAAGATTTAAGTTCATCGATGCGCCCTTGTCGTGATAATCCACGTCGAAAGTTGTGAAAAATTATTGCACGAAAATGTTCACGAGTTAATTCCATTTTTTTGCTAAATTGATTTTTTCAAGTCACTGTAGACAACACAAATGATGGTCGTACGTCAAAAAGTTCTGAGTACGTTTATGCTAAAAAATGTCAAACTTTCCAATGGAAATGTCAGATGGTGCCAGGCAACATTAAGTGTTGCCTAGGCTAGAAATATAAATAGCAACCCTCGTATTGAACCTTTTTAGATTTTTCAAACGAACTGATTTGTAACATATTAAGTAATTGGCTGAATTAGCGAATGCTCGTGGTAACGACAAACGAATTCAAAGACAACTTAAAACCAAAAATCTATAACAACAAACAAGACGTGTACAAATTCAGATCCAATAATCGTCTTTATAAGTTGGGGTTACTGATACTTTTTCTTTACAACCGAATGTCAGTTCCCTCTACTGAACACAATCAACATTCGCGATGGAATACATGGACAGTAGGTGCAAACACCAAATATTAGGTTCGATTGTGGCAACAAAACTGTGTCTCAGTGTATTCATATTATTTGTCTTAATTTGATGCTTTTAACCCTAAAAATGGGCCATATCCTCTCTCTTCAAATATGGCATATTTTTAAATATTTTATTATATGTGACGCGCAAAATGGAAAGGCACCTAAGGTTAAAAGCCAGTTTTGTTCAGGAGAGCCATTTTAAAGATTAGGTCCCTTTCTATTTGCGCTTAGAATCGTCGACTTCACTTTCATAAAACGCGCATATCTCTGGGAGGGAACACTTTTGGGGCATGGGAATGGTCTTATTCGATGCTTAGGTGTTGTTCACATCAAAAAAGAAAAAAAATGAAAATTGATTTTTTTTACCCTTAGGTCCCTTTCTCTATGCGCTGTCACATATGTTCTTGACAAAAGGATATTACTCGTAACTACTTACTTAAGTTGGAACTGCAAACGGTAGTTGTACTCCGACCTCTTCGTCTTTAAACACAGAAGTGGCATTGCGAAATATCGCCAGTTTGTAACATCATGAATACAAGTCTTCTTCCACATGGTCTATCTATCAGAGTTTCGATCTTTCAACGTCGACGACTTGGAGCGTTCTGGTATGTATGATATTATCTATACAAAGAAATTGCTGTTATTTGATGATTCTATCAAAGCAAGTCGATATATTTTACGAAAAAATCATTTTTTCAAAATTACCCATCATCATTTTAGCGGCTATCCCAAGTACACAGTTAGAATAATGTAGAACAAGCCAGTCAGAAGGTGATTTGTTCCCTCGTACCCCAAAGTAACAACTATTTGCCAGCATGATGATTTTTCAATGTCACTGGTGATTAGGAGTTTTCCACGGATAACAGTTTTTTACGTCTTCTAATCTTCTGGTTATTTTCTTCTTGGATAGAGGGGATTTTTTTAGTTCTACGAAAACAAAACAAATGGAATTGCAGATTATAAGATATATTAACACTGAACAACGAAATATTTGATCACAACAAATTACATAAACTACAAGGGCATATAAATAATGATTTTTCCACTGCTCCCATCAAGTACCATCTGCTAACAGACTACTGTCACATTTTGATAGAGTTCCATCATTTAGTTTGTGTTTAACAGCTGTTCAAAACATACAACCTCGAGGATTTTTATTAAAAATGGAAAAAGGTGAATTTTGAGTGCTCATTAAACATTATATTATGCGGAAAAAACGCCATTCAAACCAAGGAATCAAACCAAAGCTTGATAAATACTCTGGGGCCTTTGCACCATCGATTTCGCAGAAGTACAAATGAAGCTGAACGTTCTGGACGGCCGATTGAGGTCAGTACACCCAATCAAACAGTAAAAGTGCGTAAGATTGTTTATGCCATACGCATTTCATATGGCAGGGTAGTTTCGATTTTACATGATCAGTTGGGTTTAAGAATGCTGTCTGCAAGATGGGTGCCGCGTTTGCTCTCAATTGACCATAAACGTAATCCAGTGACAGCTTCAAAATTTTTTTTCGAGTTGTTTAACCACAAATTGAATAAGTTTTTGCGGCGTTTTGTAATCTTGGATGACACATGCATCCATTACAACACTCCGGAGACCAAGCAGCAGTCTACAAAATGGGTTTCTCCGGGTGAACCGTTGGATTTGTCGGCCAATAAGAAAGGTGGCGACAGTTTTTTTGGAATGAACGCGGGATAAACCACATGAATTATGTTTAAAAGGGAAAAACAATAAACGGAAAATATTATGCAAACTTATTGGACCGATTTAACAAGGATTTAAAAAAAAAACATGTAAAAAATGTTAAGTTTGGCTGTGCCAAATTTGGTGCGGAAGTGTGTTCTATATAGAAATCTTTATGTGCAAAATTTCATTTCGATAGGTCAAGCTTGTGGTGAGTTATCGTCATATTATTTGTCAAGGCCCATGGGACCGTTTGTGTGGGAGGTACCAGTAGGACTTTTCCGATCTCAACAGAATTTGGCGCAGAGGTGTGTTCAATATGTAGAAAATTTCATCTCGGTAGGTCAAGTTTGTAGTGAGTTATTGTCATATTATTTTTCAAGGCCCATGAGACCGTTTGTGTGGGAGGTACCAGTAGGGCCTTTCCGATCTTAGCCAAATTTAGCGCTTAAGTCTTTTCTATAGATTAATCTTTATGCCGAACATTTCGCCTCGATAGGTCAAGTGTGTGGTGATTTATTGTCATATTATTTTTCAAGGCCCATGAGACCGTTAGTGTGGGAGGTAGCAGTAGGACTTTTCCGATCTCAACCGAAGTGTGTTGTATATAGAAATCTTGATGTGTAAAATTTCATTTTGATAGGTCAAGTTTGTGGTGAGTTATAGTCATATTATTTCTCAAGGCCCATAAGGCCGTTTGTATGGGAGGTACAAGAAATGGTGGCCCAATCTAAACCATTTTTACATAGATGATTGCGCCTATAAAGAGATTATTTGCAAAATTTTAGTGATTTTGCTCAAGAAACTGGACGGATATTTCCAAATAAAAAACTAATTTTTATGAGGTAGTGTCGGTGGTTGAGGGTCTTCAACACCAACTTCCCGTAGAGCTATATAGCCCATTTTCAACACCAACCATGCTAGGTACATATTTGTGCCAAATTTCAGCTCCCTAGCTGTTTTGATGTAGGCTCTATCTTGTTTTCAACAGACGGGCGGGCAGACGGACAGCCGGACAACATGGCTAGATCGTCTTAGAATTTTACGAGGATCAAGAATATATATACTTTGTTGGGTCTCCGATGATTATTTCAAGGTGCTACAAACAGAATGGCAAAACTTATATACCCTCCATTGTATGGTGAATGGTATAACAAAGGACCCCATATGACCAAGAAAAAATTCTTTTTCATTAAGGTAATGCACAGGTGAATTGGGTTACGAATTGGTACCTCATCCACCATATTCTCCGGATTTAGCCCCCAGCGACTATTTCCAAACCTTAAGAAATGGCTCGGTGGAAAGAGATTCAGCTCCAATGATGAAGTTATTTATCAAACAAAAGGCGATTTTATGGACCCCGAAAAATTCTATTTTTGGAAGGAATACACAAGTGGGAGAAACGTTGGACTAAGTATATTGAGCTTAAAGGAGTTTATGTTGAAAAATAAGTTTTCAACATAATCTCCTTTATCACGAAATAATTGATATGCCCTCGTATATGTGACGCGCAAAATAGACAGGGACCTAAGGTTAAAACCCAGTTTTGTTCAGGAGAGCCATTTTAAAGATTAGGTTTCTTTCTATTTGCGCTTAGAATCGTCGACTTCACTTTCATAAAACGCACATATCTCTGGGCGGGAACACTTTTGGGGCATGGGATCGGTCTCATTCGATGCTCAGATGTTGTCCACAACAAAAAAGGAAAAAAGAAAATTGATTTTTTTTACCCTTAGGTCCCTTTCTCTATGCGCTGTCACATATTGAGTTCAGGTGTCGGGCTAAAAATGTGGTTTCCAAAATTTCGGCAATACTTATAGAGAAAAAAATAGTTGGAAATCGGTTGGAACTGCAATGATTAGAATGTTTCTCAACTTAGTTTAAACTCCATACTTCGGTTAAGCTTATACGGATTGTTGCATAATAATCCTTCATGCCATAAGGCGTTGCTGTAGGGTGATGTAAATAGAATAGACCATATGTCATGACTGTGTTCAATCTGCTATTTTATTGACTCTACCTTAACATGTAGCTGTAGCTGAGGAGATGGAGGGAGCCAGTGAGAAGGCAGGATACCGTCAAGCCGACAGACAGATATTTGGTCAAAGATTTGTGTGGCTTATATTTTTTTCCTGGGCTTTGTCTTCGATGTGGCCAAAAATGTTTGAACACCAATCGTATATGTGTCATCTATTATGGCTAAGGGCTGAATGAAATTGATAGACAACCAGAACCAGAGCAAATATATTAAGGGCACCACACATGCCCATGGACACACCGTCTCACACCTACAACACACACGGGTAGCAATTACTGAACATAGGCATCCAATCATGAGCGGAAACCGGAAACCATATCACACTGAGCGGGAGGATATGTTGGAGTACATGATTGTCAAGTGGAAGATAGCAAGTAGCAGAGCAATGAGTGGCACAGTAAGATAAATGGATGGCAAGGAGCTTGGTAAGTGGGTGTGTGAATGAGGGGGGACGATTGAGTGTTGGCTCAAACAGCAGGATGTGAGTGTGTGATTGCGGTTTTAGCAGGATTTCTACCGCCCCGCCCCTCACTCAAGGCAAAAGGAAGTAAAAGAGAAATTATCAAATTGAAATCGGAATTGCAAATTAACAGGACTCGCACACACTCTAACAACGGACATAACACACACACATGCAAATCTGCAAGGCCAGGATATGCGTACACCACACACACACAGGCACATTCACCCCATTTATTCTGAGCTGTAACAATCAATATCAGTTGTGGTGTGTGTCTGTGTGATTGCATGTGCTAGTGGACGAAGGATGGATCTGGCATCGAGCCCCGTTAGTGTGACGCTTTCAATGACTACTAACACACGTTCCGAATGAAAGGACTTGTCCATTAGAATGTATGGCCGTGCATACTCATGCATGTGTGCGAGTGTGTGTCTGTGTGTATTTCTGACAATCACTTGAGTTGGATTAATTGCATACGCAACAAATGATTAATTTTCGAACATTTTCCAATTTTGAGGATTAAAAATTTGTTTGATGATATGCAGATATCTGCCCATTTGTGCCAATGTAATTCTGCGTCGTACGTGCATCCAACTTAATTACAACGATATTTCTGCACTCAAATCGATTGGTATTCCAGTTGAAACCGATTTAGTTGTAAATTGAGAATTAGATGGGGCCAAAAAAATTGTAATGATTTTGTAAGTCAATTAAAAGCGGATTAGAAATGAATATGAGAATAACAGCCCTAGAACGGGGAAACGAATGATGAACAATTAATGAATGTGTAATTAGTAAGATTGATGTGAATGACCAACGATATTTTATTATGGTCTTATTGGACCAGTTTGTTAACGTTGAATGGGTTGAGCGTGGGCTTTAAATCAGCGGCAATGAGTAGGTCTAAGTATACTGATAAAATTATATTTGTGAAAATCACGAAGTACTCGTATTTTATATAAATTACAAGATGTTCATTATTTTTTGTTCAGCCAAAAAAAAATCTAAAATATATGAAAAAACATGACAATAACTACGAAATCTGTCAAGTGCTAACTTAACGAAAGATTCTCCTTGAGTGTCTTTCTTATTTTTTAAGAATACGTAGACTTGTGGACTCATAGTTAAGTCACTTGAACTATTTGATGTAATATAGGGTGCACCATCTAGAGGTAATTTTTCAGAACAAAAAAAAAATATAAAAATTCAAATCAATTGTGGAATCTTTGTTGGTAATTTGAAAGAACATTTTATGGCATTTATTTTATGAATATAATTTCCTTCCAATGTTGGCCGTCCAATTTTGGATGACTCGTTCGAGCATTTCGACCGGTATGGCTTTAATGACACACGTAATGTTGGCTTCCAAAACCTGAATCGTAACTAGATTGTCAACATAGTTTTTGGACTTTACGTAACCCCAAAGAAAAATGTCTTAAGGTGTGATATTACTCCATCTAGGCGGCCAACTCACCGGTCCAAAACGTGAAATTGGCTGCTCTTCATAATGACCTCTTAATAGATCCATTGCTTGAGCAGCTGTATGGCAAGTGGAGCTGTCCTGTTAAATCCAAATGACGTCAACATTATGGTTTTAAATTTCAGGTAGCATAAAGGTCAATATCATGGCGCGATAGCGAGCACCATTCACGGTTACGTTCCGGCCATCATCATTTTTGAAAAAATATGCACCGATGATTACACCAGCTTATAAACCGCACCAAACCTCGGTTTTCTCTGGGTATAATGAAACATTCTAAGCCTCTTCTAGTTTATTGACTTTCGACTTTGCCATTGTGTCAGAAATGGGACTCATGACTGAAGAAAATTTTGGTCGAAAACATCGGATCTTCCCATTTCTCACCGAACACTCATTTCCATAATACAGTTGCCAACATTTAAAGGTAATTATTTTCAAAAAATAAATGCCATAAAATGTCCTTTCAAATTACCAATAAAGATTCCACACTTGATGTGATTGAATTTTTATATTTTTTTTGTTCTGTAAAAATGGATCTCCCTCTACAAACTATATATTTTTTCTAAAGTGAGCAAATATTACCATTTATTTACTTAAAAAAAATATTTTTTTAAGAAATTGAATACAAATTGAAACAAAAAAAAAATTCTGGATTATTTTAATTTTATCCGCGTTTTTAAATTCATATTATATTGTACCATCAGTATTTGGTAGGCTATCCTTTTTAATGGATTATTTCAGCACATCTGTTTGGCATTCTTTTAACTAGAGCTAAACAGTGGTCAGGAGTTATTTTTTTCCTGCTGCTACTATACTTTTTATAATACCCTACAGAATTGTATGGGATTTACATCGGGGCTTTGCGCTGGCCTCTCCATAACTTTTATTTTATTTTTTTTCTCGTCTATGCAAGACTTTACGACCCGAGATTTATGCTTCGGGTCATTAAATTCAGATTCGTCGCTCCAGACTACCAGTTTTCAAAACGATATTTTTTTAGCAAACTGCAGACGCTGCATAACATTTTTTTTCGTCAGTCAGACGTCTTCTTGCGGTTCTTGCTGATTTTTCAGCATTGTGATCTGACTCCATCTGTGACCTAATCTGCGTAGATGAAGGAAGGAGTCAGCTTTATTCATTCTGGCCATGAGCCTATCTTCTGCGGCAGACGTTTTTCGTGGTTTGTTTCTGGGCAAATTATCAAATCTATTGTATTTTTTATAATGCTGAATTGCATTAACTTCTTTTCCACGCGATAATGCAATGGCTTTTACCACTTCGGAAACACGGCCAAGATTTTCAAAGCACTTCCAAATTAACTCCGGTTCAGCCGGAGATGAACTTTTATTTTATCCCATTTTTTTTCAAAAACTGCATTTAATCGTCGTAGATGTGCCAAATATTGATGTCCATACTCGTTTACCTCTAAAAATTGAAATGACTTTGTCCACGCTACATGTGAGATCTGCACTACACTTGCCGATATTTTTCAAAATGAATCATAAATGCGCTCGATTTTTATATAATTGTGTTTTTTATATAATTGGGCCTGTAGCTGATAGATCCAAGCATGGATCACAATGTACTGCAAGATCGGCTGAAAGCATTACTGCTGCTCAAGAAAGTGTTCAAAACAATCTATCAACCTCAATTCGACGCCGTGCTCAGGAGCTTGGTCTTCAAAGAACAACTTTGGCCACAATTTTGCACAAGGATTTGCATTTGTTTCCATTTAAGATTCAGTTGACACAAGATATTCTTCCACAAGACCATTTACGCCGCCGTACATATGCCAATAGGATGTTACAGCGCGATTTTCACGGAAAACTCATAACGAGTGACGAGGCACAATTTCATTTGAAAGTATATGTGAAAAAACAGAATAGTCGGTTCGGGCAATGGAAAACCCTCAAATTATGCATCAGTCACCTTTGAATCCATTATAACTGACAGTCTGGTGTGCAATTTGGTCAGGAGGAATCATTGGACCATACTTCTATGAAAATGAAAACGGCGTAAGGGTAACTGTCAATAGGAAGCGATATCGTGATATGATTGAAAACTTTTTAAAGCCAGAACTGCATGCTTTGGGCTTGATTAACATTTGGTATCAACAAGACGGTGCCACATCGCATATAGCCAGGATTACAATGGAATAACTGCAAGACCTCTTTCCACAACAAGTTATTTCAAGAAGTGGTGATGTTAATTGGCCTCCACGGTCGCCTGATTTGACTGCTCCGGATTTTTTTTTTGTGGGGATATCTGAACAGCAAGATATATGCAAACAAACCAGAAACGCTTGGGCAACTCAAACAAAATATTTGTGATGAGATTAATGAAATACCGCGTGAAATGTGTGATAAAGTAATGAAAAATGTTCTCAATAGGGCGCGCATGTATTAGGCTAACAGAGGCGGATATTTTTCAGATATTGTATTCCATACATAATTGCCGCCAGTAAATAAAACATTTATCAATATAAGATCCATTCTCTTTCATTTCATCAAAAATTATAAACACACAAAGTAGTATACCTTCCCGACGGACACCCTGTTTAAAGTTTTAAAATTCAACTTTACTCAATATAAACAATCTATCATAATTTTATCTTAAATTTTTTGACATTTAAAAATCAAAAAATCTTAATCCTACTGACCCATTTTACCAATTTGATGCAAGATATCGTTCTTTTGTGCATACAAACTTTATTAGATTCGAAAGTAACGGCTAAGTTTAAATATAATAAAATATATAAAAAAACTTTTTTACTTCGGTCCGATATACGAATACATAAAATTGAAGCATCAGTTGATACAGCTAAAAGGCGCTGGTTTGGGCCGATGGGTGAGAGCAGAATTGACCGTCCTACCTTGCTCAAGCGGAACAGTCGCCACATGACCAGTTTTGCTGAAGAAACAGATGACCATTTGCTTCGAAGTGCTTTTTTCACGAACAACTTTCGTTGGATTTGGCTCGTGTTCGAAACCCACGTGGTCGATTGCTGTTTTGTATCGGGCTCATACGCATTGATTTATGATTCGTCACCTGTGACGATCTTATAAACGTCTTATGAAGCACCGCGATCGTATTTTTTCAAAATTTCTTTGCACCAATCGACACGAGCTTTTTTTTGAGCGATTGTCAAATTGTGTGGGACCCAACGAGAACAAACCTTTTTTACGGCCAGGTGTTTGTGCAATATCGAATGTATGCTGGTGGAAGAAATGCCCAAGGATGCCTCTATTTCACGGTATGTCAAATGACGATCTTGAATTATCAGTTCACGCACGGCATCAATGTTCTCTGGCACAACGGCCATTTTTGGACGACCTTCATCTTTGAGCGAGCGTCGGCCACTATCGAATTCATTTAACCAGTTTTTTACAGTGCTATATATGGTGCTTCACCGCCATACAAAGATTTAAGTTCATTGATCTACCTTGTTGTAATAATTCACGTCGAAAGTTGTAAAAAATGATCGCACGAAAATGTTCACGAGTTAATTCCATTTTTTTTTGCCAAATTCGTTTTTTCAAGTCACTGTAAACAACACAAATGATGGCCGTACATCAAAACATTCTGAGTATGTTTATGCTAAAAAATGCCAAACTTTCCAATGGAAACGTCAGAATGCCTACGAGGGCGGTTCGGAAACTTCTTAGCCTAGCACAAAAAGCGCGGTATAAACAGAAAAAAGTTACTCGTAAGTGTTTTGGAAACTTCCATCTCTGCTATGAACACATGTTAACACATCTGGCAACTCCTTCATATAGAAACAGGTGTTCACAAAAGACGCATCCGCGATTTTTTTACAATGGAAAAATTAGAAATGAGTGGTGTCATTAAATATTTACATAAAAAAGGTTTATCGGGACAAGAAATTCGTAATGATATGGTGAATGTGTTAGATTAAAGTGCCCCTTCATATGCAACAGTAAAAAATTGGGTTGCTGAATTTAAACGTGGTCGTACAAGCATTGAAGATGAACCACGTAGTGTACGTCCAGAAACAGCAACAACAACAGAAATTGTAGCCAAAGTGCATGATATGGTATTAAATGATCGACGAATAAAAGTGCGTGAAATAGCTAATATCATGGACATCTCAAATGATCGAGTCCATTTAATTTTGCATGAAGAACTACAGATGAAAAAGCTTTCTGCAAGGTGGGTGCCGCACTTGTTAACAGTCGACCACAAACGCATAAGAATGAACATTTCTCAAGCTTGTTTGGTTCGTTTTCAGCGAAATAAAATGGACTTTAAGCGTCGTTTTATAACTGTTGATGAGACATGGATCCACCACTATACTCCAGAGACAAAAGAACAATCCAAACAATGGACTGAAGCTGGAGGAAGTGCCCCAAAGAAGGCAAAACAATTCAATCGGCTGGTAAGGTTATGGCAACGGTTTTTTGGGACTTCAAAGGTATTTTATTGATTGACTATCTGCAAAAGGGTAAAACAATAAATTCAGAGTACTATTGCAACCTTTTAGATCAATTAAATGTACAAATTCGAGAAAAACGTCCTGGCTTACAACACAAAAAAATAATTTTTCACCAAGACAACGCACCAGCGCACAAGAGTGTTTTAACAATGGCTAAAATCAACGAATTAAAGTACGAGTTCCTAGGCAACACTAAGCCATATATACTTAGTAGAGGCATTAATACTGTTACAACATTGAACACATCCATTACAATAGTAGAACTGAACATACCCCGTTAATGTGGGTTTTGAAAGCTAACCTCGATAGCGTTAGTCTGTAACGGGATTTTAAAATTGTTTCAACTTTCATCATGGAGTGGTCAGATAAATGAGAACCGTATCGCTGTAATAGCGCTTTTCAAGTGTGAAATGAAAAAGCGATATTTCAAAACGCTCCGGCCACTAGGGATTAGCCGCATGTTCGTTTACCGATGCATAAAACTGTTTGAGGAGACTGGAGATGTAAAAGACCGCCACCGGTCGCACCGCCCACGCTCTGTTCGTACACCGCATGTCATCAAAGCCATCAACGCTCGTAGTAATGACAACCACACTCAAAGAGTTCTTATAGCCAATAAACTATAACAACAACCAATACAGGTACAAAGTTAATTCAAAATACTCTGTGGAATTAGTTAGGGTTACCGATACTTTGTCTTTTTAACTGATATTCTCTGATTTCTCTTCTGCTGTGTACCCAATCTATATTCGGTTTTAGTGATGGAATACATGGTTAGTGCATGCAGCCACCAACATTCGGTTGGCAAAAAATTGGGTTGTGGCCAAAAATCTGTTCTCTGTGTGCATATATTTACCTTACACTGCATAAAATCAAATTGGTATTTATTCCACAGAGATTTCTCAATCGTTCCAAGTATTCAAATTACACTTTTATAATTATACGGGTAATTTCTTTTTTTCGAAATGGCATTTTGAATTTTATACGTAACCATAACATGAACGCGCACGTACCTCCGAGTTGTCGCTGCAACCAAAGTCGCTTGGCTGCACCACACGTTGAGTGCACCCAAAAATATGCAAAATCTGTTAACAACAATTATTATTTTCAAAAAATTGATATTTATGGACCCATTTATGAAATGTTTCTCCATTTTCCAGCTTGCGTTCGCCTGCAACAACATGAGTGCATCCAATTTGTGGCGATGCACAGACAATTTGCCCTTTGTTCGTCTTTGTGTAACGTGGAGTAGCCAGTTTTTCTTCTTTTTTTGTTGTTGGCCTGTAAAAGGGAGAAAATGCAATCGAAATTGCATAAAATGCAACGGCTGTTGTTTGCTGACACTACCGGGCGCACGGTGGGTACAGCGCCAGGGTCTCCTCTTCAAGCGTCATGGGTGTTGTCGCGGTGAGGGGGGAGGGGGCAATGAGTTTAAATGTCGAAAAAGATGTTGCCGATGGAGAAATGGCCCCTCCAAAAACCGAAAACCATATTCTGGCTGGGTGATGATGCTGCTGCTGCTGCAAGCATTCAGATGGCATTTAATGAAAAATATAATTTGAATTTTATGTTATGGTCCCCCCGGAAATGCAACACAAACATTGGCGTGGCCAGGGACAGGGACTGGCAGGCTACGGGCGTATGGCGTGTCGTTACATTTTACGGTCATATTGCACACAATTGCATTGTTGTCTCATGTGTTGTGGTATGGGTTGATAAAAGTTCCACGTGTGTGTGAGTATCTGTGCATTGTGTACTGCAACATTGAAGTGCAATATTGCAAGCATTTTGCGTATTGCAACAGGGTCTTACAGCAGGATGATGAAACATTCGTTTATGGACTTGACTTTAACAAACAGCTCAAGATGTGGAAACTCAATCACCTACATCTAAGAAATTTTTTCGTTGCTGAGTTTGATGCCAACTGCATTTAATTGTAGTCCCCTGTACTAACTGACCCAATACAGGGCTAGGTGATTCAAGTGTTACCAACTTGACCTTGGCAATACAGGCGAAACCGATAATATCAGCAAAATTAAATTCATACCAAGAGTTTATATTGTTAAGTCATGTCTTGTAAGTCATAAAGGGTGGGCCATTTAAAATTTAAATTTGAATCGGCTGTACAAAAATAGTACTGAGCATTTTTTCAAATTTCTGGTTTTATTAAAAAGGTTGAACTTTGTCATTTAATAATGGAAAACCTGCCGATGCCTTTTCACTTCGTCCAATGGGCTTAGGATTGTTTGGCAGGAGATGAAGAATTTTACCGAACAATCGTTTTTACAGATGAAACTCTTTGTCATCTTGGTGGATATGTCAAAAAGTAAAAGTGCAGCACCACACGTCCCAATTGTGAAGCCAATGCATCCACCATTTGGACAGGCGGTATCACTGGGCCATTTTTTTCAAAAATGAGCAGGCAGCCGCCGATAGCGTCAACGGTGAGCGTTACCGCGCCATGCTCAACGAATTTTCTTTTAAAAATTCAAGAAAATGACATTGTTTACGCAATGTTTTTCAAAATCGAATATTCAGCCGAAATTGTGATGTCAATTGGCCGTCACGGAGCTGTGATTTGAACCCTTTGGATTATTTTCTGTTGGGGAGTCATTAAGGACAAATGTTACGCAAAGCATCCAGAGACATGAAATCGATGTTGCCATTCATTGAAGAGATTCGACCCGTAACGACAGAAAATGTACTGACAAATAGGTTTAATCGGATAAGGTACTGCCGAGCCAGTTGTGGTAGTCATAAGAATGATATTGTATTATATTATAAAATGATAAAGTTCAACCTTTCCAATAAAACCAGACATTCGAAAAAAGTATGTGTACTTTTTTACAGTAGATTCACATTTAAAATTTTAAATCGGCCACCCTTTTTATTCCAACAGAAAGATGCATTCAGCTTTGATTTTTTCTTGTCGAATTATCGCATAGTTGTTTATGAGCGACCTGTTGTTGTTATCACAAAATGTATTTAGTTTTGAAGACCTGATCATCATTAGGGGATCTTCTTCGACAACAACAATGTATTTAATTTTAAAGTCATGTTCGTCTGCAGATTCCCGCTTCGATATCCAGGTGAAGGAAGCGCGCCATTTGAACTGGATGCGTCAGCTGAGTGTGTTTGGCCGAACAATAAAAGCGGTAGCTTCAATTTGCGCCCAACAAAAATTAAGACGGCTGCAGCATCCAGAAGTGTGCTGAGCCAGAACCACGCGCGTCGTTCAAAGTAGCATCGTATTTCCTGGTGAAATCTCCGGGGAATGATTCCGCAGCACTACATTCACGGTTGTGAATGTCCGCATCACGTACGATCTCAATGATCTAGAGAAGAAGGTTCAGCGGTACAAGAGTGAACCTTTAGATCATCGAAACTATCAGGCAGGTCGGAACGACATATACGCTGATATTACTGCTACTTTATCAGCGTATATGTCGTTCCAACCTGCCTGATAGTTTTGATGATCTAAAGGTTCACTCTTGTACCGCTGAACCTTCTTCTCTAGATCATTGAGATCGTACGTGATGCGGACATTCACAACCGTGAATGTAGTGCTGCGGAATCATTCCCCGGAGATTTCACCAGGAAATACGATGCTACTTTGAACGACGCGCGTGGTTCTGGCTCAGCACACTTCTGGATGCTGCAGCCGTCTTAATTTTTGTTGGGCGCACGTGATCGTACGTGATCTACATGAGAGGAGGTATTCTGTCCATAAGATAGTGGTTTGGATGACTCCTGCGAAGAGACCCAACCACTGCTTAGACAACAAGAAATTGTGTCTGCTCACTGTAAATACCTTTGTCTCCTCGTGTAGATGGAGCTTCGTTCCAGCAGAAGAAATAAGAAGACACCCTGTTGATGTTCTAAGGGCGGCAATTTGGCAAGTCTGAAGTTTCTTTCACTACGTCGTTCTCACATTCGGCGACCACGCAGGCGCTGCGTAGTTCGCTACAGACCGACCTAGCGCTTTGGAAGAGGTCAACAAGGTTTCTTTGTCGGCTCCCTAAGTACTGCCGGCAAATGGCTTTAGGACCTTGTTCCGGCGTTTATGCTTATTGCAAATAGCTGACGCAGAAAATTGTAAAAGGCATTCCGATGTGACCCCAATAATTTTGGTGTATTTGGCAGACGGGATGTTGACGTCATCGACTTTGATATTGAGTGACAACCACATCTCTGCTGTCCATGCAGTAAATAGAGAAGCTGATGATTTGGAAGCGGATATTTTCGTATTCCTCGCAGTGAAGAAGTGTGCTAAGTCAGTGAGGTAGAGTTGATTTTCTCGCATATGTCATCCACTTTAGGTCCTGACGCCTGAATTGTGCAATCATCAGCGCACGACACAACGCCGCACTGTGGGATGAGGTTAAAAAACAATAGAAATAGTTCTAAACTAACAGTCGGATTTTAATGAAACTTTAACCACTTTAAGAAGAGGTGTTTTCGAGTTTAAGTTTTGTTTTTTCTTTGCTTTTTGGCTTAAATCTGCATATGGTTTGCATGGATCTCTGCAAGTAGATGTATGAAGTAATAGCTCGATACTCGTATCTATCCAAGCAGAATACTTCGATTCGAACCTCGATTCAGAGAAGCTCACTGATTTATACTTAATGTCAAAAAAGGTTTACATAATTTTCCAATTTTAATATTTCTGTTTTCGCTATTTTAAAAGTGTTAATTGTTTAAACAAATTGCACTAGTAAATTAACTTTTTCTTGGAACTGATATAATGCGTTTTCCACAAATTTTTAAACAGAGTTAATTTTTTAATGGAAAAATTTAAGTAAAAATTTACTTATGTTATATGAACACAATAGGAGAGAGGTACATTCATTTTGATATATCCCTGCTAACTAGTGTCGCAATGGGGCGATTGTAGAAATTAGGGCTAACTTTTGGATTTTACATAAAAATTCAGTGTTTCAGATGGCAACAGCACCAACAACAAAAACAATTTTGAATTTTTTTTTTTTAATATCTTCTCCAAAAACGTTCCTTTAAGATGAATATGTATAATTTATACGATTTCTGTAAAGATTTTTGGAATAACTCCAAAAAAAACAAGCACTTTTTACGCAAAATTGGCAAAAAAAAAATCGAAATTTTTCAAATTTTTAACCTTGAATGCTTAAAACTGTTTACTCGTAAGATATATCTTAGGAGTTTTTATCTTAGGAATTTGTATTTGCTTTATATAGCAATTTGTTTTTGTTTTTAAAACAAAATTAAAATGAATTTAATTGGTTGGTATTTGGCTCAGTTATTACCAAAATACTACACCAAATTAGGTCTTAGAAACTGCACTGGAGAATGCATAGGTGAATTGTAGGTCAATCATTCAAATCGGTTCACAAATACCAAAGTAACATGCGTTTTAAAATTGTATAAATTCGAGGTGCTCAACTTGGGGGCCCTGTAGCTCCGCCCCTGCATATCGTGGGGGACAAAATCAAACGTTAAGCACGAAAGCACCTCTTCTATAAGTGTGTGATTTCAATTCATCAAAATTCCACTGTTAGTTTAGAAAAGGCTGAATTATTTTCATTTTTTTAATCTCATCCCACTGTGGATTTTAGAGAGGTAGAGGAGATATAACCCTATTCAGAAAAACTCCCTGTTAAACGGAGCTTCGGCCTCCTGTCTTTAAATTCTTCATATGACTGGCGCCCAATCATATAGTTGACAACCGAACGGTTCATATTAGGCGGATGGGACGTTTCTCCAATGTCCTTAATCAGAGTGGCATGTTGATCGTGTAGAAGGACTTGGTAAGATCAAGGGCAACGAGGACCCTCCTGTCGTTGGGCTTGTGCTGGTAAAGGCTGCGACTTATACTTGTGGTAATGGCGTGTAAAGCAGTTGTTGTGCCATGCTGCTTGCGGAACCCATGCTGATGATCAGCACTTGGAAGGTGTTCGATCAGACTGGGGAGGAGCAGTGCTTCAAGAGTCTTTGCTACTAGCGAAAGCAAGGAGATCGGCCTTTACGACTCTCTTTTGCTTGCTTCTTTGCCTGGCTTCAGTAGCGGTGCCACTGTGTCCATTTTCCTCGGGCATCACTAAGTGAGTGGCTAACGACAAACCTGTAACAAATCCTGGTGAAGTCAAAGGTTATTTAAAGAGTCGATTTTTCAGATTTTTTCAATGAATCGATAGATTATACCCACCATTTGATAAAAGGTTCAAAGTCTAAGACTGGACCTTTTTCACAAGGTCATTTTCAGTTTCCAAGTTTTCGCGTCCAAGTTTCGACTCCATTGTCCAAAATTAGAGGTCAGCGACTTGCATTGAGCAGCAATGATTAGTTACCTAACCGATTTCACTACCACCTCAGTGTTTATTTCAATCACGCCAAATTTTGAAAATACACAACTCCGTTTTGAGGTTTTGGGTGACATCATCATCTTGCGGTGCTTTTCGTACAGGGCGTTTGTGTTTTTTTTTCATTTTCGGGTACTCTTGAATTTTTATGTTAGTTTTGCTCCTTGTCTTCTGTTTGTTCAATGCTGTCGGTTAAATGTTTATTAATTTTTTTGAACAATTAATTAAATGATAAACAAACACACGCCACACACACGTGAACGCTCACACACGCATACAAATGTAGAAAGTTGCATATATGCAATAAGCCATTATGCACTTGCTGCTGCACTCGTCGTTACATGGCCACTCAGGCTGCACACAAAGTAAGAGGCACCAGAGGTCCGGTCGACGATGCTGCTGCTGCACTGATGGTGATTACTCTGTATGGCCAACATGGCCATTGAATCCAAAATGGAAGAAGACTCAAACAATTGTGAAAATGATGATACACTGAATGGCAGCACCGATGCCTTTTGTGGTCAGTTAGTCAGTCGAACCCGTACTGTTTTATTTTTTTCCTTGGCGCCCTTTTGCTGCATTCCTGCCATTCGAAATGTGCAATTCCTGTTGTTGCTGTTCGGATATTAAAATACCACAAAAATCTCGCCTGGTCGCTCGTCTAGAACATTTCTGTGCCATTGTCAGCGATAATGGATGTGTATGCACTTGGCCCAACCGCACTCCAGTCCAGTTCCAACCTTGTCACACCATGTGTGCAGCAGTGCTGCTCCTCGCTGCAGTGGGTGCTTTTTGCTGAATTGTCATTGAAAGTCATTGCATATGTTAACAGTCTGTTATAAAATCATATTTTATTGCATATGTTTAGGCTGTTGCACTCAATTAAATTGCAATTGCATTTTCAACTCCCCCACCGCCAGGGTGGGCCATGTTCCAGAATGCACTTATTTTTCTTGTTTGCCCGTGGGCTTGGGCCTGGGCCATAAATGCAATTTGTTTGAATTGCAAATTGTTTTTATTGAGGTAATTTGTTGAACGTTTTAATGGGGTTAAATGCACATAATGCTTTTTCTATTAAGGGAGTTTTGGTTTTTGTTTGGGGAAAATTTAATGACTCAGAGTAAAAGGGAAATTGAATCAAAATTTAACTACTGGTTAGGTTAAATGGATTGACCGCTTCAAAAAGTGGGCTTGACTCACAGACTAACAATTACTTTGGCGTTCAAATAGTCAAGCGTCAATTCAGAGAACAATATTGACTTATGGCCCCTATAGGTAGGCACAAATCTTATATGGACACGGCTATAATATTAAGATTGCATAATTCAAACTAATGGTGGCATAACCCTTTTTATAAAACCTTAATCTAAAGAGTACCTAACAAGAAATTGTTTAGACTATATAAGTATATTGCAAAATTGGCATAAACATGACGTTGAACAATTTAAAATTATTTGAACTATTTAGAAAGTTTTAGAAGAACTCGATAACTTATACGGAAATATTGAGAGAAGCGAAAGTATAAAAAAATATTCTTTATCTGATATATGCAAATATTAAGGTAATATTGATCAAATCTAATGGACCCATGGGGAAATTCAACTCCAACTACGAGTACTGGCTTAATGAAAACACCACCTTAGAAACATTGCTAGAAGATAAAATCACCACATCAACCGGAGGAGGAAAAGGAAGGCCAAAAGTTTTCTAGTTGACTCTCCTTATTTTCAAAAAAATATTGACCGATAACTTTATCAGCCATAATTCCGCACCAAATAGTACATCTAAAGGGGATTAATTAATGCGGATGTAATGCCCTAGGATTTTGACGCTGAATCCTGTTCCTCTAAACGGGAGACTTAGTTCCTAATCATGCCAAAACAGTGGCTGCTGTTCTGACATTAAAATGGCGAGGATAATTTCATTGAGTTGTGATAATTTTAAAATTAAACAATTTTGACGCTTTCCTGTACATCATAAGTAGCTACAGGGTGGGCCAAAAGTTACTATGGGATTTAAAATTTAATAACTTTTTCGTTTGTATTTTTTTTTAATTTTTTTTCCCAGATAGATAAATATCACTTGGAGAATAAATAATGGAGATATACACAACTGAACAAAGAACCAGAATAATTGAATTTTATTAATTGTGGGATCACATCTGCAGATATCATTGGGCCTTACTTCTTCGAGAATGAAGATGGAAGGAAGTGCTGTAACCGTAAATCGAAAGCGGTATCGGTTTATGATAAAACATTTTTTGTTCTTGAAAACAGACCTGAGATGTGGTTTCAGCAGGACGGAGCCACTGCCCACAATGTCCAAGACATTATGACACTTTTAAGTCAAATTTTTGGAGGGTGAATAATTTCCAGAAATTCGGAAATTATTTGGCCATTATTATTAACGCCATACTTGTCAGCACCCGACTATTTTTTTCTTTGGGGTTATTTGAAGGAGTGAGTATATGTGAACAAATCCGAGACAATCTCTCAACTCAAGGCCACATTGTTGCAGAAATTCGACCGCTACAGCCGCAAATTTTGAAAGATGTTATGGAAAATTCTCTAAAACGAGGCTATCATTGCGAAGCTGAACACGGGGGTCATTTGAGTGACATTACTTTTCATACTTAGTGGAAAGAAACTTCCATATAATCTGAAAAAAATATAAAAAAAAAAATTAATAAACGAAAATGTTGTTAACCCAACCACTTTTGGCCCACCCTGTATAATAAGGGGTTGTCCAACCATAATGCACGATGTTTATTGTGAATCACAACTTAACGTCAAAGTTTTCGCCCATTTTAATTTTACATTTCTTTGCTACAGCAAACTGGGTATGGAAGAAATGTGAAAATGAGGTCGGCCAAGCAGATACCGCGAATGGTGTTCACTATCGCGAGATGATGACGGACTTCTTGTGGCCAGAAATTGAGAATGTGGACCTGGACGATATATGGTTTCAGGATGGTCCCACTTGACACACATCCATCGAAACAAAGTATCTTTTGTGCGAGATATTCATTGGCCGTGTTATCTCACGTCGTGGCGACGTTAATTAGCCACCACGATTATGTGATTTGACACCGTTGGGCTTCTTTCTTTGGGATATTTAAAAGAAAAAGTGTACATTTGTAAGACACGAACAATTCAAGAGCTAAAGGATGGCATACGAGTAATTCGGCCCATTAACCACATTGCACCAGCATTACGTGTCAGAGTCATTGAAAATATGGACCATCGCATAGAGGTATGCCACCGAAGCTGTAGCGAGCATTTGGCCAATATTTTGTTTCACACATCCTTGGCATAGATCCACGTATTAAAATAAAAAATATTAATATTATAAATTATTATTTCTCTGGAAACTTTTTGTTTTATTTACAGTTAACATCGTGCGTTTTAGTTGTACCGCCCTTTTTATATCCACAAAAAAACTATACAACCTGCAAAAGAGAAAAACCAATAATTAAAAACAAAAAAATTGAGAATATTTTTAACCCTTCAGCTTTATTTGGGCCACCCTGTATTACATCTCTGAATGGAACCTATTAAAAAAAATGGAGGATAATTGGATTTATGAAAGGGGAAGTAAGTAAAGAAGAATGTGGTTATTCCAGGAGCTTTAGAATCATTTGCACTGTCGATTAAGGAATCTGTACCCAAGATAGATGAGTCGTCATTCCTATAGACTGGGGCAGTCGCATTGAAAAAGTTTTACTAATTCAGTATAAAGTTATAAGTATGAAATGAATACAAATTCTGATCATTATTTAGTGCACTCGACACAACAGCCGTGTTCTGTTGGAGTAACTAGCTGAGTTACCTAGTTAGTTTGTATTATATTTATCTGCCACTACTGAACAAAATTAAACGAAATATGGCAACATTGTTTTTCTTTGTACACACCAAAGAGTATTAAACTACAAGAGGTTTTATCGGCGCTTTAGTCAAAAGCCGAATATACAAAACTAAAAATTGTAATAAAACAATCAATAAAACATAATAAATCAGGTAATTGCTACATGTTTGCTTTGTAAACATGGGTACACTGAACTATCAGTTTGAGTTGATTTATAGTTTTCCTTATCCTATCTGCAATAAGAAAACGCCGAGAGACCTCTTATTGTTTTATTAGCTTTTAGTATACATACTCGTATTTTAAGTGATTTTTTTTCTAAATAAAAAAAAACAAATTCGAAATAAAGCCTCCCTCATATTCAATTCGTATTAAGATTTTACTTTCACAGATTAAGAGATTAATGAAAAATATCAACTCAAAAACAAAATTCCCTTTAAATGTTTTCTTAACTAAGTTTACACATTAAAATTGAAATTTTGTAATTGTTTTCATTAAAGTCCATCTCCCTCTCTTGCTGTCTGCCATCTCTAAGCTGTCGTAGAAAACTCCAAAAAACGACGACAACAATCAGAGTTTAAATGCCATTCGTTTGCGGATATGTGACATTTGCACTTTTAGCCTGTGAAATTTATGCAAAATGCCTTTCGGGCTAATTTTAATCTAATAACCAAAAGACATCAAAACAGTAAAAACGCAAACGCAAACAACGACAGAGCCAAAGTTTACATTTGCAATAAAACGGAAAAGGGTGTAGAGACTTTGGAGTGAAAGAACTATTATAGGAGGTTAGAACAGGAAATTCTTTACATTGTTAGGCCAAAGGCTATTTGAAAGGCAGGCACCCTAAGCCGTATGCGGAGTTTTCCTACCAGTTCATCAAAATCTCTAGTTGCCAAGTAATACTGCGAATAAGGCAGAAAGTCTTCTCTACATATAACTTGGATCCTCCATAACTGTCGTTAAGACGGTGATGATATTGAAGGCTTGTGCGGGCAAGTACGTATACAAAAAGTTTTAGTATAAAAACTTATCTGTAGGCATATATGGAGCTCGATGCTGTAATACAGCGTGAAATTATTCAGAACCTTCTTGAAGGCCTTCTTTTTAGTTCTAAGGCCTTCCAAAATAAGGTATTTCAGAAGGCCTTTTGTTGTACCTGGAAAATGTACCCACGCACATTCTACGAGGGCGGTTCGGAAACTTCTTAGCCTAGCACAAAAATATAAACAGAAAAAAGTTAAGTGTTTTGGAAACTTCCATCTCTGCTATGAACACATGTTAAATTTTGTTTCGATCTGGCAACTCCTTCATATAGAAACAGGTGTTCACAAAAGACGCATCCGCGATTTTTTTACAATGGAAAAATTAGAAATGCGTGGTGTCATTAAATATAAACATAAAAAAGGTTTATAGGGACAAGAAATTCATAATGTGAGAAATAATATGGTGAATGTGTTAGATGACAGTGCTCCTTCATATGCAACAGTAAAAAATTGGGTTGCTGAATTTAAACGTGGTCGTACAAGCATTGAAGATGAACCACGTAGTGGACGTCCAAAAACAGCAACAACAACAGAAATTGTAGCCAAAGTGCATGCTATGGTATTAAATCATCGACGAATAAAAGTGCGTGAAATAGCTAATATCATGGGCATCACAAATGATCGAGTCCATTTAATTTTGCATGAAGAACTACAGATGAAAAAGCTTTCTGCAAACTGGGTGCCGGACTTGTTAACAGTCGACCAAAAACGCATAAGAATGAACATTTCTCAAGCTTGTTTGGATCGTTTTCAGCGAAATAAAATGGATTTTAAGCGTCGTTTCATAACTGTTGATGAGACATGGATCCACCACTATACTCCAGAGACAAAAGAACAATCCAAACAATGGACTGAAGCTGGAGGAAGTGCCCCAAAGAAGGCAAAAACAATTCAATCGGCTGGTAAGGTTATGGCAACGGTTTTTTGGGACTTCAAAGGTATTTTATTGATTGACTATCTGCAATAGGGTAAAACAATAAATTCAGAGTACTATTGCAACCTTTTAGATCAATTAAATGTACAAATTCGAGAAAAACGTCCTGGCTTACAACACAAAAAAATAATTTTACATCAAGACAACGCACCAGAGTGTGTTTTAACAATGGCTAAAATCAACGAATTAAAGTACGAGTTGCTTGACGACCCACCTTATTCTCCTGATTTAGCTCCCAGTGACTTTTACCTGTTCCCAAATCTAAAAAAATTCCTTGCTGGCAAGCGTTTTACCTCAAATGAAGATGCAATTACAGTTGTAAACCACTATTTTGAAGACCTTGAGGAAAACTATTTTAATCAAGGGATATAATTGCTAGATAAGCGTTGGACTAAGTGTATTGAAGTTTCAGGAGATTATATTGAAAAATAAAAATATTTTTGAAAAACTAACTATTCTCTTTCATTGATAGGCTAAGAACTTTCCGAACCGCCCTCGTATACCGGAATCTATGATGGAGCTTCGGACCGACCGACCTTAGTTTGCTCCTTGTTATCCGTATTTTAATAGATATTGTCGAGAAATATTTTTTTGCAGAGCTTTTACAAGACGGTCATTCAATAGTAGGTATTATAGAAGGCTTTGTTTTAGAGAGACAAAACCTCAAATCGAGATGGACTTTTGTAGATTAAAATATGAAAATATACGTTTGAGTTTCACCAGTTTTGTCAAGAATAGCTTTCACAGAAATTATTCGTATTATATTGAGCACTTGCTTTCGTATTCACGAAACCCAATTTTAGAATTTTCGCATTCAAAAAAAATATTTTAGTTATGTCCTCATGACTTAATTTTTTGTGATTTATTTTTCAAACTGGAAACTTGTACTAAATCACATTTTTATACAAAAATGTGTCTGGCACACTGCAAACAATTGTATTTTTTTTTAATTTCCCTGAATAATGATGTTCATTCCTATTATTTCCCAGAAAATTATACCAAAAATCAAAAAAATAATAATTCGCTATTGCTTTCGCAAAAACCAAATTTAGTATTTTTCACATTCGCATTAATGTATATTTCAATATTTTCATTCGCGTAATCCACTTTCGTTACATCCCTACTTATTACTTACCCTAGGAAATTTAAGCACGATCGGCTTTAATTTGTGGTTGCTAAAGCTGCAGGAAAAATTATGTGGCGGCTATTCAGAAACACGTAGTGATGTGGCTTATTTTTCCCAGAGTTGAGTATTTGTAGCTCCTTATGCTGTGGATAATATTAAGTCAGAATCGGATGCAATATGTGGCTTCTACGGCTTCAGATTCTGAAATCGGGAAGGAGCTTTGTATTAGTAATATAAAAATATAGACTGATGTGTTTCAGTTACCTTAGATTTAATTATCCGTTGCTTCTTACGTATCCTGCCAAATTTGAACACGATCAGGTTTAAGTTGTGGTTTCTAGAACGGCAAAACAATTAATCGGAAGGGTGTTTCGTTTAGGGACTATATGAAAATATTGTCCAATTTCACAAGAGTAAATATTGGACTCCCGAAATAAAAGCTTAAATCGGGAGACTATTTAAAAACATGTGCCGAAAGGGTAAAATTTCACCAGGGTTCGCTAGAAGTCGCTTATAACGCTCTATGCGTCAGAAACATGTAAAACGGGTTGTGTTCAATAGAAAAAGTGACATTTTGAAATTCTTGGGCTATGTGCATTCGATTCAGTGTTTTTTATGTTGGTACACTTGTCTCAAACATATGTTCTTAGTAGAGTTTGTTTGTGTTTAGTTCAGTTTGTTTGTGAGAGGCATATTAGTTTTGTGTTTTGCTTATTCGGCGTTTTTTTTCAGTGGAAAAAAGTGGATCAAAGAATTTGCATAAAATTTTGTTAAAAAATAGAATTAAGTGCTCACAAGAACTTGAAATATCGAGAGTGGCATACGGTGATTTTACTCGCAGTCCCAAAAATGTTTACAAGTGGTAAAAGCTTTTCAAAGAAAGTCGAGAAGATGTGATTGACGTTTGTCCTGGAAGATCCATAACATCAAAACCCGATTGAAATGTTGGCAAAGTCAAGAAAATTGTTATGGAGAATTGTCGAATCACTGATAGAGAAGTTGGAAAGGATGTTGAAATATCGGTTGGCTCGTGCCATAATTTTTTTACGGAAATTTTGGGCGTGAAGCGTGTGGCAGCGAAATTCCTTTCAAAACTAATACATTTTGAACAAAGAACCCGTCGCTTGTCCTACTTTTTTGGCCGAAAGCAATAGCGAATTAACCAGATTTTATCCCCTGCGACATTTTCCGGTTTCCAAAATTGAAGAGACCCATGAAATGACTGTTTTTTGCGACGATTAAGGAGATAAAATTAGAATTGCCAAATTGCCAGCTAAACACGTCTAAATGTCTCTCATATACAAACTTTACTTAACACAAAAAGCTCGACTTAGAACATATGTTCGAGACAAGTTTGCCAACAGAAAAAAGCTTATCTAATGCAAAGTTTACCTTTTCAATTGAACACACCTCGTATGTGGCTTTAATACCATTTATAAAAATACGTTTGTATGATATCAAACTATGAAACGATGTGGACCAATACTTATTTAATATAATATGAGCAAGTACTTATTTTCTGTTTAAAAATATTGTAACGTGTAATGAGAAATCATTACCTTGTAATGCAAATGGTAACGAGTTTTAAGTCCAATTTGGCTGCGGAGGGCATATTTAGATTTATTTTCTTCGAACGAGATAATTGTCTACGAAATAGAGCTAGCTTCATACAGCTCTAGTGAAAAGACACGGGTCGTCTGTCCCTACCAAAAAGGGAAACGCCAACTGCAATGAAAGGGCATTACCAAGTAATTCAAATGGTCATGAATTTACAAACCGAGTTTTTGCTGGAGAAGGTTTTACTTCTTATCTCTAAACAAGGTAATATTAAAGAACAAGAGTTGGCATTAATATTAGTAAGCAAATTTAGGTAGTTCACCTCTATAAAGCTTTTGATTTGGCTATTTTGTACAGCAATCGCCAGGCGTTCTTTACTTTTACATCATGCCAAAGAAAGACTCCAGCCAGCCATCCACACAAATATTAAATGCGACATTCGCATTATGCTGAGTTCTTTGAAAGTTTTTGTTTCTCTGTTTTCAATTTCATTTAAGGGTGTTGCAAATGACACTTGACACAAAACGTTTTTCAAAAGTAAATATAATTCGTCATCAAGGCGTCACATTATGCCCTGGGGCGTCAGAAACATCACCGGCCACACCAACAAGGATACGAACGTAGACGTACCTCGACCGGGGCTGGCTGCCAAATCTAAAACCAAACGTAGTGGGTAGTAGCTGACAGTGATGAGGAGGGCGGTGGGGTGATGGTGTCATACAAATGACAAATATGATAACTCCAATGAAAGCGCCTCGCTCAACTTTTATATGAATTTGAAACATGCTTACACTAAATTGTTCAAAAGTGCATAAAATTGAAATGAAACTGTGAAGTAGGAAAAAATATAAAAAATTGTTATATTTTTCAACAAATTAAATTTAATTTTATCCCTCTGTTCTCTCGCTGTACTTGTTCACATTGGTATGCTAACTTTTTGCTAGCGTTACTAACTGCGTCTTTTTTCCAGCGAATCGAAAGGAAAGAATAGAAATGTCTGTACGCATATACGAGTACGTCGGGACCTGAGTAAATTGAAAAGTTCAAATTGAATTTGAATTCAATTTGAACATGAGTTCGTTCTTGTTTTGCACTTCATGCGTGTGAGCAGTCAGTCTGTCCGTTCGTCGACGAGTGAATGAGTACCAGTTGGAAAAAACAGCAAAATATTGTTAAGTGTTTTATGAGTTTTAGAAATGAGCTGTGCGTGCGTGTGTAGTGCGGCATGACGCCGTTCTACGGCACTGGTAATCCCTACGAGCGCTAATGTACAAAAATGTGCTCACATGGCTGGAAGTACTTCAGCGAGCGAGAGCAAATTAAATTTGTTATAATTTTTTCATAATAGCAGTGAGCAAATAAGAAAAAAGAAACTCTTTTGAGCTTTTAAAACCATTAGCAAAACGAGAATTTAAAAAATACTTTTGTCATGGCATACTTTAAGGATGAATCTTGTAATTCGAATGTATAGCATAAGTACAAGAAAAGAAGTATAATGAATCGAAAATTATAAAAGCATTATTTAGCCTGGGAATTTGTCTTAAAGCTTAAAGGTACGAGTATTTTGTTCGAAAAATATTTTGAATATTCAGATATTCTACAATGTCCCATATTTTTTTAAAAAAAAAACAACACTCAGGACATGGCCCCTATACATGCAGTACATTGCGTTGGAGAGTGGAAAGTAAAGCATAAGAGGGGGAAAGAGGTAGCAATGTTTATTGGCGAAAAACGGATTCGATCTGTAGTGTAAAGTGCGTTCGATTGGTTCTGAAAGTCGTGTATCTCTGCCGAACATCCTCGCGTCAGGAATAAAAGGACGAAGTTCTGATTAACAAACGAGGGCTGCTATATATATTTCTGGTCTAATAATGAAAATGCTAATATTTATCATCAAAAATGGTTTTATTATTTTTCAAAGTATTCTCCAGCATGATTTATACACTTTTGCATGCGCTCAAACATCAATTCGACGTTTAGGCCGGTCAAAAAGGCGCTGGTTTAAGCCGATGTGTGAGCTCGCATTGTCATGTGCACAATGATTCGTCTTCTCATGTTCGTTTTTCAAACTTCTCCAAAGACTTCAGGCAAACAAATTGACCGAATTGACCGTCCTACGTTGTATAGATCAATATTTCGCCACCTGTGACGATCTTATAAACGTGATCGAATTTGTTTTAAAATTTCTTTGCACCAATCGACACGAGCTTTTTTTTGAACGATTGTGCGGGATCCAACGAGAACAAATCTTTTTTACGGCCAGGTGTTTATGCAATATCAAATGTATGCTGGTGTAAGAAATGCCCAAGGATGCCTCTATCTCATGGTATGTCACATGACGATCTTGCATTAGCAGTTTACGTACGGCATCAATGTTCTCTGGCACAACGGATGTTTTTGGACGACCTTCTTTGAGCGAGCGTCGGCCACGATTGAATTCATTAAACCAGTTTTTCACAGTGCTATAGGATGGTGCTTTATCGCCATACAAAGATTTAAGTTCATCGATGCACTCTTCACGTCGAAAGTTGCGAATAATGATCGCACGAAAATGTTCACGAGTTAATTCCATTTTTTTGCCAAATTGATTTTTTTAATTCACTGTAAACAACACATATGATGGTCGTACGTCAAAGCGTTCTGAGTACGTTTATGCTAAAAAAAATGTCCATCTTTCCAATGGAAATGTCAGATGGCGCCAGGAAACAATTAGGTTTGCCTAGACCAGATATATGTATAGCAACCCTCTTACACCATGAGCGTAACAATAGAACTGCGACACGCAGCCCACATTCGGACAATGCAGAGTTGGGGACCCTACTGTCAGCTATTAGTAACATCGCTTACATGTGCACACGGTCAAGTAGATCCAAGAAGTATTTTGGAGTGTCTATATATGGAAGTTGTACGTGGGCATATCAATAATTCCGTGACTTTTCCAATTTATCTCGTAGTCACATGAATGCAATACTGCTCTCATCAAGTACCATATGTTAGTAGACTACTGTCACTGTTTGAGAGAGTTCCGTCATTTAGTTTGTGTTTAACAGCTGTTCAAAACATACAGCATCGTGGATTTTATTAAAAATGGAAAAAAAAAGTGAATTTCTAGAGCTCATTAACATTATTTTTGGCAGAAAAAAACGTCAGCCAAACCAAGGATAAATTGATAAATACAATGGGGACTCTGCACCATCGATTTCAATGGTAAGAAAGTGGTTTGCGGACTTTCGTTGTGGTCGCATTAGTACAAATGACGCTGAACGTTCTGGACGGCCAACTAAGGCCAATGCACCGGAAAATGTCGTACAAATCCCCGATATGGTGTTGGCCAATCAAAGAGTATAAGTGCGTGAGATTGTTGATGCCATACGCATTTCATATGGCAGTGTGGTTCCGATTTTTATGATCAGTTAGATTTAAGAAAGCTGTCTGCAAGATGTCCTCCGCTTTAGCTCGCAATTGCCCATTAACGTAATTGTGTGACAACTTTAAAGGTTTGTTTGTACATAACTCCGGAGATCATGCAGCAGTTTAAGAATAGGGCTCTCCGGGTCAACCAACTCCGAAGAAGCTGACTTTGTCGGCCAATAAGATGATGGCAATAGTTTTTTGGGATGCGTGCGGTATAATCCACATCGATTACCTTCAAAATGGAAAAACAATAAACGGCGAATATTATGCCAACTTATTGGACCGGTTTAAGGTGGATTTAAAAACAAACGACCCCATATGACCAAAAAAAAATATTTTTCATCAAGATAATGCACAGGTGCACACGTGTACAGTCTCAATGGCAGAATTGCATGAATTGGGTTGCTGTTCTTGTTGTAGCGGCAACTGTGTGCCGGGGTGACAGCCCTTGGCCGAAGAATTGATCTTCGGGTCAATCCGGTCCACAAAACCGGCTGTCGTGGGATTGTGCATAAATTGGCTAACAAATTTAACCGATTTCCAATTCTAAAGAAATGGCTCGGTGGAAAGATATTCAGCTCCAACGATGAATTTAAGCAAATCAAACAATTGCCTACTTTATGGACCTTGTAAAATCCTATTTTTCCCCAAGCGATTCAAAAATTGGACAAGCGTTATATTAGGTGTTTTGAGCAAAATGTAGAACATTTTTTTTGCCAAATACTGTGTTTTATTCGAAAAGTCACAAAATTATTGATATGCCCTCGTATGAGTGCAGCGTACCAGACTCTATCAAAGGCCTTGGAGATATCCAGAGCCATGATCTTACTCTCACCAAACTGGTGGATAGACCGACTCCAATGCTCCGAAAAGAACGCCATCAGGTCTCCAGTTGAGCGATTTCTACAATTTGAATTGCAAATATATAGGGTGATCCATCTAGAAGTATTTTTTCAGAACAAAAAAATATAAAAATTCAAATCAAGTGTGGAATCTTGATTGCTAATTTGAAACATTTTATGGCATTTATTTTTTGAAATTAATTTCCTTTAAATGTTGACAACTGTATTACGGAAATAAGCGTTCTGCGAGAAACGGGAATATCCGCTGTTTTCGACCAAAAATTTTGTTCAGTGATGAGGCCCATTTCTGGCTCAACGGCAAAGTCAATAAACAAAATTGCCGCATTTGGGCTGAAGAGCAACAAGAAGAGGTTTATGTGGAGCCATTATGCCCAAAGAAAACCACGGTTTGGTGCGGTTAATAAGCTGCTGGAATCATCGGTGCATATTTTTTCAAAAATGATGATGGCCAGAACGTAACCGTGAATGGTGCTCGCTACCGTGCCATGATATTGGACTGTTTGCTACCTGAAATTGAAGCCCGTAATCTTGACGACACTTGGTTTCAACAGGACGGTGCCAGTGGCCATACAGCTGCTCAAACAATGGATCAACTGAGAGGTCATTTCGAAAAGCAGCTAAATTTCACGTTTTGGACAGGTGAGTCGCCTAGATCGAGTGATATCATACCATTCGACATTTTTCTTTGGCGTTACGTAAAGTCCAAAAATCTATGCTGACAATCCAGCTACGATTCAGGTTTTGGAAGCCAACATTACGCGTGTCATTAAAGCCATACCGGTAGAAATGCTCGAACGAGTCATCCAATATTGGACCCTCAGAATAGAAACCCTGAGGCGTAGTTGCGGCCAATATTTGAAGGAAACTATTTTCAAAAAATAAATGCCATAAAATGTTCTTTCAAATTACCAATAAAGATTCCACAATTAATTTTAATTTTTATATTTTTTTGTTCTAAAAAAATACCTCTCTGGATCACCCTATATAAAATTTGCTTCATATGTTAACTCGCCAGAAAAATACGCGGTAAGTACAATTCGTTTGCATTACTAGGTAATATCATCTCATTACCTTCGACTTGAATTCTAAGTAATAAAGCAGTGGTTTATTAAAAGGGTCCTAGCTAATTAGTTAGTTGCTGTTTAGTTGATCGAAATGCTTTAATTTTTTTCTCTTACTCTCATTAAAAAAATATTCGTAGTTTTATATCCTTTACCACTAGGGGGTACAGGGTACACTGAAAAAATTATGTTCTTAAAAATCACGAAATATTTCATTTATTAAGAACAAAATTTGTCTTATTTTTTCAACCAAAGAAACTTTTCATAAGAAATATAAAAATAATTATCAAATTAAATTAAGATTATAGTTACAAAACCACGACCTCGAGCTTGAATATTTAATAAGTCCATCTTATAGTTGCAAAAGGTCGAATATTCATTATTTATCTACAATTATCAAAAATTGCGAAATCGGTTGGATGGTAAAAGTTCGTAATTTTTAGGAACTTAATGAGGGATTTTCTCATTTTTTAATAATTTCTTTCATATTTTTTAAGAAAATGTTTTAAACGTTACTTTTTTACCTTCAAAAGAGTGTCACTCACAAGTTTAAGTCCAGCCGGTCTACAAATCCTTTGCTTAAAAAAAGTTATGTGGTGATTTCCAATGATCCAAATAAATCTCAGATAGACTTACCAATCAGCGTTATTGACTTAAAAAAAAACGTATTGGTTCGAATTGACTCCTTAAAGGATTGCCGGCATTAAACGATTGTTTACTTGAAGTTTATATGGAGACCAAAATTGATGTTGCAGGATATGGCGGCTAAGTTGTGGACAGTCAGATGAATGTCATGGGCGTAGTTCACCTTGTCTTTTTGCAAGATCGGTTACAAGTGCGGTGTGATATATAAGCAGCTTGTTCATTTCGAAGTCGGATCAGATTCCAACAGTCGCGGCATTGGGGGGTCCTAAAATGGAGATAAAATAAAAATTGAAATTTTCGATTAATATTTGTTGCTTCACATAGTGTACAAAATTCTAAATAATTAATTACGGAAATAAATAACATTTGTTGTTTTGCTTAATTTTTGTGTTCCTCTCAACAAAGTATAACATTTATTTAATTTTATATATTTCAGAGATTGTTTTATTAGTACAGGGTGGCCCAATTAAGACTGGAGGGTTACAAATATTCATAACTTTTTTGTTTATATTTGTTTTTGTCTCTTTTGTAGGTTATACCGTTTTTATGGAGATATACAGGGTGGCTGATGATAATTGCAACATTAAGAAACTCAAATAACTTTTTTTTCAGTGTATGGAATTCATTTTTCTTTTATTTATGTTAAAGCCCATGCAGTTTTTTTTAATAAAGCTTAATTAGCTTTAAAAATAATGGAACTTAAAAGCCCCCCTGCTCTTTGATGCATGTGCGGCATCTTACCAAAAGGTTGTTCATTACAGCTTGGAGAGTTGAGACAGGAATAGCCGCAATTGTTTCTTCAATGATTTGCTTTAGTTCATTTAAATTTGTTGGTTTTGCTTTGAAGAGTTTCTGTTTGCAATAACCCCACATGAAAAAGTCAGGTGCAGTAAAGACAGGCGACCTGGGGCGCCAACGGAATGTGGAGTTTGTGGATATCTGGAAATTTTCGTCGCAATGCTGTCATACCAGGCCGGGCTATGTGAGGAGTTGCACCATCTTTCTGAAACCACACAGAGTTGAATGAACTTCTCATTCGGCGTAATTCTGGATAGAAAAACTCTCTCAACATGCTCATGTAACGGTCTCCAGTAACCGTTTTCTTCAAAGAAGTAGGTCCCGACAATGCTGCGTGATGAAACTGCACACCACGCTGTGACACGAAGTGGATGCAATTCCGTCTCATGGAGTATTTGTGGGTTGGAAGCACTCCATATTCGACAATTTTGTTTGTTTATGTTGCAGTTTAAATCGAAGTGGTCCTAGTTAGAAATGAAAAGACAGTTCAACATGTTGCCCTACTCTTCCACCATTTGAAGCATCTTCTGGCGAATTCCAAGTGAATTGGGAAGTCTGCTGCGTTCAGTTTGTTGCCGTTTTGAATTTTAAATGAGAATAAGTCCAAATCTTTGGGCATACTTGACTGCATTAACTGTATGCTTATACCCATTTGAGCAGGTAAGCATGTTGTCGAAATTCTTGGATTGTTTTGTATGGCAGCAGCTACAGCAGCGATTGTTTCCTACGTCCGAACTGAAGTGTTTCGATGGTAAGTCTTCTGTTGACCGTAACGTACTCGGCAAGTTTACAAGTCAAATTATGGTCCATCTGCTTGGAAGATTGCCGCCAAACGTTCCCCTATGCACCTCTCTTTGAACCGAAACTATGGACTCCAGTGCGTGATAGCGGCGGACAATCCAAATTCTTGTTTTAGCGTCCCAGTTATCCATTTTCGTTCAAACTAAAAATCAATCTGCAATCATTAAATAGAAAAAAGTTATTAAATCATGAAGTAGAAAAAAAGTTATAAAATTTTGTAGCGGCTTCCATCAGCCACCCTGTACAATACGACAAAGAATCGTTGAAAATCGAATCAGTCGTATTTCAATTCTCACGTATTTTTGCATGTAATGTATGTCACATTGGAAAGGTAATACTTAAGAGAAAAAAAGTTTAGAAAAGGTAAAAAGAATTGAAATTTGGGCGCCACGAAAATGATTTTTTTGATATGTTTTTTTCCTCGTGTCAAAAGCTTTCGACAAGTCGGTGGCACAATATCGAGTGCTAAAACGACCCTCCCTAATACATATGCTTACATGCAAACAAATTTGAACAATTTGTTTGCATTCGTTTAGCAACTCGCTTAGTGGGTCGCTAACGCGATAACCTCACACCTTGGTACAAAAATATAAAACCGAGTTTGTTTACCGAAAACTATAGAGAAATTGAGTTTAAAAATCCGTTTATTTTAATAATCAAAATATAAACAAAAGAATAACTTTAGCAAGCTCGGTTATTACTCGCTTAGATTATTTCTTGAATAACTTTTTCTATAAATTACTATATTTCAAATCAAGCGGTTTAGGAGACAACGCCAATCCGATCTTATATACAAATTTTTTTTTTAATTTCTCTCAGTTTTAAAATATGCAATAAGCGAGTAGTCGTACTAAACGAACACGCCTAATATTTTGCCAAATTCCCTTAGAGTGATTGGCATCACCCGCAACGTCTTTTGGGGCAACCCACCCAACATCACAATCGAAAAGTCTACAAATTCGAAAGTCTTCTCAACAGAGCATTAAATCGACGTCATGGAGCGGATCTAATTTAATATTTTCTGCAAGACATGTTTCAATTGAACATAAACAAAATATACACGTTTGTTTTTCATTAACTTGAGCGCATCATAAAATGTTGATTGAAATTGAAGTTTGGCTAAAAATCGCATTCGACCGAAATCGAAAAGGTGTAATATTTATTAACTGTTGCAAAATTTACGAACATTTCATCGGTTCCTTACTCAAATATCATTTCTATCTATTGCAGGGAACGAATGATGGATGGATGTCTGGTTGGATGGCTGCTGGGTGGTCATCATCATAAAAACATGGCCAAAATGAAACAAAAAGACGGCTAATAAACCGACAACACGGGGAAACACATCATAACACATTTTCATTTTACCAGGACAAGCGGAGTCCGTTCGAAGTGACCGTCTGTCTGTCCGTCGGTCATACACTCAAATTGAATGTTCTGTGTCTTTGGCCATATCCAGGCATACCCACTCTGTACAAGCTATCATGTATGGACTGATGTCCTCGCACTTGATGACGCCGCGCGATAGCTTTTTGGACTGGGCGTTCTTGCACTGCTGTTGATTTTGGTGGTACATAATTTTCATTTATGCGTACGAGCAACAAACATTTGTTTTTATATTTGTTTAACAATGTGGAACTTGCAACATCGTTGTACGTCGTACCTTCGCTTTGTACCTTGGACGGTGATACCAGCCCCGCGCTGGTATCACCGCGCGGGGCTGGTCCGCATGGTGGAGGAAGGACCAAATAATAACCGACCGACCGCCTGGACGTACTCATCTCGTCCGTGCTGCGATTGTTTTACATTCTGACAAAAGTGTTGAAAGTCTCAAATGTTATGATGACGCTGATGTCGATGATTATGACGACGCTGATGCTGATGTCGATGCGGATGTTGATGCTGATGTAAATTGACGATGTTTTTACAACACATTTTCATGTTTTTTGTTGGCCTCCATGCATGCATCTGCTTTGGCCGGTCTTCCCCCGCTGGCGCTGTGGATGGAGAACCAGAGCGCGTTGCTTGCTGACGTTGCTGGTGATGAGGTACAATTGTAAATGGCTTTCCATGTCCATAACCGAATATTTGCTGATGTCAACAACATTTAACGAAATGCGCGCATTATGAACATGAAAATTGAGTGTCGTCATCTTCCTGTAGCGCGAAAAGGAGCAAAAGGACCTTATGCAGTCGCTGTAATTGTACTTGACAGATATGCGCTCGTAAGAGTGCGGGGAAGGGGGTGGGGGGATATTAAAGAAAATTGTAAACATGTTCAAGGGGAATATTGCGTATAAAAAGGAATGGTTGTAAGGCAGCTGCTTGGAGTTAATCATGATAAGTCCATATATTAGGAGGAATATTTTTTTAAGAGTTATTGGATTAAAACAACTGACTGACTACATCATATCTTAAACCAATCTGGTATACAAAAGGCTCGTCGCCCCTGAGCGGATATCATAAATTTAGGTTTGTATTAGAGTTTCCAAAAAAAACGGCGTTTTCAAAAAACCGGAATTTCGGCGTGTTTTCAAAACGGTGTTTTTAAAAAAAAACCAGCTGTCGGATGTTTTTCAAAGTAAAAAGCCCGCCTTAACCGACATTAAAGCCTATTAGCGTTTTGTCAAGGAATGGAGAATATTTCCCCAATTAGAAGTGAAGTAATTTTCTCCATTTCTAGATTATAGAATGCAATAAAATCACTTGCTAATAAAAGAGGTTTGTTTGACCAGGGATAAAGCGAGGTTTGTTTTTTTTATTTAAAACTAAGGTAGTGAAATAGCTTAAGTCTAACATGGCAGACGCTATTAGATGTGGTTTTTAGGTTACTAAACTAGCATTTGTGCAAAAGTTACTCGGTATGCAAGCGAATTGGCATCAAGTCGCTGAAGAAACGAGTTGAAGTCACCACACTTATTTTTGTAACAAAAAATTAAATTTATATGGTTTTTTGTTAAGTATAAAAAAAGAAGAGATCCCATCGACAAGTTCGTATTGGGTTACTGTTCGCAAGATGATGTAGATGAAACTGTCAATGAACTCAAACTAAAATTTTGAAAACATTTTACATATTTTTACAAAACAAAAGTGTAGGTATTGCGAGGGCTAATATATATTTTTTTGGCCTAATAATGAAACTCTAAAATATTTATCATCAAAAATGGTTTTATTGTTTTTCAAAGTATTCTCCAGCATAATTTATACACATTTGCATGAGCTCAAACCAATTGTCGAAGCACTTTTTCCACTCCGATTGTGACACCTCCATAACATCTTCTGGCGACGAAAATCGTCGACCACGCATTTTTTTCTTGATGTAGATAAGAAGAAGTCATTGGGTGCCAAGTCAGGGCTGTACGGTGGATGACCCATCAATTCGACGTTTTGGCCGGCCAAACAGGTTGTTGTTGTTGTTGTTGTAACAACAATATATTTATTTTGAGGTCTTGTTCGTCTATGGGGGATCTGCTTCGATATCCAGGTGAAGGAAACGCGCCATTTGAACTGGATGCGTCCACAGAGACCTGGGGGTCAGCTGAGTGGGCTTGGCCGGACAATTGAAGAGGTGCAGTACATCATGTGGTCCCTGATGGCAGGCGGGACAGATGTCCGGAACGTTAGCGGAACGCGACTGCCGGTTCTATGTACCGGATTGACCCGAAACTCTTCGGCCAGGGGCAGTCACCTCAACAATATATATGTTTTTTGGCCAAAAAGGTGCTGGTTTGTGCCGATGTGTGGGAGCTCGCATTGTCACGGTGCACAATGATTCGTCTTCTCTTGTTCGATTTTCGAATTTCACCGAAGACTTCAGGCAACCAAATTGTGGTGTACCACTCAGAATTGACCGTCCTACGTTGCTCAAGCGGAACAGTCGCCACATGACCAGTTTTGCCGAAGAAACAGGCGACCATTTGCTTCGAAGTGCTTCTTCCACGAACAACTTTCGTTGGATGTGGCTCGTCTTCGAAGACCCACACGGTTTTTTTATATAAGCTTTATTTGAATTATTGAATCTGCTCCAAAGGAGCCTAACAATAAGTATACGAATCTTAAGTATAATTCAATAATGAATCCTAGTATGGATTTCTTGTAATGTGGATCTCTGCTTATTGGCAGGAATTTTAATTAATTTGGTCAAAATAGTATATAACTGGTATGGATCACATGTCTAAGAATTTTAAACCTGGTTTGGCTTAAACCTCGTGATAAAGGGCCAGAGGACCCTTACAGTCATTTACAGAGTGTTCGCGATATTATGTAGAGTGAAGAACTCTAGTTATGTATGTATAACGGATAACTCTAGAATAGCAGAGTGGACGACGTAATTTAGGTTATGTAGGTTTTTCGCGTTGACTGTTTTAAGGATCACGTATGAGAGAGAGAGAGATTTAAGCCACGTGACGTAGAATAAAGGATTCTACACAGTCTTTTTTGAGTGTTCGTCCGCGATTGATATTGACTGTTTTAAAGGTCACGTATAAGAGCATTTAAGCCACGTGACGTAGAAAAAAGAATTCTACACAGTCTTTCGGGCGCGTGTGTTCGCGATTACTGTTACGGATGAAGCACAAGTGCAGATTAGAAAACACGGCGTTCGTTTCCCCGAAGTCTTAAAGAGCTTGGACTGCACAATAATTGTCTAGCAAGTATGTTATCATGACGTTCGAGCTTCTCTTTGTGCTTTATATTGATTTTTTGAATTGCCTCTTTGACGAGAGGTATTTTCAAGTCTCGGTGGATGTTTTCATTCCTCATATACCAAGGGGCACCGGTAATAAGCCGCAATGTCTTCGATTGGACTCTTTGTATTTTGTCGAGATTGCTCGAGCTTGCTTTGCCCCATAGCTGGGCACCGTATAACCAGATAGGTTTGATTGCACTGTTGTATAGCAGGACCTTATATTCAAGGCTTAGTTTTGAGTTCGCGTTTAGGAGCCAGTGAAGTTGATGGACCTTAAGTTTCAGTTGAGATTTCTTGGCTTCGATATGACTTCTCCAGGTGAGTCGGCGATCCAGGTAGATTCCAAGGTATGAAACATGATCAGATTGAGAAAAAGGGATATTGTTTAGTTTCAATGTCGGACAAGTGCTAAAATTCAGTGTGAAAGTTACCTGTGTGCATTTAGCCTCATTGACTTTTATCCTCCAGTCAGAGAGCCAAGATTCTACTCGTCTGAGATGAACACCTAGATTCATAGATGCAATATCCTGCTTTTTATGTGTGGCCATTATAGCGGTATCATCGGCAAAAGTAGATGTTAGCACGTTTGGGCTGGTAGGAATATCTGCGGTAAACAGAAGGTAAAGGATAGGCCCCATGACGCTTCCCTGGGGAACACCTGCTAGTATTTCGCGGTCATCGGTGACGTGTTGTCCACATTTGACTCTGAATCTGCGGTTTTCTAAGTAAGACTCAAGAATTCGATGCGTATTTGCCGGTAAGTATTTGCAAATTTTGTAGGTCAAGCCAAAGTGCCAGACTTTGTCAAATGCTTGAGCAACATCCAGGACGCAACATCCACACGGTTGATTGCTGTTTTCTTTCGGGCTCATAAGCATAGATCCATGATTCGTCACCTGTGACGATCTTATAAATGTCTTTTGAAGCACCGCGATCGTATTTTTCAAAATTTCTTTGCACCAATCGACATAAGCCTTTTTTTAACCATTGTCAAATTGTGCGGGATCCAACGAGAACAAACCTATTTAACGGCAATATCGAATGTATGCTAGTGGAAGAAATGCCCAAGGATGCCTCTATCTCACGGTATGTCTCATGACAATTTCGCATTATAAGTTCACGTACATCATCAATGTTCTCTGGCACAACGGCCATTTCACAACTTTCGTCTTTGAGCGAGCGTCGGCCACGATTGAATTCATTAAACCTGTTTTTCACAGTGCTATAGGTAGTGCTTCATCGCCATATAAAGATTTAAGTTCATCGATGCACTCTTGTCGTGATAATCCACGTCGAAAGTTGTGAAAAATGATCGCACGAAAAAGTTCACGAGTTAATTCCATTTTTTTGCCAAACTGATTTTTTCAAGTCACTGTAAACAACACAAATGATGGTCGTTTATGCTAAAAAATGTCAAACTTTCCAAAGGAAATGTCAGATGGCTCCAGGCAACACTTAGTGTTGCCTAGGCCAGAAATATATATAGCAACCGTAATTGATTTAATAAACATATTTCATTGACTATTTTTTTTACAAATTATATGTTTTTGTTGTCTGTTTTTGACAAACTCGCTAAAAAAAAACCTCTTGTTCTTTCTTCAAATATCTTTGGTGTCCAAAAAGAGAAACAATGTTGCAATATTACTCTCAGATTACCATAATGCAAACTAACTAGGTAACTAAGCAAGTTACCTCAAAAGATTACGGCTATTATATTCTTAATTTAGGGATTCGCAGCGAAGCCAATTGAAAACCGAATTTGAAACCCCTTCAATGGGGTCTTAATTTACCAAGATTGAAAAATAAGGTCACAACGATCCAACCATAATGCACGATGTTAGTTGCAGGTCACAGCTTAACTTCAAGTTTTTTGCCCCACTAAATTTGGCATATCTTTGTTTCAGTGTTTGACAAATTCGACCATGGAGAGGTACACAATTGACCAGCGCGTTAAGATTGTTATAGCCTTTTACGAAAATGGGCGTTCAAATCAAAATGCACTTCGTGATTTTTTGGTCAGTATACTCGACCAAATGTGTCTACATTCGTGAGAATTGTGCGTAAATTTCAGCAAAGCGGGTCTGTAGGAAATGTAAAAACACCTGGGCATGCTCTCCCAGTTAGTTGTGCGGAAAACATTGATGTTGTCCGCGATAGTGTGGCAGAAGATCCGTCAACCTCGACTCGTCGTCGTGCCCAACAATTGAACCTCAATGATGCTAATTTTAAATAATGATTTGAATTTACACGCCCTGAGGTTCAATTGACCCTAGAGATGCAGTCTACTGACTATTTTCAGCGCCTTTAATACCCCGAATGGTTTGTTGAACGGCTAAAGTGAATAGTGACATTACAAAGAAAATCAGTATCAGTGGCAAGGCACACTTTTACCTCAGTGGATTCGTTAACAATCAGAATTGCCGTATAATGGCAAATAAGATGCCACGTGTGATTGTTGAAAAGCCGATGCACCCACAAAGAATAAGTTTGGTGCGGTTTATGGGCTGGCGGCATCATCGGGCTGTACTTCTTCGAAAATAAGGTCGGCCAAGCAGTTACCGTGAATTATGTTCGCTACCGCGAGAAGAAAACGGACTTCTTGTTGCCAAAAATTAAGGATATGGACCAGGAAGATATATAGTTTCAACAGGATGCTGCCACGCAGCCAACGTAACAATAGCTCTTTTGCGCGAGAAATTCAATGGACGTGTTATCTCGCGTCATGGCGATATGAATTGGACGCCACGATCATGTTATATGACACCGTTGGACTTCTTTCATTGGAGATATTTAAAAGAAAAAGTGTACGTCAATAAGTTAGAAACACTTCAAGAGCTAAAGAATGTGATAATTCGGCGCATTAACAACATTGAACTTCCATTGTGACTCATAGTCATGGGAAATACCGGCCGTTGGATAGAGGTATGCCACCAAAGCCGTATCGAGCATTTAGCCGATATTTTGCTTCAAATATAATTGCCATAGGTCCTTCCATATCTATTATGATTATTCTCCGAAAACTTGTTGTTTTTTATTTACAATTAACATCGTGTGTTTTAGCTGGACCAACCATTATTTGAATTTGTCAGAAAAATTTTCAGTTGTTGGAACCCATTTGTCCCTGTTTAAATGGGTAAGATTTTCGGGCAAGTGTCCATCACCCCTATTTAGTAAAACAGCAAATATTGTTTTTTGCTTGGCTTCTTGAGAGAATTTTCTAGTTATTTTAAAGCCATATTTTCACATACATATATTTGATATATTTGGCATATTTAAAAACATAGATCGGTATGACCCATTTTTATTTATTTTCTTTAAATTCAATTTAAAAACTAATGCGCAATTAATTTTAATACAAATCCTTCTATAACTAATACTGCAAAGCTTATAGCCTTGTTTGCAAACTTTAATTAAAAAATTGTACATTCGATTAATTATAGTTTCAGTGTAGTCAATCAGCTGATTTTATATAAGTCATATCTGATCTGATTATTGACCGATCTTTAAGAACCTAGTTGAACCTGTGTGGGAGCTACTTATATATCTAAATTATAGACGATTTTCTTTAAGGTCAACAGCCTCCGAACTTTGTCCGAAAATCTTTCTTCTGCCAAATTTTATGAAGATTGGATTTAATATGTGGATCCAATAGTCAGAAACAGGAAATCGGATAAACATGTCCAACTTTGCCCAATTTCAGTAGCGTCCGCCCTTTGCCCAGAAAATGTACTTGTTCCAAATTTCATGAAGATCGAGCAACCATTGCGACTTTTAGTTTGATAACAAGCTTTGGATAGACATTAGACGGACAGAGAAACTGATAGACAGAGATCCTTAAATATCAATAACTGGTGGTTCCGAGTCTATCGGTACTGCTAAAGATGCGACTACCTCAAAACTAGTTACGTATTCGGTACGTGAACTTAGGATTTTCTTTAATTTTACATTAAAAAAAACTGTAAACCGTCAAACCTGACAGCAAAAAACTACTCGTATGTTAACCGACATGTCGTGTTTTATCTATTTTTGAGAAACCAACTGTCGGGGTTATACATTAAAACCGGAATGTCGATTTCGACACGGTAGTCATTAGTCAGGATTCCATATTTTTTAGCGACTCTCGATCCACGCTAGGCCATATCTGACGCGCTATCTTGAGATCTGCACAATAAAATTCAACAGAACGTTTGTTTTCAAATGTAATGAGCTTAACACTGTCCTGAAATCAGCCAGAATCGTTAAGCCTTGGCGTTGGGCCTTGCACGCCCTTGAAAACTTGGGAGTAAACTAAAGACAACATGACTCCACTTGTCTCTGGTAATGGCATAACAATTTCTACTGTCGATGATCACCAACACTAGGCTGTTTTGACAACCTCTAAAAAGGACCTGGGACGAAAGTTACCCCTGACCATTTTTGAGCTTTTAGATTCAAGCACACCTATGAATCAAGATTACATGTGTGATAGTCGAGCATACTATCATAACACTAAAAAGAACCATGCTCTCCTAAGAGTTTTCGTTTACTTTCTTCGATTATTTTACTGCTTTTTGCGAAGACCACATAAGCGGGCAGGAATTTTCACACATGCGAACACAATAATTTACAGCTTTGAAGCATTTTATCAACAGCTAATTTGCTATAATTTAAGACTTCCTGCTGATGATTAAAAAAATTGGTTAGGACCTAAAATCCGGAATGTCACCCCAATCATATCCTTTTTGTACGTGTAGGGTCCATGCGTCCGAGTCCAAATTTTTAAGCAGATCTTGAAAATACAATTACAATTTCAATAATAAACAGAATTGATTATCTTGGAGACACTATATGCCCATGATTATTAGTTAATATCTGTAAGGACCTGTTCCATGTGCTGCTATACTGAAAAATAACACTTAGTCCCCAATTACATGAGGCAACTACAGGAGGCAACTTTACTCTCCGCAACTCTCAGTTTGTAGAAGAGAAAGGAAAGGGAATGAAAAGGGGAATACTTGCCCGTACTGTCAATTCCTTTTGTGTTTTTTGTAGTGTGAAGTTGGCTGCAGATTATTTAAGTAGTTTTTTACACAAAAATCAGAAGGGATAAATTACAGAATGTCAGAAAAGGCAATGATAAAAACTAAAATCGCCTTGTGTAAACACACGGGACAGCTTTTAAAGGAAATCATAAAAATTGAATGGGAACTAATAAAAGGTGGTGACGAATTGGAAACAGAAATTGTTTGATTCCCCATTTAAAGGAGGAATCCATGACTTGTTTTTTGTAGGAGGTGACTAACCATAAGCTAAAAGTGTTAACTAAACCTGTGTGGAATTTCATTGACCTACTCAAATTAGAGTATTATTTTGAAAACATTGTTTTCTTCCAACCACTGTGTGTTGGAGGCTGTACAACAGTATATGTGACAGCGCATAGAGAAAGGGACCTAAGGTTAAAAAAAAACAATTTTTATTTTTGATGTGAACAACATCTGAGCATCGAATGAGACCGATCCCATACCCCAAAAGTGAAATCGATGATTCTAAGCGCAAATAGAAAGGGGCCTAATCTTTAAAATGGCTCTCCTGAACAAAACTGGTTTTTAACCTTAGGTCCCTTTCTATTTTGCGCTTCACATATATAGCCTACACTTAGGCGCCCCTCCCTTCAAATGTACAGCAGTCTTCAGCGAAATTGAGAACAAACTTTTTTTTATTGAATGACACCCTCACTTTGTGCTTCGGTGACAAAACGAAAAGCAAACACCTGTGGGGCACTCAAAGATTGCCAATAAAAAGGCACACCGGCAGAAACAAAACAAAGTAATGTCAAGAATAACAACAACAGCCACAACAGCAAAAAAGACACAAACTCCTAAAAACACGCAAAACAATTATTCTTAAGGTATCTCGGCGGAAACATTAAAAACCAATTCAAGTTGATGACAAAACACGGCCACCAACTAGACGGTACGGAGGAAGCTACTCCCCACGCTCCACCCACTGCGGCTGGCGCACCCGAACTTCTGGCGCAAAGAAAACATTCCCACAGTACGCACGTACTTGGCTAAACAGCGCCAGTGCCAGCAAAACAAAAAAGGGAACACCCTCGAGAGGTGGAATGAGACGATCGGCCTGGCCGCGGTGGAGGGGTGGTGCAAAACAAATAAATAGATGGAATTGTAACTTACACCTGCCCTAAGGTTATGGCAAACAACATAAGACAATTTTACATAATTTTCAAAGAGCAGAAGTGGCAGGGAAATCCATCCAACGCCAGTCAGCCAGCCAGCGAGCGGGCGACAAACCCACTTGAAAGACAATCAACTGAATAAACAATTGTTGGGAATAAATACGATGCGAGCGACGACGACAACGCTCAGGACACTCAGGGCGCAGTAGTCCCTCACATGCCAACAACAACACCAAAACGCTGAGTACTAGCAAACAACAAAAACATTGACATGAAAAATAATGTCACCCCTTGGAGCTTCTGTGGAATGTTAGATATGGATGCGTTTTTTTTGGTCGTGGAACAGGCAGTTGTTTTTAAAAAAAGAAAAGATAATTTTACATTTATTTGTCATGTTGGCGGCGGATGTCAGCAATTGCGCGGTTATGTAGGAAACATCACCGGAAGGGCAGTATGAAAAGTCAAGTATTTTTTGGAGGGAAGAATGGGCAGTCATCACTGCTTATGGAGAATCGATTACTAAGAATTGTAATGAGGACGTCGAATTGTAATGAGGACGCGTCGAGTTGGTAAGGATAAAGTGGTTGATATAGTCCTTTAAAGTATGTTGTCCTACATTGTTGTTGCAACTAACGGCGTGTCTGCCTGTTGCCTCAGGGCTTAAGATCTGGAAACTAATTTAATTATTTCCTTGAATTTGCGACCAGACCTATGGCTGTGGTCATCGGCGTTCAAAATAAGTCCCCTAATGCTTGGGTACATTTAGGCACCCAGATACAGGGAGTAATTCTCAAATTCCAAATAAGAAGCTATATTTAAAATTTGAGACTCTGATCGGTATGGGGCAAAAATCGGCCCTCTATATGGCTAATAAAAATAATAAAATTTCGTCATGAAACCGATTGAAACAGGAAATGTGCGGTTTGACAAAATTTGAAGACTATCCCATAGGTTATAGGGTTCCTAAGGCGCCGAAAAATAGGTGCTTTTTTACATAGACTTATGGGTACTCAGAAACAGTAGAACTTACTCAATTATCTTAATATGGACAAAATTGTCTAAATTTTCATTCCATATCAAGGGGCCCTGAGTCCCAAAAATCGGTCCCCTTCATTACAGAAACTCAAAAATATTTAAATTTCCCTTTGAATCTGAATATAACAATAATTTTATGGCTTGGCTGAATTAGGGGACCATCAGTTTATAGGACCCCAAAAATAAGGTTCTGTCAAACATGGACCAGCCACCAAGAACCTATACCGAAATACTTCTAATGTCTTACTGGAACTCAATTCATGATGAAGAGTATAAAAGTTCCAGAAGGTCCTAACTTACGAATTGTCCACTGCTCTTTATTAAATAGTATACAAATTGACCTTCGTATGACCCCAAGGTAAATCCTGCTCCTAAGAGCAAGCAAACCATTCGCCCTACCTTACGAATCGTAAAGTGACTATGAATTTTTCCTAGCTGAAAGGCTGGGAATTTTAACTAAAGAGAGTATAGCAGTTCCAACGATAGTTTTAGGAAAAGAGTATTAAAAATATTTACTTTATTTCCCTATCTTTGGATACCCTCCCTCTTATTTCGATTATTATCTAGAGAAAAGATTAAAAAGAAAAACGCGTAAAGTTCAGCATTCAAACTTCTCGTTGTTTGCTTTTCTACTTATTTCTTATGTTGCTACTTTTTTTGGTTCTTAGTTGCTTTTTTCTCCAGGGATGCAGGGGGTGTGGACTGGGTAAATCTTACAACAAACATGTCAACACAGCATGTTGCTTCATTTTTCTTCTTTTTTCTGCGGGCCATAGACCCGGAAGAAGATGCCTAAAAGAATGCTACAATTATGTTGACATTAAATTTAAACATTTATTATTTGGAACTTTTCCGGCAAAAAAATATAAAAACTTGACATTTGTTGTTGCTGGTCGCTGTTCTTTGTCGTTTGCTGCCTGACGTTCGGTGTTAATGGTTTTGTATAATTTTCATTTAATTTTTTGTTCTTTGCTTTTCCCCCGATTTTGCTGCGATGTTCGAGTCATTTTGTTTTTTTGCCCTTGCCCCATTGTGAATACCTTGGGGCATAATTTTTTAATACACACTTTCTATGGCGTCCTTTGTTTCCTTGCCCCGCAACATTGTCACCAGCGGTGTTCAGGGGAACACTGTGTTGTGGCGTTTGACATTCGATGCTTTTTCCGAGTTGTTGCATAAATTGGTCAATTAGATTTTGCTTAAGGGATCTATTTGTTGTTGTTTTCCGTTGTTATTATATTTTCATAGTCAAAGTGTCAATTAATTGCATTTATTAAGCATTTTTTTGTAAGCGGGGAAAGAGATCTAGGAAATATTTTACACTGTTTAATGCCTTAAAGTATGCTTTACTTTTTTGCAATCATCAAAATCCTATAAATATGCTATAAAAGCTCCATCAAATTAAAGCAAATAAAAAACTACACGGCTGGCAATTTGTTGTGTAGTCTCCTGCACAAACTAAATTCAATTAAAGGCCAACTAAAATTGTTGCTGGCCGACGATGCAACGTGCGATTTGGCTATGAACTAAATTGCAGTGGTGTCGATAAAATGTCATTTCCCTGGCGTTTGTTTAATTTAATAAATGACTAAAATGCAATTTATAATGCATTCGTTAATTAAGAGACACGTACAACACTTAAACGCATTGTCCTTCGTAGTGAAAACACTTTTATTTGTTTTTAAGTCTGTGGACATATCGGTTGTGGTTTTTTTTAGCAAGTGAAAAAATCACAAATGATATCAAGAGAGATTGTACAGAGTTTACAAATAGGGGGAGACATGTGAGTGTTATTTCAATAGGACATGTGTTTTCTGCGCAATTTACCTTCATTCTTGAATGGCCTTTAGACTAAATTTATCATTTCGTTAAAGCCACCTCCAAAAAATTAATCGGACCACATATCCCTCTATCGTTATAAAATTGAAAGATCTAGTCCTGTCCGTTGAAGAAGCCCGTTGGATTTTTTCATGCAAGCTGCTGCAAAAATTATAAGAAATCGAGCTAGGGCTTTGATATTTTACACGCATCTTTCAAAAATTAGATTAAAAAAAGTTGTTCTTCAAATTAGCCCAAATATCATAAAAAAATTGTTGTAAAGGGTGATCCATCTAGAGGTATTTATTCAGAACAACTATAAAATTTCAAATCAAGTGTGGAATCTTTGAAAGAACATTTAATGGCATTTATATTTTGAAGATAATTACCTTCAAGTATTGGCAACTGTATTATGGAAATGAGCGTTCGGTGAGAAACGGGAGGATCCGCTGTTTTCGACTAAAATTTTGTTCAGTGATAAGGCCCATTTCTGGCAAAACGGCAAAGTCAATAAACAAATTGCCGCATTTGGGCTGAAGAGCAACAAGAAGAGGTTCTAGAGGTGCCATTATACCCAGAGAAAACCACGGTTTGGTGCGGTTTATAAGTTGGTGGAATTATCGGTGAACATTTTTTTCCAAAAATGATGATGGCCGGAACGTAACCGTGAATGTTGCTCGCTGTTGAAGCCCGCAATCTTGACGGCACCTGGTTTCAACAGGACGGTGCCACTTGCCATACAGCTGCTCAAATAATGGATCTAATGAGACATTATTCCGAAAAGCAGCTACAGGTGAGTTGGCCGCCAAGATCGAGTAATATCACACCTTTAGACTCTTTTCTTTGGGGTTACGTAAAGTCCAAAGTCTTTGCTGACAAACCAGCTACGATTCAAGTTTTGGAAGCCAACATTACGCGTGTCATTAAAGCCATACCGGTCGAAATGCTCGAACGAGTCATTCAAAATTAGAAACTCAGAATGGAAACCCTGAGGCGTAGTTGCGGCCAACATTCTAAATATAAATGCCATAAAATGTCCTTTTAAATTACCAATAAAGATTCCACAGTTGATTTGAATTTTTATATTTTGTTGTTCTTAAAAAATACCTCTAGATGGATCACCCTATATTTTCCTACTTTACATATGTATGTTAATACAAATTACTACCAGTATTTGCATTTGAGTCCTCAATTATACTAAAATTTTAAGCGCCACGCCCAAGACCCATATAAATTTTTGAATTTCTTACGATTTTCAAGACACCGATATAACCCTTTGCGGTTAGTGATCGATATCCAGCAACACTTACGTCTTTATGTGACAGCGCATAGAGAAAGGGACCTAAGGGTAAAAAATCAATTTTCACTTTTATTTTTTGATGTGAACAACATCTGAGCATCGAATGAGACCGATCCCATGCCCCAAAAGTGTTCCCTCCCAGAGATGTGCGCGTTTTATGAAAGTGATGGTACACCAAAGATACACGTATTTAAATCTTTAAAATGGCTCTCCCGAACAGACCTGGTTTTTACCCTTAGGTCCCTTTCTATTTTGCGCGTCACATATATGTAAAGAAGTAAACCCTAATTGTTCTATAAAAAAGTCAAATTTGTACAGTAATAAAATTATCGATTGGTTGGGATGCATACATCAGTGCATACTTTTAGGGATATGTAAATAAGTAAACAAGATTCAGTGGGCTAAACACTTGAAAATGTATATTGTATTATTATTTTTTATTTTTTTTTGCTTTTTTTTGTCTTGTTGTTTCCTCATGCACCTCTTTTAAACAACTGTTAAATAATCTTTATCAAATGATTGATATTAATGGTAGCATTAAAAAACCGTCACCTAAAACTATACACCATTTTGAATGGTATTTCCTTGAATTACTGGAAAAAAATTCCTTGGACTTTTTTTTTATAAAATTAATAACTTCGTTCAATATTAGGAAGCATAAATAAGCAACACATTTTTTATTAAATCAAAAGAATAAACTCCTAACTTCCATTTGTTTGCAACCAGAACACCTAGGTCGGTCGGGCTTTATTTTTTGTCAAAGAAAAACAAGAAACACAAACTTTTAAGTGGCATCATACCTGACTATTTTAAAACTATTATTGCTATCCAATTATTTTTTTAAATGAATTTTGAAATACTCGTATTATATTTTTAAGTATGCTTAAATCAAAAAACACAAAAAGAAATTCATCGAAATGCATTAAAATCAGTAGCCGCGTTTTTTTTTGTACAAATAAAAAATATTTAAAAAAAATAATGATATATTTTCTTCTCTTAATTAAACAGTTCTCTACAAAACTGCATCAGTACATTTTTTAAATTTTTACACTCGAAAAATTAAAATAAGGTAACGTTAAATAAAAGTGAGAAAATATAAATTGAAATTGAGAAGCGTAGTTTTAACGAAGCGATGAAACATTACATATTTAACATATTCTTAAATAATATTACTGTTTCGATCTTCGGCTTAGCCTATAAAAACAGTGGCTTCAATAAGCCGTCAAATTCGATCGCTAGCTCACCGCTAGCTCATCAAAAAAGAAATAGTAAAAGCACTAAAGTAAGACGAGGCCGACTATACGAGTATTAACCCTGCTCTCTTAGATGTGCTGAAAAGCCAATTGAAAACGGGTTTTGGACCACGGGCTCTAAATTTACATAGTTTTTAAAAATAATGTCATAATTAAATGTGCGAAAATAGTTTATTTTTACTTCATTGGAAAATCTGAGCCGATTTCATTTCATTCCAAAAACACCCTGTTTTGCCTACACACAAAGAAAAATAAAATATTTTTGACAAAAATTTGTTGTTACCATTTATTGATGATGATAACTAAAACTGACTTTTATTACTGACTTGAAGCCAATCCCAAAACCATTTTTTTTCGTTGCGAAATTTCATGAAGAGCAAACAGACATTTGCTCAAATATTTTTCGTAGTTACAAACATTTGACTTAAAATAGCCTGTTCCATAGAGAAGAATAAGAATCATATCGTACACAGCTCACTTATTTAAGAGAACTTTTCCCTTGCTTGTAAATGGGATGTTGTGGGGATTAAGTAAGTAAGCAAGTCAACTGGGGTTAGTTCTAACATATACCTTGGGCTAATTTCTAAAATTGTAATCCTTGAGTGCTTTTCGTCCAATACATAAAGTTACACACCGGATTTTTTTTGCCAACCGGATGTTCATGGTTACACGAACTATCCATGTATTCCATCGCATCAACCGAATGTGATTGGGTACACGGTAGTTAGAACTGGCAGTATCGGTTGAAGACACAAAGTATCGGTAACCCCAACTTATTAGACTAATTATTGGAACTGAATTTCTGCATGTATTGGCTGTTGTTATAGATTATTGGCTATAAGAATCTTTGAATTCGGTTGCCACTACCACGAGCATTTGTTAACTGGACCAACTGTAGTTATATTTTATGAATTGGTTTATCTGACCGATACAATACAGTTTTTTTTTATATTTAACGATTTGAAAATATTTAATCTGTAATTTAAATTACGAGAAGATTTTTTTAAAACTTGGTTTTACTTTTGAATTTAATAAAGTTTGTATGGACAAGCGGAACGACGTTATGCATCATATTGGTGAAGTGGGTCCAAAAAAAATAATTTTGGTCAATTTTTTTAAGAAAAGCTGATTATGATACATTAGTGAAGTGAAGTAAAGTGCAAATTTTTACCAGAATATTTAGAAGAAATCACGTACCCCCCGAGAAAGTCCGAACTTTTGTTGCATAGTACAATACGAGTATGTAACAACAGCGAACAAAACAGGGTTTAGTTAATACAATGAATTTATCTGTTGTCACCAACAATTATTAGTACCAAAGTAACATGTACTGCATAATTGCCTAGTTGTATAAACACAACCAATATATTTACTGAATTCGGTTGGTATAACAGACTTATTGGCTATAAGAATCATAATATTATTGTATCTACCACCTCATGGTAAGTCGAACAATGTTACCATCAAAACCATTAAATGTTGGTGATTACAAAAGAAACTATGTTTGCCCAACCAAAAAATTGTAGATCGGTGGAAGAGTCATGACAAGGAAAAAGTAGAATAGATTATGAATATTTTTTACTGGAAAATAATTGGGTTAATCGATTGGCTTAAAGTCAGTAATAATCGAATTATTTTATTTTTAAAAAACTACTATTAAATAATTGTTTACAATAATAAAATGTTTGCAAAACTATTAGTTGCCACAACTGCTGGTTGATATCTAAATATGTTTTTCGCGTTTGATTGGTATGGCCGATCAGTAAGTTGTGAGTAAAGTACGATGATTATATAAGTATAGGGTACTTTTTCAGAACAAAAAAAAGTATACAAATTCAAATCAAGTGTGTAATCTGTATTGGTAATTTGAAAGGACATTTTATGGCATTTATTTTTTTGAATATAATTTCCTTCAAATGTTGTCCGCAACTACGCCTCAGGGTTTCCATTCTGAGGGTCCAGTTTTGGATGACTCGTTCGAGTATTTCGAGCGGCATGGCTTTAATGACACGCGTAATGTTAGATTACAAAACCTGAACCGTAGCTGGTTTGCCAGCATAGACATTGGACTTTACGTGACCCCAAAGATAAATGTCTAAAGGTGTGATATCACTCGATTTAGGCGGCCAACTCACCTGTCCAAAACGTGAAATTAGCTGCTTTTCGAAATGACCTCTCAATAGATCCATTGTTCGAGCAGCTGTATGGCAAGTGCCACCGTCCTGTTGAAACCAAGTGTCGTCAAGATTACGGGCTTCAATTTTAGGTAGCAAAAAGACCGATATCATGGCGCTATAGCGAGCACCATTCACGGTTACGTGCCGGCCTTTATCATTTTTGAAAAAATATGGACCGATGATTTCAAGAGTCTATAAATCGCACCAAACCGTGGTTTTCTCTGGGTATAAGGCACCTTTTGAACCTCTTCTTGTTGCCCTTCAGCCCAAATGCGGCAATTTTGTTTATTAACGTTGTCGTGGAGCCAGGTCACATTACTGAACAAAATTTTAGTCGAAAACAGCGTATCTTCCCGTGTCTCGCCGAACGCTCATTTCCCTGTATTATGGAAATGAGCGTTCGGTGAGACACGGGAAGATTCGCAAACATTGGAAGGTAATTATTTTCAAAAAATAAATGACATAAAATGTCCTTTCAAATTACCAATAATGATTCCACACTTGATTTGAATTTTTATATTTTTTGTTGTTCTGAAAAAATACCTCTAGATGGATCACCCTATATATAACATCTGGTGCTTCTTCGAACCGAATATCCATTATGATTATAAACATTTGGTGATTGCAACTAAAATTAATCCTTGGCAACCGAAATTCCTCTTTGGCAACTGAAATTCCTCTTTGGCAACCGAAATTCCTCTTTATCAACCGAATCATTGTAGTTCCAACTGATTTCCAACTAATTTTTTCTCTGTGTTTAGAGTAGATTTAACATAAGTTAAAAATCTTAATCCTACTCGAAAAGTCGCCTAGCTGGAAAACGTGCCTAAGACAAAAGCTAGATAGTCTCTTGGATTTAAAACAAGGTTTAGTTGTGTAATAGTCGTGCACTTTAACCACTGCATCAAGACGGGCCCCAAAAGCTCCACGGAGCCAGCAGCCTGAAATCTGAGTACTTACAAAAAATGTTTATTATAGGCCAAGACCGGCCGTAAATTATGATGCCGACCTAGGTACTTAAGTATGGTCATTGGCCAAAAGTTAAGATTTTCTGATGTGTCAAGTAGCTGCCAGTGGTAAAACTGGAAAGATACGTGTTTCAAAACCGGTTCACACTTAAAGCCTCTACATTATTACATGCCAAAAATTACTGCTATTATTCTATAAATTTTTTATTAACATTTCCCAAACTTGATTGCCGTTCTTAGAAATGAGAGAAAAATACCAAAATAAACAAATCAAAAGTGAATTCCCCGAAGGTGGAAAATGATGTATGAAATGAGCCACTCGCACACACACACACAAACGCAAATCAGAACCATAAAGCGTGGAAAATTCTTGATGTTTGCTTACACGCACACACAAACATATGCATACATACATATGTCCATAATTCTTATACATACACAAAAGTATGTGCATGTATAATTATGTTTGTTTATTTAGTGGACAGCATACAATCTTAGGAAAATTATACTCACGTATGTGTGTGTGCATGTTCACTCACACATGCTCTAACCCCTGCATGTAAATCTAAAGTACAAATCCCCTGAGATGTCAAAAAATAGGAAGAAAGTTCCTTCCTAAGAAAAAGGACGAACGACAGAAAAGGGTTGATTTCATTTAAGAAACAAATATTATTAAATGTAATAAAATATAATTACATGTACATACACATATACAACTACACGCTTGTCTTCATATGGAAATAGATATTTTATGTGTGTGAGTGTGAATAAGTTTTTGAAAGAAGGGGAGACCCGATTACTTCTTTCTTGTAATGAGTTTTGTAAAACAAACGTAATTTGAGTTGCCATTCGTAGACCGCCCGAAACACCAACCCACACTTGCTTAACAAGTCTGTGTAAGTGTAAATTGATAATAATATTGTATGCCTATGAACGAAAACTGGATTAGATCATCAGATATACTGGAGAGAATTTAAAACGATTCTTTGGATGGCACAACTGAAAGTGCTTTTCAGACTACTAAGCCGTCCACAACAACGACTGACGCTGATGGCAAAATCTACATAAACTAAAACGAGATGAAAACCAGCTAGGAATCGGATCAAACTTAAAGAATCCCATCAACCTTCAAATGTACGAGGGCTGCTTTAATGAAAATGCGAATATTTATCATCAAAAATAGTTTTATTGTTTTCCAAAGTATTCTCCAGCATGATTTATATACTTTTGCATGCGCTCAAATCAATTGTCGAAACACTTTTTCCACTCCGATTGAGACACCTCCCAAACATGGTTTTTGAACGCTTCAACAGCATCATCTGGTGACGAAAATCGTTGACTGCGCATTTTTTTCTTGATGAAGTCATGAAAGAAGTCATTGGGTGCCAAGTCAATTCGACGTTTTGGCCGGTCAAAAAGGCGCTGCTTTGAGCCGATGTGTGAGAGCTCGCATTTTCATGGTGCACAATGATTCGTCTTCTCTTGTTCGTTTTTCGAATTTCTCCGAAGACTTCAGACAAACAAATTATGGTGTACCACTCCAAATTGACCGTCCTACGCTGCTGAAGCGGAACAGTCGCCACATGACCAGTTTTGCCGAAGAAACAGGCGACCATTTGCTTCGAAGTGCTTCTTCCACGACCAACTTTCGTTGGATTTGGTTTGTCTTCGAAGACCCACACAGTCGATTGCTGTTTTGTTTCGGGCTCATACGCATAGTTGCATGATTCGTCACCTGTGACGACCCTTTAAACGTCTTTAAAGCACCACAATCGCATTTTTCAAAATTTCTTTGCATCAATCGACACGAGCCTTTTTTGGGCGATTGTCCAACTGTGCGGGATCCAACGAGAACAAACCTTTTTTACTGCCAGGTTTTCATGTAATATTGAATGTATGCTGTTGGAAGAAATGCCCAAGGATACCTCTATCTCACGGTATGTCACATGACAATCTTGCAGTATCAGTGCACGCACGGCATCAATGTTCTCTGGCACAACGGCCTTCACGACCTTCGTCTTTGGGCGAGCGTCGGCCACGATTGATTTCATTAAATCAGTTTTTCATAGTGCTATAGGATGGTGCTCCATCGCCATACAAAGATTAAAGTTCATCGATGCACTCTTGTCGTGATAATCCACGTCGAAAGTTATGGAAAAATGATCGCACGAAAATGTTCACGAGTTAATTCCATTTTCTTGCAAAATTGATTTTTTTGCCGTGATTTCTCACGTCGTGGCGTTGTTAATTGGCCGCCACTATCATGTGATTTTACACCGTTGGACTTATTTAGTTTGGGATATTTAAAAGCAAAAGTGTACGTCAATAAGCCAAGAATAATTATATAGCTAAAGGATGAGAAAATTCGGCACATTAACGTCATTGAACCTTTATTATGCCTCAGTCATTGGAAATATTAACCATCGAATAGAGATTTGCCACCGAAGCCGTGGCGAGCATTTGGCCGACATTTTGTCTCACACATAATTGTAATAGATTTTTCTATCATAATAAAAAATATTATGATTATTCTCTGAAAACGTTTTTTTTTATTTACAATTAACATCGTCCGTTAAAGTTGGACCACCCTTTATTTAAATCGCATTGCTAACGGCGTTATGCGTTGAACGTTGTTGGCGTAGAAGTCTAGCCTGCGCGACCAAGCCAAATTAGATATATTTCAAATACATTTCGGGTTATAAAAACCGGTTTTTAATTAAGATTAAATGAGTAAAAAATTTCCACATTTATATGTTTATGTGAAACAGAAAACCACACTCCATCCACATGAACACTTTTGCCAGAAGCAGAAAAATTAGAGGATTTTCCCTCTGATTAACAGCCAGCGAGAGACAAACGGAACGTAACAAAAGGACAGATAGCATGACGTTCCATAAGGACACTCACACATACGCGAAGGATCATCATACTGGGAAACATACAAACACATATGGATTTAAATTTTTAAAATTGTTATTTAAATGAGCATCATCGTCATCAAGCCTCCACTCTAATGTGTGGCAGTCTATCTGTTCGTCTGCCGTAGTGTTCATTTGATTACAACAGTCCACGTTAGTGTGTGTGTTTGGGTAAGCAAGGAAAAGAGAGGGTTTAAGGTGGGTTGGTTGAACGTGTGGCACGGCGGCGGGGGATATGTGAGTCCTGTTGATGCTCATTAAATTTTCAAAAGGTGTTAAAAACATTAATTTAAGTTTAAATCCCCTCAAAACTAGGACTTCTTTCTTTCTTTCCACTTTCAAGCGTGTCAGAGCTAGATTTGAATGTGTGTAACAACGCACATATGAATAAAAAATCTATGTTGTAATGGAACACATAAAGGAAGTTCGTATGAATATTTATTTATCCTTTGAATGCTCTTCTTGTGGTTGTTGTTGTTCATCTTTGCTTTATGTGATTTTGTATTTAAAACGGAAATTATTTTTACCCAAAAATACAAAGTTTCGAGACCATCAATGTAAGTTCATATTTTTCATAATTTTGTGGTTGTCTAACAGTGGAGCAGAAACAAAAATGGAACAGAAATGTCATGCATGAAGATTATAAGTATAACACGAGTACGAGGGCGGTTCGGAAAGTTCTTAGCCTATCAATGAAAGAGAATAGTTAGTTTTTCAAAAATATTTTTATTTTTCAATATAATCTCCTGAAACTTCAATACACTTAGTCCAACGCTTATCTAGCAATTCTATCCCTTGATTAAAAGAGTTTTCCTCAAGGTCTTCAAAATAGTGGTTTACAACTGTAATTGCATCTTCATTTGAGGTAAAACGCTTGCCAGCAAGGAATTTTTTTTAGATTTGGGAACAGGTAAAAGTCGCTGCGAGCTAAATCAGGAGAATAAGGTTAGGTAAGGTCAAGCAACTCGTACTTTAATTCGTTGATTTTAGCCATTGTTAAAACACTCTTGTGCGCTGGTGCGTTGTCTTGATGAAAAATTATTTTTTTGTGTTGTAAGCCAGGACGTTTTTCTCGAATTTATACATTTAATTGATCTTAAAGGTTGCAATAGTACTCTGAATTTATTGTTTTACCCTTTTGCAGGTAGTCAATCAATAAAATACCTTTGAAGTCCCAAAAACCGTTGCCATAACCTTACCAGCCGATTGAATTGTTTTTGCCTTCTTTGGGGCACTTCCTCCAGCTTCAGTCTATTGTTTGGATTGTTCTTTTGTCTCTGGAGTATAGTGGCGGATCCATGTCTCATCAACAGTTATGAAACGACGCTTAAAATCCATTTTATTTCGCTGAAAACGATCCAAACAAGCTTGAGAAATGTTCATTCTTATGCGTTTTTGGTCGACTGTTAACAAGTGCGGCACCACATCTTGCAGAGGCTTTTTCATCTGTAGTTCTTCATGTAAAATTAAATGGACTCGATCATTTGAGATGCCCGTGATATTAGCTATTTCACGCAATTTTATTCGTCGATCATTTAATACCATATCATGTACTTTGGCTACAATTTCTGTTGTTGTTGCTGTTTTTGGACGTCCACTACGTGGTTCATCTTCAATGCTTGTACGACCACGTTTAAATTCAGCAACCCAATTTTTTACTGTTGCATATGAAGGATCACTTTCATCTAACACATTCGCCATATCATTATGAATTTCTTGTCCCGATAAACCTTTTTTATGTAAATATTTAATGACCCCACGCATTTCTAATTTTTCAATTGTAAAAAAATCGCGGATGCGTCTTTTGTAGTTTCTATATGAAGGAGTTGCCAGATCGAAACAAAATTTAACATGTGTTCGTAGCAGAGATGGAAGTTTCCAAAACATCTAACTTTTTTCTGTTTATACCGCGCTTTTTGTGCTAGGCTAAGAAGTTTCCGAACCGCCCTCGTATAGAACAAATAACAATTATCCTCTTTCTTAGCTAAAGGGTGGTTAAATTTTAAGGGCCCATGTTGATTTTGAATAAATCACAAATTATTTAGGAAATTATTGTCATTATGACAATAATTATATTATGATAATATTGGTATGGTTCAATTATGTATGGAACAAAATATCGGCCAAATGGCCGCCGCGACCTCGTAGCCACACCTTCATGCGATGGTCCAAATTTTCGATGACGCTGAGGCATAATTGCGGTTCTATGTCGTTACTGTGCCTAATTCTCTCATCCTTTAGCTCTTGAATTGTTGCTGGCTTATCGACGTACACCTTTTCTTTCAAATAACCCCAAAGAAAGAAGTCCAACGGTGTCAAATCACATGATCTTGTCGGCCAATTAACATCGCCACGACGTGAGATAGCACTGCCATTGAATTTGTCGCGCAAAAAAGCCATTGTTTACTTAGTAGGGACATAATTATACACACCCATTTCAATAATAAAACTGAACATACCCCGTTAATGTCATATGGGCTTTGAAGCTAACCTCAATAGCGTTAGTCTGTAACGGGACATTAAAATTGTTTTAACTTTAATCATGGAGTGTTCAGATAATGAGAACCGTATCGCTGTAATAGCGCTTTTCAAGTGTGAAATGAAAAAAAACGACATATTAAAACGCTCCGGCCTCTAGGGACTAGCCGCATGTTGGTCTACCGATGCATAAAACAGTTTGAGGAGGCTGGAGGTGTATAAGTATAGCTGTGATATTACGCGATCTAGGCGGCCAACTCACCGGTAAAAAACGTGAAATTGGCTGCTCTTCGTAATGACCTGAATAGATCCATTGCTTGAGCAGCTGTATGGCAAGTGGTTTCGTCCTGTTAAATCCAAATGTCGTCAAGATTGCGGGCTTCAATTTCAGGAAGCATAAAGATCGATATCATGCCGCGATAGCGAGCACTATATACGGTTACGTTCCGGCCATCATCATTTTTGAAAAAATCTGCACTGATGATTTCACCAGCTTATAAACCGCACCAACCCGTGGTTTTCTCTGGGCATAATGACACCTCTTGAACCTCTTCTTGTTGCTCTTCAGCCCAATGCGGCAATTTTATTTATTGACTTTGCCGTTGAGCCAGAAGTTGGTTTCTCACCGAACGCTCATTTCCATAGTACAGTTGCCAACATTTGAACGAAATTATTTTCAGAAAATAAATGCCATAAAATGTCCTTTCAAATTACCAATAAAGATTCCACACTTGATTTGAATTTTTATATTTTTCTTGTTCTGAAAAAATACCTCTAGATGGATCACCCTATACATATAAGAACCAAAAAACCGAAACCCAAAAGATATCTTAAGATATTTTTCAGAAACCAACTGTCGTGTTTGGATATAAAAACCGGACTGTCGGTTTTAGTGTCGGTTTTGGACGCTCTAGGCGGAATACAAATATTAGCTGAATACATGTGACATACTTAACTAAAGTACAAAAAATGACCAGCATACTTTGACCCTCCGCAAAGGTCTACTTTATCAGTATTCAAAGAGCGAAGTCTTACAACAGCCTTACGGAAATAATGTATCGTATTCAAATTCTAATCATTTCGACTGTATCTAGTAGTCCGCCTCTTTCGACAACTGGCCGACCCACTGTCGCTTGCACGTTATTAATTTGAATTTAAATGAGTTTTTCCGTGTTTCCTCAAAAAATTCTAACACCAGACAACAGCCACAGCAATGCTGAACTGAAATGAAAATCCTTTGATATTGAAATTTTGTTGCAACTTGTTGAAGCTACAAATAAGTTTTGCGTGTTGTTTGATAATTTCTATCTCTCTCCCACTTTGTTTTCGGTTTGATAATGAAACCTAAAAAAAATACATTTTTTTCGATTGTTGGTCGAAATATGGGAGTTTTTATCGTTTTTGATCAGAGTGAGTGAACCCCCACCAAAAACCCAAAACAGTAGAAAGGGTTGCTGGTGGCTGTGTGTATGTCTAACCATTTGATATTATCATCATAATCGCTTCGGTTATAACCAAATCTAACCACCAGTCATATTTAGGGAGTACAAAAAAAAACATCTGCCCATCCCACAGTCGAACACAGGAAATTTATTCGTACTTTAATAGACATTTTCACCATTCGACAATTGATGAATGAATTGTGGTATGGCCTCCGCATTTGCATATAAATTGGTTTTCAATATTTCACCAAATAAAAAGTTTATAATGAAATTTCCGCCATCCAAGTACTCGTACTATATGTTTTTTGATAAGTCTATTATAATTTAGTAATAATTGGGGCTTAGTTTTATTCACACCCATTTAAATTATGAAACATAATTTAAGGGTTTACCGCTTATGGAGAATTTAATGCATACTTTTAGGTCAAATTTAAAGTTAAATTTAATTTAGTTGATTTAGCCAAATTGCGTATAAATAAAAGAGTTCCGACCTTATAGGAAATTGACGATTGTAAAGAATTTTCTTTATGTCGGAACCGTTTAAAAAAATAAGTGATCAGGGAAAATAATATTAGTATAACATTATTGATGTGAGATATATAAGTATTTTATTAACACATAATTTGTCCCCCCTATGACCTACAGCTCTAAAAGACACATATTATATCCGATTTCGACCAAATTTTCAACAGAGCATTAAAAGCAATTTAGTGTCCTGCAGCTCTAGGAGCCACAAATTATCGCCGATCAGGGTCAATTTTTCATGAAACGTTATAAGCTCCAGTTATTAACCGTGGAAAAGAGAAACCATAAAAGTTTTTATTTTCGTGTGGCTCCCATGGTCAGGTTCATCCCGATTTCAGAACCTACAGCTCATAAAGCAACATATTATATCCGATCCGGACCAAACAATAATCCTTAAGACAGAGGCGCGTTATCGTCTGATTAAGAAAGTGGTGTAGGAAGGAGGAAGAATATCATAGCTCGCCGTCCGACTTTCATCATTATGTATTTTTTTTATTTCTTATATTTGGGTACGCAACACTAAAAAGCACAACTAAACTGTATTTTATAAGAACGAATTTATTTGCTGTTATTTCCAATTCTTGATAACAACGAACATATTTGCAAACAATTATTAGTTGCCATATCAGGCTGTTGTGATAACCAATAATTTAAATATAATTTCATTTGTTTACCCGAGTAGTAGGTTACCTGTACCTTTATACTACTCTTAAAGCGTTTACAGGTACAGCGAACCGAATTTACATTCATTTTGACTGATTCCTTCTAATTATATTAAAGACACTCGGTAAGCGTGTGGGGCTCAAGCCGCTAGGCAAGCGAGTAAGAGTTACCAAGCATATTTTTATAAAAAACCGTATGTCTTTCGCTGTATGTACAACAAATATTGGGTGCATCTGCACAAGATGGAATAAGTGTAACTATAAATAAACTCAAAGTGATAGTGCATAGAAGTTCCACACATTTTTATAAAACAAAAGTGCAGCTATTATTGGATTATTATATTTCATTAATTATTTTATTACAATTATACATTTTTATTGTCTGTTTTCGAAGAATTCGTTGATGGACCCACTTGTTGTTCAATTCTCAAAGGTTGCCATATATTTCTCTTAATTTTGTCTAATTTACGAAGGATTTCTCTTTTAAAGACTGTCAATACACTTTCATTTGGTCATATGTTTCGGCGCCATAAAGAACCACAGGTAGTATTGTAAAGTGTAATCTTCGAGAGATTGCTATATTTTTAAGCTCATTACCGACCGCAAAATAACACCTATTTGCCAACACGATCCTATGTTTTATTTCGGTGCTGACAGCCTTCTTTTGGTTTATGGCGGTTCCGAGGTATACAAATTCCTTACTACCGCGATGTTGCAACTGCCGGCGATGGATAGAAGACTTGTTCCGCGGCAGTTGGCGCAAACTGTTTTTTGTAAATTGGGCATACGAGGGCGACCGCAAAACTAACTGGCCTGGCACATTTTCTGTTTTACTAGCAACTTTTTTGTTTTTTAAAAGCAATCTTTTATAAGCCATCTGTCAAAATTTCCGAAATATTCAATGATTATTTTCTTTGTTACAGGTGATTGAAGTAAACAAGTTTTATAATTTTTGAAAAATGCAAAATAAAGAGTTTCGTGCGGTAATTAAACACTTTTACATGAAAGGTTATACGCCGCAATTAATCAAAGACGAATTGGATTCTGTTCCTGGTGATAATGCACCATCATACTCCACCGTGAAATCCTGGGTTCAACAATTTAAAATGGGTCGTTCAAGTACGGAAGATGAACAACGCTCTGGAAGACCGAAAACTGGTACTACTATTGACTTTGCCCCAAATAATCGTCCGTTGGACTAATTCCGAGGAGCTTTTAGCGATTTATCAGCGTAATCCAATAGAGTTCTTGCGCCGATTCATAGCTGTTGATGAAACATGGTGCCATCACTACATCCCAGAATGCAAAGAACAGTCAAAACAATGGATAGAAGCTGGTAAAATTGGTACCAAGAAGGCGAAAACTGTTAAGTCAGCAGGAAAATATAATATTTATTAATTATCTTGAGAAAGGAAAAACTATAAATAGTGAATATTATTGTGCATTATTGGATCGGTTGAGTGAAGAAATCAAGATAAAACGACCGCATTTAGAAAAAAATCATTTTTTCATCAAGATAATGCTCCTTCACACACTGCATCTTTAACTCAACAAAAACTGGCCGAATTACGATTTGAAATTGCTCCGCATCCACCATATAGTCCAGATTTAGCTCCTTCTGATTATTTCTTGTTTCCAAATTTAAAAAAATTTCTCGATGGCAAAAAATTTTCGTCCAATAGCGAAGTTATTGCTGAAACTGAGGCATATTTTGAAGGTCTTGAAAAATCTTATTTTTCGGATGGAAATAAAAAACTTGAAAAACGTTTGATGAAGTGTATTGAGTTGGAAGGAGATTATGTTGAAAAATAAATAATAATAATTCCAAAAAAAACGGTTCTTTTTATGTTAGGCCAGTTACTTTTGCGCTCGCCCTCGTAGTACGATGCGGTTCCAATCATCGGACACACGTTCGATTTTCGAGATAGTGCAAACTAGCTGATGCATGAACCTTATCAGCTCGTCTCCTCCGGACTTATACAGCTCCGCCGGAATTTCGTTGGTTCCTGTGGCTTTGTTGTTCTTGACCCAGGTTACTGCTGTTTTGACCTCTTTCTGAGTTGAGGTGGACATAAGTGCAAACTAGCTGATGAAAACATATAATCAGCTTGTCTCCACCGGACATATAAGGCTCCGCCGGAATTTCGTTGGCACCAGCGGCTTTGTTGTTCTCGAGCCTGATTATTGCTGTTTTGACCTTTTTCGGGGTCGGAGGTGGACATTAGTGCATCTTAGCATTTACGTTATCAGCTCGTCTTTTCCGGACTTATACAGTTCATTCGGAATTCCGTTGGTTTGCGGCTTTGATGTACCTCAGCCGGGTTATTACTGTGTTGACCTCTTTCTGGGCCGGGGGTGGACATTTGTGAAAACTAGCAGATGCATAGACCTCATCACCTTGTCTTCTCAGTACTTAAACAGCTTGGCCGGAATTTCGTCGAATCCTGCGGCTTTGATGTTCTTGAGTCTGTTTATTGATGATTTGACCTCTTTCCATGTTAGGGTGGACATTGAATTCCATCATCTGTGATTGGTAGCGTGTGGCTGTCATCGGCAAGGTCTTCGGCTGCTTATAAGTTAGAAAAATGCTCTCTCCAAATGATCAGCACACCCGACGCTTCGATTACCAGATTCTAATTTCCGTCTCCACACGAAGCTATGCTAGTAGTAGTGTTTCGTCTGGTGTTTTACTCGTTGACAAAGTTTTCTGGCGTAGTTTATGTTGCCGTACAACTTGGTCTCCTTACATAGGCGACTTTCCATTTGTTGTAGACGCAACTGTGTGCCGGGTTGACAGACCTTGGCTGAAGAATTGCTCTTCAAGTCAATCGGGTCCATAGAACCGGCTGTCGTTGGATGGGTCTTTCCATTTGTCTCTTCTTTTCTCGGAATAGACGATGTTTCTCTCTTTTCAACTTCCAATATCGCTCCAACACTGCTCGCGTAGCCCTAGCCAATGTTGCCTTGTAAGCTGTGTTCTTTGCTTATGTCGCGGCCCTCCTTCTCCTCATCGTACTATTGTTTCCTTTTTTGCCGCTTTCGGTTACCAATTTATTCTTGGGAAGCTTTTGTTATGGAGGAGGCTTTTTTACAAGGAGCAGTTGAGATTGCTTCTTTCGCAATCTGTTGTGAGTGCAGCTTTTTGACGGCTAGCTTTCCCTTGTTTTTGTAACGTTAAACTTATGCAGCACTTTTTATAATTGTTGTTGTCGTAGCGGGACAAAGGATCGGGGTGACAGCCCTTGGCCGAAGAATTCCTTCTGCGGGCCGATCCGGTGCACAGAACCGGCTGTCGTGGGATCGCTTTTGATCCTACGATAAATCTAGTGGGTAACCTTGCTGCTACAAGGTAGTGGTCCGAATCGACGCTGCCAACACGCTGGATGCATGCCGACTGTCAATCACAACATGATCGATTTGGTTTCTTGTGTTTCCATCATGTGACAGCCACGTAGCCTAGTGGATATCGTGGGGTTTGAATCTGCCTCTTACCATGTCTCTTGAAGCGGCGAAATCGATCAGCCTAATTCCATTGTCGAAGGTGTTACCATGAAGGTCGAACTTTTCGACGGTCGGGCCAAAGATAACTTTCCTGCCAATGTTGGCATCAAAACCCCTAGAATCCCTTATGGCATGGCTAGAGCATCGGTCCGATGTTTTCTCTAGGCGCTCAAAAAAAATATGACTCGCTTCCTTGCCCTTATCTTCCATCGGCGCGTGTGCACAAATAAGGCTAATTAAAAAAAATATATACAAATTTTTACACACATTAATGTCTTTAAGAGCCAAACATGTCCCGCCATTCGATTTTGTGAATTCGCCAAAAAGTATTAGCATACTTAAAGGCTTAAAATCCTCTTTCTACTTTAGCATTTTCGTATAAGCACTTTAATTTCATGTCATACTTTAAGGCTTACAAAAAAAATTGACACAAAATTGCGGCCTATATTTTTGAATTCCCCATGAAAACGGTTTAATAAATTCTACCTTTTCCCGCCAGCGAAATGCCCATAAACCACAAGAAAACAAAGGGACGCTTCAAAGAAAAACATTTTAATTAGAATACTTAGAAATTCTTGAATTTAAACACTGGACGGAGACCCATGCGGTCGACCGCATTTCGAAACCATATTAGAACGCCATTCTAATGATAATAACCATAAAGTGTACAAATTTTCCATTAACGGAAAAATTTCGTATACTCTATTGATTGTTGGGTTTAAAATTTCCACCCACCGAGGATGGACGGATGGATGGATGACGGAAACTAGAACCGGAATTAAATAAAATTACAAAAATTTCCAGCCTTATAATGAGGTTTTCGGTTACAATCCAAATGAATGGAAATGTGCAAATGAATAAGAGGGGAAAAACGACATTGTAAAACAATGTACGCTAAAAAAGTGGAAAGAAAGATGGTATTATGGCCCAGAGGATGGAAGGACAATAACAGCAACAACAACAACAGCAATGGCAACAGTGTAGACACTTTGAAAATTATGTTTGAACAATGTCAAAAATAATTACAAGGTCTTAAATGCCGAAAATTATGATTTTAATTATTACTCTTCTACAGAGCGAGCACCATCCATCCCAACAACCCCCCCGACCACCACACCGCGCTACCTTATCTGGTAATATTTCATATTCAGCGAAGGGATGTGGAGGAAGTGGTCTTCCACTGCGATGCATCAACAGACAGTGATGGCAGACTATAGAGGGTGTTTTGGCGAATGCCAAGGAACTACAGAATACTTTAATGTGAGATTATTAAAGGTTTTACAAACATCGAATAGAAAATCAATAGAAGTTCTGATGTTCATAAAAATAAAAACATAAATACTCGTATGTTTCATAAAGATTGGGTGATTGATCTTAAAATTGGAAAGAGTACATTTTGAACAGTGGTTTTTGGTGATGATTTTGAAAGAGAAAGAAAATTATTCCAATTTATCGAAAATGCAGAGCTCGCGGCAAGCAACATCGTTATTGGAGAAAGCTTATGGTTCCTTAAGGGTGATGGCAGAGTGCGCGCTCAAAACCGAGCCGAGCTGTGTTCATACAAATTGGTACAAATCGGCGTCAGGATAGCAGAGAGCGCGCGAAGCCGAGTCCAGCTAAAAGCTGATTGAATGGAAGAAAACAGTTTTAAAGCGTTTTTTCGAGCTGACTGTGGCTGATATTTTATTGTATGTGTAAAAATTTAATTTGTTTGAACAGGGATTAAACCGGCTCAAGACCTCTTGCTTCTATATTTAAATAGAAGACAAGTTTTTAACAAAGTGGCAAAGTGACATTGATTGTCGTGGCTGCACACTACTTTTATCATGATTTCGGGTCCGTGACAACCCTCTTCAGAAAGCCTTGCTGCAATTGTTGAAAGTAAAACCGAACTCTATAAGGCCAGGCTCTCCCCAAACGAATGAGAACTACTGTTGTAAGCCTTACTTTTCAAGTTTTCTTCACACAATTGCCCACGAAAATACAACTCACTCTTGCCACCTCTAATACTGTTGAAATAACATTGCACAAAATTATTCAAATTCGATTAATCATATTGAGAATTAATTGATTAATCATAGTACTGTTTAATGAAATAAGTATGAAATAAGTTCAGCTCGGCTCGGCTTGAGCGCGCACTCTGCCATCGCCCTAAGACTAGACCTTCGGATTTATGGATATCATTTATTTTTTATTCGATTGGAACCAAACTTTGTATTTAGACTTTCATAAACATAGATTCGTTGCCACAACCGATTTGTTTTGCCAACCGAATTATTAAGTTTACATGAATCTTTAGTATTCCATCAGTACAACCGAATATTAGTTGGTGCTCTGTAATTTTCCATTATTGCAACTGTAGGACCAGGTGCAACTACCAAGTATACGAAACTTCTGAAGAAACATTTTGGATCAAAAAATCCACATATACCACATGTTCAACGTAAAAACAAACAATATTTTAGTCAGAGGCAAAAAACTGTAGGCTTACACTATTAAAGTACTTGAAGTACTTGTGGGGAGGGAAAAACGTAGAAAAGCTTTTACTGGAAAAAATGTAGTAAATAGATTAGATTAAAGTTAGTAAAAATCGATTTGTTTTATTTTCAAAGAAAATTCCATTAAAAAAACACTTTTTGGTTATGGCCAACACTACAAATTGGTTGCAACAACAAAATATTTGCAAAACTATTTGCTGCCACAGCCACCAGTTGTGGCAACTAAAAACCTTTTTCGCATTTCATTGGTATGGCCGATCAATTAGTTGTGAGTACAGAATGATAATCTTATTCATCATGTATTTCGAACCAAATATCCATTACGATTATAAACATTTGATGATTGCAACCGAAATTCTTTATATGCAATCGTATCAATAAAGTTCGAACCGATTCCCAAATATTGTTTCCCCTGTGTGCACACAGAGAACAGATTTGTTGTCACAACTGAATTATTTGCCAACCGAATGTTGGTGGTTGCACGTACTATCCATGTATTTAATTGCTACAACCGACTGCACGCCAATTTTTATAACTGGGAACAGTATCGGTTGAAGAACCAAAGTATCGGTAGCCCTAACTAATCAAGATGATTATTGGAACGGAATAAATTCTTGTTATAGAATATTGGCTATAAGAGCTCTTAGAATTCAGTTGTCATCAACAGGAACAAACTGATGGTCAAATTTTATGTATTCGGCCATCTGGACAAAATGATAAAGTCGATTAATTGTTTACTGCAACTATAAACTTTTTTCGCATTTTACTGGTATGGCCAATTAATTAGCTGTGAGTACAGAACAATGATCTTATTTATCATCATGTGATATTGCGAACCAAATATCCATTACGATTATAAACATTTGGTGATTGCAACCGAAATTCTTCTTTTGCAATCGAATCAATGAAGTTCGAACCGATTTATTTCCATGTGTGCAAACAGATAACAGATTTATTGCCACAACCGAATTATTTTCCAACCGAATGTTGGTGGTTGCACGTACTATCCATGTATTTAATCGCTACAACTGAATGATTGGGTAAACAGCAATTTTCAAAACTGGGAACTAACAGTATCGCTTGAAGAACCGAAGTATCTGTAGCCCTAACTAATTGAGATGATTATTGGACCTGAATAGGTTGTTGTTATGGAATATTAGCTAAAAGAACTCTCTGAATTCAGTTGTCATCACCAGGAGCATTTGTTAACTGGACCAAGTGATGGTCAAATTTTAAGTATTCGGCCATCTGGACGAAATAATAAAGTTTTTGTTATTTAATTTTTATATTTAACGATTTGAAAATATTTATTCTGTTATTAGAATATTGAGCAGGTTTTTCAAAACTTGATTTTTACTTTCGAATCTAATAAAGTTTGTATGCACAAGTGGAAAGATTTAATGCATAAAATTGGTTAAGTGGGTAAATTCAATTTACGATTTAAAGCACACAAATTTTAAGATAAAAATGATTATTATGAGTTGTTTAGGTAAGTTAAGTGGAAATTTAAACGAGTGTTGCTATATATATTTCTGGCTTAGGCAACACTTAGTGCCATCTGGCATTTCCTTTGGAAAGTTTGACATTTTTTAGCATAAACAGACTCAGAACGTTTTGACGTACGACCATCGTTTCTGTTGTTTACAGTGACTGGAAAAAATTAATTTGGCAAAAAAATGGAATTAACTCGTGAAGATTTTCGTGCGATCATTTTTCACAACTTTCGACGCGGATTATCAGGACAAGAGTACATCGATGAACTTAAATCTGGTTTAATAAATTCAATCGTGGCCGACGCTCGCTCAAAGACGAAGGTCGTGAAGGTCGTCCAAAAACGGCCGTTGTGCCAGAGAACATTGATGCGGTGTGTAAACTGATAATGCAAGATCGTCATGTGACATAACGTGAGATAGAGGCATCCTTGGGTATTTCTTCCAACAGCATACATTCGATATTGCCGTAAAAAAGGTTTGTTCTCGTTGGATCCCACACAATTTGACAATCGCTCGAAAAAAGGAACGTGTCGATTGGTGCAAAGAAATTCTGATAAAATACGATCGCGGTGCTTCAAAAGATGTTTATAAAATCGTCGCAGGTGACGAATCATTGATCTTTGCGTATGGGCCCGAAACAAAACAGCAATCGACCGTGTGGGTCTTCGAAGAAGAGCCAAATCCAACGAAAGTTGTTTGTGGAAGAAGCACTTCGAAGCAAATGATCGCCTGTTACTTCGGCAAAACTGGTCATGTGGCGACTGTTCCGCTTGTGCAACGTAGGACGAAAAAATAAGAAGAGAAGACGAATCATTGTGCTCTCACACATCGGCTCAAACCAGCGCGTTTTTGACCGGCCAAAAGGTCGAATTAATGGGTCATCCGCCGTACAGCCCTGACTTGGCACCCAATGACTTCTTTTTTCCCGCATTTCAAAATTTTCGGTTAACGATTTTCGTCGCCAGAAGATGCTGTTGAAGCATTCGAAAACCATATTTTGAAGGTGTCTCAATCGGAGTGGAAAAGGTACTTCGACAATTGGTTTGAGCGCATGCAAATGTGTATAAATCATGCTGGAGAATACTTTGAAAAACAATAAAACCAGTTTTGATGATAAATACTCGCATTTTCATTGTTAGGCTAAAAATATATAAAGCAGCCCTCGTAACCTCCGAATACCAACCTGAAAAAAAATTTTTTTGAAAAAATTTCAAACAGCTGTCAGATGGTCGTAGATGGACATATTTTCATGAAATGAGCCAAGGAATACGCTGGTAAATTTTGTCCAGTCGTAAATGAATCACCCTGTATACCTATATTATAAACAAGTAGTTATGTTTTAGACTAAATGGAAAGTAGTATGCGATTCAGACTTCGTGATCAGTGATCGACAATCAAGGATTTGAGCAAGATCGTCTTTATCAGAAAATTTAAAAGCCATCAGGTCTCTAATCATGACGGATCTTTGCGTAGAAAGTACATAGACCTATACGGTCCTAGGGTTTTTTTTATCGGTCGTTCACAACGTTTATATTTTTCTAGAGCAGCTGAGAAATTCTTGATGACATATAATGTGTAGACTATCATGACGAAACGCCATGTTATCAATCAAACCACAGTACTTTCCGAGCGCAATAAAAACTCCAAGAAATGCATAAAAGTCCAATAAAATAATTTGCGATAAGTCATTCGACATATGCAGTCATAAATCGCCGAAGACAAAAGTCAGCGACAATAAAGCGATTGAGTTTATGAAAGTGTGAAATGTGCAACTTTTTAGGACATAGCACTAAACACGGACATCCTTCGTCCTTCATCCCGGCAACATTAATTTGGGCCAAAGTTATATCAGCGGCAATGATAGCCGGTAATAACTTTTATTTCTTCCTTTGCAAAAATCTCTTGCTCCGTTTGCACATTACTCTTCCTCGGAAACGGACGGGAAATGTTTGTTTGTTGGCGAAATGATAACCATTTCGTTTTTGGACAGATAACAATTCTGAGACAATTTATTAACTATGACCATTTCCATGGTTTTCCGGTGCCGGGCACAAATGAAATAAATTTCGTTGTCCTTACGGTTTGGGGGCATGCAGGATCTTCAAAGCCAACAAGTGCGAGTTCTCTTTTTCATTGCCACACTCAATTCGCACGCACGAGTACTTTTATGGAGTGCGTGTGTGTGAGCGATATAATAATGTCCTGTGAGTGTGTGTTATCCTGTTGTATGACCACAGAAAGTATCCTTCAACACTCGCACAGTCCAGTCGACACTTGTGTTTATTAATGTCTGTCCATAGTCATAATAATTTTCGTAATGTTTGCTACATTTATTATTTCCTTTGACCTTTTTTCGGTTGTTTTCCTGTTGTAAGTATCCCTAAGCCGTTTGGCTCTATTCTCCTCCCTGGCAAAAGGTCCTTTGCGTGCTGTTTTTTTCCTATATATGGTGTAATATTTCTTACTTTTTGCCCCCTGCCTTTGTTCCTGTTGACATGCTGTAATTGCAATTGGCGTATTTTTTTTGGATTTGGTTTTTCTTTTGCTCTTCTGGTTACTTATGATGATGGCGATGATGATGATGACACTGATGATGGACAAAGTTAAATTGGCATTTGTTTCATTAAATGTTAATGAATGTAATTGAGAACGTAGTGCCATATGAACAAAGCCAGTTAAGGAACAAAAAGGACTTCAGACAAATCAACAATCAGAAGGACATGAGTACGAGAGTCTATAATTATTAGAACGAGTGTGGACAACTGGCAAGGTTATGATAACTTAAGTTCATGTCTCTTAATTACGCAAAGTTGTAAATTGGAATATGAAAATAAAACTAAATGAAGTGTAAGTTGTATGGACATTGGGAAGTAATGTCTAATTGTTGGACTCGATTGCTCTAATGCAAAGTCATTGATACCATTCAACAACTCTATCAATATTAAACGTTTAATATAGTCACAAATTTAGTTTGTTCTATCTTGGGGAGACCTTGGCCTCTATTGCCTTGTATGTTTCAGTTCAAAGGTAGACTTTCTTATAGTACTTCCCTTAAACTTCTATTAATTGGCGTATTTACTAAATAAAACATCTCAATAAAATTTGTCACTGCACATTTACAATTTGAATAGACCTAAATTTTCATGACAATACCAAGCAAAACCGCTGTTGGAATAATTCATTTGCATTACTAGGTAATGACTTCTCATTACCCTAAGCATTATTTTGAAAACAAAAATAAGTACTTACTAATATATGTTATAATATGTTATATTAGAAGGTTAAACTCTTGACATATATTTAGTAGGGACATAAATACTGTTACAACATTGAACACACCCATTTCAATAGTAGAACTGAACATATCCCGTTAATGTCATATGGGTTTTGAAAGCTAACCTCAATAGCATTAGTCTGTAACGGGATTTTAAAATTCTTTCAACTCTCATCATGGAGTGGTCAGATAATGAGAACCGTATCGCTGTAATAGCGCTTTTCAAGTGTGAAATGAAAAAAGCGATATTTTCAAAACGCTCCGGCTACTAGGGATTAGCAGCATGTTCGTCTACCGATGCATAAAACTGCATCAGGAGACTGGAGATGTAAAAGACCGCAACCAGCCGGGCCGCCCACGCTCTGTTCGAACACCGCATGTCATCAAAGCCGTTAAATCAAGAATTAACAGAAATCCGCTCCGAAAACTGAAAGTTATGGCCCGTGAGATGAATATCACGCAAAAGTCCATGAGTCGAATCATTAAAAAAGACTTGGGACTTGGGGCTTTCAAACGATGTACCAGACATTTATTGACTGCGGCTTTAAAAAAAGAGTTTGAAAAATGCAAACGTCTTTTGGTGAAGCACGCTGGTTACTTGCACAGAAAAATTGTGTTCACCGATGAAACAATTTTTACCGTTCAGGAAAAATTTAACAAGCTAAATGATAGAGTGTATGCGCAGTCATCTAAAGCAGCATCTGAACTGATCCCAAGGTTGGAAAAGGGTCATCACCCAGCTTCATCATTCAGCTTCAGTCATGGTTTGTTGGGGTGACTCTTACGATGGGGTCACTGACCTGTATTTCTGCGAACAAGGAGTCAAAACATCGGCCAAAGTTTACCAAAAAACCGTTTTGGAAGCTGTTGTGAAGCCTCTTAAGAATTCCCTGTTCCAAAACCAGCCAAGGACTTTCCAGCAGGATTCTGCGCTATCCCATAAGGCTTAAACGTCCCAGGCCTGGCTTCGAAACAATTTGCTAGCGTTCATTTCCTGTGAAGAATGGCCCTCAGGCAGTCCAGATTTAAACCCATTGGATTGCAAATTGTGCACGATTGTAGAGGACAAGGTTTGTCACAAAAGATACCCAAATATTGGATCTCTTAAGACTGCTTCGGTTCGAGCTGTAACCAATTTTCCAATGGACGAGGTTCGTGCAGCTATTGACGATTGGCCGGTGCGTCTTAAGGCGTGTTTTTGCCTTTACACACGCCTTAAGTCGCACTGGCCAATCGTCAATAGCTGTACGAACCTCGTCCATTGGAAAATTGGCGGACATTTCGAATAAGTAGATTCTTTTTTGATACAATACTCGTATACATCAATAAATAAATTAAAAATTATTGGGTCCAAAAACATTCAGTACTTTTTATTTTACACCATAAAACGTGTGTAACAGTATTTATGTCCCTACTAAGTAGTAGAAGAAATCGTAGACAACATAACAAGGCCTAGACTGAGACCTTAATGTAATGTCTTAAATAACTTTTACGTTTTAAGAGTGGGAAGTTTCGTACGAAAGAGCCCAATATGCTCTAAAAATATTCTCCCAAAAGTAGGCATTGCTTTAAATGACTGATAAGCCATAAAGTGTTAAAAACATGAGAGACAATCTGTAATGTTTATGTCAACAAAAGCATTGAATTGTTACAGTTTCTTCTCTGGATAAAAATACCAACAAAACTTATCTAAGAACCACACATTCTTTTCGTAGAAAAACAATAAGAAATAAGACGCAGCTCAACATATAGAAAATGCACCCTCCCTCCCCGACCATGTGATAAAAGATAAACTCCCGTCGAAGTAGGAAGACGACGTGTGGGGAGATAGACTTAGAAAGCCAATGTTTTATCGCATTGAAGGTTACGCATATGCTAATACTGAAAAACGAAGCTAAATACAACAATTACGAGTGTACGAGTACGGCTGTTCTCGTATGGGTGAATGGATGTTACCACCCCAGCACCACGGCGAAACCATGAAATTGGTTTCCTCTTCCGCTCACAAACAATCTCAAAATTTCTTGCAAAGGGTGGGGAGATGAATGGCAAGAAGTATATAAACTCAAATGTAAAATAAAAAAATATTTAAAAAAAAAATCACAGCATACTTTCAAGGGAGCGTGTGACACGGTGCTCATACTCGTATAAGGTCCAGGGGATGATGCCAGGCATTTGCGTACGCATATGTTGCTTGCCTTGTCTTTTTTTTCTTGTGGAAGTCCCCATCCCTTGAAGGAAATATGACGAAAAGCAAACCAAACGGAACGTAAACATTCCGGTTTTTTTATTTGGGTTGTTTTGCTTAAAAATTATTGTATCAAAAGCATACTTTTATTCTGGTAGAACGAATTTTATGCTTTTTCAATAGACATTAAGCGATTTGGGGTTTCGATTGTGTTATTTATGACTGGGACTGGTGTTCGCATACGATTATTGTCGACATCAATACTTTCTTTGCTTATTACTTAACTGCCAATTGAATATGTGTTTAAGACGAAACTAGGTAGGTTTTAAAGGCGGGAAGGACGTCAGTATGGACCTATATATGACGCAAATAATGGAAAGGGACCTAAGGGTAAAAACCAGTTTTGTTCAGCAGAGCCATTTTAAAGATTTAAATACGTGTAGTATCTTTGGTGTACCATCACTTTCATAAAACGCGCATATCTCTGGGAGGGAACACTTTGAAGGCATGGAATCGGTCTCATTCGGTGTTAGCATACCATTATTGTCGACATCAATACTTTCTTTGCTTATTACTTAACTGCCAATTGAATATGTTTTTAAGACGAAACTAGGTAGGCTTTAAAGGCGGGAAGGACGTCAGTATGGACCTATATATGACGCAAATAATGGAAAGGGACCTAAGTGTAAAAACCAGTTTTGTTCAGCAGAGCCATTTTAAAGATTTAAATACGTGTAGTATCTTTGGTGTACCATCACTTTCATAAAACGCGCATATCTCTGGGAGGGAACACTTTGAAGGCATGGGATCGGTCTCATTCGATGCTCAGATGTTGTCCACATCAAAAAAGTAAAAATTGATTTTTTTACCCTTAGGTCCCTTTCTCTATGCACTGTCACATATTGACATATATGTTGCAGCTTCATTAAATGTAAATACAGTTCTGCAACAAAATCCTCCTTTTTACGAAAACAACTGATCCTTATGTAAAATGTTCTCCTATACCCGAACTTAATGCCCGTTTTGGCCCATCACGTACAGGGTAGGCCAAAAGTTACCACTGCGTCTAAAATTTAAAAATTTTTTAAATTTAATAATTCTTTCGTTTGAACATTTTTTTTATCCGATTATTTATATAAATAACACTCAGAGAATAAAGAATGGAGAGATACACAACTGAACAAAGAACCAAAATAATAGAATTTTATTATCTAAATCAGCACAATTATTTTAAACCAATCACATGTGCGATGAAGCTCATTTTCATTTGAATTGGCTTTGGTAATAAACCGAATTGTAATGGGTGATCCATCTTAAGGTATTTTTTTCAATAGACTTTTTTCACAGATTTCGCGTAAGTTGTGTTCAACTTTTTTTTTCTTTTCTTTTCAGTATTGTTTGCCATTTGATCATGGAAAGACTTTCACCGAAACAACGTCTCAAAATTGTGCAACTGTATAATGGAAATGTGCGTTCGGTGAGAAACTGTTTTCCACCACAATTTTGTTCAGTGATGGGGCACATTTCTGGCTCAACGACAACTTGAATAAACATAACTGCCGCATTTTGGCTGAAGAGCAACCACAAGAGGTTCAAGAAGTGCCATTATACCCAGAGAAAACCACGGTCTAGTGTGGTTTATGGGCTGGTACAATAACACTCTGCGACAAATGGTAAGGGTCAGTGATCGGTTTGGAATGAAACCACCGGGGAAAGTTATATTGGTAAAAAAAAAGTCATACGTGTTCCAGCGTTTCGCTGGGTCTCATCTAGGAATCGAGATATATCGATTTGAAGTTAGTAAGTATCGTATAGGGGAATTTGTCACGTTTTAGGCTCTTTTGTTTGACATAACTCGAGAACCACTCGTCCGATTTAGCTGAAACAAATTTAGAAAAATTAAGAATTACAATTCCTCTAATCTGTTCTTAAACCGTTTTCCTACTTAAGCAACAGTTTCGCAATTATAAATAAATGTATGAAAAAAAAAATTATTTTTGCCTAAAAATTAAAATTTTTTTTTTTTTAATTCATAAAAAATCCAAAACGGTAAAAAGTGTCAAGTCCTATTACTTTATTACTATAAATTTATTTCATCTAAATCGGACGAGTGGTTCTCAAGTTATGTCAAACAAAAGAGCCAAAAACGTGACAAATTCCCCTATACGATACTTACTAACTTCAAATCGATATATCTCGATTCCTAGATGAGACCCAACGAAACGCTGGGACACGTATGACCTTTTTTTGACCGATATAACTTTCCCCGGTGGTTTCATCCCAAACCGATTGTGGCTGTCGCACAGTGTAATCGGTCCATATTGTTCCAAAAATGATGATGGTCGGAACGTAACTGTGAATGGAGCTCGATGTCGCGCCTTGATATCGGACTTTTTGTTTAGCTCTTTGGTTTTATTTCGGTCTGTTGCTTTTACACATTGAACAGGGATTAAACCGGCTCAAGATATCTTGCTTCTATATTCAAATAGAAGACAAGTTTTTAACAAAAATGGGAAAGTGACATTGATTTTCGTGGCTGCCCACTACTTTTATCATGATTTCGGGTCCGTGACAACCCTCTTCAGAAAGGCTTGTTGCAATTGTTGAAAGTAAAACCGAACTCTATAAGGCAGGCTCTCCCCAAACGAATGAGAACTACTATTGTAAACCTTACTTTTCAAGTTTTCTTCACACAATTGCCCACGAAAATACAACTCACTCTAGCCATATCTAAAGAGACTCCACATCGAGAGCCATCAATCGATTTCTTTTACAACGTGTGTGTGTGTTGTAAAAAGAGTTTAGTTGACTATGTCAACTTGTGTGCCGTGCCGTGCATGTACGTATGTTTAGCTCGTTTGTTTTATTTCGGTCTGTTGCTTTTACACATTGAACAGGGATTAAACCGGCTCAAGTTCCTGAATTAGAAGCCCGTAATCTTGACGACATTTGGATTTAACAAAACGGCTCCATTGCCATAAAGCTGCTCAAGTAATGGATCTCTTAAGAGGTCATTACGTAGAGCAGCCAATTTCACGTTTTGGACCGGTAAATTGGTCGCCTAGATCGTGCTATAGACTTTTTTCTTTGGGGCTACGCTAAGTCCAAATTCTATGCTGACAAACCAGCTACGATTTAGGTTTTGGAAGCCAACATTAGGAGTGTCATTAAAGTCATACCGGTCGAAATGCTCGAACATGTCATCCAAAATTGGACCCTCAGAATGGACACCCTGAAGCGTAGTTGCGGTCAACATTTAATGGAATTATATTCAAAAAAATGGCATAAAAAGTCCTCTCGAAAGAACCACAAATATTCCACAATTTATTTGATTTTTTGAATTTTTTTTTATTTTGAAAAAATACCTTTAGTTTGATCACCCGTTAGATTCTGGGGTTCTGAAAATCCAAGAGCCATTCGCCAAGGCCAATTGCACCCCATTAGGTGGTACAGTATGGTGTGGGATCACATCTGCAAATATTATTGTGCCTTATTTCTTCGAGAATGAAAATGGAAGCGCTGTAACCGTAAATGGAGAGCGGCATCGGTTTATGATAGAAAATTTTTTACGTCCTGCTCTTAAAAACAGACCTGAGATGTGGTTTCAGCTGCACGGAACCACTGTCCGAGACACAATGGCACTTTTTAGTCAAATTTTTGGAGAGCGAATAATTTCCAAAAATTCGGAAATTATTTGTCCAGCGCGATCGCCAGATTTGTCAGCTCCCGACTACTTTCTTAGAGGTTATTTAAAGGAGCGAGTATATGTAAGCAAGCCTTCAACTCAATCCTTCAACTCAAGGCCAACATTGTTGCAGAAATTCGAATGCTACAGGACACAAATTTCTGTGAGGAATGTGTTTCGTGCACTTCGTTCATCTTATGGTCAACATAATCGGCCTACTGAGCGTACTATTCGCAACACTATCACCCATCTTGAGACCCAGCATTCATTATTGGATAATATTCGAACGAATAGACCACGTCCAGCACGCAGAGAGTGTACATCAAGACCGTGGAGAGTCGATTCGGCGCCGTTAGCAGCAACTCGGACTGATGTATGGAACGACTTGGCGCATTTTACTTCAAGATCTTAATTTAAAAGCGTACAAAATAGAGCTTGTGCAAGAACTGAAGCCGCCTGACGTTCACAAGCGACATCGCTTTGCTCTATGGGCTCTTGAAAAGTTCCAAGAAGATCCGACGTTTTCGAGCCAAATTTTGTTCAGCGACGAGGCCCATTTCTGGCTTAACGGGTATGTAAACAAGCTAAATTGTCGCATTTGGGCGCAGATCAACCAGAAGATGTTCAAGAGCTGCCACTTTATCCAGAAAAAAACAACGGTATGGTGTGGGCCGGTGGAATCATCGGTCCATATTTCTTCAAAAATGATGCCGGTGAGAACGTAATCGTCAATAGCGACCGTTATCGTGCCATGATAACCGACTATTTGATGCCTGAAATTGAAGCTCGTGATCTCGGCAACATTTGGTTTCAACGAGACGGCGCCACTTCCCACACATCGCCTCAATCAATGGATTTATTGAGAGAACTCTTCGGTGAGCAGATAATTTCACGTTTTGGGCTGGTCGATTGGCCACCAAGATCGTGTGATATCACACCGTTAGACTTTTTCCTGTGGGGAAATGTAAAGTCTAAAGTTTATGCGGACGAACCCATATTCAGGCCTTGGAGCAAAACATCACGTGTGTCATTCGCCAGTTACCAGTAGAAATTCTCGAACGAGTCATCGGATGGACCATCTGAGACGTAGCCGCGGCCAACATTTGATAGACATAATCTTCAAAAAATAAATGCCAAAGAATGTTCTTTCAAATGATAATTAACAATCCCCATTTAATTTGAATTTTCTGTGTTTTTTTCTTAAAAAAAGTAGAAACCCTTGAAATGGACCACGCGTTATAATCCGAGAAAGAAATAAAAAATTAATAAACGTTAAAATTAAAAAAGTTCAAAGCTGACCATTGTAACTTTTGGCCCACGCTGTATAAATCTGATTTATTGTTTTATACACGAAAGAGTAGCCGCGTGCATAACGTGACAGACGTTTTTAATCGAGCATTGGGCACATCACATCCTTATATTTCCAGCCTTTCGGTGAATAAACGCTCCAAGCAGCAGAAGAAGTGAAAGCTTACACCAGAAGTGAAAGAATTAGTGAGAATAAAGGATCATAATTTTGTGGCAAATTGTCAAACAGAAAATTCAGAAAGCGAAGAGGAAGAAGTGAATAGTTCCGGCATTTCGAACCCATGTCTTTTAAATGTTTTAATTTCTATAGTTATCCTTGAAAGTGTAAAAAATGATTACAAAACAGATTGAACAGGGATTAATTAGCTCGAGACCTCTTGTATCTATATTTAAATAGAATACACGATTTTTCGGGTCCGTGACGACCTTCATCAGAAAGCTTTGCAGCAATTGTTGAAAATAAAACCGAACTCTTTACGATCAGACTCTCACCAAACAAATGAGAACTACCATTGTAAATTTCACTTTTTAAGATTTCTTCACACAATTGCCCACGAAAATACAATTCACTCTTAGCACCTCTACAGAGACTCCACATTGAAAGCCATCAACAGTTTAGAGCACCAGCTAATCTATCAAAGAACTAAAACATCTTGGGTGCGGGAACCTATAACGCTGGACACTCGTTTGGGAATATCTATAAGGTAATATTGTAGTTACTTTACCAACGTTTTTTGAGGGTATGAGAAACTTTAATAGTCTTCAAAAAATCAAGCAAATTGGTCCAGCCATTTGGCTGTAACTAATTTTTGCCAAAAAAATATTAACATTTCCTATAGTGCGCTATTTTTAACACTCGGACAGGCATGGCTAATTCGTCTTTGAATTTTACGACTATCAATAATATATGTGACGCGCAAAATAGAAAGGAACCTAAGGTTAAAAACCAGTTTTGTTCAGTAGAGCCATTTTAAAGATTAGGTCCCTTTCTATTTGCGCTTAGAATCGTCGATTTCACTTTCATAAAACGCGCATATCTCTGGGAGGGAACACTTTTGGGGCATGGGATCGGTCTATATTATATACTTTATTGGGATTTCGATCAATATATCGAAGTGTAACAAACGGAATAACTTATTTATAGTGCACCCTGTTCCTCGGTGATGGGTAAAAAATCTTGGAGAACTAATTTAACATGTCAAATCAAAGTAGAACAAAGTCTAGCAAGGTCACTTTTTAGTTAGCCGTGGGAGGGGGAGATTTTCTTGATGGTCATCTTTCGTTTATGGTTTTGACATTCAATTTGCTCTTTTAATCAAATGAAGATGTGAGATTCGAAGTTTTAGTGTCAGCATCCTTTTGCGATTATAGCGATTCATTTAAATTTAACTGCCTCTATTTAACCATTTTAAATCAAGCAAAAAAAAACTATATAACAATAGATTAAATAAGCTAAAGTCTAAAGGCGAGAACAAATTCTTTTTATAGCTACCAAATGAAAGCAACGAAACTGTAGCAGTCTTCAAACGCAATTTTTATAACAATTGCCTATTTTTGAATGCAAAAATAAGAAACAACTCCAATGCTTTAGCCTTAACATATATTTCCCTTGTAATACTGCTTATTATTTCCATAAATAAAAAAAGAAACGACCAAAATGGCATAACATTCATTGAGGCGTTTATTTGCTTCAATATTTGTTGCCTATCCTCAGGCGTTCTATTATGTTCCCTTAGACGAGTTGTTAGACAAGCGTCTACGGGTGTTTTCAATGTAATGCATATCGTGGATTTTTTTTTTATCTGGAAAACAATAACAAATATCCATTCATCCTCCAGTGGCCATATCTGGCATAAGCAGTCGTATAATAGCACTCCCCCGACCACTTCTCTCCCCCATCCGGATAACATTCGTTCACCCTCGCCCCTCATGCTGTTGATAAATCGTCATAAGCTTAAAAAATATGAAAATCAATGAGTTGGAAATTGTGTGTGTTTTTTTTTTGGTCCTTCGTTCGTTATTGCTTTTCTATCAACTGGCGTTTCTTTCCCAGGAATTTCCTGTTTTTTTCTTCTTTTGGTTCCGGCTACCATCGCTTTAGTATTTGTTTGTTGTTCGCATTTTTATGTTATGTTTGTTTGTGAGAGAAATTCGATTATGATATTTGTTTTGCGCTTTTTTGCCGCTTTCTCCGTTTTCCTTTCATGTTATCATCCGTTTTCATTTTACAATTTTTAATTTAGCATGAAATTAAAGGAATTTAGAAAATTACACATAAAAGGGGCGGAAGACTATCGAAACGATTCCGATATGAACGGGCATATTTACGATTCTGTGCTATTTTATGTTTATTGCATACTTTTTGGGATACGATTGCATTCTTCCTTTCCATTATTTCGTTTTGTTTAGTATTTGTTTTTGAAAAGATATCATATCATATCATATGGATGACCGAGTTTTAAAGTCTTGCTTATGGATATAAGTTAGATTGCTTTTAGTATGGTGCTTATGATTTGTAGTTGCCCTGATTCATGGAGAATTAGTCTGGGGCCTAAAGGGAAATATGGACCTTTGTGGTTATTCACAAAAGTTATAAAATGTTCGCCCATCACGCACCACGCAAGTTAAAATGTTGCTTTTTTAAAACGACAGTTGAGGTCCTGTCGGGAGTTTCGGGAAAAAAATTTATGTGAGGGCTTTTCGAAAAGATAAAAGAAAAATTGGATGCAATATGTGGCATCTATACATCTACACTGCAGGTTCTGAAATCAGAAAAAACCTTTGCATTATATCAGACAGAGCATGGATAGATTTGTATCAGTAGGGTTTATCATTGGCCCAAACATTAGCAATATTCTTAGTTTCATCAAAACCAGTTCTAATTTGCACCTGATTACTGTGACAGATGGACAGACAGACGGGCAAGCATGATTCAATGGAATGATAGTGCTTTTAAAACGATCAGTTCAATAAGCATGGGGTCTACCATACGCAGAGAAAAGATATGATTAGTATACGAGGGCTGCTATATGTATTTCTGGCCTAATAATGAAATGGTGAATAATAATCATTAAAAATGGTTTTATTGTTTTTCAAAGTATTCTCCAGCATGATTTATACACTTTTGCATGCGCTCAAACCAATTGTCGAAGCAGATTTTCCACTCCGATTGAAACACCTCCAAACATGGTTTTTTAACGCTTCAACAGCATCTTCTGGCGACGAAAATCGTTGACCACGCATTTTTTTCTTGATGTGGTGGAATAAAAAGAAGTCATTGGGTGACTAGTCAGGGCTGTACGGTGGATTACCCATCAATTCGACGTTTTGGCAGGTCAAAAAGACGCTGGTTTGAGCCGATGTGTGAGAGCTCGCATTGTCATGGTGCACAATGATTCGTCTTCTCTTGTTCGTTTTTTGAATTTCTCCGAAGACTTCAGGCAAACAAATTGTGGTGTACCACTCAGAATTGACCGTCCTACGTTGCTCAAGCGGAACAGTTGCCACATGACCAGTCTTGCTGAAGAAACAGGAGACCATTTGCTTCGAAGTGCTTCTTCCACGAAAAACTTTCGTTGGATTTGGCTCGTCTTCGAAGACCCACACGGTCGATTACTGTTTTGTTTCGGGCTCATACGCAGAGATCAATGATTCGTCTCCTCTGATGACCTTACAAACGTCTTTTGAAGCACCGCGATCTTTCTTTGCAATCGGTGTCTCAATCGGAGTGGAAAAAGTACTTCCACAATTGGTTTGAGCGCATGCAAAAGTGTATAAATCATTCTGGAGAATACTTTGAAAAACAATAAAACCATTTTTGATGATAAATATTCGCATTCTCATTATAAGGCCAGAAATATATAGCAGCCCTCGTACTCTTCGAATATTGTCACACCAACCATCATACTTTTTCTGCGAGTAACTTTTAAATTCTTTTTCTTTAAGAAATTATTAACATTTTTAATTATAAAATGGATTTTTTGAGAAATGAATCTTCTGCTCAACAACTGACAATAAATGTATGAATGCAAATGCCTCGGCCAAAGAATTATATAAGATTTTATGACTTGAACAGTTTTTATTCTGGATCGAGACTTTTTTTGTTGTTTCTTTTTTAAAATCTACGTAAAAAATCTGAACGTAAAAAATTGCTAAAATGTATTGGCTTGGTTGCCTGCCAGACTGTACAGCTGTTTCAAAACCCACAAAGGGTTTTTTCAGCAGTCTTTGGCAACGATTACCTCGGCTACGAATGCGTATAGTCTTCGAACTGTGCGTAGAGCAATTTTTTTTATTATTTTTTTTTCTAAGAACCACTGTGCGTGCTACCCTTAAATTTCAAGAAACTGCTTAAACATTAATTTCAAATCGTAAATCATGACATATCATTCATACACAAATCTACAATTTAACTTTTCACTTTTCGGTATTATATTAAATTAAAATCTCATTAGTTCAGTTATGGGTAAGCCAGAAACTAAACTACAGGGAAAAAGTTAAAAATTTCAATTTTCAATGAATTTTACAGAGTCATGGTGATATTTCAATAATCATGGGAGGGGGGCAAAATTTACATATCATTTTAGTTGAGCTGAACAAAAAACCCGGACGACTTTCAAGGGAAATAAGTCATTATAACAATAAAGGAATACATTTATGTATTCTTCTGTAGTCTGTTGTTACTTCAGCCCTTGGTCACCAATTGGCAAAAGTAAAACAATAATTATAGGATTCAAAAATGAACGCCGAGTGGCTGAAGTTCAAATTGAAACAACACATGACGGCAATGAATGAACGAAAAACCAAACAAGAATCCAAAATATGAGAAACTCAACGAACTGCTTCGCCTCTCGGAGCACATTTGCATACCACATTCAGTGATCCTTTTGTTTGTGACTATTCCCAATAACTTTGCCAAGTCATGTTCAGTCGTTATGGGAGGGTCGACGCAGTAGCGAGTGGCGTGTCGCTGCTGCAATTGCTAGTGAAAACATAAAGAGACTTTAATTGAGTCTTACTTTTACAACTTTTAAACCTCATATGGCCAATAACAATTTCATTCGCAACGAGTCCGAAAACTGACAGACCCCATTTAGTCATTTGCCCCTGACATAGCGCTGTGGCATTCCATGCCGAATTGACTTGCGTTTGTCATGTCATGATATTTGACAATTCAGGGAGCTGCAGATAAGTCAAAGTGTATAGTTAGCAAATGTTTCACTGCGAAATGGCGCAATTGGAAAATTGAAATATCGTTTAAAAACTTTATTGTTGCGCTTAAGTGGCCAACTCATCATTGGGGAAATTACATTGGAATTGTGTTAAAGAACTCGTTGAGGGTAGAGTGGTGTTACTATGGCATGACATAAGTTGTAGGTATTCTAAGGGATAAGTAGGTTACAAAAAATGTACTAAAACAAACCAGTAGCTGCTTACTGCAATCATTATTATACAGGGTGGCGCACGAATCGTGCTACAAAAATAAAAAGTAATAATTTTTTTTCGGTGTTAGCCATCGGCTTATTCTTTATTTTATTTAGAAGGTTAGTATTTAGATTTATTAAAATAATGCTGTAGCTACCGAAAAGAGGATTTGGAGAGTGCAGTAGGACCCTGCTTTACAGTCTTGCATTTCTGTCCAAAGGGAATTTAGGCGGGAGTTTGACGAAACTCCCCGAAAAGGTGAACCATTATGAGGCTAGTAAACGTGTTTGCCGAATCTGGAAGCATTGCACAAAGAACGTACCATCGAGATCCCTACGTTCGGATTCAAGACACCATCAAGGCCGTAGCATCGAAAATTCAGGCAAATCCAAGACTTTTGACTCGAAACTTATCGGCGCAAATTGCAGTTAGCAGACGGTCATTACAACGGTTAATTCATGATGACTTCAACTTGTTTCCGAACAAAGTCCAAATTACAAGGAAGTTAAGCCCTCTGGATTTGCCTATTCAAATGGAATTTTGCCAAAACAATTTTTAAAATGGCCAAAGAAGACAACAGCTTGAGAAATGGTTTATTTATGTCTGATAAGACCCATTTTGAACTAAACGACAATTTAAACAAGCAAAGTTGCCGTATATGGAGTGAATCTAATCTACAAATACGAGGGTATATCAATAATTCCGTGACTTTTTAAACTTCCCTCGTAGTTGTAAAAAATGCAACACTGCATCAAGTACCATTTGTTAATAGACTACAGCAAATTTTGAGAGAGAGTTCCGTCATTTAGTTTGTGTTGAACAGCTGTTCGAAACATAAAAATGGAAAATAGTGAATTTCGATTGTTCAATATCAATTAAACCAAGAAAAACCTTAATAAATACAATGTCAAAAAAGTGGTTTACTGACTTTTGTTGTGGACGCACACGTACAAATGACGCTGAACATTCTAGACGGCCAATTGAGGTTAATACACCCGAAAATGTCGAAAAATCCACGATCGAAGAGTAAAAGTGCTTGAGATTGCATTTCATATTGAAGTGTGATTCGATTTTACATTATCAGTTGAGTTTAATAAAGCTCTCTGCAAGATGTATACCGCGTTAGCTCCCAATTGACCATAAACGTATTCGTGTGACAACTTAAAGGGATTGCTTGGAGTTGTTTAACCGCAATTCGAATGAGTTTTTGCGACCTTTTGTAACTGTGGATGAAACATGGATCCATTACAACACTCCGGAAACCAAGCAGCAGCACTGGCTCCGAAAAAGGCCAAGGTGACTTTGGCGTCCAATAAGTTGATGACAACAGTTTTTTTGGGATGCACGCAGTATAATCCACAGCGATTACCTTTAAAAGAAAAAACAATAAACGGCAAATAATATGCCAACTTATTGGACCGATTTTACGGGGATTTAAAAAAAACGATCCTATATGGCCAACTAATTGTCTTTTTCATCAAGATAATGCACGATTGCACACGTGTGCAGTCTCAATGGAAAAATTGCATGAATTGGGTTACAAATTGGTACTTCATCCACCATATTCTCCGGATTTAGCCCCCAGTGACCATTTCCAAACCTAAAGAAATGGGTCGGTGGAAGAATATTCAGCTCTAACGAAGAAATTTTTGATCAAACAAATGCCTATTTTATGGATCTCGAAAAAATCCTAATATTTGAAAGGAATACAGAAACTGAAGAAACGTCAGAGTAAGTGTATTGAGCTAAAAGGAGATTATGTTGAAAAATATTTTTTTTTGCAAAAAAATTGTTTTGTATTCAAAAAGCCACGGAATTATTGATCTGCTCTCGTAATCCAAGAGAAAGAACTGCAACCAGAACGAGATACTGTGTGATGCGCATTTTCATCAAGCTGCATTGTGGGGCCATACTTCTTTGGAGAAAACGGTGTAACAGTGACTGTCAATGGAGCTCGTTATTTAAAGATGTCGTAGAAGTTTTTTTACCCAGAACTGCGCCGAAGACGTATTCTATTCAGCAGCATTTGGTTGCAGCAACAGCACATATAGCCAGGCCGGAAATGCCACATTCCGCTGGCCCCCAAGGTCACCAGACCTGACAGCATAAGATTTTTTTAAATGGTAAACAATGGATGTACAAAACCAAACCAAGGAAATTGATTGAATTGAAGCAGTCTATTAAACAATAATTGAAGCGATCCCAACTTCAACCCTTCAGGCCGCAATAAATATTTTCTGATCAGGGTTAGCATAAGCGTGGATGAGCATGGACGACATTTAGGGTCTATCATCTTCAAACACAATTTGTAATATAAAATTGTAATATAAAATTGTTTCTTATATGCGGTTTTTTCTTATAAGCAATTAAAAACAGTTAAAATAAATTGCGCGGTGATTTGCAAACATTTTTAATATGTGACAGCGCATAGAGAAAGGGACCTAAGGGTAAAAAAATTAATTTTCATTTTTTTTCTTTTTTTGATGTGGACATCTGAGCATCGAATGAGACCGATCCCATGCCCGAAAAGTGTTCCCTCCCAGAGATATGCGCGTTTTATGAAAGTGATGGTGCACCAAAGATACACGTATTTAAAATGGCTCTCCTGAACAAAACTGGTTTTTACCCTTAGGTCCCATTCTCTATGCGCTGTCACATATTAAAAATGTTTGCAAATCAACGTGCAATTAATTTTAACTGTTTTTAATTGCTTATAAGAAAAAACCGCATATTAGAAACAAAGCCGTAACTTACTGTACAACAACAACAAAATTAATGAAATACATTGATTAAAAAAGTTATTTGAATTTCTTATTGCAGCACGATTGGTGCGCCACCCTGTATTAGGGATATAATTTATTTAACAGTAGAAAAATTCGGTTTTAAAAACATGTGTTTCATTTGTTAAAAATATTTCAGTTCTACCAAATCCAAAGCAGTTTGTTTTGAAAACTTGTATTTGCAGATAAAAAGTACTAACGGGTGATCAATCTAGAGGTATTTTTTCTAATGGGGTTTTTTCACAGATTACGCGTGAGTTGTGTTAAACTGTATTTTTTTTTGGTATTGTTTGCCATTTCATCATGGAAAGACTTACACCGCGAAAACCACGGTTTGGTGCGGTTTATGGGCTGGTGGAATTATCGATTGATACCTTAAATTGAAGCCCATAGTCTTGAAGACATTTGGTTTCAACAGGACGGCGCCACTTGCCATACAGCTACTCAAAAAATAGACCTATTGAGAGGTCGTAAAGTCCAAAGTCTATGCTGACAAACCATCTACGATTCAGGTTTTAGAAGCCAACAATACGGGTGTCATTAACGCTATACCGGTCGTAATGCTCAAATGAATCATTCAAAATTGGACTCTCAGAATGAATAACATTTGAAGAAAACTATATTCAAAAATTAGTGGCATAAAATTTCCTTTCGAATGAACAATAAAGATTACATAAATAATTTTTGAATTTTTGTATTTTTTTATTTAAAAAAAAAAATACCTCTAAATTGATCACCCGTTACTATTATGGCAGATAACATATTATAATTGTCGTGATAATATAGTGACCATATTTTTTCTTTGCGTATTTAACAACAATTTGGAACATAATTTTTTGTAAAATACATTTTTGTGGGTAAAAAAACTATCATCCCAAAACTAAACATTCATCGATATAATAAAAGGGTTGCTTCATTGTATGTGGTGGAGTACGACTTCACTTTATTTTTGTGTGTGGTTTATCAATTGTAATTGAATTCAGCTGCTGTTCACTTGACCACAAATAATACAGACACTCGACAATAATTCGTTCGTCTTCCACAAGGTCCTGCTCGTTATGGTCGCAAAACCAACATGAATTACGTTCCATTCCATAAATGGCCAAAGGCATTTGGATGTGGGGCACTTTTAGCCAAATGGAATTGTAAGTGAAAACGACGAGGACAATGATTGCAACCTATGGACGGACGGACGGACGGACAAATCGACGGATGGATGGTTGGACGCACGAATGGTTGTATAGATGGACGTTGTTGTAATTTAAATTGATTTCAAATTGAGTTTTTATTTTCGATTAAGACTGCAATATTTGATGGATTTTCCTGGCAATTGATTCGTAAATGTCCATATGTGTATGAAGATATCCTCAAGGTTTTATGGCATGGAAAAAGAAATGTTAATAGATAGATTTTTGTTATGGGGTTGGTGGGATTATTTCGTTGCGTTTTTTATCTAAACAAGGGATGTTGAAGAGTTTAGGCTGGACCGTGTACATTAGGGTAATGGCTTTTTTTGGTGTAATGTATTTTCAAGGTTCTTATATGCAGACAAATTTTGTAACGATCCAAAACAAAAGAATTTAAAGGTCATATTCTTTACTAAGTTATTCACTTCCCAGTTACGACGATGTGATTTTGAAGAGTTCACATTCCATGAATTTACAATGTCAACTCATTCGGACCATAAGTCACCAATTAGAAAGAGATTGTGTCAAAAAAGACCAGAAGCATCGATTTAGTGCCGAACAATATTATTGGTCATCGTTTGCTTTATATTGGTGCAAAATGCATTTGGTCTCAACTGCTGAATGAGCCCCAAAAGCGTATAATGGCTATTTGAGTTTGTTTGCAAACCGATTATGGTCCAAGGTAATACTGCGAACACGTGTATGCGATTAGGCGCCACGGGGAAATGAAAGTAACGGGTGATCCATCTAGATGTATTTTGTTCAGAACAAAAAAATTATAAAAATTCAATTCAAGTGTGGAATCTTTATTGGTAATTTGAAAGGACATTTTATGACATTTATTTTTTGAATAGAATTTTCTTCAAATATTGGCCGCAACTACGCCTCAGGGTTTCCATTCTGAGGGTCCAATTTTGGATGACTCGATTGAGCATTTCGACCGGTATGGCTTTAATGACACGCGTAATGATGGCTTCTAAAACCTGAATCGTAGCTGGTTTGTCAGCAATGACTGAAAATGTTTAAAGGTGCGCTATCACTCGATCTAGGCGGCCAACTCACCTGTCCAAAACGTCAAATTTGCTGCTCTTCAAAATTACCTCTCAATAGATCCATTGTTTGAGCAGCTGTATGGCAAGTGTCACCGTCCTGTTGAAACCAAGTGTCGTCAAGATTACGGGCTTCAATTTCAGGTAGCACAAAGATCGAAATTATGGCGCAATAGCGAGCACCATTCACGGTAACGTGCCGGCCTTCATCATTTTTTGAAAAAATATGCACCCATGATTCCACCAGCTTATAAACCGGATCAAACCGTGGTTAACTCTGGGTATAATGGTACCTCTTGAACCTCTTCTTGTTGCTCTTCAGCCCAAATGCGGCAATTTTGCTTATTGACTTTGCCGTTGAGCCAGAAATGGGCCTCATCACCCAATCACCCAATATTAGTAAATACAAAGGTTTCCACAGTCAAACATTTTAGTAGGTACGCCTTCATTGTGCCAAATTGAAAAAAAGGGTTCGCTTTGAAACAATCATTGTGCCTAAAAAGTGCATTTTTCAGTAAACATGCAAAAACTTTCAGACCATTTAGAATGATTCACACTCTTAACAGACGAAATAAATAACCAAAAGACTGGACTGAATCCGACTGAATCTCAAAAGTTCCACTCTACAAAATATTAGTAAAGGTCATTTGAAATATTCTATTATAATGTTAAATATTACATTAACACAACTTTTACTTCAAATAGTCACCTTAGGTTACAAAACTACAGATCAATTGCAATTTTTCCTCAAATTTTGTGCACTGTGTAAAAATGTGCCAACTTTTTTTTAGTTTAATTTCTTCAACATGTGTTACGTTTGAATGCTAAGAACTATGCGAATATTTATAACAAAACAAAAAGGAAAACGTCAATGGGTACTGTAAAGTGTTGTTAATCAATAACAAATTATACATCACTGGAATTTTTTAAAGTTTCAAAAGTTGAATTAAATTCCGATAGATGGCTCTGTGTCGATTTTGTTTCCCTTCTGAGCATAACTTATTCATAAAAATGTATTAAAAAGTTATTTATTTTAAAAAAAGGACGAAAAGAGACATTTAATCTTAAAGAAATTCGGATTTTTTTTGTAGACGATCTATGCTAAAATGATAAGAGAAGTAATTTAGTAAAAAATGTATATTTAAAAATTTAAATTTAAAAACATTTACACAATTTCTGGACAAAGACTGTTGACTTTTATGAAAATCGTTCAAAATTAAGATATAGCTTCCACACAAATGCTTTACCGATTTTATGTCTTTAGCTCTAAGCCACATAGTACATCTACTATTGGTATTGATTTAATTTAGCCCTGCTCATTACGATCGATCAGTAATCAGCTCAGAGGAAAATGGGTAATGCTGGTCCACGTTGTGATTAGCCCCAATGCAAAGGTATTTCCCGATATAGGATACAACCGATCTAGAACATCCATATTATTTTCGATTTCAATTAAATATGGTATGGTATATTACGATTAATAAACAACCAATCGAACGATCGATTTGAGTCATAAAGGTTTTTCATACACATGGACATATGACATAAAAATACCTAAAAAATCTTCCCATAGAGCTCAAAGTAAACATGACTAAATTTTGGTGACGGATCCTACAGTGCGTGACGAAACAATAGAAACTTTTTACTAATTTACAATTTTCAACTTTGGAATTTGCCAAATGTTTGTGTCAATTCAATTTTAAATTTTTTGGGTGATACTTAATATCTTTCAAAATAAAATAATTTTATGCCATACAACACAACTATACACATAAAAATTCATATGTTTACATGTTGTTATTTCACCAATGATGGCAAAACAATGGAGACTTTTCATGTCTGTTCCGGTGTTGCTTTTTATCGGCACTTTTTCCCCTTTCACTTTGAATCAGAATAGAAAAGGGAACGTATTCTTCCATTATCTATCATTCTTAACATAGTACAAAAAAGAAATGCGATATAAACCGTTATTAAATGATAAAAACATCTTCAAGCTTTCGTTTAGCTGCATAATGGCAAGAGTAAAATTTTGTGAAGAATTAAAAACAAGAATTATAAATGATTTTAAAGATGCTTTAAAACAAAGAGAAATTTGTGAAAAATATTCGATGAATAAATCAGCAATTTCAAAAATAATCAAAAAATTTCGGGAAAATGGAACGGTTACCATCTTGCATTTAGGTGGCAGGCCACGTAAAACAACTAGAAGGCAAGATAATTCAATAGTAAGAGAGTTTAAAAAATGTCCGAAAATACTGCCTAAGGAAGTTATTAATAATCTCAAACTTGATATAAGCGCCCGCACTGTTGGACGACGTGCTGATGAAGCTGGTCTTAAATGTTATCGCCCAGCAAAAAAAACACTAATATCTGAAAAAATCGCGTTGCCCTGATAAAATTTGCAAAAAAACACAAAAATGGATCCTTTTTTCTTTTTTCCTTTTTTCCGATGAGTCAAAATATAATTTAAGAGGTTCTGATGGAGGAACGTTTGAAAGACGGCCAAAATGGAATAGACTGGATCCTAAATATACTCACAAAACTGTAAAGTTTGGCGGTGGTAACATAATGGTATGGGGTTCTCTGGCCAAGGAATGGGTCCTATTCATGTATACTCTTAGTGGAATTGGATATAAACAAATACTGAACGACATTATGTTTCCATTTGCTGAGGAAAACAAGCTCCTAGCCTGTGAAGGTTCCAACACGACAATGACCCAAAACACACCTCTTAGGTTGTTACAGAGTGGCTCATATCAAATAATGTTAATGTTTTGAAATGGCCAGCTCAATCCCAATCCCTATAGAAAATCTGTGGGAAATAGTAGATCGTAAAATTCGGACTAAAAATTACACCAAGAAGACAGAATCGGTGGACGCTGTTATTTCGGAGTGGCAAACCATATCCAAGAATACTATCGATAATTTAATTAACTCTATGCCTCAGCGATGTGATGCAGTGCTTAAAAATAATGGATACCCAACAAAGTATTAATCCAAACTAAGAGAATTTGATTTTTTGTTTGTGTAGTACAAGTTTCCATTGTTTTGCCGATGACTTAAAAATGAAATTCATGCGTTTTCTATTTTGTTCTCAAAATTTATTGCTTTTATGTTAATATTTTATTTTATTTTATGTTAATAAATTATCAAATAACCTTTTAGTTTTATAAGTTACTTTAGTTTTAAACGGGGACCAATAATTATTAAAATAAGAAAAACATAAATTTCATTTAAAGTTTCCATTGTATTGTCACGCACTGTATGTTCAAAAATCTGACCAAAATAAACATGTGCATGTGAGTACCAAAAACAATGCAAGTTTTACACAAATTCAAAAATGGCCGTATATTTGAGTTGTCTAAAGTTGAAAAAAATAAAATATGTCCACTCTTAGCAAAAGACTAAAACCGGAATGTCGGTTAATGCCGGCTTTTTTACTTTTAAAAAACTCGACAGACGTTTTTTTCAAATCACGTTAAAAAAAACTTGAAATGTAGGTTCTCTAAAAACTTCGGTTTTTAGGACTCTCTTAAACTGTATAACTTGCCATAAAAGTAGTTTAACGCATAGAGCGTGCAGCGATTGTATTCATACTATTTGTGTCATGTCTAATATTTTCTTGTAAAAAACGCCGTATAGAGTTTGTATGGCGTCATATCGGAAAAGTCATTTGTTTTAATTACAAATGTAATCTTCACACATTAATGACTTCTAAAACATTTTCATGTTGATTGTTTAAGACAAATAAACCTTAAAACGAAATGAACTGTTCTGTACTCGGTGACCGCCCATTTGACGTTTTATTAATGTTTGACCAGTGCGACCGTGATGAGGATGACGACAATGACTACATAAACGGCGGTGATGTTGCCGATGGAAATTTCATTTCGATGACCACACAAACGCAACAAATCATACCGAAAAGCTGCCCATGATGATGACGTCGAGCCACGTTGTGGCGCTTGCAGGGTGGATGGATGAGGCCGATGGTGGTGGAGGAGGTTCCGGCTTGGCTGTGGTGGCGGCGCCGGTGGTGGTGCTGGTTAAGCTGCATTTGCATATGAAACGCAATCAAAATCGAAAATACTGGACAATGTAAACAAAGACGGCCAACTAACACAAACAACAATTACAATCATATAAATGCAAATTACACACACACACTCGCACACACACATGCACACGCAATAGGTGTGGGGGCATTTAAAATAAACACAACCTTAGGCATTGACCGACCGCACCTCTAACAATAATAACGCCTACGAAAATGGAGTCAACAATCAAACACATATACACACAACACTCTCGCACACACTCTCAGTCACTTACTCACACATGGTCAACAACCGACCATTGTTGTATAATTTGTTTTTGAGCAAACATATCCGCCCCGTTGTTCGACCACCAACTTTCATTTCACACCCGCCGACACAAACGAAATAAAGGCACACAAATAGCACCGAAGCTAATAGCACTGCCATGATTGCAGATGAATGAAAATGTCCGTTAATCCCACGGTTAGAGTAACCAGTCCGTCCGTCTGTCACTCATCCATTGGCTAACTCCTCTGTTGGACACCTGCATAAAAAGTCTCCCCTTTTTTGTTTGGGGCTCTTCATTTGAATATTTGTTGATGACGGCTATTTCGGTTGATGTGGACACCGAGACAATGGAGGTATTTGTTTTTAGAGGAACAGGAACTGCAACTTAAAATACGCTATATTGGCATAAAATTCGTAAGCCTTTCTATGGAAAATAGATATGCGAGGTTGGTGTTGAAAGTTTTTCTGTCAAGGAATCAGAACAATTACGTATAGAGATTAAATACAATTGGTGTTGCAAGCAACGGTTACTTGAAAAATTAATAGCGATAAAACTTTATTTAGAAGAACAAGGTGACAACCCGTAAGTTCGGTAAGCTTTGGATTTCGTTTCAATGGCTATTGCCAGTATTAGGGGATATTGTTGTTTAGGGCTGGGTCCATGTTAGACAGCACGTAATTTTCGTTCAATTTCGTGAGGAAATTTCATTGTTTTTTAATATACAAAATAATTCTGTTAATTGTCTTTTGTAGAAGGACCTATTTGAATGGACCGATTTGAAAATTTTGAAATTCGTGCACATTTAGAAAAGTAAAAAATCACTTGGTGGGCCGCAATAGTGTGATGCTTAGTGTGCTCTACTATCACACACGTAAACCCAGGTTCAACTCTTAGTAATAACATCTAACAATTTTTCAGCGGCTGCTTTCCACCTCTTATTGCCGGCGACCTTTCGAGTAAGAGATTAATTTCTAAGCCATGTAAAAACTCCTCTATGAAATTAATTTGCCTTTCGGAGACGGCGTTAAACAATGTGTCCCCCGATCATTGGGTATACGAATTTTATGGTTTACAGCTCGCTGATTTAAGAAAAGTTTCCTCTTGTCCCTTTATGGGGTGTTGTGAAATTAAAGTAAGTAAGAAAAAATTCCACAGTTTTGAGTACCCACATGTTTATGAACATCAGGGATTATTTATCGATGCCCTAACTTCAATCGAATCGTGGAATTAATGTTATATTCGAATTCTTGAGTCAATTTAATTTGTATACCCTGCAAATCTCTGTGGAACTGAGTATTATACGTAAGTTACCAGCCAATTAGTTGTACGTCAAAAAATATCTTCATAAAAACGGTATGTAGCCACTAAAATCAATGTCACTTTGTCATTTTGTTAAAAACTTGACTTCTATTTAAATATAGATACGAGAGGGTTCGAGCCTTCAGGAAAAAGACCGAAATAAAAAAGGATCTAAACAAGATTTAGAGGTGTGAGTTTTTTTTTAACAAAAACCGATTCTGGAAATTGGATGAAAATCGGTTCAGATTGAGATAAATCTCGCACACAATTGTTCCACCATCTTAAGTCGTTAGCTCTAGAAGCCACAAATTACAATAAGAACACTCAGTAACCAGCTCTCACAATAATAGGTCAAATCGGTTCACGTTTTGATAGCCAGAGTATAAAGGACCTACACAATTTTTCATAAATCCGCTGTTGTTTTTTACTTTGTATATTAATTGCGGTCTCGATCAAATGTGTTACAGTTTATTACAATGAACTAACACCAATTATGGACCATTAGAATTACGAGGTCATATCAAAAATTCCGAAACTTTAAGTGAGCGCATTACATCGCGTCGTAAGCCTGTGGCGTGGCCTCCAAAATCGTGCGATTTAACACCGCTGGACAATTTTTGTGGGGTTATGTGACGTCGCTTGGCTACGCAGATAAACCCGACACGATTGAAACCTTGAAAGAGAATACTTGGCGCGTTATTGCGAGCCCAAAAGCAGCAAAAAGTGGTTGGTCCTCTCGGCTGAAATTTATTCCAGAAGAGAATACTCTGCGCGTTATTGCGAACATACGAGCCCAAAAGCAGCAAAAAGTGGTTGGTCCTCTCGGCTGAAATTTATTCCAGCCAGCCGCGGCGGCCACTTGACCGAAATCATTTTTAAAATATAATGGCAAACCCTTATCTTTATAATAAACCTAAACTCTTGGCTATAACATTTAATTATAAGCGTTTTATTTCTTCTGGAAAACCACACGTCTGAAAAAAACATATTCTGTAAAGAACTGCCACTTTAGTGAGGATTACAAGAACTTTCCTAGCAACCCTCGTCCAGTTCCGCCAAAAGAAAAAAAAGTGCTCTCTATTATTGTTTACTGGTTTCCGCCGGATATCCAATAACATCAAAAACAAGAACCATAAGCTCTGTGTCCATTTGTTAAATAAAATTTAAAAGTCATATTCAGTAAGGCTACCTGTGATAGTGGCCACACGGTTACGTGTTTCCTTTTTTTAGCGACAAACATTCAGAGTTCCCCTCTGGCTTGACGCTCCAATCACTATGCATTTATATTCATCCTATTCGCTGTATTCGTCCAGTATTTCAGTGTTTTCTAACTTTTGTTTTTTGTTGCCGTTTTGTTTCGGAGTTCATATTTACCTTTCGTTGCATAAACATCAACAATATTTTTGTTCGATTTCACAGCTTTTTGTTTGGCCAATATTCGTTCATTTATTCAGTTTTGGTGGTCCTCCTCCGTTAGCGTCCTTTGTAATTCCATTTGGGCGAGTCCTTTTGTTGGTTGCCATATCCTGTGTGACGTGTCTATGTCCGTAATTATTCATGTTTCAATACGAGTATTTCAGTGTTTAGTTTTTCAACGTCAGACATGAGTAGTTTGAAAGGAGTGTTGGTTTTGTTCGTTTTTGAATTGAGATTTGTTGACTTTTCACAACCGTCTGCTGTGTATGTTGTAGGAAAAGGGGGCTGCTCGACTGTGTATGCAAATTTGAAATAAATGACATATTGACTTTTTAGAATTTAACTCCGGATAAACATCGTTTGGCATGGCTAAGGTAAAATGTCGAGGGAATTCTCGAAATAATTTCAGTACTTTATTTTATTTGATTGTAGCTAATGTTCGAACAACTGATTCAAACCATAAGTGTGAATTTAGGCCGAATTAATAAAAATCGACGAAATATTCATAATCCTCCGAGTTCAAAAACGAGAAATTAATAAATACTTAGTAGGGACATAAATACTGTTACACACGTTTTATGCTGTAAATGTTTTTGGACCAAATATTTTTCATATATTATTGATGTGTATTGTATCCAAAAAGAATCTACTTATTCGAAATGTCCGCCTTTTGACTTTACACACGCCTTAAGTCGCACTGGCCAATCGTCAATAGCAGCACGAACCTCGTCCATTGGAAAATTGGCCACAGCTCGAACCAAAGCAGTCTTAAGAGATCCAATGTTGGAGTATCTTTTGTGACAAACCTTGTCCTCTACAATCGTCCACAATTTGTAATCCAATGGGTTAAAATCTGGACTGCCTGAGGGCCATTCTTCAGAGGAAATGAACGCTGGCAAATTGTTTCGAAGCCTGACCTGAGACGTTTTAGCCTTATGGCTGATTTGAAACAGGGAATTGTCCATGGCTGGTTTTGGAACAGGGAATTGTTAAGAGGCTTCACAACAGCTTCCAAAACGGTTTCTTGGTAAACTTTGACCGATGTTTTGACTCCTTGTTCTCAGAAATGCAGGTCAGTGACCCCATCGTAAGAGACACCCCACCAAACCATGACTGAAGCTGGGTGATGACCCTTTTCCAGCCTTGGGATCTGTTCAGATGCTTCCTTAGATGACCGCGCATACATACATCATTTTGCTTGTTAAATATTTCCTGAACGGTAAAATTTGTTTCATCGGTGAACAAAATTTTTCTGTGCAAGTTATCAGCGTGCTTCGCCAAAAGACGTTTGCATTTTTCAATCCTATTTTTTTAAAGCTGCAGTCGATAAATGTCCGGTACGTCGTTTGAAAGACCCAAGTCCCAAGTCTTTTATAATGATTCGAATCATGGACTTTTGCGTGATATTCATCTCACGGGCCATGATGTTGTTTTCGGAGCGGATTTCTGTGAATTCTTGATTTAACGGCTTTGATGACATGCGGTGATCGAACAGAGCGTGGGCGGCGCGACCGGTGGCGGTCTTTTACATCTCCAGTCTCCTCAAACAGTTTTATGCATCGGTAGACGAACATGCGGCTAATCCCTAGTGGCCGGAGCGTTACTGGCAGAGTACATCCAGAGATGGGCCAGATAAATGACAGTGTTACGTTATGCTAAAACAAGTTTCATCGCAATTAAAAAGTCTATCTGTCGTGGCAAAGAGAAAATACGAAAATATGAAACCTTATAAAAGGAATTGTTTCTAATCGGCATATTTCGGTGAGTCAAAATCAGTGGCAGTGCCACGTTTTAATATTTCATTATAATGAGCTTTTAATCCTTTCGTATGAAACGACAAAAAAACATACACAAAATCTAGCCCAGACAAAGACCCTTTTGCACGATTCTTTTGAATACAAATGTCCCTTTTAATAACACAATTTCTTTTTTAGAAATGAAATTACCACACAAAAATCTTTTAATTACATAAATGTTTAATAATGTTTCTTTTTTTCCGTTTCGCGCTTTGCTTCATCTTTTTCATTTGTCTTTGCTCACAGTTTCTTTTGCAATTAAACAGCTAAAGACCGCATTTTTATACTTCACAAAAAATGAATTAATAACATAAAACAGTTAATTAAGTTAAGCAGGAACGGCAAGGGCGGTGGGGGTTGGTTTTAAGGATACAACCGACAAATCCTCAAAATTAGACTTATTTCGAAGGAAAACAAACCAAAAAAAAACAAAAAATCAGGAAAATAATACCATAAAACAGCGGATCAAATAACACAAACAAGAATGCACATGATGTCCAATGTTGGAGTTGGAGTCCTTAGAGGAGTATAATCTCTAAGGACTAAACTGCAAACACTTCAACCCCTTCACTGTGCTGCTTGCAAAAGGTACTCTTAGGCAAACAGAACAAACAACATTAAAGGTGTCCTTTTGTTTCCATCGAACAACAGCAACTTGAGAACCCGTCCTGCTTTGCCATTTGAGTTTCTTTGAAACTTAAACACCAACTCGTCGTCGAAGGCAAAGTTAACTCGGCCAACCCTTTATGCTTGGGAGCGAGAAAGGATGTTTACGAATGCTTTGAATGGTGTTTAATTTTAATTTCATTTTATAATTTTACTTTACACCTGTTCCTCTGTCGGTTACACACAAAAAAGGTCTCAACTTCAATTAGATCCGTACTTCAAATTTTTTACTTAAGAACATTACTTATTCTGGGGAAATTTAGTTTGTTTTTGTTTTACTTCTACGATACTTCTAGATTTTGTTACAAAATATTATGAGCGGAGAGAAGGTAAATGTGGCACAAGTGGATTTTATGTAAACGGAACATATTTTGAATTCCTTTAAAAATTTGCAGGGGTGAACCTAACCCGTTCTTTCAGCTCATTATGGAAATAAGGAAATATTTTTTTGATGAAAGACAACCACATTTGTCTGGAGAAAAACTGTCATGTTAAATCCAATTTACTGGTGTTCGTTAGATTCTGTTTTTCGATAATGATAAATTGGTTAGATCTGGTCGGACGCTATCGTAAATTGTTCAAAGTTTAGTTTGTCATTTAACAATAACTTTCAGACGAAGAAAACGAAAACGACCTAAAAATTCTAGATTTCTAATGAAAATTAAAAACAATCAGCCAATCCTTTTGTGTAAAACGACCCTTAAAAGTTTCGTTTAAAACATGTTAGAATTGTTGGAATCGTAAAGGTGACGAAAAGTGTCTCAAATAAATATGTTGATAATACGAGGGCATATAAATAATTCCGTGACTATTCAAATAAAATATTTTGTTGAGCAAAAAACAAAATCTCCTTTAGCTCAAAACACGTTCTTCAATATTTGTACCCCTCCCAAAAAATCTGATTTTTCGAGGTCCATATAATAGGCATTTGTTTTATCTATAATTTCATCGTTGGAGCTGATTCTCTTTCCAGCGAGCTATTTCTTTGGTTTGGACATAGGGAAAAGTCACTGGGAGCTAAATCCGGAGAATACGAAAAGCAGAAAAGTCGCCACGTGACCAGTTTTGCCGCAGAAACAGGCGACCATTTGCTTCAAAGTGCTTCTTCCACGAACAACTTTAGTAGGTTTTCACTCGTCTTCGAAGACCCACACGGTTGATTGCTGTTTTGTTTGGGACTTATACACATAGATCAATGATTCGTTACCTGTGACGGTCTTATAAACGTATTTTGAAGCACCGCGATCGTATTTTTTCAAAATATCTTTGCATCAATCGACACGAGCCTTTTTGAGCGATTGTCAAATTGTGCGGGATCCAAAGAGAACAAACCTTTTTTACGGCCAGGTGTTCATGCAATATCGAATGTATGGTGGTGGAAGAAATGCCAAGGATGAATCTATCTCACGGTATGTCACATGACGATCTTTCATTATCAGTTCACGACATCAATGTTCTCTGGCACAACAGCGTTTTTTGGACGACCTTCACGACCTACGTCTTTGAGCGAGCGTCGGCTACGATTGAATTCATTAAACCAGTTTTTCACAGTGCTATAGGATGGTGCTTCATCGCCATACAAAGATTTAAGTTCATCGATGCACTCTTGTCGTGAGAATCCACGTCGAAAGTTGTGAAAAATGATCGCACGAAAATGTTCACGAGTTAATTCCATTTTTTTCTTCCATATTTATTTTTTCACGCCACTGTAAACAACACAAATGATGGTGTTACGTCAAAACGTTCTGAGTACGTTTTATGCTAAAAAAATGTCAAACTTTTCATTGGAAATGTCAGATGGCGCCAGGCAACACTTTGTGTTGCCTAAGGTACTAATTCGATTTTATGTTTTTGGCTCTAAAAGCCTCACAACTAATCTTGTCGAAGTTTGACACAAGTAAGTTTCTCGTGCCAAGAAAGGGCGCTGTTGAAATTGGAGAAAATCGGTTCAGAATATCGAGTGAATTTCAAGTGCTTATTAAACATTATTTTTTGCGAAAAAAAAACCGTCAATCAAACCAAGGAAGAGCTTGATAAATACTATAGAGACTCTGTACCATCGATTTCAATGGTAAACAAGTGGTTTACTGACTTTCGTTATGGTCGCACAAACAAAAATGACTGAACGGCCAATTGAGGTCAATACACACGAAGATGTCGAAAAAATCCACGATATCGTTGGTCGATCGAAGAGTAAAAGTGCGTGAGATTGTTGATGCCATACGCATTTTATATGAAAGTGTTGTTACGATTTTACATTATCAGTTGGGTTTAAGAAAGCTGTCGGCAAGATGGGTGCCGCGTTTGCACTCAATTGATCATTAACGCAATCGTGTGACTACTTCAAGGTATTGTTTGAAGTTGTTTTACCGCAATTCGAATGAGTTTTACGGCGTTTTGTAACTGTGGATGAAACATGGGTTCATTACAACATTCCAGAGACTCCAGGTGACTTTGTCGGCCAATAAGGTGATGTCAACAGTGTGTTAGGATGTACGAGGAATAATCCATATCGATTATATTTAGAAGGGAAAAACAATAAACGGCGAATATTATGCCAACTTATTAGACCGATTTAAAAAAAAAAGTTATTTTTCATCAAGATAATGCACGGGTGCACACGTGTTAAGTCTCAATGGCAAAATATCATGAATTAGGTTACGATCGAATGAGCACATGTGAGCAAGCTATCGTATGAACATATATTTGGAAGCTCTATATCTAAATCTGAACTGATTTGCTTCAATTTAATAGCATTCGTCCTTGATCTAAAAATCTTACTTGTGCTAAATTTCATGAAAATCGGACAATTGCGAGCTGAAGTTTGATGACAAGCTTTCAGATCAGCAGGTGATTATATTGAGTGGACCAAAAGTTACAAATTTAATAATTTTTTCCTTTAAATAATTTTTTTTATTTTTTTTTTTCAGATTATACAAGGTGTCCGCCGGGAAGGTATACTACTTTGGTTTGCCGCCATTTTGGTAAACATTAGTCTTGACAGTTCATATTTGGCAGTCGTGAAGTAGAGACGTGGCAAATTTATTTTGGAAAAATATTCGATAAATCGTTAAACAATTTATCAAAATCAATCATCAATTACTGTGACGAAAAGAAAATTACGTGAAATTTTTGGAAGAAACAACGTGCCAACAAAACGCACTATTTATCGTGTAGTGAATGATTTCGAAGAAAGAGAGAGTCTGTAGCTGATAGGCCCAAGCATGACCACAACGTACTGCAAGAATGGCTGAAAACATTACTGCTGCTGAAGAAAGTGTTCAAAACAATGCATCAACCTCAATTCGACGCCGCGCTCAGGAGATTGATCTTTAAAGAACCACTTTGGCTACAAATTTGCACAAGGATTTGCATTTGTTTCCATTTAAGATTCAGTTGATACGCCGCCGTACATATGCCAATAGGATGTTACAGGAATCATTGAACCTTATTTTTATGAAAATGAAAACTGCTTAACGTTAACTGTCAACGGGGAGCGATATCGTGATATGATTAAAAAGTTTTTAACGCCAGAACTGCATGCTTTGGGCTTGATTAACATGTGGTATCAACAAGGCGGTGCCACATCGCATACAGCCAGGATTACAATGGAATTACTGCGAGACCTCTTTCCACAACAAGTTATTTCAAGAAATGTGACAGCGCATAGAGCAAGGGGCCTAAGGGTAAAAAAAATCAATTTTCACTTTTTTTTTTGATGTGGACAACATCTGAGCATCGAATGAGACCGATCCCATGCCCCAAAAGTGTTCCCTCCCAGAGATATGCACGTTTTATGAAAGTGATGGTACACCAAAGATACACGTATTTAAATCTTTAAAATGGCTCTCCTGAACAAAACTGGTTTTTACCCTTAGGTCCCTTTCTATTTTGCGCGTCACAAATGGTGATGTCGCCTGATTTGATGCTTTTTGTGGGGATATCTGAAAAGCAAGGTTTATGCAAACAAACCAGAAACGCTTGAGCAACTCAAACAAAATATTCGTGATGAAATAAATGAAATACCGCGTAAAATGTAATGAAAAATGTTCTCAAAATGGCTCGCATTTGTAAGGCTTACAGAGGCGAACATTTATCTGATATTGTATTCCCTACATAATTGCCGATCAAATCAAAAATTATAAACACACAAAGTAGTATGCCTTCCCGACGGACACCCTGTACTAACCATCAACTATTTTTCAGAATACATATTAAACCTTTCAAACTCTCCAATTATTTTTTTTTTTTAAGTTCTATCTCAGTACCATATATTTATTTCATATGGAAACAGCGATATAACAAATGCCAACTTAAACTCCTAAAAACAAGGACCGTAAATAATGATTATTGTTCGTTTTTTAATTAAAAATCAATCGCTTAGAACAGACATAAAAGAAAAATAATTTCAAAATTTTGAATGTTTTTGGACAATCTTTGCAATTTCGCTATGATTTTAAAATTCTTGATTTTTACTGTTTTAATCAATGATAATGATTAATTTTGAGTTATATTATAAAAATCATAGATAATCATTATTTTTAAGCAGAAAAAATTAAACTCAAAAAAATAATTATTTATGATTTTTATTTTTTTCGCTCAAAATAAAACACTTTTAATTTACGGCTTTTTTGTAGTTTTTTTTGTCTATATCTTTCCTTATAAAACAAATCTAGTGGAAGCAACCAAGACAAAAAAGTATTTTGTTTACATTGAACAGGGATTATACCGGCTCAAGACCTCTTGCTTCTATATTTAAATAGAAGACAAGTTTTTAACAAAATGGCAAAGTGACATTGATTTTCGTGGCTGCACACTACTTTTATCATGATTTCGGGTCCGTGACAACCCTCTTCAGAGAGCCTTCCTGCAATTGTTCAAAGTAAAACCGAACTCTATAAGGCCAGGCTCTCCCCAAACGAATGAGAACTACTGTTGTAAACCTTACTTTTCAAGTTTTCTTCACACAATTGCCCACGAAAAAACAACTCACTCTTGCCATCTCTAAAGAGACTCCACATCGAGAGCCATCAATAGGCCTTATATAGTTCGGTGTTACTTTCAACAATTGCAGCAAGGCTTTCTGAAGAGGGTTGTCACGGACCCGAAATCATGATAAAAGTAGTGTGCAGCCACAATTGAGGTAGCTTCCGATGAGGAAGCAAAAGATGGTGGGCAAACTGAGGAGTTACAAAAAGGCTATGCTGAAATTGACAGCTATTGTCCAAAGCCTGTTTGTCTCAACAAAAATATTATGGAGTACTGGCAGGGAACAAATTTCTATACCCCCATCTGTACCAGCTGGCCAAAGAGGTTCACTCTGTATCTGCTACACAAGTGAGTGTTGAAAGATCCTTTTCGGCATTAAAAATTATGCTAACGGATCAAAGATGCAACCTCTCAGAGGAGTCGTTGGCGAAATTACTTTTTGTAAAATTAAATAATAAATAATTAAAAACAAATAAAATTAATATTTTTTTTCGCCTTGGTTGCTTCCTCTGGATATGTTTAATGAGGGTATGCAATGATATTGAAAAAAAACACAAAAAAGCCGTAAATTGAAATTGAGTTTTATTTTTTTTTGCTCAAAAAAAATGATTATTTATAATTTTTATAATTTAACTCAAAACTAATGATTTCCATTGAAGAAAAAGCTTAAAACTCATAACATACGAGGGCGGTTCGGAAACTTCTTGGCCTGGCACAAAAAGCGCGGTATAAACAGAAAAAAGTTAAGTGTTTTGGAAACTTCCATCTCTGCTATGAACACATGATAAATTTTGTTTCGATCTGGCAACTCTTCATATAGAAACAGGTGTCCATAAAAGACGGATCCGCGATTTTTTTACAATGGAAAAATTAGAAATGCGTGGTGTCATTAAATATTAATATAAAAAAGGTTTATCGGGACAAGAATTTCATAATGATATGGTGAATGTGTTAGGTGAAAGTGCTCCTTCATATGCAACAGTAAAAAATTGGGTTGCTGAATTTAAACGTGGTCGTACAAGCATTGAAGATGAACCACGTAGTGGACGTCCAAAAACAGCAACAACAACAGAAATTGAAGCCAAAGTACATGATATGGTATTAAATTATCGACGAATAATAGTGCGTGAAATAGCTAATATCATAGGCATCTCAAATGATCGAGTCCATTTAATTTTGCATGAAGAACTACAGATGAAAAAGCCTCTGCAAGATGTGGTGCCGCACTTGTTAACAGTCGACCAAAAACGCATAAGAATGAATATTTCTCGAGCTTGTTTGGATCGCTTTCAGCGAAATAAAATGGATTTTAAGCGTCGTTTCATAACTGTTGATGAGACATGGATCCACCACTATACTCCAGAGACAAAAGAACAATGCAAACAATGGACTGAAGCTGGAGGAAGTGCCCCACGAAGGCAAAAACAATTTAATCGGCTGGTAAGGTTATGGCAACGGTTTTTTGGGACTTCAAAGGTATTTTATTGATTGACTATCTGCAAAAAGGTAAAACAATAAATTCAGAGTACTATTGCAACCTTTTAGATCAATTAAATGTACAAATTCGAGAAAAACGTCCTGGCTTACAACACAAAAAAATAATTTTTCATCAAGACAACGCACCAGCGCACAAGAGTGTTTTAACAATGGCTAAAATCAACGAATTAAAGTACGAGTTGCTTGACCACCCACCTTATTCTCCTGATTTAGCTCCCAGTGACTTTTACCTGTTCCCAAATCTAAAAAAAATCCTTGCTGGCAACGGTTTTACCTCAAATGAAGATGCAATTGCAGTTGTAAACCACTATTTTGAAGACCTTGAGGAAAACTATTTTAATCAAGGGATAGAATTGCTAGATAAACGTTGGACTAAGTGTATTGAAGTTTGAGGAGATTATATTGAAAAAAAAATTTTTTTTTGAAAAACTTACTATTCTGTTTCATTGATAGGCTAAGAACTTTCCGAACCGCCCTCGTAATCATTACTATGTGATTTCAAGTCAATGATATTGCAGTTTTGAGTTACATAGAGAAGCCATGTCTTTAAGTGTTCGCATTTTTGGTGCATTTATTTCAATAAATGCAAGTTGAAATATGAGTATAAGCAGCGTAAGAAAAAAATCTTCAGTATATTCGAACCTTAAATCAATACAATTGAGTAGCGCTGAAAAAAGTGTTACAATCTCACAACTAAGCCTATAAAAATTTCCATTTGGTGCAACCACTTATTGTTGTTCATATGCAGATTTGTCCATTAGACCAGCTTTCACAATTCTCCGTCCACTGACCCAACATTAGTACCGGTTTGTTCATCCCTGATTTGAAAAATGCCCTTTTTCACGGAGCTAACATTTTTTTGTTTTTGCTTTCTTCAATGGAAACTCTTCATGTAATCGGATAAGGTAATTGGAGGCTTTTGTCTAGACATTAAATGGACAAATTACTATTGTTCTCTAAGTGAAAAACTCAACACACCACCCTCCGCTCGGCTCGGGCAATGAATAATGGTTCGAGTGAAAAACAAACAAATTCGAATTCAAACTCACTCACACGCACTCAGTTACAATTACAATAAATTCAATAGAAACCGAAAACTTGGTCCATTAATGTAAACTTTCCAATCGGTTTTAAATTTCAAAATGTAAACAAAAACTCAGCCAAGAAAGACGACACATTCCATAGTTTTAGAATTTTGGCCCGACCAATCGTCGGTTGGTAGCGCAATCAAATATGCTGTGGCTCTCAGTAACATAAGGACTATGTGGGCAATGCCATAAGGCCAGGCATGTTTTACAAAAAGGGGAAAAGAGCGGGCAGTATGAAAGAAGGGTAATCTAAAACTTGTAAACGAAAGAAATACGCAAGACTCCATAACCCCAACCCTCAGCTGAGAGGTAAACAAAGCAACTCTCGAATTTTACTTATAGAAATAATATTATCCCCTTCATTCCTTAGTTCCAGTGGGCTAAGAGAGGTCTACCTGTTAGGACACTGAACACAATCAACCGCATACTGCACTTTAATAACCATAAGTCATCAATGTTTTAATACAACCTTTGGACGCTCCAACACATGTACTCGTACGTAAGGTAACTACCATCCACCACTACAGTCAAACTTCTGGCTTGGCGTTTCCGTTTGTGCTGGCAGGAAACGGGGCAGACCTTGGAGTACCCAAGTTTGTTTACATCTTTGCCTTGTGCATTATTAAAAGAAGATGTTGTGCGCCGCTGCTTACCGGCAGTGGACATGGAAAAGTCGCAGCAACTCGGTGCGCCAAGTGTTGCAAATAGTTTCCATATGCAAATAACCATTTAACCTTTGCATGGCAATACTCCTCGCTCTCTGATCGTCCTATTTTGCACCCTGGTCTGAGGTGAGGCATGGCGGTCTTCCAGTTCACTGCCACTGTCAGACACTTTTCGGTGTCTGCACGCCCGGCCGCCATGTAATGGCAGTTGCTCGGAAGCAATGCTTACTTTATATTTCTTTCGCAAGAATTTCATAATTAATGCAAAAGGCTTTGAATGTATGCAACACCTGTGGTTAGTTTTAAACGACCTCAAGTACTAAACCACAAATATTTGGCCAACGCAGGAACATCCGAACGTTGGAGCCCTGCTGCACATGTTCACAATGGCTGCTGCTGCCAAAAAGGGCTTTAACAATAAAATAGTTTTGATGGCAAAGTATAAAACGTATTAAGATTCTATAATAGTTTACATTGGAATTTCGGATGATGGAAGGTGGGTGAAATATGAGAGAAAGATTTCAGACGACATAAATGAAGTTGAGAAACAAAAAAAAACGAATTCCGGCAAACAACACGTCTTCCGGCCATTGCATTAATCAGTCTCTTCGACCACTTAATTTCACGTGCTTCAAGAAAATATTAAGGAATTGATGAAAATGATATTGCACAATGAAGATTGTTTTACGCACAGTTCGAAGATTATACGCAAAGGGTAATTCTCATAAATTTAAATAAGACTCCCGTATAAGTCATTTGATTTGTAGCCGAAGTAATCGTACGCGATGAGGAATTACTAATGGGCCCAGACGGTAGGGTACTATTTTACCACAGACGGTTTGATACGTACGGCTTTGACAACAGTAAATATCTTTTCTTCCTGGCATGGAAGAAGAAATTTCATAAACTCCTGTAAATATTTTTTGGATTATTTAGTTTTATTATTTGATAAACTGTTCCTTATTTTGTTTTTACGGGCATGGCCGACTAGATTTAAGTTTGTAAATATTTTAGCCCTTAGTTTTTAGTTTTAGGCAACAAACAAAATGATGGAAGCATCCTATTATTTTACATCCCTTTTTAATAGGAAATATAAAGAAACGATCTCAGGATTATCTAATAATCTATCAAAATTTCAAAAGAAAATAAATGGGCTGGCCTTTCCAGATATTTAATATAGAATAAATAAAAAATTTATTGCTAGAAAAATGCTAGAGCATGCTAGGAAATAAACACATATGTTTAATTACTATAAGACTATACATTAACATTGTAAACAGAAAGTTTTGGGAAATAAATGCAGATCTCTATCTCTGTGCCGAAGTAATCGATGCCTAAGACTGCTGAAGAAAAACCTTGGCGGGTTTAGAAACAGATGTACAGCCTGCCTGGCAACGATAGCCAATACATTTCACCAATTTTTTGGTTGATTCTGAAAAAGAATCAACAAAAAGGTCTCGAACCAGAATGAAAACTGTTCAAGCCATAACAATGATAAAAGACCGAATAAATGTAAACAAAACAAAAAAAAACATAAGGAAAAATAATACGAGGGTTGCTATATAAGTGTTGCCTGAAGCCATCTGACATTTACATTCGAGAGTTTGACATTTTTTAGTATAAACGTACTCAGAACTTTTTGGCTTTCGACCATCATTTGTGTTGTTTACAAGCGACTTGAAAAAATCAATTTAGCAAAAAATGGAATTAACTCGTGAACATTTTCATGCGATAATTTTTCACAATTTTCGACGTGGATTATCACGACAAGAGTGCATTGATGAACTTAAATCTTTGTATGGCGATGAAGCACCATCGTATAGCACTGTGAAAATCTGGTTTAATAAATTCAATCTTGGCCGACGCTCGCTCAAAGACGAAGGTCGTGAAGGCCGTCCAAAAACGGCCGTTGTGCCAGAGAACATAGATGCCGTGCGTGAACGGATAATGCAAGATCATGTCATGTGACATACCGTAAGATAGAGGCATCCTTGGGCACTTGAGCACGTGGACGGTCAATGCTGAGTTGTACACTGCAATTTGTTTGCGTGAAGTCTTCGGAGAAATTTGAAAAACGAACAAGAGAAGACGAATCATTGTGCACAATGACAATGCGAGCTCTCACACATCGGCTCAAACCAGCGCCTTTTTGACCGGCCAAAACGTCGAATTGATGGGTCATACGCCGTACAGCCCTGGCTTAGCACCCAATGACTTCTGTTTATTCCCGCGCATCAAGAAAAAAATGCGTCGTCAATGATTTTCGTCGCCAGAAGATGCTGTTGAAGCATTCCAAAACAATGTTTTGGAAGTGTGTCAATAGGAGTGGAAAAGTTCTTCGACAATTGGTTTGAGCGCATGCAAAAGTGTATAAATCATGCTGGAGAATACTTTGAAAAACAATAAAACCATTTTTGATGATAAATATTCGCATATTCATTAGGCCAGAAATATATGTAGCAGCCCTCGTATCCAGAAGGGATGTCCTTGCAGCTGAGTCTACAATTAAGGATGGGATAGCCCAGCTAAATCTTCAAATCTTTAAATCTCAGACAAATCTTTAAAATAAATTTGTTTGCAGTGAATTTTGCTTTAATTTGTCCATATTGGCTATTGATGGGTTGTTTTGACCATGCGAGCCGTTATTTTGGTCCACATGAGCCGAAATATGCTCCATTTTAAACATTGTCTCTAAAAATGTAATTGTTAACAGAGCAAGGCAGGAAAATTTTAAGTTTTCTTTAGCATAATATGAGACTAAATCATCTTTTTGAGTGAAGATAAATGGTTTGAAAAATAATATAAGTAAATTCGAATTTGTTATATAAGTATAACATATCGTTGGTGTTCCCCCCAGAAGGCCTATGTGTTTTCCGAGAGTTTTTCGGGAGAGCCAAAAAACATTGCATTTATTTACTTTGCGGAATTTCCGAAAATAAGTTTTTGTAGTCGATTCGTATACACTTATAGACTTTTTACTAAAAAAAAAATTAAGTTAATGGCGCGATTTTGTGTGACACAACAACATATACAAAAATAATACTGATTATTTTGTATTAAAATAAAAAAAATGATAATTTTCCACATAGACCTTTTTATATCCTCCTCCATAGGATGCGGGTGTACCAAATTTGGCATTTCGTTCGGTACACCTCAAAATATTCAGCTAATACCCTATAAAGTATATATGTTTTTGATCAACGTACAATTCTAAGACGCTTTAGCGATGTCCGACCGTCCGTCCGTCAGTGTGTATGTTGAAATCACGCGGTTCCAATAATCAACCTAGAAAGTCCAAATTTTGCAGAGAAAGTTGTTAGGGATTTATAATGGACTAAATCCATTCAGAGGAATAAAGGTTCTCTATATAAGGACTCAAACAACATCACACTTTTTGGGGGTATTTTGTATAAAAGGCGACCATGGGATTGACCGTCCATGATTTTATACACCCCTCATACAAAGGTCCCTCCCGATTTTAGGTCCTGACACTCTGGAAGCCAAATTTGTTGTCTGATCTGGACAAAATTTAGTACAAGTAGTTCTATGGAATGGCAATTAACTGTTGAGGATCTAGATAATATTGGCCCAGGATTTAATTTAGCTCACATACAAGGACGCCTAATAATTATGATTCTTGCTTTCAAAATAATTCATGGTAGAGGGTATATCAGATTTGGACCGACTGTACTTAGAGCCGTTTTTAGTTGTTACTCATTAATATTAATTTTCTGTCAATTTTATGTGCGTTATAAAGAATGGATAAATTTTATGGGCCGATGTTAAATGTGAACCACACCAAAACGTCAAGTTTTTTCTGCATTTCATTTGATATTTCTCAATTTTAGACTAACTCATGGAACTTGTGTATCTTTCCATGGTTTTAGGAAACATACACAAGCGAGCAACGCGTTGAAGTTATTCAGGCTTGGATGATCAATTTTCGAAGAAAATCCTATTCACTGATGAGGCACATTTTCACCTCAGTAGATTCGTCAATAAGCAGAATTGTCGCATTTGGGCGAATGACAATCGAAATCGAATGATTGTAGAAAAAACAATGCACCCACAAAGAGTGACTGTTTGGTGCGGTTAATGTATCCAAAATGAGGCCGGTCAGGCAGTTACTGTGAATGGTGTTCGCTATCGTGAGATGATAACGAACTTTTTATGGCCCGAATTGGAAGATATGGATGTGGACGGTGCCACTTGCCACACAGCTAACGAAACAATGACTTTTTTACGCGACAAATTCAATGACCGTGTTATCTCACGTCGTGGCGATGTTTATTGGCCGGCAAGATCATGTGATTTGACACCGTTGGACTTCTTTCTTTGGGGTTATTTGAAAGAAAAGGTGTACGTCGATAAGCCAGCAACAATTCAAGAGCTAAAGAATGAGATAATTCGGCACATTAAGGGCATAGAACCTCAATTATGCCTCAGCGTCATCGAAAATTTGGGCCATCGGATGTAGGTGAGCCGCCGAGGTCGCGGCGGCCATTTGGCAGATATTTTGTTCCATACTTAGTTGAACCATACCAATATTGTCATAATAAAAAGAAATGACAATAAATTCCTAAATAATTTGTGTTTTATTTAAAATCAACATCGGCCCTTAAAATTTAACCACCCTTTATAAAAGGCTAACTAGAATTATGAATTTGGAAATAGAAAAGGCTTATGTGAGGCCTTTTTACAATATTTTTATGATAATTTCTATAATGAACTGCGCGTACCCCTTTTTCTAAATCCCGAACCAATAAAGATATCGAAAAACGGATTGGTGGATACATGTAAAACCAATAGGACTACTAAAAGCGACAATAAAAAAATTAATAAAAAAAAAAACACATAGGCCTCCTGCTGGGAACTACGAAAGGTTTTTAAAAAATATGTCAGTGTGAACTTGAAGGACAAATGGGAATACTTTCGACAATCAGACTACTGCCAGAGTATTGCTAATAGTATACGCTTATAAAGCTATAAGGTCGTTTGTCTGAAATAATTTTTAGAATATTGCATTCTAGAGTGGATCTAAGTGCGTCCATAGAGTACAAGATTATTGCCACTTGTATACGCTAATAACGCTAAAAGTCCGTTTGTCTGATTTATTTTTAAGAATATTGAATTCCTCACCTGGATTATCAAATTTGGGCGGACCTAAATGCGTCCATGCAGAAAAAATGACAACACATTTGTCAATCAGACTACTTTCAGATTATAGCTACTGGTATAGGCTAATAACGCTAGAAGGCCAAATTTTCCAATTCAATCATGGCAGGTGAATTTAAATTCGAATTTAACTTCACTATGCTCACGCTGCTGTTGTGTCAAATATTTTTAAATTCAAATTGTTTTTTTTCTAACCCACTAGTCCATGCGTATTTTTGCGTTTCTGAAACTAAAATTCGAATTCACTCACATATTTTTGTATATATAGGGTGATCCATTTAGAGGTATTTTTTCAGAACAAAAAAAATATAAAAATTCAAATTAACTGTGGAATCTTTATTGTTAATTTGAAAGGACATTTTATGGCATTAATTTTTTGAATATAATTTCCTTCCAATTTTGGCGGCATCTACGCCTCAGGGTTTCCATTCTGAGGGTCTAATTTTGGATGACTCGTTCGAGCATTTCGACGGTATGGCGTGAATGACACGCGCAATGTTGGTTTCCAAAATCAGAATCGTGTGTCAGCATAGACTTTACGTAACCCCAAAGAAAAATGTCTTAAGGTGTGATATCACTCGACCTATGCGGCCAACTCACCTGAACAAAACGTGAAATTAGCTGCTTTTCGAAATGACCTCTCAATAGATCCATTGTTTTAGCAGCTGCATGGCAAATGGCAACGTCATGTTGAAACCAAGTGTCGTCAAGATTACGGGCTTCAATTACAGCTAGCAAACAGTCCAATATCATGGCGTGATAGCGAGCACCATTAACGGTTACATACCGGTCATTATCATTTTTGAACAAATATGCACCGATGATTCCACCAGCTTATAAACCGCACCAAACCGTGATGTTTTCCGCGTAAAATGGCACCTCTTAAACCTCTTCTTGTTGCTCTTCAGCCCAAATGCGGCAGATTTGCTTATTGACTTGCCGTTGAGCAAAAAATGGGCCTCATCACTAAACAAAATTTTGGTCGAAAACAGCGGATCTTTCCGTTTCTCACCGAACGCACATTTCCATAATACAGTTGCCAACATTTGAAGGTAATTTTTTTCAAAAAAAATAAATGCCATCAAATGTCCTTTCAAATTACCAATAAAAAGATTCCACACTTGATTTTAATTTTTATATTTTTTTGTTGTTCTGAAAAAATACCTCTAGATGGATCACCCTATATAAAGGGTGATTAAATTTTAAGGGCCGATGTTGAATGTGAGCCTCACTTAAACGTCAAGTTTTTTTCTGCATTTCATTTGATATTTCTCAATTTCAGACTAACTCAATTTGAACCATGGAAAGATACACAAGCGAGCAACGCGTTCAAGTTATTCAGGCTTATTATGAAAATGGGCGTTTTAATCAAAATGCACTTCGTAATTTTTTGGTCAATTTAATCGTGCAAATGTGTGTACAATCCGAAAAACCGTGAACAAACCGGGTCTGTAGGAGATGTGAAAACGCCAGTGTTGCTCGTACAGCCCGTACTGCAGAAAATATTGCCGATAGTGTGGCTGAAGAGCCGTCCACCTCAACTCGTCGTCGTGCCCAACAATTGCACCTCTCACGCTCGTCATTGATGAACATTATGCATAAAGACTTACACCCTTACAAGGTGCAATTGACTCAAGTAGCCTCTTGACCATTCCAAACGTCGTCAATGGTCAGAATGGAGACAAGAAATGGCAACAGTGGATGATCGGCCCTTAAAATTTAACCACCTGTTATTTTTTTCGGTCACGGTTGACCTTTTCTGGAAGTACTCATATTCAACAAAAAGCTTTCGATTTTGACCACACTGTAATTGGTATTTTTTGTATGGTTAAGCAAAGAAAATCATTTCCAGTTAGTCTAATCTAATTAGACGTATATAATATATTATACTTAGACAGCTGGTGGGATGTTAGTACTCGTATGCCCGATGTCAGATCTAATTAGATAGGTCAGCCGATTTACTTTCTTTACAATAAACAAGGGATCAAAAGCTTATAAACCCATCCGTCGATATGAAATCAACAATAACAAATAACCACTTCTAGGTTTCAGTAAAGACTATACGAACGATTTCAATCAAATGCGTAATCATAGCGGGTCCATAGAGCCGTTATTATTTTGAGACATGTTCAACACGAAAAAAACTGGACAGAAACAAACTGGGAATTGTTTAGCTCGAGATAAAATGCTGTAGCTAATTTGAAAATTAAAAATATAAGCAAGGCACCCAAGTGCATAAGTGCCAATTTACAGATGAACTAAAACATAAAAAATTGATTGAACTTACCTGAAAACTGACGTTCCGCAATAAAGCATGTTCTTCATATTTTTATCTGAAAGATGGGATTATCAATTAATTATCTGAATCTTTATTAAATTCCAGTACCTCCGTAAAGAATTATCCTCAAATGTGTTCCAGAAGATTGATTGACAGGTGGTCCTCCTCATGGTACTACCTCAATAAAGCAACATCTTCAAATGTCTTCCAGAAGATAAGTTTATAGATGATCCACCTGTAGCCATTTCCAATGATGGTGGTGTCGTCACAATAATTAAAATGCATTTTAGATGTTTCTCGGAATAATGCACAAGTATTTTAGAATTTATATATTGCCATGTAACACTTTCCAATGGCATAGGTGCGTTTCCAGATTGCAGAATCTCTTAATTGTTGACTGGAAGGTCAGAGGACATGCATTTGTAGCAAGGTTTATAAATACATAAACCTTGATTTGTAGGGGATTATGATCAATTCCAATAGTGTGTCGTCTTCTTCAGCATGAGGGTGCAACGTAATAAGTTTCGACTATAGCTCCATTAATTTGCACTTTTTAACAAAAGCGCCAAATAGATATAAATAATGGATCCATATCCACAAATTAACTCTTTTAATTTTACATAATTCGAACTTTTTTAAGTTTAGCCTTGTGCCATATTTTTCTGCAATGATTCTTCTTCTTTCTGTCGAATATTTTGTTGTTGTCATCTATGACATATACAAAAGATGGTTGCGCTGACGCAACTCGAAAGTACTTGCTCTACCTAATTATAACGCGTGTCGTCCCAGAAACATGTACGAGTTTGTCATCTTTCTGCACCGTTAAGGCTAGTATTCACTAGTATTCAAGAAGCAAAGCAAACGAATTTTACCATTGTTAAATTCCGTTTAGCTTTTTTCGTTTGGAGGTATTCATTTGAAACGAAAAGGTGGCAGAAATTGCAACTGTTACAGGGAGCGTAGGCTTTTTTCACCATCTGCACACGAGAAATAATGTTCTGTAAATTGCTTGGCCAAGGAATTTTTGAAATTTACAAAAAAAAATAAATTAACAAATGTTGTGAATTTGTTTTTGAGGTAATTAAAATGAATATGATTAAAATCATATTTTTGAAAATGAATAACGGCTGCTTCTTCTACACTACAGTTATTTCGGGTAGAGATAAATGCAAAACTCATATGCGAAAATTTCGTTTTAGGTGAATACTAGGCTTTATAAAGGGTTTCAAGAAGATATATAACGCATATAATTTAATGTATGGCCAAAAATTTAGCTTTATTATAAAGCTAAGGCTTTGCCATTATATTTTAAAAATGATTTTGGGTAAATGGCCGCCGCGGCTGGCTCAAATAAATTCTAGCCGAGAAGACCACTTTTGGCAGCATTTGGAGCCGTATGTCTACAAAAACGAGCCGAATATTCTCTTCCAAGGAGTCAATCGTGTTGGGGTTTTCTGCGCAGACAATCGTCTTCAAATAACCCCACAAAAAATAGAACAGTGGTGTTTAATTGCTCTATCTTGGAGGACACGCCACAGGCCCACGACACCCGATAATGCGCTCACCGATTGTTTCTTTCAATAAATTGATTGCAAACGTTGGTCCAGAGTAAGTCTATTCATTATGAAATGACAAACCAAACTGAGCATAAATCAAGTGACAACTGTTAAAAAGATTAACTCTTGAAGAATGTGTGGCCAGATTAAAAACGAAACTTTTAAAAAATCACCCTTTATATGTTTGTTAATAAAGACGTATTTAAAGTTCAAGTAGACTGACGTATTTAAAGTTCAAGTCTTAAGTCTTAACACTCTCAAAAAAGTTATGGCGTAGCTTTTCTATGATACCGACAATGCAATGTCATTAACTATTTGTAATTTTACAACATATATTTCAGTAGTTTCAAGACTACCGGAAGTTAAGAAAAAATGTAGTGCATCCGTTTATTTTTAAAATGTATTTCCTACTGCATTCTGTTTTGTTCACAAACCAAAAATTTCGTTAGTTTAGTGACAAATTAAACGTTTTTGCCGCTTAGCCATTTTAGGTTTTTGTTTTTGGCATCTCTTTAGATTATCAGTCAATTTTCTATTTGTAAATTGAGGCGTTTTTATTGAAAAAACGTCGAATGCATTAAAATAGGTCAAGAGGTGCCATTATACCCAGAGGAAACCACGGTTTGGTGCGGTTTATGAGCTGGTGGAATCATCGCTGCATATATTTTTAAAAATGATGATGGCCGGAACGTAACCGTGAATGGTGCTCGCTATCGCGTCATGATATCGATCTTTATGATACCTAAAATTGAAGCCCGTAATCTTGACAACACTTTTCCACAGGACGGTGCCACTTGCCATACAGCTGCTAACACAATGGATCTATTGAGAGGTCATTTTGAAAAGCAGCTTATTTCACGTTTTGAACAGGTGAGTTGGCCGCCTAGATCGAGTGATATCACACCTTTAGACATTTTTCTTTGGTGTTACGTAAAGTCCAAAGTCTATGCTGACAAACCAGCTACGATTAAGGGTTTGGAAGCCAAGATTACGCGTGTCATTGAAGCCATACTGGTCGAAATGATTGAACGAGTCACCCAAAATTGGACCCTCAGAATGGAAACCCTGAGTCGTAGTTGCGGCCAACATTTGAAGGAAATTATATTAAAAAACAAATGGCATGAAATGTCCTTTCAAATTACCAATAAAGATTCCACACTTGATTTGAATTTTTATATTTTTTGTTCTGAAAAAATACCCGTAGATAGATGACCCAATATTAATGGCAGCTATTTAGAGCCATTTCGGCCGTTTATATCGATGGCGGCCAGGCGAAGCACAAGTTCTTCGGCGCGCCGATTTGAGCCGAATCCGCTTTAAACTCTCATTAAGATTGATGACAATATCGTACGCTTTAAATGCGCGTCGCAAGAATTTACGCTACGTTTTCTGATTAGGTAGTGAAGTGTTATTGAATTGCGTCAGCGCAAGCAGCTTTTGTATATGTACATTGAAGAAAAAAAAATACGGCAAAAAGAAGAAGCGCCACACAAGAAACATTTGACGAGAGGCTAAACTTCGAAATATAAATTTTTTGTAAAATTCATAGTAATAATTTGTTCATCCCTTACTTATAAGTATATCTATTTGGCGCTGTGGAGAAAAAGTGTGAAATTAATGGAAATGAAGGTGAAATATGTATATTACCTTTTAAGAAGGCCACACTACATGCTTTGGAAATAGCACAATTATTTACGAACACACCTGCGCTGATTCCCTTCGCAACATAATTGAGAGATTTTTGGAATCTGGAACGCCATCCAATTCGTTGGAACTAGTAAAATGGCGATCTGTGGACGTGAGCATTCTTTCGAAAAACCTCTGGAATTAATGTGAATTTTTCTGACGTCACCACTACTGTTGGAATTATGGAGGATCATCTTTAAACACATCTTCAGGGAAACATTTGACGATAGTGCTTTACTGCAATACGTGACTTCAGGTAAGTCTAATTTATTTTTAATATTGAGTTTCATCAGTAAATTGGAACAAATTTTCTTGAAAGCCGCGCTTTTATTGATATTAATTTGCAAAGATTTTTGGATGCAGCATTCGATCTTATGTAAGTTAATTTCCAGTTTATTTTATGTCGTCGGTTTTCTGCGTTTTAGGGATACACATGCGGTATACATCTGAAATCGTGCTCGTGTTTAACTGGTCTCAAAAGGTAACATCCGCGTATGCTTTTATTAGCGCTTTAAATGAAATATTGAACGGCCTCATCCTAAACGAGAAAAAATAATTTGTTGAGTGTTTACATCAGGACGATTTATGGGATTATTTGTTCGCTGGTCCCTCGTTTTTATATTGAAAATAATTCAGATTACCGTATCTAATTAGATCCAACAGCTGGAATACTTATTTTACTACAGATGTTGCTGTTGTTGTAGCTGTAATTGTGTGCTTGGATGACGGGCCTTAGCCGAAAAATTCTTCTTCGGGTCAATTCGCTCCATAGAACTGGCTGACGTGGGATTGATTACTACAGACGTCTGTCTGTCCTGCCTGTGTTAAACATGTCGCAAAAGATAACGTCTTTATGTCCTTTAGCCGTCCGGGGATGCTTCGAATTGCGCATTAGATTTAAATCGCTCACACAGTCCCAACCCTGACGATAAATAGAAATTTTGGGTCGACTAATGTGATTATAAGCTTCCAGATCACTCGTTTAGTGATCAGGGTAACAAATCGTTTCCAATTAGACCTTACGGCTAATATACCAAACAAAAATAAGCCAGATCTTTTATTAAACTGGATCTGTCTCGTTAGATTAGATTAACAGGATAAAACGGAAGAAATCCAACAAGAGGTTAGTCAAAGTCGGGGGCTCTTTTTAAAAACTTAAAACAAACATTTTTTTGGGCATATTTTCTGCTCATTGAATAAGCAAAAGTTTTTATTATTAAAGGATCACAATTTCATTTATATGACTCGCAGTGTTACCATTTTGTTATTTAAGTGTTAATTTTTATAACAGTTGTAGCAGGAGTCAAAAAATGTGCACGATTCTGACCCCAACCAAAAGTTAAAATGTGTATAAGGAAAAGAAAAAATGTAAAAACAATTCTGTGAAATATATACTTATTTTTTATAAATACACTTGCTGAACCCGGCCCACGTTGCTGGTCTTAAAAACTAATGTCATGCAGTTAAATATGAAATCATTTATAGTCGTTGGTCAGTGCTTTTGAACCCATAAATTGGATAGGAAAGTCGACACGAATCAGAACATCCACGTCATTAAATGTTATCGTTTGTGTCTCCATCTTATACGAGTGTATAAATTCCTTTAAATTCAATTTAAATATTTCGGTTTATTGGTCCGAGTTGTGTGAGCCCCCCTCATGTAGCGACATTCGCAAAAGGTTCATCAGAAACAATGATTCAACATTAATAACCAATGAAATAGAGATCAATTTGTCTGTTCCATCAAGAAAATTAATGAACAATTGATTGAGCCTTGAATGGGTTGATTTGGCTCTATATCTATCGATATCAAAGACTGATTTTCGAGCTTTTGTTATGTTTTTAGTATTCCACTCCGATTTATATCCGACTCTTTTGATTGATTGCCGAAAATTGTCTTTCACTCAATCCTTGTTTTTACAGTTGTGAACACTGCAAATGCAAGAAAGGACAATTCGATCAGTTTTCTGCTTTCATCAGCAAAAATTAATTAATATTTATACCCACGAAATAAGGATTATTTTGCCTGTTCCGTCAAGAGAATAAATTAACCGTGATGGATCGTTCGTATTTATTCAAAGTAATTTGATAACATTGCCGTCTTCGTCTAACTCACGATTGAATGTACCTTGAATGGGTCGATTTAGCGCTAAGCATAACTCCTTAAGCCATATCAACAAATGATTTCCGATCTTTTGTTAAGATTTTAGTATTTTTACTCCGATTTATTTCCGTCTTAATTGCCGTCTTAATTGATTGCCCAAAATTCTCTTTCACGCAAATCTTGTTCTTGTCAATGTAAACACTGCAAATGCAATAAAGGCCAAATCGACCGATTTGTTATCCGTGTTGTATGGTTTTCCTGAAGCCTACATATTTTTTATATACATATCATAAATATTCCTCTTCTCTACATTCCCATTTAAATTCAGAACAGCACTCTAAACGGGAAAATATTAAAAAGCTGAAAAAGCGTATATGTACATACTTATATATATTGTCACCTGCATTGTTTTAGCCTTCTACGATTGAAAATATATATTTTATTTCATATCTATATTTTTCAATAGTAAAAAGTTTGTACTATTACATACCAATTTTTTATTCCTGCCTAAAAAGCCACTGCCATCTAACCAACGGCATTAAAAGAATCTTTTTTGCCTCGCCTCTTATAACATTGAACATTTTTTGGTTGTACAAATTTGGAAACTTAAAATCCAGACTCAATTTTATCCAACCCTAAGCGTCAGAACGCTTTCTTTGTTAACATTTCGAAAGATCAAAATCCAAATTTCCTAGCAATACATTTTGTCTTTGTAGCTTGAATGTCTAGCATAAGCCACGCACGCGTCTCGTTTAGCACATATTACCTTACATACTGATACATCTATAAGTATATCACCAATTTTGGTTAGGCGCAACAAATAATGATATCAATACAACACAGCTTTAAGTTTTGTAAATTTCTTAAGTCCCCTGCCACTGAGCAGGTCGAAATGTGACAAAACAAATTTTTCTTTATTTAAGAATTTGTTATGAATTTGATTCAAATCGTAACATATTCAAATATATAGAATGCAGCGCCATCTATCTGGGACAAATGTAAGAGAAACCTTTCGACGGACAATGCTAAAATATTGCCAAAGTTTGGTGTTTATCAGTCAAGCGTTTTTCGAGTTTAAGGCGTACACCTTACATTTCCTTTTTTGTATATTAAGATTAAAGTTTATATTAATTTGTAAAAGTATTGCCAGAAACTTGTCGGTACACATTCTGCCAATTATTTTTATAACTTCTTAAGCAGCTTGAGATTTACCTTATACGTACTACGTACTTTCGAAATAGTTTGTAGGCATGTAGTGTACGAGTATAAGTATAAACTTCTAAGTTTTTTATTCTGTTTTTTTTCATCTCGAAATACTTATCTGCCCCTACGTATATGTGGTATATCTTTTATTAATAGTTGTAAAATTCTAAAACGATCTAGCCATGTTCGTCTGTCTGTCTGCTGACAGACCGATTTATCCCAAACGAACTGTGCTAGAGGGTTCAATCTTACTAGAAGCACCATTGGCCCATTGGCCCTTTCATAACAGTTTAAATAATATAATTGTAATTTATTATTAAAATGAAAGTGTAACACATATTTTGGGAAAAATTGTTGTAATAGATTAAAATGTCCGGGTTTAAACAAAAGTTGATATTGTAAAGCGTGGTCCAACTAAAACGCAATTATTGTAAAAACATACAAAAAGCTTTCATAGAAATATCTAAATATTTTTTATTATGATTGAAGTGTCTTTGACAATAGTGGCCAAATGCCATCTATCCGAAGGTCCATATTTTCAATGACTCTGAGACATAATGGAGGTCCAATGTCGTTAATTTGCCAAATTATCTCATCCTTAAGCTCTTGAATTGTTCATGGCTTATTGACGTACACCTTTTCTCTTTAATATCCCCAAAGAAAGGAGTCCAACGATGTCAAATCATATGATCGTGGCGGTCAATAACCATCGCCAGGACTTAAGATAAGACGGCCATTGCATTTCTTGCCCAAAAGAGCCATTGGAAAGAGCCTGCTGAAACCACATATCGTCCAGGTCCATATCCTAAATTTATGGCCACAAGTTCGCGATAGCGAACACAATTTACTATTCGAGGGTGACGGCTATTATTTCCAAGAGATCCGTTTTGTTGACATTTTCGTGTAACTCTCCCGATTGTGGGCACATCTGGTGGATTATGCAGACCAAAAAAATCACGAAGCGCTTTTTTTAATTTAACACCCATTTTCGTAAAAGGCTTCAACTATCCTAACGCGCTGCTTAATTCTGTACTTCCTTCCCATGGTTAAATTTGTTAAACACTAAAACAAATAAATGACATATTTAGTTGACATTATTATGGTTGAACTACACTCGACGTTTAAAAATATATAAAAATTTTTAAAACTGAAAGAGCGTTAATGAAATCGTCAGACTGTCTGTTTCTGTCAAGTGGTAAAAAATATTCTTTTGCTTTCCAATGATGTTGGTCTTATTGTCAGAAGAACTTTGAAAAAATTGGAGATGTTTTCCGTGGTTTAATATAATTTTTTTAACGTAAAAACTTTTTCAACGTTGTCATTCGAGATATATATCATTATTGTGGTCTGAGACAACATACCATAAATGAAAAATGATCGCGATTGCCGATCGGTTGGTATTGAAAATGATCCAAGTCGGACTAAAGGGAAAAATTCCCTCTTGAATGACTAATAGTCATGACCATTTTTTTTTTAAATTTCCTTTTTAGTAACCCTTAAATGCATGATCGCTTCGATTTTTATCTTTTTTATCAATCACGAAAAAAATATACATTTTTTTGGAAATAAGGTTTTTTTTTAATGAATATATATTTTGTTGCCAAATGGCTACGTTGTGCATTTCTAAACTAATATGAAATGTTTTAAAGCAATTATTTTTGGTATAGTCTGTGTGGATGTCTTTTTATTTTTTTTTGAATTTCTTTTCAACTGCACTCGGTCTTCCGGGTTTTGCTAGCTTGTGCTGTACTTAAATGCGATGCAACCTCTGCTCGGAATATTAGCTGATAAAGAATGTCGTCATCTAAGACACCATTTTGTTTAAGGACGCGCTTGTAGACTTACTCCATAGAATCCCAAAAATTAAGTCCCGCCACCAACAACGATATAATGCAAAAAGGAACGCTATCCATGGTGGAGAGTATAAAAGTTTAGGCCCGACCGAGTTTGTAGTTTAAAATAATACAAGCGTTAAAAATTTGTATTTCTAGGATTTTTCTGTCTTTTAAGGGCAACAATTATAGATCATGTTCGACTTTGGAATGGTGCAAAAAATGTTTCATTTGAAAGCCTTTTGAAATATATTTCAAACGATAAACCGTTTACATAGAAAATGCAGTATTCCAAGTCGTTTGAAGGTGAAGAGAAATTTCTTATTTCACAATCGAAGTCAGACTAAATCCGAAAACGTCTTCGATTTAGGTTTAAGATCGTGCTCTGGGTATGAGGGCACACCATTATTTAAGTAGTTTGAACTCGTTTAAAATGAATTTGCAAACGTATAATAATTTCCATATATCCACTCTAAGAGCTGTGTGTTTCAATAAGGATATTGTCAAGTCTGATCTTGGCAGAATTAATTATTGACACAGAAATGTTGGCATCCAGGCCAGGCGTTGTATGTAAACATAAGAGTGAAAATAGTAGCCGCAAAGCCTAAACAATTTTTTTTTTGGGAATATGAAAGAATTTCCTAAATTTTCACTGACGAGATTTTGAAGCAGAGCCATAATGTTGGCGCATGCTGAAACCATGAGGATAACCAACTGGCACAGTGGGAAAAGAGTGTGCATTGATTTACGAAAAAAGGTTTTGAAGGTAATAATGTTGATTCAGATAATGGCATTCAAGTCAAACACTTTTTATTTAAAGGTGTTTTTCATACATTTAAATTCTAGAAAGTCTTTCAACTTAAGTTTGTCAAAAAATGTATAGTTTTTCATCTGATGTTACCTCTTTCTTTGGTGTCCACCCAACAATTTTTGCTCAACTATCCCGTTGGCTTACGTTGTACTTCCCCACTGTGGCACATACGAGTACAAATAAAAGGCAGGATATGTAAAATGATTTTTTGTGGAGGTTATCTTGACTGAGCACAGGAAGTAAATATAAAATATAACATTCTAATTATAATTTTTGGTGCTTAATGAAAAATATTATGCGAATGCTCTGTCTCGACAGGCCTGTATGTGGCATGCTGCGGCTGTCATGAAATGGTGGCTTTCGCATTAAAGGGTGGGCTCGGCCCGCACATCAATGCTGGTTGTTGGCGTTGGAGCATTCTACTAGATGAAGTTGTTGAAGTTTCCAATATAAAACGACGTAACCTGGATAAGTTGAGGCTGCTGTTTTGTTTTCCCTTTTTTTTGCTTTTTGGAAATTTTAATTGTCAACGACATTCTAAAATTTTGTTATACGAAACGGGTAGAATGTGCTGTGTGCCGTTGGTTCCTGTTCCTGCCATTGCCGTATGTCTGCGTACGTGTGTCGGCCACATCACCGCGGAATTTCAAAATGAGTTATTAACGCTTACGCGTAGAACATTTGTTTATGTAAATTTTCGAAATGCTTTTATTTCGCTTTTTTTGATCTCATTCATAATGAAAGTATCATTTATCGTAAGGGTGTCCTGAATGTTCGGTGTGGTCTCTGCTCTGTACATCTTTGTATGTGTGTGTGCGCGCGTCTGTGTGTTTTATGATTAACCCCTTTTTGAATCGGATGTTGATGTAATGAATGGCTGTAATGATTCGACGATAGACATCACAGTGTTTGAGGAAAATCTTTATCAAATCTCTGGCATCATGTCATTTATTATTTGCCTTGAGAGAAAGATGTTGTTTTATTTTAATTTTAAGCAAACTCACGCCTGTTCATTGCAAAGAATTTGAAAAAGCAGTCGTTTAAGTGTGGCTAATTAAGCGATTTTATAAATTTTGCGTACTTTGCATTAAAAATTTAAATATTAATTATGAAATATTAAAATCTCCACTATTCATCGATCAGTAATAAATACAATTAGGCTAAAAATCTGTATTTTTTTATTAAAATTCGCAATTTGTGGTTTTCCTTTTAATTGAAGACTAAATCTTACTTCAAACTCCGACTAAAAAAAATTAGCAAATTATAGAAAAAATACACTAGTTGCCGACAAAAGGGGGGAATCTGTTAGCATAAAAAATATAAAATTGAAAAAATTGTCAATGCAAAAAAGAAAATCAAATAATTCCTACTATTTTGACTTTGAAAAGCGAGTTTGGGATGACAGCCCTTGGCCGTTGAGTTTCTCATCGGGTCTATTCGGTCCAGAGAACCGACTGATTTATAGTTTCGTTTATCGTATCTCGTGCAGACCTATTACAAATTCGATAATGTTTTGTATACATTACAAAAAATATGCTTTTTTTAAAGCAGGGTGTGTCATGTTTACTTTTTTGTTGAAAAACAAGTGTGGTAACTCTAACACGTTTTTCAAGACCTTCAAAATATGCCTCAGTTTCAGCAATAACCTCGCTATTGGACGAAAATTTTTTGCCACCGAGAAATTTTTTTAAATTTGGAAACAAGAAATAATCAGAAGGTGCTAAATCTGGTCTATAAGGTGGATGCGGAGCAATTTCAAATCGTAATTCGGCCAGTTTTTGTTGAGTTAAAAATGCAGTGTGTGAAGGAGCATTATCTTGATGAAAAAGAACTTTTTTTTTCTAAATGCGGTCGTTTTATCTTGATTTCTTCACTCAACCGATCCAATAATGCACAATAATATTCACTATTTATAGTTTTTCCTATCTCAAGATAATCAATAAATATTATACCCCTTGCATCCATCCCAAAATACTGTGGCCATTACTTGTCCTGCTGACTTAACAATTTTCGCCTTCTGGGGACCACTTTTACCAGCTTCTATCCATTGTTTTGACTGTTCTTTGCATTCTGGGATGTAGTGATGGATCCATGTTTCATCAACAGTTATGACTCGGCGCAAGAACTCTATTGGATTACGCTGATAAATCGCTAAAAGCTCCTCGGAATTGGTCCAATGGACGATTTTTTGGGGCAAAGTCAACAAACGCTGCACCTATCTTGCGGATAGCTTTTTCATGTGGAGTTCATCATGTAAAATACTCCAAACTTGTTTTTCGTGTATTTTAACAATATCAGCAAGTTCTCTGAGCTTTATTCGTCTATCTTTAGTCACTTCATTAAATATTTTTCTAATGTTTTCAATAGTAGTAGCAGTTTTCGGTCTTCCAGAGCGTTGTTCATCTTCCGTACTGGAATGACCCATTTTAAATTGTTGAACCCAGGATTTCACGGTGGAGTATGATGGTGCATTATCACCATGAACGGAATCCAATTCATCTTTGATTAATTGTGGCGTATAACCTTTCATATAAAAGTGTTTAATTACCGCACGAAACTCTTTATTTTCCATTTTTTATAAATTATAAAACTTGTTTACTTCAATCACCTGTAAAAATGAAAATAATCATTAAATATTTCGGAAATTTTGGCAGATGGCTTATAAAAGATTGCTTTTAAAAAACAAAAACAAAAAAAGTTGCTAGTAAAACAGAATATGTGCCAGGCAAGTTAGTTTTGCGGTCGCCCTCGTATTTATGTATTTCTCAGCAGGCAAAAATAACTGAAAGGGCTTTATAAATTTAAGCAATACGCATGGTTTGGAAAACAATTAAAGATATTTGAAGTTAAAATAAAAAAAATGTGCCAGGCAAGTTAGTTTTGCGGTCGTCCTCGTATTTATGTATTTCTCAGCAGGCAAAAATAACTGAAAGGGCTTTATAAATTTAAGCAATACGCATGGTTTGGAAAACAATTAAAGATATTTGAAGTTAAAATAAAAAAATGTGCCAGGCAAGTTAGTTTTGCGGTCGCCCTCGTATTTATGTATTTCTCAGTAGGCAAAAATAACTGAAAGGGCTTTATAAATTTAAGCAATACGCATGGTTTGGAAAACAATTAAAGATATTTGAAGTTAAAATAAAAAAATCGATAATCGACTTTTAGACTTTTTTAAAAACAAAAAGTAGACTTGACGACTTTGACTTTTTATACCCAAAGGTATAGAAACCTACGCGAACACCACTCGAGCTAATAACGTAATTCTTGTGGCCAGATATTGAGGATATGGACCTGGACGATATGTGGCTCCAGCAAGATGGTGCCACTTGACAACGAACCAAAGGCTCTTGCCCGAGAAATTCAATGGCCGTGTTATCTCACGTCGTGGCGATGATAATTATCAATTATAATTGGTCGCCACCATCGTGGGATTTGACACCGTTTTTTCTTTTTTCCTTAGGGATGTTTAAAAGAAAAAGTGTACGTCTATAATCCAAGAACAATTCAAGAGCTAAAGCATAAGATAATTCGGCTCATTAACGACACTGAACCTCCGATATATATCAGAGTCATTGAAAATAAGGAACATCGGATAGGTTTTGCCACCGGAGTCGTAGCGAGCATTTTGCCGATATTTTGTTTCACACATAATTGTCATAGATCCGTCTATCATAATAAAAAATATCAGGATATTTCTCTGAAATCTTTTTGTTCTATTTCTAAATAACATCGTGCATTTTAGTTGGACTTCTCTCTTCATCAGTAGTTGTATTCGTTGCAAATATTTTTCGTTGGTCACTTCTTTCAAACATAAGGGCCGTCTTTTGGTCCTTTCGGTCAATGAGTAATTTCAGCATATAATATAATAAAACGATATTTGAATTTGTTGTAAAATTTGTTTTAATGTGAGTGCTTAAATGGCCATTGTTTTGAATATACGTGTCGCTTTTTTAATTTGAATATTTATTTCAGCTAAAGTATTTCCTTACATACTTGAACAAACAAAAAAATTAACAATTTTTAACTTTAAACTAGGCTCTTATCGAGCTCTCTGTCCAAGTATTAAGTCCATTAACTTCCTTTTAAGAAAACGAAATTATTATAGTACATATGTGACGCGCAAAATAGAAAGGGACCTAAGGTTAAAAACCAGTTTTGTTCAGGAGAGCCATTTTAAAGATTAGGTCCCTTTCTATTTGCGCTTAGAATCGTCGACTTCTCTTTCATAAAACGCGCATATCTCTGGGAGGGAACACTTTTGGGGCATGGGATCGGTCTCAAAATAAAGAGTTTCGTGCGGTATTTAAGCTCTTTTATATGAAAGGTTATACGCCACAATTAATCAAAGATGAATTGGATTCTGTTCATGGTGGTAATGCACCATCATACTCCACCGTGAAATCCTGGGTTCAACAATTTAAAATGGATCGTTCAAGTACGGAAGATGAACAACGCTCTGGAAGACCGAAAACATTAGAAAAATATTTAATGATGTGACTAAAGATAGACGAATAAAGCTCAGAGAACTTGCTGATATTGTTAAAATACACGAAAAACAAGTTTTGAGTATTTTACAAGATTAACTCCACATGAAAAAGCTATCCGCAAGATGGGTGCCGCGTTTGTTGACTTTGCCCCAAAGAATCGTCCGTTGGACCAATTCCGAGGAGCTTTTAGCGATTTATCAGCGTAATACAATAGAGTTCTTTCGCCGATTCATAACTGTTGATGAAACATGGATCCATCACTACATCCCAGAATGCAAAGAACAGTCAAAACAATGGATAGAAGCTGGTAAAAGTGGTCCCAAGAAGGCGAAAACTGTTAAGTCAGCAGGAAAAGTAATGGCCACAGTATTTTGGGATGCAAGGGGTATAAAATTTATTGATTATCTTGAGAAAGGAAAAACTATAAATAGTGAATATTATTGTGGATCGGTTGAGTGAAGAAATCAAGATAAAACGACCGCATTTTGAAAAAAATAATTTTTTCATCAAGATAATGCTCCTTCACACACTGCATTTTTAACTCAACAAAAACTGACCGAATTACGATTTGAAATTGCTCCGCATCCACCATATAGTCCAGATTTAGCTCCTTCTGATTGTTTCTTGTTTCTAAATTTAAAAAAATTTCTCGGTGGCAAAAAATTTTCGTCCAATAGCGAGGTTATTGCTGAAACTGAGGCATATTTTGAAGGTCTGGAAAAATTTTATTTTTCAGATGGAATTAAAAAACTTGAAAAACGCTTGATAAAGTGTATTGAGTTGGAAGGAGATTATGTTGAAAAATAAATAATAATAATTCCAAAAAACGGTTCTTTTTATGTTAGGCCAGTTACTTTTGCGGTCGCCCTCGTAGTACACGTTCAGAGTTTTGAATATAATCTTTTCTATCCAAATTAAAAAAAAAAAAACCTTCAGAAGGTACGAAACCATTTTCACTTTTATAATACTGGGCTATTATTAAACGATTATTCGTGTTATCGAGGCATTGTAAAATGTGGTTTCTAGTTAAATGGACAATGTGCTTGTCTATTCGAACTATTTTCGTTGCATTATAGAGTCTTACGTTAAAGATGTTTTCAGTAAACTGTTTTCGGTTCTGTACATTGACATGCAAACTTTACTATCTTTCTTTTACATATCCTTTACCGTTCCATATACGAAGGAGAAATACGGAACCAGATGGAACAGCCATAGGACAAAATTGGTAGTACTAGAGATTGCTATATTATCACTTTTAGTCTGTTTCTAGCCGTTTGAACCAAACATATTTTTGTAAAAATAAAACGCTTTTTATTTTTTACTATTTGAAGATTAAGCGGGGGTTAAAGTATAGTTGTTTGACAAGGTGAATACCTACACGCAGAAAAAAGTATGGTTGTGGTGACAATATTTGAAGAGGATAATACTATTGTTGGGTATATAGTTGTGGTACAACAATATAATGATCCTCACAACAATAGTATGATTCAAACACAACCATCCTATGATCCTCACAACAATAGTATGATTCACACATAACCATACTATGATCCCAACAACTATGATTCACACTCAACCATACTATGATCTCCACAACCATAGTATGATCCTCACAACCATAGTATGTTTCATATACAACTATTGTATGATCCTCACAACCATACTATGATTCACACGCAACCATGTTATGATCCCTACAACCATTTGAAGTATTTAGATTTGAATTATGAAAATTATTCAAAAATACATTCAATTCAAAATAATAGGGAGTGATTTATTTCACAGTAGAAAAAAATAAGTTTAAATAAACGTAAGCGTTTTTATTAAAAATATTTTAGTTAAACAATGCCAAAGCAGCTTGTTTAAAAAATTTTAATTTTGATAAAAAAAGAACTATTATTGCATCCGTATCAATAACATTTGTTCTTAAAAGCATATTTAAATAAAGAAAAATTACAATCATACAATATAATTGCCGTAATCATATTATTGTTAAGATAAAACGCAAAACAAAATACTTTTGTCGAACCAACCATATTTATATTGTTGCTATAACCATATTTTCATTTTTAAATTTGGCAATAATACTATTGTTACATTTCAACAATATTAATATTGCAGCAATTATACTATTGCCAAAAATAAATTCAGTTAACAATGCTATGGTTGCGACAAATATACTTTTATTGCGGACAACATATTATTAATATTCTACGACAATTTCAGAGGGAAGTTATTTCAGAACAATGTTTGGAACCTGGCCAATTCCTGATGATAATGTATTTTTTTGCTTAAGTAATATGTCTTCCAAATCACAAGGAGGTATAAAGTAATTGTCATCCTGTAAAGTGTTTTTATCCGTTAGCAGTGAAAGTTAGACTAAATGATGTTCTAGTTTCAAGGGTAGATCAATAATTCCGTGACTTTTCAAAATTCCCTTGTAGTTATATGAAATGCAACACTGCTCCCATCAAAGTACCATCTGTAAATTTAATACATTCAAATTTTGTGAGATTTCCGACATTTTGTTGTTTGTTGCTGTTCAAAAAATACAACCTCGTGGATTTTGTTAAAAAAGAAAAAAGTGAATTTCGAGTGCTCATTAATCGAGTCAAGGAAAAGCTTAAAAAATACTTGAGAAATACTCTGCACCATCGATTTCAATAGTCAAAAAGTGGCTTACTGACTTTCGTTGTGGTCGCACAAGTACAAATGACAAATGAGGTCAATACACCTGAAAATGTCGAAAAAATCAATGGTTGGCCGATCGAAGAGTAAAAGTACGTGAGATTTTTGATGACATGCGCATTGCATATGTCAGCGTGCTTTCGATTTTACATGATCAGTTGGGTTTAAGAAAGCTGTGCCGCGATTACCATTTCATCATGATAATGAACGGGTGCACACGTGTGCAGTCTCAATGGCAAAATTGCATGAATAGTGTTCCGAATTGGCCCCTCATCCGCCATATTCTCCCGATTTAGCGCCCTGTGACTGTTTCCTGTTTCCAAACCTAAAGAAATGGCTTGGTGGAAAGAGATTTAGCTCCAACGATGAAATTATTGATCAAACAAATGCCTATTTAATGGACCTCGAAAAATCATATTTTTTGGAAGGGAAAAATTTTAGAAACGGTGGACTAAGTGTAATGAGCTAAAAGAAGATTATGTTGATTTATTTTTTTTTGCAAAAAAACTGTGTTTTATTCGGATTTCTTGATTCAAGCTCTCATATCGATTTGTAATGTCTCAATTTTGGCATTGGCGAACTTTTGAATGCATTACGTTATCAGGTGAATTGTTCTTCTATATACTCTGATTGAAAATGAAATCCGAGTAGATCAATGATATCCTTTTCGTTCTTAGCTATGAATCAATTTTTAATGGGTCTACTTCCAAAAGACCAGGATCCAATCTGGCGTCTATGAGAATTTGCTCACATGACAATGACACATTAAGGTGACCGATTTTTTTTTTCGTTGTTTAAAAAAAAAATTACAGATAAATTTGATGTTTTTTTTGCTCTAAGAGTGTTGAATGTATTTTCATATTATTTTCTATAAGAATTTTAATAATCCTAAGTTTAGCTTTTTTTAGTTTAGAGCATTCGGTGGAATGTGGGGTCTTAATTGCGTCTCAATCAACAGTCCCCAGTAAAACCATTGTTCGTTGACAACAACAACCAAAATGGGTTTAGCATAGACGCCATTCATTCTTGCCATTTATTTCAAGATTTTGATACATTTACTATTTGACTCAAACATATAATGTTTCCAGCAAGTTGTTTTAATATTTTTGTTTTAGAAATTTAAAGAAATTCCTCACTCGAAAAGCTTTAAAATCATAAAAGACAAAACCGCCGTTAATAAATAGGTTAGCAACACTGTTTTATCATCTTCAATACATCCTTTAAAGTTAAATTCTTCTCACTTTGCCACAACATTTCCTTCCGTATGCTTTCCAAGCTATACAGTGTCAACAACACCACCAACAGCAACAGACAGACAGACAGCTGCAGTATTGTTTTAAACAGCTTCCGTTAATGGGAAGGGAAGGAACGGGCGTTAGCAAAACATTTGTGGATTAAGTTCTTCTTGGTATGCCGGGTTAAAAACTAATGTTTGTCTTAATCTTTGATTTGTTTTTCAAATGTAAACGACAGGAATTAATTTAGATAAATGATTTTTGAAGAGCTTTTGCCAGCAACTTCAACGGCGTGGCTCACTTGAGCACTCCGAGCGCCCAGACTTGTCAGCAGCCTCAACGTCATCAGTTGTGGAAGCATCATTGGCAGCAGCACAGGCAATGTTGATGGAAACATTTCGATATGCCATGAAATTTTGTTGTGTGGTGTTGATGAAGGCGAAGAGGGTAATCGTGGCAATGCGTTATAGAAAATACAAGAAGCGCTTGTAGAGCAGTTCCCCCCGCCCCGCTCTTCAGTTACGAAATCATTATAAATTGTTTTCGCAAACAAAATAATTTCGTATTGAAATTTGATTTATTTGTTAATTTGTTTGTAATGAAATTTCGTGTCGTCCCCATGGCCAAAGCCAGTCATCCATCGAAAGAACCAGCCAACCCCAAACAAATCTAGCAATCCATCGCCTCCATCTCCTGCCCTGCTGTTTGCATTTAATGTAACATTTTCTTAATCTTAAGTATTTAATTGGCTACATTTCTCAGCCAATTTTCATTCGGTTTGAGAATCCATTGTGTTGATCGGGGGGATATTTCTTCTTTTTTTTTGCTTCGTTGCTGGCAAGGCATGTAAGTGGCATGGCATGGCTTTGATGGCCTGGCCTGGTTGGTGGTAAAGTTTTCTTTTGCACTTCATTTCACTTTGTAAATTTGCTTTTAAATTTAATAACACACAACTGGTTTCTTCTGGTATCTCCTGACTTGTGTTGTTGTTGGTGTTTTTTTTCCCGAATCCTTGGAGTAGGGGTAGTCCTTTTAAATTATTTACTCTTTAGCCTCTTAGCTGTTCTTTGAACTTTGAACAGAAGATGAACACTGACAACAACACTAAAAAAAAAGAATTGAATAATCATTTCTCGGTATGCCTTTGAAGTGGGCAAACCGAAAAGTTTCGATTGTAATTAATTTCTAATTATTTTTTTTTTGCTACTGCGCTAAGGCTTATCTAAATGATTACGTGTAATATTTTTTTGGTTACTCTTTCGATTTGACTCTTTTAAAGAAATGTGTAAATTTTAAATTGCTTGTATTGGTATTCTGTAATATAGAGTTTGAAAAAGACTTTAGATGGCCTCCATTTAGGTTTATTCCGTAGCAATGTTTGTGGTTCAGTCACTCAGCTGTAGTACTCGATTAAAAGTTGTACATTTTAAGGTCTTTGAACTGTAATTTTCTTATTTACAAATTTTATGTTCGCTTCACTGGAATATAATCTCAAATGAAGGAAGGAAGGATTATCCATCAGACGAGAAAGGTATTTAATGTATTCAATTGAGAGGTTTTTTTTCCAGAATGACGCCCTTAGCAAAAAAATGGAAGTACTTCTCAAGAAATTGCTCTTTATCTACAGGGTGGGCGATTTAAAATTTGAATCGGCTGTAAAAAAGGCTTTTTCTGCTTTTATTTCGTCTGTAAAAAACGGTACTGATAATTTTTTAAAATTTCAACTTCATCCGAACAACCCAATTTTTCAGTACATTTTCGATTGTTTCGGGTTGAATCTCTTCAATGGTAACTTCGATTTCAATTGTCTCTGGATGCTTTGCGTAACATTTATCCTTAATGGAAAAAACGGAAAATATTCCATAGTGCTCAAATCACAGCTCCGTGGCGGCCAATTGACATCACAATTTTCGAATTACAAAAATAGTGCGTAAAATATCGATGGTTGCGTTGGCTGTGGGACATGTGGCCCCGTTTTGTTGAAACCAAATGTCTTCCATTCGAGGGCTGCTGTATATATTTCTGCTCTAATAATGAAAATGCGAATATTTATGATCAAAAATTGGGTTTGGAAGTATTCTCCAGCATGATTTATATACTTTAGCAGTCGCTCAAACCAATTGTCAAATCACTTTTTCCACTCAGATTACGACACCTCCAAAACATGGGTTCTGAACGCTTCAACAGCATCTTCTGGCGACTAAAATCGTTGACCACGCATTTTTTTTGATGTGCGGGAATAAAAAAAAGTCATTGCGTGACAAGTCAGGGCTGTACCATCCGTCGTACAGCCCTGACCCATCAATTCGACGTTTTGGCCGATCAAAAAGGCGCTGGTTTGAGCCGATGTGTGAGAGCTCGCATTGTCATGGTGCACAATTATTCGTCTTCTCTTGTTCGTTTTTCGAATTTTTTCAGGTTTACCACTCAGAATTGACCGTCCTATGTTGCTCAAGCGGAACAGTCGCCACATGACCAGTTTTGCGAAGAAACAGGCGACCAATTGCTTCGAAGTACTTCTTCAACTAACAACTTTCGTTGGATTTGGCTCGTCTTGGAAGACCCGCACGGTCGATTGTTGATTTGTTTCGGGCTCATACTAATACATCCATGATTCGTCACCTGTGACGATCTTATAAACGTTATTAGAAGCACCGCGATCGTATTTTTTATTTCTTTGCACCAATCGAAACGAGCCTTTTTTGAGCGATTGTCAAATTGTGAGGGATCCAACGAGAACAAACCTTTTTTACGGCCAGGTGTCCATGCAATATCGTATGTATGTCACATGACGATCTTGCATTATCAGTTCACGCACGGCATCAATGTTCTGTGCCAATGGAAATGTCAGATAATATACATGTCATTATCTTAAATTTTTGGATACAAAACTTCGTTTAGCATGGCGCGTTGACGGTAACGGCGGCTCCTTGCTCATGGCCCAACGATGCCGCCAGCCCAAAATCCAATAGTTACGTGTGGGTTCTCTGAGCCCCATATGCGGCAAATTTTGCTTATTGACATAGCCAAAGAAATGAAAATGAGCTTTATCTGAAACACGACTTCCTGCCAAACAATCTTCAGTCCATTGGGCGAAACGCATCGGATGGTGTTCCATTATTAAATGAAAAAGTTCCACATTTCCGATAAAACCAGAAGTTTGCAAATAAATTTCAGTTCTTTTATTTACAGCCGATTGAAATTTAGAATTTTAAATGACCCTCCCTATACTTCCATAGAGTGTGACTCGATTTTATGAATACCTCAAACTCACATTACATGTAATTATACCGAAATTATATGAATCCCTTTCTTAAGAAACTGTTTTTGCTGGTGGCGGTTAGATTTAAGTAGAAATGTTCGCGCCTTCAATTCGAAAAGGCCTCGAGTTCTAGAATACGAGGGCGGTTCAGAAAGTTCTTAGCCTATCAATGAAAGAGAATAGTTAGTTTTTCAAAAATATTTTTATTTTTCAATATAATCTCCTGAAACTTCAATACACTTAGTCCAACGCTTATCTAGCAATTCTATCCCTTGATTAAAATAGTTTTCCTCAATGTCTTCAAAATAGTGGTTTACAACTGTAATTGCATCTTCATTTAAGGTCAAACGCTTGCCAGCAAGGATTTTTTTTCGAGTTGGGAACAGGTAAAAGTCACTGGGAGCTAAATCAGGAGAATAAGGTGGGTGGTCAAGCAACTCGTACTTTAATTCGTTGATTTTAGCCGTTGTTAAAACACTCTTGTGCGATGGTGCATTGTCTTTGTGTTGTAAGCCAGGACGTTTTTCTCGAATTTGTACATTTAATTGATCTAAAAGGTTGCAATAGTACTCTGAATTTATTGTTTTACCCTTTTGCAGATAGTCAATCAATAAAATACCTTTAAAGTCCCAAAAAACCGTTGCCATAACCTTACCAGCCGATTGAATTGTTTTTGCCTTCTTTGGTGCACTTCCTCCAGCTTCAGTCCATTGTTTGGATTGTTCTTTGTCTCTGGAGTATAGTGGTGGATCCATGTCCATCAACAGTTATGAAACGACGCTTAAAATCCACTTTATTTCGCTGAAAACGATCCAAACAAGCTTGAGAAATGTCCATTTTTATGCGTTTTTGGTCGACTGTTAACAAGTCCGGCACCCATCTTGCAGAAAGCTTTCTTATCTGTAGTTGTTTATGCAAAATGAAATGTCGAAGGCTTTTGTTAGGTCAAGAGCCACGAGGACCGTCCTGTCGTTTGGCTTGTTCTGGTTAAGGCCGCGACTTATACGTGTGGTGATGGCGTGTAAAGCAGTTGTTGTGCTGTGCTGCTTGCGGAACCCATGCTGATGATCAGCACAGGGAAAGTGTTCGATCAAGCTTGCTTTCTCCAAGCGTCTTTGGAGAAAGCAAGGAGATCGGTCTGTACGAATCTCCTTTACTTGCGTCTTTGCCTGGCTTCAGTAGCGGAACCACTCTGCCCATTTTCCAGGCATCGGCACTAAGTGAGTGGCTAGCGACAGATTGAGCATTTTTGTCATGTTCTCTACTCCCGGGGTATTCAAGTGCTTTAACATCCGCATTTAGATTTCGTCCGGAACCAGCGCCTTTGATGACTTTGTGCTGCGGATGACCTGGGCAACTTCGCCAACGGTAAATTGTGGTGGTGCCTCTTCGACTCGGAGAGCGCGGATACGACGCAATAGTCTCCTTTACGCCTTATCACTCTCTGGGTGCTCAATGAAAAGCCGGTGTCTATCGGTTCTATCACCGAACGTGACAGCTGACCGATCATCCTTCCTTCCAGGGTTAGAGAGCGATTTGACCGTTGTCCACAACTTACCAATTCCGGAACTTAAGTTGCAAACAGCAGTGTTGGCATGAGTGAAAGAGTGGCATGATTGACCGTGTCGAGGGACTTAGTAATGTTAAGAGCCACGATTACCGTCCTGTCGTTGGGCTTGTTCTGGTTAAGACCGGGTATACAAGTGCTTCAACATCACCATTGAGATTCCGCCAGGACCCAGCGCCGTTGATGATTTTGCGCTGCAGATAAAATGGGCAACTTCGCCAAATGTAATTTGTGGTGGTGCTTCTTCGACTCGGAGAGCGCGGATACGACGCAAAACTCTCCTTTTCGCCTTATCACTCTGTGGCTGCTCAATACATTCCATGTATGGAATGTGTATGGGTCTCTAGAATAAAGCTAAGTCGACATAGGCCTGTACTGCACAGAATAATGTAAAAGGTAAGCAAGTCCACCACCTCCACTTCTCGTGCGATCCTAATTTAGCATTCAGCTTAGTTTCCTGGATCACAGCGATCATTATGTTTCTTCGAATCACAAATTCTATTACCTCAATGATTTCGTTACGTAGGCCACTGCAATTAAACTGCAAAATTGATGTACTGTCAGGGATGGCAACAGAAATCTGTGGTGTAAGATGATGTATATGTGACAGCGCATAGAGAAAGGGACCTAAGGGTAAAAAAATCAATTTCACTTTTTTTTGATGTGGACAACATCTGAGCATCGAATGAGACCGATCCCATGCCCCAAAAGTGTTCTCTCCCAGAGATATGCGCGTTTTATGAAAGTGATGGTACACCAAAGATACACGTATTTAAATCTTTAAAATGGCTCTCCTGAACAAAACTGGTTTTTACCCTTAGGTCCCTTTCTATTTTGCGCGTCACATATGCTGTTGCGTGGAAGGGGAGTCTTATAATTAGATGATGACGATGGAAGAAAGTGTAGACGGCGATGGTGACACCAAATTCAGAGACCCGTAGCGAACTACGTTGATACATCTCGAGGCAACAAAGTCAGATTAGCTAATCTCCCTGATGTGGTTCAGAACCGAACCTTACAGACGTAGCACGATAGTGTATACGGTTCGGACAAACCGAACAAATCCCAGGTCCGGGGTTTTGTTCGTCCCGGCTCGGACCAGCAATATTCAGAGCAAACATTCCGGGAAGTGCTGGCCTCACGCGAAAAAAATAGATGAACAAAAAACACATTGTTTGACTGATTGCCCCTGGCCGAAGAGTGTTTGTTTCGGGTCAAACCGGTACATAGAACTGGCAGTCGTGGGATGGTGAAGTCCAACATTGAAGTCCAACGGTGTCCAATCCCATGATCATGACGGTATCAAATCACATGATAGTATGTGGCAAGTGACACCAACCTATTGGAACCATATATCGTCCAGGTCCATATCCATTAATCTCTGGTCACATGAAGTCCGTTATCATCTTGCGATTCACGAGTCGATGTTGACGACCCTTCTGACATACTATCGCGAACAACATCAATGTTTTCCGCAGAACGAACTGGGCGAGTATGCACAGGTGGTTTACATTTCCTACAGACCCGAAACCTGCGCACAGTTCTCCCGATTGTGAACGCATTTGGTCGGTTATGCTGACCAACAAAATTAGTTTAAGAAATGCATTTTGTTCAAATCATAATGTCCATTTTCGTAAAAGGCTTCTACAATATAAACGCGATTAACGCGCTGCTCAATTGTGTACATCTCCATGGTTGAATTTCTCAAACACTGAAATAAAAAAATCTCAAATTAATTTTGGAAAAATACTTGACATTAAGGTTTGACTCACAATTAACATCGTGCATTATGGTTGGACCACCCTTTAGATTGTCGGCCTAACATATTTAAAAAGTTTTTAAATTCCATTAGGGAAAAAATTAGCTTAATTCTTAAATATTTAAAATAACGATCAATTTTTTTTTTGAATTTCCAATTCTGTAGTGACTAGAACCGATAAATTATTATGGAGATTAAATTCTAACGTTGGGATAACTAACCAATACTAATTTACAACGTTGAACTAAATGGGTTTGATTACTACGAAAAAAAAACCTATTTGTGACAACGCATAGAGAAAGGGACCTAAGGGTAAAAAAAATCAATTTTCATTATTTTTCTTTTTTTGATGTGGACAACATCTGAGCATCGAATGAGACCGATCCCAAGCCCAAAAAGTGTTCCCTCCCAGAGATATGTGCGTTTTATGAAAGTAAAGTCGACGATTCTAAGCGCAAATAGAAAAGGACCTAATCTTTAAAATGGCTCTCCTGAACAAAACTTTTCATCAACTTTTCACTTTTTTTTTTTTGATGTGGACAACATCTTTGCACCGAATGAAACCGATCCCATGCCCCCAAGTGTTCCCTCCCAGAGATATGTGCGTTTTATGAAAGTGAAGTCGACGATTCAAAGCGCAAATAGAAAGGGACCTAATCTATTAAATGGCTCTCCTGAACAAAACTGGTGTTTAACCTTAGGTCCCTTTCTATTTTGCGCGTCACATTTGTTGTCACCTCCGATTATTGGTACTCAAGTAATATATACTTCATTAATAGTTGGTTTACATAACTACCAGTTGTAGCAACCAATAGTTTAACTAAACTCGGTTGACTGTGGTCGATTGTGAGTACCGTATTATAATTGCATTTACCGTCTTATGGTAATGTTACCATCAATACCTTGGAAAGTTGGTGATTGCAACAGAAAGTGTGTTTATTTAAACGAATTTTTGTAGTTCGTACCGAATTCTAACTGTATTTTCCTCTGTGTATATGTCACATTGGTGTAGGTCATCATTTTATCGGCCCTGGCCGACTGTAGGCTTTTTTACTTGTTAATTTTAGTGAGTCAGTTTTCAAATAAGTTTCCATATTCCCCCACGTAATTTAAAATTTATGTGATTCTTGTCACAGCGGAATCCGTCAGTTCACTTGAGGCTGATGACAACCAGTTTCGTGGGCTACCTACAGATTGAAACAACTTAAGGTAGGTTATGGAACTAAATCACTTCAGTTCAGATTGTATATTATTATACCTCCACCGTAGGAGATCAGTATGACATAAACAACCGAAAGAAATTCAACAATTATGGGATATAAATAATCCATATCGATTTCAAATACCGACCACAAATTTTTAATATCTTCCCCTTTTGAATTTCGATTTTCCTTAGAAACTCATAAAAATCTTGCTGAAGACAATGCAATTTGTGGAGGTGCAGTGCCTCAAAAATACATCACCCTCCGCACTCCTAACACAAAGAAAAGGGTGTGACTGCGTGAGTGTGTTTGTATCTGTCTACTTTATATTCCAAATCGTGCGTCAATGTGCCACCTCTAAGATCAGCGACTTCCATTTGATTTTATCGACAATAACTGAGAAGTGACTTCTTCGGAAATAGAATGATATTCAATACAATGTGAATGAAACTGCGCGCAGCACTATGCTAATACGAGTAATGCCACAACAAGGTCAAGTTCAATGTTCCTCTACTTTTTGAGATGAACACTGTGCGACTGATTGTTTAAGTATTTGCTTCAGCGATTTCCATTTGATTTCATCGACAATGAAGAAGCGACTTGTTCGGAAATAGAATCATATTCAATAGAATGTAAATTTGATTTCATCGACAATAACTGAGAAGTGACTTCTTCGGAAATAGAATGATATTCAATAGAATGTGAATGAAAATGCGCGCAGATCTATGCTACTTATGCCACAACAAGGTCAAGTGCAATGTTCCAGTACTTTTTGAGGTAAACACTGTGCAATTCATTGTTTAAGTATTTGCTTCATAAAATCAAGGGCAGAAAAGTGACGGAGAAACTGTGTGCATATCGATAGGAGAATGTTAATAAGCAAAAAACTGAATGCGAAATGAGGTAGGGTTTTGGTTACGCTTTCTAAACGATATGTGCAATGCGAGTACATATGAATAAAACTGAAAATGACATACAAAATAAGAATCCAGTGCGAAAGACGAACCTTTTTGATACCTATAGTTTCTACTTGGTAGGGGCATAAATGATGTTACACACGTTTTATGCTCTTAAATAAAAAGTACTAAATGTTTTTGGACCAAATATTTTTTAATATATTTGTTGATGTATGTTGTATCCAAAACGAATCTACCTATTCGAAATGTCCGCCTTTTACCTTTACACACGCCTTAAGTAGCAATGGCCAATCGTCAATAGCTGCACGAACCTCGTCCATTAAAAAGTTGGCCACAACACGAACCAAAGCAGTCTTAAGAGATCCAATGTTGGGGTATCTTTTGTGACAAACCTTGTCCTCTAAAACCGTCCACAATTTGTAATCCAATGGGTTCAAATCTGGACTGCCTGAGGGCCTTCAGGGGAAATGAACGCTGGCAAATTGTTTCGAAGCCAGGCCTGGGACGTTTTAGCCTTATGGGATGGCGTAGAAACCTGCTGGAAAGTCCATGGCTGGTTTTGGAACAGGGAATTGTTAAGAGGCTTCACAACAGCTTCTAAAACGGTTTCTTGGTAAAATTTGGCCGATTTTTTGGCTCCTTGTTCGCAGAAATGCAGGTCAGTGACCCCATCGCAAGACACACCCCACCAAACCATGACTGAAGCTGGGTGATGACCCTTTTCCTCCCTTGGGATCCTAGGCAACACTAAGTTTGCCTGGCGTCATCTGACATTTCCATGAGAAAGTTTGACATTTTTTAGCATAAACGTACTCAGAACGTTTTGACGTACGACAAATGATGGTCGTACGTCTAAACGTTGTTTACAGTGACTTGAAAAAATCAATTTTGAAAAAAAATTAACTCGTAAACATTTTCGTGTAATCATTTTTCACAACTTTCGCCGTGGATTATCATGACAAGAGTGCATCGATGAACTTAAATCTTTGTATGGCGATGAAACACCATCCTATAGCACTGTGAAAAACTGGTTTAATGAATTCAATCGTGGCCGACGCTCGCTCAAAGACTAAGTTCGTGAAGGTCGTCCAAAAACGGCCGTTGTGCCAGAGAACATTGATGCCGTGCGTGAACTGAAAATGCAAGGTCGTCATGTGGCTGACATACCTTGAGATAGAGGCATCCTTGGGCATTTCTTCCACCAGCATACATTCGATATTGCAGGAACACCTGGCCGTAAAAAAGGTGTATTCTCGTTGGGTCCCGCACAACTTGACAATCGCTCAAAAAAAGGATCGTGTCGATTGGTGCAAAGAAATTTTGAAAAAAATACGATCGTGGTGCTTCAAAAGACGTTTATAAGAGTCACAGGTGACGAATCATGGATCTATGCGTATGAGCCCGAAAGAAAACAACAATCGAATGTGTGGGTCTTCGAAGACGAGCCAAATCCAACAAAAGTTGTTCGTGGAAGAAGCACTTCGAAGCAAATGGTCGCCTGTTTCTTCGGCAAAACTGGTCATGTGGCGACTGTTCCGCTTGAGCAACGTAGGTCGGTCAATTCTGAGTGGTACACCACAATTTGTTTGCCTAAAGTCTTCGGAGAAATTCGAACAACGAACAAGAGAAGACGAATCATTGTTTACCATGACAATGCGAACTCTCACACATCGGCTCAAACCAGCGCCTTTTGACTTCTTTTTATTCCCCATTTTTGATGATAAAAATTTGTTAGAAATATATATAGCAGCCCTCGTATATCGTGGTAATCAAATTACAGGTCGCAGCTCTGAACCGATTTCGATGAAACTTGGTATATTCTTCAAGTTTGAGCCTATTACAAACCCTATTGAAATCGGTCCATATTTTGATGTCGTACATAGGTTTTTCACGATTTTAAAATCTACAGCTCTAAAAGCCACATTTTATATCCGATTTTTACCAAATTTAGCATGGAGCTTTACGAGCGACCAACACCCAGGTCCTGTAACATTGGACCATATCGAATAGCCCCACACAAAGGCAACTCCTTATTTGAAACTGCTCTAACATATTGAGTTCGATCTTGCTCAAGCTCCAGCTAGAGGTGGCTAATACTCAGAATAGAATTATTTAAATGAGCTTAATCTGACTCATAAATGCATCGTGACTGAAAAATCTGACTGAAAATGACACTGCACTAGCATTCGGTTATACTAATGGAATTCTTGGAGTACACCGAATTTAGAAAACTAATAAAATTAGACTAAATAGAGACGCAAACTGAAAACATTTATATTGTATCCACCTCAAAACAGACGGTTAAGTATCGACAAATAAACAATCAATAATGCCATTTTAAACGAGCTTTCGAAGCCTTTTTGTATATAGTTTTGAAGTCGCTTGAAAACTTTAGAATGGAGTATCTTTTGATTTTCAACGAATCATTTTAAACGGAGTATACCACTGTGTTCTACGGCTCTAAATTAGGTTGGAGTGTCTCGATGTTTTTCTGTGCCATTTCGGAAGTTGAAATTTTACTTACTGTGTAATCGGTCGTTACAACGATTTTTTTTGTGTTCATCATAGTAAGGTAAACATTGAGTTTTAAAAATCCTGTTGTGTAAAAGCTAGATGGGATCGTGGGCGACGTTCTAAAGTGTTTTTTCAATTATATGTTATATGTAGGAAGTCTCAAAGTCCTAGCAAGACTTTTTGCCGCCGATTGTATAAAAATATTCCGCGGTGCCACGATGTCTTTAGTCGCCCGGCTCTTATTTGTGTGTCAGCTTCATCTTATGTGGATATAGGCCAAAATTCGACAGCATAGTGTCCCTGTTGGCTCTCTGTCGATGAACAACTAAGTAGGTCAGCGTCGAGTCGACTTTTCTTGATCCGAATCTGTGTAGTCGTTCTAAAACTTTTCTACGGTTAGACAAATTGACGGCGCAGTGAAGCCACGATGACGACTGACTTCCCCACAAAGTTCACGTTACGTATTAACAACTGAGCTCGAATTTCAAATAAAGTCATTGCATTACACCGCATTAGACAATCTGACGGCGACGATTAAAAATCATTCTGTCTACTTCGGCAAAATCGATACGAAATGAATGAACTCAGTGTTGGTGTCTACCACTCATGACCACGACAATGAAATTCTAATTTTAGAACCTTTTCTTTTTAATTGTTTCAGGGAACAGACAGTGCTCTGCTCTCGTTTCTCTTATTTGAATAAAGGTTTTTTCTCTCATATTTTTCCGTTTTGAATTCCGAATGAATGAATGAATGGGATGCTTGTAATTATTTTCGGCAACTCGAAGAATCCAATTGGAATTTGTATAAAACAGGTCATTTCCACAACGAACACATTCATTATTGTCTCTGATTTCAAATTGTGAACACGGTGTTGCGCGTTCGAAATTCGTTTGCGTGTCTATTTTCATTTCCTGCCCACCATGAATCAGGCTTGCTTGTATCACAGAGCCAATGAGGTGCAACGACACGATGCTGAGCAGATCATAGCGGAGTATTCGTCGAAAATCCAGTGGCGCCAAGATGGCTCGGATACATTGCTTGATGCGGGCACAGGTTCGGGCGATGTCCTAATGGACTTCATTTATCCAATAATGCCCAAACACTTTGAACGTGTGGTGGGCACCGATATCTCGGCCAAAATGGTAAAATATGCCCGGGCGTGTTACAAAACCTTTGAACAGTGTGACTTCCAAACGTTGGATATTGCCACGGAAGTGAATTTGCCACCAGAACTGAAGGGAGGATTTGATCACATCACTTCGTTTTACTGTCTGCACTGGATACAAAACCAAAGGTAAGTCCTTGGAGTTTAAACTATTTGGCGTTAAGTATAAAATCTCTTTGCTTTACAGACAGGCATTGAGAAATGTTTACGATCTCTTGCGTTACGAGGGCGGCGATTGTCTCCTGGTATTTCTGGCCGCCAATCCCATTTACGATGTCTATCAACTGCTTAGCAAATCATCCAAATGGTCTCCTTATATGAAAGATGTAGATCGTTTCATTTCACCCCTACACTATTCGGAGGATCCTCAGCGGGAATTTTCCCAAATGCTTCGAGAAACGGGCTTCACAGATCTTCAAGTGGAACTCAAAGAAAAGGTGTACGTTTACGAGGGCCTAGACATTTTGAAAGGTAACTTGTCTATTGTCTACTTTCGATAGCGAGGATATTCAACTAAAGTTACTTTTTTTACAGATAACATTAAGGCGGTATGTCCTTTCTTTGAGCGCATTCCCAAGGCCCAGCATCAAGACTTCATGAACGATTTCATTAATACCGTTACGAATTTAGACCTGCGGCACTTTGATGAGAATGGTACGGTTTGCAAGTTCACCTCGCCCTATAAGTTACTAGTGGCGTATGCGAGGAAACCTTATGTGGGTCAAAGTCTCTTCAGCGATTTGATTTCGCCATCGCGGGAAACCAAGGATATCAATTAGTTATTGTAGATGTTTTTCACAAGAGAAATCAGTGATTGAGATTAAGTAGTAGTTAATTAGTTTTTGTACGCTAGTCTTTAATAGTTGAAATAAATTGAATAGTATTATTGTTTGCCCCTAGAGTACATAGCGCACATCGTGTACTTAAAGGAATAAATATAAAAACTTTAGGGTTTTTTTTTAGCAAAAGCTTGATAGATATGTCATTTGTAAAAGAAGCGTAATATTTTTGTTCATGCATTTAAGAGTTGTCCTCCAGTACTTGACTTTCAAAAAAGAATTTAAGATAACTTTCAAGTATTAGTCTTAGTTATCGAGGTTTTGTAAAAAAACACCACTGTTGACGTTTTGTTTTAAAGCAACCCACACACTATGGCGGTTATAGGCCCATATTTTCTTATAGCCCTCATACAAAGGTCCTTGCCAATTTCAGAATCTTCAGCTTTAGGAGCAAAATTTTACATCCGATTTCTACAAAATTTTGCATGGAGCTTTGCGAGCGACTAACACCCATGTCCTGCAATATTTTACCATGTTGGTCGAAGTTTTCGAATAGACCCCACACAAAGGTCCCTCACGATAAGATCACGCTTTAATTTTAAATGGTACGTTATGAGCAAGTAATTTTTAACATATTAAGTTCGATCTTCCTCAAGCTCTGAACAGAGGTGCAGGTGCTTAATGCCCAGAATAGCAGAGTGGTGTATCTCATAGTCGGCCACGTCCGACTTTAATGTTTTTTATTTGATTTTATAAGGCCTTCAAGGGTTAAAAGCCTTTTTGGTGATGCTTTTTTTAATCGCAGCTGGGCGTCTTTATAAATCTAGTGAACGCAAATGGTGTTAAATTATAAAAAAAAATCGGTGGCTACAAGCCTTATAAAAAAATATTTAAATTAAATAAATAATTTTTTTTGAAAGCAATTGTTGAAAGGAAAACTGAAGACCAGATTCTCACCAAGAATTACTGTTGTACATCTCACTTTTCAAGTTTTCTTCAAACAATTGTCCACGAAAAAACAATTCACTCTTACCACCTCTACAGAGACTCCAAATTGAAAGTCATCAATAGATTCCGTGTTCCTGTTGTACTAAAAAAAATGTTAATTAAAATTTGTTTTCTATAAAATTTGCCGAACTAAGCCTTTGTCCCAAAAATCGAATTACTCTTTTGAAGTTGTTCGACTTATGCCAAATCGGCGACTACAACCTTAAAATAAATTATAATTAAAAAAATATACAATAAGATAAGTCGTAATTCGGGCGTGTCGCTTATAACGCATCATAATCAATTCTTGCGTGATCGGGTATAATTTGAGGCTTATAGATCAGGGGAACCTCAAATCGGGAGAGGGACCTTTGTATGGAAGCTATTTGAAAACATTAACCGATATGGTCCTATTTCACTAAAGATATGTGTTAGCCAATCGCTATGCTCTGAGCGACTTTTGGTCGGAATCGGGTGTAATATGTGGCTTTTAGAGTTGTAGGTTCTGAATTCTGGAAGGAACTTTTTATGGGGGCTATACGAAAATAAGGAACTATGTGGTCCATTTTCGGCACAGTTAATTAATGGTCGCTTATAACGCACCATACAAAATTTTGTTGTGATCGGTATAATTCGTGGCTGCTACAGCTTTAGGACCCCAAATCGGGGACGTTTGTATGGGAGCTATTCAAAAACTTGGACCGATATGGACAAGTTTCACCATAGATGGGTGTTGGTAACTCCAAATGCTCAGACCGAAATGTTGTTGAAATCGTTCTTTGTGCGATATTGGGTCGGAATTGGGTTTAAGGTGTGGCTTTCAGAGCTGTAGGTTCTTACATCGGAAAAGAACTTTGTATGGGAGCTATACGAAAATAAGGACTTATTCATAAACCTGGAACGATATGGACAAGTTTCACCGCAGAAGTGTGTTCAACATAATTGCTCTGTAAGAAATTTTGTTGAAATAGCATAAAGTAAATGTATGATATCAAAATATGGACCGATTTCGACCAATTTTAATGGGGTTCTTCCTATCGGTTCATAATTGCGACCTATACTTTAATAACGATAATTGGACAGACGGACGGACATCGCTCAATGGAATCAGATAGTGATTCTGTGTCGATCGGTTTACTAAACATAGGGTCTATCTCCATTCCTTTAAGGTGTTGCACTCATCAGCATTAAGTCATAATACCCTGTACCAAAGTGTGGTGTAGGATAGAATGAGATAAGATAAGATAAATTTTGTCGACTTACACTTCACACTCGAATGTCTTTCCAGATGGTCCAATTCAGCATTGTTTATTAACCCATACCTGCCTAATGGGTATTTAAATACCCATGAAAGTGTTGATACATTAATACTTTTAGCGTGGGCCAGGTGAGCGATATCGCGGTACTTTTTTTTGTTTATAGAAAAGAGGAAAGATTTTGCTAACTTAAAACATTTAGCAGGATTTTTATTATCTTTTGTTTTTGGCAGGCAAAAATCAAAGATTTTTTTCGGAAAATGCTCCGGAAAAGTGCTGTCACACAAAGTAAAATGGTACAACTTATAGCCTAAGTTGTCTACTATGTAATGAAAAAAATCAGACAGCGATACGTCAACACCTGGCTTCCAGATCCGGTCAAACTCAAATGGGTAATTTTATTAAGAAAACATGGTACTTAAAAGAAATAAATCATTCACCTTGCACTTCAACAAACACCTTGCACGGGTATTTAAATACCCATGTCATATCTCAGGTAAAAATTTAGGTTTTTTTCTTTCAACTTATATGGTCTTTTGGACATGCTATAAGTAAATTTTCAAATTTCATAAAAATCGTACGAGCCGATCTATGGGCAGGCAGTAACGGGTTAAGGAAGATAAAGTTGGACCATTAAGAACCATGTTTTCCAATAACCCATGGAGAATTGTGGTCCACGTTTTTCAATGAACTGTACCACTATAAGCACCTGGCCGTAGTGAAGTTCGACCATATTGGTACATTATTTCAGGTCCTTTCATTGTACAAGCCACAGATTTCTTTCGACCTTGCTCAAAATTAATAAAAATGCATTACCATAAACAAATCCACCTGCTGGTGACTACAACAGGGCCTGGTAAATTAAAAAGTGGTCCTTGCTTTTTCATAGCCCCCATGCAAACGATTCTCCTGATTTGTGGTTCTGTCACTGAACAAAACATATTTTACTTTCGACCTTGGTTAAATGTAGTGTTAGCACTATGAGTGCCCCCAAGATTACCTCTATGTCGCAATCTAGATACTGAGCATGAATAGCACTCTCTTAGATGTATTTTAACCTTGATGGGGGGGTCTGTTTGGTTTAGCCTATGGCAGCATAGATGATCACCTTTACCTATTGCCCCATTATGCAAAGAATAGACCACTGCCCCATTTAGAAAGCCCAGGATCACTACCGCACTAAACTGACTTAGGCCAAAACTGTAAAGTTTTGTTTGCAAAAATATTGGGCACGGGTTATGTGGCACTAACTCGTATCTTTTAGGGTGTACAACATATTTTGACTATTTTTCGTAATCTTCTTATATAGGCCGATAACACATAATAATTGTTATCATAGATAATGAAATGTACACGAATTGGATTCATTAAGGAAATTGTAGGCCGTCTACTTTGATAAGAATGTTTTGGAAAAAAAACTTTAAAAAGCATCTTGAGTGCTTATGTGCGTAAGAGTGGGGTACATTTTTTTTAGAGTGTTAAATGTTTCCTAAATCGTTTGCAACATTCGGAACTAACGTATTCGGAAATCGCATTAAAAACCGCATATGTCCGCCTCACTGCCTGTTCGAAAATGTATGACGGCGCTGCTGATGCTGCGCAACACTGATGCGTTGATGCATTTCAGCTGTTGCGTATGCTTTCTTGATGTTTATTTTGTTGCAATTATGAACGTTCTTTTGTAAAGAATGCAACATTTCAAATGATACATATATTTGTCAAATAAATCTAAATTTGAGCCTAGTGCTGGATTTCTGGCCCTATCTGCCACTCGAAAGCACGCTGGGGTGACGTATGGGATGTTGTACACCAAGCAGCGTTCTGATTTGTTCTTAGCTATGATTATTTAGTACTTATCTTGATCGTTCTTTATCTCGAAGGGATAGGGACTTCTGAGAATTGCTCAGGTGCCAGCTCTCACACACTTTGAAGTTGCGAGGCAACAGACAACCGGGTCACAATATTTAATACGTTCATAAAAGTTTTTGTTCTTCGAAAAGTTTATAGAACGCTTCTTTGAAATCGTATAAATGGCTGCTATCATTTTTATTCGTTTTTTGGAAGGATTACACAATTTTAAATAGTCAAAAAATTAATTTTTGGGCTTTACTTAAAATCTTGTTGTTCTAAAACGGATTGAACAATCTGTAAGAAATTTGGGTGACATGAAAAAAACACTACTATATATATTTTTTTCTAATGTTTTTTTTTTAATTTAAATAATTATTGTCGCCGTATTTGCACACAAGTCCTAGAAATCCTTTAAGTAGTAATTTGATTTTTGGACCCACCATAATTGTTGAAGTTATGGACAAAACAGGGGCGTTGAACGGTAACTGTTGTGATTTTTCATTCACTAACAAATTTTTGTTTACATTTTTTAATTGAATTGATTTTTTCTTTGTCTTACTAACTTTGAACTGCATAGTTTCTTGCGTCGACCCTGTAAGCCACCTCCATATAAACAGAACCACCAAGAAAACGAAATGAAGAATAAACTTGTGAAAAGGTAAGGTCGGGCGTTGCTGACCCTGCATATATAACTGAAAATAGGGTTTTAGACCCCTTTGAACGGGCTCTTAATTTATCAAGTTTTTAAAACTAATTTGAATTCGTGAATTTTTTGTTGTTTTTGGTAAGAACGGATGAACATATGTATACGTAAGAGCTATAGCTAAATCTAAACCGAAATCTAAAATGGTTTTATTGTTTTCAAAATATTCTCCAGCATGATATATACACTTTTGCATGCGCTCAAACCAATTGTCGAAGCACTTTTTCCAAACAAAACATGGTTTTTGATCGCTTCAACAGCATCTTTTGGCGACAAAAATCGTAGACCACGCATTTTTTCTTGATGTGAGGGGAAAAAATAAGTCATTGGGTGTCAAGTTAGGGCTGTACGGCGAAAGACCCATCAATTCGACGTTTTGGCCGGTCAAAGAGACGCTGGTTTGAGCCGATGTGTGAGAGCTCGCATTGTCATGGTGCACAATGATTCGTCTTCTCTTGTTCGTTTTTTTAAATTTCTCCGAAGACTTCAGGCAAACAAATTGTGGTGTCCTACGTTGCTCAAGCGGAACAGTCGCCTCATGACCATTGGCTTCGAAGTGCTTATTCCACGAACAACTTTGGACTTGGCTCGTCTTCAGAGACCCATACGGTCGATTGCTGTTTTGTTTCGGGCTCATACGCATTAATCCATGATTCGTCACCTGTCACGATTTTACTTATATAAACGCCTTTTGGAGCACCGCGATCGTATTTTTTCAAAATTTCATAGCACCAATCGACACAAGCCTTTTTTTTAACGATTGTCCAATTGTGCGGGATCCAACGAGAACAAACCTTTTTTACGGCCAGGCGTTCATGCAATATCGAATGTATGTTGGTGGAAGAAATGTACAAGGATGTATCTCTGTCACTGCACGGCATCAATGTTCTCTGGCAAACGGCCGTTTTTGGACGACTTCCACGACCTTCGTCTTTGAGCGAGCGTCGGCCACGATTGAATTCTTTAAACCAGTTTTTCACAGTGCTTTAGGATGGTGCTTCATCGCCATACAAAGATTTAAGTTTATCGATGCACTCTTGTCGTCATAATCCACGTCGAAAGTTGTGAAAGATGATTGCACGAAAATGTTCACGAGTTAATTCCATTTTTTGCCAAATTGATTTTTTCAAGTCACTGTTCGTGGAACAGCACAAATGATGGATGAGAGTGTGGCTCGAAAGCACGAGCAAGCCATTCCATAATGAATCCATGCTGAAGGGTTTAAAAGATTCGGCTCGGCCGAACGCTATTTTTACTAGTTATCAGTGAAAGACGTTCCATTAAATACTTCATACAAAAATGGCCTAAACTTGTTATTACGTATCTTAATTACAGATAGTTCTCAAAACATGTGTAGGGCGAAAACACTTGTTCCTACTGATTAAAACAGCGGCGAATTTTAGTTTCCCTATGATTCAATAACTCATTCTCTGTTGGAAATACGAGTATAAGGGTTGTAATTTCCATAAATATTTTCAATGGTAAATAATTTTTAATTCGGCCGTGGACGCACTAGAAATATCACTTACTGCATTATTACATCTTTGCAATTTCCTGGCTCGATTAAATAACAACGAAACAAATTAAGAGATTTGACATTATTACCTATTTAGTAAATCAAGGTGTTACAAACGACACCTCGGTCTGAACACACATACCCACTCCGACACAATGAGGGAATTAAATATAAAACTCTGCAAGTGAAGGGCAGTAGTTTCAGTATTAGAAGATACGTTGTCGGTAGCGAAATCGGTCAATGAATTTACCAAAATTATACCACAGTGCCAATGAGGCCCAGCGCTATGATGCCGACGAAGTTATCGAAGAGTTTTTCCCACAATTCCTGTGGCGTCCGGATGGTCGAGATACACTGCTCGACATTGGCACCGGTACGGGCGACGTTCTAATGGATTACGTATTACCTCGCATGCCGAAGTGCTTCCAAAAAATTGTTGGTTCGGATGTCAATCCGAGAATGGTGAACTATGCCTTGGACGCGCACAGAGCAAATAAAAAATGTGATTTTCTAGTTTTGAATATAGAAGGTGACAGTGATGTGACAGACGAACTTAAGGGTCGTTTTGACCATGTGACATCATTCTATTGCCTGCATTGGATACAAAATCAGAGGTAAATACACGGAATATAAAATACATCTTAAACACGTTAATACGATTAAGTTCGGTCTGGTCGAATCTTAAATAGCCATCCGCTATTGAAAAGGGATAAATAATGCACCAATATCAGCCAAATACTTTAGTTGAATTCATAATTGAATTTATAACACAGAGAAAAAATCAGTTGGAAATGGGTAACAACTACAAATATTCGGTTGTATAAACATACTTTCTGTTGAAATCAGCAACATTCTACGGTATTGATGGTTACGTGGTTCGACTTACCATAATGAGGTAGCTACAATAACAAAGTTACAGCCAACAAGTCGGTTATACCAACCGAATTGAGTCAAACTATTGGTTGGCACAACAGGTGGCTAAGACACCTACATAACTAATTATGAAGTACATGTTTCGTTGGTTAACAATGATTGGCGGTGATAACAAATAACTTTTTTGTAGTTACCTAACCCCGTTTAGTTCGCTGTTGTAAGATATTACACTATGCAACAAAAGTTTGGACTTTTTGAGAGGATGAATAATTTCTTCTCGATATCAAAGACTAAGGTGATTATAGTAGATTCGCAAAGGATGGCACTCGTAGGTCCAAATTATTTTTCACCGACCAATTTAATTTTTATTTGGCAACGTTGTCCGTTGTCGTTTTACCGAACTCTCGTGATGAGATGGTTTAAGTGAAATCGTATGGAGCTTATTTTTGTGAGCATTTTAACATCCTATCTCTAAGATTGGAGTGTCTTTTTCATCTTTTTTTTCGAAAAAGTAAAAACAAATGAAAAATGTTGTCAATTAATTTCGTGTCGTTATTTAATGCAATTGTATAAATGTTTTAAAATATGGTCGTTTTTGGTTTAAAATGTTTAACTTAATTACTACTAATGTCATTTTAGTATAGATCGTTAAAAATAAAATCAGCATACCTTCAAGTAGAAGAGACCCATTCCATCCTTTAAAAAAAATATTTTTAGATCGCGTCTTTTATTTCGACCATGTGTTCATGTGTAAAATCAAATTACACATGAACAGGGAATTACCGAATCAATGTCACTTTGCCATTTTGACCGGCAAGAGGTCTAGAGCTGGTTAATCCCATTCCAAAAATTATTTTTTTTTTAAAAATATTTTAAACTAGTTGACCCGGCAAACGTTGTTTGTCCTTCAAATTTTCACTGTAGTCTGGATTTTTAATTTGTGATTTGTATTTGAGGTACTACCGCCTGGAACAGGAAATGTGGGCGGGATCATACCCATCATACCAAATTTCGTTTAAATACCGTTTACAGTAGCAGAAATAGTGGATTTTTAATTTGTGATTTGTATGGGAAGTACCACGCCCACTGGGCCGATTTAATGCAAACTACACATAAACCATCTACAGGCCATCCCCAACGTACCCTAAAATATTGTACCAATCGTCAGCCTTCTAGCTCAAAAAAACAGTTTTGTCACCCCACCTCCGACCGCTCCAAAAACAGTTTTGTCACGCCACCTCCGACCGCAGTCTAAAATTTTGACTTTTCTTTTTCCCCAAACCTTCACGTAGCAATTACTGGTAGGTATTTAAGCGGTGTCACAAACCACATTACACTTTAATATATAAAGTATAGATAAGTAATGTTCAGAATAAAAACCAAAATCGATACAGTGGGAAGATTTGAATATATAATTATTTCCACCCTTTTTAAATTACTTACAAAAATATAAACGATAAACGAAAGTATACTTTAAAAAAGACTTGGGACTTGGGGTTTTCAAACGACGTACCGGGCATTTATTGACTGCAGCTTTAAAAAAATAGGATTAAAAAATGCAAAGGTGTTTTGGTGAGCACGCTGATAACTTGCACAGAAAAATGTTGTTCACCGATGAAAAAATTTTTACCGTTCAGGAAAAATTAGACAAGCAAAATGATAGAGTGTATGCGCGGTCATCTAAGGTAGCATCTGAACTGATCCCAAGGGTGGAAAGGGGTCATCACCCAGCTTTAGTCATGGTTTGGTGGGGTGTCTCTTACGGTCACTGACCTGCATTTCTGCGAACAAGAAGTCAAAACATCGGCCAAAGTTTACCAAGAAACCGTTTTGAAAGCTGTTGTGAAGCCTCTTAACCTGTTAACCTGTTCCAAAACCAGCCATGGACTTTCCAGCAGGATTCTGCACATGCCCCTAAGGCTAAAACGTCCCAGGCCTGGCTTCGAAACAACTAGCCGGCGTTCATTTTGTAACCCATTGGGTTGTGGACGGTTTTAGAGGACAAGGTTTGTCACAAAAGATACCCAACATTCGATCTCTTAAGACAGCTTTGTTTTGAGCTGTGGCCAATTTTCCAATGGAAGAGGTTCGTGCAGCTATTGACGATTGGCCAGTGCGACTTAAGGCGTGTGTAAAGGCAAAAGGCGGACATTTCGAATAAGTAGATTCTTTTTGGATACAATATACATCAATAAATATATTAAAAAATATTTGGTACAAAAACATTCAGTACCTACTAAGTATAGTTTTTATTACATCTTTAGGCAAGACTTCAAGCATTAATTTGAGGTATTTTGTATTACATAGATTATTGGCTGTGAGAACGCTTCGAATTCGTTTGTCATTACCACGACCATTTGTTAACTAGACCAACTGATGGTCCGAATATATAAAATTCAACTGATGGTTATATTCAAGTATTCGCTTATCTGATCGAAAAAATAACGTTTTTTTTATATTTAACGATTTGAAAATATTTATTCTGCTTATGAGCAGATTTTTAAACTTGGCTGTTACTTTCGAATCTAATATAGTTTGTATGCGAAAGTGGAGCGATTTTATGCACAAGTCGAAATTGTTAAAGTGGGTCAAAAAATTCAATTTTGGTTTTAAAATGTCAACAGATTTCGAATTAAAGCTGATTATGATAAAATTTTTAAGTCAACTTAAGTTGAAATTGAAACTAATATAATAATGTTACACAAAATACCTCAAAAGAATTATCAAAGTTTTGGCTACATGTGATAAAAAAAAATAAATACTTTCAAATCCCTCATTGGGTATTTAAAAAATGGGTAGAAAAAATTTAATTTTGTAAATCGCCCCTTTGTGTCGATTTTGGTTTCCATTCTATTCGTTATATTTTATAAATACAATTATTTTTTTTTTTTTGAAAAAATGACCAAAATGAAAATATTTTGATTTTATTATAAACAATCTATACTAAAATGATAATAGCAGTAATTTTATAAAACATTTTAACACCAAAACGAAAATTTTTAAAAAATATTTATGCAATTCCATTAAAAAAAAAGACACCACCCAACTGAAATTTATTGGATAAAATCTGTATTGCTTTTCGAACGAAAAGAATACTTCAATCGTAGAGATAGGATGTAAAAATGTTCTACAGAAATTAACTCCATGCGATTTCACTTAATACATCTCACACAATAATTCGATACAACAATGGAATACGAGGGTTGCTATTTAATCGTTTCAGCTGATGTGTGAGAGCTCGCATTGTCGTGATGCAAAATGATCCGTCCTCTCTTATTATCATTCCTAATTTCTTTGAATACTGTTGGCAAATAGATGGTTGTATACCACTCAGAATTAAATGCCCTACGTTCCACTAAAGGAACTGTGGCAACATGGCCGGTTATACCGAAAAAACGCTTCGATGTACTTCTTCCACGAACAACTTTTTTTGGATTTGGCTCGTCTTGAAAAACCCATACGGTCGATTGCTGTTTTGTTGAAATTTTCAATACACTGTAAACAAAACAATTCGCCCTCAAATGACAAAACGTTCTAAGTGAAGTTATGCTAAAAATGTCAAAGTTTCCAATGGAAGTTGCAGTTTGCATCTGGGAACACTAGTATGTTCAGGACCCGAAATATTAATAGCAACCCTTGTATTAACTGCTTTTTAACTAATTTCATATGTTATAGCGTTGTAAAATAAAAAAAATTTCGTGGCCGGTAAAAAAAATAACTTGGACCTTCAAGAGCAGTCCTTTTGGGAATTTACTATAATCACCCACGGCTTTCATTTCTAGAAGAAATCATTAATCCCTAACTTGTGTTGCACCGTGTAATATGTTACAATAGCGAACTAAGCGGTGTTTAGTTACTACAATGAATTTATTTGTTGTCACCACCAATTAGTGGTACCAAAGCCACATGTACTTCAAAATTGCTTGGTTGTAATAACCACAAGTTTTGGCAACCACTAGTTGTACTGAATTCGGTTTATATAACCCACACATTGGCTGTAAGAATCGTTATATTATTGTAGCTATCATTATATTTGACAGCGCATAGAGAAAGGGACCTAAGGGTAAAAAAAAAGAAACAATTTTCATTTTTTTTCCTTTTTTTGATGTGGACAACATCTGAGCATCGAATGAGACCGATCCCATGCCCCAAAGGTGTTCCCTCCCAGAGATATGCGCGTTTTATGAAAGTGAAATCGACGATTCTAAGCGCAAATAGAAAGGGACCCAATCTTTAACATGGCTCTCCTGAACAAAACTGGTTTTTAACTTTAGACTCCTTTCTATTTTGCGCGTCACATATGGTAAGTCGAGCCATCAACACCATTACATGTTGGTGATTGCAACAGAAGGTATGTTTATCCAGACGAATATTTTTAGTTCGTACCGATTTCCAACTGATTTTTATCTGTGTGTAAGATATAGATAAGTTCAAGGGCACAATTACTTTTTTTTGTTTCGAAAAATATTTTCCATTCTTAGACAAAAGGCTAAAGCCAGAATGTCGGTTAATGCCAGTTTTACTTTCACAGTTTTTGAAAAAAAAACCGAATTGTCAGGCACAATTACATTTATTTTGTTTCGAAAAATATTTTCCATTCTTAGACAAAAGGCTAAAGCCAGAATGTCGGTTAATGACAGTTTTACTTTTACAGTTTTTGAAAAAAACCCGAATTGCCGGTTTTTGGAAAATCCCGGTTTTTTAGACACACTATCTAAAAATTATGAAGAAGTGTTCCTGGCTTATGATGCTAAGTTAAGTCATTGGTTTGTACCGACAATCCAGTATACCTTGAAGCATTAACTGGAAATGTTTTTAATATGGCCAAATTTGACTGCATCTATTAGGCCTAAGGTCCGAAAAGCACCTAACCTAAATTAGAACTGGGATGCAAACATAACCACGGTTCGGTTTGAAGTTATGACCCTAAGATCTTTCTAATTAATTAACATTTCTTACTTTCAATTAGAAAGAACTAAGAGTCATAACTTCGAACCAAACCGTGGTTCTGTTTACATCGAGTTCTAATTTAGGTTAGGTGATATTCGGACCAAACTTATGTTTTAGGTATATCCCTAAAGTACCAATGTTATAATGGAACGCAATCCATGGCTATAATCCGGCCGAATATAACGAAAGGTCCACTTGTTCGTGTCTCATATTTTTGCCACACCAAAAAATTGTGGCATACTTTAAGGTATGCAAAAAAAATTTCAATCTGCAAAAATCATAATGAAGCCAACTTCCATTTGCATGACGTTTTCATATTTTGTATGGGCAAGAACTGGTTAGCATTTATCTTGAAAAAGTGGTACGATCAATTTCAGCAATTACATTTCTTTCTTTTTTATTTAAGCACAATTACCCCTAAATCCTTTTTACTCTTTTCATAGACAAGCTTTTCGAAACATCTACAACCTACTGTGCCCAGAGGGTGGCGATTGCCTGTTACTGTTCTTAGCCTCCATACCCATATATGATGTATACTACAGGCTGAGGAATTCCTCAAAATGGTTTCAATATATGCAGGATATCAAACGGTTCACTTCTCCGCTGCACGAAGCCAACGATCCCGAGGAAGAATTGTGTGCCATTTTAAGAGATTTAGAATTTTCCGAATACGACGTCGAGATACGGGAGAAAACCCATGTCTACGAAACTGAGGAAATATTCAAAGGTTTTCTTATTTTTATTTACCCACAAACAAAACATGAATCTTTTTTAAATGGTAATTTTGTTGTCAACTTTCAGATAACATGAAAGCTGTAAGTCCCTATTTGGATAAGATGCCTCCACGATTGCATCAAGATTTCATGAATGATTTCATTGAGGCAGCCATCGATTTGGGCTTGGCACAAGAGTCCAACAACGGGGAGGATATTCAATTTCCTATTTCCTATAAGTTGGCCGTGGTCTATGCGAGAAAACCGAATGTTCTACAGTGATAAGGTTACAGCATGGGAGGAGCCTATGTGTTTTGCCAACATTCCGTAATTAGAGAAAATCATACATTTTTATTAACCTATTTAAGTTAACCAGATTTGTAACTTTTTTAGATTCGAATAATGTCACGAGAACTCAGTTCGTTGTTATTTTTCTCTGCCAGAATATTTATTGAATTGAATTCATTTGAATTATTAAAGTCAGTTGAATTATTGAATTCATTTGAATTATTTAATCCATTTGAATTATTGAATTCACTTAAATAAATTTGCAATTTATTTTCTCCTATAGAAAAATTTAATCTATTTGGATGATGATATTGTTTGAGACAAATACTAACTTGCCACTGGCTCTTAAATATCGCTTCTCGGTGTTCTTGAAAAATCCATTTAGAAAATTACACAAATTCTCGGGCGGTAAAGCGTCCATTAAAACAAGTTAGCAAGTTTAAGTCGGTTGATCCGACTTACATATACCCTTACCCAATTGAAACTTATGACCATCGTCAACTTTTGCCAGTTTATTTGTAAAGCAAACATAAATTAAACCAGGCTTTTTGGAGTCAAAAATGTTCCTAGCGGTTCCCCCAACTGCTGGGAGGTACTAAAATAATATGAACAAATATGAAATAAACCTGCATTTTGCCTAATACAAAATTAATTGAAATTCGTGCATTTGGGAAACAGTTATATGGATTTCAATCTACTATCAGAGATAGTGTCACCAACTCGTCGTCAGCTAATGTTTTTTATAAATGATTTTCTTATTTCTAATTTGCCGCAGATGCTTATGAAAAGAATTAACAATTGAATCTATATTTAAATAGATGACAAGTTTTTAACAAAATGGCAAAGCTACATTGATTTTCATGGCTGCATACTGCTATTATCGCGATTTTTGGTTCGTGACAACCCTCTTCAGAAAGCTTCGCAGCAATTGTTGATTTTTCGGATGAACTCTTCTTCTAAAGAAGAAAAAAAATGTTATCCAATTAATTTCAGTTGGGGCGTGTTCTTCAATCGAAGAAATTGTATAAATATTTTTGAAAATTATCGTTTTTTTACTTACTTAATTACTAATATTATGATTTTAGTATACATCATCTAAAATATAATCAGAATCTTTAAGATAAACCAGGACACATTTAGTCCTTTTTAAAAAAAATATTTTTTTTTAATAATATTTAATGAATAACTTTTTTTTAGAATAGGAACCAGAATCGAAACAGTGGGGCAAACAAGTTTTTTCCATCCACTTTTTAAATAACCTACATTATATGACCGATGTGAAAGAATATATATTTTTTTATCACATAAAGCCAAGACTTCAAGAATTCATTTTGTGTCAAGTTTAAAATTTCATATTACTCCACTTAAATAATGTATAATTAAAATTAGCTTTATCTTCAAACTTTTAGACACATTAAAACCAAAATTGAATTTTTTTGACCCACTTAATCAATTTGATCAGGAATTCATTTGAGGTATTTTGTGTCACATTAACCTTGAGTAGCTGGAAATATTTAGGTTTAAATATTTCACTTTACTTCACATAAATAATTTTTTTTCACACTTTAAAACCAAAATTAATTTTTTTTTACCTACGGGTGGTCTATCTTAAACGCACGATGTTAATTGTTAATAAAACAACACGTTTTCCGAAAACTATCTTAATATTTTCTAAAATGATAGAAGAATCAATGACAATTATGTTTGAAACAAAATATCGCCACGGCTTCGGTGGCATACCTCTATCCGATGGTACATATTTTCAATTACTCGGAGTTATAATGGAGGTTCAATATGGTAAAAGTGCCGAATTATCTTATCTCATTGTTCTTTACTTGTACATCACACGTTTTGTTTTAAATATCTCCAAAGAAAGAAGTCCAACGGTGTCAAGTCACATGATCGTGGCGGCCAATTAACATCGCCACGACGTGAGATAACACGGCCTTTGAAGTTCTCGCGTAAAAGAGCCACAGACGACGTTTGAAATGCTCAGTAGGCTTCAGCTCTGGAGTCAATTGAATATTGAAAGCGTGTAAATTCAATCTTTATACAACATTCGCATCAGTGTTGTTTCTAAGATTTTCAATTGTTTGGCAAAACGACGAGTCGAGGTTGACAGCTATTCTGCCACACTATCGCGAACAACATTAGTTGCACAGGTGTTTTCACATTTTCTACAGACCTGGTTTGCTCACAATTCTCCCGATCCAAAAATCGATTATAAAAAAACAAAATGAAATAGAAAGAAATAATCATCCTTATTCTATTTGTCGTCGGCAATATCAACGGCAATTTCAAGGCAACAGCAACTCAAATCGAAGACAACATCAATTCTATGCTAATTTGGTATTCTGTAAGAGTATTACGACGCCGTTGCCTGTTTATCGAAAATGTCAATAACATACAGCACTAGGCATATAACTTTTTACAATTTTTGCAAATACGAAAAACGGCATACCATAGTCGAATAGAGCATAAAAAAGTATGAACCCCCATTATTTTTTTTTTTGCGAAATTCCAAAAGGGTTTCCGCGCAAAACGAAATTACTTTTTTATCAGAACTGCTGAAAAAACCAAAAAAATTGTTGTACAGTGTACACTGTACACTGTGGAGTCCACAGTATATTGGTTGTCAACATCATGTGCTAGATTTGATGTTAAAACATGTCATGGATGAGCTTTTAGAGGGAAAAACATCATCGCCCAATATTTCATACAACTTTATTCCAAATTTAATAGAAAATTACGATGATCTAAAAAAAGAGTATGAACAAAATAAAGAGTGTATTAAGGTTAAAAGCATTAAATGGCGAAATGACATGCAATACTTATATGAATTGGTCGAAGCTTTTAAATACTTCGAGAAAAATGAACGTTTTCCCTACATAAAATTTAAAGCAATACCAGCACTCAGTAATGCCCGTTGGAATTCTAGAGCTATTTTGGCACTTTTAGCCTTTATACTTATTCCTGAATATCGTTTGCAATTATATCCTATTTGTAAGTTTGTGTGCGGTGCTTGGAGCGAAATCTGGTTTTCCGATCATACTTTCAACAAAAATAATTTCGCCACACTACAGAAATCATTGGCCGGCTTCACAAAAGCAAATGAATGTTTTCTCAGACATTGGGTAAATAAACCATCAGTTATTGAGGAAGTTCAGCGAAGTAACATCTGCGCAGAGCGTGCAATTAAAATTGTGCAAGACATTTTACCATTGTGTAAATCATCAGATACTTTAAACTTAAAACTTATTTCATATAACAATTGACACAAATTTAAAAATAAAAATATTAAAAAAAAATAAAAAATATTAAAAAAAAATCTGACTTTTTTTAGAAATCCATTTTTGCGCGGAACGTTTTTGAACCGAAATCACCTAAAAAAGTGATATTCATTACTTGTACAATATTTGCCACCACGTGGTGGTATGCCAAATTTTTCGTAAAAATTAGTTATATGCCTAATACAGCACACATATCTAATGTTAGAGTCAGCTGATTCATTTTATTTCTTGTTTTTGATGAAATATATGTAAGTTATGTGCTATTTTCGTGGGAAAAAGTTTGTTTGTAAAAAAAAGTTTAAATAAAAATGTTTTTTCTATCCGATTCGGACTCATCGAGTGACGAAGAAAACAAAGAAAATTAATATTGGAAAGAAGACTGCTTAGACAGAAATCTTCCATTTTTAATTTGCCCGATGAGAAGTAAGAGATCGTACTGATGGTACTGATGGTGTTGATCGTACTGCAGCAGTTGATGTTGATGGTAGAGATGCTATTGATGGTACTGATGCTACTGATGTTGCAGCATCTTTGCTACCGATGGTGGGAGCTGTTTCCTGTAAATAATAAAATATTAAAGGGCCGCAAGTAAGTCGACATATTGCTGAAATATGTCTTACCAATTCAAGTAATTCCGATAAGCACACATCAACACTGTCTTCAGTGTTTGGGACTCCTTGAACCATACCCTCTGGACTTATTTGTTTTTCGAAATGCAGCAAATTTGCCACAGCTTCCTCCAAAGGGCTCAGCATTTGCTGCTTAAATACACCACCTCCAGTAGCTTTGCTTTCTGCTTTATTTATGGCCATTTTTCTTTTAACTTTGAATTTTCGGTCCCTCCAAATCTGTAGAAAGAATTCCATCAAACAGCATAGTTTTTAACCAAACTATTTACCTTACCTTTTGCCATCCAGCACCAGATCTAATTGGGGGTCCATGAGAATTTACCACAGTGGCAATACTCTCCCACTGTTCATTAAAATTATTAGGAACAGTGCCCTTGTGAAATCCTCTGGCTAGTGATGGATTCTTTTCAAGCTCTTCCACTAGCTTCTCGAACTGGCGCTTATTTGTTATTTTAATTTTTTCCATTTAATTTTCTAATGAAATCAAAATTAACGTAAACAATACATTGAAGGCAACACTAAAATGGCCGACGCCAAAATCAAAGCCAATTGAAAACAACGGCGTCGCCAATTTTTCTTACAGAATACCAAACTTAATTTAACAGTCATCAAAATACGGCAATATTGCCAACGGGAATACGAAATTGAAACAAAATACAAAAAACGACGTCGTCTTCTGTTGACTACGCCAAATAGAATAAGGGCGATTATTTCGGTCAGATAACCGAAAGCATAAAATTTAACCATCAGTTGGTCCATTTAACAAATGCTCGTGGTATTGACAGCAGAATTAAAAGAGTTCTTTTAGCCAATAATCAACAAGGACAATCAATACATGTACAAATTTAGTTCGAATAATTATCATAATTTGTAAGGGTTATCGATACTTTGTCTCTTTGAGTTTCCAATACTAAAAATGGCCGTGTTCCCAATCAACATTCGGTTGTAGCGATGAAATACGTAGATAGTACGAGCAACCATCAGCATTCGGTTGACAAAAAAATCGGTTGTGGCAACAAACCCTGTCTCTGTGTGTATATGTGTTACTGAAGATGTGTCTGAAATGTAACAATTTCATTATTAAAATAAGTAAGGTTTCATATAAAATTTGATGTTTTACAGGGTTTTCCATTAGGGACATAATAATTGTATATATTAATAAAACACAGAATATTTAAGATATACAGTTTAAATTTATTTTAGGTGTAGTGCAAATGTTACATTTTAAGAAAGAATTATGATTTCGTTTATATGACCACCACGAGCCCGTGTACAGCGATCTATTTTTTGGACCCAATTTTCCACCCCTCTTGCACACATTTCGACCAGAACGTTGGCTATTTCGCGTTGGATGTTGTCTCGGTGCTCGTCTAAAGTTGTTGGCTTGTTAGCATAGACCAATGCCTTTATGTCACCCCATAAAAAAAATCCAATGGCGTTAAATCGTATGAACGAGGTGGCCATTCGACCGTACTTTTTTTTCGAGATAACATCTTCACCAGTAAATCGATTGTAACGCGTGCTGTGTGGCTAGTGGCACCGTCTTGTTGAAACCACACATCGGCGATGTCAAGCTCATCCAATTCTGGCCAAAAATAATTTTCTACTATGACACGATAGCGCTCTCCATTGACGGTTACATGACGATTGTTTTCATCGACGAAAAAATACGGCCCAATCACAACTCCGGCATGAAAGCCACACCACACAGTAATTTTTTGCGTATGCAATTGTGTCTTTTAAAGCACATGTCGGTTTGTTGCTGTCCGATAAAGCATATTTTTTTATTGACAAAACCACTCAGCCAGAAGGTGATTTTTCGATGAAATTCTGGATTTTCGTGAAACTTTGCCGAAGCCACCGACTCAGAACTCGGTATTAATTTTAAATGATTTCCGAACGTAGCTCGTAAGTGAACTTTACTATGATGACTAACGTTTTGACACTGAAAGGTCATTAAAAATGTTTGAGGGTGCGTTGACATAAAGATTCGAAATTGTTATTTCCCTATTGGAACACCCGTTAGTAATAACATCTTTTCTCTGCGTGCAGCTACCAATAATAAATATACACGTAGAAAAAAAGTATGGTTAACATGGATAACAACATTCAAAGAGCATCATACTATAAGTTTTGTTACTCGTAGGTATATAAGTATACTCGTATGTGACACGCAAAATAGAAAGGGACCTAAGGTTAAAAACCAGTTTTGTTCAGGAGAGCCATTTTAAAGATTAGGTCCCTTTCTATTTGCGCTTAGAATCGTCGACTTCACTTTCATAAAACGCACATATCTCTAGAAGGGAACACATTTGGGACATGGGATCGGTCTTAAAGAAAAAAAAATGAAAATTGATTTTTTTACCCTTAGTTCCGTTTCTCTATGCGCTGTCACATATAGTTGTGGTCCAACAATATTGTGATTCTCACAACACTAGTATGACTCACATACAACCATACTATGATCCCCACAACCATATTATGATCCTCACAACAATAGTATGATTCACAGATAACCATACTTTGATCCCCACAACCGTAGTATTATTCACACTCAACCATACTATGATCCCCACAACCATAGTATTATTCACACTCAACCATACTATGATCTGCAAAATCATATTATGATCCTCACAACCATAGAATGCTTCACATACAACCATAGTATGATCCTCAAAACCATAGTATGCTTCACATACAACCTCAAAGTTATTTATTAGAATTGGGTAAAGTTGTCAACAATAGATTTGAATTATGAAAATAATTTAAAAGCACATTTAATTCAAAACCATAGGAATGATTTATTTAACAACAGAAAATTTGTCTGCGTGTAGACAAGTCATACGTTGTCAAATCAAAGTAGAAATTTAATATGGAATTATTTTTAAGATTAAGTTGAGAGTGTCTCGAAAGCATGCTGAAGGGTTTAAAAGAGTCGCCCCGGCCGAACGCTATTCTTACTAGGTATCAGTGAAAGGCGTTCTATTGTAGACAAGTGTAACATACTTCATACAAATAATTACACTACAGACTGAACACGAATACCCACTCCGACACCATGAGGGAATTTAATATAAAATTGCAAATAAAGGGAAGTAGTTTCAGTATTCGAGCATACCTTGTAGGTAGCGAAATCGGTCAATGAATTTACCCAAGTTGTACCACAGTGCCAATGAGGCCCAGCGCTATGATGCCAACGAAGTTATAAACGAGTTTTTCCCACAATTCCTGTGGCGTCCGGATGGTCGGGATACACTGCTCGACATTGGCACCGGTACGGGCGATGTTCTAATGGATTACGTTTTACCTCGCATGCCGAAGGACTTTCAGAGAATTGTCGGTTCGGATGTCAATCCGAGAATGGTGAACTATGCCATGGACGTGCACAGAGCAAATAAAAAATGTGATTTTCTAGTTTTGAATATTGAAGGTGACAGTGATGTGACAGACGAACTAAAGGGTCGTTTTGACCATGTGACATCATTCTATTGCCTGCATTGGATACAAAATCAGAAGGAACTATACGGTATATAAAATACATCTTAAAGACGTAAATACGATGTTAACTTTGGCCTATTCGAATCTTAAATAGCCATCTGCTATGGATGCGCTTTTGAAAAGGATTACATAAAGCACCAATATCAGCCAAATACTTTAGTTCAATTCATAATTGAATTTATAATTTGAGTAGCCACCCACACAGAGAAAAAATCAATTGGAAATGGGTTAGAACTACAAATATTCGGTTGTATAAACATACTTTCTGTTGCAATCAGCAACATTCCATGGTATTGAGGGTTACATCGTTCGACTTAGCATAAGGTGGTAGCTACAATCATATTACTATCCTTACTGCCAATAAGTCGGTTATACCAACCGAATTGAGTAAAACTTTTGGTTAACATACCTGGTGGTTGATACAACCAACCAATCATGACGTACATGTTACGTTGGTTAACAATAACTAGCGGTAACAACTAAAAAAATTCAAACCGCCTTTAGATCGCTGTTGTAACATAATTCACTATGCATCAAAATGTCGGACTTGCTCAAAGAGGGTGAATGATTTCTTAGTAAATACGCAAAAAGGACAGCTCTCTTAGGTCCGCATTATTTTTTATGGTCCAATTTGGTCAATCACACCTCCAGCATGAGAACCACACCCCACACTAATTTTTTGCGGATGCAATTGTGTCTCTTGAAGCACATGTGGGTTTGTTGCTGTCCAATAACGCATATTTTGTTTATTGACAAAACCACTCTGAACATGATTTTTCGATGAAATTCTGGATTTTCGTGAAACTTTGCCAGAGCCCAATCGGAGAAGTTTCGGCGTTTCAAATGATCAAGAGGCTTTAGTTCTTGTGTCAGTTTGATCTTAAACGGATGAAGACCAAGTTATTTTCGCAGTGTGGTTTAAGACAGGCCCAATTCCTGAGAACGACGTGGAATCGACTGATTTGGCTCGTTTTGAACGGATACACTTACGGCTGCGATATTTTCGTCGCTTCGAGCGGTACGGCGTCTCTTTGGAGCCGGAGCATTCAAAAGTGAAAATTTTAAACCAACTGTATGCACTGAAGCACGCACAGCCTGTCGGGTGGGACGATTATTTCAGCCGAAAATTGGAGTAAGCGCTCTTAAAGTTGCGACCACTGATTTAGAATTTCGGCATTAATTTTTAATGATTTCCAGACGTTGCTCGTAAGGGAACTTTACCATGATGAAAATGATGACTTCGACTGAGGTTTTGACACTGAAAGATCATTAAAAATGTTTGAGGGTGCGTTGACATGAGGTTTTGACACTGAAAGATACGAAATTGTTATGTCCCATTAATTTTGTATGCAAAAGTGGAGCGAGTTCATGCATTGAATTGGTATAGTGGTTAAAAAAAATAATTTTGGTTTTAAAGTGTTAACAGATTTTGAGATAAAGCTGATTATGATAAATTATTTAAGTGGAAAATTAAGCCTTAGTATTACCGTCTACTTAAGGGTAATGTAACACAAAATACCTAAAAAGAATTATTGAAGTGTTGGCTACATGTGATAAAAAAATAAATACTTTCAAATCGGTCATTATTTGTATTTTACAAAACTAGAAAAAAAGATAGAAAAAATGCTTTTAAAAAAATCGCCCCCCTGTGTCGATTTTGGGTTTGACATAACTTATTTTTTATATATGTATTATTAAAAAAAATATTTTATCTTAAAAAAAAGAACGAAGAGCTCCTTTTTATTATGAAGATAGTCTGATTTTAATTCAGACGATCTGTATCAAAATGATAATAGTAGTAACTAAGTACAATTTTATTAAAAAAGGACAGGCGCCAACTGAAATTGTTATTTTTTTTTTACTTTTCGAACGAAAAGGACACCGCAATCTTAAAGATATGATGTTAAAATGTTCTACAAAAATTAACTCCATGCGATTTCACTTAAGACATCTCATCACGACAATTCGATAAAACGAAGGAATATTTAATACTTTTTAACTAATTTTATATCGCATAGCGTTACATAATAAAAATTTCCTTGAACCGTAAAAATAACTTGAGCTACGAGGGCCGTACTTTCGGGAATTTACTATAATCACCCAAGGCTCTCATTTCTAGAAGACATCATTAACGCTCGAACTTTTGTTGCTCAGCGTAATATGCTGGTGAATGTTTAATGGGAACGTTCGCACTCTCAATACGGAAGGTCTCGGGTTCGAGCCCCAGTATGGGCATTAGGGTGGGTCGATTTTAGGTGATATTACGACTTATGTTTTAGGTATCCCCCTTAAGTACCAATGTCATAATGGAACGCAATCCATGGCTATGATCCGGCCGAATTGACCGAAATGTCCACTTGTTCGTATTTCAAATTTTGTCCACACAAAAAATTTGTGGCTTTATTAAGGAACGCAAAAAAAACTTCAATCTGTTAAAATCGTAATAAAGCCAACTACATCACGTTTTCTCTAAGTAATAAATAATTGGTCAAACTAATTTTGTATGGGCTGGTAGCATTTATCTTGAAAAAGAGGTAGGATAAATTTCAGCAAATGCATTTCCTTCTACAACATTTGAGCACCATTTCCACTTACTCCTCAAAATGGTCCCAATATATGCAGGATATCGAACGGTTCACTTCTCCGCTGCACGAACGCAACGATCCCGAGGAAGAATTGTGTGCCATTTTAAAAGATTTAGAATTTTCCGAATACGACGTCGAAATTTTGTCCACACAAAAAATTTGTGGCTTTATTAAGGAACGCAAAAAAAACTTCAATCTGTTAAAATCGTAATGAAGCCAACTACATCACGTTTTCTCTAAGTAATAAATAACACTAGTCAACAGTCAAAATGTACTCGGGATGCGATAATTTTTTCTGTGTAGATAACCTTGACATGAGCTCGAAAAACGCAATAAAAAATTTTTTTTTCGTTTGGATTTTGTTTTATTTTTTTTTTTTTAAATTTTAAAAATTTTTTTTTGGTTAATTTGTTTCGTCCGGCATAACTCGGGAACCACTAGCCCGATTTAATTGAATTAAATTTTAAAAAATTTAAAATTACAATTCCCTTAATCTGTTCATATATTGTTTTCCCATACAAGCAACAGTTTCCAAGTTAAAAATGAATATATAAGGGGAAAAAACTTATTTTTTGCCTAAAGATCTAAATTTTTTTTTTTTTAAAATCCATAAAAAATCCAAAATGAAAAAAAATGTCAAATCTTATTACTTTTTCGTAAAGTCACATAACCTATGAGCAAAATGAGACAAAGATCATGAAAATCGATGCACGCGTTTCGCTTTTATTCGCAATTGAGTAAAGGTATGAATTTTTTAAAATTTAATTCAATTAAATCGGGCTAGTGGTTCCCGAGTTATGCCGGACGAAACAAATTAACCAAAAAAAAATTTTTAAAATTTAAAAAAAAAAATAAAACAAAAACCAAACGAAAAAAAAAATTTTATTGCGTTTTTCGAGCTCATGTCAAGGTTATCTACACAGAAAAAATTATCGCATCCGGAGTACATGAAATTTTTTTCATTTTGTTGAGTAGTGTAATTGGTCAAACTAATTTTGTATGGGCTGGTAGCATTTATCTTGAAAAAGAGGTAGGATAAATTTCAGCAAATGCATTTCCTTCTACAACATTTGAGCACCATTTCCACTTACTCCTTTTTACTCTATTCATAGACAAGCTTTTCAAAACATCTACAACTTACTGCGCCCAGAGGGTGGCGATTGTCTGTTACTGTTCTTGGCGTCCATACGCATATATGACGTAAACTACAAGCTGAGGAAGTCCTCAAAATGGTCCCAATATATGCAGGATATCGAACGATTCACTTCTCCGCTGCACGAAGGCAACGATCCCGAGGAAGAATTGTGTGCCATTTTAAAAGATTTAGAATTTTCCGAATACGAAGTCGAGATACGGGAGAAAATCCATGTCTACGAAACTGAGGAAATATTTAAAGGTTTTTTTCTATTCGTATTTAATAACTAAACATGAATCTTTTTTAAATGGTAGTTTTATTGTCAACTTTCAGATAACATGAAAGCTGTAAGTCCCTATTTGCATAAAGTGCCTCCACGATTGCATCAAGATTTCATGAATGATTTTGTTGAGGCCGCCATCGATTTGGGATTGGCACAAGAGTCCAAGAACGGGGATGATATTCAATTTCCTATTCCCTATAAACTGGCCGTGGTCTATGCTAGAAAACCGAATGTGTTACAGTGATAAGGTAACAGCAGATGCGTGGAGCCTATGTGTTTTGCCCTGCATTCCGTAATTAGAGAAAATCATACATTTTTATTAGCCTATTTAAGTAAACCAGATTTGTAACTTTAAGATTTTTAGAAAAAGTTCACGAAAACTTAGTTCGTTGTTATTTTCCTCTGCCAGAGTATTTATTGAATTAAGTTCATTTGAATTATTGAATTCATTTAAATAAATTTGCAATTTATATTCTCCTATAGAAAAATTGAATCGATTTGGTTGATGATATTGTTTGAGATGAATTTAAACTTGCCACTGGTTCTTCTACTAAATATCGCTTGTCGATAACTTTGAAAAATCCATTCTGAAAATTACACAATTTCTCGATGGGCTAACCCCAGTGATACCAGTATGGGCGGTATTTGATTTAAAGCGTCTTTGACAACAAGTAAGCAAGTTTAAGTCGGTTGAACCGACATACGTATACCCTCATCCAATTGAAACTTATCTAGCAGAAAGAAGCGTCGTTAAGTTAATCATACAATCGTATTTCTAACCACTCATTTCCACTACCATTATTGATTTTAATGAAATATTGAAAAGGATTGTTTGAGTGGGTGGTACTTTTTTTGTTCCTTTCTCCTACGAGGTGAAAATCGTCGAAAGACATTTGAAGGCATTGGCAAATAGTGCGGGTCTTAAACCCTCATCCCTGGTCCATTCGGCGCTGTGGAACCACCATTTGGGATTACTTCACAGGATGGCGATGATCTACGGGATAAATCACTACACGCAGATAAATGGTTACTAAAGTATATGGTCACGGTCACAATATTAATATGTTCTCCGCAATAAAAGTATGTTAGTCGCAACCATAGTATTGTTTTTTAAATTTAGTATGATTGCCGCAATATAATTTTTTATTGAAATGTAACAATAGTATTATTGGTTAAATTAAAAATGAGAATATGGTTGTATCAACAATATAATTATGGTTGGTGTGCCAAAAGTAATGTTTTTTGGGTTTTATGTTAACAATAATATGGTAACGACAATCATACTGTTTTTAGAACAATGTTATTGTTACGGATCTAATGCGTACTACGTATTAAAAATTAAAATTTTTCAAACAAACTGCTTTGGTTTTGTTTAACTGAAATATTTTTAATAAAAACGCTTCAATCACCCCCATTATTTTAAATTAAATGTATTTTGAAATAAAGTTCATAATTCAAATCTATTATTGACAACTTAACCCAATTCTAATCAATAATTTTGGGGTCATAGTATATATAATTGTGTGTGATCGTACTGTGGTTGTAGGGATCATAACATGCTGAATGAATCATACTAAAGTTGTGAGGATCATACTATGGTTGTGAGGATCATAACATGCTTGTGTGTGAATCATACTAAAGTTGTGAGGATCATACTATGGTTGTGAGTATCATAATATAGTTGTAGAGATCACAGTATGGTTGAGTGTGAATCATACTATGGTTGTGAGCATCATTGTATTTGAACCATACTATTGTTGTGGGGATCATAGTATTGCTATGTGTGAATCATACTATTGTTGTGACGATCATAGTATGGTTCTATTTGAATCATACTATTGTTGTACCACAACCATATACCCAACAATAGTATGATGCTCTTCGAATATTTGTATCCCAACCATACATTTTTTCTACGTGTACCTAGCACTTCTTCGTCGTATGTTCTCTTGCTCGCACAATTCGTACATACATTTTTTTCTACGTGTACCTAGCACTTCTTCGTCGTATGTTTTCTTGCTCGCACAATTCGCTAATAACGGACCCATCGCCAATTTTGGCCAATTTCTTTGCGAAGCCACCGTGAATGGGATCAGGTTTTCTGGAGTCAAAACTGCTTCTAGCGATTCCTGCAACTGCTGGGAGGTACTAGAATGGGGCGTTTAATACATATATGAAATGAACCAGCATATTGCCGAATACAATTTTTTTCGAAATTCGTGCTCTAGGAAAAGAATTATGCGGATTTCAATCTACGCTGTGATATTGCCATTTCTGTGGGAGGTACAAGAAGAGGTGTGGTTATGGAAACATTCGTCGTCGTTCTTTTAAAAAGAATTAAAAATAAAGGATGCCCAATTAAAACGCACTTTGTTATTTGTAAATAAAGCAAAAGTTTTTAGAGATTTATTTTCATTTTTTTTATTATGATAGAAGGATCTGTGATAATTATGTGTAAAACAAAATATCGGCCTCCATGGATTCGGTGGCTTACCTCTATCCGATGGTTTATATTTTCAAAGACTCTGATACATAATGGAGGTTCAATGTTGTTAATGTGCCGAATTATCTTATTCTTTAGCTCTTGAGTTGTTCTTGGCTTATGGACAAACACCTTTTCTTTTAAATATCCCCAAAGAAAAGAGTCCAACGGTGTCAAATCACATTATCGTGGCGGCCATTTACCATCGCCACGACGTGAGATAACACGGCCATTGAATTTTCCGAGCAAAAATGGCCATGGTTTCGTTGGCTGTGTAACAAGTGTTCACGAATTGCGGTTGATCAATGTTTTCCGCAGAACGAACTGGGCGAGCATGCACTGGTGTTTTCACAATTCCTACAGTCCCGTTTTTTTAGGGTGACCAGTCCCGCGTGGTCTGACCGGTGACTAAGGTCTGCTATCACGGGTAGTCACTATCCCCCTGAACTGATACTCTCTGGCCTGGCAGGTGCGGCGCTTCGGGGAGTATCGTGGTGGCTGTGGTTTAAACGCAAATCGCGGGGAGAGCTTCGGCTCGGTGTTGAGTTGCATTGCAACCGGGTGCTGTGACCCATTGAACAGCAGAGGTGTTAGAAAGGTCTCGGTCCCTGACCAAGGGGGAAGTAGTGTCCATATACCGGCGGGATTGGTCTTAAGGGGCGCTGGCCGTCGCTTGGTACTGGCGAGAATCACACACAGCGAGAATCATGTAAAACACTCGGACGCTGTCCCGGTTTGCTGAAATTTGCTCACAATTCTCCCGATTGTGGACACATTTCGTCGATTATGCTGTCAAAAAAAACCGAGGTGCACGAACTGCATTTTGATTTGAACGTCCATTTTCGTAAAAGGGTTAAAAAATCTTAACGAATTTGTCAAACACTGAAACAAAGAAATGCCAAATTAAGTTAGGCAAAGCACTTGGTTTGACCACCCTTTTCATACAAACCCTATTAGATCCAAAAGTAATAAACGAAGCTTTAAACAAACCTGCTCATAATTTAATTAACAGAATAAATAATTTTTAATGATAAATAACAACATTAAAAAAAGGTTATTTCGGTCAGATAAGCGAAAACATAAAATTTAATTATCAGTTTGGCCAGTTCGAAATGCTCGAGGTAATGAGAACCGAATTGAAAGAGTTCCTATAGCCAATAATCCAATAAATTTACAAAATTTAGTTCCAATAGTCATCCTAATTAGTTATACTTTTTCCCACTACTGAAAATTGCCCTGATCCCAATAAATATTCGGTTGTAGCTATGAAATACATGGATAGTTAACGGGGTTAGAGATTTGATATGATGGTTGCTACAACCATATCACGGTATACCAACAGAATTCAGTTTAATTATTAGTTGCGACAACCAACCACTTGTAGTGTACATGTTACTTTGGTACTAATAGTTGGTGGTGACAACAGATTAGTAGTGACCAAACCATGTTCCAACATCCACATATACAGGGCTGTCATAGAAACCATGTCGGTTTTGCTAATTGTCGTTTTTGTAAACCAATGTGGGTTTCATTTGGTGTCATGAAACCAAGTTAGTTTTGTTGCTGATAAAACCAATAACATTGGTTTTCATGACACCAAGGCATTTTTTCTTATCGTTTTCAAAACCAATGGTGACAACATTGGTTTCTATGAGAGCCCTGATAAACCATATAATATTTTATCCGTTCCAGCCACAACAAAATCTTTGTTTACGACGAAAACCTATTTCGAAATTCTAAACAAAATTATAAAAACAAAAAATGGTTTAAGTTTCTTGGGTTAGACAGTGTGAATGCTTACCATATGCCATATAAATAAACGAAGTATAGGGTGATCCATCTAGAGGTATTTTTTCAGATCAAAAAAAAAATATAAAAATTCAATCATTATTGGTAATTTGAATTCAATCATTTGGCATTTATTTTTTGAAAATGATTACCTTCAAATGTTGGCAACTGTATTACGGAAATGATAAACGGGAAGATCCGCTGTCTTCGGGCAAAATTTTGTTCAGTGATGAGGCCCATTTCTGGCTCAACGGCAAAGTCAATAAACAAAATTGCCGCATTTGGGCTGAAGAGCAACAAAAGGTGTCATTATACCCAGAGAAAATCACGGTTTGGTGTGGTTTATAGACTAGTGGAATTATCGGTGCATATTTTTTCAAAAATGATGATGGCCAGAACGTAACCGTGAATAGTGCTCTCTGTCGCGCCATGATATCGATTTTTATGCTACCTGAAATTGAAGCCCATAAACTTGACGACACTTGGATTCAACAGGATGGTGCTACTTGCCATACAGCTACTCAAACAAGGGATCTATTCAGAGGTCATTTCGAAAAGCAGCTAATTTCACGTTTTGGACAGGTGAATTAGCCGCCTAGATCGAGTGATATCACACCTTTAGACATTTTTCTTTGGGGCTACTTAAAGTCCAAAGTCTTTGCTGACAAACCAGCTACGATTCAGGTTTTGGAAGCCAACATTACGCGTGTCATTAAAGCCGTACTGGTCGAAATGCTCGAACGTGTGCTGGGATGAGGTCTCTACATATGCGAACCATTAATTCGAAGAGTGAGGACACATGCGACCCACTGAAACAATTCCTACCATGTTGACAGACTTACCGACTGAAATTTTTTCAGTACGAAAATCGTTACTTTTGTTTATTTACACTCGTGTCAATGATTTGAAAGTTTTTTATTTAAAGAACAACGAACGATGTTGTTGACACTACAATGAAGGAGGGCTTTTCTTTTGTTGCATTTATTGGGTTTTTTGTTATGATCTTTTGATGTTATTATTACTGAAAGACTGTTATTATTTGTTGTTTTTTATTATATGGAGAAGGAAAAGTAAGTCAGCGAAGTTAAAACGTCTAGTAGACGCACGTGTCGCCGCCGGTATGGGACGTTTAATCGGTACCGTACATGTGGTACTAAACACTTGTCATTGTCTACGCCACAAACAAAAGTGGCTTGAGACATTAAGTGATGTCGCTAATATCAGACTGTAGAATAAAATTATTTTTATTGCAAGCTAAATGAGAAGAGACGCGGGTACCACAACAGTAAATTTATTTGTATCTTTTTTTTATTACCCGACAGCAAATTTTCGAAAAATATTTTAAAATTTCGAATATTTTCGAATTCATGAAATTTATATTGTAAATAAATTTATACAATCAAAAGCAGTTTTTCTTAAGATTTTTTTTTAAATGATTTCAAGTTATTACATTAAAAAATTCGGTTGGAAGTACCATAAGATGATTGATATGACAATATTATGGTACAGACAAGTTACTATTCGGCCGCATAAAGCGAAGGAAGTTCAAAATATTGGTTGCCACAACCGCCTGTTGTTGCAACTGTTCAATATCGTCGGAATGAAAATTGAAATACATCTTCCTTCAATAGCCAAGCGGACCCGAAAAAGTAAATCAATGTGTCCCGAAATTGGTTAATAAAATTTGTAACTTGCTATGACTACTTTTTTTAATTGGACTTTCGAATTATTAATTGCAGCTTCAAATCCTGAATTATTTATAAAATTATTTATTTGAAATCGGCTAGAACTGCTAAAACTCTGTTGCAAAAACAGAATTTCGGTTGCAATTGCCAGAGGTTTATAAGCGTAATGGCTATTCGGTTCGACATACCGCAAGATGATAAATATGATCATCGTATTGAAGACGCAATTAATTGATTGGTCATACCAATGGAATGCATAAAATGTATTTAGTTGCCTTAACTGGTGGTTGTGGCAACCAATAGTGTTGCCAACATATTGTTGTTGTAACCGAATATTGGTGATGATATTAACACTTTCATCATAACTAAAAGCAAAAATAATTCTATTATTACTGAATAAAGCAAATATTCTAATCTATTTTTCTCAATAAAATTCTTCCATCATCTTCTGCCCTGTTTCTAGGACATGGCCCTCCAATGCCTAAGAGAACTTCAAGGATATAAGGAAACTCGTTTTTGTCTCTACTGAAAATTTGAGATTTTTTCGTTCAATAAGTGCTGCATGTGGACTTTTAGATTCAAAAATTCTTTTCTGAAAGTTACAGTGCACCAACAAACATTTGGTTGTACTGATGTTATAATCGGTGCATGCAACATAAATCATTCGGTTGGCAAAAAACTCGGTTGTGGCAACGAATCTGTTCTCTGTGTGTAGAGCTACAAGTTCTGGCATTCTAAAACTGAAGTTCCTGAAATAAGTACCCAGTAAACCAAACTTGCCGACAATGTCTGATATCAGACAATTCTGAACAATATCTGAACTCTATCGAGAATTCTTACTACCCAGTTTGCTGGGTAGTTTGTAGTTTATGAAAACGCAAACCGATATCGACTTCTACACTGAAAGAATTTTGTTCGTACAATTTACGAAACATTCTTGTAATTATTTTATTTGTAAAGGAGATCCATTTAGAGGTATTATTTCAGAACAAAAATAAATAAAAACATTCAAATCAAGTGTTGAATCTATATTGGTAATTTGAAAGGACATTTTATGGCATTTTTTTTTGAAAATAATTACCTTCAAATGTTAGCAACTGTATTATGGAAATGAGCGTTCGGTGAAAAACGGGAAGATCCGCTGTTTTCGACCAAAATTTTGTTCAGAGTTGAGGTCCATTTTTGGCTCAACGGCAAAGTCAATAAACAAAATTGCTGCATTTGGGCTGAAGAGCAACAAAAAGAGGTTCAAGAGGTGCCATTACACCCAGAGAAAACCACGGTTTGGTGCGGTTTATAAGCTGATGGAATCATCGGTCTTTATTTTTCAAAAAAGATGATGGCCGTTACGTAACCGTGAATGGTGCCCGCTCTCGCGCCATTATATCGGACTTTTTGTTACCTCAAATTGAAGCCCGTAATCTTGACGAAATTTGATTTCAACGTGACATTGCCTCTTGCCATACAACTGCTCAAACAATGGATCTATTGAGAGGTCATTTCGAAAAGCAGCTAATTTCACGTTTTGGACAGGTGGGTTGGCTGCCTAGATCGAGTGATATCACACCTTTAGACATATTTCTTTGGAGTTACGTAAAGTCCAAAGTCTATGCTGCGAGTCCAGCTACGATTCAGGTTTTGGAAGCCAACATTACGCGTATCATTAAAGCCATACCGGTCGAAATGCTCGAACGAGTCATCCAAACTTGGACCCTCAGAATGGAAGAAGTTTTTAAAATATACCAACGGGCTTCTTAAACGTTTCATAATTTATCCTTCATATGTTTTATGAACAGTTTCTTTTTTTATGAAAAGTAATCGAAAAATTTTATTCATAATTTCGAAACATTTTCGTATAAATTTCGTATTTTTTGCTTCATATATTTTATGAAAATGTTCGTAATTTGTATGAAACGTCTTCATAAGAAAATGTTTTGTCATTTTTAAGAACATAATTTTTTGCTTACATATGCATACGTAAATGGAAAATTCTTATTCATTATTCGGCTGAGATAACTGTATAATATATTTGATTTGTAGGCGATTTAATAACTTTTTTTCAATTTTACAGATTGATTTTGAAATGGATAACTGGGACACTGAAACAATAATTTGGATTGTCCACCACTATCACGCACTGGAGTCCGTAGTTTCGTCATTCCTCCGAGCAGGTGGACTATAATGAGATTTGTTAACAATTTTGTGGCACCGTCCTGTTCAAACCAAATGTCGTCAAGATTACGGGCTTAAATTTCAGATAGAAAAAAGTCGATATCATGGCGCGATAGCGGGCACCATTCACTTTTATATATTTACCCAAAAATATGGACCGATGATTTCACCAGCGCATAAACCGCATCAAATCTAGGTTTTCTCTGGGTATAATGGCACCTCTTGAACCTCTTCTGGATGCTCTTCAGCCCAAAAGCAGCAATTTTGTTTATTGACATTGCCGTTATGCCAGAAACGGGCTTCTTCACTGAACATACTTTTGGCCGAAAACAGAAGATCTTCTCACTCTCATTTCCATAATTTGGAGACGTTGTTGCGGTGCTAGTCTTTCCATGATAAAATGGCAAACAATACTGAAAATAAATGAAATAAAATTTAACACAACTCATGCGTAATCTGTAAAAAACAATATTGATCAGATTGATCACCCGTTTGAAGCAATTTAGTAGAACATTTTAGTCCGAAATCGACTTTATTTTTTTTGAAATACTTGTACTATTTCATTTAAAAAACGATACGCCGCAACTGAAAATAATTAATTCAAATGAAAATGTTCTTGGCTGGTGAAATATAACTCGGATCTACGAGGGCCATCCTTTTACTATAATCACCTTTGTCTTTCATTTCTAGAAGATACGAAGCTTGCTATATATATTTCTGGCCTAGACTACACTAAGTGTTGTCTGACGCCACCTGACATTTCCATTGAAAAGTTTGACATTTTTTAGCATAAACGTACTCAGAATGTTTTTACGTACGACCATCATTTGTGTTGTTTACAGTGACTTGAAAAATCAATTAGGCAAAAAAAATGAATTAACTCGTGAACATTTTCGTGCGATCATTTTTCACAACTTTCGACGTGGATTATCACGACAAGAGTGCATCGATGAACTTTAATCTTTGTATGGCGATAAAGCACCATCCTCTAGCACTGTGAAAAACTGGTTTAATGAATTCAATCGTGTCCGACGCTCGCTCAAAGACGAAGGTCGTGAAGGTCGTCCAAAAACGGCCGTTGTGCCAGAGAACATTGATGCCGTGCCTAAACTGATAGTGCAAGATCGCCATGTGACATACCGTGAGCTAGAGGCATTATTGGGCATTTCTTCCACCAGCATACATTCGATATAGCATGAACACCTGGCCGTAAAAAAGGTTTGTTCTTGTTGGATCCCGCACAATTTGACAACCGCTCAAAAAACGGGCTCGTGTCGATTGGTTGAAAGAAATTTTGAAAAAATACGATCGCGGTGCTTCAAACGACGTTTATAAGATCGTCACTGGTAACGAATCGTGAATCTATGCGTATGAGCCCGAAACAAAACAGCAATCACCGTATGGGTCTTTGAAGACGAGCCAAATCCAACGAAAGTTGTTCGTGGATGAAGCACTTCGAAGCAAATGGTCGCCTGTTTCTTCGGCAAAACTGGTCATGTGGCAACAGTTCCTCTTGAGCAACGTAGGTAGATCAATTCTGAGTGGTACACCACAATTTGTTTGCCTGAAGTCTTAGGAGAAATACCAAAAACGAGCAAGAGAAGACGAATCATTGTGCACAATGACAATGCGAGCTCTCACACATCGGCTAAAAGCAGCGGCTTTTGACGGCCAAAACGTCGAATTGATGGGTCATCTGCCGTACAGCCCTGACTTGACACCCAATGGCTTCTTTTTATACCCGCACATCAGGACAAAATGCGTGGTCAACAATTTTCGTCCCCAGAAGATGCTGTTGAAGCGTTCAAAAACCATGTTTTGAAGGTGTCTCAACCGAAGTGGAAAATGTGTTTCGACAATTGGTTTGAGTGCATGCAAAAGTGTATAAACCATGCTGGAGAATACATTGAAAAACAATAAAACCATTTTTGATGATAAATATTTGCATTTTCATTATTAGGCCAGAAATATATATAGCAGCCACTTACAGCATTCTATTTTGTCACTTTCACTGACACTTCAATTACATTACTAAACATTTCAGTGCATAAACTAACATTAAGTTGCACTAATAGAAACTTGATAGCATAGGGTGGTCAATCTAGAGGTATTTTTTTTCAGAACAAAAAAAATATAAAAATTCAAATCAAGTGTGGAATCTTTATTGGTAATTTGAATGGACATTTTATGGCATTTATTTTTTGAAAATAATTACCTTTGAATGTTGGCCGCAACTACGCCTCAGGGTTTCCATTCTGAGGGTCTAATTTGACTCGTTCGAGCATTTCGACCGGCTTGGCTTTAATGACACGCGCAATGTTGGCTTCCAAAACCTGAATCGTAACTGGTTTGTCAGCATAGACTTTGGACTTTAGGTAATATAAAAGATTCGGTCAGGTGGTATATAAGAAATTCCCCAGTCAGTAAATGTAAGAACTAGTATATTGTGCACAGTTCTCTGGTGTAAGTGAAAACAAAATAGTTTTCGAGTATTCTATTAGTACAACCGAATGTAAGCTGGTGCTCTGCAATGTTCAGTAATTGTAACTGAAGCATCGGTAGAAAATTCGAGGTATTCTTACCTACAATAAAGAATTATTGGATGTTTAACGAAAAAATATTAAATTGTCAGAAGAGGCAAAAACTGTTTCCTTGATGTACTCTTCAAGTACAGGGTGGCCCAAATGAGACCTAGTGATGTAAAACACGTATTACTCTTGTAATAACGGGGTTTTTTAAATGATTTATTTTTATATGTTAAGTACATTTTATGGAAATTTAAGGTGACTATGTGTGAAATATGACATCAGACAATGGACCATCATTTTGCTCGATACAGACATTGGCTCTTTTGAGCGCATTTTCCATTACACGGCGTTATGTTTCTGGTTGCAGGCGCCGTATTTCGTCTCGAATATTCTGCTTGAGCTGTCCAAGTGTCTGTGGTTTGTTAACATACACTTTGTCTTTTAAATAAACCCATAAAAAAATCGGCCGCAGTTAAATCTGGTGAACGAGGAGGCCAAGGGAAATCTGATTTTTTTAAAAAAATTATGCGTTTACCAAAAATTTCACGCAGCATGTGCATAGTTTGCCTAGCAGTATGCGCAGTGTCTCCATCTTGGTGAAAACACAAATTAGGATGTTGCTCCACTATTGGCCGCAAAAAGTTGTCGATCATTGTTCTGTAAGAAGCCCCGGAGACCGTTTCTGGCGTTTTATCTTCATTATCAAAGAAATATGCAACACTCTGCTGCACAGCTTCTACGTTGTCTTCAGTACGAATATTTCGATGAGCACCTCTTCCTGGACGGTCGGCAACTGAACCCAGTTCCTCACAACGGTGAACTAAACTTGTAATCATGGAAGTTGGGGCGCTGATCTTACGTTAAAAAAACGGCGATAATTTCGCTGCGTCAGAACAATTGATCGTTGAGAAGAATAATAAAAATCAATAATTTTAATGCGTTGCTGTGGACTGTACGTATTCATTTTAAATTTCCAAGAGCTCAGTTATAATCGGCAAAAAGAAAAAATAAATTATGTTGAAAAATAAAAAAGATATTTGTGTTTCACATCAGCTGGTCTTATTTGGGCCACCCTGTACTTACTCTTAACAAAGGTAGGGTCATGTCTTAAGGTAAGATATTTACTGAATAAATAGGATTATTATTGTTTATTATTTTCCCTTTGGGTATGATGAAGTTTAGATGTCTTAACAACAATACTATGTTGGCAAAAATATTGGCTGCTACAACCATCAGTTATGGCAACTAAATACCTTTTATGCGTTTGATTGATATGACCGATCACTTAGTTGCGTCTACAATACGATAATCATACGAGGTCTGCTATATATATTTATGGCCTAATAATGCAAATTCGAATGTTGATCATCAAAAATGGTTTAATTGTTTTTCAAAGTATTCTCCAGCATAATTTATACACTTTTGCATGCGCTCAAACCAATTGTCGAAGCACTGTTTCCACTCCGATTGATACACCTGGTTTTTAAACGCTTCAACAGCATCTTCTGGCGACGAAAATCGTTGACCACGCATTTTTATCTTCATGTGCGGGAATAAAAAGAAGTCATTGGGTGGTAAGTCAGGGCTGTACGGCGGCCATCAATTCGACGTTTTTGCCGGTCAAAAAGGCACTGGTTTGAGCCGATGTGCGAGAGCTCGCATTGTCATGCTGCACAATTATTCTTCTTCTCTTGTTCGTTTTTCGAATTTCTCCGAGTCTTTAGGCAAGCAAATTGACCGTCCTATGTTGCTCAAGCGGAACAGTCGTCACATTACCAATTTTGCCGAAGAAACAGGCGACCATTTGCTTCGAAGTGATTCTTCCACGAACAACTTTCGCTAGATTTGGCTCGTCTTCGAACACCCGCACGGTCGATTAATATTTTGTGTCGTGCTCATAAGCATAGATCCATGATTCGCCAACCTGTGACGATCTTATAAACGTCTTTTGACGAACCTCGATCGTATTTATTCAGAATTTCTTTGCACCAAACGACACGAGCCTTTTTTTGAGCGATTGTCAAATTGTGCGGGATCCATCGAGAATAACCCTTTTTTACGGCCATTTTTTCAGGCAATATCGAATGTATGCTGGTCGAAGAAATGCCCAAGGATGCCTCGATCTCACGGTATGTCACATGACGATCTTGCATTATCACGCACGGCATCAATGTTCTCTGGCACAACAACCGTTTGGACGACCCTAGTCTTTGAGCGACCGTCGGTCACGATTAAACCATGTTTTTCGCAGTGCTATAGGATGGTGCTTCATGTATGGCGATGAAGCACCATCCTATAGCACTGTGATTTAAGTTCAACGATGCACTCTTGTTGTAATAATCCACGTCGAAAGTTGTGAAAAATGATCGCACGAAAATGTTCACTAGATAATTCCATTTTTTGCCACATTGACTTTTTCAAGTCACTGTAAACAACACAAATGATGGTCGTACGTCAAAACTTTCGGAGTACGTTTATCTAAAAAATGTCAAACTTTTCAATGAAAATGGCAGATGGCGTCAGGCAACACTAATAGCAACCCTCGTATTATCAGTCCGCCCTAATGTAAAGTAAGATACATTAATTTCAATTATCTTAATCAATGAGACAAGAAATTAAATTGATCAACAATTTAAAGACTACACCACAACGCGACTTAGTGTTTTTCTTTGTTACATCGGCCCTTCTCGATGGTATACGAGTAACAACTAAGTCGTTTCGTCATAATGTTATTTCTCTAAAGCCATTGAATTCAGTTTGTTTTCATGTGTAGGGCCAAACAAAGCCTGCCACAATCGTCGTTAAACCTGGCCGCCCTATTTATTTATGAATTTAGTTTACATTAAAATAAGTGGGCAATTAATATGTCTGTTTTGCTCCGAAACTTGATTGGCGGTATAAAACACACCGGTATCGTTTATAAGGCCACATTGCAATGATGAACTTAGTTTGAACGTTTGACATGAATCAACCGGCTTTATATCACAAATCCCATCGGGCAGCCAAAGAGGATGTTGGCGAGATAATCAAAGAGTATGCCTTGAAGTTGCAATGGCGTGCTGACGGTTGTGATAGCCTCTTTGATGTCGGCTCGGGGCCCGGCGATGTGCTCATGGACTACATTTATCCTCTGATGCCGCCCAGCTTTCAGAAGATCGTCTGCTCGGATATGTCGGCGGACATGGTCGAATATGCTAAAACATATTATGGTGCGCCCGAGAAATTTGATTTCCAGACATTGGATATTTCTACAAAGGCCGGACTACCCAACGAACTTAAGGGAGCCTTTGACCATGTGACATCTATTTTTTGCTTGCACTGGGTGCAAGATCACAGGTGATGTGAAAGTAGCCATGTTAAGGAAATGAATTTTTTTTAAACAATTTCCCTTGCAGAACGGCTTTGAAAAATATTTTCAACCTTTTGGGCCCCGATGGTGGTGATTGCCTTTTGATTTTCATGTCATCCCATACGATTTTCGATGCTTACAACTACGCCATTAAACATGCCAAATGGTCGGAGTACATTAAACGTGTGGATCATCTGATACCACCTCTACACTATTCCAAAGATGCCAAGAGTGAATTCGCGGATCTCATGGAGGAAGCTGGATTTTCTGATATTACCGTGGATGTGAAGCCAAGAACTTTCAACTATGGCAGTTTGGAGTACTTTAAAGGTAATGGTGCATAGAACGGCATCCGATGACTTCAAATGATTTGGAAAGCGTTTTTAGCAGCTATTCCTCTCATTTAGCGATTTAAAAAAAAACATTTATTTTCTAGAAAATGTGAAATCCATATGTGGCACTATGGACTCTATACCTCTGGAGTTACATTCGGAGTTTTTGGATGATTTTGTAGCGGCAATGGCAAAATTCGCTTATCCAAGTGACAATCTTTGCGATCAGTATTCCAAATACGTTATGAAATATAGTTTGCTCGTGGTTTATGGCCGAAGGCCTAAAAGCACCTGAATTTTACGTATACTCGTGTGCCTCGAATGACAGTGGAAATAGTTAGGGATGTATTGTAATTAAGTCAAATGAAAATAAAAGATAAATCTTGGTTAAATCAAAAATAAAGCACAAGCTACTCTTCTAGGTGATTATACGTAGTAGGGACATAAATACTGTTACAACATTGAACACACCCATTTCAATAGTAGAACTGAACATAACCCGTTTATTTCATATGGGTTTTGAAAGCTAACCTCAATAGCATTAGTCTGTAACCGAAATTTTAAAATTGTTTCAACTTTCATCATGGAGTGGTCAGCTAATGAGAACCGTATCGCTGTAATAGCGCTTTTCGAGTGTGAAATGAAAAAAAGCGTTATTTTCAAACGCTCCGGCCACTAGAGATTAGCCGCATGTTCGTCTACCGATGCATAAAACTGTTTGAGGAGACTGGAGATGTAAAAGACCGCCACCGGTCGGGCCGCCCACGCTCTGTTCGATCACCGCATGTCATCAAGAATTCACAGAAATCCGCTCCGAAAACATAAAATCATGGCCCGTGAAATGAATATCATGCAAAATCCATGAGTCGAAAGATTAAAAAAGACTTGGGACTTGGGGCTTTCAAACGACGTACCGAACGTTTATTGACTGCAGCTTTAAAAAAAAAGGATTGAAAAATGAAAACGTCTTTGGCGAAGTACGCTGATAACTTGAACAGAAAAATTTGCAGCTTTAAAAAAAAAGGATTGAAAAATGAAAACGTCTTTGGCGAAGTACGCTGATAACTTGAACAGAAAAATTTTGTTCACCGATGAAAAAATTTTTACCGTTTAGGAAAAACTTAACAAGCAAAATGATAGAGTGTATGCGCGGCATCTTAACTGATCCCAAGGGTGGAAAAGGGTCATCACCAAGCTTCAGTCATGGTTTGGTGGGGTGTCTCTTACGACGGGGTCAATGACCTGCATTTCTGCGAACAAGGAGTCAAATATCGGCTAAAGTTTAGCAAGAAACCGTTTTGGAAGCTGTTGTGAAGCCCCTTAACAATTCCCTGTTCCAAAACCAGCCATGGAGGATTCTGCGCTGGCCCATAAGGCTAAAACGTCCCAGGCCAGGCTTCGAAAAAACTTGCCAGCGTACATTTCCTCTGAAGAATGGCCCTCAGGCAGTCCAGATTTGAACCCATTGGATTACAAATTGTGGACGGCTTTAGAGGACAAGGTTTGTCACAAAAGATACCCCAACATTGGATCTCTTAAGACTGCTTTGGTTAGAGCTTTGGCCAATTTTCCAATGGACGAGTTTCGTGCAGCTATTGACGATTGACCAGTGCCACTTAAGGCATGTGTAAAGGCAAAAGGCGGACATTTCGAATTAGTAGATTCTTTTTGGATACAACATACATCAATAAATATATTAAAAAGTAATTGGTCCAAAAACATTCAGTACCTTTTATTTTACAGCATGCAGTGTGTAACAGTATTTATGTCCCTACTAAGTATAAGTAGTTAATACGCAAAAGGACGGCCCTCGTAGATCCGAATTATTTTTTACGGGCCAAGAAAATTTTTATTTTGCGACGCAAAAATCGCAAGTCGCAAAATTAACACAGAGAGGCGATTTGAATATTAATGGCCTGTTCACGGTGCTCGAATGAAAAAATAATTCGAACAGAACCGAGTCACTCACTTACGAGTAAAATTTGGTTTATGTAACTCTCTCACTTCTAGCTTACGTTATAACATAAGAATACTCAAAAAAAAACTACTATATTGAAGAATTTATTCCAGCGAAGTCGATGTTAGATACAAAAAGTATGTGGCATCAGACAGAATTAAAGAGCTTTTGAAGAAAAATACAGTTGGCAAAAAGATTTACAGAAAATATTCAGCCGAAAAATAAAAAGGACACATCCGGACTATCTACTCATTTCTAAACAGATTGAATTGATAACGATTTTAATCAAGGAACAGATTGATAAAGAGCAATCACAATTTTTTTCTGACAAACTAAAGGAAATAAAACCAGACCATACCATACATTTAGAAATGATTTTAATATAATAGGCACTGTATGAGCAGTATCGGTTGACGGGTTCGAAATAATAAACACAAATGGCCAACTGGAAGTGGCTGAAAAGCTACTTTTCAACGGTTTATAGTGAAAACCACTCACAAAAAACTTCAGCTGAGGAAAAAGGTTTTATGATAATTACATCGAACAGACTCCTTAGTCAATTTTGAATTTTGATTATAACCATTCACCCTTGGACCAACATATGTGACGCGAAAAATAGAAAGGGACCTAAGGGTAAAAACCAGTTTTGTTCAGGAAAGCCATTATAAAGATTTAAATACGTGTATCTTTGGTGTACCACCACTTTCATAAAACGCACATATCTCTAGGAGGGAACACTTTTGGGGCATGGGATCGGTCTCATTCGATGCTCAGATGTTGTCCACATCAAAAAAAAGTGAAAATTGATTTGTTTACCATTAGGTCCCCCCTTTCTTTATGTGCTGTCACATATGGATTCCTTGTTCGTTAATATAAATGATGTTTTGGATATTTCTAAATTAATAAAAAGTAAGAAATGTTCTGGTATGCACGGTATACGAGGGCTGCTATATATATTTCTGGCCTAGGCAAAGCTAAGTGTTGCCTAGCACCATCTGACATTTCCATTGGAAAGTTTGACATTTTTCAGCATTACCGTACCAGAACGTTTTGACGTACCACCATCATTTGTGTTGTTTACTGTGACTTGAAAAAAATCAATTTTCCAAAAAAAATGGAATTAAATTAAATGGAATCCCGCAAAATTTGACAATCGCTCAAAAAATGGTTTGTGTCGATTGGTGCAAGAAATTTTGAAAAAAAACGATCGCGGTGCTTCAAAGTCGTTTATAAGATTGTCACAGGTGACGAATCATGGATCTATGCGTATGAGACCGAAACAAAACAGCAATCGACCGTGTGGGTTTTCGAAGACGAGCCAAATCCAACGAAAGTTGTTTGTGGAAGAAGCACTTCGAAGCAAATGGTCGCCTGTTTCTTCGACAAAACTGGTCTTGTGGCGACTGTTCCGCTTGAGCAACGTTGGACGGTCAGTTCTGAGTGGTACACCACAATTTGTTTGCCTGAAGTCTTCGGAGAAATTCAAAAAACGAGCAAGAGAAGACGAATCATTGTGCACCATGACAATGCGAGCTCTCACACATCCGCTTAAACCAGCGGCTATTTGACCGGTCAAAACGTCAAATTGATGGGTCATCCGCCGTACAGCTCTGACTTGGCACCCAATGACTTCTTTTTTTTCCCGCACATAAAGTAAAAAATGCGTGGTGAATAATTTTCGTCGCCAGAATATGCTGTTGAAGCGTTCAAAAACCATGTTTTGGAGGTGTCTCAATCGGAGTGGAAAATGTGTTTCGACAATTGGTTTGAGCGCATGCAAAAGTGTATAAATCGTGCTGGAGAATACTTTGAAAAACAATTAAACTATTTTTGATGATAAATATACGCATTTTCATTATTAGACCAGAAATAAATATATAGCATAATTGCTACTTTCCATTTGACTGGAAATTCGCTAAGATTGTCCCTATGCCGAAATTGAAAGGTAACTCTGACGTTAATAATTTTAGACCAATATCTGTTGACAAATTTGGGAAAGATGTTTGAAAAGGAAATTCGAAGTAAAATCGATGCTGATGTCCACGAATCGTATATTCCTGAATCTCAATTTGGCTTCAAAAAGGCAAATTCCACAGTTCACGCTCTTCGGAAATTTCAAAATGATATTGTACAAAATTTGAGGAATCGTAAATGTACTGTGGCTATTTCTCTGGACGTCGAAAAAGCTTTTGATAAGGCAAATCATAACGGAATACTGTATACATTGATTACAGTCGGAATTTATCCTTCAATTATCAAACTTTTGAAAATTTTTTTCGTCGACAGAAGATTTTGTGTACAGCTCGGCACTGTATTGTCCTCTAGCGGCAATATATTATGAAGGCTGCCGCAGGGCTCGATATTATCGCCACACTTATATATATGTACTTATATGTATGTACGACTTCCTTGATCAAGTACAGGAATCTAAAGGCATTCTATATGCCGACGACTTTCTCTTGAACGCCCATGACGAATCATCTATTGTCGCTCTTCATCAAGCATCAACGCACCTTCGGCGAGTGACTATTATACGAGTACTGGTTGGGGGTAAAAATAAACGCGTCAAAAAGTAGGGCAATATGTACCCGCAACGCTTTCGGAAAGTGTAAACGGTTTGTCGTTCCACATAGTAGGAGTTTAAAAATTGATTTAGAGGAAAACGAAGTCCAATTAGGGAAAATAATCAAATATTTAGAGATACATTTTATAAATCTGTTAAAATTTTAAAATCACTCAAGACTTAACTTTTATAAGACAGAACGTATGAGGGCTGCTATATATATTTCTGGCCTAAGAATGAAAATGCGAATATTTATCATCAGAAATGGTTTTATGGTTTTTCAAAGCATGATATATACACTTTTGCATGCACTCAAACCGATTGTGGAAGTACTTTTTCCACTCCGACTGAGACACCTTCAAAACATGGTTTTTGAACGCTTTAACAGCATATTCTGGCAACGAAAATCGTTGACCACGCACTTTTTTCTTGATGTGCGGGAATAAAAAGAAGTCATTGGGTGCCAAGTCAGGGCTGTACGGCGGATGACCCATCTATTCGACGTTTTTACCGGTCAAATAGGCGCTGGTTTGAGCCGATGTGTGAGAGCTCGCATTGTCATGGTGCACAGTGATTCGTCTTCTCTTGCTCGTTTTTTGAATTTCTCCGAAGACTTCAGGCAAACAAATTGTGGCGTACCACTCAGAACTGACCGTCCTACGTTGCTAAAGCGGAACAGTCGCCACATGACCAGTTTTGCCGAAGAAACAGGCGACCATTTGCTTCGAAGTGCTTCTTCCACGAACAACTTTCGTTGGATGTGGCTCGTCTTCGAAGACCCACTCGGTCGATTGCTGTTTTGTTTCGGGCTCATATGCATAGATCCATGACTCGTCACTTGTGACGATCATATAAACGTCGTCTGAAGCACCGCGATCGTATTTTTTTCAAAATTTCTTTGCACCAATCGACACTAGCCTTTTTTTGAGCGATTGTCAAATTGTGCGGGATCCAACGAGAACAAACCTTTTCTACGGCCAGGTGTTCATACAATATCGAATGTATGCTTTTGGAAGAAATGCTCGAAGATGTCTCTATCTCACGGTATGTCACATGACGATCTTGCATTATCAGTTCACGCACGGCATCTATGTTCTCTGGCACAGCGGCCGTTTTCGGACGACCTTCGTCTTTGAGCGAGCGTCGGCCACGATTGAATTCATTAAACCAGTTGTTCACAGTGCTATTGGATGGTGCTTCATCGCCATACAAAGATTTAAGTTCATCGATGCACTCTTGTCGTGATAATCCACGTCAAAAGTTGTAAAAAATGATCGCACGAAAATGTTCACGAGAAATTCCATTTTTTTTGCCAAATTGATTTTTTCAAGTCACTGTAAACAACAGAAATGATGGTCGTACGTCAAAACGTTCTGATTACGTTTATGCTAAAAATGTCAAACTTTCAAATGGAAATGTCAGATGACGCCTGGCAGCACTAAGTGTTGCCTAGGCCAGAAATATATAAGTATAGCAACCCGTGTTAATGGAGCTTTATATTTAATAGTAAGTCGGTGCCGATGGATACAAAGCCACCTCAGACCGCTACTTCTCTATGATAATGGAAAAAATGGAAATCTTCGAAAAAATAATTATAAGGAAATGCATTGAGAAGAATTTTCAATCTAACAACAAACGATACTCAAATAATTTTATATACGAGAAGCTTCGTTTATATCCTTGATTACGCTTTAGGGTGTCCATTCTGAGGGTCCAATTTTGGATGACTAACTCATTCGAGCGGTATGGCGTTAATGACACACACCGTGGTTTTCGCTGTGAAAATGTGCTAAAAAAATAAAGTTTAACAGAACTCACGCGTAGTCTTAAATCCCCATTGGCAAAAATACCGCTAGATTGATCACCCATTACAAGTTCTTCTTCAAGAAGCGACATGAGATTGAATGCGAGATCATTTTTTATGTGAAACGAATTCCTTACATTAGAAGGCAAAACGAATGTGTATCGGATCTAAAAAAGACTTCTGGAAATTATCAATAATAACACGTCTTATATAAGTTAAGCGTAGTCGTCTTTAGGAGACGAAATAGAGAATATTTACTGAAGGAACTGAACAGAATATCAGAATATGTCTTAAAAAGGAAGTATGGCTGAATATTTGTTAAATTTTTTTGGGTAATTTTTTAGAAAATAAAAGTATACATATTAATGATGGATTTATTTATATAAAGTTTTTTTTCTAGCATATCAAATTAAGCGTGTTTTTCAAATGCCCACTCGATCATTGCAGTACCGCGTGCTTTTCGTTTACAATTCGCTGTTCCCCACGCGGACGTTTTCCTGGACGGCGATCAATTGTAAATTGGTTAACTTCGTTGAGAACAGCAGGGAATGTGTCATGTGTACGAAGTGGACCTGAGAGAAGGATTACAACACAACAAAACATCGAGAGCAGCTGTACTGCAATCTCCGAAAAGCTCTGATCGAAAGCTACAACTTGCTCTTGGCATTTCCAGACTTTTTTTCAGCCGGCTCTTGAGGCAATGCAATTAGAGGTTACATGGTTCCAACAGGATGGTGCCACTGCACACACAGCAAGGGTTACCATTAATTGTTTGGGACAAATGTTTCCTGGACGGCTTATCTATTTGAGCGGTGATATGAACTGGCCGGCACGCTCACCAGACTTAGCCCCATGCGTTTTTTTCCTTTGGGGTTACCTGCGAAAGTCGACATTTGCCAGATACACTATTTAAAACCATGTAATTTAAAAATTCCCTTACTATTGGATATAATTAAAATATAAAATAAATTTGTCTAAGGGTCATCACTTTTTTATTTCATTTCAAAGTAAGCAAATTACCGCGGTCCACCCTGTACTATACAATTTATCACTCACGGTCAATATTTTGTGTCTTTTGCACTTCATCGTCGAGCATAAATCACCAATTGTTCGTAGGGAAAACGGAATGTCTTTTGCTGATCATCGAAATGTTGGAACTTCGGATTGGCCTTGATCATGGCTTCAGCGAAATCATCGATAAAATTGTCATGCATTGCGGCGGGTATACGATGGACATAAGGAGAGACTGCTTTCATATTGTCTAGAAAAAAGATCACATTTTACTTATACTTTTCAAATTCCACCACAACTACTCCTTATTAAGATACGAGTACTTACACTTGAAGGCCTCAAAACTTTCATAAACATAGACCATTTCACGCATCTGTACCTCGATGTCGAGAAATCCGCATTCCTCCAAGAGGCGATGAACGCTGCTTAGGGGTTCTTTGGCATAATGCCAGGTGCAAGTGTAATTGTCCACATCCTGCATGTAGGAGGACCATTTGGAAGTTTTACTCAGGCTCTGATAGGCATCAAAATAGGGGGCTCGAGCGAATATGATCAAAAGGCAATTGCCGCCATCCGGCCGTAGAAGAGAGTAAATATTTTGAAAAGCTTGTCTATAATGGGGGGGCAACAACAGTTTGAGAATATTTGAGAATATTTGCACTACCCTTGCTTACCTTTGATTTGGTACTAAGTGCAAACAATAAAACGACAGGACATGATCAAATTGTCCGCGTAAATCCTCGGCTAAAGCCGCTTCTGTCGCCACATCGAACACTTTAAATTCACTATTTTTCACTGTCTTCTCGTATTTGGCCCTGGCATATTCCACCATGGCGTGATTTATGTCCGAGCAAACAATTCTCTGGAACTCCCTACCCATTAGGGGACACACAATTTCCATTAGCACATCGCCAATGGCTGAGCCCACATCGATCAGAGTATCCAAACCATTCGAACGCCAAAGAAATTTCTCCAAATACAGCTTGACCGCTTCGGCGGCATTGTGCCTCTGCAACTGATTGGCCTGCTGATACAGTTCCGGGTTGTTCATGGCTCAGTAGAAAAACGCGTACTAAATTCTGTTCGCCTTCTTTCCGTACATGTGCCGGTGCTTTGAGAAAAAGAAACCAACACAAATTTAAAAGGGGCGTTTCGTATTGTAACAACCCTACATTAGACATGTTCTATTTTTACACTAGTTTATAAATTAAGATTTTTTTCCTGGTCCAGAGTTCTAAATATTTTTTCCTACAGTTTTTGGTCTCCTAAACACGAAAATGAATATTAAAAAATTTTCCTATGAACTGTCTAGACTAATGTTTACCAAAATGGCGGCAAAGCAAAATAGTATACCTTCCCGGCGGACACCCTGTATAACAGTCCTATGATAAGGATATAACAACTACTCATATAAAAAAACTTTACTATGAATTGAAACATAAATTTATTATGTTCTCCCCCATTGAGTGTATATATAAGTTTGTCATTCCTTTTGTAACATCTTCAAATGCGATTCTGCGACCCTATCAAGTATTAATACATATTGCGTCCGCCTGTCTTTAAAAAACATGATTCAGTTTCAACGAAAAGAGCTGAAGTCCTCTTACTACATAGATTCATGTCTTATAGTTGCAGATCGGTTGGTATTGAAAGTGGACTAAATAAGGCTAAAGGGGGAAAAGTTAAACTTTGAGGGACTAAAAAAAATCCTGACTTTATTTTCTATTTCGGAATGTAACTTTGATAATTAACTAGAAAAATAGCTCTGATTGGACGTCCTCGTTCCCTTATGTTCTACTGATAGGTATCCAGAAACAGAGTAATATTCTAACATGTATGTACCTATAATTTAGATTTTGGTCAATTTGGGACTCCAACTGGCCCATATGGAACCTAAAATCGGTTCTCTTCAACTATTACGAGTTAACATATCGGTTTAAAAAGACAATAGAAGTTCGTCACGGATCCGAATACAACAATATCTCACCGATTCGACTAAATTTGAGGTCATAACCCATGTTTCTAAACAATCCTTTGAATTTGTCACACGATTACTTTTATGGTCAATTGAAAGCAAACGCGGCAGACATCTTGCAGACAGATTTCTTAAACCGAACAGATCATGTGAAATCGAAACCACACTGCCACATTAAATGCGTAATCTTACGCACGTTCACTCTTCGATTGGACAACACCACATCGTAGATTTTTTCGACATTTTGGGGTGTATTGACCTCAATTGGCCGTCCAGAACGTTTAGCGTCATTTGTACTTGTGTGACCACAACGAAATTCAGTAAACCACTATTTTACCATTGAAATCGATGCTGCAGTGTCCATGTAGTATTTATCAAGCGTTTTCATTAGTTTGATTGACCGCAAAAAATAATGTTTAATGATCACTCGAAATTTACCTTTTTCCATTTATAAAAAAAATCCACGAGGTATGTTTTAAACAGCTGTTAAACACAAACTAAATGACGGAACTCTCTCAAAAATAAAACAGTAGTCTATTAACAGATGATACTTGATAGGAGCAGAGTTGCATTTCAAATAACTACGAGGGATGTTGGAACAATCACGGAATTTTTGATATGTCCTCGTATCTAATGCGTGTACGGGAATGCAGTAGTCATGGATGCATAGGTTTTGCGAAATGCAAGCATTAAGAAAGAGTGCTGCGGCTTTTAATAACATCACCGATATTGTCATTTGTGGGGATGTGTCTGAAGGGGCGCGGTTATAGTCCAACTTTCCATCAGCTAGTGTGTTCATTAACTTTTTTATGGTACAAATTTTTAGCAGTTCGTGGGAAAAGTTTTTAAAATATTATGCCTATACGAGTACCTGGAAGAATGAGGCATGGGAGCTACCATAATGGGCGTGTCAAACACTATTTTCGTACGCGAAAACAAATTCGCTTTTAAACTACTCATACAGAGTACACAAGTTAAGTGAGCTTCATCCATTAGGTAACGAGTTATGTGGGTTCTAATCTCTACTGTTACCGGGTCGTGTGTAAGGGTGGTATCAGAAGGGGCGTGGCTATACATCGAATTTGTATTACCAATTTGAACTTATACCCTGATGCTTAAATTTAGATTTTTGGTCAGATCGAATGAATAGTACTAAAGAATGTGTACAAATTGGGACATTCTGTGGCGTGTACCAGAAGGGGTGTGGCGATAGGGCCCATTTTTACTCTTAAAATCATTTTTGAAATAATGTTACGTCCTGTAAAATATAAATGTGATTGAAAACTCCTTCCGAAACTTGTTGTGCGAAATAGACTCTTGGGCACGGCTCAAATGATTTAAAGAATCTTGAACAGATTTCATCACAACATACCATACCGGGTGTAGCACGCTTTATTATTTATCGCTGCATAATCTTATTTCCCCATTCCAAATAATATATACCTTTTCTTATCCATTAGGGTAAGGATATAATTAATTGAATAATCTCCAGTTATACATATTTCCTTCATGAAATTATCTACAATTACACCTGTTTCTGTACCACAATCCAAGGTTATTGTTTCCGTAGCATTCATAAAGTTCCGCGCCAATTAACCTCAGAGTAAAAAAAAATTACAATAATTGAGAGAAATCGCCAGAATAGCGTCATTGCACACACAGTGTTTCAAAATTGCGTTTTTACCATTTCATTTCAATAAATCCGTATAACTTTTTAATTGTCATATCAACTGAAATTCAATTCTATTTGAAATTCAGAAATTCTATTTGAAATTCAGAAATTCTATTTGAAATTCAGAAATTCTATTTGAAATTCAGAAAACTTATTTGAAATTCAGAAATTCTATTTGAAATTCAGAAATTACATTTGAAATTCACAAAATTACATTTGAAATTCAGAAATTAGATTAAATTAGAACATCTAAAATAATTAAAATCAGGCGGTGCCAACTAAAAGATACTCAACACCGCCTTGTTATTTAAAAGATTCCGCGTCTAAAGCGGTAGGAATATATTTCGTTGGGGCTGTACAAATAACATAGACCAATCTGTCACAATTTCTCTCGGAGTAGTTATTGGTTTCACTTGAGGAGATATGCTCCATTTGAGTCACATTAAATTTAAAAAGTATCCTGTACTTATATCGACAGCACGGGTAGTAGGGATGGATTTAAGTTGATTAAATCGCACTCTGCTAAAATTGAGCACAATTGGATATGCTTTATTACTTCTAGAGAGGCTAAACCAAACATGGGAGGTCCTTTGCGTTAGGGCTATTGAAAAATGTTAACGATAACGTCTCGTTTTACCAGAGTTGTGTAAAAGAAATTAGTTTAGAATCAGATGTAGTTGGTGTTTTCAGAGTGACAGGACCTGAAATCGGGAGGAACGTTGAGGTGGGACATGGATACGTTTCACTAGACTCATAACGTAACATTTAAAATGTGTGCGCGATCTGGGTTAATTTGTAGCTTCTAGAGCTGGAGGGCCTTAAATCAAAAAGGGCCTTTGTGTAAGGGCCTATTCGTAAAAATTAACCGATATGGTTGAATTTCCCTCTATGCGAAATGAAATCGGTGAAAAACTTTGACCAACAAAGTCGGAGCATTTAAAACACCCCGAAATAGTGGTCGGAGACCTATAAAGTAAAAAATTCTTTGATTCGTAATTTCCGCCTGTCTGTCTGTGAAAAACAAAATACAGGTCGCACTATTGAAATTAGGTGACTGCAATTTTGCAAAAATATTGTTCAAAGTTGAACATATTTTAAATTATGTGTTGGGTAATGTTGCATTCTTAAGTGCAACCCATAAAATTGTACATTCGATACTACAAGTATTTGTACGCTCGCATAAGATCAAGCGATTCCACATGGTGACAATGGCCTGTGATAAGAGCAGCCCGCACACACAAGAAATGTGACACTTTTCGAGTACTTAGGACGAATACCAGCCTTTGGGATGTTCACATGCTATAAAAATTGTATTGTATATTTTGTATTGTACGAGTATATTTTGCCTCCGCTTTGATTTGTAATCTTTGCTGGAGGCTTTACTAGATGACATGAAATATTTTCAACATTTGATATAATCTCTTATTGTCTAAATAAAGTTAGTATCTTACAAAAACTTAAAACTTTATGACGGGTGTTTCACTCAATACACATTGATTCTAATGGACTGAAGCGGTTGGTATTGAAAGTGGTCCAGATCCGTCAAGAGTCAACCTCTGGAAAAATCACTATATTTTTAGTATCTTTTTTTTTATATATCAACGCTATCAATGTTACATTCAGCCAGGTGATACAAGTGGGCGTATCAGCGCCCAGACAAAACTGAACTTAAAAAGATCATATCTCATGACATTTTATTATTCGAACATATAATATTGGCATGGAACGAAACGGGCCCTGGCTGAAAAGTCGTTGGTGCTAAGCCCCCTTAAAAAATCGGATTTATGGCTTAAGTAATGGCCCGATCTTTAATAAAATGCCAACGGTATGAATTCAAAGACTAGGAAATTATCGTAGACTATGATGGCTTCAACAAGGGAGCGCGACGTTACCCATACAATCCTGAACTTACAAAGACCATACGAGTATATACTTATGAGTATATTTAAGTACATGACGATGATGTAAGGCACACTGAGCCGAAAATACAATGATTTTTTTAACCATGTGTTTGGTTAAATTTAACGTCATATAAGGTCAAATGTTCATACAAAATAGTTGAGTGAACATTATATAAGGTTGGTTTTTTCAAGAGAGAGGAAGACAATTGTGTGACATAAACTAAAATATAAAGATCAGTCGGCTCTGTTGTATCGAAGTTTGGGATCTGCTTTGTGTTATACGAAGTTCAGAATTAAGTTGCACGAAGTTCCAACGATTGCGACTGTCTCATTGCAATGATATTGCACTATGAAAATTGCTTTTCGCACAGTTCGAAGACTATACGCAAAGGGTAATTCTCATTAATCAAAATGGGATTACGTTTAAGTCATTTGAATTGTAGCCGAAGTAATCGTTGCCACGGAAGAAAAACCTTGGCGGGTTTAGAAACAGAGTTACAGTCTGCCTGGCAACCGTAGCCAATACATTTCACCAATTTTTTAGTTGATTCTGAAAAATAAACAACAAAAAGATCTCAAACCAGAATAGAAATTGTTCAAGTCATAATAATAAAAAAGACCAAATAAATGTAAACAAAACAAAAACATAATTAGTAGGTTAATTTAATATTAAAAATTTTAACTGTAACTATATTTCTGTGACTATCAGTATCTACATAGTTAATAATATTAACAATTTCAATTTTATGTTTAAAAACAATGCATTGTTAAAACAACAATAATTATTGTTTAGCTCGTTTGTTTTATGTCGGTCTGTTGCTTTTACACATTGAACAGGGATTAAACCGGCTCAAGACCCATTGTTTTCTATATTTAAATAGAAGACAAGTTTTTAACAAAATGGTAAAGTGACATTGATTTTCGTGGCTGCACTCTACTTTTATCATGATTTCGGGTCCGTGACAACCCTCTTCAGAAAGCCTTGCTGCAATTGTTGAAAGTAAAACCGAACTCTTCAGGCTCTCCCCAAACGAATGAGAACTACTGTTGTAAACCTTACTTTTCATGTTTTCTTCACACAATTGCCCACGAAAATACAACTCACTCTTGCCACCTCTAAAGAGATAATATAGAGAGAATATATCCCTGATCAATGTGTAAAAGCAACAGACCGAAATAAAACAAACGAGCTAAACATACGTACATGCACGGCGCGGCACACAAGTTGACATAGTCAACTAAACTCTTTTTACAACACACACACACACACACGTTGTAAAAGAAACCTATTGATGGCTCTCGATGTGGAGTCTCTTTAGAGGTGGCAAGAGTGAGTTGTATTTCGTGGGCAATTGTGTGAAGAAAACTAAGGTTTACATCAGTAGTTCTCATTCGTTTGGGGAGAGCCTGGCCTTATAGAGTTCGGTTTTACTTTCAACAATTGCAGCAAGGCTTTCTGAAGAGGGTTGTCACGGACCCGAAATCATGATAAAAGTAGTGTGCGGCCACGAAAATCAATGTCACTTTGCCATTTTATTAAAAACTTGTCTTCTATTTAAATACAGAAGCAAGAGGTCTTGAGCCGGTTTAATCCCTGTTCAATAAACAATAATTATTTTAATAATAACAATTTTCATGTTTAAAAAATTTAACCATAGAATAGTAAAATTAACTATTTTTATTGTTAAACACCAGTCCTTATATAACTACAAATCAAGTTTATTTATGGTTAAGTTAACCATATATAAGGTTATTTTTCTCCTCAGTGCACACATGATATTGGCATAGAACGAAATAGATCTTGGCAGTGCCATTTTACCATCTTCGTTCCGCCTACTCCAATATAAAAAACAAAAATTAATTGATTAAAATTATTTTTATTGGTTCAAGGCTATCCAGTCTTTGTATTTGTCCGCAAAGCAATTGAAATAGTTTTGCTCTTAATGCCAAGCGGACCTGTAAAAATATTTCAAATGCCGACATTGGACAATTTCGTTATTTTCTCGATTCGACTTCAACAATATTTGATTTAAAAAAAAATTCCTTTATTAATCTTTGGGTGTTACATAGAATTTTCTTTATATCTGAGGTTCCTTCTCATGAACCATGATTCGGTTATACTGATGGTACACTTGGAGTACGCCATCCCACAATCTTTTGGTTGGCAAACAAATTCGGTTGTGACAACGAAACTATTCTCTGTATGTATATTCTAGAGTACGAGTACTTCAAGTGCAAACTGTTTTATGCGAAAAATTAAATTTTTTTGTGTAATTTGTTAACGTCCAATTTGTTATTTACTTTTTTTGCTTTCAATGGACTGAAGATAGATAATCAATATTATAAAAAAACTACTTCTTTTTTTTATTTTTTTCTCAACGTTTCGTTGGCTTTTTTCCGACATCCTCAGGAGACTTTATTTTTTGATTACGAGTAATACCTGTTTTTGAAAAAAAATGTTTTGTTGAACAAGTGCGGCATGTGGATTTTTAGATTCAAACATTCATTTCTGGTTCTTTCGGATACTCCGTTTGTTGCTCCGATGCTTCACTTCCAATAACTGAACATTACAGAGCACCAACTAACATTCGGTTGTACTGATGGAATACTCGACGTACATGCATTGTGGCAACGAATCATTTCTCTGTGTGTATAGCGGGTATATTTATAATTTCCCCGAGCAAGTGTTGAAAACTGAATGACAAACTTAACATTCTATCTACGTACACACATCTATTTAGGAATTTATCATGTTACAAAATAAATATACTCTAGTGTTTACTATGCTAATTGTTACCACTGTGATCAAGATAGTAGTAAGCCATGCTAATCGGTATTTTAATTCTAGCGCATAAAATTTACTATCAAGCGCCACAAACCAATACTTGTTTTGTTCGGATTCATTTCCAGTCCCACCACAATTAATTGTATGGGTTGTGTTCGTTAAGAATAATTAGTATACCGTGGAACTTGCCGTGGAATTAATATTTATAATGGAAACCAGTATTGAAAAACTTATTAAAATTTAAGATGATCGGTTCTATTGAAGTTTTATTCACATTTTTACTACGTCATTTTGACGTATGAAGACAACTAAATAACGTTAAAGTTTTTAAACTTTATTTATGCATATTTTTATTGTTTTATTTTCTAAATAGAGAACCTTTGAAGAATATCGTGTGAAATTTAAAAATAAGTCGAAGCAAAACTAACGATGATACAGCAGTTTAAACAACCGCGACTTAAACATGACTCAGTGTATTTTAGTAAAGGGAGGTTAAATTTTAAGGGCCGATGTTGGTTTTGAATAAAACACAAATTATTTGGGAAATTATTGTCATCTCTTTTTATACCCGCACCACATAGTGGTATGGGGTATAATGGCTTAGTGCTTGCGTTTGTAACACATCGAAGGAATCGAGTTAGAATACCGGGACCAGAGAGAAAGTTGCTCAGAATTACATTTTGAGTCGATCTAGCCATGTCTGTCTGGCTGGCTGGCTGGATGTAAAGATGTCCATCTATTCTTGTAATCAAAGTACAGGTCGCATTTATGCACCGATCATGATGAAACTTGGCATGTGGTAATATATTGGGACAAGGACGGACGCTATTGAATTTGGTCCAAATCGGAGCACTTTCTGATAGACCCCCCATACAAAGGAACTCCCGGATTTGGTCCAAATCCAGTTGATGTCGCGTGTATTGGTCAACCAATTAAAAAAATATGCCATTCGATGTAGAACTGACCACAAAATGTAAAAAAATAGTTGGACCCGCCTCTCGGACCTACGGGGCCTTCAGAACCCAAAAAATGGACCCATGATTTTAAATATAAGTGTGACCCCTTAAATGAAAGGAAATTATCTTACAATTTTAAATACAGAAAAAAATTCGACCTGTTTGGGCCCCAGGGTCCATTAGGAGGGTCCAAAAGTTTCGGTTTACCCGGATTTTAGTGTGACCCCTCAAATGACAGGGAATTGCCTCAGGACTTTAAATATGTCAATCCAAATGATTTATCTCGTCCGTGGGAGGGCACAGGGTCCGAAAACAAGGTATGAAAATGTGGACCAACTATAATTGTTATACCCTCACCACATAGTGGTATGGGGTATAAAGGCTTAGTGCTTGCGTGATAGATACAGATAGAAATAGCGACGAGTGCTTTCGATTAACAGGAGACTTAATCACATTTATAGTGGTGCGGGTATCATAGAGTCGGCCACGCCCGACTATAGCACTTACTTACTTGTTTTTATGATAATATTGGTATGGTTCAATTATGCATGGAACAAAATATCGCCCAAATGACCGCCGCGACACTTCCATCCGATGGTCCAAATTTTCGATGACGCTGAGGCATATCGTAATTGAGGTTCTATGCCGTTAATGTGCCGAATTATCTCATCCTTTAGATCTTATCGACGTACACCTTTTCTTTCAAATAACCCCAAAGAAAGAAGTCCAACGGTGTCAAATCACATGATCTTGGCGACCAATTAACATCGCCACGACGTGAGATAACACGGCCATTGAATTTGTCGCGCAAAAGAGCCATTGTTTCGTTAGCTGTGTGGCAAGTACCACCGTCCTGTTGAAACCACATATCGTCCACATCCATATCTTCCAATTCGGGTCATAAAAAGTTCGTTATCATCTCACGATAGCGAACACCATTCACAGTAACTGCCCGACCGGCCTCATTTTGGAAAAAAAAACCATAAACCGCACCAAACAGTCACTCTTTGTGGGTGCATTGTTTTTTCGACAATCACTCTTGGATTAGCATTCGCCCAAATGCGGCAATTCTGCTTATTGACGAATTCACTGAGGTGAAAATATGAGCCTCAGCACTGAAGATGATTTTCTTCGAAAATGGATTTTTCATAATAAGCCTGAATAACTTAAACGCGTTGCTCGCTTGTGTATCTTTCCATGGTTCAAATTGAGTTTTTCTGAAATTGAGATATATCATATGAAACGCATAAAAAACTTGACGTTTTGGTGTGGTTCAACATCGGCCCTTAAAATTTAACCAAATTTTCTCCAAGATTGATTTAATTGAGAAAAAGCTTCATAGAAAAAAACTATATCAACCCTTCATCAGATCGACCTTCTTGGCTTTACTATAAATTTCGGAAAAAACTAAAACTTGCTTGCGTACATTTTGGGGTCCCCGTCAGAATCAAACCTAAGTTTAATTTATTGAGACTTCTTTTATATAACATTTACAGAGTGTCATGGGAAATTAACATAGCGAAACTTAAGACTATAAAGTATTTTCTTAATTTCTTAAAAATTAGTAAAAAAAAAAACAGCATCATGCTTCGTCATAAGTGTAATAATAAAAATGAATGTTAACAACAGAGTACGCTCTTGCTCCCGGAGCTTACATGAATTTAGAGTGAAATCTTAAAACTATGGCTATGGACTTAATGCTAAAATTATATACTAAGGAAATCAAAAAAAAAAAAAAATCAGAAACATAAAAACTAAAAACGAATGATAATGGCAGTAAAAGCAGACAAAGTGCTAGCAATCATGACTACCCACGGTGGGCTCCGACACAGGTTTTTTCATAAAAATCAGGACTGAGAGAGACAGAGAAGTTTGGACGATATTCAGGCGAATAACCCAATGGTGAGAGGTATTTCGTGTTTGACCAGTTGTAGTCCGCTTGTCCGTTCACAATAGCAATCATGTGCCTATTCTCATGCAGTGACAATCTCGTAGCGGATTTTTCCAAAGTATGGCAAGCGTAGAGAGCAAGGGGGGTTACCTTAGCCTCAGCATAAATATATCTATTAGAATATCGTCTATTAGATGATCTAAAGTTTTTACCGATGCAGAATCTTAATATCTTTCGCTCCAGCACCTCCATTTCCTTCATCACTGTTGGTGATATATTGAACCAAATGGGAAAACCATATAGGAGAATGGGTCTTATACAGGTTTTATAAAGTAATAGCTTGGTATTAACTGGTAAACATTTATTGTTCATAATTCTAGAAAGGGATCCCATTATCCTATATGATCTCCGCAGACTTCAGAATTTCAGTAATTTATTAAATCGTACGCCAAGATATCTGACATTTGCCTTAAATGGAATCTCTGTACCGTCTAGAAATAATCTTAGTGACTTACTCTCTGGTACTACAAAATGTTTGCACTTTCCAGAAGCGTTCCTAATGCAAATAGCCTCACACTAAGATGCATTTATCCGGATACCCCAACTATCGTACAATCGCTTCACACTAGACAAATGTCGTGAACCCTCCCCAAAGCAACCACAGGTGATTCATCATGACAGTATAACAAAGAGTCGTCAGCACACAGAATTCCCGTGGAATTATCGCCATTATGGGGGAAATCAAACATAAAAATATTATAAAGGTGCGGTGCTAAAACTGACCCCTGCGGAACACCACAGTGTACACATCCAAAGTCAGACAAACCTTCCTTGAACTGCACACAGAAACGTCTATTACTAAAAAAAGCTTTTAAATAATTTCACAGTATGGGCACTGAAACCAATCTGTAACATCTTAAACAGAATCCCGTAATGATACGCATGGTCAAACGCCTTCTCCACATCCAGAAACACGGCCACAGTACACTTTTTATCCCTTAAATTAGTAACGATATCATCCTGAAACTTAATCATCGCTTCAGAATCAAACCTAGTTCATTAGAAATAAATGATTTGAAAAAAATAATTCCGCCCTAAAGTATGCAACGCTCTAACAAATAAATATGGCACGCCGAATTCCGTACCGAACAAACTAAATCATTAAGAACTTCCACAACAATACGGCAGCGATTTAAAAGTTAATATGTACAATTGTACTTCTTTTTGATACATATTCGACAGCGAAAGTACCGTCATACTACCGCGGCTCATTTGGGACTTATTTGATACATTTTACAAATAATCCGATCTGAGTTTACCCAAATTTTAAATAAGGTCATATTTGAATTTGTGTATGCCGAAACCATAGGTAAGCTTAATGATACATTTGTGTGTGGAGATATCAGAAGGGGTGTTGCTATATGGTCCATTTTCAATCCCATAGGTAGTTTCGGAAAAACAATGGCGAGTATTCGTGCAAACTGGCTGCACAGATGGATGGACATGGCTGAAATGACTTCAAAAGTCATGAAACGTATTTTGTCGAAACATATGTAGGGTCTAAATTGCATTTTTTGAATGCGTTACACTTTTTGCTCGACCAAGTGACATATACCATCTTACCCAGTAGGGTAAAAGTATACAAATATATAAAAAAAAAGTTTAAAAAATGTAACAAAAGAAATGTTTTTATTTAATTACCTTAAACACAACGTTAAGTGTTTTCAGCAATTCGAATAAAAAATTTTGAAATACTTCCTTTGTGTTCAACAGGGTGTCCGCCGGGAAGGTATACTACTTTGTTTTGCCGCCATTTTAATAAACATAAGTCTTGACAGTTCATATTTGGCAGTCGTGCAGTAGAGACGTGGCAAATTTATTATGGAAAAATATTCGATAAATCGTTTAACAATTAATCAAAATCAATGATCGATTACTGTGACGATGAGAAAGTTACGTGAAATTTTGGGGAGAAACAACGTGCCAACAAAACACACTATTTATCGTGTTGTGAATGATTTCGAAGAAAGAGGGTCTGTAGCTGATAGGTCCAGGCATGGACCACAACGTACTGCAAGGTCGGCTAAAAACATTACTACTGCTCAAGAAAGTGTTCAAAGCAATCCATCAACCTTAATTCGGCGCCGTGTGCTCAGAAGCTCGGTCTTCAAAGAACAACTTTGGCCACAATTTTGCACAAGGATTTGCATTTCTCCATTCTCCATTTAAGATTCAGTTGACACAAGAGCTTCTGCCACGAGACCATTTACGCCGCCGTACATGTGCCAATAGGATGTTACAGCTCGCACATGACAACCGCGATTTTCATTAAAAAATCATAATGAGTGACGAGACACATTTTCATTTGAATGGATGTGTGAATAAACAGAAAAGTCGGTTCTGGGCAATGGAAAACCCTCAAACTATTCATCAGTTACCTTGGCATCCATTAAAAGTAACAGTCTGGTGTGCAATTTGGCCAGGAGGAATCATTGGACCCTACTTCTATGAAAATGAAAACGGCAACTGTCAATGGGGAGCGATGTCGTGAACCAGAACCGCATGCTTTGGGCTTGATTAACAGGTGGTATCAACAAGACGGTGCTACATCGCATACAGCCAGGATTACAATGGAATAACTGCGAAACCTATTTCCACAACAAGTTATTTCAAGAAATGGTGATGTTGATTGGCCTCCACGGTCGCCTGATTTGACTGCTCCGGACTTCTTTTTGTGGGGATATCTGAAAAGCAATGTTTATGCTAACAAACTAGAAACGCATGAGCAGCGATGAAATTAAAGAATTACCGCGTGAAATGTGTGAGAATGTAATGAAAAATGTGCCCGAAAGGGTTCGCGTTTGTGAGGCTAACAGAGGTGGACATTTATCTGATATTGTATTCCATACATAATTGTCGACATTAAATAAAACAAACAAAATAGTATACCTTCCCGAAGGACACTCTGTAGTTTTTATTGAGTTTGGTACAAGATTTCTTTTTAAAATGAAGTAAAAAGTTACAGGTTTAAAGTATATCAAAAGAACTTCCCAACGTCCAAAAAAATCTTTATTTCTTGGGCAATAAAGGAAATTTTATTATTATCCAAGGACTTCAACAGTTTTCTATATTTGATCAGTTATTCGACTTAAAGTATAAAATCGGCGGATTTGGTCCAGTTCATAAGTTTAATTAAAATAATTATTTTGGGGATTAAAGATAAAGAATTTTCTTTTCTCTTGAAGTCCTTATAGATTATTTCATATTTTTGATTTACTAGGCAAATTTTGTTATTAAACTATGAAAACTAACAATATTAATTTTAAACTGAATTTAAGTAAGAATTTTATTTATTACGAGTATCGGATTATTTACTTTTGTTTCTAATCTAGAGCCAAAGTAGTTTGGGAATCGATTTAAATCGTATCAATCTTCATTTTTAGGTGGGAACATTAGCAAATTTTTTGAGTCGAGGCACTCTCAACACATATTGTCGATATATAAATTGCAGCACTCCATTTCGATACATTTGATCTTAAGCTATTAAATTAAACATTTTAAGACAAATAGTAAATTATCTTCTGTCGGTAAATGAATTTAAAATTATGTGAAAACCAAATTAGATAGATCGAATTTTAATTAAAAAATTTTTGACGTATTCTTTAAGGTGGAATGAAAATCTGTATATTAAGCTGAATAAGGATTTAATTTTTATTTAAGAAAATATGCAAAAAGTATGAAATTCCTACTAAAATATGCAAAAATATGCATTTTCGGTTATATGAATAGCATTTTATTTCAAATTCGTTGATTCGCCAAGATATTCAGCTGAAGTCACTTTAAGACTTTCCACGAGATATGTGCATTTGCATAGAATTCCGATGCATTCTTATGACACGCATTTGGTGTAGAAGGGCAAACACTATTTAGCTACAAGGGTTGATATATAAATTTCTAGCCTAGGCAACACTAAGTTTTGCCTGGCGCCATCTGACATTTCCATTGCAAAGTTTGACATTGTTTAGCATAAACGTACTCAGAACGTTTTGACGTACGACCATCATCTGTGTTGTTTACAGTGATTTGAAAAAATCAATTTGGCAAAAAAATGGAATTAACTCGTGAACATTTTCATAAAATAAAAGTTTGTATCATAAAATTAAAGTTTGTATCAAAACTATCGTAACCCCATTTGGGCTTTGCTAGTTTAGCTGATGTTCGGGTTTTATGATTTTTTTATTTTATTTTTCCGAAGAACAGTTCTCTCCTAAAATTGCTTAAACCAATAGGAATTATGGTTACCGGTGTTTGACCGAATTGTTGCTATAGACGAAGAGAAAACGGCTGTTAAACAAGCTAACCAGAAAAACTGCATCTAGTGCTTTAAACTTTTTAATATTTAAATTTTTTCATAGCTCCCAAAATGTGAGAAATTTATAATTCTGTAGAACATTTTAATGTCGACATTTTTTTCTTGAACATTTCCCCATTTGTTTTGTTTTCTATGGCTTTTATGGAGTTTCAACAACGCCATTTATGGGAAAACATAGCACATTGTTAAAAAAAAACTAAAATCTCGAACTTTAGAGGTTAAATTTAGCTGTAAAATGTCAGAAATGCCTTTCCAGTAATTTAATTTTTTAAAAAGTGGACAGGAGGACATATTCTCCAAAAGGAGGACATATGGTAATCTTGATTAGAAGTAACACTACGCCATAATACCTTTTAAATATAGGGTGTTCTTCCACTCCATTAACTTACAAATTCTATCATTAAAGTTCGTGTCCTAAGTCTTTGCAAACGAACTGCCAGCGAAAGACTTAGGCAACAAGCTTTGTCAGCTGGTTTATTAAATACAACCTTCGTGCTCCGCCAATGGGGCCTTTCGACCGTATGCAAATCATACTGCATGGTAAGTTTGGCATGCATTTCATTGATCTCATCTGCGCTGGATACGAATTTCGACATAATCGCTACAAAATCATCCAAAAATTCCGAATGCCTGGAGAGCGGGATGCTGCTTAAGGTGCCACACACTGATTTGATGTTTTCTGGAAACGAGAATGCAAAAATAGTATTTTTTATTTATGTCGTCTTTGACTAGGCTAATTGGTCAGCATTATTTTATCAATTAAAGTCTTCAGGTTTTTGAAGCCCAACATTACGTTTGAAGGAGATTATATTCAAAAAATAAATGCCATAAAATGTCCTTTCAAATTACCAATAAATATTCCACACTTGATTCGAATTTTTATATTTTTTTTGTTCGAAAAAAATACCTCTAGATGGATCACCCTATATAAAGCATTGCATTGATTTTGCATACGCGAAGTATTATTATCGAAGAGTGCGACACATGCGACTCACTGTTTATTAGGGCGGGTCAAATTTTTTTTGGCGACAAAGCGTACCCTCTCACGCGATTTCAGGAACATGTGTAAGCATTAGTGGGCAATTGTGTGAAGAAACCTTGAAAAGTAAGGTTTACAACAGTAGTTCTCATTCGTTTGGGGAGAGCCTGGCCTTATAGAGTTCGGTTTTACTTTCAACAATTGCAGCAAGGCTTTCTGAAGAGGGTTGTCACGGAGCTGAATTCATGACAAAAGTGAGTGCAGCCACGAAAATCAATGTCACTTTGCCATTTTGTTAAAAACTTGTCTTCTATTTAAATATAGAAGCAAGAGGTCTTGAGCCGGCTAATCCCTGTTCAATGTGTAAAAGCAACAGACCGAAATAAAACAAACGAGCTAAACAGGCGAATGAAATATTCAAAGGCAAGAAAAAGTTGGAGAATGGGGCCAATGTTGCCGTCAAAAAAGGCAAAAATCTAGAAACTCATCTGAAACTCCCGCAGGACGAAAAGTAGAAAATTGTGTAAATTTTCAATAATTCCACAGAACTGTTATAAAAAGACATATCCAAGCGTCAGATTTAATAATAAATACAATTCTAGCACGTCCTAAAGTATTTTCTGGTCAATTGTATTTGATCTTCTATTCCTTTTTACTTGTGAAATTAAGATGTTTGAATAAAAAAAAATAAAAACGGTTCGTACGAGGGTTGCTATAAGTATATATATATTTCAGGCATAGGCAACACTAAGTGTTGCCTGGCGCCATCTGACATTTCCATTGGAAAGTTTGACATTCATTTGTGTTGTTTACAGTGACTTGTAAAAATCAATTTGGCAAAAAAATGGAATTAACTCGTGAACATTTTCGTGCGATCATTTTTCACAACTAAGTGAATCAACTGACGTGGATTATCACGACAAGAGAGGTGAAATGATTTTCGTCGCCAGAATATGCTGTTGAAGCGTTCAAAAACCATGTTTTGGAAGTGTCGCAATCGGAGTGGAAAAAATGCTTCGACAACTGGTTTGAGCGCAAAAGTGTATAAATGATGCTGGAGAATACCTTGAAAAACAATAAAACCATTTTTGATGATAAATATTCGCATTTTCATTATTAGGCCAGAAATATATATAGCATAATTGTTACTTTCCATTTGACTGGAAATTCGCTAAGGTTGTCCCTATATCCCGAAATTGAAAAGTAACTCTGGCGTTAACCATTTTAGACCAATATCTCTGTTGCCAAATTTGGAAAAGATGCTTGAAAAAGTTATTCGAAGTAAAATCGATGCTAATGTCCACGAATCGTATATTCCTGAATCTCAATTTGGCTTCAAAAAGGCAAATTCCACAGTTCACGCTCTTCGGAAATTTCAAAATGATATTGTACAAAATTTGAGGAATCGTAAATGTACTGTGGCTATTTCTCTGGACGTCGAAAAAGCTTTTGATAAGGCAGCTCATAGCGGAATACTGTAGAAATTGATTACCGTCGGAATTTATCCTTCAATTATCAAACTTTTGAAAAGTTTTTTCGTCGGCAGAAGATTTTGTGTACAGCTCGGCACTATATTGTCCTCTAGCGGCAATGTATTGTGTGGGGTGCCGCAGGGCTCGATATTATCGCCACACTTATATATAATACTTATATGTACGACTTCCTTGATCAAGTACAGGAATCTAAAGGCGTTCTATATGCCGACGACTTTCTATTGAACGTCCATGACGAATCACCTATTGTCGCTCTTCATCAAGCATCAACGCACCTTCGGCGAGTGACTATTATACGAGTACTGATTGGGGGGTAAAAATAAACGCGTCAAAAAGTAGAGCAATATGTACCCGCAACGCTTTCGGAAAGTGTAAGCGGTTTGTCGTTCCCCATAGGAGGAGCTTAAAAATTTAGCGGGAAACGAAGTCCAATTTGGGAAAACAATCAAACATTTAGAGATACATTTTAATAATCTGTTAAAATTTAAAAATCACTCGAGACTTAATTTTGGTAAGGCAGAAAGAGGGCTGCTATATATATTTCTGGCCTAATAATGAAAATGCGAATATTTATCATCACAAATGCTTTTATTGTTTTTCAAAGCATGATATATACACTTTTGCATGCACTCAAACCGATTGTGGAAGTACTTTTTCCACTCCAACTGAGACACCTCCAAAACATGGGTTTTGAACGCTTTAACAGCATCTTCTGGCGACGAAAATCGTTGACCGCGCACTTTTTACTTGATGTGCGGGAATAAAAACAAGTCATTGGGTGCCAAGTCACGGCTGTACGGCGGATGACCCATCAATTCGACGTTTTGACCGGTCAAATAGGCGCTGGTTTGAGCCGATGTGTGAGAGCTCGCATTGTCATGGTGCACAATGATTCGTCTTCTCTTGCTCGTTTTTTGAATTTCTCCGAAAACTTCAGGCAAACAAATTATGGTGTACCACTCAGAACTGACCTCCTACGTTGCTCAAGCGGAACAGTTGCCACATGACCAGTTTTGCCGAAGAAACAGGCGACTATTTGCTTGAAAGTGCTTCTTCCACGAACAACTTTCGTCAGATTTGGCTCGTCTTCGAAGACCCACTCGTTCGATTGCTGTTTTGTTTCGGGCTCATACGCATAGATCCATGATTCGTCACCTGTGACGATCAGATAAACGTCGTTTGAAGCACCGCGATCGTATTTTTTCATAATTTCTTTGCACCAATCGACACAAGCCTTTTTTTGAGCGATTGTCATATTGTGCGGGTTCCAACGAGAACAAACCTTTTCTACGGCCAGGTGTTCATGCAATATCGAATGTATGCTGTTGGAAGAAATGCCCAAGGATGTCTCTATCTCACGGTATGTCACATGACGATCTTGCATTATCAGTTCACGCACGGCAGGCAGCACTTAGTGTTGCTTAGGCCAGAAATATATAAGTATAGCAACCCGTATTAATGGAGCTTTATATTCACTAGTAAGTCGGTGCCGATGGATACAAAGCCACCTTAAAATAAAGTATGCCTCAGACCGCTACTTCTCTATGATAATGGAAAAAAATGGAAATCTTCGAAAAAATAATTATAAGGAAATGCATTGAGAAGAATTTTCAATCTAACAACAATCGAGCATTTTGATCAGTATGGCGTTAATGACCCAAACCGTGGTTTTCGCTGTGAAAGTGTTCTAAAAAAAAAAGTTTAACAGAACTCACGCGTAATCTAAAATCCCCATTGACAAAAATACCGCTAGATTGATCACCCATTACAAGTTCTTCTTCAAGAAGCGACATGAGATTGAATGCGAGATCATTTTTTATGTGAAACGAATTCCTTACATTAGAAGGCAAAACGAATGTGTATCGGATCTAAAAAAGACTTCTGGAAATTATCAATAATAGCACGTCTTATATAAGTTAAGCGACGAAAAAGAGAATATTGACTGAGAGAACTGAACAGAATCTCAGAATATGTCTTAAAAAGGAAGTATGGCTAAATATTTGTTGGAGTTTTTTTTTTTTTTGGGGAATTTTTTAGAATTTTTAAAAAAAGTATATTAATGATGGATTTATTTATATAAAATATTTTTTCTAGCATATCAAATTTGTTTACTGTAGAAAATTGTAAAATGTATTGGCAAATGTAGTATGTTCTTAAGCATCCCCGGCCAGAAATCAAATAAGTTATACAGTAGTCTCATTCAAATGAACGAGAATTACCTCTTACGTATACACAAGCAAAAAATTCTGTTCTTAAGTATGACGAATCATTTTCTTATGAAGTCATTGCATACAAAATAAAAACATTATCGTAAAACATATGAAGCAAATTTCTAAGAAAATTACGAAATTTATACAGAAATGTTTCTAAAAATTACGAATAAAATATTTACAATAACTTTTCATACAAAATAAGAACACTTAAAGAAAAATATATGAAGGAAATATAACGAAAATTTTAAGAATATTTTTTAAGAAGCTGGTACGTTAATTCGTAATTTTTTTTTTACAAAATACACGAAATGTACGAAAACTTTGTCAAAGATGTAAAAACTTTACAAAGAAAATAATATGAATGTTTCGTAAAAAGTACGAACAAAATTCTTTCAGTGTAGATAAACGCAAAAATCCCAAAAAGATATATATAGTCTGAATTGATTTTCTTCAATTTGAACATCATCCTTCCTTGGTCCAATTACTTCTGCCAATTTGGAATCTTGGAAATCGGGCAATTGCGACCTGTAGTTTGATAACAATCCTTAGATGAACAAACGAAGTGGAACCAGCAGGTTGGTCCAACCAAAACACACGATGTTAATTAATTAATTAAATAATTAATTAAATACAAAAAAAATGTTTTAAGAGAATTATCTTAATATTTTGCATTATCATAGGACGATTATGTGTGAAACAAAATATCGGCCGAATGTTCGCCACGACTTCGGTCGCAAACCACTATCCGATAATCCATATTTTCAATAACTCTGAGACATAATGGAGCTTCAATGTAGCTAATGTGCTGAAGTATCTCATCCTTTACATCATAAATTGTTCTTGGCTTATTGACGTACACTATTTCTTTTAAATATGCCCAAAGAAAGAATTCCAACGATGCCAAACCACATGATCGTGGCGGCCAATTAACATCGCCACGACGTGTGATAGCACGGCCGCTACATTTCATTCTCAACAGAGCCAATTCAATTTCCAGCCCCTGAGAAGTACGTTATCATCTCGCGATGGTAAGCACCATTTACGGAAACTGCTTGGTCGTTCTCATTTTCGAAGAAGTACGGCCGGATCACGCCGCCAGCCCATAAACCGCTCCAAACAGTCACTCTTTGTGGGTGCATCGGGTTTTTAACAATCACTCGTGGAATCCCATTTGCCCAAATGCTGCAATTCAGCTTGTAAACAAATCGACTGTGGACACACAGAAATCACGAAGCGCACGAACTGAATTCTGTTTTGAACGCCCATTTTCGTTAAAGGCTTCAACAATCTTTACGCGCTGCACAACTGTGTTGTACCTCTTCACGGTTGTCAAACACTGAAACAAAGAAATGTCGAATTAAGTTTGGCAAAAAAGTTGACGTTAAGGTATTACTCACAATTTACATCATGCATTTTGGTTGGACCACCCTTTACGTTGATCGTTATACCGGGTGGAGCGCGGTAGTTTGCTTTTTTCCACTGCAGGCTGTGGCAGCTCTGTTGAATTTGTCAAACACTGAAACAAAGAAATGTCGAATTAAGTTTGGCAAAAAAGTTGACGTTAAGGTATTACTCACAATTTACATCATGCATTTTGGTTGAACCACCCTTTACGTTGATCGTTATACCGGGTGGAGCGCGGTAGTTTGCTTTTTTCCACTGCAGGCTGTGGCGGCTCTGTTGAATTTGTCAAACACTGAAACAAAGAAATGTCGAATTAAGTTTGGCAAAAAAGTTGACGTTAAGGTATTACTCACAATTTACATCATGCATTTTGGTTGGACCACCCTTTACGTTGATCGTTATACCAGGTGGAGCGCGGTAGTTTGCTTTTTTCCACTCCAGGCTGTGGCGGCACTGTTGGTCGAAGAGAGTGGAGAGTGTGCGAGGCTGACGGGAGATGTGTATTCGTCTGCCATTCAGTAGCCATCATGCATTGGACACGTGAGGAGAGGTCATTTTGTGTTAAAGCGTGTTTACCAAATGCGCACTCGATCATTGCAGTGCAGCATGCTTTTCCTTTACGATTCGCTGTTCACCCACACGGAAGTGTTCTTGGACGGCAATTAATTGTAAATTGGGTAACTTCATTGAGAACAGCAGGGAATGTGTCATGTGTACCAAGGAGACCTGAGAGAAGGATTACAAAACCACAAAACATCGAGAGAGTCAGAGCAGCAGTACTGCAATCTCCGAAACGCTCTGCTCGAAAGCAATTACTTGCTCTTGGCATTTCCAGACTTTTTTTCAGCCGGCTCTTGAGGCAATGCAATTAGAGGTTACATGGTTCCAACAGGATGGTGCCACTGCTCACAAAGCGAGGGTTACCATTAATTGTTTGGGACAAATGTTTCCTGGACGGCTTATCTCTTTGAGCGGTGATATGAACTGGCCGGCACGCTCACCAGACTTAGCCCAATGCGATTTTTTCCTTTGGGGTTACCTGCGAAAGTCGACATTTGCCAGATACTCTATTTAAAACCATGTAATTTAAAAATTCCCTTACTGTTCAATATAATTAAAATATAAAATAAATTTGTCTAAGGGTAATCACTTTTTTATTTCATTTCCAAGTAAGCAAATTACCGCGCTCCACCCTGTACTATACAATTTATCACTCACGGTCAATATTTTGTGTCTTTTGCACTTCATCGTCGAGCATAAATCACCAATTGTTCGTAGGGAAAACGGAATGTCTTCTGCTGATCATCGAAATGTTGGAACTTCGGATTGGCCTTGATCATGGCTTCAGCGAAATCATCGATAAAATTGTCATGCATTGCTGCGGGTATACGATGGACAAAAGGAGAGACTGCTTTCATATTGTCTAGAAAAAAGATCACATTTTACTTATACTTTTCAAATTCCGCCACAACTACTCCTTATTAAGATACGGGTACCTACACTTGAAGGCTTCAAAACTTTCATAAACATAGACCATTTCACGCAGCTGTACCTCGATATCCAGAAATCCGCATTCCTCCAAGAGGAGATGAACGCTGCGTTGGGGTTCTTTGGCATAATGCCAGGGGCAAGTATAATTGTCCACATCCTGCATGTAGGAGGACCATTTGGAAGTTTTACTCAGGCTCTGATAGGCATCGAAATAGGGGGCTCGAGCGATTATGGTCAAAAGGCAATTGCCGCCATCCGGCCGTAGAAGAGAGTAAATATTTTGAAAAGCTTGTCTAGGACGGGGGGGGGGGCGTGGTGGACAACGACAGTTTGAGAATATTTGAGAATATTTGCGCTACCCTTGCTTACCTTTGATTTGGTATTAAGTGAAAACAAAAAAACGACAGGACATGATCAAATTGTCCGCGTAAATCCTCGGCTAAAGCCGCTTCTGTCGCCACATCGAACAGTTTAAATTCACTATTTTTCACTGTCTTCTCGTATTTGGCCCTGGCATATTCCACCATGGAGTGATTTATGTCCGAGCAAACAATTCTCTGGAACTCCCTGCCCATTAGGGGACACACAATTTCCATTAGCACATCGCCAATGGCTGAGCCCACATCGATCAGAGTATCCAATCCATTCGAACGCCAAAGAAATTTCTCCAAATACAGCTTGACTACTTCGGCGGCATTGTGCCTCTGCAACAGATTGGCCTGCTGATACAGTTCCGGGTTGTTCATGGCTCAGAAGAAAAACGCGTACTAAGTTCTGTTCGGCTTCTTTGCATACATGTGCCGGTACTTTGAGAAAAAGAAACCAACACAAATTTAAAAGGGCCGTTTTGTTAGATCGAGTCGTATTGTAACATCCCTACAATCGACATGTTCTATTGGTACTCGCTTACAAAACGAGTACATCAGTGGTCGCTAAGGCGATAATTTCAAAACTTTACGTGTAACGTTTGATTTGATAATTTGTTATTCAAGCGAGTAATAACCGAGCTCGCTTAAACTCGCTAAAGGTTATTCTCGAAGAACTTTCTTCTCAAAAATTTTAATTATTTTAGATAAACGGGTTTTAACGCAATTTACACTAGTTTACAAATTAAGATTTTTTTCCTGGTCCAGAGTTCTACATATTTTTTCCTATAGTTTTTGGTCTCCTAAACACGAAAATGAATTTTAAAAAATTTTCCTCTGATTAGTTTAAAAGATAGAATTTTTGGAATTTGTTTACGATTTTTTTATGAGATGTCTCTGCTTTTTGCACCATAACTCCCAAACGCTATTAACGATATGATCAAGAGTGGTCTCAAATAAAAGGAAATTAGCTTCTCTACCTTTTCATACAAGTCCAAACACTATGCTTTTTTATATATTTTTTTTATTTTTTATTCTGGTTCGAGACCTTTATGTTGATTCTTTTTCAGAATCAACGTAAAGAGAAGAAAAACCTTGGCGGGTTTACAAACAGCTGTACAGTCTGCCTGGCAACCGTAGCAAATACATTTTAACAATTTCTTCTTGTTACGTTGATTCTGAAAAAGAAACAACATAAAGGTCTCGAACCAGAATAAAAAACTGCTCAAGTCATAATAATGATAAAAGACCGAATAAATAACAAAAAAAACGAAAAAACTATTAAAAAGGATTGGTACGCTCTAATGTGCAACGCATGTATGAGTATATGTACGCACAAAAAATATGCACACTTTGATTGTGCTATTTGCATTTGTGGTTTTCAACGAAGGCCCATGCGAAACGGAATTGGTGGAAATGATATTGCACGTTGAAGATTGCTCTACTCACAGTTCGAAGACTATACACAAAGGGTAATTCTCATTAATAAAAATGAGTCTCCCGTATAAGTCATTTGTTTTGTGGCCGAAGTAATCGTTGCCAAAGACTGCTGAAGAAAAACCTTGGCGGGTTTAGAAACAGCTATACAGTCTGCCTGGCAACCGTATCAAATACATTTCACCAATTTCTTCTTTTTACGTTGATTCTGAAAAAGAAAGGTCTCGAGAATATAAAACTGCTCAAGTCATAATATTGATAAAAGACCGAATAAATAACAATAAAAAACGAAAAAAATATCTTTTTTTATATTATTGTTTATATATTTTTTTTCAATTTAAAATCGTGATTTTTTAAAATTTTAAATGCCTCTAACGTCAGAACTATTGAACTGATGTTAATACCTTGTATGAAAGCTATTTTAGAAAAGCTAATTTCCTTTCATTCGAGACCACTTTTGATCGAACCGCTAGTGGCGTTTGAGTTATGGTCTAACAAGCTGAGACATCTCATAAAAAAATTCAAAAATTCAATATTGAAAGCTAATAGGAGGAAATTTTTTTAAAATTAATTTTTGTTTTAAGGATGCCACAATCTATAGGAAACAAATATTTAGAACCAAAATGGCTGTAAACCGGTGTTATCTATAGTTCACTGTAAACATAATATTTTTTTTTATTCTTGTCCAATGGTGTGAAGTTATCGCGATAGCGACCTCCTAAGCGAGTTGCCAATCGAACAGGCCAATATTAATTACAATTCAGTCATCGGCCAGACTCGTTACGATTTTCTTTACTGTATACTAAATTTGTCAGTCCGATGATGCCTTATGGTCATAAGCTGCTTGGGACTATAAATGGGCGAGATCGGCACAGAGGGAATTAAGTTTTCCTTTAAAGGACTAAGAGTACCTCTGAAAAAAATTCTAAACATGACTTCATTATTTGTGGAAAAAGTATAGCTCATCTTAGGATCGCTAGTTGACATGCGCTTTTTATCCTTATAGAATGCGGTTGCTAAAGCCTCGGCCCAAAAACGGCCCCTATATATCCTGCATATTTGCCTAAAATTTGATATCGGACGCATGGACCCTAGGAGCGCTCATATAAGAACAAGTGGACAAATCAAGTTCGGCGGTGTCAAAGCTTATATACCCTGCATCATGGATTCGGCCCAATATGAACATTTTTTCAAGAGGGCGTGGCACCGGTCTGAACCACATCAGGAAGTATAGCGAAACGGACTTTGTTGTCTCGCGCTGTAACAGCGTAGTTCTCAGTGGGTCTTTGAATTTGTTGTCATCATCGCGGTCTACACTCTTGCCGTAGTCGTCATCGTCATCCAACTAAGAGACTCCCTTTCTGGCGTTAAAAAGTTTTCAATTACTTCTATATCACGATATCGATTCCCCTTGACAGTAACCGTTACGCCGTTTTCATTTTCATAGAAGTAAGGTCCAATGATTCCTCCTGACCAAATTGCACCCCAGACTGTCACTTTTAATGGATGCAAATGTGACTGATGAATAATTTGAGGGTTTTCCATTGCCCAGAACCGACTATTCTTTTTATTCACATATCCATTCAAATAAAAATGTGCCTCGTCACTCATTGTGATTTTTTCATGAAAATCGGGGTTGTCATGGGCGAGCTGTAACATCCTATTGGCATATGTACGGCGGCGTAAGTGGTCTTGTGGAAGACGCTCTTGTGTCAACTGAATCTTAAATGGACACAAATGCAAATCGTTGTGTAAAAATGTGGCCAAAGTTATTCTTTGAAGACCAAGCTCCTGAGCACGGCGTGGTCCATGCTTGGGCCTGTCAGCTACAGACCCTCTTTCTTCGAAATCATGGAATACACGATAAATAGTGCGTTTTGTTGTCTCGTTGTTTTTCCCAAAAATGTCACGTAACTTTCTCATCGTTACAGTAATCGATGATTGATTTTGACAAAATGATTTAACGATTACAACACGTTGGATTATCGAATATTTTTCCAAATGTTTAGCTCTTTTGTTTTATTTCGCTCTGTTGCTTTTACACATTGACCAGGATTTAACCGGCTCAAGACCTCTTGCTAGACACGTTTTTAACAAAATGGCAAAGTGACATTGATATTCGCTGCTGCACACTGCTTTTATCATGATTTCGGCTCTGTGGCAACCCTCTTCAGAAAGCTTTGCTGCAATTGTTGAAAGTAAATCCGAACTCTACAAGGCCAGGCTCTCCCCAAACGAATGAGAACTACTGCCTTACTTTTAAGTTTTCAAAATTTGTCACGTCTGTACCGCACGACTGCCAAATACGAACTGTCAAGACTAATGTTTACCAAAATGGCGGCAAAATGGTATACCTTCCCGGCGGACACCCTGTATGTAAGCATAACAGTCCTTTGATAGGGATATAACAACTACTCATATAAAAAAAAACTTCACCACGAGTTGAAACATAAATTTATTATGTTCTCCACCATAAAGTGTAGTTATATATAAGTTTGTCATTCCTTTTGTAACATCTTGAAATGCGATTCTGCGACCCTATCAAGTATTAATACATATTACGCCCGTCTGTATTTAAAAAACATGATTCAGTTTAAACGAAAAGAACTGAAGTCCTCTTACTTACTACATAGATTCATGTCTTATAGTTGCAGATCAGTTGGTACTGAAAATGGACTAAATAGGGCTAAAGGGGGAAAAGTTAAACTTTGAGGGACTAAAAAAAAGCCTGACTATTATTTTTTCCATTTCGGAATGAAACTTTGATAATTAAATAGAAAAATATATCTGATTGGACGTCCCCGTTCCCTTATGTTCTACTGATAGGTATCCAGAAACAGAGTAATATTCTAACATGTATGTACCTATAATTTAGATTTTGGTCAATTTGGGACTCCAACTGGCCTATATGGAACCCAAAATCGGTTCTCTTCAACTATTACGAGTAAACATGTCGGTTTAAAAGACAATAGAAGTTCGTCACGGATCCGAATACAACAATAATTCACCGATTCGACTAAATTTGAGGTCATGACCCATATTTCTAAGCAATCCTTTGAATTTGTCACACGATTTATTTTATGGTCAATTGAAAGCAAACGCGCCAGACATCTTGCAGACAGAGTTCTTAAACCGAACTGATCATGTGTAATCGAAACCACACTGGCATATTAAATGAGTAATCTTACGCACTTTTACTCTTCGATTGGAAAACACCATATCGTGGATTTTTCGACATTTTCGGGTGTATTGACCTCATTGACCAGAACGTTCAGCGTCATTTGTTCTTGTGTGACCACAACGAAATTCAGTAAACCACTATTTTACCATTGAAATCGATGCTGCAGTGTCCATGTAGTATTTATCAAGCGTTTTCATTAGTTTGATTGACCGCAAAAAATAATGTTTAATGATCACTCGGAATATAATTTTTTCCATTTATAAAAAAATCCACGAGGTATGTTTTAAACAGCTGTTAAACACAAACTAAATGACGGAACTCTCTCAAAAATAAAACAGTAGTCTATTAACAGATGATACTTGATGGGAGCAGAGTTGCATTTCATATAACTACGAGGGATGTTGGAAAAGTCACGGAATTTTTGATATGCCCTCGTATCTAATGCGTGTACGGGAATGTAAAAGTCATGGATGCATAGGTTTTGCGAAATGCAAGCATTAAGAAAGAGTGCTGCGGCTTTTAATAACAACTCCGATATTGTCATTTGTGGGGATGTGTCTGAAGGGACGCGGTTATAGTCCAACTTTCCATCAGCTAGCGTGTTCATTAACTTTTTTATGGTACAAATTTTTAGCCGTTCGTAGGAAATGTTTTTAAAATATTATGCCTATACGAGTACCTGGGAGTATGAGGCATGGGAGCTACCATAATGGGCGTGTCAAACACTATTTTCGTACGCGAGAACAAATTCGCTTTTAAACTACTCATACAGAGTACACAAGTTAAATGAGCTTCATCCATTAGGTAACGAGTTATGTGGGTTCTAATCTCTACTGTTACCGGGTTGTGTGTAAGGGTGGCACCAGAAGGGTCGTGGCTATACATCGAATTTGTATTACCAATTTGAACTTATACCCTGATGCTTAAATTTAGATTTTTGGTCAGATCGAATGAATAGTACTAAAGAATGTGTACAAATTGGGACATTCTGTGGCCTGTACCAGAAGTGGTGTGGCGATAGGGCCCATTTTTACTCTTAAAATCATTTTTGAAATAATGTTACGTCATGTAAAATATAAATGTGATTGAAAACTCCTTCCGAAACTTGTTGTGCGAAATAGACTCTTGGGCACGGCTCAAATGATTTAAAGAGTCTTGAACAGATTTCATCAGAACATAGCACACCGGGTCTAGCACGCTTTATTAATTATCGCTGCATAACCTTATTTTTTGCCATACCAAATAATATATACTTCTTTATATCCATTAGGGTAAAAGTATAATTAATTGAATAATCTCCCGTTATACATATTTCCTTCATGAAATTATCTGCAATTACACCTGTCTGTGTACCACAATCCAAGGTTATTGTTTCCGTCGCATTCATAAAGTTCCGCGCCAATTAACCTCAGAGTAAAAAAAAAATTACAATAATTGAGAGAAAACGCTAGAAAAGCGTCATTGCACAGTGTTTTAAAATTGCGTTTTTACCATTTCATTTCGATAAATCCGTATAACTTTTTAATTGTCATATCAACTGAAATTCAATTCTATTTGAAATTCAGAAATTCTATTTGAAATTCAGAAATTACATTTGAAATTCAGAAAACTTATTTAAATTTCAGAAAACTAATTTGAAGTTCAGAAATTCTATTTGAAATTCAGAAATTACATTTGAAATTCACAAAATTACATTTGAAATTCAGAAATTATATTAGATTAGAACATCTAAAATAATTAAAATCAGGCGGTGCCGACTAAAAGATACTGAACTCCGCTTTGTTATTTAAAAGATTCCGCGTCTTTCAAGTGCAAACTTTTTTTTTTTTTTTTTATTTGTTAAAGTCCAATTTGTTAGAGGGTTTCTATTTATATTTCGGGTCTTGTCAATACTAGTGTTCTCAGATGCAAACTGGAACTTCCATTGAAAACGTTGACATTTTTAAGCATAACTTCACTCAGAAAGTTTTGTCATTTAAGGGCGAATTGTTTTGTTTACATTGTGTTGAAAAATTCATCTCAGTCAAAAAATGAAATTATTCCGTGAACATTTTCTTGCGATGATTTTTTACGATTTTCGGTGTGAGCTGTCGAGACATGAACGAGATGAAGCATCATCAAAAACCACCAAGAGTACCAAGAGTTCAGTCTCGGCCACCGTTCGCTCCAGGATGAATTTCATTAAGGACGTCCAACTTCGGTCACTTTGCCAGAAACCTTCGATGCTGTGCGTGAACTGATTAAGCAAGACCGACATGTGACATACCGTGAGATTGAGGCCTCCTTGGAAATTAGTATGGCAACGATCAATAAGATATTACAGGTTCATTTGGCCGTGAAAAAAATTGTTCTCGTTGGATCCCACTTAATTTGACAAATGCTCAAATAAAGGCTCGTATGGATTAGTGCAAAGATATGTTGAAGAAGTATAACTCCGTTAGCTCAAATGCAGTGTATAACATTGTCACAGGTGACGAATCGACCGTATGGGTCTTTCAAGAAGAACCAAATCCAACAAAAGTTGTTCGTGGAAAAAGTACATCGAAGCAAATGAGTGCGTTTTTTTCGGTAAAACCGGCCATGTTGCCACAGTGCCCTAGTGGAACGTAGTAGGTCAATTCTGAGTGGTATACAACCATCTGTTTGCCAACAGTGTTTTTTTTTAAAATAACCAACACTCAGGGACGCCCGCTATACATACGGTGCATTGCGTTGGAGAGTGAAAAGTAAAGGATAGGAGGGGGGAAAGAGGAAGTAATGTTTATTGACACTTGCCTTGAACTTCTGGATTTCGCAATTGGTGGGAAACACATTTGCCGGAAGTCGATTCCACATACGGACTGTACGAGCGAAAAACGAATTTGATCTGTAGTGTATAGTGCGGTCAACTGGCCAATCGATAACAAACGGGTGTGAATTCCTAGAAAGTCGCGTATCCCTGCCGAACATCCTCACGTCAGGAATAAGGCGACGGATGTCTGATGAACACACACCATGAAAATAACGATAGAACAGCGTCACGCAACCCACATACCGACGATGCTCAAGGGAAACAATAGAGTTGGATACCCTAATGTCACCAACCATCGCTCTGCTTTGAACACGGTCAAGTAGCTCCAAAGATGATTTTGGAGCACCTGCCCATATATGGGAGTTGTATTCCATCTTCGGCCTGATGAAAGTTGCATAGATATTGAAAAGATCAGTAGGAGTGAAATATTTCTTGCACCGCTTTCAAAAGCCTATGCACTTGAGTGCTTCTTTCGACACTTCGAATACATGTCTCGCCCAACGAGCGTCACATTGTATTTTCATGCCCAGAACATCGAGAGCTTCTGATTGTTCAATATCCGTACCATCGAGAGAAATTGACGATATTGTTGGGTCAGCGAATCGCTTGTGAGACAACAAGCAGCACTGTGTCTTACGTGCATTAAAATCTACTCTATTCACTCGACCCCATTCGGAAATGGCCAGTAGATCCCGGCCAAGTGTCTCATCCATAATTCGCCTTTTGTCTTCAATATCTTGAAGGCTCGGCCTACGGTCGAATGAATACGAATGACAGAGGTTACTATCATCTGCGAAAGAGTAGATTGGATTCACGGTCTGACCTAATAGATCGTCAATGAAAATAAGAAATAAAGAGGGAGAAAGGACAGAGCCCTGTGGTACACCTGCGGTCAGCCTATGTGTGTTGGATGAGAACCCATCTACAACAACTCTAATAGTGCGATCTCTAAGAAAGCTCGATATAAACCGAGCAAATGTATTACCGACACCAAAAGCGATCAGCTTTGATATGAGTGCACCATGCCAGACTCTATCAAAGGCCTTGGAGATATCTAGAGCCACGACCTTACTCTCACCAAACTGGTGGATAGACCGACTCCAACGCTCCGACAAGAACGCCAACAGGTCTCCCGTAGAGCGGTTTCTACGGAAGCCATACTGTCGATCACTTAGCAAGTCGTTGGTCTCTAAATACCTCACAAGATGGTGGTTTACCATGCTCTCCATTACCTTGGACAGCGCAGAGCAAATCGCAATTGGCCGATAATTCGCAGGATTATTGGCTTCACCCTTTTTAGGGATCGGCTGGACGTTCGCAACCTTCCAACACGCTGGGAAAACTCCCGCACGGTAAGCAAGGTTGAAAAGGTTGCGTAATGGACGGGCTAGCGTCGACGAGCACTTACATAGGACAAGTGCAGAGATACCATCCGGGCCCGGGGATTTATTTACGTCGAGGTTCGCAAGAACCCTTTTAACTGCACGCGTTCGAAAAAATATCTGAGGCATGGAACTTGATACGTTTTCGACCGCGGGGAGTGGTTGATTGCTTTCCGGCAAGGAAGAATTTCCTGCAAATATTTCAGCCAAAAGGTTAGCTTTATCAACCGGGTTAGTGAATGCCTGGTCGTCTTTAACAAGAGTTGTGATAGATGAAGAACTATCCTTTACTCTTCTTACAAACGACCAAAAGCTCTTACTTCCCCTAGGAGAAGTAAGAACCTTTGTACGTAGACGTTGTTAGTGTAGAAATTTTTCACGCCTAAGCACTCTGGCACACGAAGTTCTTGCCTGTTTACGCAGCAGTTCAGTATTGGCGTTTTTGTTCAGGCGGCAATTTCTGAACGCCTCCTCTTTAGATCTGACAGCATCCCTGCATGCCTGGTTAAACCAACTGTTTTTGGCTGGTTTAGTCGACATAACTTTATTTGAAATAAATGTTTTCATTCCATATAAAATTATATTTTGGATCATTTCAGCCGCAGCATTTACGTCGTTTTCAAGAAAACAAAGTTTCCAATTAAAATGCTGAAAAAAATGGTTGAGCTCAGCCCAACGTGCCTTTTCGTTGAAAAAAGCTGTCCGCTTTGGGGCTGGTATCGAAGCGACACGAAGAGCGGAATACGAAAAGGATGCTGAAATAATGCAGTGATCAGAGTTACCAAGAGGTGCAAGGACATAAACTTCGTACTTTTCAGGGTGCGAAGTTACGTAAAGGTCAAGAATGTTATGTTGGTGCCCTACTACACATGGAATATGTGTCGGTTCCTTCACTAGTTTCGTCAAGTCATTTTGTGCGGCGAAGAGCTCGGCGTATTGGCCCTCCCTAGTTGTATGACTCGAATGTGAAAGCCAGGCGGAGTTATGGACATTGAAATCTCCAGCAACGACAATTTCACTGTCCGAATAACTCTCCAAAACTTTCGATATTGAATCGGAAAGGGCGTCAAAGCCGCTAAGGGAAGCCTCCCTTTCCGAGTTTGGACTTCTATAAATTAACCCAAAATGTAGTACGTGTGTTCCAATCCTGAACTTACCCCAAAGGGAGTGAAATTCTGGATCTTATGTCATTATGTACATATACCACAACACCTCTGTGGGAAATAAAAAGAGATAGGGTGTGGTACCCAGGAACGTGCAAATTCTGTGGATCAGAATCCTGTGTTTTATCTGCGTTAACTACATTTTCAGAAATTTTGAGCTGGTACTCAAGTTGGAAAAAAAACAGGTCTGTGCTGGTGGTCCAAAATCAGACGGGTTCGCTTACTTCGAACTTTGATTCTGGAATCCGGCTTTTTGTAAGAAAACAAAAACTTTTAATTAAAGACTTTTATCAGACAACCAACCAGGAGATGTCCCATATACGAAAATTGCTATATATACACTAAGTGCTGCCTGGCGTCATCTGACATTTCCATTGGAAATTTTGACATTTTTTAGCATAAAAGTACTCAGAACGTACGACCATCATTTGTGCTGTTTACAGTGACTTGAAAAAATCAATTTGGCAAAAAAATGGAATTAACTCGTGAACATTTTCGTGCAATCATTTTTCACAACTTTCGACGTGGATTATGACGACAAGAGTGCATCGATAAACTAAAATCTTTGTATGGCGATGAAGCACCATCCTATAGCACTGTATAAAACTGGTTTAATGAATTCAATCGTGGCCGACGCTCACTCGAAGACGAAGGTCGTCCAAAAACGGCCGTTGTGTCAGAGAACATTGATATCGTGCGTGAACTAATAATGCAAGATCGTCATGTGACATACCGTGTGATGGAGGCATCCTTGGGCATTTCTTCCACCATCATACATTCGATATTGCAATAAACACCTGGCCGTAAAAAAGGTTTGTTCTCGTTGGATGGCTCAAAAAAAGGCGCGTGTCGATTGGTTCAAAGAATTTTTGAAAACATACGATCGCGGTGCTTCAAAAGACGTTTATAAGATCGTCACAGGTGAAGAATCATGGATCTATGCGTATGAAGCCGAAAGAAAACAGTAAGCGACTGTGTGGGTATTCGAAGAAGAGCCAATTCCAACGAAAATTGTTCGTGGAAGAAGCACTTCGAAGCAAATGGTCGCTTGTTTCTTCAGCAAAACTTGTCATGTGGCGACTGTTCCGCTTGAGCAACGTAGGACGGTCAATTCTGAGTGTTACACCACAATTTGTTTGCCTGAAGTCTTTGGAGAATTTCTAAAAACGAACAAGAGAAGACGAATCATTTTGCACCATGACAATGCGAGCTCTCACACATCGGCTCAAACAAGCGCCTTTTTGACCGGCCAGAACGTCAAATTGATGGGTCATCCGCCGTACAGCCCTGACTTTATTCCCTCATTCTGACCTAATAATGGAAATGCGAATATTTATCATCAAAAATGGTTTTATTGTTTTTCAAGGTATTCTCCAGCATCATTTATACACTTTTGCATGCGCTCAAACCAATTGTCGAAGCACTGTTTCCACTCCGATTAAGACACCTCCAAAACATGGTTTTTAAACGCTTCAACACCATCTTCTGGCGACGATTCTTCGATTTTTTCAAGTCACTGTAAACAACACAAATGATGTTCATTTGTCAAGACGTTCTGAGTACGTTTATGCTAAAAAATGATTTCATTTTTCATTTTTTATGTGAAACGAATTCCTTACATTAGAAGGCAAAACGAATGTGTATCGGATCTAAAAAAGACTTCTGGAAATTATCAATAATAACACGTCTTATATAAGTTAAGCGTAGTCGTCTTTAGGAGACGAAAAAGAGAATATTGACTGAGAGAACTGAACAGAATCTCAGAATATGTCTTAAAAAGGAAGTATGGCTGAATATTTCTTGGATTTTTTTGGGGAATTTTTTAGAAAATAAAAGTATATTAATGATGGATTTATTCATATAAATTTTTTTTCTAGCATATCAAATTAAGCGTGTTTTTCAAATGCGCACTCGATCATTGCAGTGCCGCGTGCTTTTCGTTTACAACTCGCTGTTCCCCCACGCGGACGTGTTCCTGGACGGCGATCAATTGTAAATTGGTTAACTTCGTTGAGAACAGCAGGGAATGTGTCAAGTGTACGAAGTGGATCTGAGAAAAGGATTACAACACAACAAAACATCGAGAGAATTAGAGCAGCTGTACTGCAATCTCCGAAATGCTCTGATCGAAAGCTATCACTTGCTCTTGGCATTTCCAGACTTTTTTTCTGCCGGCTCTTGAGGCAATGCAATTAGAGGTTACATGGTTCAAACAGGATGGTGCCATTGCACACACAGCGAGGGTTACCATAAATTGTTTGGGACAAATGTTTCCTGGGCGGCTTATCTCTTTGAGCGGTGATATGAACTGGCCGGCACGCTCACCAGACTTAGCCCCATGCGATTTTTTCCTTTGGGGTTACCTGCGAAATTCGACATTTGCCAGATACACTTTTTAAAACCATGTAATTTATAAAATTCCCTTACTGCTCAATATAATTAAAATATAAAATAAATTTGTCTAAGGGTCATCACTTTTTTTATTTCATTTCCAAGTAAGCAAATTATCGCGCTCCACCCTGTACTATACAATTTATCACGCACGGTCAATATTTTGTCTGTCTCTGGCACTTCATCGTCGAGCATAAATCACCATTTGTTCGTAGGGAAAACGGAATGTCTTCTGCTGATCATCGAAATGTTGGAACTTCGGATTGGCCTTGATCATGGCTTCAGCGAAATCATCGATAAAATTGTCATGCATTGCGGCGGGTATACGATGGACATAATGAGAGACTGCTTTCATATTGTCTAGAAACAAGATCACATTTTACTTATACTTTTCAAATTCCACCACAACTACTCCTTATTAAGATACGGGTACTTACACTTGAAGGCTTCAAAACTTTCATAAACATAGACCATTTCACGCAGCTGTACCTCGATGTCGAGAAATCCGCATTCCTCCAAGAGGCGATGAACGCTGCGTTGGGGTTCTTTGGCATAATGCCAGGTGCAAGTGTAATTGTCCACATCCTGCATGTAGGAGGACCATTTGGAAGTTTTACTCAGGCTCTGATAGGCATCGAAATAGGGGGCTCGGGCGAATATGGTCAAAAGGCAATTGCCGCCATCCGGCCGTAGAAGAGAGTAAATATTTTGAAAAGCTTGTCTAGGACGGGGGGAGGGAAACAACAACAGTTTGAGAATATTTAAGAATATTTGTGCTACCCTTGCTTACCTTTGATTTGGTATCAATTGCAGACAATAAAACGACAGGACATGATCAAATTGTCCTCGTAAATCCTCGGGTAAAGCCGCTTCTGTCGCCACATCGAACAGTTTAAATTCACTATTTTTCACTGTCTTCTCGTATTTGGTCCTGGCATATTCCACCATGGCGTGATTTATGTCCGAGCAAACAATTCTCTGGAACTCCCTGCCCATTAGGGGACACACAATTTCCATTAGCACATCGCCAATGGCTGAGCCCACATCGATCAGAGTATCCAAACCATTCGAACGCCAAAGAAATTTCTCCAAATACAGCTTGACCGCTTCGGCGGCATTGTGCCTCTGCAACTCATTGGTCTGCTCATACAATTCTGGGTTGTTCATGGCTCAGTAGAAAAACGCGTACTAACTTCTGTTCGGCTTCTTTCCATACATATGCCGGTGCCTTGAGAAAAAGAAACCAACACAAATTTAAAAAGGGCTTTTAGTTTGATCGTGTCGTAGTGTAAACACCCTACAATAGGCGTGTTCTATTGGTACTCGCTTACAAAACGAGTACATCAGTGGTCGCTGAGGCGATAACTTCAAAACATTACGTGTATCGTTTGATTTGAAAATTTGTTATTCAAGAAATAATATTAGCGAGCAATAACCGAGCTCGCTTAAACTCGGTAAAGGTTATTCTTGAATAACTTTTTTCACAAAAATTTTAATTATTTTAAATAAACGGGTTTTAACGCAATTTACATTTTTTTCAGGTCCAGAGCTCTAAATATTTTTTCCCCTATAGATTTTGGCCTTCTTAACACGAAAATGAATTTTAAAAAATATTCCTCTGATTAGTTTACAAAATATAAGTAGAACTTTTGGATTTTTTTTACGATTTTTTATGAGATTACTCGGCTTTTTGGACCACTATAGGTCATTCCTTTTGTTATCTTATTTTTTACCCTATAAAGTATACTTATATATACATATTATAAATCGTCGTGAAATTCTAAGCCAAAAATCTAACCATGCACGTCTGTCCGTCCGCCTGTCTTTTAAAATCACGATTCAGTTCAAATGAAAATATCTAAAGTCCTCTTACTTACTAGATATACGCCTTATAGTTGCAGATCGGTTAGTATTGAATATGGACCAAGGCAACGAGTGTTGCTGTATATTTTTCTGGCCTAGGCAATACTAAGTGTTGCCTGGCGCCATCTGACATTTCCATTGGAGAGTTTGACATTTTTTAGCATAAACGTACTCAGAACGTTTTGACGTACGACCCATCATTTGTGTTGTTTACAGTGACTTGATAAAATCAATTTGGCAAAAAAATGGAATTAACTCGTGAACATTTTCGTGTGATCATTTTTCACAACTTGGGCGTGAATTATCACGACAAGAGTGCAGCGATTAACTTAAATTTTTGTATGGCGATGAAGCACCATCCTATAGCACTGTGAAAAACTGGTTTAACGAATTCAATCGTGGTCGACGCTCGCTCAAAGACGAAGGTCGTCCAAAAACGGCCGTTGTGTCAGAGAACATTGATGCCGTGTGTGAACTGATAATGCAAGATCGTCATGTGGCATTAATTTGACAAGCATCAATAAGATGTTGCATGTTCATTTGGCCGTAAACAATTTTTGTTCTCGTTGGATCCCGCACAATTTGACAATCGCTCAAAAAACGGCTCGTGTCGATTGGTGCAAAGAAATTTTGAGAAAGTACGATCGCGGTGCTTCAAAAGACTTTTATAGGACCGTCACAGGTGACGAAACATGCATCTATGCGCATGAGCCCGAAACAAAACAGCAATCGACCGTGTAAGTCTTCGAAGACGAGCCAAATCCAACGACAGTTGTTCGTGGAAGAAGCACTTCGAAGCAAATGGTCGCCTGTTTCTTCGGCAAAACTGGTCATGTAGCGACTGTTCCGCTTGAGCAACGTAGGACGGTCAATTCTGAGTGGTACACCACAATTTGTTTGCCTGAAGTCTTCGGTGAAATGCAACAATGCGAGCTTTCACACATCGGCTCAAACCAGCGCCTTTTGGACCGGCTAAAACGACGAATTGATGGGTCATCCGCCGTACAGCCCTGACTTGGCACCCAATGACTTCTGTTTTGGAGGTGTCTCAATCGAAGTGGAAAAAGTGCTTCGACAATTTTTTTTTTTTTTTTTTTTAAACCAACACTCAGGGGATGCCCCCTATACATGCGGTGCATTGCGTTGGCGAGTGGAAATTAATGGATCGGAGGGGGGAAAGAGGGAGTAATGTTTGTTGACGCTTGCCTTGAACTTCTGGATGTCGCAATTAGTGGGAAATACATTTGCCGGAAGTCGATTCCACATACGGACTGTACGAGCGAAAAACGAATTTGATCTGTAGTGTATAGTGCGGTCAACTGGCCAATCGATAACAAACGGGTGTGAATTCCTAGAAAGTCGCGTATCCCTGCCGAACATCCTCACGTCAGGAATAAGGCGACGGATGTCTGATGAACACACACCATGAAAGTAACGATAGAACAGCGTCACGCAACCCACATTCCGACGATGCTCAAGGGAAACAATAGAGTTGGATACCCTACTGTCACCTATCAGCACCATCGCTCTCCTTTGAACACGGTCAAGTAGCTCCAAGGATGATTTTGGAGCACCTGCCCATATATGGGAGTTGTATTCCATCTTCGGCCTGATGAAAGATGTATAGATATTGAAAAGATCAGTAGGAGTGAAGTATTTCTTGCACCGCTTTAAAAAGCCTATGCACTTGAGTGCTTCTTTCGACACTTCGAATACATGTCTCGCCCAACGAGCGTCACATTGTATTTTCATGCCCAGAACATCGAGAGCTTCTGATTGTTCAATATCCGTACCATCGAGAGAAATTGACGATATTGTTGGGTCAGCGAATCGCTTGTGAGACAACAAGCAGCACTGTGTCTTACGTGCATTAAAATCTACTCTATTCACTCGACCCCATTCGGAAATGGCCAGTAGATCCCGGCCAAGTGTCTCATCCATAATTCGCCTTTTGTCTTCAATATCTTGAAGGCTCGGCCTACGGTCGAATGAATACGAATGACAGAGGTTACTATCATCTGCGAAAGAGTAGATTGGATTCACGGTCTGACCTAATAGATCGTCAATGAAAATAAGAAATAAAGAGGGAGAAAGGACAGAGCCCTGTGGTACACCTGCGGTCAGCCTATGTGTGTTGGATGAGAACCCATCTACAACAACTCTAATAGTGCGATCTCTAAGAAAGCTCGATATAAACCGAGCAAATGTATTACCGACACCAAAAGCGATCAGCTTTGATATGAGTGCACCATGCCAGACTCTATCAAAGGCCTTGGAGATATCTAGAGCCACGACCTTACTCTCACCAAACTGGTGGATAGACCGACTCCAACGCTCCGACAAGAACGCCAACAGGTCTCCCGTAGAGCGGTTTCTACGGAAGCCATACTGTCGATCACTTAGCAAGTCGTTGGTCTCTAAATACCTCACAAGATGGTGGTTTACCATGCTCTCCATTACCTTGGACAGCGCAGAGCAAATCGCAATTGGCCGATAATTCGCAGGATTATTGGCTTCACCCTTTTTAGGGATCGGCTGGACGTTCGCAACCTTCCAACACGCTGGGAAAACTCCCGCACGGTAAGCAAGGTTGAAAAGGTTGCGTAATGGACGGGCTAGCGTCGACGAGCACTTACATAGGACAAGTGCAGAGATACCATCCGGGCCCGGGGATTTATTTACGTCGAGGTTCGCAAGAACCCTTTTAACTGCACGCGTATCTGAGGCATGGAACTTGATACGTTTTCGACCGCGGGGAGTGGTTGATTGCTTTCCGGCAAGGAAGAATTTCCTGCAAATATTTCAGCCAAAAGGTTAGCTTTATCAACCGGGTTAGTGAATGCCTGGTCGTCTTTAACAAGAGTTGGGATAGATGAAGAACTATCCTTTACTCTTCTTACAAACGACCAAAAGCTCTTACTTCCCCTAGGAGAAGTAAGAACCTTTGTACGTAGACGTTGTTCGTGCAGAAATTTTTCACGTCTAAGCACTCTGGCACACGAAGCTCTTGCCTGTTTTCGCAGCAGTTCAGTAATGGGGTTTTTGTTTAAACGCCAATTTCTGAACGCTTCCTCCTTTGATCTGACAGCATCCCTGCATGCCTGGTTAAACCAACTGTTTTTGGCTGGTTTAGCCGACATAATTTTATTTGGAACAAAAGTCTTTATACCAGATAAAATTATGTTTTGGATCATTTCAGCCGCAGCATTTACGTCGTTATCAAGAAAGCAAAGTTTCCAATTGAAATCGGCGAACAGAAATCTGTTTTTATTTTTTTGATTTACTTTAGCAACATTTGGGCCCAAAATTTTGCAAAATTCAAACATAAAGAAAAAAGTTATGCGCATTTCAATAAAATATGTGTCATTTGTCATGGTCCATTTTTTTTATCTCAAAAGCAATTTTGGAATAATGTTACGGCATGTAATATATAAATGTGATTGATACTCCTTCCGAAACTTGTTGTGCGAAATAGACTCTCGGGCACGGCTCCAATGACTTAAAGAGTCTTGAACAGATTTCATCAGAACATAGCATACCGGGTCTAGCACGCTTTATTAATTATTGCTGCATAACCTTATTTCTCCCATACCAAATAATATATACTTCTTCTTATCCATTAGGTTATACATGTTTTCTTAATGCAATTATCTGCAATTACACCAGGTTATTGTTTCCGTCGCATTCATAAAGTTCCGCGCCAATTAACCTCAGAGTAAAAAAAATTACAATAATTGAGAGAAAACGCCAGAATAGCGTCAGTGCACAGTGTTTTAAAATTGCGTTTTTACCATTTTATTTCGATAAAACAGTTTAACATCACCCTTTTTAATTGTTATGTCAACTGAAATTCAGAAATTCTATATGAAATTCAGAAATTCTATTTGAAATTCGAAAATTACTTAGTAGGGACATAAATACTGTTACACACGTTTTATGCTGTTAAATAAAAAGTACTGATTATTTTTGGACCAAATATTTTTTAATATATTTATTGATGTATGTTGTATCCAAAAAGAATCTACTTATTCGAAATGTCCGCCTTTTGCCTTTACACACGCCTTAAGTCGCACTGGCCAATCGTCAATAGCTGCACGAACCTCGTCCATTGGAAAATTGGCCACAGCTCGAACCAAAGCAATCTTAAGAGATCCAATGTTGGGGTATCTTTTGTGACAAACCTTGTCCTCTAAAACCGCCCACAATTTGTAATCCAATGGGTTAAGAGGCTTCACAACAGCTTCCAAAACGGTTTCTTGGTAAACTTTGGCCGATGTTTTGACTACTTGTTCGCAGAAATGCAGGTCAGTGACCCCATCGTAAGAGACACCCCACCAAACCATGACTGAAGCTGAGTGATGACCCTTTTCCACCCTTGGGATCAGTTCAGATGCTTCCTTTGATGACCGCTCATACACTCTATTATTTTGCTTGTTAATTTTTTCCTGAACGGTAAAAATTTTTTTTAATGGTGAACACAATTTTTCTGTGCAAGTTAGCAGCGTGCTTCTTCAAAAGACGTTGGCATTTTCAATCCTATTTTTTTTAAAGCTGCAGTCAGCTGCAGCCGGTACGTCGTTTGAAAGCCCCAAGTCCCAAGTCTTTTTTAATGATTCGACTCATGGATTTTTGCGTGATATTCATCTCAAGGGCCATGATTTTCTGTTTTCGTAGCGGATTTCTGCGAATTCTTGATTTAACGGCTTTGATGACATTCGGTGTTCGAACAGAGCGGTCTTTCACATCTCCAGTCTCCTCAGTTTTATGCATCGGTAGACGAACATGCGGCTAATCCCTAGTGGCCGGAGCGTTTTGAAAATATCGCTTTGTTCATTTCACACTTGAAAAGCGCTATTACAGCGATACGGTTCTCACTATCTGACCACTCCATGATGAAAGTTGAAACAATTTTAAAATCCCGTTACAGACTAACGCTATTGAGGTTAGCTTTCAAAACCCATACGACATTAACGGGGTATGTTCAGTTCTACTATTGAAATGGTTGTGTTCAATGTTGTAACAGTATTTATGTCCCTACTTAGTACATTTGAAATTTAGAAATTAGATTGGAACATCTAAAATAATTAAAATCAGGCCGTGCCGACTTAAAGATACTCAACACCGCTTTGTTATTTAAAAGATTCCGCCTCTAAAGCGGTGGGAATATATTTCGTTGGGGCTGTACAAATAACATAGACCAATCTGTCACAATTTCTCTCGGAGTAGTTATTGGTTGCACTTGAGGAGATATGCTCCATTTGTGTCACATTAAATTTAAAAAGTATCCTGTATATCGACAGCACGGACAGTAGGAATGGGTTTAATTTGATTAAATCGCACTCTTCTAAAATTGAGCACAATTGGATTTGCCTTATTACTTCTAGAGAGGCTAAACCATCCATTGGAAGGTCCTTTGTGTTAGGGCTATTGAAAAAATTTACCGATAACGGCCAAATTTTTCTAGAGTTGTACAAGTATAAACGAAATTAGTTTAGAATCAGATGTAGTTTGTGTTTTTCAGAGTGACATTACCTGAAATCGGCAGGAACGTTGGGACATCGATCAATATGGTCCAGTTTTACTACACTCATAAAGTAACATTTTAAATGTGTGAGCGATCTGGATTATTATGTAGCTTCTAGAGCTGGAGGACCTTAAATCGGAAGAACCTTTATGTGGGGGCTATTCGTAAAATTTAACCGACATGGTTTAATTTCCCTCTGAGAAATGAAATCGGTGCAAAACTTTGACCAACAAGTACCAGGTTCAATGTTCGTCCTTTGGTCAACCCTGAATAATGTACAAAGATTTAACAAAATCGGTGCATAATACAGGGTGGGCCAAAAGTTACGATAGGGTTTACAAATTTAATAACTTTTTCGTATATATATTTTTTTCAGATTATACTTATAAATAGCACTTGGAGAATAAATAATGGAGATATTCAAAACTGAACAAAGAACACAAATAATAGAATTGTATTATTTAAATCAGCGATCAATTATTTTAACGCAAACGCATAAGTGATGAAGCTCATTTTTATTTGAATGGCTTTGTTAATAAGCAAAACTGTGGGTTCTGGGGTTCTGAAAATCCAAGAACCATTCATCAACGCCAATGGCACCCCATTAGGTGTACAGTAGGGTGTGGAATCACATCTGCAAATATCATTGTGCCTTACTTCTTCCAGAATGAAGATCGAAGTGCTGTAATCGTAAATGGAGAGCGGTATTGGTTTAGAAAATATTTACGTCCTGCTCTTGAAAACGGACCTGAGGTGTGGTTTCAGCAGGACGGAGCCACTGCCCACACTGGCCGAGACACAATGACACTTTTAACTCAAATTTTTTGAGCGAATAATTTTCAGAAATTGGTTAAGAAAATATTTACGTCCTGCTCTTGAAAACGGACCTGATATGTGGTTTCAGCCGTACGGAGCCACTGCCCACACTGCCCGAGACACAAAGGCACTTTTAAGTAAAATTTTTGGAAAGCGAATAATTTCTAGAAATTCGGAAATTATTTGGCCAGCGTGATCGCCAGATTTGTCAGCACACGACTTTTTTCTTTGGGGTTATTTGAAGGAGCAAGTATAAGGGTTGCTATTTATATATCGGGTCCTGACAGTACTAGTGTTCCCAGATGCAAACTGGAACTTCCATTGCAAACTTTGACAATTTTTAGCATAACTTCACTTAGAACGTTTTGTCATTTGAGGGCGAATTGTTTTGTTTACAGGGTGTTGAAAATTTCATCTCAGTCAAAAAATGAAATTATTCCGTGAACATTTTCGTGCGATGATTTTTTAAGATTTTCGGCGTGGGTTAGCGAGACAAGAGTGTTTAAATCAACTTGTTTCGACTTTTGGCGATGGAGCACCATTAAAAACCACTGTTAATCGCTGGTACATGAATTTCGAGAAGGACGTCCCACTTCGGTCACTTTCCCAGAAACCATCGATGCTGTGCGTGAACTGATTAAGCAAGACCGACATGTGCCATACCGTGAGATTGAGGCATCCTTGGGCATTTGTACTCGTATGACAAGCATCAATAAGATATTGCATGTTCATTTGGCCGTGAAAAAAATTTATTCTCGCTGGATCCCACATAATTTAACGAATGCTCAAAAAGGCTCGTATGGATTTGTGCAAAGACATGTTGAAAAAGTATAACTACGGTAGCTCAAACGCAGTGTATAACATTGTCACAGGTGACGAATCATGCATCTATGCATATGAAGCCGAAACAAAACAGCAATGGGTCTTTCAATTCAATTCATTTATTCATCCAAAATATCATATTATACAAGGAGTATATGTACGCTACTTATGAGACATATCAACTAGATATTACAACATGTTATGCTTATATGTAAAGACTTAAATTCTAGAATTTGTGTTACACAATAAATTTAGTTACTTATAGGTAAAAAAGGGAAAAACACCTTAATTTGTATATCGAAAGAGAGAGATTCAAACTTAATTGGAAATGTAAATAAATATAGAAGATTATTTTTAAAATAATCAACTATATTTTATTAACTTTACCGGTTGATAATTTCACATATTTAAAGTAATTCTAAACAATCTTTCATTATGTCATAAGGAGAGTTTCTGACTTTGTTGAAAAAGTTAATATTCTGTCTTTTTATAAAATCTTTATAAAGGTCATATCCAGTTTCGTTGTGCAGCTCCGCTGTAGAATATCTTCAGGATTTACTGTTTATCATTTTTAAACATTTGTTTTAAATGATTTGCATTTTCTTAATGTGACATTTCGCAGCTTTGTACCAAACTGGCGAGGCATATGACATGATTGGTCTTATTACACATTTAAACAATAAATTCTTATTTTTAAGGTTTAGTGTAGAACGCTTATTTAACATCGGCCACAATGCTCGAAAGGACTTCATAGTTTTGTCACATGCAGTATGTATATGTTGGCGAAATAATAGTTTGTGGTCAAATATGACTCCGAGGTATGTTACTTCATTTCGGATATCAATGGCGTTTCCATTAAAAAGAAGTTGGCGACTTGGAATTCGTTTAGGGGATTTATTAAAAGGGAAGATGATGGACTGCGTCTTTTCCTGATTAATTTTTATCTTCCATTTTGAAAAATATTTGTTGCACACTGCTAAACTGTTCTCCATTTTCTTCAAAAGAGCACTAGTTAGCTTACTGGTGCCTATTAAAGCTGTGTCGTCTGCATAAAAGGCTACATCGAACAAGTTTGATGCTTTGAAATCGGAAATGTAGAGATTATACAAAATGGGTGATAAGATTGATCCTTGAGGTAGACCAGCTGGAATATTCTTCATTGACGAAATAACGTGGTTCACAGACACAGAAAAAGTTCTGTTGTGTAGAAAATCCGCTACAATTTTGCATAGATATTTTGGCAAATTCAGGGAAAGCAACTTAAAAATGAGCCCATTATGCCATACTGTATCGAATGCCTTTTCGATATCCAATAATATAACGCTCGTAGAAGCAATGGGTCTTTCAAGACGAGCCAAATCAAACAAAAGTTGCTCGTGTAGGAAGTACATCGAAGCAAATGATTGCGTTTTTTTCGGTATAACCGGCGATGTTGCCACAGTGCCCTAGTGGAACGTAGTACGGTCAATTCTGAGTGGTATACAACCATCTGTTTGCCAACAGTGTTCGAAGAAATTAGGAAAGATAATAAGAGAAAGCGGATCATTTTGCATCACGACAATGCGAGCTCTCACACGTCAGTTGAAACGATGAGCTATTTGACCACTCAAGATGTCGAACGGAAGGGCCATCCACCGTACAGCCCTGATTCTTATTATTCCCTAGCATCAAGAAAAAAATGCGTGGTGAACGTTTTTCATCGCCCGAAGCAGCTGTTGAAGCGTTCAAAAATCATGTTTTGGAGTGGAAAAAGTGCTTCGAAAATTGATTTGTGCTCATGCAAAAGTGTATTGATTTTAAAGAAGAATATTTTGAAAAACAATAAAACCATTTCCAATGATAAATGTATGTGTTTTTATTGACGGGCCCGAAATATAAATAGAAACCCGCTATTTACTTTATTTGTTTTTAATGGGCTGAAGATGGTCAATATTATTAATAAAACTAATTAATTTTTTCAATTTTTTCTCAACGTTTCGTTGCCTTTTTTCCGACATACTCAGAAGAATTTATTTTATGACTACGAGTAATGCCTGTTGTTGACAAAAAATTGTTTTTGTTGAACAAGTGCGGCATGTGGATTTTTAGATTCAAACATTCTTTTCTGGTATTCGGGATACTCCGTTTGTTTCTCCGATGCTTCACTTCCATTTACTGAACATTACAGAGCACCAACTATCATTCGATTGTACTGACTGAATACTTGTGGTGCATGCATTGTGACAACGAATCAGTTCTCTGTGTGCAGAGTCGGCATATTTATAAGTTCCCCGAGCAAGTGTTGCAAACTGAATGACAAACTTAATATTCTATCTACGTACACACATCTATTTAGGAATTTATCATGTTACAAAATAAATATACTCTAGTGTTTACTATGCTAATTGTTACCACTGTGATCAAGATATTAGTAAGGCATGCTAATAGGTATTTTATTTCTAGCGCATAAAATTTCCTATCAAGCGCCACAAACCAATACTTGTTTTGTTCGGATTCATTTCCAGACCCACCACAACGATTTAATTGTTTGGGTTGTGTTCGTTCAGAAAAATAAATATGCCGTGGAATTTTAATGAATATTTATAATGGAAACCAGTATGGAAAAACTTATTAAAATTTAAGAAGATCGGTTCTACTGAACTAATATTGATATTTTTACTACGTCATTTCGACGTATGGACAAAATACATAACGTTAACGTTTTTAAACTTTATTTATGCATATTTTTATTGTTTTATTTTCTAAATAGAGAACCTTTGAAGAATATCGTGTGAAATTTAAAAATAAGTCGAAGCAAAACTAACGATGATACAACAGTTTAAACATCCACGCCTTTGACATGACTCGGTGAATTTTAGTATATAGAAGCGTTTTCCTTCCTACCACTCAAAGTCGGCGCCCCTCATAACTTTAAAACCACTAGAGCAATCCTTTCGAAATTTAAACACTTTATCTCTACACAATAAATTTAATTTTCACCTCGAAAATGCGGGCAACTTTACGACTAAGAAAAGTTTATCTCTAGGCCATGTAAAAACAGCTCTATAAAACGCCGATCGGAGCCAGCGTTAAACAGTGGTCCCGCTTAGTAGGTAACGAATTTAAACGTGTACAGTAGGGTGGAGTGAAAACAAGCTTTTTTTTTTTAATTTGAAAAAGTTAACCTCGGAAAGAGATGTAGTCTGGGGTCCTAAAGAGGGGAAAAATAAAGAAAAAAAATTAAAAAAAATTTTAGGGGTCGCGCCACTCCCTAGAAATTTGGAAATTATCGCTATTTTGGCGTTGATTTTAGAAAAATCCTAAAAACTAACGACTTAACTTATTCGAAATTTAAAAGTTTGAGCTTGTTCATTGCCCAAACAAAAGTATTTGAGGCAAATATGAGGATAATCGACTAATATTTGTAGCTTTGGTGGCGATTTCATTGTTCAGTCAATTTTCTGAAGAAGGGACGATTTGACTTATTTTACTTTTTGAAATTTTTGAACAATGAGAAAATTTTTTTTAAATTTTTTCATGCCCTTATTTCATTGTTTACGCTATTGCAAACAATTATTGACATAAAACTTTTTAGGATTTTTCTAAAATCAACGCCAAAATAGCGATAATTTCCAAATTTCTAGGGAGTGGCGCGACCCCTAAAAATTTTTGTAATTTTTTTTCTTTATTTTTCCCCTCTTTAGGACCCCAGACTACATCTCTTTCCGAGGTTAACTTTTTTTTTTTTTGAATTTCACTCCACCCTAGTGTACAGTGTACTTACTGATTTGAGAGAAGGTCCCCCTTGGTCCTTAATCGGATGTTCTGGGACTTAAATAAGTAATTTACGAGGTAAGGCTGGAGAGTTCGTTTTTAATTTGTTGATGTTTTTTTTTTATTTTGCAGACAGAGAAGAGATTTGTATCCACAACCGATTTTATATGCCAACCCAATGTTGGAGTTTGCAAGTACTATCCATGTTTTCCATCGCTCCCACCGAATGTTGATTAGGTACACAGTAATTTTCAGTAGGTAAAAGGTATCGGTAATCTTAAAAGATTAAGATTATTGGAACTTAATTCGAACATGTATTGTTTGTTGTTAGGGACTGTTGGCTATAAGTACTCATTGAATTTGGTTGCCATTACCACGAACATTTGTTAACAGGACAGTCCAATGATTAAATGTTTTGTATTCTGTTATCTGGCCGAAATAACAACTTTTTTTATTTGAGGATTTTTAAATATTAGCTCTTGTATTTAAATTATGGACAGCCTTTTAAAAACTTGGTTTTTTATTTTCGAATTTACTTTGTATGTACAAGAGGAAATATTTTCTGTTTTTTTTTTTTTTTGTTTTGAAGTATCAGAAGCGATTTGAAGCTTAAGCTTAATATAGACAAAACATTAAAAAAAACATTGGATTAGCATACTATGTATAGGATGATACATCTAGAGGTATTTTTTCAGAACAAAAAAGAATATAAAAATTCAAACCAAGTGTGAAATCTTTATTGGTAATTCGAAAGGACATTATATGGCATTTATTTTTTGAATATAATTTCCTTCAATATTGGCCGAATCTACGCCTTAGGGTTTCCATTCTGAGTTTCCAATTTTGGATGACTCGTTCTAACATTTCGACCGGTATGGCTTTAATGACACGCGTAATGTTGGCTTCCAAAACCTGAATCGTAGCTGGATTGTCAGCATAGACTTTGGACTTTACGTAACCCCAAAGAAAAATGTCTAAAGGTGTGATATCAGTCGATCTAGGCGGCCAACTCACCTGTCCAAAACGTGAAATTAGCTGCTTTTCGAAAGGACCTCTGAATAGATCCATTGTTTGAGCAGCTGTATGGCAAGTGGCCCATCCTGTTGATTTTAAGTTTCGTCAAAATTACGTGCTTCAATTTCAGGTAGCATAAAGATCGATATCATGGCGCGATAGCGAGCACCATTCACGGTTACACGCCGGCCATTTGAAAAAAAATGCACCGATGATTCCACCAGCTTATAAACCGCACCAACCGTGGTTTTCTCTGGGTATAATGACATCTCTTGAACCTCTTCTTGTTGCTCTTCTGCCCAAATGCCGCAATTTTATTTATTGACTTTGTCGTTGAGCCAAAAATGGGCCTCATCAGTGAACAAAATTTTGATCGAAAATAGCGGATCTTTCCGTTTCTCACCGAACGCTCATTTCCATAAAACAGTTGCCAACATTTGAAGGAAATTATTTTCAAAAAATAAATGCCCTAAAAAGTCCTTTCAAATTACCAATAAAGATTTCACACTTGATTTGAATTTTAATGTATTTTTTTTGTTCTGAAAACATACCTCTAGGTGGATCACCCTTTAGTTGCTTCCTGCAGAACATTAATGGACGTGTATAAATTAATATAGAAAGTTAATTTATCATAATTTACATTAGGTCTATTACACTTCACCCTGGGTGTTAAATGCACAAAATCATAATGTTCCTGGTCCCTTGTGTTGAGATAACATAACACGAGAATAAATTGTAGTCGGCTAGGCTTGACCCGTATAAAAGACATACTTTTATAGCTTCACCGGGATATTGCTAGACAAAATTACAAAGGTTCGAAGTGTATTATTTACAAGCACACAAAGAAAAAAAGGGGTTGTAAGAGAAAAATTTTGGTTGCAATCACCTAATGTTTACAATCGTAATAGATATTCGGTTCGACATACCACAAGATGTTCAATGTAAACATTGTATTTTGTATACAAAACTAAAAACCTTAGACTTGCTTGGGTACATTTAAAGGGAACCCTTAAGAATCAACCTTAAATCATCAGAATTACTTAAATGATTTAAAAAATAATACTTCGCCTTTAAGTATGCAACGCCTTACCGAATAAATATAGCACACCGAATAAATTAAACCATTCTGAACACAATGCCACAACAATACGGCAGGGATGCAAAAGATGATGCAATTGTACTTTTTTTGATACATATTCAACAGCCAAAGTACCGTCATGCTACCGCGGCTCGTTTGGGACTTATTTGATACATTTTACAAATAATCTGATCTGAATTTACCTAGATTTTAAATAATGTCATATTTGAATTTGTGTGTATATCGAATACCAAAAGTAAGCGTAATAATACATTTGTGTCTGGAGATATCAGAAGGGGTGTTGCTATATGGTCTATTTTCAATCCCATAGGTAGTTTTGGAAAAATATTACGAAGTGCTAAATTAAAAAAACGATTCCTACGGCCGTTGTGCCAGAGAACATCAAAGCCGTGCGTAAACTGATAACGCAAGATCGTCATGTGACATACCATGAGATAGAAGCATCCTTGGGCATTTCTTCCACCAACATACATTCGATATTGCATCAACACCTGGCCGTCAAAAGGTTTGTTCTCGTTGGATCCCGCACAATTTGACAATCGCTCAAAAAACGGCTCGTGTCGATTGGTGCAAAGTAATTTTGAAAAAATACGATCGCGGTGCTTCAAAAGACGTTTTTAAGATCGTCACAGGTGACGAATCATGGATCTATGCGTATGAGCCCGAAACAAAACAGCAATCGACCGTGTGGGTCTTCGAAGACGAGCCAAATCCAACGAAAGTTGTTCGTGGAAGAAGCACTTCGAAGCAAATGGTCGCTTGTTTCTTCAGCAAAACTGGTCATGTGGCGACTGTTCCGCTTGAGCAACGTAGGACGGTCAATTCTGAGTGGTACACCACAATTTGTTTGCCTAAAGTCTTCGGAGAATTTCGAAAAACGAACAAGAGAAGACGAATCATTTTGCACCATGACAATGCGAGCTCTCACACATCGGCTCAAACAAGCGCCTTTTTGCCGGCCAAAACATTAAATTGATGGGTCATCCGCCGTACAGCCCTGACTTGGCACCCAATGACTTGTTTTTATTCCCGCACATCAAGAAAATAATGCGTGGTCAACGATTTTCGTCGCCAGAAGATGCTGATGTCTCAATCGGAGTGGAAAAAGTGCTTCGACAATTGGTTTAAGAGCATGCAAAAGTGTTTAAATCATGCTGGAGAATACTTTAAAAACACAAAAAAAAAAAATTTGATGATAACTATTCGCATTTTCATTATAAGGCCAGAAATATATATGGCAGTCCACCCACGTATTAACCATCTAGCGAGCAAAATAAATACAATTTTTTATTAGAAGTAGGATTACCATAAACATTTTTCGAAATGGAAGACATTCGTGCCAAAAAAAACGAAAAACGTTTGAGACATTTACAAAGAGCCGGCAGAACCTTCGGAGGACACATTTAAAAAAACTGCCATTAACTGGAAAAAGGTAATTTTATTATGATCACTAATTCAATGTAATTTTGTATAAAAAAAGGTCAAGTCCTATTTGCAGGTGTATATAGCGCATATGTATAAAAAGAAAACAGAACAAAATGAGACTATTTTTTTTAAAAAAAAGTAAATTTTCGGTGGCGAAGGGCAAAATAAAAATATTAAAACTACAATAATTAAAGTGCTGTCATTCGTTAAAAAAGTACTAATTTTGATCACGTCTTTGGAAAAAGTTATACTGTTCGGAAATATAGTAAACAGTGCATCTCATAAAATTAAAGTTTGTATCAAAACTATCGTAACCCCATTTGGGCTATGCTAGTTTAGCTGATGTTCGGGTTTTATGATTTTTTTATTTTATTTTTCCGAAGAACAATTCTCTCGTAAAAATGCCTAAACCAATAGGAATTATGGTTACCTGTCTTTGACCGAATTTTTGCTATAGACGAAGAGAAAACGGCTGTAAAACAAGCTAACCAGAAAAACTGCATCTGGCGCTTTAAACTTTTTAATATTTAAATTGTTTCATAGCTCCCAAAATGTGGGAAATTTATAATTCTTAAGAACATTTTAATGTCGACATTTTTTTCTTGAACATTTCCCCATTTGTTTTATTTTCTATGGCTTTTATGGAGTTTCAACAACGCCATTTATGGGAAAACATTACACATTGTTAAAAAAAAACTTAGATCTCGAACTTTGGATGTAAAATTTAGCTGTAAAATGTCAGGAATGCCTTTTCTAGTAATTTATTTTTTTAAAAAGTGGATAGGAGGACATATTCTCCAAAAGGAGGACATATGGTAATCCTGATTAGAAATAACACTACGCCATACCTTTTAAATATAGGGTGTTCTTCCACTTCATTAACTTACAAATTCTATCATAAAAGTTCGTGTCTTAAGTCTTTGCAAACGAACTGCCAGCGAAAGACTTAGGCAACAAACTTTGGCGGCTGGTTTATTAAATACGAGTACAACCTCCGAGCTCCCTCAATGGGGCCTTTCGACCGTATGCAACCAGCAAATCATACTGCATGGTAAATTTGGCATCCACTTCATTGATCTCATCACCGCGGGATACAAATTTCGACATAATTGCTACAAAATCATCCAAAAATTCCGAATGCCTGGAGAGCGGGATGCTGTCTAAGGTGCCACACACCGATTTGATATTTTCTGGAAATGAGAATGCAAAAATAGTTTTTTTTTATTTATGCCGTTTTTTAACTAGGCTAATTGGTCAGCCTACTTAAATGGATTAAAGTAAAACAAATTTATTTCATGTTTTGCCAACATTTTGGTGTTTTTTTCTAACTTCTTGAGGTAAAGTTTATTAGGGCTGGTCAATTTCTTTTGACGAAAAAGCGAAAATAAACGTTGGTATGAATGAACAAACAGCTGCGCACGCCACAGTTGTCACAAAAAAAAACGCCACCGCTAAGCGTTTTTTTTGTGTCTCGTCTAGCGTTACCGTTGTGCGACTAAAGTGGCAATTTGACCCTTTTTGGAAGCCATGTGACTTTTTTAGTTTTTTGCTACTTTCCACAACTCGAAATGTGTGTATTGCTTTTTAAAGATAAGCGTATTCTTATTTCTGGGGTTAAAGGCTGCTCCGCTTACGCTAGGCAGTGTGTCGTAGTAGTGTGTCAGAGCATCTATATGTGTATTGGACACAGGCTGCGAAGACAACTTCCAAACAGTCCCACCGCACAGCTCTGAAACGCACATATAACATCCAATTTTGAGGAAATTTGGCAATCGAAAATGTATCAAGTAAGCCGTAAATGAGCCGCGGTTGTGACGATACTTTCGATACCGAAAATGTACCAAAAAATGTATCTTCTTTTGCAACCTTAATTTGAGGTGGCCGAAAATCTGGCCCACTCATTTAAGGACATATGGGTTCCAAAGTTTAAAACTTTAACACAAACCCAACGAATCCATATGAAATTATTTTTAAAATCTGGATATATTATGAACCCGGTTTATGACTTCAAGTAGCCCTGAAGCCTAGTTTCAGTTGGCTCATCTGCACATCCAGTAGAGCACGTTATATCTGCCATGTCTGACTTTTGATGTTTGGATTTTTTATACCCTTCACGAAAGCGAATATTAAATTTGTCAGACTGTTGGCAGCCCCACGATGTATTGATTGGAGACCCTATAAAGTATATATAATCTTGATTGTCGTAATATTCAGAGACGATCTATCTATGACCGTCTGTCCGTCCGCGAGTTTGTTGAAAGCTGGAAGCCTGTTGGCAGACCCACGATGTATTGATTGGAGACCCTATAAAGTATATATAATCTTGACTGTCGTAATATTCAGAGACGATCTATCAATGACCGTCTGTCCGTCCGCGTGTTTGTTGAAAGCACGATATCGTTCAAACGGATCTACCTTGTATTCAGAAATTTTGATGATGCTGGTCACAAGCTGTTTGGGATTTTAAATGGGCGAAATCGGCCTAGGGGGGAAAGGTTTTTACCTTTTAAAATACCTCAAAAAGAGCTAAGCTGCTGAAAGGCTCAAGTGGCCTGCATGGTCAAAAAGGGTCGATTAATAGTCATGGGTACTAAAATTAAAGCAAATTTTGTATAGTGGAGTTTACATGAGCATCAGAAATTCAATTTTGTTTTTTAGTTTGAATGTGTATTTTACTTTTGTTATTGTTTGTTACTTTTCTTATCAAATTTAAATGTATTGTTTGAATAAAATGAACTTACGAAAAGTTTGCGATTTTTTTTTAAAAAAATACCCTTTTTCTGCCACTATTTTCAAAATAATCCCCTTTATGTGTGACTTTTTAAAATTTTTCAACGGTAACCCTGGTCTCGTCAGTCTGAACTCTACTTAATGCCTTAGTCGACAGGATAGACATTAAGGCGGGTCAATGTGTGTGGATGAAAAAAACGTACCCCCTAGCGCGATATCAGGAACATTTCTATTTCATTTATTATTCGTTATTTCTTAAAATGAACCGATATACGAACAGTTTTAATTTTTTTTATCTAAAAATATAAATTTTCACTCGGAAAAAGGAATAGAAGACCAAATACAAGTGGCCCGAAAATACATTAGGACGTGCCAAGACACTCTACAGAATTTTATTATTAAATCTGGAAATTTGGAAAATTATCCAATTTTCTACTTGTCGTCCTGCGGTAGTTAATTTCCTTTTCTACATTATTTCCTTTTATGTCGGTAACGTTGGCATCATCTACCAACTTTTACTTGCCATTCCAAAAAGTGTTTCACAAAGAAATTTTGAATAATTCATTCGCCCTAATTCTCATATAGGAAGGACGGACTTTGTTCGCAAAATTGGCAAGCTCGACAATGATTTTGGACAAACGGGTTTTTTGGCAAATATTCTTAGAAATATTCCTGAAATCGCATGAGGCGGTACGCTTTGTCGCCTTTTTTTCATCCACTCAAACTGATCCGCCCTAATGTTTATTCTATCGACTAAGGGTATTAGGTAGAGTATAGACCGATGAGACACGACAAAACGCTACGACAGTCGTGGCGTGCGTAGCCGTTTGTTCATTCATACCAAAGTTTTTTTTTGTCGGTGTCTCTTTTTAACAAAAATAATGAAGAACTAGTAAAAACGTCGTTAAGTTGGGACCGGCCGAACCTTTTATACTCTTCATCGTTTTAACGCAGAAAAAAAAAGTTCCTTTATTGGGCCTTTTCGGTCAATGCGTCCAAAATTCAAAATTATTTTAAATTTGGATTCGTAGCAAAGGTGCTTTTTTGGTGGGCCCTTTCGACCCATAAGTCCGTTTCTAAGCTCAGTCAAAACTTTAAAATTACATTGAATTTGGATTCGTAGCAAAAGTTCCTTTTTTGGTGGGCCCTTTCGGCCCATGCGTCCGTCCCTAATCTTCAAACTTCAAAATTATAATTATTAACATTTGTATTAGGATTTGTAGCAACATTTGCCTTAGTTGGAGTCCATATTGACTATTTATCGCACGTTTTGACCATGCGGAACGTTTTCTGGGCCTCATGAGCCAAAAGTCCAGCAACTATGCTCTTTTTCAAGCATAGCCATTAGCCAATATACTTCCACAAGGCTTTGTTAAGCAAATACTCCAAAATGAGTCCATTTTTTTACCGACATACCTTAAGTTCCTTAAAGGGAAACTTTTTTGCCCCTTCGCCTATTTCGTCCAATAACAATCTTCAATAGCATTAGCCATCATTATGCAAAATTTCAAGATCCTACATTGATTCGTTTGACCGCTATTGTGCTTTAACAGACACACGGGCGGACGGAAGGACGGACATACATAGATCGACGTAGATTTATGCGAAGTTTAACAAAATATATAAACTTTGTAGAGTTTCTGATCAATACTTCGTGGTGTTGCAAATGACAAAAATTTTCAACTTTTGGCATGCGGAATAAAATTCGAATACGACATATCAAAAGAATCATTTTCGAGGCTCCCAAATTTAATTTTTTTTTTGGTTTTTTCTCAACTTTTTTGGTTTTGGTCAAATTTTTGTTATTACCAAAAATAATTGGTTACAAGAATTTTTTTGCAAAACTATCGGTTGCCACAACGACCAGTTATGGCAACTAAGTAGCTTTTTCGCGTATGTTGTTGTTGTAGCGGCAACTGTGTGCCGGGGTGACAGCTCTTGGCCAAAGAATTGCTCTCAGGGTCAATCCGGTCCATATGCGTTTCATAGGTATTATCGATCAATTATTTCAGAACACAAAATAATATAAAAACTCAAATCAAGTGTGTATATCGAACCGAACATCCATTACGATTATAAACATTTGGTGATTGCAACTGATATACTTCTTTTGCAATAGATTTTTGGTAGTTCCAACCGATTAATCGATCAATTAGTTGTTTATATAGGGTGATTTATCTAAAGGTATTTTTTCAGAACAAAAAAATATAAAAATTCAAATCAAGTGTGTATATCGAACCGAACATCCATTACGATTATAAACATTTGGTGATTGCAACTGATATACTTCTTTTGCAATAGATTTTTGGTAGTTCCAACCGATTTCAAACTAATTTTTTCTTTGTACGAGTATGTACCATCCAAAAAACGTGAGGAACATTTGTAAAGTATTTGAAATTCTGAGTTTTAGGCGGGTCTATCATACTTTTATCTGGGTTTTACACACATCAGCACAAATTAATAGATCCCCAGTGTAGGGTGTAAAAACCAACATACACCACACCCTCATTATTTAACTACTTAACATACCTTTAAAGTTTTCCACATTGCCATAACTTGACGTCCTTGGTATTAACTCCACACTTATATCACTAAAACCCGCTTCCTTCATCCTGGCGGCAAACTCTGCCCGTGAATCGCTGGAATAATGCAATGGCGATATGAAGCGATCCACATCTTTCATATACTCGGACCATTTGGTATATTTGCTCGTGTAGTTGTAAGCATCGAAAATCGTATGAGAGGACATGAAAACCAATAAGCAATCACCACCTTGCGGACGTAGAACATTGAAAATATTCTTTAAAGCCGTTCTGAAATAAAAACAAAATACACCCATTCTATATTTAAGTCACTTATCTAGAAAAATATCTGAATATCATACTTATGATCTTGAATCCAATGTAGGCATAACATAGATGTCACATGATCAAATCTGCCCACAAGATCCATGGGTAATTCCTCTTTTGTGCCGATGTCTAAACTTTTAAATTCACATTTGCCCACAGCCCGATAGTAGGACTTTGCGAAGTCAACCATGTCCTCTGATATATCGGAGCACACAATTTTACGAAAGTTTTGCGGCATAATGGGATAAATATAGTCCATGAGAACATCTCCTGGTCCAGAGCCCACATCGAGCAGTGTATCACAGCCGTCGGAGCGCCATTGCAACATCATGGAGTACTCTTTGATAATGGCTCCAACATCCTGTTTAAGAGCCTTGTGCGATTTGTGATAAAGGGCCGGTTGATTCATTGCATGTGTTCCTTGCTCCCAGTAACAACTCAACGCAATGTAAACTGTGTTTATGAACTACCTTTCAAGCATTCTGATCACCTGCGTTTTATAACAATACCGATAGTTTATCGACCCCAGTAGACAGCCGTTTAAATAGCAGATTAATTAAGTCAGAGGAGTGAATAATTAACTCTACATTCTCAAAGTTTTCCGTGTTATTGTTGTAGGCATATGTCGTTCCACTTCATCATTCCTAAAAGCGCTCCACATTAATTAAATATTTAAAACATATGTGACGCGCAAAATAGAAAGCGACCTAAGGTTAAAAACCAGTTTTGTTCAGGAGACCCGTTTTAAAGATTAGATCCCTTTCTATTTGCGCTTAGAATCGTCGACTTCACTTTCCTAAAACGCGCATATCTGTGGGAGGGAACACTTTTGGGCATGGGATCGGTCTCATTCGATGCTCAGATGTTGTCCACATCAAAAAAAAAGTGAAGAGTTGATGAAAAGTTTTGTTCAGGAGAGCTATTTTAAAGATAAGGTGCCTTTCTATTTGCGCTTAGAATCGTCGACTTCACTTTCATAAAACGCGCATATCTCTGGGAGGGAACACTGTTGGGGCATGGGATCGGTCTCATTCGATGCTCAGATGTTGTTCACATCAAAAAAAGAAGAAAAAAATGATTTTTTAACCCTTAGGTCCCTTTCTCTATGTGCTGTCACATATGCAGAAGTGACACATAAAGGGTGGCAGTGACGCACGTTTGGTTATGCATTGTTTAAATGAGAGAAAATTACAGGCTGGCGGTTAATGGGTTAAATATAGCTATAACCACACTATGATACCGGGTATAATAAATTCATTCGAATGTTTGTTTATCTATTGTGCAGGTCAAACAAATATGAAACGAACTCGACGAAATCGATTACGTTGTGCAATTTCAAGACATCGACATCTCAAAGAACCAAATTCCGACCTATTTTGGATAGCCACAATGCAGATAACCACATCTCATTAACTATTTGAAATATGACAATGATATTTGAAAGATACGATATTGGTAGAGAACGAAGCAAGTAAGCAGTGCCATGCCCTCTTTTAAAATCGCCATAATGGCAAAATGTGTCTTCTAGGGCGCCAGGACCTCAGATCGGGAGGGAACTTTGTTAGAGGGATATACGAAAGCATGGACCGATACGGTACAATTTCACTAAAAACGGGTATTTTTCGTCTCAAACGAGGTTTGCAAAACTGACACGCAGAAAAATGTATGGTTTGGGTTACAGTATTCGAAGAGCGTTATACTATTGTTGGGTAAATGGTTGTGGCACACGATATCGTGATCCTCATAACAATAGTATGATTCACTCACAACCATACTATGATCCCTACAACCATATTATGATTCACACTAAACCGTACAATGATGCCCAAAGCCATATTTTGATTCTCACAGCCATAACAGTACGAGTACGTTTCACATCCAACCATAGTATGATCCTCACAGCCGTAGTATAATTCACACGCAACCATGTTATGGTTCCTACAACCGTAGTATAATCCCCCTCAACCACACTATAATCACCAAAATCATTTATTGGGAATATGTTATGTTGTTATTCAACAATAGTGATTATTATTAAGTAAATTAATTAAAATTACATTAAATCAATTCATGGTTAGATTTGAGCGCATGTTTCTATTGAACATTGCATACAAAGAAACCAAAAAGTTATTCACCTTTTAGGTGCAAGCGGGAATTACTGCAGTTTCGGTTAACGCTACTTCACCATCTTCAGATTCCAAGCAACGAATATGATTAAACTATGATCGATGGCTGTACACTTAAGTGCAGGCAGTTTCTAAGTGAACGAGAACTAGCCGTCAGTTGTTGTTGTAGCGGCAAACCGTACCGGGATGACAGCCCTTGGCCGAAGAATTGGTGCTTCGGGTCGATCCGGTGTTTCACCGAACAAAGTTAACACAATAAAAATCCCTCGCACTGCCTGTCGTTGTTGTTTTTTATAGTGGATAACTATCACTATGCTACCTACCAAAGAAATATGGTTGCTACAACAATAACATCTTTTCTAAATTTGGCAATAATACTATTCTAAAGTTTCAACAATATTATTATTTTCATTATTATTACTTTTTTCAAAATGAAATTCAAATAGACCGTGACAATATAGAAACCATACCTTTTCTCTGCCTGTAGCTGGTATCGGTGGTAATAAGTGGCTTCTAAAGCTGCAGGTTTTGTAAACGGGCTATACGAATATATGGACCAGTTACACAAGGCCTAATTATTGGTTGCAAATAACATACCATGCAAAATTTATGCGTGTTTGGGTTTAATTTGTGGCTTCTAGGGCTGCAGGAACTCCAATTCGAAAACATATACGTACAGTTATTGTCCAATTTCACAAATGATGTATGTTGGCCGATCATAACATCCTGCGCGAAATTTCGCCTGAAACGAATGTTATATGTAGCATCAGGAGCTGCAGGTTCTTTATTCGGGAAAAACCTATGTGTGATATCAAAACATGGACCGAAAATGTTCTCCGCAATAAAAGTATGTTCGTCGCAACCATAGCATTGTTAACTAAATTTAGTTTTGACAATAGTATAATTGCTGCAATATTAATATTATTGAAATGTAACAATATTATTGCCAAATTTAAAAATGAAAGTATGGTTATAGCAACAATATAAATATGGTTGGCGCGACAAAAGTATTGTGTTTTATGTTAACAATAATATGATTACGGCAATCATACTGTATGATTGTAATTTTTCTTCATTTAAATATGCTTTTAAAAACAAATGTTATTAAATTACAAAATTTTATTTTTTTATCGAAATTAAAATTTTTTAATCAAGCTGTTTAAGCTTTGTTTAACTGAAATATTTTTAATAAAAACGCTTTCGTTTGTTTAAACTTTTTTTTCTTCTTCTAATTTACTCCTATTATTTTGAATTTAATGTATTTTTTGAATAATTTTCATACGAGGGCGACCGCAAAACTAACTGGCCTGGCACATTTTCTGTTTTACTAGCAACTTTTTGTTTTGTTTTTTAAAAGCAATCTTTTATAAGCCAACTGTCAAAATTTCCGAAATATTTAATGATTATTTTCTTTGTTACAGGTGTTTGAAGTAAACAAGATTTATAATTTTTGAAAAATGGAAAATAAAGAGTTTCGTGCTGTAATTAAACACTTTTATATGAAAGGATACACGCCACAATTAATCAAAGATGAATTGGATTCTGTTCATGGGGATAATGCACCATCATAATCCACCGTGAAATCCTGGGTTCAACAATTTAAAATGGGTCGTTCAAGTACGGAAGATGAACAAAGCTCTGGAAGACCGAAAACTGCTACTACTATTGAAAACATTAGAAAAATATTTAATGACGTGACTAAAGATAGACGAATAAAGCTCAGAGAACTTGCTGATATTGTTAAAATACACGAAAAATAAGTTTGGAGTATTTACATGATGAACTCCACATGAAAAAGCTATCCGCAAGAGATCCGCCGCGTTTGTTGACTTTGCCCCAAAAAATTGTCCGTTGGACCAATTCCGAGGAGCTTTTAGCGTAATCCAAAAGAGTTCTTGCGCCGATTCATAACTGTTGATGAAACATGGATCCATCACTACATCCCAGAATGGAAAGAACAGTCAAAACAATGGATAGAAGCTGGTAAAAGTGGTCACAAGAAGGCGAAAACTGTTAAGTCAACAGGAAAAGTAATGGCCACAGTATTTTGGGATGCAAGGAGTATAATATTTATTGATTAACTTGAGAAAGGAAAAACTATAAATAGTGAATATTATTGTGCATTATTGGTTGAGCGAAGAAATCAAGATAAAACGACCGCATTTAGAAAAAAAAGTTCTTTTTCATCAAGATAATGCTCCTTCACAATTTTCGTCCAATAGCGAGATGATTGCTGAAACTGAGGCATATTTTGAAGGTCTTGAAAAATCTTATTTTTCGGATGGAATTAAAAAACTTGAAAAACGTTTGATGAAGTGTATTGAGTTGGAAGGAGATTATGTTGAAAAAAAATAATAATAATTCCAAAAAACGGTTCTTTTTATGTTAGGCCAGTTACTTTTGCGGTCGCCCTCGTACGTGACTTGAACAGTTTTTATTCTGGTTCGAGAACTTTTTGTTGTTTCTTTTTCAGAATCAATGTAAAAAATTGGTGAAATATATGGGCTTCGTTGCCTGGCAGACTGTACAGCCGCCAAGGGTTTTTTCAGCAGTCTTTGGCAACGATTACTTCGGCAACAGATCAAATGACTTATACGGGAGACTCATTTGAATTACTGAGAATTACCCTTTGCGTATAGTCTTCGAACTGTGCGTAAAGCAATCTTCATAGCGCAATATCATTTCCACCAATTCCGTTTCGCATGGGTTTTCGTTGAAAATCGCAAATGAAAAAGCACAAAGTGTGCATGTTTTTTGCGTCCTTTATTCATACATCCGTTGCACATTAGGGCGTACCAATCCTTTTTAAGTTTTTTTTTTGTTATATTTATTCGTTTTTTTTCATTAATACGACTTGAACTGTTTTTATTCTGGTTTTAAATTCTTTCGACTTCCGATAAAGTCGCACCACTTTCTTTGTTGGATTCGGAAAAAAGAAGGGGAAGCTTCATGTTTTTGGTCTTATTGACTTTGCTTGTCAATGCTTCTATGCCATTCTTTGAGCGTACCTATGCGACTTTGTTAGGCAAGCAGTTTCATTCTTCAAATAAAGAGAAACGGCCCCCACAAAGAACATGACTAAGTCTATAAACACACATATTTAAGTGCGTATGCATATACATACATTTGATACGATATTGTCTGTATCGTACATGAAGAAAACAACTCAAAAAACAATTAAGAAATACTACCGCGTAGGAGCTCTTTCAACCAAGACGATATTTAGGAGCATTTGTTATTTTGAGAATCGGATTGTAAGACATTGGAAATAAAATCTCTATTGTCAATTTAGAAAGAAAATGGAAACTATTTTTTGAGTTATAAAAGTATTTTAGGAAATGAACGACATCGGTATGTACATAGGTGTTTGTATGATCATATAAATATGTTTCGAATTATTCTGTGTGTACATACAAACATTGATAATTCCCAATTTATTAGCGTCTTTTTTGTTGCTCTTGCTAGATTTTTTTATTGTCAATTTTGGTTGTATACGAGTTTTTATGATTACACTGAGCGACAAAAATATTCGTATCTTATAGTGTGAAGAACAGTATTTTGATGTCAAATTGCGAAATTCAGAAAGCCACCTGATCACTTATCACTTTATTAAGATTCAGAAAGGTCAATAGGTCTTATTGATTTTTTACGATTGCATTTAATTTGCATATTTAAATTAGGATAGCCGGAAGACTTAATAACATAATTTTTGGCAAAACAAGTACATATTTGTTTGAGGAAATGTGAAAAATGTATGAAATACATTTTACAATTTTTGTAACTAAAAAAGAAAAAAAAGAACTTTCGTTTAACACCTTAATTATGATTAAGCACGCGACATTGCTAACGCCACACTTTTCTTCCTCACATTTAGGCTAAAAAGCCGTTTATGGGGCGTGACGGAAATTAAAAAAAATGAACAAATCTATATTAGTAACAGTTGTCAAAAAAAAATATGGCCCTCTAGGGAATTAAAAAACAAATAAGTTAAAAAAAAGTCGGCGGAAACCTATATTTTCCGAGTTACGCGAACCTCAAAGTTCGGACCTACAACTGGATATACCTGCGTCATTTTAAATCGGACCTAGTATTATCATTTGAAGTTATGGGTTTTGTTTATGAAAATGCCTTTCAAACGGTATATAAATTTTATGAATCCTTTAACCCATTGTTGGAGGGTCATTTTATATATTTTTGACGAGTTTCTGTAATAAATAGGTCAATCTTCGAATATTACCTATTTAAAGTTACTTATTTCTTGCTACTATTTTATAGCCACTTTAAGCTTTCATTTGATTTTGAATTTAACTCTTTAAATGCCGGATATATTGGCATTTTAGTTTCAGTTTTTGCTTAAAATTTTTTATTTTAAATTTTCTGCTTAGAATCAAAAGTTCTATCGATGGTGCAAATTTGGTGTCCGTGCGAGAGTTGTTAGTTACTAAACTAGATTTAAGGCAAAAAAAAAAAATATATGCCGTCGTCTTCAGAATATTTCGATTGCTTGACAGTGATCCCGCTCACTTTGACAGAAGTGCGGGTACTTAAACGAAAGGAAATTCACTAAGTAAAATGCAATGAAAAAACATGCGAAATAAAAAAAATTGCGTAGAGTTCCTACTTTCAAAGTTAAAAAATATTTTTTTGGGTTTATAAGTATTTAAAATACACATAAAACTAAAAAAAATATTAGAAGGCACATACATGTAAATATATTTCTACTTTGATATTTTTGTGCTCTTTCCATAACACGAACTTTGCACAAAAATATGTTAATATTTTTGAAGCTTTGGGAAAAATTAAAGTTTTGACTTAAACGTTATATTTTTTTTAAACTTAGTTTCAATATTTTTATAAAAGTTTTGCACCGATCTTCTAACTTTATTTTTCATTTGCGCCTTCTTTGAAAATACACTTTCAGCGCAAGCACTTCTGAGTGCGACGAATTCAAATAAATTCTTATATTAATGTTCATTAAAATTATTTTTAAAAAATTAGCTATCTCAGGTTTACTAACGACTATATTCACCATCAGGTCAAAATAGTTAGTCTTATGGCATACAAATACTTGGATTTGTAAAAAGAATCAAACAAAAGGCCAAAAAGGGGATTTTTCAGAAAGAGGCAGTAAAAGTCGCACAGCTTCAAAAAAGTGTCAAATTACCACCTTAGTCGCACAACGGTAACGCTGGGCCCAGTTTTCTGCTCCTAGTGCCTTTAGATGCGGGCCCAAAGTTAAGCGAAATCTTAAAACAATGACTTATTTAGATACGTGGCGAATGCAATTATGGCCACCTTCAATGAGGCAGATTTAATTGGGACAGGGCCTGAATTATTCGATACCTAAAAACAAAGTGTTATTTTGGATACAAGAGGGAATATCGCTTAGCTAGCGTGACTATGTTTTCTATTTGAAATACCCATACATATGTGTGTTACGTACCTCCATGCGTTTACTCCTGGGCAATGATGTTTCGGCATCCGACAAAGCAACATGTGAGCAGCGACCAGTGTCACCAATACAGAGATCAATAAAATTCTATAGTATCACTAAATTTATCACTAAAATTAAACAATATGCAGTGAAATTTCCTTAGTAATTTTAATGCCAAGAACCGTAAAATAAAGATTATTTCAGTCTCATTAATTAATAGATGATTAAATTATCGCACTTTAAACTTCCAATCATTACTAAACAATATTTCAAACGAAATGACAAACTTAACTCTATGGTGTAGTGTTCACAGAATATGACACAATAATCAAACACGAATTCACCCAAGGCAAGTATATACATATATATGTACATACATATGTAAGTAATAGAACATCGCATTCCGATTTTTTTATAATAAGTGTCGATCAGTTATATCTGTTATCTGCTCAATAGTGTAAAGGTGTCTGTCTCCATGTTATCGTGTCGGATCACTCTCTTGCTCTCTATCTCTCCGTCAGTCCAACTAATTAAAGAGCATAAAATGAGTTAAGAACACCTAGAAGTGGAAATTAAATAAAACAAACAAAGACGCATGTTTGTATTAACATATTTTTACTTCTTGTGTACATATATGCGACTACATACATACGCACATTCTTACCTAGGCCTTTTCCAATGTTGTCAAGTCCACATTCGCGTGGGCGTTTTTTTCTATAAAGAAGCATTTACAATACCGATTGTGAAGCTGTTTTCTATCAAAAATGCGGCAGGCCGCCGGAGTACTCATTAAATTTTTTTATTCAACGCCACTCTGATTACGAGTATGCATAAAGAGCTACAAAAACGAGCGAAAAAAGCCAAAGTTCGGTCAGGGCCCTACACCACCCTACACAAAACACTCATCTGTTTCTTACGGAATTTCGCAAAGATTTGATTTTTAATGTTACTTTCAAAGCGGCAGACTCGCAAATCTGCGGGCTCCTTTTTACAAGGGAACCGACGTGGTCCCGTTTCAGAACAGCTAACTGAATTTCAGCAAGATCGAATTTAAAATGTGGTGTATTGAGTGCCATATCCTCGTTGAGTTAATTGGACCTCTGCGATGTAGGGCGCCTAAGACGATCCCTATGATACCAACAATCGTTTACTAAAAAACATGGGCATGTCGTAAGGAAAAGATTCGGGCTACGACGCTTGAAGGCAAAAAGGTCGCTGTAGTCAAAACAATTTTAATATTTTTCACATCTGATTTGCAAATCTTTAGTGCAGGGTTAAAAGAAATTTACATATATATTTTATTTAACAGAGATTGCGGCTTGTTGTCAAGAACCCCTGTGAAATAAAAAACGACGTCAAAGAGGTCCATAAATATTATCCGTGTTCTTTTAAGGTAACTACGTGGGCTGCTATATACGAGGGCTGCTATATATACATATATATGAAAATACAAATATTTATCATCAAAAATTGTTGTATTGTTTTTAAAAGTATTCTCCAGCATGATTTATACACTTTTGCATGCGCTCAAACCAATTGTCGAAGCACTTTTCCACTCCGATTGAGACACCTCCAACACATGGTTTTTGAGCGCTTTAACAGCATCTTCTGGCGACGAAAATCGTTGACCACGCATTTTTTTCTTGATGTGCGGGAATAAAATGAATTCATTGGGTGCCAGGTCAGGGCTGTACGGCGGATGACCCATCAATTCGACGTTTTGGCTGGTCAAAAAGGCGCTGGTTTGAGCCGATGTGTAAGAGCTCGCATTGTCATGGAGCACAATGATTCGTCTTCTCTTGAATTTCTCCGAAGACTTCAGGCAAACAAATTGTGGTGTACCACTCAGAATTAACCGTCCTACGTTGCTCAAGCGGAACAGTCGCCACATGACCAGTTTTGCCGAAGAAACTGACGACCATTTGCTTCGAAGTGCTTCTTCCACGAACAACTTTTGTTGGATTTGGCTCGTCTTCGCAGATCCACACGGGCGACTGCTGTTTTGTTTCGGGCTCATACGCATAGATTCGTCACCTGTGACGATCTTATAAACTTCTTTTGAAGCACCACGATCGTATTTTTTTTCAAAATTTCTTTGCACCAATCGACACGAGCCTTTTTTTGAGCGATTGTCAAATTGCGCGTGATCCAACGAGAACAAACAATTTTTACGGACAGGTGTTCGTGCAATATCGAATTATGCTGGTGGAAGGAATGGCCAAGGATGCCTCTATCTCATGGTATGTCACATGACGATCTTGCATTATCAGTTCAGGCACGGCATCAACGTTCTCTGACACAACAGCCGTTTTTGGACGACCATCGTCTTTAAGTGAGCGTCGGCCACGATTGAATTCATTAAACCAGTGGATGGTGCTTCATCGCCATACAAAGATTTAAGTTCATCGATGCACTCTTGTCGTGGTAATCCACGTCAAAAATTGTGAAAAATGATCGCAAGAAAATGTTCACGAGGTAATTCCGTTTTTTTTTGCCAAATTGATTTTTTCAAGTCACTGTAAACAACGCAAATGATGGTCGTACGTCGAAACGTTCTGAGATGTTTATGTTAAAAAATGGCAAACAAATATATATAGCAACCCTCGTAGCTTAGTTATGTAATTAGCTAGCAATGTGGTAATCTGGCAGCTTTAAATAAAATTAAAATAGTATGGCAACATTGTTTTCCTTTGGATACACCAAAGAGAATAACAATAGGGTTTCTCGGCGAATCCGTCAAAGGCAGAAAAAAAACTTAATATGAAATATAATAAATCAAATTATTACAACACTGCTTTGTAATAATGTTTTTAATTTTTTCAACTATCAGTTCGAATTGATTTATTAAGGATGGTCCAACCATAATGCACGATGTTAATTGTGAGTCACACCTTAATTTAATTTGACATATCTTTGTTTCGCCGTTTGACAAATTCCACTATGAAGAGATACACAATTGAGCAGGTCGTTAAGAATGTTGAAGCATTTTATGAAAATGGGCGTCCAAATCAAAGGAATTTCGTGCTCTTCGTGATAATTGTGCGCAAATTGCAGCAAACCGGGTCTGTGCATGCTCGCCCAGTTCGTTCTGCGGAAAATAGAGCCGTCAACCTCTACTCTTTGTCGTGCCCAACAATTGAGCATATCACGAACATCACTGATGCGAATTTTGACTTAAGATTTGAGATTACACGATTACATGGTTCAATTGACTCATGAGTTAAATGAGGTCAGTAGCATTTCCAGCGTCGTCAATACGCCGAATGGTTGGTTAAACAGACAGAAGTGAAGGGTGACTTTACAAAGAAAATTATCTTCAGCGACGAGGCACACTTTTACCTCAGTGGATTCTTTGACAAGCAGAATTGCCGCATTTGGTTTTGTGATTGTTAAAAAGCCGACGCATCTACAGAGAGTGGCTGATGGGGCGGTTTATGGGCTGGCGGCATAGTCGGGCAGTACTTCTTCGAAAGTGAGGTTGCCAAGCAGTTCGCGTGAATGGTGTTCGCTATCGAGAGATGATAACGGACGTCTTGTCGCCAGAAATTGAGGATATGTATCTGGACGATATGTGTTTTCAACAGGATAATGATACTTGCCACACAGTCAACGAGAAATTCTCGTCGTGGCGATGTTAATTGGCCGCTACGATCATGTGATTTGACACCGTTGGACTTCTTTCTTTGGGGATATTTTAATACAAAGTGTACGTCAATAAGCCAACACCAATTCAAGAGCTAAAGTATGAGATGATTCGGCACACTAACGACAAAAACCCTCATTATGTCTCAGTCGTTGAAAATATGGGCCATCGGGTAGAGGTATGCAACCGAAGCCATGGCGAGCAGTTTGTTTCACATGTAATTTCGATAGATCCTTCTATCGTAAGAAATATTAAGGCCGTTTTCTAAAAACCTTTTGTTATATTTTCAATTAACATCGGGAGTTTAAGTTGAATCACCCATTAGTTTTAATAAGACCATCCCGGGCAGATGAACCCAAACAAATTCGAGGATGAGATGTCGTCTTCTTGTTTGACTATTTGTTTAGTTACATAAGAAAAAACAAAGTATTTAAAAAGCAGGGTGTGTCGGGTTTGATTTTTTGTTGAAAAAAATAAGTGTGACAACTCTTACTCGTTTAGTTAGCTACTTGAGCCCAACTCAATACAAATATTTCCATACAAATATAAGTTTAGTTACCTGTAAAGAACACAGCTTCTATAATTTTTTTTCCAATTTTGAAATGGATTCTTTTGCGGAGGTGTAAAAAGTTATTCCTGTCTGCACTCTGTATATTTTTTTCTCGCTTTGTTTATTATCAAACTATGGAGCTGTTTCTTACTTTTCACATCCTCGCCTTAAATTGTTTGTTGGGTAGGGTGATTTTCAAAAGAATATATTTTAATATATACTGTACACACTATTAAAAACAAAAACAAGCATTTGTGATAAGACGCCGCTGCTACCACCACAGAAAAGTTGCCTGCGCCCGCTAAATAATACGACAAACTGGAAATATGTACACAAACACTCACGCGAGAGCGTTGTCGAATGCGCGATGGAATGTATGGAAATCATAACAAATCAGATCAGCCTTTCAATCGGACGTTAACCACTGTCAGCGGAGAAACCATCACGCAAAACGTGTCGTGCACGCACAATGTATAGACCGGCATTGTATCAGCAGTACAACGAGCTTCAGAAATGTATCGCGAAAAAAGTGATCGACCGGTATGCCAATAAAATGCAATGGCATCACGACGGTTTGGATACGCTTATCGATGTGGGCACGGGAACGGGTAATGTTCTAATGGAACTCGTCGAGCCTGAAATGCCCGAAACATTCAGGCGAATCGTGGGCTGTGACATATCGGCCGAAGCGATATCATACGCTCAGGAATATTATAAGTCGCAGAAGAAATGTGAATTTCGTATTATGGATATTGCCATGGAACAGGTGCTGCCGGCCGATCTCAAGGGCATGTTCGATCATGTAACATCGTTCAGTTGTTTGCACTGGGTTCATAACCACGAGTAAGTAATACGTATTGGCAGAATGTGTGTAACAAAAGTGAACAATTACGGAATTTTTACCACACCTAGTCTGGTGTGGATGGTTTCACGTGTCTCGGCTCTTAAACCCTAACTAAACTAATCGTGTGCAAACTAAAATATAAAATAATGAGTACTGATTATCACATTCTGACAGTTCACAAACCATCGCATGTAAACACAGGGGAGCACTTCGTAAACAAACAAAAGAACAAGAAACGAAGAGAGCGCAAAGTAAAAAATACTTTTTAGAGATCATTCAAAAATAAACAACAAAAAGTCAGTGGGAAATTCTCTGTAATTCCAAGCAAATTTAGTGTGAAGTGCGTATTTCGATAGTTCGACCGGCCGTAATGATAAAGTGTTATCGGTTTTTGATGACAGTGCGTGTCATATGGACATCTTAAAAAATCAATAAAAACAAGACATTGAAGAAACTAAAGTATTTGCAATAATTTCTTTAAAAATGTGGATGTTGAAAAGTTATTACTACAATAGAAACAGAAAGTTTTCCGAGACTTGTCTTAATATTTTTTTATAATGATAAAAGGATCTATGACAATTATGTGCGAAAGAAAATATCGGCCAAATACTCGCCACGGCTTCAGTGGCATACCTCTATCTGGTCCATATTTTTAATGATTGAGACATAATGGAGGTTCAATGTCGTTAATGTGCCGAATTATCTTCTCCTGTAGCCCTGTAATTGTTCTTGGCTTATAGAAGTACACTTTTTTTTGAATACCTCCAAAGAATGAAGTCCAACGATGTCAAATCACATAATTGTGGCGGCAAACTAGCAACGCCACGACTTGGGTTAACATGGCCATTGAATTTCCGTGCTAAAGAGCCATTGTTTATTGGCTATGTCCTTAATTTCTGGCCACAAAAAGTCTGTTACCATCTTGCGATAACGAACATCATTCACGGTAACTGCTTGGCCGACCTAAAGAAGTGCGATCTGATGACGCCGGCAGCCCATAAACCGCACCAGTCACTCTTTGTGGATGCATCTGCTGTTCAACAATCACTCGTGGATTCTTTTTTGCCCAAAAGCGACAATCTGCTTGTTAACGAATCCACTGTAGACACATTGGGTCGATTTTGCTGACCAAATAACAAAATGAACAAAATGCGTTTGGATTTAAACGCCCATATTCGAAAAAGGCTTAAACATAACGCGCTGCTCAATTGTGCACCAGGTTGAATTTGTAAGGCAGTGAAGCAATGAAATGTCAAATTAAGTTGGGTAAAAAACTTGACGTTAAGGTGTGACACACAATTAAGAACGTGCATTATTTTTGGGCCACCCTTTTAAGTTCGGCCAGTCCGATTTAACGACGTTTTTTGTTATTTTGGAATTCCTAAGCAATTTTCTTTCATTTAAGTGGCCAATTCAATTTATAAACTCTTTGTATCGAGCACCCTTATTCTTCTCAATTTTGTTGGAGTTTTGACTATTTTGAGGGGTGCTGAAGTTTTTTTTTTCCGAAAATGCAATGGCATCACGACGGTTTGGATACGCTTATCGATGTGGGCACGGGAACAGGTAATGTTCTAATGGAACTCATCGAGCCTGAAATGCCCGAAACATTCAGGCGAATCGTGGGCTGTGACATATCGGACGAAGCGATATCATACGTTCAGGAATATTATAAGTCGCAGAAGAAATGTGAATTTCGTATTATGGATATTGCCATGGAACAGGTGCTGCCGGCCGATCTCAAGGGGATGTTCGATCAGATTATTGCTACTAGGACTGTCTACTATCGCTTGAAGGCCAACTGGAAATAGGAGGAAATACTTTCGTCAATCAGACTACTGCCAAATTATTGCTACTAGTATACTCTAATACCGCTATAAGGCCGTTTGTCTGAAATAATTTTCAGAATATTGAATTCTTCACCTGGAATATGAAATTTGGGGAAAATTGCTCTAGAGCGGATCTGAGTGCGTCCATGGAGGACAACTGGAAATACTTTCGTCAATCAGACTACTGCCAGATTATTGCTACTAGGACTGGCTACTATCGCTTGAAGGCCGCTTGTCTGAAATAATTTTCAGAATATTGAATTCTTCACCTGGAATATGAAATTTGGGGAAAATTGCTCTAGAGCGGATCAAAGTGCGTCCATGGAGCAATAATTTGGCAGTAGTCTGATTTACGAAAGTATTTCCAGTTGTCCTCCATGGACGCACTCAGATCCGCTCTAGAGCAATTTTCCCCAAATTTCATATTCCAGGTGAAGAATTCAATATTCTGAAAATTATTTCAGACAAACGGTCTTCTAGAGTTGTAATCTGGTAGTAGTCTGATTGACGAAAGTATTTCCGGTTGTCCTCCATGGACGCACTTAGATCCGCTCTAAAGCAAATCATGCAATTCTGTCTTGCTATGTGAAGTTAAATTCGAATTGAACTTCACTATGCGCACACTGCTGTCTCCTCAAATAGTGAAGAAAAATTTGAATTTAACTTTTTTAACCCACTGGGACGGCGGATTTTTTGCGTTTTTGAAAGTTAAATTCGAATTTATCATCACTCACATAAATTTGCATCCATTAAAAGTGACAGTCTGGTGTGCAATTTGGTCAGGAGGAATCATTGGGCCCTACTCGTACTTCTATGACAATGAAAACGGCCTAACTGTCAATGGGGCGCGATATCGGGATATAATTAAAAACTTTTTAACGCCTGAACTGCATGCTTTGGGCTTGATGAACATGTGGTATCAACAAGACGGTGCCTCATTGCATACAGCCAGGATTACAATGGAATTATTGCGAGACCTTTTTCCACAACAAGTTATTTCAAGAAATGGTGATGTTGATTGGCCTCCACGGTCGCTTGATTTGACTGCTCCGGACTTCTTTTTGTGGGGATATCTGAAAAGCAAGCAAAATATAAGAAGAAACACAAAGTGTCGAAGTTTCTTTTCAAAATTTTCCCTAGCCTCTGGGCTACAACAATATAGGCTGTGGCTATATTGTCTTAATTTTTTACCACCTAATTTATTGGATTCTGGACACGGGTTTCACATTTTTTTAAGCGTACACTTCAGCCAACGATGAAGGGCCATAACAAAGCAAATATATGCGTAGAAGGTTCTTGCTCACATTTGGATCGAAAAACGCATTTAAGATGTTGAACCTTCTTTGTGTTTTCTTTGCAATTCACAGAGATTTTTTAATACCCGATTCTTGTTTTTTTCTTTTTTTTCGCAGACAAGCTTTAAGGAATATTTACGATCTCATTAAACCGGAAGGTGGTGATTGCCTTTTATCGTTCGCCACTTATCTACCAGTTTTCGATATTTACGATGCCCTAAGAAGTACTTCAACATGGGCGCCATATATTGGTCACATCGACTATTTCACTGGGCCTTTGCAACGCATCGAAAAGGGGCCACTTTTAAAGATGCTGGAAGCTGCTGGCTTCGAAGATGTCCATGTAGAGATAACCTATGAAGTACAGAATTTCGATAGTGCAAAAATATTTAAAGGTATGTAGTTAGTGTGTATGTGTGTGTAAATTTAATAATTTGTTCTGACCAAAAATGTAGGGATAAAAAAAACAAGGCTCCCTGGCATATATGTAAAGGAAATCGATCGAAATTGTTAAGGAATTTTTAACAAATATTTTGTAGATATGGTACGAATTATTGGGGAGATGGGTTTTCTTTTTATAACGTCTCCTTTAATGACTTGTTACAGGCTTTTATGTCAATCAAGTCTAACGCCTCTGGTTGTGATGCGATATTTCTTAAATTTCTTAAAGCAGTATTTCCGTTTATATCAAATCACCTTATTCATTTAGTGAACACTATAATAATGACTTCCTGCTTTCCTAATGAATGGAAAGTAGCCATAGTGACACCAATTCAAAAGAAGTCAAGCTCGAATTCTTCTGATAACTTAAGACCCATTTCTTTGCCTCCCATCCTGTCAAAAGTTGTGGAAAACATTCTTAAGCGGCAGTTGTTAGACCATATTGAGAGTAAATCGCTGCTTAATGATTCTCAATGTGGTTTCCGGAACGACAGAAGTACCTCTGCTCTTTTAATTGGCCTTACTGACTCAATACGGAAGAATTCTCATGATCAAAAAATGTGTATGGTTTTGTCTTTGGATTTAGAAAAAGCCTTCGATAGAGTAGATTATGGAATTTTGATAAATAAATTGCATAAAGATTATGGACTTGAGAAAAGTGCCTGTAGTTTAATGCTTTCTTATTTATGTGGTAGAAAGCAGTTTGTTCGTATTTGAGGCGCATCGTCTGTATTGTCTGTTAGGAGTGGGGTCCCTCAGGGCTCTGTTCGTGGTCCAATTTTGTTTGTGCTGTTTATTAAAAGTCTAGACGATTGGTGTACACCATACTCTTTTGCTGATGATGTTAAGCTATTATTTTCCGGCGAAATCCTGTGTTTGGATGTTTTACAAGCCAAAACTAATTATGTTTTAAAATCATTGAGCGTATGGATGTCCTCTAACAAGCTTAGTATTAATCCTTCTAAAACAAAGGCAATACTGTTTTCATCATCATCTCCTATCAACCTAGATTTGCAATACAATGGTACGTCTATAGAATTCGTTCAGAGTATTACGTGTTTGGGAATAGAACTGGATAACAAATGTTGCTTTAAGCAACATATTCGCAGAATTGCTTCACGTATTAGTTTCACACTTCGTCAACAATACAACACCAATTTAGTTTTACCTCGTTGCGTAAAAACAAAACTGGTTCATGGCTTAATTATGGCAAATATTTAGTACTGCCTAGAGGTATATACAGGAACTACTCGAAGTAATTTGAATATTATAAAGACACTGCTTCATAGAGTTAAGCGCTATACATATTCTGTTAAACCATATGCTCACATATCGCCGTTTGTGAAATACTTTTTAGGCTGTTCCTTTGTGGAAATTGTGCACCTTCGGTTGCTATATCCTTTCTACAAGATATACAAACTTCAATCTCCTTTGTTCCTAGCAAATTCATTTGTCTTCAGTCACTCAATTCGCAACAGACAGTTAATTATTCCAAAGGTAACACCGCTTATGGATCGATCATTCCTCGTAAGATTAGCCCGACTATTTAACATTTTGCCAAGCAGTTTAAAAACGTTTAATTTGTCTTCCATGACATTTCGTAAACATTTAATGGAACATTTTCTTTCAAGTACAGAGTAATGCTTTTATTTATATGTTTTTTTTTCTTCGGTTTCTTGATTATCACTTATATGCTTTCATCAGTTTTTTTTCTCTTTTATTAGGAAAAATTAGGATTATTTTAATTTATATTATTTTTTGATTTTATACTGAATTTTTTCTAGTAGTTTATGATGTTCTATTTAACATTTTGATGCATATTGTAATTTAGCTTTAATAGGCCCCAATGGGCTTCGAATTACATGTCAATAAAGAAATGAAATGAAAAACTGCTTCTATACGCTCCACCGTAGTATGGAATTTATTTTCCATTTCATCGGCTTAATATGCAAACCCGCTAACTCCCTTTCAGCACATTTTACAGGAGAGACAAAAAACGTCTTATATTTCTTATTTGCAGCTTGAGAGGAATACCAAAAATATTGTTGGTTTATTTAATAATGTTCTGGATTCAGCAGTATTCTAACAAACATAAGTTTATTCTAATAATACTTTCTTACACACTTTAAGACTGAAATTGAAGAAAAACTACATGCTACTCAACTAGGCGTATCTTTCTCTAACACAAGGCATCAAAATCTCAGTTTACTTAGAAAGTGGACTTAACAGGTTTGCACATTAAACCGACACCGTCGAAATGTTGACCGTTGATCCTTTAAAGTACATACTATATTATTGATCCCTGTAAACTTCTTAAACGATTAACATGTCCGTTCGTCTATCTTTAGCTTGTATTCAAATTGTTGTCCGATCTTAATAAAATTTGGCAGAAGTAAAATTTTTAGGCAAACGGCGTAGGCTATTGAAATTGAAAAAAATCACTTAAGATTTAGATAAAGCTCCCACAACTATGTTTATCGGGCTTTATGTTTTCAGTTCTAAACTCCACATATTTCGATCTTGATAAAATTTGGCACACTTTAGTTTTTTAGACCAAGAATAACGCCTCTTCTTGGTCTGAAATGAATAAAAATCTGTTCAGATTTAGATAACCGATTTCATGTTTTAAGCTCTAGAAGCCACATACGATAAAACATCCAATCTTGAAAAAATTAGGCACACTTTATTAGATCGAACAGTTACCAGCTCATAAAAATGGGTGATATCGATCCACGTTATGATATATGCCCAGTACAAAGGTCCCTCACTGATTTTACATACAACCGCTCTAGACCAGCCATATTAATTCCGATTTCAATCAAATTTCGTATAGTATACGATATAGTGACAATTTTTTGATATAGTCCCCATACAAATGGTTTGAGGGCAACAAAATGGCTTACAGTGTACAATAAAATTAGCATTGTAGCGAAATAAGTTCACCTTCGAATATTAAATATTTTTGCAGGGCAGTTTCGAAAAAAATTTAATTTATTGTTTTGTCGAAGGTAGGGGTTGCTCTATTAAATCTTTCGTATATCTTCTGCATTTGAAGTCGGATCTTGTGATAACGGACGATTAATCTGGAGGTATTTTTTTTAAAAATAAAAAATGCAAATATTTAAATCAATTGTAGAATTTGTATTGTTTATTCGAAAGGATATTTTATGCCATTTACGAGGGCGACCGCAAAAGTAACTGGCCTAACATAAAAAGAACCGTTTTTTTGGAATTATTATTATTTATTTTTCAACATAATCTCCTTCCAACGCAATGCACTTTATCAAACGTTTTTCAAGTTTTTTAATTCCATCCGAAAAATAAGATTTTTCAAGACCTTCAAATATACCTCGCTATTGGACGAAATTTTTTTGCCACCGTGAATTTTTTTTAAATTTGGAAACAATTCGGCCAGTTTTTGTTGAGTTAAAAATGCAGTGTGTGAAGGAGCATTATCTTGATGAAAAAGAACTTTTTTTTTTTTAAATGCGGTCGTTTTATCTTGATTTCTTCGCTCAATCGATCCAATAATGCACAATAATATTCACTATTTATAGTTTTTCCTTTCTCAAGATAATCAATAAATATTACACCCCTTGCATCCCAAAATACTGTGGCCATTACTTTTCCTGCTGACTTAACAGTTTTCGCCTTCTTGGGACCACTTTTACCAGCTTCTATCCATTGTTTTGACTGCGCTTTGCATTCTGGGATGTAGTGATGGATCCATGTTTCATCAACAGTTATGAATCGACGCAAGAACTCTATGGGATTACGCTGATAAATCGCTAAAAGCTCCTCGGAATTGGTCCAACGGGGCAAAGTCAACAAACGCGCCACATATCTTGCGGATAGCTTTTTCATGTGGAGTTCATCATGTAAAATACTCCAAACATGTTTTTCGTGTATTTTAACAATATCAGCAAGTTCTCTGAGCTTTATTCGTCTATGTTTAAAAAAAAAACAAAACAAAAAATTGCTAGTAAAACAGAAAATGTGCTAGGCCAGTTAGTTTTGCGGTCGCCCTCGTATAATACAGAGAATCGAACCATTCGTATTTAAAAAAAATTATTACCTCCTAAAAAACCTTAAAAATAAAAGTTTAACCTTAAAAAAATATTTTTTTTACCTACTAAAAAAACTTATAAATAAAAGTTGAAAAAGTACAAAAATTTAACTTTGGGCGCCTCGATAATATTTTTTTGAATGTCGTAGATGAACTTTTTTTCGTCATGCCAAAAGCTATCGAAAAATCGATGTCACAATATCGATTGCTAAATCGACCCACCCTAATAATAATTATAATAATTTACTATTGCAAAAGATTACATTTAAACCAGAAACATAAAAAGCCAATTTCTAAGCTTGCTCAATATTCTAATTATTTTCGTTTTCCAGATCAAATGGCTGCTACCTGCATGTTCATGAAGTATATACCAACATCACTACAAGAGTCCCTCATGGTGGACTTCCTAGAGGTGGCTAGGCGGCTGGGCTGTCGTGCCTCCAGTCCCTGCGGTACCATGTGTAAATATTCGCTAAATTACTCCAATGCAGTGGTGTATGCCCGGAAATTGCCCCTTCGAAGATAACACTGGCTGGCAAATCAATGAAGCGAACTTGTTTTTTCATAAATGCACAAAATGTTCTAGGCTAGATTAAATTTACTAAGCGATATGTTATGTGCTAAACAACAATTCATTATCAGAACTGAGTATACTCGTCGGCGTGGTGGACTCTAGAGAGGAAAGTCTTGCATATTTAATGCCTCGTCGATAAGTGAATCGAAGTCAAAAGTCAAAATGTTTCCGTGTATTTGTAGTTGTATTTTTAAAGCGAATGTATTTTTTTATTCTTGGCATGATGTCTATAATATATACAATATTTATTTCAAATTGTTTTTGTACACATATTGATCATATGAATGCAATATATATAATATATACACCTAGATGGCGTTGATCCAATGATCAAATCGTCAAATCGTACATATAAAATTCTTTCAATTTTTGTGTTTATTTTTTTCAATCATGAGTGTTCGTTGACATTTTTATGAGGTTTTTGCATTGGTATAGAGATGCATTTTCTCGTTAATATTAAACTTAAGTGTTATAAGTATAGGGTAAAATTACCTTGAGTCTCCAGAAACGTCTACTTCTCCCCCAATTCCCATGTAAATATAGGGTTGTAAAAAAGATCTATAAGAAAAATGCATGCGTCATTTCTTTGTATTTTTTAAAATTGTTTTTGTAAAAGATTTTGAAAAATATTTGTACACATCTTTTATTCACGTTGTTTCATGGATGAAAGGTTAAAAAAACATTTATAATTAATATCGCTTAATTATGAATAAGAAGCTAACGACGCACAGTGACGCCATTTGCCATTTTTCGTTAAAAACATAGTTTTTGAACTGAATCAGATAATAGAATAATTTAAATGACATATTATATAAGTAGATAATTGCTTAGCTTATGAAATGAGTGTTCCAAATGGTGCTGAGCCTTGTAGGTACTTACACACAGAGAACATATTTGTTGCCACAACCGAATTTGTTGCCAACCGAATGTTGGTGGTTGCACTGACTATCCATGTATTCCATCGGTACAACCGAATGTTGATTGCGAAGCAAGACATTTTTAGTTGAGAGAACTGACACTATCTGAAAATCCAAAAGTGGAGGGTATAATATAGTCGGTCACACCTGACTTTAGCTTTTTTACTAGTTAAGATTTATGTGAGATTGTCGTCGAAACCGATTTGGGCCCAAAAGAAGCGAAGTAGTTGTCGGATTTGGGTACTGAAATAAAAGCATACGAGGGCGGTTCGGAAAGTTCTTAGCCTATCAATGAAAGAGAATAGTTAGTTTTTCAAAAATATTTTTATTTATCAATATAATCTCCTGAAACTTCAATACACTTAGTCCAACGCTTATCTAGCAATTCTATCCCTTGATTAAAATAGTTTTCCTCAAGGTCTTCAAAATAGTGGTTTAGAACTGTAATTGCATCTTCATTTGAGGTAAAACGCTTGCCAGCAAGGATTTTTTTTAGATTTGGGAACAGGTAAAAGTCACTGGGAGCTAAATCAGGAGATAAGGTGGGTGGTCAAGCAACTCGTACTTTAATTCGTTGATTTTAGCCATTGTTAAAACACTCTTGTGCGCTGGTGCGTTGTCTTGATGAAAAATTATTTTTTTGTGTTGTAAGCCGGGACGTTTTTCTCGAATTTGTACATTTAATTGATCTTAAAGGTTGCAATAGTACTCTGAATTTATTGTTTTACCCATTTGCAGATAGTCAATCAATAAAATACCTTTGAAGTCTCAAAAAACCGTTGACATAACCTTACCAGCCGATTGAATTGTTTTTGCCTTCTTTGGGGCACTTCCTCCAGCTTCAGTCCATTGTTTGGATTGTTCTTTTGTCTCTGGAGTATAGTGGTGGATCCATGTCTCATCAACAGTTATGAAACGACGCTTAAAATCCATTTTATTTCGCTAAAAACGATCCAAACAAACTTGAGAAATGTTCATTCTTATGCGTTTGTGGTCGACTGTTAACAAGTGCGGCACCCATCTTGCAGAAAGCTTTTTCATCTGTAGTTCTTTATGCAAAATTAAATGGACTCGATCATTTGAGATGCCCATGATATTAGCTATTTCACGCACTTTTATTCGTCGATCATTTAATGCCATATCATGCACTTTGGCTACAATTTCTGTTGTTGTTGCTGTTTGGACGTCCACTACGTGGTTCATCTTCAATGCTTGTACGACCACGTTTAAATTCAGCAACCCAATTTACTGTTGCATATGAAGGAGCACTTTCACCTAACACATTCACCATATCATTATGAATTTCTTGTCCCGATAAACCTTTTTTATGTAAATATTTAATGACACCACGCATTTCTAATTTTTCCATTGTAAAAAAATCGCCGATGCGTCTTTTGTGAACACCTGTTTCTATATGAAGGAGCTGCCAGATCGAAACAAAATTTAACATGTGTTCATAGCAGAGATGGAAGTTTCCAAAACACTTAACTTTTTTCTGTTTATACCGCGCTTTTTGTGCTAGGCTAAGAACCGCCCTCGTATATCACTACGTTTCCAAATATAAATTTATTTTTAAAATTCGTCTAAAATTGAGGCTAAAGGCCATGGCAGAGAACATATTTGTTGTCACAACCGAATTTGTTGCCAACCAAATGTTGGTGGTTGCACCAACTATCCATGTATTCCATCGGTACAACCGAATGTTGATTGCGAAGCAAGACATTTTTAGTAGAGAGAACTGACACTTTCGGTTGAAGAAAACAAGTATCAGTTATCCAAACAGACTAAGATGATTTATGGAACAGAATTTTTACATGTATCGGTTGTTATTATAGATTGTTGGTTATAAATAGTTTTTGGAAAAATTCAATGCTTTAACCTCCTGCAATGGGTCAACTGATCAGCACAATAAATACGTCTTTGGATAAATGTTTTGATAAGCATTGCAGTGATGCTTCAATCGGAAAAGAATGAATTGAGATGTATTACAAGCTTTAGGTAGCCGTAACAGAACAAAGAACAGACTTGTTGCCACAACCGAATGTTGGTGGTTGCACGTACTATCCACGTACTATTCCATCGTTGCAGCCGAATGTTGGTTGAGAAGACAGCAATATTCAGTAGAGGGACCTGATACCTTCGGTTAAAGAAAGAACAGACTATGATGATTATAAGAACTGAAAGTGTAAATCTGTTGGTTGTTGTTATAGATTATTGGTTATAAGTACTTTTTTAAACATTTAATATTTTATTGCCTTGCAGCTCCATTCTGAAACGAATTAATTAAGGTATATAACAATATTTATTGTCAAGCCGTAACTCGGGAAAAATGGGTTGCCACCAAAAAAAAATCTTGTTGTTTTAAATAATAAGGAGGTCTGTTTATGGCAAAAATTCTGATCCAGCCTGAGAAATGTCGCTAAAATATTGGTCTGCAAAATATTTTTTAATTATAGTTCGTTTATTAATAAGGCAGTGTACATTGGAAGCATTAACCGTCTAAACCAAGAAACTTAAACTGTCTGACCAATTTTTTTAATTAATTTTTTGTGGGTTTCCAAATACGTTTTCGTTGTAAACTAAGGTTCTGTTGTGACTAAAACCGATAACATATTATAGGGTTTATTTTTTATGTTGGTATAAAAAATATTATGTTACAACAGCTAGCTAAACAGGGTTTGGTCACTACAGACATCTAATCTGTTGTCACCACCAATTAGTGGTACCAAAGCAACAAGTACATCATTTATGTAGTTCGGACCGAATTCCAACTGATTTTTTTCTGTGTGTACTTATAGGTTATCAAAGTTAAAATTTGTGGAATAAACAATTGTATGGTAACTAAAAATAATTATTTTTACCAATTTTAGATTTTGTTGAGTTATTTTTTATGGTTTCTAGGTTTTAAAACTATTAACCAACAAATTTCATTTCTTTTATTGATATTCAAAAAGTAACCGAGACTTTAGACCTTATACGAGGGCGACCGCAAAACTAACTGGCCTGGCACATTTTCTGTTTTACTAGCAACTTTTTTTGTTTTTGTTTTTTAAAAGCAATCTTTTATAGGCCATCTGTCAAAATTTCCGAAATTTTTAATGTTTATTTTCTTTGTTACAGGTGATTGAAGTAAACAAGTTTTATAATTTTTGAAAAATGGAAAATAAAGAGTTTCGTGCGGTAATTAAACACTTTTATATGAAAGGTTATACGCCACAATTAATCAAAGATGAATTGGATTCTGTTCATGGTGATACGAGTAATGCACCATCATACTCCACCGTGAAATCCTGGGTTCAACAATTTAAAATGGGTCGTTCAAGTACGGAAGATGAACAACGCTCTGGAAGACCGAAAACTGCTACTACTATTGAAAACATTAGAAAAATATTTAATGAAGTGACTAAAGATAGACGAATAAAGCTCAGAGAACTTGCAGATATTGTTAAAATACACGAAAAACAAGTTTGCAGTATTTTACATGATGAACTCCACATGAAAAAGCTATCTGCAAGATGGGTGCCGGGTTTGTTGACTTTGCCCCAAAAAATCGTCCGTTGGACCAATTCCGAGGAGCATTTCGCGATTTATCAGCGTAATATAAAAGAGTTCTTGCGCCGATTCATAACTGTTGATGAAACATGGATCCATCACTACATCCCAGAATGCAAAGAAAAGTCAAAACAATGGATAGAAGCTGGTAAAAGTGGTCCCAAGAAGGCGAAAACTGTTAAGTCAGCAGGAAAAGTAATGGCTACAGTATTTTGGGATGCAAGGGGTATAATATTTATTGATTATCTTGAGAAAGGAAAAACTATAAATAGTGAATATTATTGTGCATTATTGGATCGGTTGAGTGAAGAAATCAAGATAAAACGACCGCATTTAGAAAAAAAAAGTTCTTTTTCATCAAGATAATGCTCCTTCACACACTGCATTTTTAACTCAACAAAAACTGGCCGAATTACGATTTGAAATTGCTCCGCATCCACCATATAGTCCAGATTTAGCTCCTTCTGATTATTTCTTGTTTCCAAATTTAAAAAAATTTCTGGTGGCAAAAAAATTTCGTTTAAAAGCGAGGTTATTGCTGAAAATGAGGCATATTTTGAAGGTCTTGAAAAATCTTATTTTTCGGATGGAATTAAAAAACTTGAAAAACGTTTGATGAAGTGTATTGAGTTGGAAGGAGATTATGTTGAAAAATAAATAATAATAATTCCAAAAAAACGGTTCTTTTTATGTTAGGCCAGTTACTTTTGCGGTCGCCCTCGTATAGTTACAAAATTACTTCAGACCCTTTTTAAATATACAAAAAAAAACTTAAAGTAAGATTAAACATTTTAATATAAATAAATATTAAGTTAAGTATATAAGTACATTAAAATAAAAACAAAAAATGATATCAAAAATTTCGCAAAAAAAAGGCATTCATGAAAGAAAGACTACAAGCTAAGTTTCGTAGTGTAACAACAGCATGAAAATCAAACACACTAAGACTACTAGCCAATACTAAATGTTGAAAACAAAGATAAAGCAATACCCGTAGAAAGCACTTTTATTTATTATTTACAAATCATTATTTTGCACATGTTGAAATATTTTTTCTCTTATACTCGTAAGTATGGCAGGAGTAATTAATTGATCTGAGTGAGACAGGCAAGCTATTGAAAATACGAGCAACTCTCACGTGAAATGATCGACCGAAATCAGAATTATAAGCTGTGGATTTCATCTTGACCTTCCAAACTGAAAAATCTCAACTGAAAAAACTCAAAAAATTATTATTTTTTAAATTTTTTTTTTCAATTTTCTGTAAAATATTCATCACAATTCGTAAGAGAAGGTATATTTTAGAGTCGAATCATTTCTAAACTATAATTATTTTCTAACTCATTTGTGAGTTAGAAAATAAATTATTTCTTTTTGCCGCAGGGAAGAAAAAGGTGGATCGGAATATGCTGACAACATATTAAAGAGGTTGTCATTTTGACTTTCCCTTGATACTTTGAAGGTGTTCTGCAATCTATATTTTGTATACAATTTGTTACTGTTCTTCTTTTGAAAGAGCTCCAATAGGCAAAGACTGTTATTTAATTTGATCTTTGCCACGCGCCAATATTTGATGGACTGTCTGCGTCAACTTTTTCTGCAAATACATTTCCGCCAAAAGTGATGCAGTTTTCGATGTATATATATTCTCCATATTTTGTAGCATTGGTATTGTCTTTGCAGTTTAAAACATTTAAGATCGTTCCCATTCTTATCATGATTTGATTGTCAATTACAGAGATTATAGTTATGCCCTTATCATTTTCAAAAATCTCCTAGAAGTGTTTTTATCATTTGAGTTTCCGCATCCCTATAGGGATGCGGAAAAGAGACACTTTAATTTCACTTTAAATCCAGTACAAGGGACTTTAAAATTAAAAATTTTCATGTATGAAAACCAGCCGTATTGAAAAATATTTAATTTTAAAGTTTACACTTTAAAATGTAAATTATAAATGGTAACACTTTAAATATTAAAGTGAAAACTTTACATTTTAATATGCGCATTTCCGAATACAATTTAAATACTTTTGATTTTAAAGTTCACACTTTTGACCCAATTCAAAAATGTTTGTATTTAAACTTAAAGTTAACATATTCAATCTCAACCTAGAAGCGTTAGCTTTTAATTTAAGAGTGAACACTTTCAAATGTAATTTAAAAGTGTTCACAATAAACTTTAAAGAAAACACATTATTTTAATTATTTTTAATCCAAATTTTTTTTATTCAAACAAACTTAAATTTATTTTATATTTATGAAATACTTATATATAACTCATTAATAACTCATTACATATAATACGAATTTAAAAAATAAGTCATTATTTTATCATATCTTTTTTAATCTTGCATATGTCTTTCCATTGTTAATTTGATGTAAATTCATAGGCAGGGTTGTAAAATAAGAAATGTTAATCAGTTTTAGGCAATTTTGTGTTATACCAGTCTCGTAAGACTGAAAATGTTCATCAAATTTAATAATTTCAATAGGATAACATAGAACGTAAATAATTTCATTTTCGTAAATAAAAAGTTTGATTTTATAGATACAACAATTTATTTCATTCAGTGATGCTAAAAAATAATTTTGTTTATACTCTATTCCTTTATAATGTATAATAGTCGAAACATAAACAGATTGATAGTTAATATTTTCAAAGTTCAATATTATAGGAAAATATTCTTCTTTTGTTAAGTCTTTTGTAATAAATGTTTCAGTGTTAAAAGGATGCGGAAACCCATTTTTATACTTTTGTAAAAAAAATTGAAAAACAAAAAGAACTTTTCATAGCCGCTGTATAGGCAGGATTTAATCGAGATGTTATATTATTAAAATATATTTTTGCATCTTTATGTTTTGCCTCGAAACGAATCGCCCAGACAAACTTAAGAGGACCACATTTTTTAATTGCGCTGGGGTAGTGCGCCAAAAAATGATGCTTAGGTTTCAAATCACCGTAAAGTAGAATATACAATTGATGATGTGTTTTAATTACATTTTACAACTTATCTAGATCGAAAGTAGAAAAACTAGAATCAAATAATAAATCTACTATTTCTATTAGCTGCAATGCAGTGTACCATTAAATTAATTACAAAACTTTTTACTGTATATTCTTACCTGTGATCCAAAAGCGCTTCTTATTGAATTATTTGAAGAACAAGATAAATCGTAGTGACGATTTTTTTCTAGCCAACCAACAATCTTCGAACTCTGGCTCAACGTTTCGTCTTCTATTCCAAACTGAAAAAAACAGCTTGCTAAATTATAAGCGTAGTAATATGGAAATGGGAATTGTATCTATGTACGTGCGTAACATCGCAAATAAGCTTCAAAATTAATACATATTATATTTACCTTTGACTTGCGCCAGAAAAACAACTTTTCTCTAAACTCCGCTCGAAGACCAATATTTCTTATTGCTTCCGCAATGTCTTCTTTTGACAAAAATTTTAAGCTTCGAAAAGTTATTCCAGCATCTAAGGAAAATTAATAATATTACATAAGTGTTTATATTGCCTAAGTATTTTTACTTACTTTTTAGGTCAAGAAAAAGTGTTTCCAGATCAAACTCCTTTAGCAGATTAAGGAGATCCGTATCTTCCTCACTTAAACTATCGTTGGTAGATTTTTCTCCAGCAACAACACACGTGTACGTTAAAGCACCCTGCTCATTAATTTGGATATCGTTGCCAAGAATTCGCACCAAGTCACTTTCTTGAATAATTTTACCCTGACTGATCATTTTTTAACTTGTTCACACTTCTAAATTCACTTTACTATAACGAAATCACACAAATGCTGCTAACGCACGCTTTTTTATTCTAACGGTACAAATAAACATAAACACTTTGAAAATAAAATTGTTTACGTTGCTTTTTAAAGTGTTCACGTTTAGATCAAACAAAGACACTTTGAGTTTAAAAGTAAACACTTTTAATACAAAATGTTCACTTTAAATGTCAAAGTGAACACTTTTTACTCAAAACTAAAACTTTCAATATTAAAGTGAACACTTTAAATTAGAAAGTGAACACTTTAAATTAGAAAGTGACACTTTGATTTATAAAGTGACACTTTGATTTATAAAGTGAACACTTTAAATATAAACGTTAACACTTTTCTGCAAATTGATCACTTTACATTTTAAAGTTAACACTTTGAAAATAAACGTTTGAATTTTATTTTTTAAAGTTAAAAACCACTTCACTTTTAATACAATTTTAAAAGTGATTACTTTATAAATAATATATTTTTCCTTAAAGTATAAAGTTTGTCATTATAAAATAAAATAAACATTTTAATATTTAAGAATTTTACATTAAGAACAAAAATTTTAACATTTTAATTAAGAGTAAACACTTTAAAAACTTAAAATTACCACTTTTACAAAATATTTTTTTTTTTTGTGCTCCGCTTAAGAACCTTTAGACTGAGGCACTTTAATTAAAATTTGAAAGTGTTCACATTTAATTTTAAAACGCACTTTTTTTTCTCAGTATACTTGAGACAGTCTACTTTTAGTCCAACTTTTTTCAATAAATCATCCTGTATTGGCTTCTATCTGATCTTTTCCTTATCCTTAATTGATGTATTTTCTTTGAAGGTTTCCTCCTCTTGTGGTAGGGTTGGCCAATTTGAGCATTAACTCCTACGCCTAATAATTGCGTACAATGGTGACATTTTTCCATTATTGCAAATCCCCTCGTTTGTAGAATCGTTCGAAGTTCTTCTGCCACCTTTTACAAATCGGGCATGACAATGTTGAGGTTCTTCCTGTCGATTCGTTACCTAGTTTTATTACAGATATTACACCTGAAATCGGACCAAATTGTCTAATACCGAAAGTTGTCAAATTTATTAGTAAGGGAAGCAAATTTAAGATCGTTAAAAATCGGTTTATTCAAAATATCTTAGGCGCACATGCACTTTTTGCAACCTCGTTTGCTCAACGGGCGAGGCCCGAGGGATGAGCCAAAAATCCAACGTAAAACAGATTACTAGACCACTTGGACTCATGCGACGGTTTCTTAATGTACCCAAATTTTAATAAATACCATAAAATGCCATGTTTGAATGGACCACACAAAGAGAAAAAAACAGTTGGAAATCGGTCCGAACTGCAATATGTAAAATTGGGAGGGACCCTTGTACTGGCGTTATATCAAATCGGGAACAGGCCGAAAAAGAAAGCGAAAAAAGCCAACCTAGGGTAGAAATCAAAACTGTCAACGAGTAACAGCGTTGCCACAGAAAACGTTAGCTGAAGATGCTGCCACAATTTGGGCATATCTATTCAAGTCACCTACTAATATTATTTAGATTTAAAATTTAAGAGGTTTAAGATATTTTCAAGTCAGAGACGTTGACCTTTTCCGTTTATTTTGGCGGAGTTGAACAACTTTTTGGCAAATCTCGTTAGGAGAATGAAATCAAGTTTTTATATGTTATCTTTTAGTGGCCAATAAACATATATACATATATAAGAATTGTAGATAAGCTTAAATTTTTGATAATGAAAAGTACTTTGCTTCCGGGATTGTATAGGAAACAAAAACAATTTTATGGATCATTTGCAAAAGAAAAAAAAATCTCAATAAAATTTAGCACCTGTTCATTGAATGGTTCAAGAATAAAAGCTGTTGATTGTTAAAGTAATTTTATTGAGACTTAGATAAGGGTCCCGGGCAATTGAAGCTTCCAACTAAAGGGTGACCAGATAGTAATAATAGTTCTTGCCATTGTTATATTTTAGAAGCTGTGATTGACACTGACTAACAGTACTGCACGCAGAGAAAAGATATGGTTACTATATGGTCACGGCAACAATAGTATGTTCTCTGCAATAAAAGTATGGTCATCGCAACCATAGTATTGCTTTTTGAATTTTATTTTACAAAAGTATGATTGCGGCAATACTAATATTGTTGAAATGTAACAATAGTATTGTTGCCAAAATTTAAAAATGAAAATATGGTTGTAGCAACAATATACATTTGGTTGGTGCGACAAAAGTATTGTTTTTTTTAGGGTTTATATTAACAATAATATGATTACGGCAATTATACCAGCATATTTTTTTTGACAATGTTATTGTTACGAATCTTACGCAATAAAAGTACTTTTATATGTAAATTAAATTATTTCAAAACAAACTACTTTGGGTTAGTATACGAGTAACTGATATATTTTTAATAAGTAAATTTTTGCTACTGTTAAGTAAGTCACTCCTATAATTAAGAGTTTCATGTATTTCTACATAATTTACTTAAAAATTGTTGACTAGTAACTTAATCTTTACGAAGAATTTTGGGGATCATAGTATGGATGTGTGTGAGTCATACTATGGTTATGAGGATTATACTATGGATTTATGTTAAACATACTATAATTATGAGAATCATAATATGGTTGTGGGGACCATAGTATGGTTGTGTGTGAAGAATTATATTGTTGTTAGGACCATAATATGTTTGTGGGGACCATAGTATGGCTGTCTGTGAACCATACTATTGTTGTGATGATCATAATATTGTTGTGCCACAACCATACCCAACAATAGTATGATCCTCTTCGAATATTGTCACCCCAACCATACTTTTTTCTTCGTGTGGATAAAAAAAATTTTGTCCGTACACAAAAAAAATATAATTTGTTGTAAATTCTCAAAAAAACGAATTTTTACCGAAATACCTTTAATCCCTTAGAGCGAAACTTTTCTTCCTCTTGGCCGATTTACAAATGCAAACAGCGTATCATCCACAAGCTATCAGTCTCCAAAATTTCAGTTTGGCCGCTTTCAACAGACATACGGACGGACATGACCAGATCGTCTTAGAATTTTACGACGATTAATTAAATATATACTTTATAGGGTATATATTCGATCAATATTTCGTATTCGAGTAATATTTCGTGGTGTTGCGAAGGGATTGACAAATTTTATATACCACCCACTCTTCGGTACACGCAGAAAAAAAGTATGGTTGTGGTGACAATATTCGAAGAGGATAATACTATTGTTGGGTATATGGTTGTGGTACAACAATATTATGATCCTCACAACAATAGTATGATTCAAATAGAACCATACTATGATCCTCACAACAATAGTATGATTTACACATAACCATACTATGATCCCCACAACCATAGTATGATTCACACTCAACCATACTATGATCTCCACAACCATTGTATGATCCTCACAACCATAGTATGTTTCACATACAACTATAATATGATCCTCACAACCATAGTATGATTCACACGCAACCATGTTATGATCCCTACAACCATAGTATGGTCACACACAATTATACTATGATCCCCAATAAAATTTATTAGAACTTGTTTAAGTTGTCGAAAATAGATTTGAATTATGAAAATTATTCAAAAATAAAAATTAAATTCAAAATAATATGAGTGATTTATTTCACAGTAGAAAAAATAAGTTTAAATAAACCTAAGCGTTTTTATTAAAAATATTTCAGTCAAACAAAACCAAAGCAGCTCTTTTAAAAAATTTTAATATCGATAAAAAAAAGCAATATTATAGCATAAGATCTGTACCAATAACATTTGTTCTTAAAAGCATATTTAAATGAAGGAAAATTACAATCATACAGTATGATTGCCGTAATCATATTATTGTTAACATAAAACGCAAAACACAATATTTTTGTCGCACCAACCATATTTATATTGTTGCTATAACCATATTTTCATTTTTAAATTTGGCAATAATACTATTGTTACATTTCAACAATATTAATATTGCAGCAATTATACTATTGTCAAAACTAGATTCAGTTAACAATGCTATGGTTGCGACGAACATACTTTTATTGCGGAAACATATTATTATTGCCGTGACCATGTAGTAACAATGTTTTTTCTCTGCGTGTAAAGGATATAAATATGTAGCTTAATATAAATTTTATATGCTAGATCATAGGATAGAGGAGAGGGTATATTAGTTTTGAATCTTTGTAAAATTTTACCATCATCTAAATTGTCTGTGAAACTACAGGTAGTACTAAAAATATTGGTGGCTGAAATTTTGCAGACAAATTTGTTGATAGACTGACGTTTGGTATTGAAAATATGCCCGATCAGCAACGAGGTAAAAATTTTCCTTTCAAAGGACTGGGCCAACTTCTGAAAATATCAACAACGCAGAACTTAAAAACACAATATCTCATGATCTCTTAGAGATATATTTGGAACATATGATTTTGGCATGGATAAAACATACTGCAGGAAAAGTGGGCGGTGGGAAAGGCACCATTTAGTGTCAAAATAATAGATTGAACGTTTAAAAATGTTAACAGAATGATATCAATGATTAGCATATGTGACAGCGCATAGAGAAAGGGACCTAAGGGTAAAACAATCAATTTTCACTTTTTTTTTGATGTGGACAACATCTGAGCATCGAATGCCCCAAAAGTGTTCCATCCCAGAGATATGCGCGTTTTATGAAAGTGATGGTACACCAAAGATACACGTGTTTAAATCTTTAAAATGGCTCTCCTGAACAAAACTGGTTTTTACCCTTAGGTCCCTTTCTATTTGGCGCGTCACATTTATATTATTGTAGACTAGATTGTGTTTAAATTGGACAAAAGGGAGTGACCCCGCCCAAAGAACCCTGAACTTTGAATGGCTATATTTTGTCACTACGTTACACTGATGTGACGTTAGTAGTTGGTACGAGGGCTGCTATATTTATATTTCTGGCTTAATAATGAAAATGCGAATATTTATCATCAAAAATGGTTTTATTATTTTTCAAAAAAAAAAATCCAGCATGATTTATACACTTTTGCATGCGCTCAAACCAATTGTCACTTTTTCCACCTTGATTGAGCCACCTGCAAAACATGGTTTTTAAACGCTTCAGCAACATCTTCTGTCGACGAAAATCGTTGACCACGCATTTTTTTCTTGATGGACGGGAGTAAAAAGAAGTCATTGGGTGCCAAGTCAGGGCTGTACGGCGGATGACCCGTCAATTCGATGTTTTGGCCGGTTAAAGAGGCGCTGGTTTGAGCCGATGTGTGAGCGCTCGCATTGTCATGGTGCACAATGATTCGTCTTCTGTTGTTTGTTTTTCGAATTTCTCCGAAGACTTTAGGCAAACAAATTGTGGTGTAATACTCAAAATTGACCGTCCTACGTTGCTCAAGCGGAACAGTCGCCACATGACCAGTTTTGCCGAAGAAATAGGCGACCATTTGCGACCGAACAACTTTCGGTGGATTTGGCTCGTCTTCGTAGACACACACGGTCGATTGCTGTTTTGTTTCGGGTTCATACACATAGATACATGATTCGTCACCTGTGACGATCTTATAAATGTCTTTTAAAGCAATGCGATCGTATTTATATAAAATGTCTTTCCACCAATCGACACGAGCCTCTTTTTTGAGCGATTGCCGGGATCCAACGAGTACAAACCTTTTTTACGGCCAGGTGTTCATGTAATATCAAATGTATGCTGGTGGAAGAAACGCCCAAGCTTGTCTCTATCCCACGGTATGTCACATGACGATCTTGCATTATCAGTTCACGCACGACATCAATCTTCTCTGGCACAACGGCCATTTTTGGACGACTTTCGCCTTTGAGAGAGCGTCGGTCACGATTGAATTCATTAAACTAGTTTTTCACAGTGCTATAGGATGGTGATTCATCGCCATACAAAGATTTTAGTTCATCGATGCACTCTTGTCGTGATAATCCACGTCGAAAGTTGTGAAAAATGATCGCACGAAAATGTTCACGAGTTAATTCCATTTTTTGCCAAATTGATTTTTTCAAGTCACTGTAAACAACACAAATGATGGTCGTACGTCAAAACGTTCTGAACGACGAATTATGCTAAAGAAATGTCAAACTTTCTAATTGAAATGTCAGATGGCGCCAGGCAACACTTAGTGCTGCCTAGTCCAGAAATATATATAGCAACTCTCGTATTAGATGCACGAAGAGAAATAATTAGTCCAAAATCAGTTGAAAGTACTACAATTCCGTTGCAAAAAAAAGAATTTCAGTTGCAATCACCAAATGCTTATAACCGCAATGGATATTCGGTTAGACATAGCACAAGATGATAAATATGATCATCGTATTGTAGACGCAATTGATCGGCCATACAAATGAAACGCATAAAATGTATTTAGTTGCCCTTATTTGTGGTTGTGGCTACTAATAGTTCAGTTGATGTTGTAACCGAATGTTGGTGATGCTATCTAAAAATCGTCCATCATCTTTATTTATTTTTCTTCGGCATGAACCTCCCTATGTTAAGAGTACTTCAAGAATAAAAGGAAACCGTTTTTTCGCCTCCACTGAAAATTTAATTTTTTTTTATTAAACAAGTGCGGCATGATGACTTTTAGTTCCAAAAATTCTTTTCTGGAGGTTTATATATTTCGTTTTATCTACCAATACTTCAGTGACAATTACTGAAGGGTTCAGAGCATGAACTTACATTCGGTTGAACTGATGGAATACTCGAAGTGCATGCATCCTCAATCATTCGGTTGGCAAACAAACTCGGTTGGGGCAACGAATATGTGTGTGTGGGTTACGGTCTTCCACAAAGGTCTTGACGCTGTTTTAATAGACTTTCTATATATTTCTTTCTAAGATTCTTTCTGGCCGTGTTGAGAACAGCCTTTCTTCGGTCTCAACGCAAAGGACCACTAAAGGATGGGGTGGTGAACATTTTTTAACCCTTTTCCACGTGACTAAAACTTAACTTTATGCAAACATAGCCAAAGGAACAAAAACTAACTAAATCAACAAATGTTAAAAAGGCAACACGAACCCAACTCTAAGAAAAACAATCACAACTAAACTGCCAGGGCTGGGACTAGGGGTAAGAGTACCTCTACCCACTTTTCAACTCCCACTCAATTACAAACATGGCAAGCGGCGGAAAGGGCTGTAAAAATTATAAGAAGCAGAACCAAAGTGATTTTTAATGGATTTACACATACTCACGACGCGCTAGACACGGACACCACGCACCGGCAACCCCTGAGGCCAGAGCTATGTCCCCTCCATAGATCATTCTTTGACTACTTGCCCCCTCCATACTTGGCAAGCGTATTTAAAGTTTATCTATTTACTTTATTGTTGGAGCTGTTGTCGGTTGTTTGCTGAAAAACAAACCAATGGCAGAACGTTGCATATGTTTAAATAAAATTGAAATTTTAGCTCACAAAAACTGTGAAAGAGCTGCGACAGCTACTATGACCTACGAAAGGGTAATCAAATCTTAGAAAACTTTTGCAACAATCCAAGGATATGCCAATAAGACTAAGAGCACAGTGGGCATGGCCATACAGTTTTAGGTATAAATTGAGATTATGTATTTTATTCCAAAAATGCCCTCGTCCTGGATAGGAAATTAAGTTGTGGGATTCCCCGGAACGTGCTACCGTATTTGGTAATTATAGCGGAGTTGCCGTAAAAAGTTTAATTTTTAAGGTTCCAATTTTAGTGGTGAGATGCCCAGGCGAAAGGGTGTCACACAAGAACACCAGGTTTAAAGTCATACAGAAATATCAGACTTTATTCAGTGGTGTAGGGCTTTCGGCGACTTTATGTGATGGAGTTTAGTCTCAAGCCATGTTAAAAGTGCTCGACAAAATACATTAGACGTTTGGAACCCATTTTATGAGGTGAGCCCGGCTAGTGTACGGAAAAATGATATTAGACATAGCTTACTACAAGAAGTTCTAAGCTTTTTCTATAATGTGATGTTGAGGAAATTAGTATTTTCCGACAACGGTCAGATCTGGCAACACTATTATCCAATGTGCTCAGCTTGGTTCAACAATTAGTTATCAATAAATTGACGGTAAATTTATTCTTTAACTCTTGGTTCTGCTTAGGAATTTCACCCTCCACTTTAAAGCAAACATAATCGAATCATTTAAAATATAGGGTGATCCATCGAGAAGTATTTTTTCATAACAAAAAAAATAAAATTTCAAATCAAGTGTGGAATCTGTATTGGTAATTTGAAAGGACATTTTATGGCATTTATTTTTTGAAAAAATATGGAAATGAGCGTTCGGTGAGAAACGTGAAGATCCGCTGTTTTCGAACAAAATTTTGTTCAGTGATGAGACCCATTTCTGGCTCAACGGCAAAGTCAATAAACAAAATTTCCGCATTTGGGCTGAAGAGCAACAATAAGTCGTTCTAGAGGTGTCGGTTTATAAGCTGGTGGAATCATCGGTACATATTTTTTCAAAAATGATGATGGCCGGAACGTAACCGTGAATGGTGATCTTTATCGCGCCATGATATCGATCTTTATGCTACCTGAAATTGAAGCCCATTATCTTGACGACACTTAATTTCAACAGGACGGTGCCACTTGCCATACAGCTGCTCAAACAATGGATCTAATGAGGGGTCATTTCGAAAAGCAGCTAATTTCACGTTTTGACACATTTGGATATTTTTCTTTGGGGTTACGTAAAGTCCAAAGTCTATGCTGACTAACCAGCTACGATTCAGGTTTTGGAAGCCAACATTACGCGTGTCATTAAAGCCATACCGGTCGGGAACTGACACTTGCGGTTGAAGAAAACAAATATCGGTAACCCTAACAGATAGATGATAATTGGAACTAAATGGAAACACATTGGGAGGGATTCAAAAATGCCTAGACGAAAAGTTTTAATTAAATACTATGATAGAAAGGCTAATTCTCGTTTTGTCTAAGCAGTTTGTCAATTGAAATTACAGCGACTATGGAAAAATTTTTGGCCATAAGACAATTTTCAATTCACCCGCCCACTGTTCAAAACTAAGTGAGCTACAACATATCCATGTGTTCAGATATAAGTAGTTGGAGAACAATGCTGGAATAAAATACTAAACACACAACGCTCGTACACTCGTAGTCCTCATACTTTAATATGCGTATTAGAGAGGGTTGTCCGATGAAAGTGACAACACAATGAGTCAGGACTAGAGAGTCCAAAACCGAAATTTCGGTTTTTATGTTCAAACCCAACCGTCGGTTCCTCCAAAATAGCTTAGATCCGACACCCGGTTGTTTGCAGACGTTTTTTAGTTGTTGGTAAAAGTAAAAAAAATCGAAAGGTTGTATATAAAAGCTCAACTTAATAAAGAAATTTTCAATTGTAATTAAAATTTCCTCATTTTAAAATAGAAAATCTGAATTAAAAAAAAATGGAAATTATCAATTGTAATTTAAATTTTTTTAATATTAAATGAAAATTCTAAAATATATATTTAAAATTTTCAACTTGAATTTTTAGTTTTAATTTTAGATTAAAACTCCAAATAACTTTCGTAAATTTTTCCTTTTGAAATCAAAATTCTATTTTAATTGTAATTTTGTAAAATTCTTGTGGAATTTCTCATATGTGACAGCGCATAGAGAAAGGGACCTAAGGGTAAAAAAAAAATCAATTTTCAATTTTTTTAAGTGGACACATCTGAGCATCGAATGAGACCGATCCCATGTCCAAAAGTGTTCCCTCCCAGAGATATGAAAGAGATTATGAAAGTGATGGTACACCAAAGATACACGTATTTAAATCTTTAAAATGGCTCTCCTGAACAAAACTGGTTTTTACCTTAGGTCCCTTTCTATTTTGCGCGTCACATATAAAAAATAAATTATTAATATTAATTGGAATTATCATCAGTTTTCTCATTTTTGATATGAAATTTTTTAGTTTCATTCGGCATTTCTCAATTTCAATTAGATTGTTCTTAACATCAAATAAAAATTCTGAGTTTCAAATAAGTTTTTCAAATTTTAATTGAAATTCTCAAAATGAAATTCTCAATGTCTATTTGAAATTCTCAATTTCTATTTGAAAATCTCAATTTTAAATTATAAGTTTCAAATAGAAATTCCCAGCTTCAGATGGAAATTATCAATTTCAATTGGATTTTTTCTACTTCTAGTAGAAATTCTCAATTTAAAATAGAAATTCTTTATTTAAATTAGAATCGGAGTCATCATCACTCAAGACATCGGTCGTGAAATTGTATATATCTGTAACGGTCTAAAACCACGCTGTATATGTACATGGCTTCCTCACCGCTCAGAGCGAGGTATATCTCTTTATCTTCCATTTGATAAACGAACTAAGAATGTGGCAAATAAAACTTCTGAGTTTCAAATAGTTTTTTAAAGTTTTAATTGAAATTCTCAAACTGAAATTCTCAATTTTAATTTGAATTTCCTAATTTCAATTTGAAATTCTCAATTTCAATTTGAAAATCTCAATTTCAAATAGAAATTCCTAACTTCAGATTGAAATTCTCAATTTCAATTTGAAAATCTCAATTTAAAATTATATGTTTCAAATAGAAATTCCCAACTTTAAATGGAAATTATCAATTTCAATTGGATTTTTTCTACTTCTAGAAGTAATTCTCAAGGGTAGTGTGACATTTTCCCATTTAAAATAGAAATTCTTTTTTTAAATTAGAATCGGAGTCACCCGAAGCTCACGACATCGGTCGTGAAATTGTACATGGCTTCCTCTCCCGTTTGATGACGGTGAACGGCAACTAAGGATGACGATAAACGGCAACTAAGTATAGGCCCGACCGACTCCCCAATGAGACCCGAGGGTCTAAAATGACTGGGCGAAGTTCTGAGAAGACCCTAATTATTCCCAGTCAACCGTGTAACCAGATTACCTTAGGTTAGAATTCGTAACAATAATTAATCCCAGTTTTAGTCGCAATTAATCAGAAGACTGGTAACCCCCAGTAGCAGCAGATGTTGAAGGTCAAAGGGGAACTAACCGCCACTTGCAGCGAAAGCAATCAGTCAACGAGAACACGACGCTTAGAGATGGCCTGCCAGGCAAACTGATTAATTCTAGTTTGACATGCGCAAAAAAAACATCGCCCATGACGTCCTGGTCCCGTATGTCCTTATAAAGAGGGCATTCGCACAGGAAATTCAGCCAGTCCTCGGCCGGAGCCTCACAACTGTGCGTCTGACTATCGTTATGGACCCTCATATGCAAAAAAATATTTAGAGACCCGTGGCCGATCAGCAAGAAACCCGAATAAAGGCCCATGCCATCAGCCATGCCAATAGCATTATTTTAATGGTATTGCTATGATAACAGCCACATAACTTGCCCACTTCCTTAGGCTGGATTCACAACCTCCTGTATAATTTATAAGCACTTCGGTCTTGGGCGTGCTTCCTCCAGTTTTCAACGCCAAGCATTTACTTCACTTTGTCTCTCCATCGGAGTCCTGATCTTCCCTATCTGCTCTCTCTTCAAGAGATATCGTCTATAGCTTTTCTGCCCAGAGATATTATTTCAATCGATTGTGTCTCCACCCATTCATCGTCTGTCAATGGTAGCGTGTGGTAACAGCCAAAAGTGCTTCATCCGCTAATAAATTGAAAAATGCTATTTTCAGATCCACAGAACACTCAACGTTTCAGTCTCCAGATTTCCATTTGCATTTTAATACGAAGCTATGGCAGTCCCATCCCATTCCCAAGTTCAAGTAATTTTGCGAAAGTAAAAATAACAAAGTTTTTTGCATAAAATTGGTAACGACCCTGTCTAATGTACACGCTTATGTATTTTAAACAAGCGTGTAGAAATGAGTTTTTAATGTCCCAAAAGGGAATTTTTCAAGTACGAGAATAGAAATGCACAAGGATAAGAAAGACCGGGACAGAATAGAATAGCACACTTATACATACACACATGAATAGATGGGGTTTTAATTGTGGGATTTAAAATACAAAGTAAACCGGTGATTTGTTGTTATTGATTAGAATGGACATTTCCACCACTCACACAGACACACACACACTTGTGCATCCTGCGTGGTTTCTTTATAAGAAGACAGTAATGCCCCATGAAAGGCAACACAAGTATTTAGAAAATTCAAAAATAAGGAGTAAGAAGAAATAACAAGGATTTTCAACTAGGATTTCACATATGTGTGAGTGTCCGTGTATGTGTGTGGGCTAGTGTGTGTAAACATTAACTAATCGTTAAATTTTAAGGATCTATTTGCCTTCAGTATCTCTGTATGCTCATATGTTTGTAAATGTATTTGTGTTTTTGTCGAGACGCGGATGAGGAAACATGAGCTGTCCTTAGTGGCAACCGACACGGGAAAGATTTTTACAAAATCTTATTCTTGAGTAAACATTACGCTGAAAAGGACCGGGCCACCAGCCCTTGCCCACCAGAGCAATTCTACCGCTACCACAGGCAATGATGATGATGGTGGTGGTGAGAAGTATTTAAAAGTTTTCTTTTGTGTTTGATGAATATTTAATTAAGCATAAGAAGCCCTTTCTTTTTCTATTAGTACTCGATTTTATCGGTTGCCTATGTAACTTTGTCGGCAATGAAATGAGAGCATTGTAGAATACATAAACTGGAGTTTAAACCTTTGAAAAGCCCATTTATGAAACCGATCCTCCTCGTGTGTACTGACGACAGAAACCTTATCAGGAGATCAGAACAAGATATAACTGGACCTTTTTTAAAGAATGCATTAGAGTCGCCTAAAGTGGGTCCGGTTGTAAACGAGGGCAAGACCACATGTTGGCACATGCTAAAGAGGCGCCGAGACAAAAGATAGAAATCATATCGGCGGTCAGAACGATGTCAGGACTGAAATTAAACGATGTTTGCAAATGTGGGCTCGGTAAACAGCTTAAGTATAGAGACCATTCTTAAAAGACTAAGATTACAATTAAAAATATAGTGATACCAGCCGTGCTTTTATATGGCTCGGAAGCATTGGTGCTATCGTGCTATGGCTCCAAAGCACGCGGACGTAGATGTTTTCTCAATTTTGAAAGAAAAATTGGAAAATAAAGTAAGCACGCCCTAGAGCTATGTGTTTAAAAATCTTTTATTGTGCAGGCCTGGACAAACAAGAGGTTGTGGAGCCAGCTTACACACAGATAATGAATTCGTAGCTACAACCGAATTTTTTGCCAACCTAATGATTTTGATTGCGTCAGCACAACCGAACGTTAGTTGGTGCGCTATTATTTCGGTATATATTCAACCTCAGATACTAAAAAAATTATCTTTAATTGGCTTTGACTTTATTTAAGGGTCAATTAAACAAATTCAACAAAGTTTGTAGCCGGGAGTCGAGAAAAAAATTTAATTGTCTAATTTTAACATTTGTTCCACTACTTATAATATTTAAGGTCGATATTTTAATAGCCTTTCCGACATAAAATCTGTATTTCGTTCCAAAAGGCAGAATAACGAAATGAATTTTCATCGGGAATTGATATTTGAACATTAAATTCATGACTTGGCATTAGTGGAGACATTGACCTATGAGGTCCAGGGGCAAAAATATAGGAGCTTTATAACAAATACAATGCAAATTTCTCACGAATCTTAATATAAACCAAAATACCGACACAGTCAACATGGACATATATATACTTATATATGTGTTCTCATTCGTCAGATTAGTGCCCTTCACTGTTGAACTTATGAATACTCCAGCAATAAAAATTCGGAAGGATGTAATATCGGGTCATCCATCTAGAAATATTTTTTCAAAATACAAAAATTTAAATCAAGTGTGGAATCTTTAATGTTTATTTGAAAGGACATTATATGCCATTTATTTTTTGTATATAATTTCCTTCAAAGTATGGCCACAACAACGCCCATGGGTGTCCATTCTGAGGGTCCAATTTTGAATGAATCATTCGTGCATTTCGACCGGTATGGCATTAATGACACGCGTAATGCTAGCTTCCAAAACCTGAATCGTAGCTGGTTTTTCAAGATTACAGGCTTTAATTCCAGGTAGCATACGTTATCATGGCGCGATAGCGAGCACCATTCACGGTTACGTTCCGGCCATCATCATTTTTGAAAAAATATGCACCAATGATTCCACCACAGCTTATAAACCGCATCAAACCGTGTTTTTTCCTGGGTATAATGGCACCTCTTGAACCTCTTTCTTGTTGCTCTTTGTTTATTGACTTTGCCGTTGAGCCAGAAATGGGCCTCATCACGTTCATTTCCACAATACAGTTGCACAAATTGGAGACGTTGCGGTTTGCCATGATGAAATGGCAAACAATACTGAAAAGAAACAAAAATAAAGTTTAACACAGCTCACGCGTAATGGGTAAAAAAAACCCTATTCGAAAAAATACCTCTAGATTGATCACCCTTTACAACTCACACTACAAAAAATGCTTTACCTCTTTAAGTGAGATAAAAATCAACTAACCTGGAAAATTTTGAAACTGTATTAGTGGGAAACTTCTTTAAGTGGGAAGTAACTGGCGGTCCCTTGCATTCCCACTTATCCAGGTTCGACTGTATAAGTATATATTTTGTGTAACTTAAATATAGTAAGACTTCAAGCATTGATTTTTAGGTAAATTGTGTCTCATTAACCCGTAAGTAGCCGGGAATATTTAGGTTTAAAATTTCACCTTACCTCACTTAAATAATGTATGATAATTAGCTTTATCTTAAAAATCTTTGACACCAAAATTTAATTTTTTTGACTTAGTTTACTAATTGGAGTAATAAAATCGTTCCACTTGTTTAAAAAAACCTGCTCATAATTCAAATAACAGAATAAATATTTATTATCATATATAAAAATAAATCGTTAAATTTAAAAATTAAATAAACAAAACTTTAATAATTCGGTCAAATAGCCGATAACGTCGAGCTTTACCATCAGATCGCCCAGTTAACAAATGCTCGTGGTAATAACAACCGAATTCTAAGAGTTCCTATAGCCAGTAATCTATAGGGTGGGTGATTTAACATTAAATCGGATGTAAAAAAATAAAGTACTGATATCTTTTTTTTTCAAATTTCTGGTTTCATTGGAAAGGTTAATAATGGAAAACCTGCCGATGCGTTTTCACTTCGTCCAATAGGCTAAAGATTGTTTGGCAGGAGATGAAGAATTTTACAGAAAAATCGTCTTTTCAGATGAAGCTCATTTTCATCTCGGTGGCTATGCCCAAAAGCAAAAAGTCCGCATATGTGACGCGCAAAATAGAAAGGGACCTAAGGTTAAAAACCAGTTTTATTCAGGAGAGCCATTTTAAAGATTAGGTCCCTTTCTATTTGCGCTTAGAATTGTCGACTTCACTTTCATAAAACGCGCATATCTCCGGGAGGGAACACTTTTGGGGCATGGGATCGGTCTCATTCGATGCTCAGATGTTATCCACATCAAAAAAAAGAAAAAAATGAAAATTGATTTTTTTACCTTTAGGTCCCTTTCTCTATGCGCTGTCACATATGGGATTCAAAGAACCCACACGTGACGGGGCCACATGTCGCACAGCCAACGCATCCAGCGATACGCACTGTTTTTAACAATCGAATAATCAGCCTAAATGATTTGAGCCCTTTGGATTATTTGAGCCCTTTGGATTATTTTCTGTGAGTAGCCCTAAGGGGTAAACGTTCCGCAAGGTATCCGTAGACAATTGAAGGGTTGAAATATGAAATCGAAATTGCCATTGAAGAGATTCGACCAGAAACAATCGAAAATTATCAACACTTTTTCAAATTTAAATTTGTAAATGCCCACTCTATATAACAACAACCACTACATGTACGAGTTCAATTCCAACAATCATCGTTATAAGTTAGGGTAACCAATACCTACCGACCCTGTCAGTTCCCACTGCAGAAAATTACCGTATATCCAATCTAGATTGGGTTGTAGCGATAGAATACTATCAAAAAAAATCCAACCACCAACATTCGGTTGGCAAATTATTCGGTTTTTGCAACAAATCTGATGTCTATGTGTAATTCAACTGGATGATTCCGATACAATTGAAATTGTTATATATTTGTAAATATAAATATTAACACACACAGAGAACAGATTCGTTGCCACAGCCGATTTTTTGCCAACCGAATGATTGAGGTTGCATGCACCTCGAGTATTCCATCAGTACAACCGAATGTTAGTTGGTGCGCTGTAACGTTTAGTAATTCCACTGAAGTACGGTAGAAATAAGAATCTTTGGATATGGCCGCACTTGTTTAACAAAAAAAATTTAAATTTTTAGTAAAGGCTAAAAACGGTTTCCTTATATTCTTGAAGTACTCTTAAAGATATTTAGGGCCATGTCGAGAATAATATGATGGAAGATTTTCATTAAAAAAAATTTGATTATCCGATTTACTTAGAGCAGTAACAATAGGACTGTTTTCGATTTGGTTATGATAAATGTTAAGATATCATCACAAATGTTCGGTTACAACAACAAAATGTTGGCAAAACCACCAGTTGTGGCATCTAAATACATTTTATGCGTTTCATTGGTATGACCGATCGATTAGTTGCGACAACAATACGATGATCACATTTATTACCTTGTGGTTAGTCGAACCGAATATCCATTACGATAATAAACATTTGGTAATTGCAACTGAAATTCTTTGTTCGCAACGGAATTTTAGTAGTTCCAACCGATTTCCCACCAATTTTTTCTCTGTGAGTAAGTTTTGATATTTTGGAATTAAGAGCTTTGTAAAATTCTCTATCAAATTTCATTAAAGAGCAAATTTTGAAAAAAATTATGTTTACGTCTTTTTGGCGGTAAGGGCTCGATATGCTATTAATTGTAAGACTTACAAAAACCTTTTTCAAGAACGTCGGATTCAGCCAGCCATTAGCCTCTTTCACTGAGAATTTCAAAACGACTGGGACCTCTGCTTGTAGGATTTTTTTAACAATGACGATTTTCAATTAATTTTCCTACGGAAAAAAATTTAAAAGGTAGGGATTCCTTTTTGATTCAGTAACTGAGAGAAAGTCTGCCTAGACAACATTGCGACCAAAAAGGTTACATTTAAATTTGCTTTGCTTTTTGTAAAACAAAATAATTATAATGTTGGTGTGTGTATATGATTTTCAAGCTCCTTTCGTACAGCTCCTGGCCAAATTCAACAGGAAAGAAACGAGAAACTCCGCATGTTGGCATGTATTGTTCGGTTGAACGTTTCTCTTTTTTTGTTGGCAGCTGAAGTATTAAGCGAATATTGAAAATATGTGCGTATATTTGTAAGCGATGTATCAGCTTAGGGGCTCATTATCCATCCATTATTTATAAATATAATGAATGAAATTTTTTAATTAATTTTTTTTTCGTCCCTTTCCACACAAAACACAAAAGACCGAAATAAAAGAAAACTAGAAAATCTGAATGAAACGAAATGAAAGAATCGACCGAAAGACAACGTTGCCGAACCACAAGAGGGGGTTATTTTTCAGCAAAAGGGGTGGGGAGGGTTGAGAGGTGGGTGGAGGAATCTTGGATGGATGGGTCGAAATGTTATTTTATAATTTTTGTATGGATTTGATATTTTTTTTTTGCTTCTTTCAGAAAAAAGAAAACTTTACTTTAGGTTAGGAAAAAAAAGTCCTTTACTTTGATAATTACTTTGTTTCCTCTTTCGCTGTATGGATGTATTTTTTTCCGTAGCGATATTAAGCGGGTACTGGAGGTGGATTGAGGTGAGCTGAGGAGGTGCTTTGTAACGTTGCTTATCAGGTGCAACACAGCGACGCTGCCGTTGCTGGGATTTGTTGTTGAAGATTTAATTATTTTGCCACATTCATGCATTGGAAGTTTTTTGTGTGTGTTCGTGTCTTTTTTTTTTGATTTTGCCCCGAAACAAATATGTAGACGAAAGGAGCAGCAGCAACCGAGAATGCTTGGGAATTTTGAGGCAAACTTTAAAAAACTCATTAATTGATTTATTGTTTTCTTCTTTTATGGGATTTGGTGTGTTGGTATCCTTTTGTTGTGTGTGCTTTGCTTTAATTATTTTTCGTCTATTTTTAAGTTTGATTTCCTTATTTAACCGCATGAAGAAAAACAAAAACTTCGCCGAGCAATGGAGAACCTGTTTGTTGTGGTGGTTTTATCAACCGGAAATGTCGGTTGAAGTTTTTATCGACGACAGACTATCTCGTACATACAAACATGGATATTTGATTGCAACTCCTTTGGTTTTTCTAAAAGCCCCTCACACACGCAGAAAAATAATTAGTATGAAATCGGTTGGGACTACAAAAATTCCATTGCCACCAATCCGAAAATTTTGAAACCGCTGCCATTTCGGAACTACAAATATTCGGTCGGAACTATAAACATACTTTATGTTGCAATCACCAACATTCCATGGTATTGATATCTACATGGTTTGACTTACAATAAGATGGTAGCTACGATTCTTACAGCCAATAAGTCGGTTATACCAAACGATTTCAGTATCAGTATTGGTTGCCACAACTGGTTTTAATGACAGTCAACAAATTTTGAAGTACACGTTACTTTGGTTATTGCTGTTGTAACAATAATATATTTTATTTTGAAGTCCTGTTCGTCTTTAGGCGATCTGCTTCGATATCCAGTTGAAGGATGCGCGCCATTTGAACTGGATGCGTCTCCCGGGGGTCAGCTGAGTAGGCTTGGCCGGACAATTTAAGAGGTGCAGCACGTCAAGTGATGGCAGGTGGGACGTGATGTGATGGCAGGTGGGACAAACGTCCAAAATGTTAGCATAAATTCGCACCCAATAAGAATTGAAGCGGCAGCACCATCCAGATCTCAGCTGAGTTGGAAGCACGCGCGTGTGCCGAGGTACCAGGGTTGCTATATACTGTGAAAAACTTGTTCAATGAATTTAATCGTGGCCGACGCTCGATCGAAGACCAAGGTCGTCCATAAACGGCCGTTGTGCCAGAGAACATTGATGCCGTGTGTGAACTGATAATGCAAGATCGTCTTGTGACATACCGTGAGATAGAGGCATTCTTTGGCATTTCTTACACCCGTATACATTCGATATTGCATGAACACCTGGCGGTAAAAAAGGTTTGTTCTCGTTGGATCCCGCACAAATCGCTTAAAAAAGAATTTTGTAGATTGGTGCAAATTTTTTTAAAAAAAAAATACGACTGTGGTGCTTCAAAAGACGTTTATAAGATCGTCACAGGTGACGAATCATGGATCTATGCTTATGAGCTTGAAACAAAACAGCAATCGGTCAACGAAGACGAGCCAAATCCAACGAAAGTTGTTCGTGGAAGAAGCACTTCGAAGCAAATGGTCGCCTGTTTCTTCGGCAAAACTGGACATGTGCCGACTGTTCCGCTTGAGCAACGTAGGACGGTCAAGTCTGAGTGGTACACCACAATTTGTTTGTCGAAGTCTTCGCAGAAATTCGAAAAACGAACAAGAGAAGACGAATCATTTTGCACCATGACAATGCGAGCTCTCGCACATCGGCTCAAACCAGCGCGTTTTTGACCAGCCAAAACGTCGAACTGATGGGTCATCCGCCGTATAGCCCTGACTTTGCACTCAATGACTTCTTTTTGTTCCAGCACAACAAGAAAAAAAATGCGTGGTCAACGATTTTCGTCGATGATGCTGTTGAAGCGTTCAAAAACCATATTTTGGAGGTGTCTCAATCAGAGTGGAAAAAGTGCTTCGACAATTGGTTTGAGCGCATGTAAAAGTGTTTAAACATGCTGGAAAATACTTTGAAAAACAATTAAACCATTTTTGATGATAAATATTCGTATTTTCATTATAAGGACAGAATATATATAGCAGCCCTCATAGTACCTTCTCCATAGGTGAAATCTCCGGGGGTTGTTCTCATAGCACAACATTCACACTGTAGCTGGATACTGCTGCTGCGGCTTCATCAGCGTGAATGGTGTTCAGACCTGCCTTATAGTTTCGATGATCTAAAGGCGCTCTCTTGTACCACTAGACATCCCTCTCTAGTTCATGAAGATCGTACCTGATCTGCCTGGGCGAGAGGCATACTGTCAAATAGATGGTGGTTCGTATGACTACTGCGAAAACACCCTAGCAGGTATTGCTTAGACAACAGGAAATTGTGTCTGCGCACGGTAAGGACCTTCGTCTTCTCATGTAGATGGTCCTCAGAAGACACCCTGTTGATGTTCTGAGGGCGGCAATCTGGCAAGTCTGAAGTTTCTTCTACTGCGGCGTACTCACGTTCGTTACTTTGGGACCAATCATTGGTGGTGACAACAAATAAATTCTTTGAAGTAACCAAACCCCGTTAAGTTGACTGTTGTAACATATAGGACGGCCCTCATAGGTCCGAGTTATTTTCTATGGGCCAAGGAAATTTTTATTTTACACAGAGTACGAGTATCACATAAAAAGTCTATAGTAGACTCTTTACTAAACCCAGTCAAAAATTTAATTCTATTAACATTTTATTACGATCGATCTTTCAGTCTTCATGGTTGTGTTTCGATCCAAACGAAAATGTTTTGAATATCGTCGTTATATTAGGGCTGCTTTATAGTTTTCTGGCCTAAGAATGAAATATTTATCATCAAAAATGGTTTTATTGTTTTTTAAAGTATTCTCCTTGAGCGAATGCAAAATTGTATAAATCATGCTATAGAATTTTGCATTCGCTCAAACCAATTGTCGAAGCACTTTTTCCACTCTGATTGAGACTCCTCCAGAACATGATTTTTGAACGCTTCAACAGCATCTTCTGGCGAAGAAAATCGTTGACCACGCATTTTTTCTTGATGTGCGGGAATTAAAAGAAGTCATTGGCTGCACGACGGATGACCCATCAATTCGACGTTTTGGCCGGCGAAAAAGGAGCTGGTTTGAGCCGATGTGTGAGAGCTTGCATTGTCATGGTGCGCAATGATTCGTCTCTTTTGTTCGTTTTTCCAATTTCTCCGAAGACATTAGGAAAACAAATTATGGTGTACCACTCAGAATTGACCGTCATACGTTGCTCAAGCGGAACAGTCACCACATGACCAGGTTTGCCAAAGAAACAGGCGATCATTTGCTTCGATGTGCTTCTTCCACGAACAACTTTCGTTGGATTTGGCTCGTCTTCGAAGACCCACACATTCGATTGCTGTTTTCTTTCGGGCTCATACGCATAGATCCATGATTCGTCACCTGTGACGATCTTATAAACGTCTTTTGAAGCACCACGATCGTATTTTTTCAAAATTTCCTTGCACTAATCGACACGAGCCGTTTTTTGAGCGATTGTCAAGTTGTGCGGGACCCAACGAGAATAAACCTTTTTTACGGCCAGGTGTTCATGCAGTATTGAATGTATACGGGTGGAAGAAATGCCAAAGGATGCCTCTATCTCACGGTATGTCACATGACGATCGTGCATTATCAGTCCACGCACGAGATCAATGTTCTCTGGCACAACGGCCGTTTTTGGACGACCTTCGTCTTTGAGCGATGTCGGCCACAATTGAATTCATTAAACCAGTTTTTCACAGTGCTATAGGGTGGTGGTTCATCGCCATACACAGATTTAAGTTAATCGATGCACTCTAGTCGTGATAATCCACATCGAAAGTTGTGAAAAATTGTCGCATGAAAATGTTCACGAGTTAATTCCATTTTTTTTTGCCAATTTGCTTTTTTTAAGTCACTGTAAACAACACATATGACGGTCGTACGCCAAAACGTTCTAAGTACGTTTATACTAAAAAATGTCAAACTTTCCAATGAAAATGTAAGATGGCGCCAGGCAACACTAAGTGTTGCCTAGGCCAGAAATATTTATAGCATACCTCGTATCGTATCCTCAACAGTTAAGAAGATATTGTATTTTTAAGTTCAGAATTGTATGGACGGTGCCCATACACACTTAATTCTATGCTGGGGGTACAAAACATTTCTTAAGTTACTAAATATGTTACACAAGCTAAAATTCCTACTTGCACTTTCCATCTTCGATGAATTTTTAATTGTCATTGTCCCACTAATAAACTATTCCAAGCACTATTTTCGGAAACTATTAAATCTCCAAACAATTCGGAATATAAACCAAAATATTGTGTAAACAAGCGGACAATAATAGTTAAAACGTGTTCATACATAATCAAAACACACAAGAGAAAAATCTTTATTTTTTTCGAGAAACTATTAAAACGGAACGGACCACCATGCTAAGGATGTCCCCAGACATTTAAAAATTAAGCAAGAGGGTGGGGGTGGACCATTGTGGATGGGGTAGATGGTGTAGCGTGGATGGAAGAAGGCAATTTTAACAATTTCTAAGAAAAATATACAAAGAAAACTAAGTTAATTTATGCAAAATATTTAATAAACAAAATAAAATTACTACGTACCCCGACCCCATGTCCAACCCACTTAGCATATGTAGTTCCGGCGTAGCACTCTTCACCCCAGCGGCAGTCGACGGGTACGTTTGGATGTCGTCTTCAATAAAACTCGTAGTCCGGACATTTATGGGGTTACCACCACCCAGCCACTCGCACATACTTTGTCAGTTTGTGCGCCAGGGGGGCGGAAAATGAAAATAAACTATTTTTTAATTGTTAACAAAAGAAAAACAGATAATATAGCAACACTTACACACACAGACGCGTGTACACATATCTGCAAGGATATAAAAGGACATACAAGCAACCATATGCACATATCCTATTACGAGTTTCCGACAAATGAAATGCCGAGATTTTCACACCAAGAAAAGAAAACAAAGTTAATGAGAACATAAAACACTAAACCATAAAATCACCATGGAAAATGGCTTAGCACAGGGAGGCCTCGGGCAAGAAGATGGAGGCTGGTGGTGACAATGAAAGAAATATTATTATCTTAAGGATATGTGAAAACTGTTGGTGGCGGGCTGGAGCAGCGCAAGGGGAAGGATGTATTCATTGTACGAGTAGAGTACATCGCTTTTCTAATGTGATAAAATTGTTTAACGAAAAACACACACCATATCGTATATTATGGAAAAGTTTTCCTGTGTTCCCTCAAACTTCGCTCTTCCACTAAATAATCTTTAGAGGCTACAGAGAGGTAGCAAAAAGAGGAAAATACTTTGAGTATGAAATAACATTAAAAAATTTTTATACGACAGGTGTCGAATGTAATAAATAAATGTAATATTAAAAAAAATTTAAATAATCAATACGTGTAATTTGAGAAGTTGAAGTTTCGTAGAAAAAAACAAGGAAAAATGTTATGTTTGGCTGTGCCGAACCAAATAAAACCAAAATTGGTGCGGAAGTGTGTTCTATATAGAAATCTTTATGTGCAAAATTTCATTTCGATAGGTCAAGCTTGTGGTGAGTTATCGTCATATTATTTCTCAAAGCCCATGAGACCGTTTGTGTGGGAGGTACCAGTAGAGCTTTTTCCGATATCAACAGAATTTGGCGCAGAGGTGTGTTCTATATAAAAATCTTTAGGTAGACAATTTCATCTCGATAGGTCAAGTTTGTAGTGAGTTATTGTCATATTATTTTTCAAGGCCCATGAGACCGTTTGTGTGGGAGGTACCAGTAGGGCTTTTCCGATCTCAACAGAATTTGGCGCAGAGGTGTGTTCTATATAAAAATCTTTAGGTAGAAAATTTCATCTCGATGGGTCAAGTTTGTAGTGAGTTATTGTCATATTATTTTTCAAGGCCCATGAGACCGTTTGTGTGGGAGGTACCAGTAGGGCCTTTCCGATCTTAGGCAAATTAAGCGCAAAAGTCTGTTCTATATATTAATCTTTATGCCGAAAATTTCGTCTCGATAGGCCAAGTGTGTGGTGAGTTATTGTCATATTATTTTTCAAGGCCCATGAGACCGTTAGTGTGGGGGGGTACCAGTAGGACTTTTCCGATCTCAACCAAATTTAGCGAAGAAGATATATAGAAATCTTGATGTGTAAAATTTCATTTCGATAGGTCAAGTTTGTGGTGAGTTATAGTCATATTATTTCTCAAGGCCCATAAGGCCGTTTGTATGGGAGGTACAAGAAATGGTGGCCCAATCTTAACCATTTTTACATAGATGATTGCGCCTATATAGATATTATTATTTGCAGCATTTCATTATTATTTCAGTGATTTTGCTCAAGAAACTGGACGGATATTTCCAAATTAAAAACTTATTTTTATGAGGTAGTGTCGGTTGAGGGTCTGCAACACCAACTTTCCGTAGAGCTATATAGCCCATTTTCAATACCAACCATGCTAGGTTAACTACACATGTTTGTGCCAAATTTCAGATCCCTAGCTATTTTCATGCAGGCTCTATTTTGTTTTCAACAGACGGACAGCCGGACAACATGGCTAGATCGTCTTACAATTTTACGAGGATCAAGAATATATATACTTCGTTGGGTCTCCGATGATTATTTCAAGGTGTTACAGACAGAATGACAAAACTAATATACCCTCCCATTGTATGGTGGAGGGTATAAAAAACAATTTTACAAAATGCTGTACCACACTGTGGTACAGGTTATTATAATTAGTAAAAACAAACCCTTTTGTAATTGGTCCACATTTCTCTATATTTTGATATCATAAATAGTTTTTTTTTCCCGATTTCAAAACTAATACGAATGATCAACATCCATTATAAGTGAAATTTGACTATATCGGTCTATGTTTTTGAATAGGTCCCTCCCGATTAGAGGTCCAGCATCTCTAGAAACCACAAAACGATTACTCCCAAATTTTGCACGGTATGTTATGAGTGACCATTAATTAACTGTGCTGAAACTGGTTGAGATAGGTCACCTTCTTTTTATAGCCCCCACACAAAGGTCCTTCCCAATTTCAGAATCTGCAGCTTTTGAAGCAATTATTTATATCTGATTCCTATTTATTTTCGCATGGAGCGTTACGAGCGGCCAACACTCATCTATGGTGAAATATTACCATATTGTTTCATGTTTTCAAATAGCACAAAGGTCCCTCCGGATTTGAGAACCCGCAGCTCTAGAGGGCCCAATCACACTCTAAGACCCAAACTGAAAAGCGATACCAAAGCAAATGGTCGAGTTCTTTCAAATGCTTAGACATTGTACCTCGCGAATAATGCGAGGTATATTGAGTTAATTAGATTGATGACTACGGCAGCTACATTCTAAGGATCATATGGGACGTTTCTGGGCTACAAGAGCCAAAAGAACCTGCAACCGAACCCTTTCTTCAGAATTTAGGTGCGTCTCAATTGAAGCTTTGGTTTATCCACAACAATTATTGAAATTATGGGCAAAAAATTAAAACAGTGTTCTTTATTCCGATGAACCTTTAAGGCCATAAAGGCAATTTTCCATCGCTGGGTCGATTTTGTCCATTTACAATCCCTAACAGCTTATGCCTAAAAGTCAACATCGTAAATTGGGCAAAATTCGTTTTACCGCTATAGTGCTTTTATTAGACCGATTGATAGTCGGTCATGGCTATATCTTCTAAAGATTCTACGTAGATCAACAACACTGTGCAACACGAAAAAATATAACCGTATACGGACACCACTACGTGATAAAAGTCCAAAAAAAAGACCCGTGTCTCCCAGTTTTGCCCAAAGTCTGCACTTTTTTTATGGGCACCCGAAAATTTGGGGCCTCGGTGCCATTTTTGCAAAAAAGAATTTTGATTTACTTTCATAAAAAAAAGTGCATGACTTTGGGCAAAACTCGGAGACATGGATCTTTTTTTTTGGTCTTTTATCACGCAGTTGTGTCCGTATATGGTTATATAGGGTGATCCATCTACAAAAAAAAAATATAAAAATTCAAAATCAAGTGTGGAATCTTTATTGGTAATTAGAAAGGGCATTTCATGGCATTTTTTTTTAAAAATAATAACCATCAAATGTTGGCAACTAAATTATGGCAATGAGCGTTCGGTGAAAAAGGGGAAAATCCGCTGTTTTCGAACAAAATTTTGTTCAGTGATGAGGCCCATTTCTGGTCCAACGGCAAAACCAATAAACAAATTGCTGCATTTTGGCTGAGGAGCAACAAGAAGAGGTTCAGGAGGTGCCATTATACCCAGAGAAAACCAACCGGTCCAAATTTTTTCAAAAATGATGATGGCCGGAACGTAACCGTGAATGGTGCTCGCTATCGCGCCATGACATCGGACTTTTTGCTACCTGAAATTGAAGCTCGTAATCTGACGACACTTGGTTTCAACAGGACGGTGCCACTTGCCAGACAGCAACTCAAACAATGGATCTATTGAGAGGTCATTTCGAAAAGCAGCTAATTTCACGTTTTGGACAGGTGAGTTGGCCGCCTAGATCGAGTGATATCACACCTTTAGATATTTTTCTTTGGGGTTACGTAAAGTCCAAACTCTATGCCGAAAAACCAGCTACGATTCAGGTTCAGGAAGCCAACATTACGCGTGTCATAAAGCCATACCGGTCGAAATGCTCGAACGAGTCATCCAAAATTGGACCCTCAGAATGTAAACCCTGAGGCGTAGTTGCGGCCAACATTTAAGGAAATTATATTCAAAAAATAAATGCCATAAAATGTCCTTTCAAATTACCAATAAAGATTCCACACTTGAATTGAATTTTTATATTTTTTTGTTCTGAAGAAATACCTCTAGATGGTTCACCCTTTATTTCCATGACTTAAAAAGTTACACACAGTGCAATCGATGTGGTGCAAATGGATTGACAAATTCAATATGTTTAAACTCCATAGAGAGTATACAAATTGCAATCTGCTGTTCGGCTGACACTACCTTATATCATTGTGCCATGATTAAAGCTTGACTTATCTAAAGTTCCGTATTCCGTAGCTTAGACCAAGTCTTCTTATAGAAAATTAGTGTCTTGTATAGAATGATATGGTATCATCTTCCATAATCATCGCCCCTTTAATTCCAGCTAAGCCACTGACGTTCATGTCTCTTTCGATGTTAGCCCTTACCAGTGGTAAACCGAATCAACAACAACGACTTTAGTTGAACTGGTTGTTATTTTCCTTGGAGCATCCCTCACTCTTATGTGTACATGGGAGGATTGTGAAGGAGTTTTACTTTAAGATTTTAAAATTTTCGTATATCATTGCTCTGCTTTTTATTCAAAAGTTGTCCTCGAAGTTGGTGTTGGCGATGGGCGGGTGGGCTCTGGTGGGATATCATGTTTTGTAAACGTTGTAACTTGGATCATGCAACTCTGTAATAATTTTCCCTCTTGGTTGCTGTACGGTTTGCCCATTCTAGCGTTTTTATCAAGAGAGCATGCGACCGTTTGATGGCGTCCATATTGTTTTGCCTCGAAATTAATGGCATTTAGTTTAGTTCCTTCTAAGGATTTGCTTCTTGTTTTTTGTTGTTTGTGTTGTTGCTCTATGAAAATATCATCATGGTTAGTTTGTTGTTGTCATCTGGAAACGATGTCGGGTGTCCTCCATCCATCCGATTCGCTGGCATAGTGTCGACTGTCGCATGTCTTGGCGTCTTATGGCCCCTTTGAAGCTCTAACATTGGCTAGGTTTGTATTGGTTAGGTGGGTGGCTGGCTGGATGGGTGAGTGAGTGAGTGGGATGGTTCGGTCGCTGGTATTACTTTTCTGCTGACGTTAACTTGAAAATAATTTTATCCTTTCAATTAAAGTTGTTGTCGTTTTACTCTTTATTTTGCAATCTATTACAATGTTGCTGCAGCCTTTTTTATTATTATTATTATTTTTATATTCTTCCAAAGTTGTTCCTTTACGTCTGATTGCTTTCTAATAGATTTTCTATAGTGTCACGATAGTGTCCGTCGCAAGGACATGGGAAAGGTGGGCGAACGGGATGTGTAGACTAACAAGCCTTTGTAATGCCACTCGTACGAGTACGACAATCATGTAAATCTGTAAAAAGTTTAAATTGGAAATTCTACAATGAGTGAAAGCAAAATTTTGGGATGGGTAAATAATTGATGATATTGCAAATTCATACCGGAACTGCGCGAAGACATCGCGTAAGAAAAGTCCTTTTAATAACTTAATAAATAAATACACAGTGTGGCAAACACTTCAGCTTTAAAAATAAGAAATGTCCTTGGAACTAATGGGATCAGCAGAATTCCCATTCAATCCTAAACATTGCGGAATTCCTCTCAAGTCATTGAGTTGTATCCAGTTAAGTGATACTCCAACTAATGGGAACCCTACTTATTAAATACAGGTCTCAAAGGATACGATTTTTATGGAGAACCTTTACATGCTTTATTCCAGTTCGTAAGATTTCGACCTTCCGACCTTTCTTCTATGCTTGAATAGTAACGTTTGTGTGGGAGCTACAAGAAGGGGCGTGACTAAGGCTCCAATTTTTCGCCAACTTGTCTAAATTATAATCGATTTCTAATAACTAATTTTTAGCAAAACCACAAAAATAGTATACAAATTATTACGCAATTACTTAAAGTTGGGCGCAATGTAGTATTTGCGCTGAAGTTACCAGTATGGGGCGGGCCATCCGGTCTTTTCAAACACTTCGTTATTAAATAAATAAAATAATGTTTCAGTCGATTAATCTGACTTACATATATCCTCACCAATACATATATGGATTTTACATTTTCCATTGTTTCGACCTCCATAACCTTAATCGTATTGATTTTAATGAAATCTCGCAAAGGTTAGTTTGTGTGTAAGGTACAAGAATGGGGCGTGGCATCCGTTTTTTTCTTATGTACATATATGGGCGTGACTAAGGCTCCAAATTTTCGTCAGCTAGTCAAATTTTTTATCGATTTGCTAATTACTCACATTCAGCAGAACCGTTTAAAAAATATTAATATTATGTTAATGCCAAAAGTGGGCGGTTTGGTGCATTTGCACTGGAGAAACCAGAATAGGGCGTGTAAAAATCCATTATAAAAATATATATCGGACGAAGAACGAATTCCAAGCACTGGTGACTGACAAGTTATATAGGTTCTAATCTACACTGAAACAGTGCCATTTGTTTGGGAGGTACCAAAAGAGGCGTGGCCTGAAATCCCTTTATTTGTCATCTAGTTATCCTTATAACTTTAGTCCTTACTATTGATTTTGGGTTAGATCGTATAAGTACGATTAATAAGATTTTTCTGAGAATAACAAAGTAGGTGGAATTGTGAACTTGTATGGGAGGTACCAGAATGGTGCGTGTCAACCCCTTTTTTGATACGCAAGTACAAATACGTTATAAAAATATGACGGTTATGTCAATTTAAAAGAAGGGCGTAGATAGGAATTCAATTTTTTGTCACCCTGTTAATCTTATAATTGTGGTCTTAAGTATTGATTTCAGGTATGAGTAGCATAAAAGATATTTCAAGAGTAAAGTGGGCGGAGTGTAGCATTTGTATGGGAGGTACCAGAATGGGGCGTGTCAACTCTTTTTTTTGATTTACAAGTACAATGCCGTTATAAAAATATTAGATGTTCACAATTTAAGCGAATTGCATGCACTAGGGGACAGGTTATACGAGTATAGGTTCTACTCTGCACTGAACAAAAGTCATTAGCTTGGAATTAACCAAAATGGGCGTGTCTAGGAATTCAATTGTTTGTCATTCAGTTAAGTTTATAACCCTGTTCCTGGGTATTACTTTTGGGTTAGTTCGTATGAAAAGGAAATATCTCTTTTACAAGAAAACCAAAAGTAGGCGTAATCGTACATATGCAGGGGAGGTACCAGAAGGGTTTGCCACACCATTATCCACTTTTAGTCCCATAGGCAGTTTTGTAATAATATTACGACAGACTAAATTTAAAAACGGTTGTAAGCTTCTTTTCGACTTATCGAGCGAACCATCTGCACCGACGAACATGGCGCAAATAACATAAAAAGTCATAAACTGATTTGGTCAAAACATGTGTAGGGACTAAAATGTTTTTTTTTCGATGCATTTCCTTTTTTGTCCATACCAAATGATAAATATCTTCTTACCCAATAGGGCGAGGGTTTAACTAGTAAAACCCATTGGCCGGGCTGTAAATTTTTATTTAAATTTGTGAGGAATTTTCTTTTTTTTGACCCCTATATCTAAATTAATGGGACGGTATTTAAGACCTAGGGTCCGGCCCATTGGGTTCCTTCACCCAAAATTTTGCCAAATTGTATAATTTTTTTTTGGCTTCCCCATTTACCCTTTATTATTAAGTTAGTATCCAAAATTTTGGGGCCTATAGTACCTAAAGTTGTCCTAGATTGGATGTTGGTCTATTGTTATATGCTGATGCAGTTTTAATCATAATCGGAATAAATATAGACGTAACAACTTTTTTTCTGTGTGAGCAATCAGCTTTTTCTTTATTTTATTTGGAAAGTTAGTATTTGGATTTATTAAAATGAATGCTTGGGACACCGAAAATTTGATTTGGATAGTGCAGCGGTACCATGCCTTACAGTCCTAGATTTCCGTTCAAACGGATGAACCATTATGGGACGCTTCGCACGAAGGCCGTACCATCAAGACCCCTATGTTCGGGTTCAAGACACAATCGCGGCAGCAGCATCGTCAATTGAGGCAAATCCAAGCGTTTCGACTCGAAACTTGAAATGACCGAAGAAGACAACAGTTTAATTGCTTGTTTATGTTTAATGAGGCGCATTTTGACCTTAACGGAGTGCATCTAATCCAGAAATACTCCGTGAGACGGAACTGCACCCGGAACGAGTTACTGTGTGCATTTACTGTGCGCATTTTCATCAAGCGGCATTGTGGGACCATACTTCTTTAAAGAAAACGGTTTAACAGTGACTGTTAATGGGGATCGTTATTAAGATGTTGAAGGAGTTTTTTACCCATAATTGCGCCGAAGACAGATTCGATTCAACAGCACTTGGTTCCAGCAAGATGGACAGACTGCACATATAAGTTTAAAAAGAAAATTCCCAAACAAATTAATATCCGGAAATTCCACATTCAGCTGGCCCCAAGGTCAACGGATCTGTCTGCACCAGACTTTTTTTGGGGGAAACCAAGGAATTTGACTGAATTGAAGCAGTCCATGAAAACAATAATTGAAGCGATCCCAACTTCAACCCTTCTGGGCCCAATGAATAATTTTCTGATCAGGTTTCGCATATGCGTGGACGAGAATGGAGGTTATTTAAGATCTAGCATCTTTTAACACAATAAGTCATATATGCTTATATTTACGAGTATATATATATACGAGGGTTGCAATATATGTTTCTGGCCTAGGCAACACTAAGTGTTGCCCGGCGCCATCTGACTTTTCCATTGGAAAGTTTGACATTTTTTTAGCATAAACGTACTCAGAACGTTCTGACGTACAACAATCATTTGCGTTGTTTACAGTGACATAAAAAAATCCATTTGGCAAAAAATGGATTTAACTCGTGAACATTTTCGTGCGATCATTTTTCACAACTTTCGACGTGGACTATCACGACAAGAGTGCATCAATGCGATTAAATCTTTGTATGGCGATGAAGCACCATCCTATCGCACTGTAAAAACTGGTTTAATGAATTCAATCGTGGCCGACGCTTGCTCAAAGACGAAGGTCGTCCAAAAACATTGATGCCGTGCGTGAACTGATAATACAGGGTGGCCCAAATGAGACCTAGTGATGTTAAACACGTATAACTCTTGTAATAACGGTGTTTTTTAAATGATTTATATTTATAGGTTAAATACATTATATGGAAATTTAACGTGACTATGTGTGAAATATGACATCAGACAAATGACCACCATTTTGCTCGATACGGGCATTGGGTCTTTTTAGCGCATTTTGCATTACACGGCGTAATGTTTCTGGTTGCAGGCGCCGTATTTGGTCGCGAATATTCTGCTTGAGCTGTCCAAGTGTCTGTGGTTTGTTAACATACACTTTGTCTTTTGAATATCCCCATAAAAAAAATCGGGCGCAGTTAAATCTGGTGAACGAGGAGGCCAAGGGAAATCTAAATGTTTTGAAATTATGCGTTCAGAATAGCGAATAGCGGGTTGTAGTCGTTGTTGGGGGTCTTGCGGTAGAAGCTGTTGCACAATTTGAACTTTGTATGGATACATCTTAATATCCAACTTAAAGATTCTCTGTAATGTTGTTCTGGGTATACCCAATTGGGCGGAACGGCGACGAGTTGAGACAGATGGATCATTTGCAACACTCTGCTGCACAGCTTCCGCGTTCTCTTCAGTACAAATATTTCGATGAGCACCTCTTCCTGGAAGGTCGGCAACTGAACCCAGTTCCTCAAAACGGCGAACTAAACTTGTGATCATGGGAGATGTGGGCGCTGATCTTACGTTAAAAAAACGGCGATAATTTCGCTGCATCAGAACAATTGATCGTTGAGAAGAATAATAAAAATCGATAATTTTAATGCGTTGTTGTGGACTGTACGTATTCATTTTAAATTTCCAAGAGTTCAGCTATAATCTGCATAAAGAAAAACTAAATTATGTTAAAAAATAAAAAAGTTATTTGTGTTTCACATCAGCTGGTCTTATTTGGGCCACCCTGTACAAGATCGTCATGTGACATACCGTGAGATAGAGGCAGCCTTGGGCATTTTTTCTTCCACCAGCATACATTCGATATTGTATAAACACCTGGCCGTAAAAAGGTTTGTTCTCGTTGGATCCCGCACAATTTGACAATCGCTCAAAAAAAGGCTCGTGTCGATTGGTGCGAAGAAATTTCGAAAATATACGATCACGATGCTTCAAAGACGTTTATAAGATCGTCACAGGTGACGAATAATGGATCTATGCGTATGAGCCCGAAACAAAACAGCAATCGACCGTGTGGGTCTTCAAAGACGAGCCAAATTCAACGAAAGTTGTTCGTGGAAGAAGCATTTCGAAGCAAATGGTAGCCTGTTTTTTCGGCAAAACTGGTCATGTAGCGACTGTTCCGCTTGAGCAACGCAGGACGATCAATTCTGAGTGGTACACCACAATTTGTATGCCTCAAGTCTTTGGAGAATGCCGAAAAACGAACAAGAGAAGACGAGTCATTGTGCACCATGACAATGAGAGCTCTCACACATCGGCTCAAACCAGCCCCTTTTTGACCGGCCAAAACGTCGAATTGATGGGTCATCCGTCGTATAGCCCTGTCTAGGCACCCAATGACTTATTTTTATTCCCGGACATCAAGAAAAAAATGCGTGGTCAACGATTTTCGTCGCCAGAAGATGCTATTGAAGGGTTGAAAACAATGTTTGGGAGGTGTCTCAATCGGAGTGAAAAAAGTGCTTCGACAATTGGTTTGAGCGCATGCAAAAGTGTTTAAATCATGCTGGAGAATACTTTTCAAAACAATAAAACCATTTTTGATGACAAATATTCGCATTTTCATTATTTGGCCTGAAATATATAGCAGCCCTTGTATATAAAATATGTTATACAATAAAAAAAAATAATGAAATACATTGATTTAGAAAAATGTCTTTAAAGTTCTTATTGTAGACACATTTGGTGCGCCACCCTGTATCTGAAATCGTTGGGGACCTCTGTACTGGTGCCATATTAAAACGAGGACCGATATGAACTATTTTCATCTGGTTACTGATTGATCTTAATGAGCTGTAAAAACTTTATCAAGAGTGGGCGTATATGACTTTTAAAGCTAAAGAGAAATTATTTACTTCTGCCAATTGTGTCATGTAAATTAATGAGCAGATAAAAATCGTTAAACCGAAGAGGCCATGATTCTGTATTTAAAGGTCCATCTCACATATTTTTAACAGTTACAAACTTACAAAAAACCCTATTCCACATAGTGGTGCAGGGTATAAAGATTAATCCATATACAGGATTGGCGATTGAACATTTTAAATTTGAAAGTGCTGGCTCCGCAGTACCTCATCCGATCAACCTGATTTTTCAGAATAATTTTGTTTGTCAATTTCTTGTTTCAACGCTTTAATACAATTTTAAATAAATTCGTAGTGAAATTTGTTTAAATTTTAATACTAGGGTCCATGCGTTCGAGCCTGAGTCTCTACTAACGATTCCATGTAAAGACATGTTTGGTTTACAAATAAAAAATATTCGAAAATTGTAATTTATTCATAGGTACTTTTAGTTCTTTAAAGGGACCCGTTTTTGCCCCTGAGCCCTTTACGCCCATTTAAAGCCCCAGACTGCTTATGACTATTAAAAAAATCCAACTATTTGTCCTGCCTTGGGCCATAAACATTTGGGCAGTACACAGGACAAATTTATAGACGCTGACTTTTTAAATGGTCACTTGTATTTTAGTAAAATGTATGACCACTAGAAAAACAAATTTCCACACCCCAAATTTAAAAAGTTTTAATGAAAACAATGGTTCTAAACGGTTCTAAAAAAGTGTCTTAAGGGTCTTAATTGCACATTTTGTGGTGTAATAATATTTATGAACACTATGTCCGTAGGCGTTCCGACACTTAGAAACTCAAAAGAACCAAAGAGATATTTGGACACTTCCTTTTCCAGAAGCATATGTTATTCAATAATCCACTGTATATTGGCCAGCTTCAGGAGTCTCACAATTCTTCCTCACCAAAATACATTTCCCGCCAATACATTGTTTCACTTAGCAATTCAGTTTTTTTTTGTTTATTTTCACTTTTAACTTTTCATTATAAAAAATGGATAACAAACAAAAATCGATCATCCTTGGTAACGACATATATTATTTTATTTTTTGTTTCGCTATCCCTTTAAACTCCCATTACCGTCTTGTGTGGTGGTCAATTGCCTGTGGTATTTTTTATGGTCCTTCGCTAAACTGCTAGAGGACCTTTATCATCAACTCAACAGGCTTTCTTTTAACAGCAATGGCAAGAGAGGACAACAATGTGTTTGCCCCCCCCCCCCCCTTAAAGAAACACACATAAATCTTTAAATAAAAGAACACAAAGCAAACGAATAAATTATGACTTTAATATTTTAAAAAGAAAGAACTGCTTAAATTTCAAAGTTCTTCACGTAGTTGTGACAAAAATTGGAAAACCGTTGTCAATTTAAATATCCACCGGAAGCAAATGCAGCATAAGATGGGAAATCAGCTGTTTTTCGAGAAAAAAAACTTAAGTCGAGGTGTGTGCTGCCACGACACACGTTACTCATTACCAGCAATATCAATACTATCACATACGAGTACATACATAACTAAGTATGTATTGCAACAAAACAAGGACGAACAGGACTTCCCCATATAATACTCGTATGTCCTATACACATACAAATTTTTGTATGTTGTATTTATTTAATTTGATACCCTTGATAACATGGAAGATAATATGGCCATAAATGGAGTGACCAGATTTGTACATCCTTTAAACATGGACCGATATGGTCTAATTTTATCAGAATTGAGAATAAATCATAGATAATGAACTTTTATAATTTGAGCACGATTAGATTTATTATGTGACCTAGATTGTAACATGTGCTGTGTGGCTAGTGGCACCGTCTTGTTGAAACCACATATGGGCGATGTCAAGCTCTTCCAATTCTGGCCAAAAATAATTTTCTCTCCATTGACGGTAACATGACGATTGTTTTCATCGACGATAAAATACGGACCAACCTCCGGCATGAAAAGCACACCACACAGTAATTTTTTGCGGTTGCAATTGTGTCTCTTGAACACATGTGGGTTTGTTGCTGTACAATAATTGTTTGAATACCACTCAGCCAGAAAAGAGCTTCATCGCTGAAGAGCTTCATCGCTGAAGAGCTTCATCGCTGAAGATGACTTTGCCAGAGCCCAATCAGAGAAGTTTCGACGTTTCAAATGATCAAGTGGCTTTAGTACTTTAGTCAGCTTGATCTTTTAAGGATAAAGGACAAGATCTTTTCGCAAAATACGTCACAGTGTGGTTCGAGAGATGCCCAATTCCTGAGAACGACGCGTTACGGCGTTTCTTTGGCGCCGGAACATCCAAATGTGAAAATTTAGATCCAAAATTATACACTATAGCACACACAGCTTTTTGGATGGGACGATTATTGCGGACGAAAACTCTTAAAGTTGCGACCACCGACTCTTAATTTCACAGCAAACGAAATAATGGCTCTTTTGCGCGTGAAATTCAATGGCCCTGTTATCTCACGTCGTGGCGATGTTAATTGGCCGCCAAGATCATGTGGTTTAACACCGTTGAACGTCTTTCTTTGGGGTTATTTAAAAGCAAAAGTGAATGTCCATAGGCCAAGAACAATTCAAGAGCTAAAGGATAAGATAATTCGGCACATTAACAACATTGAACCTCCATTATGTATTAGAATCGTTGAAAATATGGACCATTGAATAAAGGCGAGAATTTCGCCGATATTTTGTATCACACATAATAATCATAGATCATTCTATTATAATAAAAATATTAAGATAATTCTCTGAAAACTTTTTGTTTTATATACAATTAACATTGTGCGTTTTAGTTGGACCATCCTTTATATACTTTAAAGGGTCTCCGACCAGTATTTCGATGTGTTGCAAACGGAATGACGAAGTGAATAGACCCTCAAACCTATGATGGAGGATATAAGCGTGATTTTTGTCTTCGATGTGCTTCTTCCATGACCCATACGGTCGATTGCTGTTTTGTTTCGGGCTCATATGCATAAATCTATGATTCGTCACCTGTGACGTTGTTATACACTGCATTTGAGCTACCGCAGTTGTATTTTTCTTTAATATTTCTTTGATTCAATCAACACGAGCCTTTTTTGAGCGTCGTCAAATTATGTGGTATTCAAAAATGAACATACTACTTACCCAAGAATGCCTCCATTTAACGGTATATCACAAGTAGGCCTTGCTTCATCAGTTCACGCACAACATCGATGGTTTCCAACAAAACAATCGAAATTGGACGACCTTTACGAAATTCATCCTGGTGCGAACGTCGCCCGAGACTGAACTCTTGGTTCCAGCGATTAACAGTGATTCTATAATGAAGCTTCATCAGAAAAAATCGAAACAAGTTGATTAAGACACTCTTGTCTTGATAAACCACGCCCTGAATCGTAAAAAATCATCTTGCGAAAATGTTCGGGTTAATTCCATTTTATGACTCAGATAAATTTTTCAACGCACTGTTAAAAAAATCAATTCGCGATCAAATGAAAAAACGTTCTGAGTGAACTTATGCTAAAAAGAGACAAACTTTCCAAGGGACTTTCCAACACTAGTATTGCCAGGACCCAAAATATAAATTGCAACCCTCGTACACATGGTCACCCTAAATTAAGTATTATTAGAACTTCTTATATGCAGTTTTTTTCGCAGATTTCCAGCTGAGTCACAGTGGTTAGCACTGAAAGCATTATTACGCATCTTCGAAACTACTCGAGAAGCGAGGGCTAATAAACGAAAACGAAAGGCATACCAACCGAAAAAGTTTAATGCAGTCTGACGAAAAGGTTAAATATTCAGTTTTCTGTAGATCTGTAACTTATCGAACATCACGCTTACCATTCAAAGGCTCTTTGACAATATAAATGAAGCTCAGCAATTTCCATCGAATGAAAAGAATATAATACGTACCTGGCGAAGAAAACATTCTTAGAAGCAGGATAAGGACATAATAAACCCTTCTAACAGGCCTCTCGGTTCCGAGACAAATTGCCAGCAGATCTTAAAAATAAACTCATATTTTAATTCGTAATGGAATTTGCTTTTAATTAAGTACCGTATGTTCTTATTAACTATTGACCGCTTGTTTGAACCATAACAGTCAGTTAGACACACAATTATTAAAAACATTTTTTTCTTTATGGAACCACTGTGCGTATACCGTCGGTCACAAGTGCTAAATGAATTGCGGGTGCGTGCGTATGAGTCCGTGTACACACATCCTTCTGAATGCCAATGTGTGAATATGTGTAAATGTGCCTGAAAATTACTACAACTAAGCAAGGCCAAAGGATACGCTGTAGTTCCTCTATCAAATCGAAATGAAACTAACCGAAAAAAAATCTGGGAAAAGAAATTTCAGTTAATTTACTTTTTATTAGCAAATGATGCAGGAGGTGTGGGCAGAATGGGTGTGTGCGGGGTGATATGGATGAGGTTGGTTGCCTGGTAGTACCAGCGGGAGTGGAAGTGGGAGTACATCACATAATTTATGTGGTCAATTTAGTTAAATACGTTGCTGCTGCAAAGGAAGATTTATACGATATCAATAAACTTACTACCCACACACACACACATACTTCATTCACATAACATAGGGACGGCGGAGGACGAAAGCTTGCCCACAAAGGCTTTATTTTTCGCTCTTTCTGTATATTGGAGGAAGCGTAGCACGGAAAGGAAATATTAAACAATTTTTGTATATGTAGCACGAAGAAATCTTTTGTGTAAACACTAAACAATTTTAGATGTGAATTGCGATATCTGGAAAGAGTTCTGTTAAAACGAGTCCGGGACGGAGCTCTTATAGCGAGTCCTCTTAATGCTCATTTAATTAAATTTTTAAAACACGTTTTTCTCCCATCTACGAGAACGTTATGAATATTTGCTTGTCCGTTCAATAGAAAGTCTTAAAGTTGTAAAATATTACTTGCCAAACAACCAGATGCAAACATAACCTTCTCCTCTTAGCCTAGCTGGCCAGAATGGCATCCTTGCCTTAGTAACAGGGAGGAAGAGTGTGTGTGAAGGCTATAAAATTGTTTCCCCTCCACCTTCAGTTTTGGGCCATATTTATACGTCTTTTTGGCCATTTATTCGTGTATTGTTAGCGGCGTTATTGTATTTGCCAGAATTATGGCTAAGACACAAATCATAAATAAAAACTTCTTTTGCCCCTTTGTTAGAGTTGGTTCAACGGACACGCTTAAGGTGTGTGTGTCTCTTTATAAAAGGTTACTTTAGTTAGAAATTGTTGTCTGACGCCCAGACTTGTTGATTCGGTAGTTAAGTAAAAATTGCATGACCTTAAATTACAGGAGGACTCAGTCAGTGATAAGGGATACAAAATAATTTTTTTTAAGGGTGTCTGATTTTTAAATTGTATTTAAAAATAATTGAAAACGATATCAATCCTATATGGAAATAGGAAATATACCAATAAACATATTTATGGCCCCTGCATCTATAATGGCAGATTTTTGGGTCCCACACGCAGAGAAAATATATGGTTACACTATGGTCACCACAACAATAATATGTTCTCTACAATAAAAGCATGTTCGTCGCAACCATAGTATTGTTTTTTTTTAATTTCATTTTTACAATAGTATGATTGCGACAATATTACTATTGTTGAAATATAACAATAGTATTATTGCCAAATTTAGAAATGAAAATATGGTCGTAGCAACCATATAAACATGGTTGGTGCAACAAAAGTATTGTTGTTTAAAATTTACGTTAACAATAATTTGATTATGGCAATATTACAGTATGGTTGCGACTATCAACATAACAAAACAGGTTTTATAGAGCATACATGTACTTATACATATGTGTGTGCGTATGTTTTTTTCTATTTTTGAATAACAACATTACCCAATCCTAATGAATAATTTTGGGGATCATAGTATGGTTGAGTGTGATTCATACTATAGTTGTGGAGATCATAGTATGGTTGCGTGTGAATCATACTATGGTTGTGAGGATCATACTGTGGCTGTATGAGAAACATACTATGGTTGTGAGGGTCATAATATGGTTGTGGAGATAATAGTATGGTTGAGTGTGAATCATACTATGGTTGTGTGGATCATACTATGGTTGTATGAGAAACATACTATGGTTGTGAGGATCATAATACGGTTGTGGAGATAATAGTATGGTTGAGTGTGAATCATACTATTGTTGTGAGGATCATAGTATGATTGTGGAGATAATAGTATGGTTGAGTGTGAATCATACTATGGTTGTGGGGATCATAGTATGGTTATGTCTGAATCATACTATTGTTGTGAGGGTCATAATATTGTTGTGTCACAACCATATACCCAACAATAGTATGATCCTCTTCGAATATTGTCACACCAACCATGCTTATTTCTGCGTGCACGGCTTTAAAAAATAACCGACGGAAAATATATCCCTTCTGTAAGAAATCAAACAAAGATCTGACATTGATCGATATGACCCAATGCCTGCAGGGTTGGTTAGAGATCTTCCGTTTACCTTAACTAAAATAAATTTAGGCAAGGTCAGGTATAAAATGTGTTAAGAGCGGCAAATCAGGATTATCCTTTAAACAGGGTCCAAAGGAAAAACTAAATTATTTCTATAACCAAGGTTGGTTACTGGCCGCCCATGTCGAAATTTGAGCACAATCGGAATTAGTTTGTGACTTCTAAAGGGAGTGTTGCCTGGCGCCATCTGGCATTTCATTGGAAACTTTGACATTTTTAGCATAAACTTACTCAGAACGTTTTAACGTACGTTCATCATTTGTGTTGTTTATAGTGACTTGAAAAAATCAATTTGGCAAAAAAAATGGAATTAACTCGTGAACATTTTCATGCGACCATTTTTCACATCTATCGACGTGGAATATCACGACAAGAGTGCATCTATGAACTTAAATCTTTGTATGGCGATGAAGCACCATCCTACACGCAGAAAAAAGTATGGTTGCGGTGACAATATTCGAAGAGGATAATACTATTGTTGGGTGTATGGTTGTGGTACAAGAATATTATGATCCTCACAATTATAGTATGATTCAAATGCAACCATACCATGATCCTCACAACCATACTTTGATCCTCACAACAATAGTATTATTCACACATAACCATACTATGATCTCCACAACAATAGTATTATTCACACATAACCATACTATGATCTCCACTACCATATTATGATCCTCACAACCATAGTATGTTTCACACACACAACCATAGTATGATCCTCACAACCATAGTATGATTCGCACGTAACCATGTTACGATCCCTACAACCATAGTATGATCACACACAAATATACTATGATCCCCAATATTATTTATTAGAATTGGGTTAAGTTGACAACAATAGATTTGAATTATGAAAATTATTTAAAAATACATTATATTCAAAGTGATTTATTTAACAGCAGAAAAAAACAATTTAAAAAACGTAAGCGTTTTTATTAAAAAATTTCAGTTAAAGAAAACCAAAGCAGTTTATTTGAAAAATTTTAATTTCCTTATAAAAAGTAATATTATTGCATTCGATCCGTAACAATAACATTGTTATAAAAAGCATATTCAAATGAAGAAGAATTGTAACTATACAGTATGATTGCCGTGATCATATTATTATTTACATAAAACCCAAAAAACAATACTTTTGCCCCACTAAACATTTTTATATTGTTGCTACAACCATATTTTCATTTCTTAATTTGACAATAATACTATTGTTACATTTTAACAATATTAATATTGCGGCAATCATATTATTGTCAACAATAAATTCAGTAAACAATACTATGGTTGCGAAAAACATACTTTTATTGCGGAGAACATATTATTATCGCCGTGACCATGTAGTAACCATGTTTTTTCTCTGCGTGTATAGCACTGTGAAAAACTGGTTTAACGAATTTAATCGTCGCCGAAGCTCCCTTAAATACGAATGTCGTTAAGGTCGTCCAAAAACGGCCGTTGTGCCAGAGAACATTGATGCCGTACATGAACTGATAATGCAAGATCGTCATGTGACATACCGTGAGATAGAGGTACCCTTGGACATTTCTTCTACCAGCACACATTCGATATTGCATGAACACCTGGCCCCAAAATAGGTTTGTTCTCGTTGGATCCCGCACAGTTTGACAATCACTCAAAAAAGGCATGTGGCGATTGGTGCAAGCAATTTTGAAAAAATACGATCGCGGTGCTTCAAAAGACGTTTATAAGATCGCCACAGGTGACGAATCATGGATCTATGCGTATGAGCCCAAAACAAAACCGCAATCGACCGTGTGGGTCTTCGAAGACGAGCCAAATCCAACGAAATGTGTTCGTGGAAACGCACTTCGAAGCAAATGGTCGCCTGTTTCTTCGGCAAAACTGGCCATGTGGCGCCTGTTCCGCTTGAACAACGTAGGGCGGTCAATTCTGAGTGGTACACCACAATTTGATTGTCTGAAGTCTTCAGAGAAATTCGAAAAACGAACAAGAGAAGACGAATCATTGTGCACCATGACAATGCGAGCTCTCACACATCGGCCCAAACCAGCGCCTTTTTGACCGGCCAAAACGTCGAATTGATGGGTCAGCCGCCGTACAGCCCTGACTTGGCACCCAATGACTTCTTTTAATTTCTGCACATCAAGTGAAAAATGCGTGGTCAACGATTTTCGTCGCCAAAAGATGCTGTTAAAGCCTTCAAAAACCATGTTTTGGATGCGTCTCAATTGGAGCGGAAAAAGTGCTTCGACAATTGGTGCAAAAGTGTATAAATCATGCTGGAGAATACTTTGGAAAACAATAAAAACCATTTTTGATGATAAATATTCGCATTTTCATAATTAGGCCAGAAATATAAATAGCAGCCATCGTACCACCACACTATGCAAAATGTTAGGCAATATTAAACTTAATATGTGACTTCTTGAACAGTAGGGCTTTAAATCGAAGAGCAATTTGTATGGACTGTTATCGCCTAGTTTTACCAGGCAAGATTTCCCAAAATGCTCTATACTAAATTCGAGCAAGATCAGCAGTAAAATATTTTTTTTGAGAGTAACAGAACCTCTAATCTGAAGGAACCCCATGGCGCTCATATGGTATAATTCGATATGTGAGCAAGATCTGATCTAAATTGTGGCTTGTAGAGGGACAGGGCCTCAAATCGAGAGGGACCTGTGGAAGAGGCTGTTCAAGAACATTTTGATGATAAATATTCGCATTTTCATTATTAGGGCAGAAATATATATAGCAGCCCTCGTACCACCACACTATGCAAAATGTTAGGCAATATCAAACTTAATATGTGACTTCTTGAACAGCAGGGTTTTAAATGGAAGAGCACTTTGTATGGACTGTTATCGCCTAGTTCTATCAGGCAAGATTATCCATAATGCTCTATACTAAATTCGACCAAGATCGGAAGTAAAAAATGTTTTCGAGAGCTGCAGGACGTCCAATCTAAAGGAACCCATGGCGCTCATATGATATCATTCGATATGATTTAAATTGTGGCTTGTAGAGGGACAGGGCCTCAAATCGAGAGGGACCTGTGGAAGGGGCTATTCAAGAACATAAACCGATATAGTCCGCTTCAACAGAGTTCATTTTGTATTCACAATGAAGAAAATTCAGACTGAAAACATCGGCAGAGTGACTCCTTATGTCTCCTGCCGACCATCTTCAGGAGGAGACGAAGGTCCTTGCCGTGCGCAGACACAATTTACTGTTGTCCAACCACCATCTCATGGACAGGATGTCTCCGCCCAGGCAGATCAGGTACGATCTTCACGATCTAGAGAGAGTTTCAGCGGCGCAAGAGAGACCCTATAGATCATCGAAACTAACAGGAGGGTCTGACGACATTCAAGCTTGCTGATGAAGTAACAGCAGCAGTATCCAGGGTAGGAAACACACCTCGGATATTTTACTGGAGGAAAAGACGCTACCTCGGCAGACGCGCTTGTTTTGGCTTAGCTGAGATCAGAATGGTGAAGCCGTCTCAATTCGTATTGGAAGCAAACACAATTTATTGTTGTCCCACCACCATCTCATGGACAGGATGTCTCCGCCCAGGCAGATCTTCACGATAAAAAGCTGAGATCAGGATGGTGAACCGTCTCAATTCGTATTGGACGCAAATTGATGCTAACGTTCCGGAGGTTTGTCCCGCATGCCATTAGGGACCACATGACCTGCTGCACCTTTTCCATTATCCTTCCAAGCCCACTCAGTTGACCCCTAGGTCTCCAAAGAGACCTAGGTCTCCAAAGAGACCCAGTTCAAATATGAAAAAATATCAAAAGTTCTCCAATAGAACTTAACAGGACAGGACAGGACAAAATATACTGTTGTTACAACAACAACTAGTAAATATGGAAATATGGGTACTCAAATGAAAGCAAATTTCTAAGATTGAGGCTCCGATTCACGGATCCTAGGCACCCTTAGTATTATTGAGTGTGCAATGCTTAATTCTTGGTGGAGGGTTTACAGAGACCTCCCGGCCAAATTTAACGCCATTTGCATTCGTTGAAAATACCCTTGTCATAACCAAAACCGATAAGGAATAAATCCACACTCCTAGTGAGATCTCAGTTAACAAATAGAATAAGACAAATCATCCTCTTAATCTTCACGCAGCCCTTCGAAAATATTGTCACATAAAGCGGAAATGGAAGAAAAACTCAAAAGATTGCAAAATTTCCATATACGAGTATTACACAAATCTTCAACTACCTGCCAGGCTCTCCATCCTTCTGCTGGTAGTTGTTGCAAAAGTACACAGTTATCGCCAAATCATCAACACTTCGGTGGAAAGAGTCAAAGGGACAACTTCCCTTCCTTGACATAAGAAAAATAAACACACACACGGACACAGAAGACAATGTCAAGGACAGGGCGACTACGCCGGAGGTGTTCTTCTTACGGGGCGGGTTTTTACGCTCGAACTGATAGATTGTGATAGGTTGGTTGGCTTGAGTGATTTTTTATGCGAACAACAAAAAAAAGGGGTTCGTCATAGCCCGTCCGTGTAGGAAGTGGAGTGCTGCGGTGTGGTGAGACGTATGTGTGACACATCGTGTGTAAACAAAAGAATGATGGAATAAACATTGAATTCCTGCCGTCGTCGCCGACTCCATCCATATCCTTTTTGGCACATCCATTCAGGCACATGCAAAATAACACAACTAAGGAAGGGGCGAAAGCAGGACCCCTTTTTCCGAATTCGATTCAATGTTTTGCAAATAAATGGATATCAATAAAAAGCAACTCCTTTGGGTGTTATCATCTACACCATCATCATCATCATCGTCGTCGTCGTCATCATATCATCGGTGGCGACGCACCAGAAGCTGGCTGGCTGGCTACCAGACATCTACCCACATTGGCTTCATCATCGGCCTCATCATTACCGAACGCTTGACATAAAAGGATAAGGTTGCCATTTGTTTGTTGTATGTGCGAGCGCGTGTGTTGGTGATTTCGCGTGACAACATTTGCAGCTAAAAAGGATTTTTACGGTTGACTTTTTATTTATATTCACTTGTGAATGTATGTGTTTGGATGGGTGCGTGTGTGCATTTGAATGGTTTTTACTTTGCAAATATGACTTTATCCACCCTCTCATGCTGAATCCTTTGCAAATAAATGCCCCATCAATATTTGTTGTGACTTTTTGATATGAAATCATATTTTTCTTGTGTCATTTTTATATCCTTTAGCATCAGCGTCGTTTCGGTTTGGTGGTTTTGAGAGCAACATCAGTTGGTCGTAGTGTTGGTAACATCCCAGGGGCTTCATTGAAGCACTTGCGAGATATTAAAAGACGTACAAGTCAGGTCAACAATTTAAAAGGTACGACTCCATACCAACAAGGTATCTAAAATTACTGTAAATCATCTGGAAAACGCCTCTGCGATTAGCACGTGAAATATAATTATATATATATATTAGGCCGATTTGTAAGGAAAATTATATAGAAATACGACTGAGAAATACGACTCTCAGTCGTATTTTTATTCTCAAGAGCTCATATGTTATATTGTTTTGCATGTAGAAATATATTTGTATATCAGCTTGGAAAGATAGTATTAAAAAAAATATTTTTTTAGGCGTCTCGAAAATGATTTTTTCGTACTGGAACTTTTTTTACTCATGCTAAAAGCTATACTTTACCAAATTCGATGGCACAATATCGATTGTTAAATCGACACACCCTAATATATATATTTAAGATACTTCCATTCAAAAGTTACAGAATTATTTCCAAATAAAATTGTATTGCAAATTAATACAGGATTAGACATTAAGCCCCCCAACATTCTATTAAGAGTATAAATTTAGACTGCTAGTTTTCGAGCACACATTAGACACATGATTGGTAACTCCAACTTTTTATAAGAGAAATGAGCACAAATAATTAAAAATGTCGTTGAATTCTGCCAGGCCGAATCGAACACACCTTGGATTCGCTTTTGTGCTTGGCAAACATAATAATTATCATATCAAAAGTCTCTATAGTCGTTTGTTCTGATTTGGAGGGCCGTATTTATGAGTCTATGGTTACGAGCCACACTTTCTAATAAATCTTATGATCAACTCTATATTTGGATACGTTATTTTTTTTTTTAATTTGAGTACCCATGTCCATATTTATTAGTGGTCCCTTTTTGTGACCATAACGCCCATTTTTTTGGACAACTTGGGTCCATGAGACTTCCTTTTTACAATAGATTTACATTAAAATTGTTTTAAAATTGCCTTTAATTTAGGTACCCAGGTGGACCCCTAAGGTCCACAAGCTTGAACCCAAATTTTAGGCAGAATTTAAAAATATATGCATACAACGAAGTGTTTTGTAATTTATTTAACCCTAAATGTTTTTTAGACCATTTCGGCCGTTTTTTGGTCCCATGAAGGTCGATGGTTCATAAATAGATGGTATATTCACTTTTATCATTCTGTTTGCAACACCTTAAAATGCTGGTCGGAGACTCCTTCTATATACGAGTATATAAAATTGAATTTATGTTTGTATGTTCTTTAGAATATCAGCTGTTGCTGTTGGTATGTAAGCAAAAAAAAGTCGTAGGGATAAGTAAGCGCTGACACGCCCCTTATATTAAAAACCTGTGGCGCCTTTAATAATAATCCGACCGACTTTAACAGTATGCCACTGAGGACCAGGAGATTGTCACATGTTATAAACGGATACGATTTTAAAAGGGGATGTGGCACCGACCTGATATCCATAAACTTAAAATATCCAAAACTCATAAACTATAAGAGTTAGTAACATTTTTGGTATATATAGTCTTAGTGTGTATCCAAATATTATAGAGATATAACAATGATATTTGGAAATAATGGCATGGATCGAAACACATCCTAAAGCAAAAGTAAGCGGTGTCACGCCCCTTTTTTTAAAGCGCAGTAATGCCAAAACTTTGCGGTGCCACAGATCCTATTTTTATAGAGATATGACGATGATAAAAGTAAAGTAAGCGGTGTCACGCCCCTTTTTTTAAAGCGCGGTAATGCCAAAACTTTGCGGTGCCACAGATTCTATTTTTTAGAGATATGACGATGATAATTGGAACGAACGTATGATAATGGCATGGATCAAAACACACACCTGGAGGAAAAATGGGCGGTGCCGAACCCCCTTTAAATATCGTTATAAAATTTTAACAGAATGAAATCAATGATTAGCATATTATTATTACTATATATGTTATTATAGACTATTTCGTAATGTAATATCGATATGACGATGGTAGCTGGTATTTATGATGTTGGATAGAAAAAAACACACCCTGATAGAAAAGAAACATTTAATTCAGTAAACAATACTATGGTTGCGACGAACATAATTTTATTGCGGAAACATATTAGTATTGCCGTGACCATATAGTAACCATATTTTTCGCTGCGTGCATGAACTACGTTTGGCAGTGTTGGAGGAAATGGATGTGGATGGCAGGTCCATGTTTGACAGGACCTTATTTTAAGCGTCCTATGGACCTAAAAGTAAGGTCATATTCAGATTCGTGAGGAAATTTCATTGTCCTTAAGTACCCGTACACATGTCTATTTCCAAAATGGCCTTTCTTCGGTGCCCTAGAAACATAAGATTACGATTCAAGTCCTTAAATGAAGTCGATTTGTCTAATTAATGTTATATACGGATTGGTGAAAAACTATCATTTTTAACGTACCCATTTGTCCATAGTCAATGGTTTTTAAGATCCTATGTAACTAGAAGGCCCAGACCAAAATAGGGGCAAATCTTCATTAAAATTTTTTATTCGGATTTATGAGAAAATGTCACTGTTTTTAGAAACACATATGCCACCGAGCATAGGATTCGATTACACAGTACAACAGCCAATCTGGGGGGTGAGAAATTCCAAGTCAGGGTGATGGTACTAGATCAGTATATTAAAACCCTCAAAGGGTTTTGCGTTCGTATGTGTCAGTTTTTTTTTATGACCTTTTACATTTTTTCCTTATCTTGATGTTTTTTCGCTTAGTTGTAAAATGTTGGCAAAAACGTAGTTTGACATAACTCGAGAACGACTAGTTCGATTTTGCTGAAACAAATTGAGAAAAATTAATAATTACATTTTCTTTAATCCATTAATATACTGTTTCTCTACCAAATCAACATTTTTGCAATTAGAAATAAATTTATGAAGACAATTTTGCCAAAAAAAAATTTCGAAATGCTCGAACGAGTTATCCAAAATTAGACCCTCGGAATGGACACCCTGAGGCATAGTTGCGGCCAACATTTGAAGAAAATTATGTTTAAAAAATTAAAGGCATAAAATGTCCTCTCGAATGAACAACAAAGATTCCACAATTGATTTGAATTTTTTTATTTTAAAAAGAAATAGCTTTAAAAACTGTATCATGCTTTTGATAAGCAGCCGAACAGAAGGGTGCAGCATAGTCGGTGTACATGACCTAAAACATACACCTTACACATTCGTTCGTACTCGTACATATTCGCACATACATGTACGTTTGAATGCAAGTGCCCATAAATATGATCAAATAATGATATTTTACACTTTGTGAATGTACTCTCATACGTATACGCATATAAATAAAAAAAAAATATTTAAAAATACATTGGATACGACTAGTCAGAATGGGATTAATGCTCCTTTAACCCCTTTCATCCCCCTTTACGACATTATTGGCAGCACACGGAACTCATGGCGAAGGGATACGTTTGAGTACGAATCCTTTGTAAGGCCAAAGAAAAGAAAAGTTATGTTCGTTGTGTTTATTGAATGTTTATGTTTGACATTCGATATGCATTAGAATTCAATAATAATAAAAACCTAATATTTGCTGAGGTCTTGTCTGTCATCCAACTCCTTCCAAATCGGTGTTATTCCAATTTTTACGATGATGCCTTCGTTGTAACTTTAATGGGAAGTTAGGTATTTTTTATACATGTTTTTTTTAAAAAAGGAAAACCGTAACACAAATAATGGTACAAAGGTCCTTAAGAGGTGAGTGAGTGCGGATAGGGGTGAATAAAAAAGATTTGTAATAATTCAATTGGTTTAAAAAAGTATTGTGTTAGGCTCACCTATGGCACATATTTGGGATTGGCAGTTACAAGTTATTAAAAAAAAGGGTCAATCTTAACTTAATTATATCAACATTATTGAAATTATGGTCCCAGATCATAATGATACCATTTGACCTCAAATAGGTAGGAACGTTTATGATGCCGCCGATAAGGTCCAATTCCACCAGATTTATAATAAAAAATCGCTGGTTACGTTCTGTGTAAAATTGGCTCAGATTTAAATTAAATATTTGGTTTTCAGAGATGCTGGTTCTGAAATCGCCATTCGTAAGTTCGGCCTGGCCGAAGCTATTGTACTCTCCACTATGGATTGCATTTCAATAAGGCAATGACAATATTGGAGGATATGGTTGTTGGAGCACACAAAGAACAGATTTGTTGCCACAACCGAATTTTTGCCAACCGAATATTGGTGATTGCAAGTACTATCCATGTATTCCATCGCTGCAACCGAACGTTGATTAGGTACGCGTTCATTTTTAGTAGTGGGAACTGACAGTATCGGCTGAAGAAAATAGGTATCGGTAACCCTAACTAATAAGGATGATTACTGGAATTGAATTTATACATAAATTAGTAGTTGTTAAAGATTATTGGCTATAAGTACTTTTGAATTCGATTGTTATTACCACCAGCATAGGTTAACTGAACAAAATGATGGTTATATTTTATTTATTCGCTTATCTGACCGAAATAAAAAAGGTTTATAATTTCCTTTTTATATTTAACGATTTAAAAATGTGTATTCTGTTATTTAAATTAGGAGCAGGTTTTATTAAAATTTGGTTTTTAAGTTATACAATTTGCACTTTGCACTCAATCCTTTAATATGAGCTTAACAAATTGTAAAATTGCGATGGCTATGTTTATTTGCCAAAAGAATTTTGATAAACAGAAATTGTAGGTCTATTCAGCAGTTAGGTTTTTTTTTAATATACAGCATACTTATATAGAATTTATTACATTTAAATTATAGAAAATGACCTGAGGCCAGCCCAACTGATAATTTATTATTATTTTTGACATAGTCAATTTTTGCTCTAATTTCCCTCAAAAATGTGATCAAGAAGCAGTATTGGTGTATTTGGGCGAATTATAATACCGTTCAACAGGCTTTTGCACACATGAAGAAGACCTATATATTCGGAATCTACGTCGAAAAATAAACTACCCGTGTGTCCCAGTTTTTCTAGATCAATTCGTATTTTCGCGAAAAATGTGAATATATATTTGGTTAAAAACCACTTATATAGACATATTTTGTATTAACATACAAGTCCATATCCATAAATTTTTTGCAAAATATACGAATTGATGCAGAAAAAGTGGGATACACGTGTATTTTATTTTTTCCTCCTCTTTCAGAATATACTAATTTTTTTCATGTGTGCAACCAAAAGCTTAAATTTGTCATACAGTGTAATCTAAGAGTGATTGTCGAAAAAACAATTCATCCACAAAGAGTGATTGTTTAGTTCCGTATTTTTTTTCCAAAATGAAGCCGGTCAGGCGGTTGCTTTGAATGTAGGTTCAGAAAGTTCTTAGCCTTTCAATGAAAGAGAATAGTTAGTTTTTCAAAAATATTTTTATTTTTCAATATAATCTCCTGAAACTTCAATACACTTAGTCCAACGCTTATCTAGCAATTCTATCCCTTGATTAAAATAGTTTTCCTCAAGGTCTTTAAAATAGTGGTTTACAACTGTAATTGCATTTTCATTTGAGGTAAAACGCTTGCCAGCAAGGATTTCTTTTAGATTGGGGAAAAGTCCCTGAGCTTAATCAGGAGAATAAGGTGGGTGGTCAAGCAACTCGTACTTTAATTCGTTGATTTTAGCCATTGTTAAAACACTCTTGTGCGCTGGTGCGTTGTCTTGATGAAAAATTATTTTTTTGTGTTGTAAGCCATACAGTACTCCGAATTTATTGTTTGCAGATATTCAGTCAATAAAATACCTTTGAAGTCCCAAAAAACCGTTGCCATAACCTTACCAGCCGATTGAATTGTTTTTGCCTTCTTTGGGGCACTTCCTCCAGCTCCAGTCCATTGTTTGGATTGTTCTTTTGTCTCTGGAGTATAGTGGTGGATCCATGTCTCATCAACAGTTATGAAACGACGCTTAAAGTCCATTTTATTTCGCTGAAAACGATCCAAACAAGCTTGAGAAATGTTCATTCTTATGCGTTTTTGGTCGACTGATAAGAAGTGCGGCACCCATCTTGCAGAAAGCTTTTTCATCTGTAGTTCTTCATTCAAAATTAAATGGACTCGATCATTTGAGATGCCCATAATATTAGCTATTTCACGCACTTTTATTCGTCGATCATTTAATACCATATCATGCACTTTGGCTACAATTTCTGTTGTTGTTGCTGTTTTTGGACGTCCACTACGTGGTTCATCTTCAATGATTGTACGACCACGTTTAAATTCAGCAACCCAATTTTTTACTGTTGCATATGAAGGAGCACTTTAACCTAACACATTCACCATATCATTATGAATTTCTTGTCCCGATAAACCTTTTTTGTGTAAATATTTAATGACACCACGCATTTCTAATTTTTCCATTGTAAAAAAATCGCGGATGCTTCTTTTGTGAACACCTGTTTCTATATGAAGGAGTTGCCAGATCGAAACAAAATTTAACATGTGTTCATAGCAGAGATGGAAGTTTCCAAAACACTTGACTTTTTTCTGTTTATACCGCGCTTTTTGTACTAGGCTAAGAAGTTTCCGAACCGCCCTCGTATGGATGTGGACGATATGTAGTTTAACTGGACGGTGCCACTTGCCACACAACTAACGAAACAATGGCTCTTTTGCGCGACAAATTCAATGGCCGTTATATCTCACGTCGTGGCGATGTTAACTGGCCGTCAAGATCATGTGATTTGAAACCGTTGAACTTCATTCTTTGGGGTTATTTGAAAAAAAAAAGGTGTACGTCGATAAGCCAGCAACAATTCAAAAGCTAAAGGATGAGATATTTAGGCAAATTAACGGCATAGAACCTCAATTATACCTCAGCGTCATCGAAAATTTGGACCATCGGATGAAGGTATGCCGCCGCGGCGGCCATTTGGCCGATATTTTGTGCCCTACATAATTGAACCATACCAATATTATCATAATAAAACTAAATAACAATAATTTCCTAAATAATTTCTGTTTTATTCAAAATCCACATCGGCCCTAAAATTTAACCACCCCTTATAAAATAACAATAAAATTGAAAAACTAACATTTGATTGTTAAAAAGTAGTATTTTTCCTTTTTTCAAAACTAACTTCAAGTGGCTCTATCTTTTTGCCCGTACTTTACGTCTTTGTAGGCAAATCAAGTGCAATTTAACTCCTAAAGTTTCTTAATTTTAATCAAAGAGTATATATAAGTATAAATATATATAAGTATAAGAGTATTGTATAAGAATAGTATACTATAATTATATTAATATTAATATATTAATTAAGTATATTTATATATACTTATATACTCTTTGCCCACTACCCTGTTCAATTTCCTAACAACTGGCAACTCATAGCAATATCTGGGTTTTTGTCCACGCTAATCATAAAAATGCCCCTTCATGGCAATGCCAGCAATATTTTTTGTTGTGGACTTGGCTTCAGAGCCATTTACACATTACGAATTTTTGTGCAAGTAGGGTTACGATTTAAAAGCACCAACGAATGTGGATGGACGTTTTAATTTTAAATTTGAATAGGCTGTAAAATATTTTTTTTCAAATTTCTGGTTTTATTGGCAAGGTTTATCTTTGTTGTTTATTGATGGAACACAATATCATTCATATGACTACCACAACTAGCTCGGCAGTAACACATCCGATCAATCCACTTTTTCGGTACATTTTCGTTTGTTTCGGGTCGAATCTCTTCAATGGTAACTTCGATTTAACGTTTCCACGCTTAATTATACGAAAAGCATCCACTCTCTCTCTCTCTCTCTCCCTCTCTCTCTCTCTCTCTCTCTCTCTCTCCAATTGTTTTATAATTTATACAAAAAGCATCAAATTGTCCTGGATGATTTTCGTAACATTTATCCTTAACGGCTCCCCACAGAAAATAATCAGAAGGGCTCAAATCACTGCTCCGAGGCGGCCAATTGACATCGCAATTTCGGCTGATTACCCCATATGCCCCGATTTTGCTTATTGACATGGCCACCGAGAAAAAAATGAGCTTCATCTGAAAACACCATTTTTTGGTAAAACTCATTATCTCCTGCCATACAATCTTCAGCCCATTGGGCGAAGCGAAAACGCATCGGATGGTGTTCCATTATTAAATGACAAAGTTTAAAAATTTCAATTAAACCAGAAATTTGAAAAAATTATTCATGCCTTTCTTTTTTACAGCCGAGTCATTATGGTTTCTAATATTTTACTAAGTAAAGGAGGCGGTTGTATTAAAGTTTGTGTACATTTTCTAGTGATTAATATAAATTTTTGTACCGATTGGCGGCTGATAAATATCTGTAGCTAATTTACATATATGGATCGGTCCATAATGTGTACGTTGTCCCGACGTCATAGGGGCGTGGCCCACTCGGGCAGTAGGAGCGTGTGTGAGTGGCGTGGGAACGTTCGTCAAAAAATATGATCAAACGTCAATGGGTCCTACTTATATAAAATGTTCTGTGGTTTCATAAACTTCAAGAAATCCAGTACGAAATAAAACAAATTGATAGGCACAGGACACCTGCTTTCGTAACAGTAGGGTGTAAAATTTCATACAATTTAAATTGTTAGCCCACATTATTTTAGTTAATATGAATTTTTAATTTTATAGAATATTATCAAGTATGTAAAACTGTCAAGTATCCTTTGACAAACTTAACATGGCATTCGAATTTAACTGCCTGAATCTCGATCTCGAACGAAAGTCCATGCGAACGAAAGCCAGTCACTCACTTTCGCATCAAAACGGGGCTCACTAGCTTTAGACTTATTTTTCGCATAACCTTACGTGATGCAAGTTAATGAACAAAAATTTTGAGCTAATTTGAAATTTACCTAGAAGTACGCTATACTATTACTCAGCTTACCGCAAAAAATGACAATTTATCAAGACGTTTATCTATTCTTTTATTTGGGTTCATATGGGATAAAATAAAATAAATAGAATTTGTAAATGCAAAAAAATTGCGAATATATGATGCAAAACATTAATTTGATTATTTAATTATATGTTAGGGGGTTTAAACGCAATTTTGAGGAAACCCTTTTCGTGTGTGTATATGAACTCAATATTTAAGAGGCAATAAAATATCTTGATACTCAAATGTAATGACTGAAGAAACTGAAAAAAAAATAAATGTAAACCACAATATTTGAGGGATGATTTTTTCAAAATGAAAAATGTGCAGCATAAACGGAATGTATATAATTAAAAAAGACATTTTATTGCATTTCCTTCATTTAATTTCGGCTTGTACATGTGCTTTTATGTGTATTTTTATGTAATCAAACGAAAGACAAAACACAAGTGATTTTGACGTTTGTGCGAGAGCGAAAATAATTAGTGACTACCAATTTTTATTATGTGGTTTCTCTCGCACTCACTTCTTTCGACTTGTCGTTCTTCTTAATGGCTTTGAAATCAGCTGTTTGTCTTATAGAAAGTGTGCGAACGTTGTGGTTCGACATCGTGGCCAAGGCTGTAAAATTGTTCTGTATATTTTAATATATTTTAACTTTGACAACTTCGTTGGATACTACAAGAACAAATTGCCTGTTGTTTTTCTTGTTGTTGTATTTGTTGTAGCTGATGCTGATGACTTGGTAATACTTTAAAATTGTATGCTTATTGTGAAAAATTACGTTGCATTCCGCAATGCCATTGAGTCTATTAAAAACAATTGCCGCCGTCGATGATATCATATCGACTTCAAACTCTAGGTATTTTGTGTTTAAAACAATGGCAACCATGTCCGTATTATCAACAACATTGTCATCTGTCAAACATACAACGAGCAATTGTATGCAGCACGATTTTTCTCGATTCCCAAATAAAAAAACAATTTCAGTAATTTGCGTGTTATTTTAATACAACGCTAATGTATTTAGCAACAAAATCATGGTGAATGTTATGAAAGGTGTCCTTGTTGAATGGTAAGTACCGTTCAATCCAGTTGTGCTTTGTCTTTCTTGGCATCAGCCATCAAGTGTCCACATAGTCCAAATCATCTGGAATTCCAAATGCCTTATTCAGTTCACGGTCCTGTTTGTCAAATTTACGTTTACACCAGGTTTTAACCATGAATATATTATCGGTCCAACGGTTGGCAGCTTCAAGGAATTTCTATAGAGAATTGAAATGTGGATGATAATTTCGTGAATGGAACTAGAAGCACGTTAAGGCGCTAAAGCTTTGGAGAATGAATGAATGCTATTTAATTATTAGTGTCTATGGAGCTTTAAAAAAGTTGCGATTGGGTCTCGAATGTATGAAAAGGGTGACCCGACCGAATGTGTGGAAAGTATTAATTATAATTTTACCAAAATTCTGATGAAACTTTAATTTGGCCTAGAGATTGGTCGTCATCATGGATATAGTGTGGTGGCTTTTTGTCGGACTGAGTCAAACAGACGAAGATTTTTACGAAGTGAAGAAAACAAAGTCTCTGTAGTGACCAGCATCGAAATGGGGTACTGCCAAAGCGTTAGGCGTTGGGACCAAATACATATAAGATTGATTTGATGATAAAAATTATGACGGACGATCATATACGAGACCGCCGGGTGCTGAAGATGTTAGCCAAAAAATCTTCTCTAGCGTGGCACATAATTGCTTGTTCGAAAATCGCGTTCTTACAATGAGCAGTTAAAAAAATTGACACCTCTTAAATATTTTTAATGTGGCTACATTTAATCTCTTCGTCATTGCAAACACTTTGAATAAACTCGAGACCAAAATTCGAGATTATACTCTGGGAAAAACGCAAATATTGGGCGACTGACGAAGTAGGGACGACCTTTCAAATGATGTGGTGTGTGCTCCATATATAATGGCATAAATTTAACTTCAAACTTAAGCTAAAATCAATTTGAAATCTTTTATCGTTTCATTGTTAAATATTATCTCCTTCTATCATTTCTGGTCCCCCGTAAAAAAGATAGATAAAGTTCGACTAAAATCAGCTTGTAACCGTATATCCTCCCAACATTGTCACGAAAAGGGAGAAATGATACCAGTGATCCAAAAATAGACGCCTAAATATACAACCTCGTCTGTGTATTTAAGTTCAGGAGGATTTTTGGAAAAAAATTGAAAAATTAATTCACTACATCTATTTATTTATGTTATTTTCTACACTTCTACACAAAGTGGGGATGGGGTCTACTTTTGTAAGAAGTCCTCAATTTTAAAACTTACATTAAGAAAATTAAAATACCGCTGCCAGTTTGTTATTATTATTGGTTTTAAAAATTAACCGGATCGTTTAAGAAGAAAAACTGTATGACAGGTATTTTGTGGGTTGCCTACTAGGGTGGAGTGAAATTCAAAAAAAAAAAGTTAACCTCGGAAAGAGATGTAGTCTGGGGTCCTAAAGAGGGGAAAAATAAAGAAAAAAATTTAAAAAAAAATTTAGGGGTCGCGCCACTCCCTCGAAATTTGCAAATTATCGCTATTTTGGCGTTGATTTTAGAAAAATCCTAAAAAGTTTTATGTCAATAAATGTTTGCAATAGCGTAAACAATGAAATAAGGGCATGAAAAAATTTAAAAAAATTTGTCTCATTGTTCAAAAATTTCAAAAAGTAAAATAAGTCAAATCGTCCCTTCTTCAGAAAATTGACTGAACAATGAAATCGCCACCAAAGCTACAAATATTAGTCGATTATCCTCATATTTGCCTCAAATACTTTTGTTTGGGCACTGAACAAGCTCAAACTTTCAAATTTCGAATAAGTTAAGTCGTTAATTTTTAGGATTTTTCTAAAATCAACGCCAAAATAGCGATAATTTCCAAATTTCTAGGGAGTGGCGCGACCCCTAAAAATTTTTTTAAATTTTTTCTTTATTTTTCCCCTCTTTAGGACCCCAGACTACATCTCTTTCCGAGGTTAACTTTTTCAAATTATAAAAAAAGCATGTTTTCACTCCACCCTATTGCCTACTTATAAAGATTGGTCCAACCATAATGCACGGTGTTAATAGTGGGTCGGTCACACCTTAACATCAAGTTCAGTGTTTGACAAATTCAACCACAATTGAGCAGTACGTTACGATTATTGAAGCCTTTTACGAAAATGGGCGTTCCAATCAAAATACATTTCGTGCAGTATTTGATTTTTTCGGCCAGCATAAACGACTATATGTGTCATTATTAATATTGTAGCGATAGCTGCTTGCCAAGGTGACAGCCCTTGGCCGAAGCATTGCTGCCCCGGGTGCATAGAACCGGCTGGCGTGAGATTGACCATATGTGTCCTCACCGGTTCTGCAGAAAATGCGAAAACACCTGTTTATGCTAGTTCAGTTCGCTCTGCCATTGTTCTGTCCTCGGGCCTTACTACTTCGAATATCTGGTCGGCCAAGCTCTTACCGCGTGTGGTTTACGCTATCGCAAGATGAAAACGAACAACTTGTGTCCAGAAACTAGAGAATTGAATCTGGACCATACGTGGTTCCCGCAGGATTCGTTTAAAAAAATATTTTAGGCCATTTTTGTAAAAATGTATGGAAGGTTCATATTTCAATATTTATATAAAATTGTTCTTTATTGTTAGTATTTATCAATAAGAGGGTTTATATTTAATAATTCAACTACTATACACGTTTTAAATTTAAAACAAATACAGTAGGAATGAATCTAAATCTTTGCTTTCATTAATCAGAAGGAAGAAACATGTTACTCTCACCATACGCTTTAGAGTCAGTTTTGCCTGTGCGGTCAAATGCCACAAATCAAATATTATTGATATCTTATAACATTTTCCGGCCTTAGGTCGGCTAGACTACAAAACAGAGGTACATTTGTATAGATGCTTTATCATGGACCCGTCTAGTCGTTTTTAATAATGTTTAACCACTGTGAAAAACAAAGCTAAAAACAAAATTGCTGTAAAAAAAACTAAAAAATGTGACGCTTTATGTATAGGGACAATATCAGAAATTGCGACAGTCATCAGCCAAAAAAAAGTAATGTGCGAATTTTCCGAATTCGGATTTGCGACCTACACTTTGATTACAACAATAGATGAACCGACGTATACGTCCAAATTTAAATATTTTGAAGTCGATGGGTTTCATTTTAAATTGATCTACGAGGGTATAGGAACCCTCTGGCCTAGACAACACTAAGTGTTGCCTAGCGCCATATGACATTTTCATTGGAAAGTTCAACATTTTTTAGAACGTTATGACGTGTTGTTTACAGTTACTTGGAAAAATCAATTTGGCGATCATTATTCACAACTTTCGACGTGGATTATCACAAGAATGCATCGATGCACCTAAAACTTTGTATGGCGATGAAGCACCATCCTATAGCACTGTGAAAACTGGTTTATTGAATTCAATCATGACCTCAAAGACGAAGGTCGTCAAAAAACGGCCGTTGTGCCAGACAACATTGATGTCGTGCGTGAACTGATAATACAAGATAGAGGCATCCTTGGGCATTTCTTCCACCAGCATACATTCGTTATTGCATGAACACCTGACCGTAAAAAAGATTTGTTCTCGTTGGATTCTGCACAATTTGGCAATCGCTCAAAAAAGGCTGGTGTCGATTGATGCAAAGAAATATTAAAAAAATACGAGCGCGGTGCTTCAAAAGTCTTTTATAAGATCGTCACAGGTGACAAATCATGGATCTATGCGTATGAGCCCGAAACAAAACAGCAATCTACCGTGTGGGTCTTCGAAGACGAGCAAAATCCAACGAAAGTTGTTCGTGGAAGAAGCACTTCGAAGCAAATGGTCGCCTGTTTCTTCGGCCAAACTGGTCATGTGGCAACTGTTCCGCTTGAGCAACGTGGGACGGTCAATTCTGAGTGGTACACAATTTGTTTGCCTAAAGTCTTCGGAGAAATTCGAAAAACGAACAAGAGAAGTCGAATCATTGTGCACCATGACAATGTGAGCTCTTACACATCGGCTCAAAACAGCGCCTTTTTGACCGGCCAAAACGTCGAATTGATGGCAACCATTGATGACTTGGCAACCAGTGACTTCTTTTTATTCCCGCACATCAAGAAAAAAAGGCGTGGTCAACGATTTTCGTCGCCAGAAGATGCTGTTGAAGCGTTCAAAAACCATGTTTTGGAGGTGTCTCAATCGGAGTGGAAAAAGTGCTTCGACAATTGGTTTGAGCGCATGCCAAAGTGTATAAATCATGCTGGAGAATACTTTGAAAAACAATAAAATCATTTTTGATGATAAATATTCTCATTTTCATTATTAGGCCAGAAATATATATAGCAGCGCTCATTGCTCAGAATAATACGAGAGCGGTTCGGAAACTTCTTAGCCTAGCACAAAAAACGCGGTATAAACAGAAAAAAGTTAAGTGTTTTGGAAACTTCCATCTCTGCTATAAACACATGTTAAATTTTGTTTCGATCTGGCAACTCCTTCATATAGAAACAGGTGTTCACAAAAGACCAATCCGCGATTTGTTTACAACCCTCCAAGAAAAATAAACGTAACGCATTTTGCGGAGCGAAAACGAACTGCATACGGACCGCCATATCACTAACACTTGCATAGTTTTTCATATAAAAATACGACGAAATTAATTCTGCGTAAAACTCTTCGTAAACGTGCCGTTTTTTACGGTACGAAATGGAAGTGATTTTGCGTAATGGAAACGAACGTATTTAAACCAAAAAGTACCTAAAACAATCCGTTTACGTGCCGTTTTTGCGATACGAAAACGAACTGTTTTTTCTTAATGGTAACGGCATTAACTGTTTTTTCTTATTCGGGCAGCCATGTTGACAGAACACTTTAATTGTTTTAGTTGATGTTTGAAGTGTGATGATCTGATTGTTGTTAAACAAAATCAGCTTTTGTAAGTGTTAATATAATAGGTATTTATAAAACGTTTGTAGTATATTTATATCTACATATCTATATTTTGTAATAGCCAAAGAATTCATAATCATTCACAATATATGCAACATTAATTCTTCAGTATAAAAAAGCTTATATTAGTTCGATAGAGAAAGAAATTCAGTACGGAAACAGAACGTTTTGCAGATACAAAAACGTACCGCTTCAGTGTTACGTAAACGCAACACTCTGGTATTACGAAAACGGACCGCTTTAGTGTTACGTAAAAGTACTACTTTAGCTTAGCCTTGGCGTACTACCAATACATTCAAACTACTACTTTTTTTCTTCTAATTCTCTTATTCCGAAATTAACGTTTACGGTGCATTTACGTATCGCAAAATCGGTTCGTTTTCGTAGTCTTGTATGAAAAAATGACTTCGCCAACGTTTCGTTTGCGTGCCGGTTTTCTTAGAGGGAATGGAAAAATTAAAAATGCGTGGTGTCATTAAATATTTACATAAAAAAGGTTTATCGGGACAAGAAATTCATAATGATTGGTGAATGTGTTAGGTGAAATTGCTCCTTCATATGCAACAGTAAAAAATTGGGTTGCTGAATTTAAACGTGATCGTACAAGCATTGAAGATGAACCACGTAGTGGACGTCCAAAAACAGCAACAACAACAGAAATTATAGCCAAAGTGCATGATATGGTATTTAATGATCGACGAATAAAAGTGCGTGAAATAGCTAATATCATGGGCATCTCAAATGATCGAGTCCATTTAATTTTGCATGAAGAACTACAGATGAAAAAGCTTTCTGCAAGATGGGTGGGTGCCGCACTTGTTAACAGTCGACCAAAAACGCATAAGAATGAACATTTCTCAAGCTTGTTTGGATCGTTTTCAGCGAAATAAAATGGATTTTAAGCGTCGTTTCATAACTGTTGATGAGACATGGATCCACCACTATACTCCAGAGACAAAAGAACAATCCAAACAATGGACTGAAGCTGGAGGAAGTGCCCCAAAGAAGGCAAAAACAATTCAATCGGCTGGTAAGGTTATGGCAACGGTTTTTTGGGACTTCAAAGGTATTTTATTGATTGACTATCTGCAAAAGGGTAAAACAATAAATTCAGAGTACTATTGCAACCTTTTAGATCAATTAAATGTACAAATTCGAGAAAAACGTCCTGGCTTACAACACAAAAAAAATAATTTTTCATCAAGACAACGCACCAGCGCACAAGAGTGTTTTAACAATGGCTAAAATCAACGAATTAAAGTACGAGTTGCTTGACCACCCACCTTATTCTCCTGATTTAGCTCCCAGTGACTTTTACCTATTCCCAAATCTAAAAAAAATTCCTTGCTGGCAAGCGTTTTACCTCAAATGAAGATGCAATTACAGTTGTAAACCACTATTTTGAAGACCTTGAGGAAAACTATTTTAATCAAGGGATAGAATTGCTAGATAAGCGCTGGACTAAGCGTATTGAAGTTTCAGGAGATAATATTGAAAAATAAAAATATTTTTGAAAAACTAACTATTCTCTTTTATTGATAGGCTAAGAACTTTCCGAACCGCCCTCGTATATTATAAAAATTATTTATATTTGTTATGTCTTGAGCAGTCTTTGTTCTGGTTCGAGACCTTCCTGTTGTTTCTTTTTCAGAAACAACTATACAAATTGGTGAAATGTATTGGTCTGGGTGTTGTTTTGCCAAGGTTTGTTTTAAGCAGTCTTTATCATAATTATGATAAAAAACCGAATAAATGTAAACAAAACAAAAACATATTATTTATTTGTCCTTCACGGACAATTTTATGGAAATCGGCTATGTCTTAACCTGACCTTATAAGAAAATATTGCAGGAAAAATTTGCACTTTTAATGCTGTTTCAAAAATAGTTGTCAACTATATATTTGCACAAAGTACCGGTGTGACAGCCCTTGGCCGAAGAATTCCTCCTTCGGGTCGATCCGGTGCATAGAACCGGCTGTCGGGGGATCGATATTTGTAACAAAGGCTGTAGGTATTTACACCAGTTGTAAATACATATCGTATACATTTTCCCCTCAACATCCCATTACAGAACAAACCGGGAACTTCTCTCAAATTAGCCCGAGATCTACGGCTGAACATAGGCTTCGAACGGTATTGCATTTTATAAAATAGCATTAACATGGCTTAAGAAGGAATCTCTTACTTGACATCTTACAACCAGAAAAATCTGGCGATAACCTTTTTTAAATTTTACCCGGTCTACCTTTCATAATTTTTCATACATAACTAAACCACCATCCCTTGGAGCTCTCAATGATACTTATTGGTAATTAATTAACAATTCACATACCTTTGAGTTTCTGTCCTTTTCCCTTAATTCCTCATAGTTCACCTCTTTGTTATATTTTTCGGCTTGTTTGGTTAAATTTTCTTTTTCCTCTTGCAAAACTTGAATTTCTCTGGTTATGGCCTCTATAGACGCCTGGTCATCGAAAGTAGCGCTGACCGATTGAACTTTTGTTTGAGCAGCATCAAGGCGTTGCTGAACTTTTGAAGTTTTCATTTCAATTTCAGACAATTCTCTTTGCTTTTTTTGTAAAGTTTCACTAGAGTTTAGAAAAAAATGTATCACATTCAATGTTATAATCTTTTTAAAAAAATATATAAAAATGACCTTACCTGGGAAAAGACCAATAGTATAGACTTCCGGCAATCTTTTCACATTGCACTTGACCACCATCGACCAACTCCTGGAGAGTAATTTTTACCGATTGCATGACAATGCCTTTTTCCTGTGGTGCCAAACGTTCCAAATCCTTTAGTTGATAGACATCATTGGTCTCGTGCAACAGTTCCAAGAGTTTTATACGCTTTTCTTCAGCTGATAAAGGTTTCCTTTTAGCCATCTTTTGAAAATCTATTTAAATAAAAAATACATGTATAAATCTTTTTCAAATTTGTTTTAATAAATTAACTTATAGATAATTTTTTCTTCTTCCTTTATTTACAGCGATCCTGCTATGAAACAATTTCTGTTACATTTGGATGAGAAACTAGCTTTGGGGCGTAAATTCATTATACAAGATTTAGACGAAAGTCATCTATTCATATCCACCGATATTGTGGAAACTTTACAGGCACGTGTCGACGAATTAATGGATCGTATTAGTTTTCCATTGCACGAGAAAGAAGCTTAAATTTATTGCCCCAAAAATCATCAACCATAAAATAAGTCTTCATATAACAGAATAGATAGAAATGGCTGGCCGTGAATCTCATCGCATTAAAGACGCGGAAAAGAAGAGGGTCCTCGATGAAGCTGCCCGTCAAAGGCGTGCCCGCAAGGCTTTAGAAGCTTTGGAACAGGACAACTTTCACGACGATCCACATGCTGATCTGGTGATGTCGAAAAAAGTGCCTAAATTCCAGGATAATCTAAAGAATCACAAGGAAAATCGTAAAGCGAAACGTAAGGGACCCGAATACTATCGTGCCAAGTACCGTAAAAACTTTGCCCAACTTTTGGACGAGGAGAAACAACTGCACCCGGATCCACCCAGCTATACAAGTGCTTTGGCCCCACCACCCTCTAAGCCAGCTCGACATTTTTGTGCAGTCTGTGGCAATTTCTCAAAGTATTCGTGCACAGCTTGTGGCACGCGCTACTGTTGTATACGATGTCTGGGCACACACCAGGATACCAGATGTTTGAAATGGACAGCTTAATTTTATAATTATGATTTTGTATTTTTAGTTTTAAAGATAATAATAATATGCGTTTGCTTTACAAAATGAAATGTTTATTTTTAATGTTTAATTTGTTTTTAATGCAAACTTTTTATAAGAAACGTTGAGAGTCAGATGACACTAAATTTAGTAATGCCCAAAATCTGCTGAAACGTATATTTGTACTCGAAATGATTTGTGTTTTCTACACACTAGGAGTTTACTTTCTCGAGGTCTAGTAAATTGTTCCGTAGACTTAAATCGTAAGGCAATGAATTTAATTATGTTTTTTGTTTTGCTTTTATTCGGCCTTTTGTCATTATTATGACTTGAAGTGTTTATTCTGGTTCGAGTCCTTTTTGTTGTTTCTTTTTCAGAATCAACCAAAAACTTTCGAAATGTATTGGCTACGGTTGCCAGGCAGACTGTGCAGCGGGTTTCGAAACTAAATGGCTGGCATTGATTCAGAAATATCTAAATAGAAGTCATCTGATCCACTTGCAGTACTTAGTGAAGGAGAATTTTGTCGAACGGAGTAGCTATCATTAAAGAACAAGAAGATCAATTCCGCGTCCATTTTTATGACCGTTTATTAGTTTGCTCCGTAATCATTAAAGTGAAATTACATTTTGATTAATACTTATTCTTTTTTTGTAATTCTTTGAATCATAAAAATTTCATCCACGCTTTACCAAAAAATTTTGTACATCTCCGAGCAAATTTTTAAAATTCATAACTTTACTTAAATGTGAATAAAATCAAAACGCGAGCATCGATATACATACATGATCTATGTCTCATTTTGTTCATAGGCTTTGTTACTTTACGTGAAAGTAATAAGTTTTGACACTTTTTATCCATTTCTCCATTTTTAAAAATACAAAATTTTAATTTTTTTTAGGTGGAATCAAAAAATGTCGAAAAATCTTTTATCACCGAACTTAGCATAACTCATTCAATTTTCAATCGATTATTATGTACATATATGTTTTAGAAAGCTGTTTTAATATACAGTCGAACTTCCCTATTATATAAAAACTTCATTATACAGAAAGTATCTCCCCCACTTTTTATTTAATATAATAAGGCATATTAGTTTGGGTCACTCTTTAAAATTTTTCTTCCTCAACAAAACCTTCTAATACCAAACAACAAAACCATTGTATACAAATTATATTTTTTTCCATTTTTATTTAAAATAATCATGTATTTTGGTTTAGATAACACTGTTCCATTTCTCTTTATCAACAAAACCTTTTAATATATTTAGAGACTTCAAAACATAAGTCGGCACGTTTCTCCTCATCTGCACAAAAGTTCATAGTACATCAATTGATGAAGAAACGTGCTCCAATGTAGGTATCGTCTTATTGATATTAGCCAATTCTTCACCGGCCGATTTAAATTTGTCTAACCATCCTGTACTAGCTTCAAAATTTTCGTGACCCAATGCATCAGCGAACTCTTTGGCTTTTTGCTTCATTAATGGCCCAGAAATAGGAAGATTTTTACCACGTGCAGCAGTGGCCCATTTGAGCATTGCTTCACCAATATTCTCAAAAAAGCACGTTCGAAGCCTTTTCCGTTTAGTGTTCAGTTGCTCATCTTCTACATTTTTTAGAATCACTTCATTGTTTTTTAAAATATTTGATAACGGAATAATTTCAAACTGCTTAGCTACATCTTTTTCTACTCATTCAACTTTACTGATAATTAATATTTTTTCAAGAGAAATGCTACTGCGCTGCGTCATTATCGATTCACTGAACACCGGCAACTGATGCTAAAATTATTATTGATGTGACTTTCTTCTTTGTTTTTTTTTTTAATTTTCCTTATTTTGGGAATCTCCTTATTGTATGTAACTTCATTCTCGGTGCACAGAGCTCTTAGTGTGCGTAAAAGAAAATTGTTTGAAAATCAAATTTACACCTGCAAAATTGTTTCATTGTATAGAAAACTTCACTGTATAGAAATTCATTATAAGGAGAACAAAGTACAAGAAAATGGGAAGGAAAAAACCTTGTTTTTTAAATCAATTCATTATAGGGAGAACTTCGTTGTATATAAGTTCACTATAGAGAAGTTTGACTGTAATATAAAATAATATAAAAGCTAATAAAAATCACAATTTGTTCCCAACCGATCAACTTTGAGCGTGAAGAAAATAAAAACTTGTAATTTTTTGTTTTGTTTTCTTTTTAATAAAACAACTCGGTCATTTTTTGGTGATATTAAAAAATTGAGTTTTTTCAAACTACATCTGTAGAAAAAACACAATTTTAAAAATCGGCTTATGAAAAGAAAATTTATGATTCTTGAACTTTCAATTTTTGGAAAAAAGTCGAAAATACGATTAGTACCCGTCACTTAAAAATTCGAGCTGATGGGAAAAAATGAAGATTAGATTTAAAATCAGCGACCTCAAATTAGTAAAATTCAAGTATGCGAAAATTTCTACTTAAATATTATAAAATTAACAAGTTTTCTTAAAATTTATGATCTCATATAGATGGTACAATAATTTGTATCAGAATAAATTCAAATGGATTACTTAATTTCCCACAAAGGTACGACGAGTAATTTCTTCAACCAATCGCAATTCTAACTTATAACATTGGTCACTATATGTGACGCGCAAAATAGATAGGGACCTAAGGTTAAAAACCAGTTTTGTTCAGGAGAGCCATTTTAAAGATTAGGTCACTTGCTATTTGCGCTTAGAATCGTCGACTTCGCCTTCATAAAACGCGCATATCTCTGGGAGGGAACACTTTTGGGGCATGGGATCAGTCTCCATCGATGCTCAGATGTTGTCCACATCAAAAAAAGGAGAAAAGTTGATGAAAAGTTTTGTTTAGAAGAGCCATTTTAAAGATTAGGTCCCTTTCTATTTGCGCTTAGAATCGTCGACTTCAATTTCATAAAACGCGCATATCTCTGGGAGGGAACACTTTTGGGGCATGGGATCAGTCTCCTTCGATGCTCAGATGTTGTCCACATCAAAAAAAAAAGAGAAAAGAATGAAAATTGATTTTTTTACCCTTGGGTCACTTTCTCTATGCGCTACCACATATAAAGAAATCAAGAAAGGCGTTCAATGCCTCTTGACCTTCAAATGTCTATTACTTTTAAAGATATCGGCTTAATTAACTTAGATTTGAGCCTACATAGATGAGCCAAAGCGTGTCAGCTCATCCGCTACTTTGATTCCTTCCTCCCAACAGAGTTTGTAAAGGCGCTTGGACTTTTTGCAATTCTTAACCAGTTTGGATTTCGTCACGGGCTATTTACTTAAACAACTATTATTAAACAGGTAAAATGAGGAATTTTTTTTTGTGTGTTTTTTTGTCTAAAGTCAGTCAGGAAATTCCTACTGCTAATATCTAGTCGTGGTCCAACCAAATGCACGATGTTACTTGCGAGTCACACCTTAAAGTCAAGTTTGTTTTCCAACTGTATTTGGCATTTCTTTGATTCAGTGTTTGACAAATTCAACTATAAAGAGGTACACAATTAAAAAGCGCATTCCAATTGGTGAAACCTTTTACGATAAAAGGCGATCAAATCAAAATGCATTTCGTGGACTTCGAGATTGGTTTTTGGTCAGCATAATCGACTCAATGTGTCCACAGTGGGAAGAATTCTGCGAAACCGGGTCTTTAGGAAATGTGAAAACACATGTGCATGCTCGTCCAGTTCCTTCTGCGGAAAACATTGATATTGTTTGCGATAATTTGGCAGAAAAGGCTTCAACCACGACTCGTCGTCGTGCCCAACAATTGAACATCTTAGGAACATCACTGATGTGTTTTGAATAAAGAATTGAATTTCAATTAGCACGCTAACAAGGTTATATTGACTCAAGAGCAGAAGCCTTCTGACCATATCAAGCGTCGTCAATACGCCGAATAGTTGGTTGAACAGACAGAAGTGAATAGTGACTTTATGAAGAAAATCATCTTCAGCGACGAGACACACCTTCACCTCAGTGGATGCGTTACCAAGCAGAATAGCCGCATTTGGGAATTCAAATGAGAATTCATGAGTGAAGCCTATGAATCCACAAAAAGTCACTGTTTGGTGCGGTTTAAGAGCTGGCGGTGTCATCGGTTCGTACTTGTGTACGGTATCCGTGTTCGCTATCGCGAGATGAAACTTCTTGTGGTCAGAAATTGAGGATATGGACCTGAATGTTATGTCGTTTTAACAGGATGGTATTACACAGCCAACGCAAAAAAGTCACTTTTGCGCTAGAAATTAAAAGGGCTTCGTTATCTTACGTCGTGGCGATATGTATTGGCCGCCACGATCATGTGATTTGACACCGTTGAACTTCTTTCTGTAGGGATATTTAAAAGAAAAAGTGTACGTCAATAAACCAAGAACAATTCAAGAGCTAAACGATTGGATAATTCGGCACATTAACGACATTTAACCTCCATTATGTCATTGCAAATATGGACCTTTGGAAAATATGGACCGAAGTTGTTGGCTCTAATTGTCATAGAAAATATTAAGATAGCTCTCTGAAAACTTTGCGTTTAAGTTGGACCAACCTTTATTTGCTAATTCAGCAAGTTAAATGAGAAGGATATTGTCTTCGATCGTAAACTATAGGGTGATCCATCTAGAGGTATTTTTTCAGGACAGGGTTTCCATTCTGAGGGTCCAATTTTGGATGACTCGTTCGAGAATTTCGACCGGTATGGCTTTAATGACACGCCAAAGCCTGAATCGTAGCTGCTTTGTCAGCATAAACTTTGGTATCGCACCAAAACGTGGGTTTCTTTGGGTGTAATGGCACCTCTTGAACCTATTCTTGTTGCTCTTCAGCCCAAATGCGGCAATTTTGTTTATTGACTTTGCCGTTGAGCCAGAAAAGGGCCTCATCACTGAACAAAATTTTGGTCGAAAACAGCGGATCTTCCCGTTTCTCACCGGACGCTCATTTCCATAATACAGTTGCCAACATTTGAAGGTAATTATTTTCAAAAAATAAATGCCACAAAATGTGCTTTCAAACTACCAATAAAGATTCCACACTTGATTTGAATTTTTATATTTTTTTTGTTCTGAAAAATACCTCTAGATGGATTATCCTATATATGTATGGGCGCTAGTCGTATATAGAATTTAGAGACAGGAAGTCGAAGCACCTTAGCGTTTTAACAAGGAGTTCCCAAGGGTGGAGTGATATTTCCTGCTATTCCACCTCTACCTCTCTAAAAGTTCTGCACCACCAGACGGCGTTGAAATTGTGTCGTACTCTGATGATATCACAATTCAGTTGATCTATCCTAAAGTGTATAGATCAACGGTTACCTCACTGACTTGGCACGCTTCTTCACTGCAGGAATATGAAAATATCCGACTCCAAATCATCAGCCACACTGTTCACTGAATGGACCGCCGAGGTGCGGTTGTCACTCAATGTGAAAGTCGATGACGTCAACATCCCGACTATCAACTACCCCAAAATCCTTGGGGTCACATTGGACAGCCTTTTTCGCTACAGTTATCTGTGCTTTGAAGTAGGTACAAGGTCCTCAAGTCAATTGCCGGCAGTACTTGGAGAGCTGACAAAGAAACCTTGCTGATCTCCAAAGCGAGTAGGTCGGTATGTAGCGAAATACTCAGGGCCAATGTGGTCGACGAACGTAAGAACGATGCAGTGGCAGAAAATTCCGACTTGCCAGAATGCCGCCCTCAGAACATCAACAGCGTGTCTCCTTATGACTAAGGACCATCTACATGAGGAGACGAAGGTCCATACCGTGCACAGACATAACTTCTTGTTGTTTAAGCAATACCTGCTAGGGTGTTTTCGCAGTAGTCATCCTAACCACCATCTCTTGCACAGGATGCCTCCGCCCAGGCAGATCAGGTACGATCTTCATGATCTAGAGAGAGAGAGAGAGGTCCAGCGGTAAAAGAGAGAACCTTTAGATCATCGAAACTATCAGGCAGGTCAGAACAACATTCACGTCGATAAAGTCACAGCAGCAGTATCCAGTTGCAGTGTAAATGTAATGTTAGGGAGCAGCTCCCGGACATTTCACCTGAGGAGAAGGTGCTACCTCGGCAGACGCGCGTGGTTCTGGCTCAGCTGAGATCTGAATGTTGCAATCGCCTCAATTCTAATCGGGCAGGAATTGATGCAAACGTTCCAGACATCTGTCCCGCCTGCCATCAGGGACCACATGACGTGCTGCACCCCTTCAATTGAATAGGACTTTACAATAAATATATTGTTGTAACAACAACAATAACAACGCATTGGAAGAAAATTCAGACTTGTCAGACTGTCGCCCTCAGAACATCAACAGGGTGTCTCCATATGACTCATGAGGAGACGATGGTCCTTACCGTGCCAAGACACAACTTCATGTTGTTTAAGCAATACCTGATTGGGTGGCTTCTCATGAAGATTAGGTACGATCTACATGATCTAGAGGGAGAGGTCCAGTGGTACGAGAGAGAGCCTTTAGATCATCGAAACTATCGGGCAGGTCTAAGCGATATTAACGCTAATAAAGTCCAGCAACAGTATCCAGCTACAGTGTGAATGTATTGCTAGGGAAACATCTCCCGGAGATTTCATCTTAGGAAAAGATGCTACCTCGGCAGACGCGCTTGGTTTTGCCTCAGCTGAGATCTGGATGGTGCAGCCGCCTCAATTCGTAGTGGTCTCGAATTGATGGTAACGTTCCGGACGTTTGTCCCGCCTGCCATCAGGGACCACATGACGTGCTGCACTTCTTTAATTGTTCGGCCAAGCATACTCAACTGACCCTAAGGACTCTGTGGACGCATTTACAAATGGTGCGTTTCCACCACCTGGATAACGCAGCAGATCCCCTATAGACGAACAAAAAAAAGGGTTGTTACAACAACAACAGGAAATAAATTGTGATGCTGTGTCTAAAGTCGTTCAGCAAAATCATACAGCTATTACCCAATCGATAAGAATCGCGTTTTTGGACATTTGTTTAGAAACCTACTTCCTATTTGATCCATCAGTGTTGACTGAGATACCTTGAAATGGTCCCTTTTAAATCCCACACCGCTTAGTCACTAAAAAGAACAATTGTTTTATTTTTTTTAAGTCAAGTTGAAACTGGTTCGGTTGTCAGTTCCTTTTAAGAATTAGGCTTCGCTGAGGGAGTTACCTGCTATCGTTATTGGTAACGTAGTGGCCAATTGATGACTACGACCAAAGGCCAGCCTCTCTGAGACTTAATATCTCTCTTGGCGATACCCCTTGTATGAAATCCTCAATTGTTTCCAAATGCAGAATTATTTGGAAGGCTACCTGTGGCGTGCTTCTAATTGCTGCCGAGAGATTTAGGGCAGTAAATGTCTAAACTTTTTCTAGTAGTTTCCCTATTGGTCTGAATGCAGCTTTTTTAATTAAGTTAACTATTTTCGGCCTTAGACCCCAACTCCTCCCTACTGACTTTGTGCACACATACAGAGTATTTAAATCCGTCTTGTATCTTTCCGAAGTGTTACTATTCCAGTTCAACTTGTCATCTAGAACAACAACAAGGTATTTTGATCTCTGGTAAGAGACACAACTGCCTCCATGCAAATGACATTCCCGATTTGACGGAATGAACTTACCAGCAGCCCCGGTTTGCTCTTCAGACCAAATACGGGTATAGCGTATGGGGCTAGAAAAATATGTACATATATCTCATATTTCCATGAAGAATTGTCGGTTCCCTATCTCCCTACTCACACTTCTACTTCCGGTTTAATGAAGAATTTTCTTTGCAGTTCTTGAAATGTAGGGCTAGTGCAACCTCGAAGTCAGCTTGTTAACAGATATAATTTGTAAAAATCAACAGTTTTGTTTCGATACTACTTCATTATATTAATTTGAAAAATCTTCCTGCTAAAATATGCCGCACCGTAAAGTAACGTCCTATCAAGACTCAAATTGCGCGTTATCTTGATCATATCAAAAAGGAATACAGGAAAGAAAGTTGTTTAGAACTTTCAGATGCCAATGACATATAAAAGTGCTTATATTACAAGAAAACAAAATTAAAAGAAACATAAACTACAAAATCATATTAAAATATAATACAAATAAGAAATAAGAGCAATTTGATTTACTTACACTTGACGGACTGGCGCTCAACTTTTGTCTTTCTTCATTTACATCCCCGGTTTAATAAATCATAATAAAATATATCGTATATGTTATCGATAAACGGAATATATTCTCTTTCGTTTCACATCGAATAGACAAACAAAATATATTACGAGAGCTACTGTATATATTTCTGGCCAAGGCAATACAAGTGTTGCCTGACGCCATCTGACATTTCTATTGGAAAGTTTGACATTTTTAAGCATAAACGTACTCAGAACGTTTTGACGTACGATTATCATTTGTGTTATTAACAGTGACTTGAAAAAATCAAAAATGGAATTAACTCGTGAACATTTTCGTGCGATCATTTTTCACAACTTTCGACGTGGCATCGATGAACTTAAATCTTTGTATGGCGCTGAGGCACCATCCTATACCACTGTGAAAAACTGGTTTAATAAATTCAATCGTGGCCGACGCTCACTCAAAGACGAAGGTCATGGAGGTCGTCCAAAAACGGCCGTTGTGCCAGAGAACATTGATGCCGTGCGTGAACTGATAATGCAAGAACGACATGTGACATACCGTGAGATAGAGGCATCCTTAGACATTTCTTCCACCAGCAATACATTCGATATTGTATGAACACCTGGCCGTAAAAAAAGGTTTGTTCTCGTTGGATCCCGCACAATTTGACAATCGCTCAAAAAAGGCTCGTGTCGATTGGTACAAAGAAATTTTGAAAAAATACGATCGCAGCGCTTCAAAAGACGTTTATTAGATTGTCACAGGGTACGAATCATTGATCTATGCGTATGAGCCCGAAACAAAACAGCAATCGACCGTGGATCTTCGAAGACGAGCCAAATCCAACGAAAGTTGTTCGTGGAGAAAACACTTCGAAGCAAATGGTCGTCTGTTTCTTCGGCAAAACTGGTCATGTGGCTACTGTTCCGCTTGAGCAAAGTAGGACGGCCAATTCTGAGTGGTACACCACAATTTGTTTGCCTGAAGTCATCGGAGAAATGCGAGCTCTTACACATCGGCTCAAAGGAGCGCCTATTTGACCGGCCAAAACGTCGAGTTGATGGGTCATCCGCCGTACAGCCCTGACATGGCACCAATGACTTATTTTTATTCCCGCACTTGAAGAAAAAAAATGCGTCGACGACGATTTTTGTCGCCAGACGATGCTGTTAAAGCGTTCAAAAACCATGTTTTGGAGGTGTCTCAATTGGAGTGGAAAAAGTGCATCGACAAATGGTTTGAGCGCAAGCAAAAGTGTGTTAATCATGCTGGAGAATACTTTGAAAAACAATAAAACCATTTTTGATGATAAATATTCGCTTTCTCATTATTTGGCCACAAATATATACAAGCAGACCTGGTATGGTGGAAACAATACTACACAAATCCAAATATATGAAATGAAACAAATTTTTTTGAATCAAAGACAATAAATTGTACATGATGGGTGATATGCTGCTTCTTTGAGAATTTGAGAAACACAACAATCTGTTTTAGAGAGCTGTTTTATTTGTGTTATACATAAGTGTGCGAATTAAGTGAGTTATGAGCTATTTGTGTTTTAATTTTGCCTTGTTTTAGTTCTTGTGATCAAACGAAAGTGATAAATCAACCGAAAATTTGTTCGTTACTGAGTTCTATTGCATTTTGTATAATTTATCTCTTTGATTTGAATGATTATAATAAGCTTAAGTGCAATTTATGAGTCGTAACAGAAATTTATAAATAAATACTGGTATGCCGAGGCCCTGATGGCCTAGGAAGTGAAAGCGCCAAATTTTATATAAGTGTGGTTACTTTAACGCAAGAAAATTTTCAAGGATTCTAAATATGCAAAAAAAATAAATGGGCATCAAAAACACCAGCTTGGGCAAAAAATACGAAGTTAAAAATTAATAGCATACATGTACCAAAAAAAAAATTAAAATGTTCCGGCTACACTGGAAGTAGTATCAGTCATAAAACCACTTATCAGTGATCTACAGTCTCTGCTCCCGAGCTCCCTTGATCGTTATTTTTCCCGAAATACCCGCCTTATTATAGGGGCGTGGCTTTTTACTTTTTTTTGTTACCCGAATAAACTGCGCTTTTGCTATAAATAAATGTATGTATGAATAAAATATTAGCCCTGTTGACACTTGGCAAATTTATTTGCCACAATTTGTGGAGAGAAAGGGAAATAACTTACTCGTACTGCCATTCCTTTGGTGTTTTTCGCAGTGTGAGTTGGCTCCAGATTATTAGCGTATTTTTTCACACAAAAAACAACGAATAAATCACAGCAGTTAGAAAAGACTATAAAGAAAACGAAAATTGCCGAAACCGAATTGCCTTGTGTTAACACAAGAGGCAATTTCAGAAAGGAGTTATAAAAATAGACACAACTAAACTTGCCTAGTGTGAATAGGGACTTTTATTTTAAAAGAATATATACGCAATAACAGAAAAATCTATGACAATCCAGCTAAGTCTGTCTGTTATACCATTTTACTCTGAACTTTGAAAGATTATATTATAAACTTATGAGATTTCGGCAATAGCTGACGATAAAAATTGCTATAATAAAAGACTGACCCGACGATAAATTCTTGAATGGTATGCACATTTAATAATATTTTTTAATTAGACAAAATACTGGACCACGTTTAAATACATTGAGAACATCTAAACATTTTCAGAACATCTAAACATTTTCTAAGAAAATGTTGAGGGAGTTCTGTGTGGGAATCCTTATCCAAAAATAGTTATAAACTAAACAGATAATGATTAAATAAATAGGAAAGTCATTTCGACTATTTAAGTCTTTTTTGGCAGGTTATTAGTAGATATACCAAATAAGACAATACGGACCACAATGCATGCTGGGTATATAAAATCAGACCGGCTGAACTTCAATGCTTTATTTGTTTAGTTTGAGGTGATGAATACAAAATTTGACATGTACAAACTAAGTAGAACGAATTTTAATAAAGCCCAACGTTAAGCTTCAGTTCTATGATTAAACTTAAATTTTTTTGTTAGTAATATACTATTTTTAAGTTTGTTTAATGGTGTCATCTTATTAAATTGCAAACTTATCCGCTAACTAAGCTTATAAGCTCAAAAGAATTGAACTATTGTATAGAAATTAATATGATCTTTAATTATCAGCTATATAAAATCATTTTCCAATGTTGTCCAATTTCACATCGTTTGTGTACTTCCCGATCATTCCGTACTATTCAAAATTTAAACAAACACGGACCTTAATGGCAGGAACTAAAAATGCAAAAAAACTTTGTTTATCATAAAACAATCCCCCAAATTGTTAACCTCTAGCAGTTGCCACTATAATTTTGGGTTTGTCCTCATTAACCTCGTAGGGTAATCTGCAATATGTAGCTTTGCGCAAAATACTATACAATTTGTACAAATTCTTACAAATATTTAAGATGCCTATTCGCCATAATAGATACTTAATCGAAATCAAAACAGTGATTATCGTCTGCTATCGAAATCGATTCTGACCAATCACTATTGACAATTTTCTTTAGATTCGCAGTCAGAATTGAATTCTTCCAGCTGAGAAGGCTGAAGATTCGTACAACCGCGGTTAAAAAATATAAAGTCGAAGAAAAGTTCAATATAATTCTGAAAGTCGTTCGTGTTCTGGTAACATAATGGCAGCCACTCTAAGAATATTCCAAACGCAGGTAAGTGTTCAACGCCAAAGTAAAGCTTAAATTAAATTCGCATCATAAAGTGTTGGAGTGATTATGTGATAAATTGGATTGATTTTTTCAAATAAACAAAAATAATTGATAATTAACTTCAGTAATTGATAATCAAGTCAATAAACAAGTAGTGCAATAAACACAAATCCGATACGTGCTGTGTTGTGTGTTCTTATTGGAGAATTTCCCTTTACCTCCTCCAACATCCAGCAGTTGTGCAATTTTGCAGCAGGCAAAAAGTTTGCATAAAAGTGATTCTAACCTCAATTAAGTGTTACCTAACCGAGTGTCTTCGTTCGGCCTTTCTCATTTCAAAACTCTCCTCTCGTTGGTCGTTGTCCTATTTTCTTGTGTACTTTGTTAGTGGGTGGTCGAAAGAGTTTAACGGTGGAGTGCGAGGTACAACGAGGGGTAAATGACCGCAATACATGAATACGCCACATACATTTTTGGAGTTTTCCAAGTCGACCGACATTTATTTCCATTTTCGTCTGGTTCAAGTAAACAACAAATTTGCTCTTTTAAAGTGTAGCATGTGATAAAAGAGCGAATATATGTCTGTATGTACGTGTGTGACGGTAAATAAACCATGCAGTAGATGTACATCGTCTTTTGTTATCATGAACAATGTCAAATCGTGAATATGTTCTTCGTATTTTCCCATCTCTTTGATTACGTCGACGACTGCATCGATGTATGTTTTTGTTGTCTTGTTTGTCATTCAAAAGTGAAATGAATGTTTATTGCCAAATTCAATACATTTTAACTTGATTCTAAAAATATGAACTATATTTTTGGTTTTAATTAAATGAAAGTATTCTTTGTTATTGTCGGCTTTGTGTGTTGTTGTGCATAGCAACCTAAGTTGTTATTCGCAAACTAGTCAATAAATAAAGATACCGGCTTTTTTTATAAACAATTGGAATTGTTTGTGTTTTTTTTTATAATTTTCTCTGAGAGAGCAGTATGTGTTACATTGTAACATATTTTTCGTACACACAGTAGTAAATAATAGTACTAAATCACATTGGTTGGTGTTGTAGCGGTTATATCAGCATCGATGCCAACGTGGTGGCTGTCCACTACTTGTGATTTTTTATCACCAACAAAAAACTCTGTTTTAGAAAAGTGACGATTTAAAAAAAAAAAAATGAACTAGCGATTTTCGTTTTGTTATTAATTGTACTTCTAATTTTTGATAATATGCATTCTTGAGATCATTCGCTTGCACACGGTTTTTATAAAAATTAATTTTTACTCGAAACAAAGTAATTTTGACAAAATCAGATATTTTTATTATTTGTTTCGATATATTTTGGTGTTTTATCTTAAAGTCCTGTATCGTTTTTTGTACCTTTAATTTGTAGCGATTTTTGCTTCAAAGCAGTTGGCAACAGAAAAGGAAGGGCTCAACAAGTTTTACTAGCAAGCATTCCTAGCACGCTCGGAGGCATGCTTGCTAAATTTAACTTTCATAGTCCCCATTTACACGAGCCTACTTTACTTGCCGCAACTCCCATTTGATGGATAGAGAGAGGTAAAGGAAACGGAGAGGGGGAAAACTTGCCAGACTATATAAAAAGCTGTGATTGGTATCGGGTGATCCATCTAGAGATATTTTTTTCAAAATAAAGAAAAAAAATACAAAAATTCATATCAAGTGTGGAATCTTTATTGTTCAATTAATTGAAAGGAAATTTTATGTCATTTATTTTATGAATATAATTTTCTTCAAATGTTGGCCGCAACTACGCGTCAGGGTATCCATACTGAGGGTCCAATTTTGGATGACTCTTTCGAGCATTTCGAGCGGAAAATCGTTAATGACACGCGTATTGTTGGCTTCCAAAACCTGAATCGTAGCTGGTTTGTCAGCATAGACTTTGGACTTTATGTAGCCCCATTGCTTGTGCAGGTGTATGGCAAGTGGCACCGTCTTGTTGAAATCATTTGTCAAGATTACAGGCTTCAATTTCAATCATCATTTTTTAAAAATTATGGACCGATGATTTCACCAGCCCATAAAGCTCACCAAAATGTGTATTCTCTGGGTATAATGGCATATTAGAAACCTCTTTTGGTTGCTTTTCAGCCCAAATGGGCCTCAATCACTGAACAAATTTATTGCAGTGTAGACTTTCCATGGTGAAAGAAAAAAAAATGTTTACTACAACTCACGCGTAATCTGTGAACAAACACTATTAAAAAAATACATCTAGATTGATCACCCGTTATGTATTTGAAAGAGCTTAAAAGTACAGTTTGCCAGTATTGTCAACGTGAAGTTGGTAACACTTCAAATGCCTAGCCCTGTATCTTACTTAAACCTTAACGACATCGCATGCTTCCATTTCAAACAAAAACAAGACCCTTAGAGAGATGCGGTTATGTTTTGTAATGTTCCACTCGTCCATAATCCACAGGTAATTCTTGTTGAGCCAGAAATGCTCCTTATCTTTGGACTTTAATATAAGATCATTGCTCCTCGCGGCACTTACGTAATTGGTCAGTCTTCATACACACTACCCCCTACAGACGCTGTATTTTTCTCACTTCGGGCTTAATGTGGTCTTTTTGGTAGCATTTCATCAAGAAAATTCCCAATTGCATGAAAATAAAAGCCTGTTTCTCGATGTCGAACGAAAATACGAGCGAAGGAATCACTCGAATTTAAATTAATTTGGGTTTCACTATCTCGATCGTTTTCGTTCGTCTGCACTTGCGTTTGTCAAATTGTTTGTTTGAATTTGACATTTCCATTCTCAGTGTTTGCAATAGAGAACCTGAATTTTGTATGAGGACTTTAATGCTTTCCTTTAGTTTTCTCTTTTGACTTGTCTTTCACAATTGAGTTAGTGAAAATCAAATCAAAGATTTTTCGCTTACGAAGTGAACGAATGCTTTCTTTCGACATCCAGAAACAGGCTAAAAAAAATTTACTGAACGCGTTTTCTAATACCGCTGAATATTTTGGAGACGCTGTTGCGGACTGAATTTTTCCCTATCGAATTATCAACGAATATTAAAAAAATAACGCTTAAACTAGTCACGCGTTATCTGTAAAAGATAACAAATGTATCCCTTTAAAATGAATCACATTTTTTTTTATTTTGAGTTCTATTTAGACAAGACCCCTGCAAAATATTTTAAAACATTTAAGGGTGTTCCGAGGGCAATGGTTTATTTAACATTTTTTAACTACAGTCTTCTTCTATAGTGAACTTCTAGACAATGAAGTTCTCCCTATAATGAATTGGTTTTAAAAACAGTTGTTTCCTTCCCATTTTCTTGTACTTTGATCTCCTTATAATGAATTTCTATACAGTGAAGTTTTCTATACAATGAAACAATTTTGCAAGTGTAAATTTGGCTCATATGCGTTTTTGTCTCCTTATAATAAATTTTTCAAATAATTTTCTGTTACGCCCACTAACAGCTCTGTGCACCGAGAATGAAGTTACATACAATGAGGGGATTCCCAAATGAGAATAATCAAAACAAACAAAGAGAAGAAAGTCACATCAATAATAATTTTGACATCAGTTGACGGTGTTCAGTGAATCGACAATGACGCAGCGCAGTAGCATTCCTCTTGAAAAAAATATTAATTATCAATAAAGTAGAGTAAAAAAAGATGTAGCTAAGCAGTTAGGAATTTTTCCTACCACGTTATTAAATATTTTAAAAAACAAAGCAGTGGTTTTAAAAAATGTAGAAGATGAGCAAATGAGCACTGAACGGAAAAGGCTTCGAACCTGCCTTTTTGAGAATAATGATGAAGCAATGCTCAAATGGGTCACTGCTGCACGTGGTAAAAATCTTCCTATTTCTAGGCCATTAATGAAGCAAAAAGCCAGAGTTCGCTGATGCATTCGGTCACGAAAATTTTGAAGCTAGTACAGGATGGTTAGACAAATTTGAACCGGCCAGTGAAGAATTGGCTGATGTCAATAAGACGATACCTACATTGGAGCACGTTTCTTCATCAATTGATGCACTACGAAAGTTTGTAAAAATGAGGAGTAACGTGCCGACTAATGTATTTAAGTCTCTAAATATATGTATAAGGTTTTGTTGATGAAGAGAAGTGGAACAGTGTTATCCAAACTAAAATACGTTATTATTTTAAATAAAAATGGAAAAAACTATAATTTGTATACAATGGTATTGTTATTTAGTATTAGAAGGTTTTGTAGAGGAAGAAAAATGTAAAAGAGTAACCCAAACGAATATGCCTTATTATTTTAAATAAAAAGTGGGGAAAAATAAAATTCCTGTATAATGAAGTTTCTATATAATAAAGTAATTTTCTGGTCCCGTCAAGATTCATTATAGGGAAGTTCGACTGTATATGTCCCCATTTACACGAGGCAACTTTACTTTTTGCAATTTTCAGTTTGTTGGAGAGAGAGAGGAGGGGGAGGTTTTGTGTTTTTCGCAGTGTGAAGTTGGCTGCAGGTTTTTTTTAGTATTTTTTCACGCAAAAACCATAACGAATGGAACGAACAACAATTGGCGTAACCGAGTTGCCCTGTGTAAACACAAGAGACAAGTTCAAAAGGGAATCGTAAAAATTGACGGGAGTGAATTTGCTTCGTGTAAATGGGGACTATGTAATTTTCTGAAGTTAAGGTTATCTAATGGGAGAAAACTTTAAAACGGCAGTCTACAGTTTATATTATTTATTGCTTACAATTCGGGACCAGTTTGTTTGAATTTGGCAATCATCGCATTAAAATATTTACTTAACAGAAAAAGTCATTTGGAACTACAAGGGCCGTTGCATAATACCTGGTCATAAGATTAACAGAAAACTATCTAATTATTTGTCGATGGCTTTTAGAAGTGCTTACAGCAGGTATTTATAAAACAAACAAAAAACATTTCTATACCATGCCTTGCCCTTGACTCTTATCATGTGTGGGAATTTTGCCAGTAGTAGGTGCTAGAGGCAGTTGATGATTTAGCCAAAAACAAAACCACTGCAATCACTGATAAGCCAAGCCCTCCGCATATGCCCCATTAGAAGTGAGTAGAAGAAGGCGGGGAGAGCATTCTAGCTTTATCATCTTGAAGTGCTTTAACTTTGCATTAATTTAGATTGCGAGGAAATACGTATAAGTATGCCAATCTTATCGCAATTTTAATTGCTAACGACGTAAATTTTGACTACTTATGGTTATACTTTTGTATCTCATTTTACTCATATTTGCTAATAACAATAATGCTAATTTCGTTAACTGTCTGTCTGTAGCTTGTCAATCAGGTGGAGAAGGGCTAATGCGCCTTTTTGTTATTTCCACATATTTTTCTTTCTGTGCATATTCTCGTTGGGGGTTGAGTGCAATGACATGGTATAGCTTTTACGCATTGCTACGTTGCAATTTGTAGGCTTTCTTCAATACCTGTCGAGTTTGAGTACTCATTTTGGTTTTTTATATGCGTTCTGGCAATTTAAAGAATTGTTTTCTTGAATACATGGGCAACGTTATAGGTTTGAACACGCCCTTGTCAGTTTATTTTGTAAAAAGTTAGTTTATGATAGCGTTCCAACTATTGAATCTGCACAGCAACACCGTCAAAATTTCGTAGTACGTTGTACAGAAGAAAATATCTGAAAATTTCTAGCGGTGGGGTTTCCACCTCGTAAATGCCGGGGACTGTATAAATAAAGTGTTGTTGCAGCGGCGCATTGTGCCGAAAATTGCTGCTTCGGGTCGATGCGGTGCATAGAAACGTTAATCGTGGGATCGACAAAAGGTTTATCTCTAAGTTGTGTTAGCTTCTCTATAAAATGTACTGGGTGGCGCAGCAATTGTGCTACAATAAGAAATTTAAATAACTTTTTTTAATCAATGTATTGCATTTACTTTTTTTATTGTATAGAAAATTAAATTTTATTTTATATGACTAATTGTGTTTAAAGATGATAGATCGTTAATGACCACCATGCTTATTAACGCATATGCGACACCTGACCAGAAAGATATTCATTGCGGTCTGAAGGATTGAAGTTGGGCTCACTTCAATTATTGTTTTAATGGACTGATTTAATTTGGTTAAATTTCTTGGTTTCGTTTTGTACGCCTCCTGATAGACATAACCCCATTAAAAAAGTCTGGTGCAGTCAGGTCCGGTAACCTGTGGGGGATATTAATTTGTTTGCGAATTTTCGTTGAAGCTCTGCCATATCCGGTCTGGGTATTTGTGCAGTTGCTTTATCTTGTTGGCACCACATGCTGTTGAATCGGATACGTCTTCGCCGCAGTTCTGGCTAAAAAGAACTTCTTCAACATCTTAAATAACGAACCCAATTGACAGTCACTGTTACACCGTTTTCTTCAAAGAAGTATGGCCCCAAAATGCAGCTTGATGAAACTGCGCATACACACTGTAGCTCGTTCTCGGTGCAGTTCCGTCTAATGGAGTGTTTGTCGATTAGATTCACTCCATATATAGGTTGATCCATCTAGAGGTATTTTTTCAGAACAAAAAAATATAATAATTCAAACCAAGTGTGGAATCTTTATTGGTAATTTGAAAGGACATTTTATGGCATTTATTTTTTTAAAATAATTACCTTCCAATGTTGGCAACTGTATTATGCAAAGGAGCGTTTGGTGAGTAGCTGGGTGATCCGTTGTTTCGAGCCCATTTCTGGCTCAACGGCAATGGCAATAAACAAAATTGCCGAATTTAGGCTGAAGAGCAACAAGAAGAGGTGCTATTTTACCCAGAGAAATCATCGGTGCATATATTTTCAAAAATGATGATGGCCGAAACGTAGCCGTGAATGGTGCTCGCTATCGCGCCATTATATCGATCGGGCAGATCCGCTGTTTTCGAGACCATTTCTGGCTCAACGGCAAAGTCAATAAACAAAATTGCCACATTTTGGCTGGAGAGCAACAAGAATAGGTTCAAGAGGTGCTATTTTACCCAGAGAAATCATCGGTGCATATTTTTCAAAAATGATGATGGCCGGAACGCAGCTGTGAATGGTGCTCGCTATCGCGCCATGATATCGATCTTTATGCTACCTAAAATTGAACCCCGTAATCTTCACGACACTTGGTTTCAATAGGACGTTGCCACTTGCCTTACAGCTCAAACAATGGATCTATTGAGAGGTCATTTCGAAAAACAGCCAATTTCACGTTTTGGACAGTTGAGTTGGCCGCCTAGATCGAATGATATCCCATCTTTAGAAATTTTTCTTTGGGGTTACGTAAAGCCTAAAGTCTATGCTGACAAACCAGCTACGATTCAGGCTTTGGAAGACAACATTACGCGTGTGCTTAAAGCCATACCGTTCGAAATGCTCGAACGAGTCATCAAAATTGGACACTCAGAATGGAAACCCTGAGGCGTAGTTGCGGCCAAAAATACCTCTAGATAGATCACCATATATGTGAAAGCGCATAGAGAAAGGGACCTAAGGGTAAAAAATCAATTTTAATTTTTTTCTTTTTTTGATGTGGACAACATCTGAGCATCGAATGAGACCGATCCCATGCCCCAAAAGTGTTCCCTCCCAGAGATATGCGCGTTTTATGAAAGTGAAGTCGACAATTCTAAGTGCAAATAGAAAGGGACCTAATCTTTAAAATGGCTCTCCTGAACAAAACTTTTCATCAACTCGACAACATCTGAGCATCGAATGAGACCGATCCCATGCCCAAAAGTGTTCCCTCCCAGAGATATGCGCGTTTTATGAAAGTGAAGTCGACGATTCTAAGCGCAAGTAATCTTTAATCACTAATCTTTAAAATGGTTTTTAACCTTAGGTCCCTTTCTATTTTGCGCGTCACATATTATAAACAACGATTTTTCCATAAGAAAAGTACAACGGAGGCGTGAGATAGTTAAGAGGACATTCCCGCCAGTTTCTTAATTCGATATTAACGGAAGTTCGAAAAAAATAATATAATCGAACTATTTCTTTTATAAGCAAACAAAATTTGGTTTTATATACATAATTTCCTAAACACCTTGACCTCTTTGATAGGATTCCACCAATTTTTTAGTACGTTATAGAAATTGCCCAGACCAACAAGAAGTTAAATAACCAGTCTAAGTCGGTTTTTTAATTATAATACTTGCATACGACTACAAATGGAATTACCTCCCTTCTGTTGTATGCATCATTGTTTACTGTTTTCAATTTGATGCTAGTATCATACTTTTGTATGGAAACTACTATTTATTTAAATACTCGCAGCTCACAATAGATCTTCAAGTAGCTATACATGATACACATGCATTTGTATTTGAAAACAGCAATTTATGCACAATTAATCACGTGCTTTAGTTTTGCAGCTCTACTTTTACAGTACGATCACTACCGATACAATGGAGGACATAAATGTTCGCATAATGTCGATATTTACTTACTGCCTCCAACATATTACATAGAAGCAAACGGGAATTTTTGCTCTCAAGTTATTGAACTCTATGCGATATGCGTTAATTTCATATTAACTGGACAAGATCTTTAGATTAAATCCAACTCTGAAAAGGTATTGTATTTAAAGAGATGTGTTTTCATTTATTTGTGCATTAATTTAAATTAAATTTTTATATAATACTACAATTTTAAAACTTTTTAAAAAGTACGACTCCTATGGCACACACTATGATGTGCATATGAAAATTTTTACATAACATTTGGTACGAGTACATGTAGTTCAGGGTGTGTATCATTTATAAGATTCTGAAATTTTACATGATGATGGCTTTTGGCCATAACCTGCGAAATCGGAACAGGGGAAAAAAATTTTACTTTATAATATACGTGACCCGGCCTATGAAAAGGTGGCTTATGACTCAGCTGTTTATCGCAATTTCTTTAAACAGCTGTTTCTCGCAATTTCTTTTTTGAGTCATAAGCCACCTTTTCATAGGCCGGGTGACATATTTATATTTTTTTAAAATTTGCTTAATAAATCTTGAATTATTTGAACAAGTAAAGGGTGATCCATCAATAGGTATTTTTTCAGAACAAAAACAAAATATAAAAATTTAAATCAAGTGTGGAATCTTTATTGGTTATTTGAAAGGACATTTTATGGCATTCATTTTTTGAATATAATTTCCTACAAATGTTGGCCGCAACTACGCCTCAGGGTTTCCATTCTAAGGGTCCAATTTTGGATGACTTGTTCGAGCATTTCGACCGGTATGGCTTTAATGACACGCGTAATATTGGCTTCCAAAACCTGAATCGTAGCTGGTTTGTCAGCATAGACTTTGGACTTTACGTAACCCTCAAAAAATATGTCTAAAGGTGTGATATCACTTGATCTAGGCGGCCACCTGTCCAAAACGTGAAATTGGATGCTTTTCGAAATAACCTCTCAATAGATCCATTGTTTGAGCAGCTGTATTGCAAGTGGCACCGTGCTGTTGAAACCAAGTGTCGTCCAGATTACGGGATTAAATTTTAGGTAGCAAAAATATCGATATCATTGCGCGATATCAAGCACCATTCACGGTTACGTTCCGGCCATCATCATTTTTGAAAAAATATGCACCGATGATTCAACCATCTTATAAACCACACCAAACCGTGGTTTTTCTCTTTGTGTTGCTCTTCAGCCCAAATGCGGCAATTTTGTTTATTGACTTTGCCGTTGAGCGAAATTTTGGTCGAAAACAGCGGATCTTCCCGTTTCTCGACGAACGCTCATTTCCATAATACAGTTGCCAACATTTGAAGGTAAATATTTTCATAAAAAAATGCCATAAAATGTCCATTCAAATTACAAATAAAGATTCCACACTCAATTTAAACTTTTACATTTTTTTTGTCCTAAAAAATACCTCTAGATAGATCAACCTATAGTTAAAAATGAGTATTGTACAAAGCTGTTTGTTTGTTTCAGTTTTGTTTAGCACTATGGTCTGTTCGTCTAGTGATTGTGTTAATTGAAATACAATTGAATGGCTTGATTTAATACCCTAATTTCAAACAATTAATTGATCTAATATTTGCATAGAGGGCAAAACGATCATTCCGGTGTTAATATGGTAAAAAAACATAATTAAATTGTTTGTAATTGTTAACACAAAATTTCAAAGTTCTCATAAACGTAGAGATGAACATTGGTTTTCAATTTTCTACAGCCACTGAGCAAAACAATTTATGATTATGTATTTTTTTATAACTTTTAAAGCATTAAAGATAGTCCTGACATTTTGCAACAATCTAGCAAAAGGTTTTTATAAATTGAGTGTAGAAAAATTTCTGCCATACATTTAAGCAAATTCGTATTTTCTAAATGGGGTCTTCAGTCCCTAAAATGGGTCTTTTGTGAAAAAATTTGCCGCCAGTTTGCTTACGGCCCAGAACAAAACAAATTGTTAAACTTTTGAGATTGCAGATTTAAAATTCAAACGGTTATTTCTAGGGTGTCCAAAACTAAAACCAAAAACAGACATTCCGGTTTTTATGTCCAAATCCAACATTCGCTTTCTCAAATATAGAAAAAACCGGCATGTCGGTTTACACCTCTTGCTTGGCATAACCCTTATAAAAAAAAGTCTGGTACAATCTGGTCCGGTAACCTTGGGGGCTATGGGAAAGTGGAATTTATTAATATTAATTTTTTAGGGAATTTTCGTTGAAGCTCTGCCATAACCAGTCTGTCTATATGTGGAGTTGATTAATCTTTCTGAATATGTCTTCGGCGCAGTTCTGGGTTAAAAAAAACACCTTCAACATCTTTAACTTACGATCTCCATTGATAGTTAATGTTACGTCGTTTTCTTCAAAAAAGTATGGCCCACAATGCAGCTTGGAGAAAATGCGCGCCACACCAGAACTCTTTCTGAGTGCAGTTCCGTCTCATGGAGTATTTGTGGATTAGATTCACTCCTCATACGAGGGCGACAGTAAAAGTAACTGGCCTAACATAAAAAGAACCGTTTTTTTGGAATTATTATTATTTATCAATACTCTTCATCAAACGTTTTTCAAGTTTTTTAATTCCATCCGAAAAATAAGATTTTTCAAGACCTTCGAAATATGCCTCAGTTTCAGCAATAGCCTCGCTATTGGACGAACATTTTTTGCCACCGAGAATTTTTTTTAAATTTGGAAACAAGAAATAATCAGAAGGAGCTAAAGCTGGACTATATGGTGGATGCGGAGCAATTTTAAATCGTAATTCGGCCAGTTTTTGTTGAGTTACAAATGCAGTGTGTGAAGGAGCATTATCTTGATAAAAAAAATAATTTTTTTTCGTAAATGCGGTCGTTTTATCTTGATTTCTTCACTCAACCGATCCAATAATGCACAATAATATTCAGTATTTATAGTTTTTCCTTTCTCAAGAATATCAATAAATATTATACCCCTTGCATTCCAAAATACTGTGGCCATTACTTTTCCTGCTGACTTAACAGTTTTCGCCTTCTTGGGACCACTTTTACCAGCTTTTATCCATTGTTTTGACTGTTCTTTGCATTCTGGGATGTAGTGATGGATCCATGTTTCATCAACAGTTATGAATCGGCGCAAGAACTCTATTGGATTACCCTGTTAAATCGCTAAAAGCTTCTCGAAATTGGTCCAACGGACGATTTTTTGGGCCAAAGTCAACAAACGCGGCACCCTACTTGCGGATAGCTTTTTCATGTGGAGTTCATCATGTAAAATACTCCAAACTTGTTTTTCGTGTATTTTAACAATATAAGCAAATTTTCTGAGCTTTATTCGTCTATCTTTAGTCACTTTATTTAATATTTTTCAAATGTTTTCAATAGTAGTAGCAGTTTTCGGCCTTCCAGAGCATTGTTCATCTTCCAAACTTAAACGACCCATTTTAAATTGTTGAACCCAGGATTTCACGGTGGAGTATGATGGTGCATTATCACCATGAACAGAATCCAATTCATCTTTGATTAATTGTGGCGTATAACCTTTCATATAAAAGTGTTTAATTACCGCACGAAACTCTTTATCTTTTATTTTTCAAAAATTATAAAACTTGTTTACTTCAATCACCTGTAACAAAGAAAATAATGATTAAATATTTCGGAAATTTTGACAGATGGCTTATAAAAGATTGCTTTTAAAAAACAAAAAAAGTGGCTAGTAAAACTGAAAATGTGTCAGGCCAGTTAGTTATGCGGTCGCCCTCGTGGACAATTTTTTCATTGCCGTTTAGATCAAAATGGACCTCATCAGACATCAACAAACAATTTATCAAGCTGTAGTCTTCTTCAGCCATTTCAATTATTGTTTTGGAAAAATTCCATTCGTATAGGCAAATCCAGAGGGTTTAATAGAATTGTTTTTAATTTTGACCTTACGAAAACAAGTTTAAGTCATCATAAACTATCCGTTGTAATGCTAAATGCAATTTGCGCCGATAAGTTTCGAGGCGAAACGCTTGGATTTGCTGAATTGCTAAAGCCGTGATGGTGTCTTGAAATCTAACATAGGGATCTTGATGGTACGGCCTACGTGTGATGCTTCCAGAATCGGCAAACATGGTTATCCGCCTAGCCCTTTTAAAACCCAACACTATTTTAATCTCACAAACATCTTACAACGTGAATACTGCTTGGTCCTACCAGCTACAAACCCTCTTTCTTCGAAATCATTCACTACACGATAAAAAGTGTGTTTAGTTGGCACGTTGTTCCTCCCAAAAATTTCACGTAACGTTCTTATCGTCAAAGTAATCGATGATTGTTTTTAATAAAATGTTTTAACGAATAAAACACGTTGGTTTATCAAATATGTTTCCAAAATAAATTTGCCATGTCTCTACTTCACGACTGCCAAGACTAATGTTTAACAAAATGGCGGCAAAACAAAGTAGTATACCTTCCCAACGGACTCCCTGTATAAATGAACTATTAATTTGAAATATTATATAAAATTATTATGAAATTTTTTATTAAAATTTGGCTAAATGATCTGTGTAGGGCTGCTATATATATTTCTGGCCTAATAATGAAAATGCAAATATTTATCATCAAAATGGTTTTATTGTTTTTCAAAGAATTCTCCAGCATGATTTATACACTTTTGCATGCGCTCAAACCAATTGTCGAAGCACTTTTTCCACTCCGATTGAGACACCTCCAAAGCGTGGTTTTTGAACGCTTTAACAGCATTTTCTGGCGACGAAAATCGTTGACCACGCCTTTTTTTCTTGATGTGCGGGAATAAAAAAGTTATTGGGTGCCAAGTCAGTGCTGTACAGCGGATGACCCATCAATTCGGCGTTTTAGCCGGTCAAATAGGCGCTGGTTTGAGCCGATGTGATGTGTAAGAGCTCGCATTGTCATGGTGCACTATGATTCGTCTTCTCTTGTTCGTTTTTCGAATTTCTCCGAAGACTTCAGGCAAACAAATTGTGATGTACCACTCAGAAAGGATAATTTTGCTTGCTTACACAAAATGGGCCTCATCCGACATCAACAAACAATTTATCAAGCTGTAGTCTTCTTCAGCCATTTCAATTATTTTTTTTGGAAAAATTTCATTCGAATAGGCAAATCCAGAGGGTTTAATTAACTTGCTTTTAATTTTGTCTTTACGGGAACAAGTTTAAGTCATCATAAATTATCCGTGTAAATGACTAAATGCAATTTGCGCCAAGTCGACAATTCTGGTGTCGATATATTTTTTAGCAAACCATTGTTTCGAAGACGATTCCATACAGTCTTCGTACTATTGCTACCGGCAAAAAGAGCGCCATGAGCTGCCCTCCTAATAATTTTTTTGGCATAGGTATTTTTTCAGCCGATGTTGAAACTTTTTTGTTTGAAGAATCTGTTTTATTCTTTCTTTTACGTCATTCCATGCCTAAAATCAATCGGAATTATTCGCAAAATCACTCCTGTATATTTATAAGTTGCAAAACTATTTGGACATTAAATTTCCAAATTAAGTCATACATCGACTTTACTTTTTAAATTTTAATTTGATTTTTTTTTTTTTTAAAAAATAATTTTTTAAATAAAAAAAATACTTTGAGACTAATTGCCGAAATAGCGCACAGAGCTATTGATTTATAATGTTATCATTTAGGAATTTCAACCGCGTGACCGAGTCAAAAGACTTTATTTTTTAGAAATTTCATAAATCAAATATTTGCTTAAAGTTCGCTATTTGCGGTTGCTGTTGTGGTAGTTGTTACCCCAAACTGATAAGAAAATCCCAAAAGTCCATTATTAACTCGTATACACACTCGTCGGCAAAAACAAAAATCCAGACAGGTCTGGCAGAAATCAGAAAAAACGTGGCATATCAAGGTCGCTTAGAACTGCGGACTTCAACAACAAATATCTGCAAAATTAAAACATCAATTCGTAGATTCGTAGGTACATACAATTAGCACCTCTTCTTTCCTCGTTCTCCCAAAATTTGAACAAATTATTACCATATATTTATTAATTAAACGATTCTAACAGGTTGTTCAAACTCTTCTCTCGTTACAGGTACGCAAGGCCGGTCAATATGGCTTTGATGTACAGGCTCGTCAATTCCATGCCGCCACCTATAGTGCCGCCAAAGTGGCTCTCTCCAAGTTCGACAGTGATGTCTACTTGCCCTACGACAAGTTGGCAAAAACTTTGGATGTCGTCAAGAGCCGCTTGAATCGCCCCTTGACTTTGTCCGAGAAGATTTTGTACTCTCATTTGGATGATCCCAAAAATCAGGACATTGAACGCGGCACCTCGTATTTGCGTTTGCGTCCCGATCGTGTGGCTATGCAGGATGCCACCGCTCAAATGGCCTTGCTGCAATTCATCTCGTCCGGTTTGAAGAAGGTGGCTGTGCCATCCACCGTTCATTGCGATCACTTGATTGAAGCTCAAGTTGGTGGCCCCAAGGATTTGGCTCGTGCCAAGGATTTGAACAAGGAGGTTTACGACTTCTTGGCCAGTACTTGCGCTAAGTACGGCCTGGGTTTCTGGAAACCAGGCAGTGGCATCATTCATCAAATCATTTTGGAAAATTACGCTTTCCCCGGTTTGTTGATGATCGGTACCGATTCCCACACTCCCAATGGCGGTGGTCTTGGTGGTTTGTGCATTGGTGTCGGCGGCGCTGATGCTGTTGATGTAATGGCCAACATCCCCTGGGAATTGAAATGCCCCAAGGTAATTGGTGTCAAATTGACCGGTAAGATCGGCGGCTGGACTTCGCCCAAGGATGTCATCTTGAAGGTGGCCGATATCCTCACTGTCAAGGGTGGTACTGGTGCCATCATTGAATACCACGGCAAGGGTGTAGACTCCATCTCCTGCACTGGCATGGCCACCATTTGCAACATGGGTGCCGAAATTGGTGCCACCACCTCTGTATTCCCCTTCAATGAGCGCATGGCAGCTTACTTGAAATCGACTGGCCGCTCTGGTATCGCCGATGAAGCCAAGAAAGCCCAAGCTAAGATCTTGTCGCCCGACAGCAACTGTCAGTACGATGAACTGATTGAAATTGACCTGAACACCTTGGAACCCCATGTCAACGGTCCCTTCACACCCGATTTGGCCCATCCCATCAGCAAGTTGGGTGCCAATTCGAAGAAGAACGGCTACCCCTTGGACATTAAAGTTGGTTTGATCGGTTCCTGCACCAACTCATCCTATGAAGATATGGGTCGTTGTGCCAGTATTGCCAAGAATGCCATGAAGCATGGCTTGAAATCGAAGATTCCCTTCAATGTTACCCCCGGCTCCGAACAGATTCGCGCTACTATTGAACGTGACGGCATCTCGGAAGTGTTCGATAAATTCGGTGGCACCGTTTTGGCTAACGCTTGCGGTCCATGCATTGGTCAATGGGATCGTAAGGACATCAAGAAGGGTGACAAGAATACCATTGTCACATCGTACAACCGTAACTTTACCGGCCGTAATGACGCCAATCCCGCCACTCATGCCTTTGTAACCAGGTAAGATGAAATGAAAACCTCTTTCGAGCGGAAAATTGAACAAGAATCCTGTCATTTCAGTCCTGAATTGGTCACAGCTCTGTCTATTGCTGGCCGTTTGGACTTCAATCCCCTTACCGATGAATTGACCGGTGCCGATGGCAAGAAATTCAAATTGGATGCTCCCTTCGGCGATGAGTTGCCTTCCAAGGGCTTCGATCCCGGCATGGATACTTATGATGCCCCACCAGCCGTAAGTTAAAACTTTCAAACTTTACTTTTCACTTATTAATGTTTATGAACTTTGTTTAGAGCGGCGAGAACATTAAGGTTGCCGTTGACCCCAAGAGTCAACGTTTGCAACTCCTGGCTCCCTTCGAAAAGTGGGATGGCAAAGATCTCACCGATATGACAGTCCTCATTAAGGTCAAGGGCAAGTGTACCACCGATCACATCTCCGCCGCCGGTCCCTGGTTGAAATACCGTGGCCATTTGGACAACATCTCCAACAACATGTTCATCGGTGCCACCAACTACGAAAACAATGAAATGAACAACATCAAAAATCAACGCACTGGTGCCTTTGGCGGCGTACCCGATGTTGCCCGCGACTACAAGGCCAACGGCATCAGATGGGTGGCCGTTGGTGACGACAACTACGGTGAGGGTTCGTCTCGCGAACATGCCGCCTTGGAACCACGTCACTTGGGCGGTCGTGCCATTATTGTCAAATCCTTTGCCCGTATCCACGAAACAAACTTGAAGAAGCAAGGTCTGTTGCCACTGACCTTTGCCAATCCTGCTGATTACGATAAGGTAAGACGAAATGTAATGTGGGAAAGTGGCGGTATTATTTAAAAAAAAATGCTCTTCCGTTTAGGTTGAACCCACAAGCAAAATCTCTTTGCTCGGCTTGGCCAATTTGGCTCCTGGCAAGCAGGTGGACTGCGAAATCAAGAACGGCGACAAAGTCCACAAGATTAAATTGAACCACACTATGAACGACCAACAAATCACCTGGTTCAGGGCCGGCAGTGCTCTCAACCGCATGAAGGAAGTCTCTGGCAACTAAATTCTTTTCCTGTTTTGAGAATTCTGCATGCCCCTTCTCAACTATTTCTAAAATCGTCTTATAGTTTCCTGCCTCCCCACTCCGAATCTAAATCTTTTCCTTTCGTCCTCTAAATCTTATTCTGTTTTCTTGTAAGTTTAGGTCTATTTTCACTAATAATGTTTTTATTGTTATGCCAAGCCGTCAAGGGCATCTCTCCAGCAACGCGCTTGGAATTAAAATATTGTCATATTGTAAAGATTTTAATTTTGTTTAAATTTTTATTTAAAAAAAAAAGGAAAAGAATGAATGAATCGAAAATCGATACCAATTGTTATTACATACAAACAAAGCAAACATATTTATACACTATTACTACTTCATGAATATACACATAATATATTTACGATATTGTATTTTGTTTTAATTTTTTATTTGTTTTTGAATAATTTAATTATTGTGAAATGCAACAAATGGTCAAGTTTTTTGCAAGTGCGCGTATATTTAACAAACGCCACACATGCCCACTTTAAAGTCACGAATGTCAACCCAACTCTGTACTGTAAAGATATGTTTGAATTCAATTCAAATCGCAGTTCATCATTTTTCCAACGATTTTTTAACGTGTGTTAACAAACGAAAGAAACAAGTTGCCAGGACAATAACCACTTCATAATGACGTTAATGTTCTTTTCATTGATCGAAATCAAAAGGCGAGTACGTATTTATTATATAAATAGAGTTCGAAACCAAAATGTGAATAAAATTCGAGTTTTCATGAAAACTTAAAAATGTAGAAATATTGTTTTTATTGCATGAGAGTGAAGACCAAGAAGACATTTTCTGTTTTTATTTTAAATCTCCCATGTGTTCCGAGAGCTTTGCAATCCCCGAATTATTTTAAATACCCATTTTTTTAAAAAATGGTGTGCTTTATTTCGAGGCAAACTATTCATTCAAAACTCAAGAGAAAAATACTTTGTTAGGTACACAGTGCAACAACCAAATTGCGAATGGGATGAAACCAATTGCAAATGAAAGTTGACATTATCCCTAAAACAAAACCTTCATGGGTTTTTCTTTAGTTCAGTGCGAAATTTTCTTTTACAAGCATTTGAAGTTGGTGATTTTGGAACGCTGTCTAACAAGAAAAGATCATTGAAAATTTGATAAAAATAATGCTAATTTATTTTTATTATCCTGGAAAGTTGTTGTATCTTTCTGTATTTGGGGTCGAGGAATACATTTTTGAAATTCATATTCACCTAAGACTCACGCTAGATGGCGCTGTCATACAAATGGTGCTATTTCTTGTAGATTTTCAAAGAAAAAAAAGGTGTATTAACTTTTTTAGGCTGAAAATCATTTTATGATGTTGGCTTCAATGTAAAACATAATTCTAATGATATTACGAAGTACATGTTATTGTCCTCAGTACGTTACTACGAGGGTTGCTATAAATGTTTCTGGCCTAGGCAACACTAAGTGTTGCCTGGCGCCATCTGACATTTTCATAAGAAAGTTTGACATTTTTTAGCATAAACGTACTCAGAACGTTTTGACGTACGACCATCATTTGTGTTGTTTAAAGTGATTTGAAAAAATCAATTTGGCAAAAAAATGAAATTAACTCGTGAAAATTTTCGTGCGATCATTTTTCACAAACTTTCGAAATGGATGATCACGACAAGAGTGTATCGATGAACTTAAATATTTGTATGGCGATGAAGCACCCTCCTATAGCACTACTTAGAAGGGACATAAATACTGTTACACACGTTTTATGCTGTAAAATAAAAACTACTGAATGTTTTTGGACCAAATACTTTTTAAAATATTTATTGATGTACTTATATATTGTATCCAAAAAGAATCTACTTATTTGAAATGTCCGCCTTTTGCCTTTACACACGCCTTAAGTCGCACTGGCCAATCGTCAATAGCTGCACGAACCTCGTTCATTGGAAAATTGGCCACAGCTCGAACCAAAGCAGTCTTAAGAGATCCAATGTTGGGGTATCTTTTGTGACAAACCTTGCCTCTAAAACCGTCCACAATTTGTAATCCAATGGGTTCAAATCTGGACTGCCTGAGGGCCATTCTTCAGAGGAAATAAACGCTGGCAAAATGTTTCGAAGCCAGGCCTGGGACGTTTTAGCCTTATGGGCCGGCGCAGAATCCTGCTGGAAAGTCCATGGCTGGTTTTGGAACAGGAAATTGTTAAGAGGCTTCACAACAGCTTCCAAAACGGTTTCTTGGTAAACTTTGGCCGATGTTTTGACTCCTTGTTCGCAGAAATGCAGGTCAGTGACGCCATCGTAAGAGACACCCCACCAAACCATGACTGAAGCTGGGTGATGACCCTTTTCCTCCCTTGGGATCAGTTCAGATGCTTCCTTAGATGACCGCGCATACACTCTATCATTTTGCTTGTTAAATTTTTCCTGAACGGTAAAAATGTTTTCATCGGTGAACAAAATTTTTCAGTGCAAGTTATCAGCGTGCTTCACCAAAAGACGTTTGCATTTTTCAATCCTATTTTTTTTTAAGCTGCAATCAATAAATTTCCGGTACGTCGTTTGAAAGTCCCAAGTCTATTAAAATGGGTGTGTTCAATGTTGTAAAAGTATTTATGTCCCTACTAAGTATAAAAAACTGGTTTAATGAATTCAATCGTGGCCGACGCTCGCTCAAAGTCGAAGGTCGTCCAAAAACGGCCGTTGTGCCAGAGAACATTGATGCCGTGCGTGAACTGATAATGCAAGATCGCTATGTGACATACTGTGAGATAGAGGCATCCTTGGGCATTTCTTCCACCAGCATACATTCGATATTGCATGAACAACTGGCCGTAAAAAAATTTGACAATCGCTCAAAAAAGGCTCGTGTCGATTGGAGCAAAAAATTTTGAAAAAATACGATCGCAGCGCTTCAAAAGACGTTTATTAGATTGTCACAGGGTACGAATCATGGATCTATGCGTATGAGCCCGAAACAAAACAGCAATCGACCGTGTGGATCTTCGAAGACGAGCCAAATACAACGAAAGTTGTTTGCACTTCGAAGCAAATGGTCGCCTGTTTCTTCGGCAAAATCATTGTATGGCGATGAAGCACTATCCTATAGCACTGTGAAAAACTGTTTTAATGAATTCAATCGTGGCCGACGCTCGCTCAAAGACGAAGGTCGCCCAAAAACGGTTTTTGTGCTAGAGAACATTGAAGCCGTACGAAAGCTGATATTGCAAGATCGTCATTTGACATACCGTGAGATAGAGGCATCCTTGTTCCTTTTCTTTACCAGCATACATATACATTCGATATTGCATGAACACCTGGCCGTAAAAAAGGTTTGTTCTCGTTGGATCCCGCACAATTTGACAATCGCTCAAAAATGGCTCGTGTCGATTGGTGCAGAGAAATTTTGAAAAAATACGATCGCAGTGCTTCAAAAGACGTTTATAAGATCGTCACAGGTGAAGAATCATGGATCTATGCGTATGAGCCCGAAACAAAACAGTAATTGACCGTGTGGGTCTTCGAAGACGACCAAATTCAACGAAAGTTGTTCGTCGAAGAAGCACTTCGCCACATGATCAGTTTTCTTCGGCAAAACTGATCATGTGGCGACTGTTCCGCTTGAGCAACGTTGGACGGTCAATTCTGAGTGGTACACCACAATTTGTTGGCCTGAAGTCTTCGAAGAAATTCGAAAAACGAACAAGAGAAGACGAATCATTGTGCACCATGACAATGCGAGCTCTCACACATCGGCTCAAACCAGCGCCTTTTTGACCGGCCAAAACGTCGAATTGATGGGTCATCCGCCGTACAGCCCTCACTCGGCACCCAATGACTTCTTTTTATTCCCGCACATCAAGAAAAAAATGTGTGCTCGAGGATTTTCGTCGCCAGAAGATGCTGTTGAAGCGTTCAAAAACCATGTTTTGGAGGTGTCTCAATCGGAGTGGAAAAAGTGCTTCGACAATTGGTTTGAGCGCTTGCAAAAGTGTATAAATCAAGCTGGAGAATACTTTGAAAAACAATAAAACCATTTTTGATGATAAATATTCGCATTTTCATTATTTGGCCAGAAATATATAAAGCAGCCCCCGTATTAAAAAAATGCAATTTTTATGGAAAAACATTGGGTTTTTTATTGGAATTTTTTTTTATTACAGGGTGGAGCGTTGTAATTTACTTTTTTGCACAGCAGGCTTTTAGTAGCTGACGGGAGATTTGTATTCGTCTGCCTTTCAGTTTCCATCATGCATTGAACACGTGAGAAGAGGTCATTTTGTGTTGAAGCGTATTTTTCAAATGTGCCCTCGATCACTGCAGTGCAGCGTGCTTTTTGTTTACGATTCGCTATTTCCCCACGCGGACGTGTTCCTGGACGGCAATCAACTGTAAATTGGGTTACTTGATTAAGAACAGCAGGGAATGTGTCATGTGTACGAAGGGGGCCTGAGAGACGGATTACAACACCACAAAACATCGAAAAAAAAACAGCGCCATATCACGAGTAGGCATCATTGGCCTACTCGTGATATGATATGAAGAAGGCTATCCTAGATAGCCTTCTTGTCGTAACTGTGAACTCCGAACGGTACTTGACTATGATACAGGATTTTTTTCAGCCGGCTCTTGAGGCAATGCAATGAGATGATACGAGGTTCCAACAGTGTGGTGCCACTGCACACACAGCGTGGGTTACTATGAATTATTTTAGGCAAATGTTCCCTGGACGGCTTATCACTTTGAGGGGTGAACTGGAAGTAGCAAAGCTCCAGAAATACAGGGTGTTTAAATTTTAAGGGCAGATTTCAGATTAACTCAATTTGAACCATGGAAAGATGTACAAACGAGCAACGCGTTAAAGTTATTCAGGCTTATTATGAAAATGTATATCGTGCACTTCGTGATTTTTTCGGCCGATCGGAAAAATCGTGCAAAAAATTGAGCACGAGTGCATGCACGTACAGCTCGTACTGCAGCTCGTCCACCTCAACTCGCCGTCGTGTCCAACAATTGCACCTCTCACGCTCGTCGTTGATGAACATTAAGAATTGCATTCACATGCTTACAAGGTGCAATTGACTTAAGAACTAAAGCCTCTTGACCATTCCAAACGTCATCAATGGTCGGAATGGTGGCAATAAATGGCATCGGCCCTTAAAATTAAACACCCTTTAGTAGGCTGCGGATCTCTGTGTGTTTCTGTTTCTTGCTCTTCATCAGTGTCCTCGACATCGGTTGTTCACATTAACCACCAGCATAAATTACCTAACATGGAATGGGTTCGGAACAATCCCACGACAGCCGGTTCTATGGACCGGATTGACCCGAAAAACAAGTCTTCGGCCAAGGGCTGTCACCCCGGCACACAGTTGCCGCTACAACTGTAACTAGTTTTCATGGTTAAAAACGTTCACCTTGCTCATCAGATTCGGTGGACCAGCTTTTACTACTTTAAGTTCTACATTTACACGACTCAGTGCTAGCAAAGTAAAAGAAGGTATTGTAAACAAATAAAATAAATGATTTTGAAAAATTAATTTTAAATATTTTTTCTAGTTTTACAGGTATGTTTAATGGTGCAGACATTAGAAGATTGATGTAAAACACTGATTTTCATAATTCTTTGGATCAAAACCAATTATTTGCATGGAATTCAGTTAAAGACGTAATTGAAAATGTTCTTGGTAAAAAACGAGAAGCAGATAGTGCATAAAGAGTTAAACGTCTCTTGAAAGCCTTTGAAGAACTGGGTGTGAATATGTCATTAAAAATTAATTTTCTCCATCACCATATGGATTGGTTTGAAAATCAATTTTTCACCGAATCTGATGAGCAACGTGAACGTTTCCATGGAAACTAGGTACAGGAGAAATAAACTAGTTTTTATGTTGGCGGTTAAAAAGAACAACCGATGAAGAGGACACTGACGAAGAGCAAGAACCAGAAACATACAGAGATTCACAGCCTACTACTTCCGTTGGTAAAGTTGTTTTTGTAAAATAAAAATAATAATTTTTTCTTATAAAAAACACAATATTTTTCCATGAAAATTGCATTTTTGTAAGAGAAACGTACTGAGAATAATGAAATGCACTTCCTAATATCATTAGAAATATGTTTTACAATAAAGCCAACATCAAAAATTAATAGTTCAGCCTAAAAAAGAAAATACACCGTTTTTTCTATGAAAATCTACAAGAAATAGCACCATTTGTATGACAGCGCCATCTAGCGTGGGTCTGAGGTAATTATGAATATCAAAACTAAATTCCTAGACCCCAAAAACAGTAAGATATCACAACTTTCCAGGATAATAAAAATAAAGAAGCATTATTTTTTATCAAATTTTCAATGATCTTTTCTTGTTAGATAGCGTTCCAAAATCAACAACTTCAAATGCTTGTAAAAGAACATTTCGCACTGAAATAAAGAAAACCCTTGAAGTTTTTGTTTTATTGATAATGTCAACTTTTATTAGCAATTGGTCTTTCGCATTCGAAAAATTCGATTTTATATCACTGTGTAATGGCACTGGGCATTAACTAGAGTTTATTTAGGGCTGCTGATCGCGAATCTGGCCTCCGATTTGCCAGATTTGCTATAGTTTAGGAGATATTCGCATAAAGAACCCCTAACTTTGTAACCGATGACAAGAGGAGAAATTGATCTTTTCAACGATATGCATCGTTTTTATTCCGCATAAGAATTGTTGAAGATATTTGCGAAATTCTACAGAAATTTCGATTTTTTTTTTTACAAAAAAAATACTTTGAGCTGCCTAAATGTCTTGGACTATTTACCTGTGTTGTATTTTCATAAAAACTTTATTAAAGCGTATAAACATCCGTGACCAACATGCTAAAAAAAACTTTACCATCTTATTAGACTTGACTGAGCTACGAGTATTCACGATTTAGTCAGAATTGGGTACCAACCTCCCCCTTCGTTACCACAATGTTTCTAAAAATGCACACATGATTATGAGCTATACAGGGTTTTCCATTAAGGACATAACAATTTTATATATTAATAAAGCACAGAATATTTAAGACATGAGTTCAAATTTATTCCAGGTGTAGTGCAAAGATTACATTATAAGAAAGAAATTCGATTTCGGTCATGTGACCATCACGAGCCCGTGTACAGCGATCTATTCTTTGGACTCAATTTGCAACCACTCTTGGCAATTTCGCGTTGGATGTTGTCTCTGAGCTCGTCTAAAGTTGTTGGCATAGACCAATGATTTGATGTGGCCACATAGAAAGAAATCCAATTTCGTTAAATCGCATAAACGAGGTGGCCATTCGACCGGACCATTTCTCGAGAAAACAAGTTCTCCGAATTTGCCTTTCAGTAAAACGATTGTAACGCGTGCTGAGTGGTTAGTGGCCCCGTCTTGTGGAAACCACTTATCGGCGTTGTCAAACTCTTCCAATTCTGTCCAAAAATAATTTTTTAACATGGCACGAAAGCGCTATCCAGTGACGGTAACATGACGATTGTTTTAATCAACGAAAAATACAGGCCAATCACACCTCCGGCATGAAAACCACACCAAACAGTAATTTTTTGCCGATGCAATTTTGTCTCTTGAAACACACATTTGGGGTTGTTGTTGTCCAATAACACATATTTTGTTTATTGACAAAACCACTCGGCCAGAAATGAGCTTCATCGCTGAAGATGATTTTTCGATGAAATTCTGGATTTTCGTGAAACTTTGCCAGAGCCCAATCGGAGAAGTTTCGGCGCTTCAAGTGATCAAGTGGCTTTTGATCCTGAGTCAGTTTGATCATTTATGGTTGAAGGCCAAGATCTTTTCGCAAAACACGCCACAGTGTGGTTTGAGCGATAACCAATTCCTTAGAACGACGTGAAGTCGACTGATTTCGCTCATTTTGAACGGATACACTTACGGCAGCGATATTTTCGTCGCTTCGAGCGGTACGGCGAAGCGACGATCCAAATATATCCACTATAGCACGCACAGTCTGTCGGGTGGGACGATTTTTACGGCCGAAATTGGAGTAATCGCTCCTAAAGTTACGACCACCGTCTCTGAATTTCGGCAATAATTTTTAATGATTTCCAAACATTGCTCGTCAGTGAACTTTATCATGATGAAAATGTTGACTTTGACTAACGTTTTGACACTGAAAGATCATTAAAAATGTTTGATGGTGCGTTGACATAAAGATACGAAATATGTATGTCCCTATTGAAAGACCCTTTATCATCAACGCACAAAGAGGAAAGTTGTTCCCATTTCTGACTAAACTTAGACTAACTCAGTCAAATTTAAACAGATTTAAAGTAAAATCGGTTCACAAATAAAACAGTAAGGGGTCTCTTTATTAAAAGAAAAAATAGCGGTTTATTAAAAGAAAAAAATAGCGGTTATGAAAATAGCGGTTTATGTAAATATCTGACAAACTAGAGCTAATCTGGCAAATCCAAGGCTAAATTCGTGTTCAGCGGCCCCAAATCAACTACGGTTGACTAACAAACCTTCTGCCGCAAATTTAATGTTGACCAGTGTTTTTAAAAATATTTTGATGAAGTAGCAAAGGTTCTAAATGTTCTTGGGCCGCTGTCATCTGAAGATAGTTGGTAGCTGTAAAAGAAAAAAGTGAACTTAAAGCTTAGTGTAGTGGCACTGATAGCGGAAGATTTGCACAACAAAGGTTGGGCCACTTAATATTTTGAATTTTAATCGGCTGTTATTTGAAAAAAAAGTCGCGCGATTTTTTTCAAATAATTTCCAGTTGAAACCTTTCTTATTTCAACATTTTATTCCTGTTTTTATGCATTTCTTAATGATTTTCATGTATTTCTTACCTCCAAATCCATCCATCAGCAACATTTTCTACCAGTAGTTTAACAAGCCTCAGATGATGGCCTTTTGAGCCGACCACAATGGGTTAAAAGAATCATAAAATGTATACTTATATATTTTTTGAAAGGTATTTTCAATAGTTTTCTAAACGAATATCGCCTAGGTCCGATTCCAAACGTCGCAGATATATCCAGTTGAAGGTCCAAAATTAAGGGTGCCGTAACTCGAAAAATATAGGTTGCCGCCGACTTTCTTTTTCTTTGAACTTTTTTTTATTTTTAATGCCCTACAGGGCCATATTTTTTTTGACAGTTGTTACTAAACTAGATTTGTTCCGAAAGTACACACATATCGAGCCATAAGCGCTAACCTATCGTAAGTCAAATTTTTGGAAAAAAAATTTTATTGCTGAAAAATAATCGTTAGGACAAGCCTCATCGTTTTGTATTTTTAAAATGACAAAATTGTTAGTAAAACATCAAAAAAAAAGCTTTTGCATTTTATCGTAAATGATTGTTTAAATTTTATTGTGTATCAATTTTATCGTAAGTCACACATCAAATTGCTGCAGCAATCGCAAATGTGTTCAGATTTTTTTTTTGTTTTTTGATACAGTTATATGAGTAGGTAGAAATCTTAAATTTTTGCATTAAAACATTTGCATTTTTAATAAAGTTGTTTGAAATAAATAATAAAAACCGTCTCCTGTAAAATTTGCATTTTTTCACTTACGATAGGTTAGCGCTTATGGCTCGATATGTATGTATGTACATACAGTATTTATGTATTCCCTCGAACACAGTAGGGCGAGAAAAAATATTTTCAAACCACTGTGCGTCTGCAGTATGACTTGTACTTATCGACCAGCAGATAAAGACAGACGACAGAGATGTTCAACAAATTGGAAATAGAGCTAATGCGAGTATATGCCAGAACCGTTATCCGAAAAATGTCTCTCTTCATCTCTTCCTTGTTTTTCAATTCGCTGCCAAATTATTTTATTATTGTTTGATCGCAGCTTGAACAAAGTGATTAGTTAGAAAATAAGAAGAAATAAACCAATATGGATTTGGGAGATCCCGCTTTGAAGCCGATCAAAGTGTTAGGAGCTGGCTCCTTTGGACGGGTATTCCTTTGCAAATATCGCAATATCCACAATGTTTGTGTGAAGCGTATAATTGTTCTAAATCCCAAAGTGGAAATGAGCATGATCATGGAGGAGGTAAGTACATGCCGATCATCTCTGTCATAACACCATCTGTTATCTGTTCGTTCCCCCGCAAGGTTTATATCATATCCCAATTGCTGCATCCAAATGTCGTACAGTTCATACGTTCGTTCGTGCATGCCGGCACAGTTAACATCATCATGGAATATGCCCCGAATGGCACTCTACACGATCTTATCTATCAGGCTCGCCCTAAAGGTTTAAGCCACAACGAGATTTTGCGTTACTTTTGTGACTCGCTTATGGGTCTGGAATATCTGCACATACGCCATGTCATCCATCGAGATCTCAAGCCGGCCAATTTGTTGGTCGATGCCAACTATAATCTGAAAATAGCCGATTTTGGCATTTCATTGGTGCACTCGTCGAAAAGTAGCAGCACCAAGGATCTGGGAACGCCATACTATACGCCACCGGAGGTGTTGCGCGGCGATAAGTACGATTACAAATCCGATGTTTGGTCGCTTGGCTGTATTTTGTACGAAATGTGTATGGGTAATGGTCCATTCTCACAGGCTGCCACCTTGGACGAACTGCGCTATTTAATACGCGTTCTGGCGCGTCAAAAAATGGACTGTAGTAATATACGCAAGAGACTTGGCCCATTGTGGGCCCGGCTCTGTGAACGCATGATTGTGGGCAATTTGCAGCATCGCACTTCATTGCCAGATATTATATGTCTGGACCCGGCATTGACTATACCCTATTACAATAAGTATTTTGATTATAAGTATTAAGTTAGTATAGGTTTTTGGTGTAATTTCAAGCTCTTTTCGCTTGTCTGTCTAATGTGAGGTGTAGAAGTCGCGTCGGGCCAGTTTGTGGGGTTTCCACAAGCTACTTTTCTCCCTTTACTGTTTTAGTCAAATAGGATACGCATTATTTTGTTTTCATAATGTAATGTATGTTTTCATGTATCTTTTGTGTGTTGTGTTCCAAATAAATTGTGTATTTAGTGTGTTTTCTAAAAAGAATTTTCGAAAGCTTATACTCACGCCATTAAATCTTATTCTCGATAGCTTAGGCGATGCTCGACGTTTTAAATTAATAAATCTTTAAAATGATTTAGGGTCCGCGGTTTAAATGTTTTTCTAACTTTTGACAAGTACGACCTATAGCATCGACGAGTCTCGATATTGTACCGTTGTCTCGCCAAAGAATATCATCCATAATCAGCAGTTAGACCTATTCTTTGACTATTACCAAATCACATCTCACTGACATTAGCAGGACCACTACAGGGTGGGCCAAAAGTTACAATGGGGTAAAAACGTTAATAACTTTTTCGTTTATATTTTTTTTTATTATTTTATATCCAGTTGAAGGTCCAAAATATAGGTTGCCGCCGACTTTCTTTTTCTATGAACTTTTTATTTTTAATGCCCTACAGGGCCATATTTTTTTGACACTAGATTTGTTTCGAAAGTACATACATATGTACTTAGTAGGGACATAAATACTGTTACACACGTTTTATGCTGTACAATAAAAAGTACTGAATGTTTTTGGACCAAATATTTTTTAATATATTTATTGATGTACATATATTCTATCCTTAAAGAATCTACTTAATCGAAATGTTCGCCTTTTGCCTTTACACACGCCTTAAGTCGCACTGGCCAATCGTCAATAGCTGCGTCCATTGGGAAGTTGGCCACAGCTCGAGCCAAAGCAGTGTTAAGAGATCCAATGTTGGGGTTTCTTTTGTGAGAAACCTTGTCCTCTAAAACCGTCCACAATTTGTAATCCAATGGGTTCAAATCTGGACTGCCTGAGGGTCATTCTTCAGAGGAAATAAACGCTGGCAAATTGTTTCGAAGCCAGGCCTGGGACGTTTTAGCCTTATGGGCCGGCGCAGAATCCTGCTGGAAAGTCCATGGCTGGTTTTGGAACAGAGGCTTCACAACAGCTTCCAAAACGGTTTCTTGGTTAGCTTGGCCGATGTTTAGACACCTTGTTCGCAGAAATGCAGGTCAGTGACCCCATCGTAAGAGACACCCTACCAAACCATGACTGAAGTTGGGTGATGACCCTTTTCCACCCTTGGGATCAGTTCAGATGCTTCCTTAGAAGACCGCGCACACACTCTATCATTTTGCTTGTTAAATTTTTCCTGAACGGTAAACATTTTTCATCGGTGAACAAAATTTTTTCTGTGCAAGTTATCAGAGTGCTTCACCAAAATACGTTTGCATTTTTCAATCCTATTTTTTTTGTAAAGCTGCAGTCAATAAAATTCCGATACGTTGTTTGAAAGTCCCAAGTCTTTTTTAAAGATTTGACTCATGGACTTTTGCGTGATATTCACCTCACGGGCCATGATTTTCTGTTTTCGGAGCGGATTTCTGTGAATTCTTGATTGAGAGCGTGGGCGGCGCGATCGGTGGCGGTCTTTTACATCTCCAGTCTCCTCAAACAGTTTTATGCATCGGAAGACGAACATGCGGCTAATCCCTAGTGGCCGGAGCGTTTTGAAAACATCGTTTTTTTCATTTCACTCTTGAAAAGCGCTATTACAGCGATACGGTTCTCATTATCTGATCACTCCATGATGAATGTTAAAACAATTTTAAAATCCCGTTGCAGACTAACACTATTAAGGTTAGCTTTCAAAACCCATATGACCTTAACGGGGTATGTTCAGTTCTACTATTGAAATGGGTGTGTTCAATGTTGTAACAGTATTTTTTTCCTACTAAGTACAAAATAAAGTCACTTAAAAGACCCCCGTTTTCAGCTTCGCAATGATGGGCTCGTTTTATAGCATTTTCCATAACATCTTTCAAAATTTGTGGCTGTAGTGTTCGAATTTCTGCAACAATGTTGGCCTTGAGTTGAAGGATTGTCTCGGGCTTGTTCACATGTACTTGCTCCTTCAAATAACCCCAAAGAAAATAGTCGGGTGCTAACAAATCTGGCGATAATTTCCGAATTTCTGAAAATTATTCGCTCTCCAAAAGTTTGACTTAAAAGTGCCATTGTATCTAGCGCAATGTAAGCAGTGGCTTCGTCCTGCTGAAACCACATCTCAGGTCTGTCTTCGAGAGCAGGACGTACAAAATTGTCTTCGGTTACAGCACTTCCATCTTCATTCTCGAGGAAGTAAGGCCCAATAATATTTGACGATGTGATCCCACACCATACTGTACACCTAATGGGGTGCAATTGGCGTTGATGAATGGCTCTTGAAGAACCTCCATTTCTGCTTATTAACAGAGCCATTCAAATGAAAATGAGTTTCATCACTCATGCGTGTGCGTTAAAATAATTGATTGCTGATTTACATAATAAAATTCTATTACTCTGGTGCTTTGTTCAGTTGTGAATCCATCTCTCCATTATTTATTCTCCAAGTGTTATTTAAATAATCTAATACATATAAACGAAAAAGTTATTAAATTTTCAAACCCAATGGTAACTTTTGGCCCACCCTGTAGAAACCGGTGTTTGAAGGTTCACATTCAATGCGGTTTGTTAACAGCATTATCAAGAACTTTCTTAACTCCCTTCCTCAATTCTGCGATGCCTCAACTATATCTCACAGATAGAATATACATTATCAATACCAAACAGAAAAAACACCCAACACCCACCGTGGCACTTAAACCCTTATCGAATCGACACCAATCTAAACAAATTTAAAAAAATAAACAAATCAAACAAATTTACCCTAAAATATTTAATTTTTACTTCGATCAAATTAAAAAAATCTAACCGAATACAAATTTATTTTTACTGACGATTCTTAATCAGAACGAATGTGGAGCCGGTGTTTAAAGGTTCACATTCAATGCTGAAATTGAATTCGGTGGCGCGTCCGGTTTGTTAACAGCATTAGCAGCAAACAGAAAAACACCCAACACACACCGTGGCACTTAAACCCTTATCGAATCGACAGCAATCTAAACAAATTTAACAAATGCAATTCACACCCTAAAATATTTAATCTTTTCTTCAATGAAATTAAAAAAAATCTAACCGAATACAAATTTATTTTTACTGACGGTTCTTAATCAGAACACTGTACTGCCTTTGGTATCACCACAGAAGACACCACAATCCGATCAGGTCAATATATACCGCCGAAATTATAGCAAAACTTATATGAAGCCTGCATTATTGCAAAAACCCAAAGGGGTAAATTTGCTGGATGCTCTGACTCCCCATTAGCATTAGTCTATTGGAAACATAACCAATTCCAATTTTTGCACTTCTCATATAAGAAATACACTTAAGGGCGGCTCGGAAACTTCTTAGCCTAGCACAAAAAGCGCGGTATAAACAGAAAAAAGTTAAGTGTTTTGGAAACTTCCATCTCTGCTATGAACACATGTTAAATTTTGTTTCGATCTGGCAACTCCTTCATATAGAAACAGGTGTTCACAAAAAACGCATCCGCGACTTTTTTACAATGGAAAAATTAGAAATGCGTGGTGTCATTAAATATTTACATAAAAAAGGTTTATCGGGACAAGAAATTCATAATGATATGGTGAATGTGTTAGGTGAAAGTGCTCCTTCATATGCAACAGTAAAAAATTGGATTGCTGAATTTAAACGTGGTCGTACGTACAAGCATTGAAGATGAACCACGTAGTGGACGTCCAAAAACAGCAACAACAACAGAAATTGCAGCCAAAGTGCATGATATGGTATTAAATGATCGACGAATAAAAGTGCGTGAAATAGCTAATATCATGGGCATCTCAAATGATCGAGTCCATTTAATTTAGCATGAAGAACTACAGATGAAAAAGCTTTCTGCAAGATGGGTGCTGCACTTGTTAACTGTCGACCAAAAACGCATAAGAATGAACATTTCTCAAGCTTGTTTGGATCGTTTTCAGCGAAATAAAATGGATTTTAAGCGTCGTTTCATAACTGTTGATGAGACATGGATCCACCACTATACTCCAGAGACAAAAGAACAATCCAAACAATGGACTGAAGCTGGAGGAAGTGCCCCAAAGAAGGCAAAAACAATTCAATCGGCTGGTAAGGTTATGGCAACGGTTTTTTGGGTCTTCAATGGTATTTTATTGATTGACTATCTGCAAAAGGGTAAAACAATAAATTCAGAGTACTATTGCAACATTTAAGATCAATTAAATGTACAAATTCGAGAAAAACGTCCTGGCTTACAACACAAAAAAATAATTTTTCATCAAGACAACGCACCAGCGCACAAGAGTGTTTTAACAATGGCTAAAATCAACGAACTAAAGTACGAGTTGCTTATTCCTCTGATTTAGCTCCCAGTGACTTTTACCTGTTCCCAAATCTAAAAAAATTCCTTGTTGGCAAGCGTTTTACCTTAAATGAAGATGCAATTACAGTTGTAAACCACTATTTTGAAGACCTTGAGGAAAACTATTTTAATCAGGGGATAGAATTGCTAGATACCCGTTGGACTAAGTGTATTGAAGTTTCAGGAGATTATATTGAAAAATAAAAATATTTTTGAAGAACTAACTATTCTCTATCATTGATAGGCTAAGAACTTTCCGAACCGCCCTCGACAGAATCATTCTAAAATTATGCTTGTTTGGGTACCCGGCCACTCCAGCATCAAAGGCAATGAATTCGCTGACGAAGTAGCAAAAAATGCAAGCACAGCTCCACTAATGTCGTTTGCCAAGCTCAATCACAAAGACTTAAGACCTCCATAAACTACGACCATACTTCCCAGTGGTATAGAAATCTAAATCCACATAAAATATTAAATAAAAGTGACACCATCAAAATACTTAGGCTAAGACTTGGACATTCTAAACTAACACACGGCCATTTCCTAAAATCAGAATTCCATCTATTTGTAACTGTCAACGAGACAACTCTTCAAATCCTAAACGTTTTCTAAAAGATTGCCAAAAAATTCCAAAATATAAGAATACGAGGGTTGCTATACATATTTCTGGCCTAGGCAACACTAAGACGTGGATTATCACGACAAGAGTGAATCGATAAACTTAAATCTTTGTATGGCGATGAAGCACCATCCTATAGCACTGTGAAAAACTCGTTTAATGAATTCAATCGTGGCCGACGCTCGCTCAAAGACGAAGGTCCTGAAGGTCATCTAAAAACGGCCGTTGTGCCAGAGAACATTGATGCCGTGCATGAACTGATAATGCAAGATCGTCATGTGACATACCGTGAGATAGGCGCTTCCTTGGGCATACATTCGGTATTCCATGAACACCGTTTTATCGTGCTAAACTGTTAATGCAAGATTGTCATGTGCCATACCGTGACATAGAGGCATCCCTGGTCATTTCTTCCACCAGCATACATTCGATATTGCACGAACACCTGAGCGAAAAAAGGTTTGTTCTCGTTGGATCCCGCACAATTTGACAATCGCTCGGAAAAAGGCTCATGTCGACTGGTGCAAAGAAATGTTGAATAAATCCGATCGCGGTGCTTAAAAGATGTTTATAAGATCTTCACAGGTGACCCGAAACAAAACAGCAATCGACCATGTGGGTCTTCGAAGACAAGCCAAATCCAACAAAAGTTGTTCGTGGAAGAAGCACTTCCAAGCAAGTGGTCGCCTGTTTCTTCGGCAAAATTGGTCATGTGGCGACTGTTCCGCTTGAGCAACGTAGGACGGTCAATTCTGAGTGGTACACCACAATTTGTTTGCCTGAAGTCTTCGGAGAAATTAGGAAACGAACAAGACGAATCATTGTGCACCATGACAATGCGAACTCTCACACATCGGCTTAAACCAGCGCCTTTTTGAGCAATTGATAGGTTTCGAATTGATAGGTCATCCGCTGTACAGCCCTGACTTAGCACCCAATGAATTCATTTTATTCCCGCACATCAAAAAAAACAATGCGTGGTCAACGATTTTCGTGGCCAGAAGATGCTGTTGAAGCGTTCAAAAACCATGTTTTGGAGGTGTCTCAATCGAAGTGGAAAATGTGCTTCGACAATTGTTTTGAGCGCATGCAAAAGTGTATAAATCATGCCGGAGAATACTTTGAAAAACAATAAAACCATTTTTGATGATAAATATTAGCATTTTCATTATGAGGCCTGAAATATACTTAGTAGGGACATAAATACTGTTACAACATTGAACACACCCATTTCAGTAGAACTGAACCCTGTTAATGTCATATGTGACGCGCAAAATAGAAAGGGACCTAAAGTAAAAAAACCAGTTTTGTTCAGGAGAGCCATTTTAAAGATTAGGTCCCTTTCTATTTGCGCTTAGAATCGTCAACTTCACCTTCATAAAACGCGCATATCTCTGGGAGGAAACAGTTTTGGGGCATGGGATCGGTCTCATTCGACGCTCAGATGTTGTCCACATCAAAAAAAGAAAAAAATGAAAATTGATTTTTTTACCCTTAGTTCCCATTCTCTATGCGCTGTCACATATGGGTTTTGAAAACTAACCTCAATAGCATTAGTCTGCAACGGGATTTTTAAATTGTTTCCACTTTCATCAGGGAGTAGTCAGATAATGAGAACCATATCGCTTCAATAGCGCTTTTAAGTGTGAAATGAAAAAAAGCATGTTCGTCTACCGAAGCATAAAACTGTTTGAGACTGGAGATGTAAAAGACCGCCACCGGTTGGGCCGCCCACGCTCTGTTCGAACACCGCATGTCATCAAAGCCGTTAAATCAAGAATTCACAGAAATCCGCTCCGAAAACAAAAAATCATGGCCCGTGAGATGAATATCACTCAAAAGTCCATGAGTCGAATCAATAAAAAAGTCTTTGGACTTTCAAACGACGTACCGGACTGCAGCTGTTCACCGAGGAAAAATTTTTTACCGTTCAGGAAAAATTTAACAAGCCAAATGATAGAGGGTATGCGCGGCCATCTAAGAAAGCATATGAACTGATCCCAAGGGAGGAAAAGGGTCATCACCCAGGTTCAGTCATGGTTTGGTGGGGTGTCTCTTACAATGGGGTCACTGACCTGCATTTCTGCGAACAAGCAGTCAAAACATCGGCCAAAGATTACCAAGAAACCGTTTTGGAAGCTGTTGTGAAGCCTCTTAACAATTCCCTGTTCTAAAACCAGCCATGGACTTTCCAGCAGGATTCTGCGCTGGCCCATAAGGCTAAAACGTCCCAGGCCTGGCTTCGAAACAATTTGCCAGTGTTCATTTCCTCTGAAGAATGACCCTCAGGCAGTCCAGATTTGAACCCATTGGATTACAAATTGTGGACGGTTTTAGAGGACAAGGTTTGTCACAAAAGATATCCCATCATTGGATCACTTAAGACTGCTTTGGTTCGAGCTGTGGCCAATTTTCCAATAAACGTGGTTCATGCAGCTATTGACGATTGGCCAGTGCGACTTAAGGCGTGTGTAAAGGCAAACTTTTCGAATAAGTAGATTCTCTTTGGATACAATATACTTCAATGAATATATTAAAAAATATTTGGTCCATAAACATTCAGTAATTTTTATTTTACAGCATAAAACGTGTGTAACAGTATTTATGTCCCTACTAAGTATATGTGACAGCGCATAGAGAAAGGGACCTAAGGGTAAAAAAAATCAATTTTAACTTTTTTTTGATGTGGACATCTGAGCATCGAATGAGATCGATCCCATGCCCCAAAAGTGTTCCCTCCTAGAGATATGCGCGTTTTATGAAAGTAATGGTACACCAAAAATACACGTATTTAAATCTTTAAAATGGCTCTCCTGAACAAAACTGGTTTTTACCCTTAGGTCCCTTTCTATTTTCCGTGTCACATATAGCATTCCTTACATATTAATTAATAATTTGTTTTTTGAATTAATATCTTCAAATAAATAAATGAATAACTTTCTCAATTATTCTAGTAATAATTTATTCTTCACCAGAAGACGGTCCTACATCCATCGGCAAAACAAAACATAAAATAAACGTAAAGTAAAACAGTGTAATAAGTGTATTTTCTTGGTAAATGGTTAGTATTATTTAGTTTTTCTAAAAAACAGCGGCCATCGAAATGAAAATTGTGTTTAGTGTTCATTAAAGTCAAACGTTGTTTTTTGTTTTATTAGTTCTCTTTTATTTGATTTACTTTTAAAAATATACTTGTTATGAGGCTTTGTTTTTTTTTATTTAAATTATATTAAATTATATTTCTTTTTTTTTTTGTTTAAAATGCAGCACATCTTTCATCATACTCTATTTCTCTCTCTTTCTTTCTCTTTTTGTGTATTGTAGTTATGATCACCATCAATTATATAATTTTTTTTCATATTAGTACTAATGTTTATTTTTTGTTTCTTTACTGTTTTTCAAAACTTTGTTAAATATTTAATATTTTTGGGTTTTCTATTTGTGTTAATATTCTGGTTGATTCTTTTTTATATTATTTGCAATATATAAATCTATTATTAAATTATATTTATTAATATATTTATATGTCCTTTTTTATGTTTATAATAAACTTTATTATGTTTGATAACAATTTTTCAAATTTTGTTGTATTTCACATGTAGGTAGATAATAATAGTTAGTTACTTTTGCATTCCTTTTGGTTTGAGTGTAAATTTTCTCGTTTTTTAAAGGGGAATAGATGTTTAAACTTAAGAGTTTTGAAGAATTGTTTATTTGTATCATTTTCCATTTGGTTTACTCAATTTTGATGCAGTCTCATCATCATTCTTTTCGAGCTTAATTATTTGGGGTTTTTTCTTCAAAATTTTGCAGACTTTTTTCCATACATTTTGAATTCTGTTGATTTTAGGAATTTGTTTTACAAAATTTATACTTTCTCTGTAGGGTTTTAGCAAAGAATAAAAATCATATAGAATGCGCTAAAAGCTAAAATTTGCTATGACGGGTATTTCCTGTGCTACCCGTTCAGAGTATGCACTCTCATTTCTTTCTGCAGTGTACGCTGCGCTCGCATTGCTAAGAGCGAAAGCGTTTGCAAAAACGAAGGGGTAAGTGGTGTCGCTAAAATTAAGAGCGAACACTGCTGCTATCGTGTGTGTACTTATACGTATTTATGTTTCTTTTTTTTACTATTTTGCTTTTTTCCAAAGTCTCGTGACAGCAAATTTGCAATATTTGGCGCGCATTTTAAAGATTTCTTATCTGAATTCGTGAACAGCAGCAATTAATTTTTTTTTAGATATTTTAAATTTAATAAAATGTTTTTGAGTTAAAATAGGTTCAAATGAAGTAATTTTGGAAGCCAATATTGGGGCCATAAAAAACTTGTGCAAGTTATGTAATTAATTTTCTTTTTATTATCATTTTTCATTTAAAAATGAAAAAAGAAAAAATAATTCATATAAATAATTATTAATTAATAATTTTTTTTTTGAAAACATCCTTGACATCCCGCTATATCTCGACATGCCTTTTTATATACTACTGTACATTTTCCAGTGCAGCGCACTGAGCAATTTGTTGAATTCGTAGATTACAATGTTTTTGATCAAGCATTGTGCAACGCATTCTCCGTTTTAAATTTCTGAAATATCTACAACACCGCAGATGTTAATTTGCAATTGAAAGAAATCAAGTCAGGGTTGGCTTCTGTTCATTCTATTTTCCCCATAAGGAGGAAATGGTTGAATTACAGGAGTGATGAATGGTTTTCTTCGCCACAGATAGTGTATCACTGCTCCATACGGGATCTGGCCTATAAAGCTTTTCTTGAGAGTGGAGGTGATGAAAATTGGAAAATCTTTTGTAGAGCTAGAAATAAAGCCAAGAAAGTTATTAGAAGAACAAAAAGGGAAGCTCATGCCGCTCTTTTTGTCGGTAGCAATAGTTCTAAGACCATATGAAACCGTCTTCGAAATAATGGATTGTCAAAAGATGTTTCATCACCAGAGATGGCCAACGTTGACGTAGAGGAATTAAACACATTATTTATTAATAATCAACTAACTAGTTGGACTGATAGTAGTTTTTTTAACCAAATTATTGGGGAAGATGGGTTTTCTTTTTATAACGTCTCCTCTAATGACTTGATACAGGCTTTTATGTCAATCAAGTCTAACGCCTCTGGTTGTGGTGAGATATCTCTTAAATTTCAAATTTCAATATCAAATCACCTTCTTCATTTAGTGAACACTATAATAATGACTTCCTGCTTTCCTAATGATTGGAAAGTAGCCATAGTGACACCAATTCAAAAGAAGTCAAGCTCGAATTCTCCTGATAACTTAAGACCCATTTCTTTGCTTCCCATCCTGTCAAAAGTTGTGGAAAATATTCTTAAGCGGCAGTTGTTCGACCATGTTGAGAGTAAATCGCTGCTTAATGATTGTCAATGTGGTTTCCGGAACGTACCTCTGCTCTTTTAATTGGCCTTACTGACTCAATACGGAAGAATACTCATGATCAAAAAATGTGTATGTTTTTGTCTTTGGATTTAGAAAAAGCCTTCGATAGGGTAGATTATGAAATTTTGATAAATAAATTGCATAAATATTATGGACTTGGGAAAAGTGCCTGTAGTTTAATGCTTTCTTATTTATGTGGTAGAAAGCAGTTTGTTCGTGTCAATGGAGGCGCATCGTCTGTTTTGTCTGTTGGGAGTGGGGTCCCTCAGGGCTCTGTTCTTGGTCCAACTTTGTTTGTGCTGTTTATTAATGACCTTTTCAAAAGTCTAGGCGATTGGTGTACACCATACTCCTTTGCTGATGATGTTCAGCTATTATTTTGCGGAGAAATCCAGTATTTGGATGTTTTACAAGCCAAAACTAATTATGTTTTAAAATTATTGAGCGTATGGATGTCCTCTAACAAGCTTAGTATTAATCCTTCTAAAACAAAAGCAATACTCTTTTCATCATCATCTTCTATCAACATAGATTTGCAATACAATGGTACGTCTATAGAATTCGTTCAGAGTATTACGTGTTTGGGAATAGTACTGGATAACAAATGTTGCTTTCAGCAACATATTCGCAGAATTGCTTTACGTATTAGTTTCACACTTCGTCAACTACTATACAACACCAATTTAGTTTTACCTCTTTGGGTAAAAACAAAACTGGTTCATGGCTTAATTATGGCAAATATTTAGTACTGCCTAGAGGTATATACAGGAACTACTCGAAGTAATTTGAATATTATAAAGACACTGCTTCATAGAGTTAAGCGCTATACATATTCTGTTAAACCATATGCTCACATATCGCCGTTTGTGAAATACTTTTTAGGCTGTTCCTTTGTGGAAATTGTGCACCTTCGGTTGCTATATCCTTTCTACAAGATATACAAACTTCAATCTCCTTTGTTCCTAGCAAATTCATTTGTCTTCAGTCACTCAATTCGCAACAGACAGTTAATTATTCCAAAGGTAACACCGCTTATGGATCGATCATTCCTCGTAAGAGTAGCCCGACTATTTAACATTTTGCCAAGCAGTTTAAAAACGTTTAATTTGTCTTCCATGACATTTCGTAAACATTTAATGGAACATTTTCTTTCAAGTACAGAGTAATGCTTTTATTTATATGTTTTTTTTTCTTCGGTTTCTTGATTATCACTTATATGCTTTCATCAGGTTTTTTTTTCTTCTCTTTTATTAGGAAAAATTAGGATTATTTTAATTTATATTTTTTTTTTTTTTGATTTTATACTGAATTTTTTCTAGTAGTTTATGATGTTCTATTTAACATTTTGATGCATATTGTAATTTAGCTTTAATAGGCCCAATCGGCTTCGAATTACATGTCAATAAAGAAATGAAAATGAAATGAAATATTCGGCATAGATATAGTTGTCATTAGTTAATTAAACATTTTTTTTTTCAAAAACATCTTCAAGAAAATATTCGGCATAGATATGGTTGTCAATGTCGGCATTCGCTACTTCGCTTGGGATTGTATTTGTTTGGGCAGAAGCGAAATGGGAGCTTTAAAAATTTGCTTCAATCAATATTTCCTCGCCCTCAATATTTCCTCGACTGCCCACAATTGCTAGAGTAACTTGATATAACTTTTTAGCGACTATTAACTTTGCTAAAACGCCATTTTATTTAGCTACAGAAGGATTTTTATTGTTTCCTCAGATCTGCAGCGTAACCGTTGTGCGACTAAAGTGGCAATTTGAACCCTTTTTTAAGCCATGCGACTTTTGCTGCCACTTTTCCAAAAATCCCCTTTTTTGCAACTTTTTGAAATTACAGCTTCTTCCCCACAACTCGAAATGTGTTTTAAATGATACGCGTATTCTTATATCTGAGGTTGCTTTTTGTTTATAACCTCGCCGATGCTGTCAATTTGGAATCAACTTCTCTTTTTGCAGACAGTCACACTTCGACTTTTGATTTGTTTGATTGTACAATCCTCATGAAATTTGGAAGAATGAAGTTTTCGAAACAAGGATGCTACTGAAATTGAAGAAAAAAAGGGTTCAGAGTTAGAGCGACTTTATGTACTTAGCTCTGAAACCCACATTATACATCCAATCTTGAGAAAATTTGGCACATTTAATTAGGATTGAACAGTAACAAGATCTGAAAACGCTTCGTAGAGCCAACAAATCGGAATATTTGTAAATTGTAATAAGCCCCAAATGAGCCGCGGTTGTTTCACGGTACTTTTGATGCCGAGAATGTATCAAAAAGTATCAACTTTCGCACTCTTAATTTGAGGTGAAAATCCGGGCCATTAAAGCAAGGACATATGGGTACCAAAAAAAAAAAATGAAGTTTTCACACAAAGCCGTATGAAATTATTTTTAAAATCTGCTTATATTAAGAACCCAGTGCATGACTTCAAGGAGCCCAAAAGCCTAGTTTCAGTTGGCTTATCTGTACATTCAGTAGAACAGGGTTTGTTTTTGTATACCTTCCACCGAAGAGTATATTGAATTTGCCATTTGGTTTGCAGCACCACGAAATATTGATCAAAGACCCTACAAAGTTGATACATATACGACATTGTAAATGGGCGAAATCGGCCCAGGGGGAGGGGGGAAAGTATCCCTTTAAGAGAGTAAGTTAGCTTGCAAAAAAGTACAAGTTTTTGTGTATTGCTATACAAATCAGAATTTTTTGTGGGTACTGTTATTTGGGACGCACTAAATACCTTAAAAAAGAGCAAAGCTGCTGGACGTATAGGCTCATGTGGCCCAAAAAAACACCCGCATGGTCAAAGCGGACGATCAATAGTCATTATGGGATCGGGCTGGCCGAACTTAACTACGTTTTTACTTGTCTTTTTAATTTTCAATGCTTTGTTTAATGAATTTGATTTGTTTCGTAGTTTGAATGAGTATTTTACCTTTCATTTTAAGGAACTGTCTTTTCTGTGTTATTTTATTTGTCACTTTTCTTATTAAATTTAAAAGTATTTTTAAATAAAATGATTGCGGCTTTTTTTTAGAAAAAGCTCATTATTGTGCGACTTTTTTAAAAAAATATCCTCTTTTTGTGCCACTTTTTGAAATTTCTCAACGCTATCCCTGCAGATCATCACCATAAAGTGTTTTACTATTTAGGCAATCAAAAATTTCGTCAATTTGTCAAGGCCAACTCATTACCACTTTTAGTAAATTTAGTTGTCTCGACTACTCATTTGACTGCTGCGGCCACTGTTATTCTAAAAATTTGGATTGCAAATTTCACCCGCATATTTTTAAAATAATTAGGGAAGATATGCTGTCTGTCGCGTTAGTTTCGGACAAATTTTCGTTGTTGCGTTGGCTTCCATTTCACAAAGTTCCCTTATTACCTAAAAACTGACATTGCCGTCAGAAGTTTTTAAGTCACATTTTAGCCATCCATTTCGTAAAGAATTTATTAAATGGGGAAAGTCGAACATACAATATATTTTATAGTTATCCATATCAAAATATGGGTTTCAGCTGATACTGCAAGGTTAGAGAAACATTTTCTATTAGGCGAACCTTGGTCGCAAACTAGCACTCTAACTTTCGCGCCAAGACTTTTTTAGGGCAGTTTTAATATGCTTCACTATTTTGGGCAATGTATCAGCCGTTCTACCATTTTTCGAAATAAAATAAATGCAACCCTCGTGCTATTTATATTTCTGGTCCTGGCAATACAAGTGTTCTCAGATGCAAACTGGAACTTCCATTCGAAACTTTGACATTTTTTAGCATAACTTCACTCAGAACGTTTTGACATTTGAGGGCGAATTGTTTTGTTTACAGTGTGTTGAAAAATTCATCTCAGTCAAAAAATTAAACTATTCCGTGAACATTTTCGTGCGTGGGTTAAGACAAGAGTGTTTAAATCAACTTGTTTCGACTTTTGGCGATGAAGCACCATCAAAGACCACAGTTAATCGCTGGTACCAAGAGTTCAGTTTCGGAGACCGTTCGCTCCAAGATGAATTACGTGAAGAACGTCCAACTTCGGTCATTTAGGCGGAAACCATCGATGCTATGCGTGAACTGACTAAGCAAGACCGACATGGTACATACCGCGAGATTGAGGCATCCTTGGGCATTATTAGCATCTATAATATATTGCATGTTCATTTTGGCCGTGAAAAAAATTTGTTCTCGTTGGATCCCACATAATTTGATGAATGCTCAAAAAAAGTTTCGTATGGATTGGTGCAAAGAGATGTTGAAAAAGTATAACTGCGGTAGCTCAAAGGCAGTGTATAACATTGTCACAGGTGACGAATCATGGATCTATGCATATGAACCCGAAACAAAACAGCAATCGACCGCACGGGTCTTCCAAGACGAGCCAAATCCAACAAAAGTTGTGCGTGGAAGAAATACGAGTATGTACATCGAAGCAAATGATTGCGTTTTTTTCGGTATAACCGGCCATGTTGCCACAGTGCCTTTAGTGGAACGTAGGATGGTCAATTCTACAACTATCTGTTTGCCAACAGTGTTCGAAGATATGGGGAAAGATAATGAGAAAAGACGGATCGTTTTGAATCACGACAATACGAGCTCTTACACGTCAGCTGAAACGATGAGCTTTTTGATCACTCAAGATGTCGAATTGATGGGCCATCCACCGTTAATCTCTGATTTGGCACCCAATGACTTCTTATTCCCTAACATCAAGAAAAAAATGCGTGGTCAACGTTTTTTTATGACCCGGAGCAGCTGTTTAAGCGTTCAAAAATCATGTTTTGGAGGTGTCTCAATCGGATTGGAAAAAGTGCTTCGAAAATTGGTTTGTGGGCATGCAAAAAGTGTATTGATTTTAAAGGAGGTTATTTTGAAAACAATAAAACCATTTCCAATGATAAATTATTGTGTTTTTATTGCCGGACCCGAAATATAAATAGCAAACCCTCGTATTTACATTTGAGCACATCGACCTAAGTAAAAATACGCATACTTGAGTACCAATTTTATTGGTTCTTTCGAAACCAGTGTGCCCGAATCCATCTATTAAATCAAGATGCGTGTTGTATCTTGGCTCCTTCCTTATTGACATTTCACCCATTAACAAAGCCGTGTGATTTAATTCCTTGAGAATATTTTTGTTCAATAGATTCAAAACTACTGTTTTGAATTATATGGGTGCTGTAAAAATTGTATGGGTGCCCACCGGTGGTTTAAAGTAGAAACGTGAGGTAAATTGAGATTTAATTTATTTCGTAAAAAAGCATAAGTAGACTGAGACAGATAAAACATATTCTGAGCCAGATATCTTACATAGTCTGAATACGTTTTGGACAAGAACATAGCAAAAGCTTGCAGAAAATTTTGGTTTCGTTGCTTATATTCTGAAGACAATCAATGGACGACGACTTCAGTGCATTTTTTTAAACAATATTCTTTTTATCCGTCGCTCAGTTTTAGCGCTGACAGTATTTTCTTATATTTTTTTAAAAGCCTATATTTTCTTTGAATAATTTTTCCTTTAATGTTGTGTCATTTTCGCAATTCTTACAAAAAGGTGCTTCTACTATCTCATCACATTACAAACATTTTTCGGCCAATTTGGAAAATCGAAATCAACGCCCATATCGTCCTCTACACCTAATCCTATTGTAGGAATAACTTCTGCTGTTATATTTCTTTTTCCAACATATGTATGTGCTCGAGAAATGATTTTCACAAGTATGAACATTTTTATTATAATCATTTTCAGGAATTTGACGTATTTCTCTCCAAATTTGACCAAGAATCAAATTAGGTGCAGGAAATTTAACCCTAACCCTGTATTTTGGGCAAATTTTGCCCAAATGAGTTTTTAACTCTGCGTATCTAGTGTGTATTTAGCATGAAATATCTTGACAATTATTTTTTACGTATATTTAGCAGCGTTGTAAAAATTGATATTGTAGCGCCACCAAAGGCTCCCCCATAAAGAAACGAATCTTGTATTTTGGGCAAATTTCTTCCGACACTTCTCTAAGGAGTGGAATAGGTTAAAAAATGTGCCTATATTTTTCATAAAAAATAAAATTCAATTAGTCCTCCGTACTAACTCGATGCCAAATAGAAGAGCTGCTGAGCGACAGTGAGGCTACAAAGCGTACACTCGACCATGAATTATCTCTTGAAGACTTCGAAATTTCACCAGATGAAGGATCAGGGACATATATTGGCATATCCGAGGGAGAAAGTTTTTGCTCCGATGCGCAACAATTTTCTGTTCCAGCGCAAGAAGAAGACCCATCTTCTGGTTTTATTTCTAAGGACAAAAATGCAGTTTGGTACGAAAAATGCGTCAGTTTATTGGCTGGTAAGAAAAGGGATGAAAACGGACCAACTCAATATACCATTTCACGTGTTAGTGATATCAAATCTACATTTGAGTTGTTCATGACAAAGGACATGCAAACTATTATTATAACCCCTTTTTGTAATTCCTTTTTAGGGGAAAATTTAGAAATATAGTTTAAGTATGTACTAAGGTTAAGTCCTGCAACTTCAAAATTTGTATTATTTAGATTATTTTAGATAAGTATTTACATATACGCTAGAAATTACGAATTAGTGTTAGTCGAAAGATTGTATTAGTTTAAGATCATGGAATAATAAATTGAATTGAAAAAAAAAAATAAGGATGACAAATTTTAAAGGTAATTTTCATCTTATCTTCGAAAACTTTGGGCATAACAAACTTATTTGTACATTTCTACATAGGTATCAAAGTGTTTGGAGAAGCTTGAATGAAAATTAACCATGCATCCTTTAATGCATTTTTTGGACTGCTGTTATTAGCCGGCGTCTATCGTTCTTGTGGTGAAGCAATGGAATAGTTATGGGACGATTTGAAAGGAAGGCCCATATTCAAAGCAACAATGTCTCTGCGTAGATTCCAAAATATCAGCAGAGTTCATTCATAAATCAGATCAACGAGCTCGCGATAAGTTGGCACCTATAAGAGTTTTGTGGGACAAATGGGCTAATGATTTAAAGAATTTGGATAATCCAGGCGAATGCGTGACAGTCGATGAACAGCTAGTGGCATATCGTGGCAAATGTCCCTTACGACAATATATTCCTTCGAAGCCAGCGAAATACAGAATTAAAACTTGGACACTGTGCGACTCTAATACCAACTATGCCTGGTCTGTGCAAGTGTATATCGGACGAAATCGCAATTGCATTCCTGAAATGAATCAAGACATGCGAGTGGTACTCGAACTTGCAGAAAGACTCAAAGGCCGAAATATAACATGTCATAATGTTTTTTACTTCTGCTGAACTTCTGAAAAAGAAAATGACTATCCGAAAAAATAAGGCGTTTCTACCCCCACATATTTTGGACATGAGAAAAAACCTGCCTTTTACTCAGAGTTCCTTTTTGAACATAAAAATAAAGTCATATTAATAGCTTATGTTCCAAACAAGTATCGGTGCGTATATCTAATAAGCACATTACACCAAGATGCACAAATAAGGGGTGTTTTTTATTGGGGTATAGAACTTTAAGTTGGCATCACTTTTTTAACTGGCGGCCATTTTGTCAGCTGTCAAGTGATTACTATTTAGTTTGGTTTGCCATTTCATCATGAACAGGTTGACAAAAGAACAACGCTTGCAAATCGTGCAAATTTATTTCGAAAGTAATGGTTCAGTTCGCGAAGTTCACCGCAAGCTCCGTCCATTTTATGGTCGACATAATCGTCCATCAGAGCAATTAATTCGGTTAACCATGGATCGGTTAACATGGACCATTGGATTATTTTCTTTGGGGATATGTGAAGTCGCTCGTCTACGCCAACAAACCAGAAACACGTTAGGGGACTTGGAAGCCAACATTCGTGGCGTTATTGCCAACATACGGCCCCATATGCTCGAAAAAGTGGTTGAAAATTGGACCTGTAGAATTGGCTTTATTCGAGCCAGCCGCGGCGGCCACATGCCCGAAATCATATTTAAACATTAATGACATAAAATTATCCTTCCAATAAAGCCAAATTGATGGACATTAAAACGATTTTCTTGTGTTTTATTTCAATTCGAAGTTCTATACCTCAATAAAAAACACCCTTTACAAGACAACCAGTCGAAGAAACCAGAAATAATAGAGTACGAGGGCGACCGCAAAACTAACTGGCCTGGCACATTTTCTGTTTTACTAGCAACTTTTTTGTTTGTTTTTTAAAAGCAATCTTTTATAAGCCATCTGTCAACATTTCCGAAATATTTAATGATTATTTTCTTTGTTACAGGTGATTGAAGTAAACAAGTTTTATAATTTTTGAAAAATGGGAAATAAAGAGTTTCGTGCGGCAATTAAACACTTTTATATGAAAGGTTATACGCCACAATTAATCAAAGATGTATTGGATTCTGTTCATGGTGATACGAGTAATGGGTTCAACAATTTAAAATGGGTCGTTCAAGTACGGAAGATGAACAACGCTCTGGAAGACCGAAAACTGCTACTACTATTGAAAACATTAGAAAAATATTTAATGAAGTGACTAAAGATAGACGAACAAAGCTCAGAGAACTTGCTGATATTGTTAAAATACACGAAAAACAAGTTTGGAGTATTTTACATGATGAACTCAACATGAAAAAGCTATCCGCAAGAACGCTGCCGCGTTTGTTGACTTTGCCCCAAAAAATAGTCCGTTGGACCAATTCCGAGGAGCTTTTAGCGATTTATCAGCGTAATCCAATAAAGTTCTTGGGCCGATTCATAACTGTTGATGAAACATGGATCCATCACTACATCCCAGAATGCAAAGAATAGTCAAAACAATGGATAGAAGCTGGTACAAGTGGTCCCAAGAAGGCGAAAACTGTTAAGTCATGGCCACAGTATTTTGGGATGCAAGGGGTATAATATTTATTGATTATCCTGAGAAAGGAAAAACTATAAATAGTGAATATTATTGTGCATTATTGGATCGGTTGAGTGAAGAAATCAAGATAAAACGACCGCATTTAGAAAAAAAAATTATTTTTCAAGATAGTGCTCCTTCGCACACTGCATTTTTAACTCAACAAAAACTGGCCAAATTACGATTTGAAATTGCTCCGCATCCACCATATAGTCCAGATTTAGCTTCTTCTGATTATTTCTTGTTTCCAAATTTAAAAAAATTTCTCGGTGGCAAAAAATTTTCGTCCAATAGCGAGGTTATTGCTAAAACTGAGGCATATTTTAAAGGTCTTGAAAAATCTTATTTTTCGGATGGAATTAAAAAACTTGAAAAACGTTTGATGAAGTGTATTGAGTTGGAAGGAGATTATGTTGAAAAATAAATAATAATAATTTCAAAAAAAAAACGGTTCTTTTTATGTTAGGCCAGTTACTTTTGCGGTCGCCCTCGTATTATAACCATACGAAGGCAGGGGTTGGTACACTCGACCAACTGGTTGCCACATATACTTGTAAGCGGAAGACCAATAGGTGGCCAGTAGCTCTATTCTCAAATATGCTTGATGTATCCGCATACAATGCTTTCGTGAATTGGGCAGCAATAAATCCCGAGTGGAACAAATCAAAAGCATTTTCATCGCAGATTTTTTTTTTAGAAGAACTGGGTTTTGAGCTTTTGGAAGATGAAATGCAGCAGCGCATCCATATGGTACTGTCGCCAAGAAGCTACATCACCCGCCAGAAGAGATATATACAAAGAGAGGCCGTTGTCACTTCTGTAAAAATAAAGCTAATAGCTCAAAATATAATACAAAATGCATGAACTGTAACTTATTTTTAACATAAAAGATTCAAATAGGGTTTGTTTACTTTTTCCTTCCATGTATATACTATGCAAATTGTACTGCAAATGTGATATTATAAACCTCAATTTAAATTACCAAGTAGAAAAGGAATCAAATTCCTAAACTCTTTACCTCCTATAGCCAAATTGTAAAAATTTTAATATTATAAGAAAATAAAATGAATTGAATTGTAACGTATTTGTGTGCAAAAATCATGCACATGTAGAAATTATATGTAATACTTGCAACAAAAAGTAATAAAACTAGTATAAGTGTATTGGGGAAAATTTGCCCAAAATACAAGATTCGTTACTTTTTTCTTTACAGGATGAGGATTGAACATTTTCAATTTTTTGCAACTCCTCGATTTCCCACACTTCTTAATGCAGCAATTTATGCCACTGGGCAAAGTATTTTTAAGTTTTCGTGCGCGCTGTCGCTTGCCCAAAATACAAGATTCGTTACTTTTTTTCTTTACAGGATGAGGATTGAACATTTTCAATTTTCTGCAAATCCTCGATTTCCCACACTTATTAATGCAACATTTTATGCCACTGGGCAAAGTATTTTTAAGTTTTCGTACGCGCTGTCGCTGAAGACAAGAGAGAGAGTGTGTGATGAGAGCTGACGTCAGTGGCATCGTTGCTCTCGAATGCGTAAGCAAAGGATGTTTCATTTTTTTTTAGCTCAGATGCGCATTCTATACAATTTATATTCTTTGGTTTTAGTCATTCAAATGAAAATCTAACTAATTTTTTTAATATTAAAACAATTACAAAAACAACATTCGATGCAGCGGTAGAGAATGAAATTAAGGAGGACGTTTTAGATTAGCCATTATTGTTTGAGCGCATTCGTGTTTCTTTCAATAATTCTTAAAACAAATGTGAAAAGATCTTTACTCTGAGATGCCGTTCTGCAATGTTGTCCTTGACTTAAGCCTTTCAGGCTCTTAGGCTCAGCTTCATAGGTTGTTAAATCATATCTTCGGTTTTGTGAACCTAATCTTATGGTTTCCATTTCCAATATACTCATTTATATATATATACCATAGAACATCATGGGTAGTATAGTATGTTTGAGGGTTTTTTTATTTGTTTCCCCGAATCTAGTTTTGTCTAATTTACAAAATATCAATCGGAGTGGTGAGTTTCCATATTTTATTGTTTCTTGTTCGTAGATAGAATCCTTTTAGTCATGCGTTGCTGGCAATCAACCATTCCAGAGAATTGAATTTCTCTTACACACAATTTATTTCGTTAGTTTTCTTCATATTGTTTATAACTAATGAATACAAGTTAACATTTATAGGCAAAAAAAGGGGGCGGGGGGAGTTGGTTAAGAATTTAATAATAAACATACATGGCTGTTGTTATTAGTTTGTGTTAAACATGATAGATCACTTATGTTCTTCAATGCAGCAACAACTTCTGTCGGGGTCTTGACAATTCACAATTGTGCTTGAATGAAATGTTATTAGTTGTTATTGTTGTTGGTGCTGTTAATTATGTTGTATGGTTGAAAATGCTGTTGTAGTGGCGGTGGTAGCGGCTGCAACGGCTGTAGCTGCAGCGAGAGTATAGAGCAAACGCCCATTACTTAATCATTCCCATTCTGTCGTGCCCGGTGGCTTTGATGTCAAATCGTACAAGACACGAGAGATTCCATCTAACTTCGAAATGTCTTGCACCATTTTATGTAGGACCTTTTATGCGAAACGACAAAATACCACAAAAATGTGCAAATATTATTTCAATAAACATATAGAAATTTTGTCAATTCGAAACTTACATGCAATGGCAGTTGCTCGGAACTTGGATAGGCCGGCAATCCAGTCATAAAGTCACGGGTGATGAAAGGTCGCAAAACAACTGATCGACTGCATGATGGTGTACGATTTGTGGGATCTCTATCGAAGTGTACGGGTATCAGGACAACAGGCATTTGCGATATTTTGCGATGAAGGCCAGCTTCCATTAAAGCCTATAAAAGAGTTATTGAGAAGGCGATAAAGGGTCAATTTTAATAATACAAAGAGTTAAGGGCGTTTCAGTAGGTTTTAGAGAATTTTAAATTGTATAGGGTGTCCGTTATGAAGGTATACTAATGTTTTTTTTTTTTTATAATTTTTGATTAAATGGAAGAGAATGGATCTTACATTGATAAATGTTTTATTTAATGTCGGCAATTACGATAGCTGCTATATATATTTCTGGCCTAATACTGAAAATGCGAATATTTATCATCAAAAATGGTTTTATTGTTTTTCAGAGTATTCTTCAGTATGATTTATACACTTTTGCATGCGCCCAAACTAATTGTCCACTTTTGGCACTTTTTCCACTCCGATCGAGACACCTGAAACGGTGTCTGTACGGCGGATGACCCACAATTCGACGTTTTAGCCGGTCAAAAAGGTACTGGTTTAAGCCGATGTGTGAGAGCTCGCGTTTTCATGGTGCACAATGATTTGTTTTGTTCGTTTTTCGAATTTCTACGAAGACTTCAGCAAACAAATTGTGGTGTACCACTCAGAATTGACCGTCCTACGTTGCTCAAGCGGAACAGTCGCCACATGACCAGTTATGCCGAAGAAACAGGCGACTATTTGCCTTCCAAGAACAACTTTCGTTGGATTTGGCTCGTCTTCGAATACCCACACGGCCAATTGCTGCTTTGTTTCGGTCTCATACGCATAGATCCATGTTTCGTCACCTGTGACGATCTTATAAAAGTCTTTTGAAGCACCGCGATCGTATTTATTCAAAATTTCTTTGCACCAATCGACACGTCAAAAGTTGTGAAAAATGATCACACGAAAATGTTCACGAGTTAATTCCATTTTTTTTTGGCAACTTGATTTTGTCAAGTCGCTGTAAACAACACAAATGATGGTCGTACGTTAAAACGTTCTGAGTACGTTTATGCTTAAAAATGTCAAACTTTCCAATGAAAATGTCAGATGGCGCCAGGCAACACTTAGTGTTGCATAGGCCAGAAATATATATAGCAACCCTCGTAAAAAGTACAAACGGCCAAGTCAAAGTTTTATTCTAAAAATTTAGAAAAATTAACACAAATTGTTTTTATTGTTTGTAAAAGAGGATCAATAGATGGCTCTGAACGTAGTCTCTGTAGACGTGGTGAGGTTTAATTGTATTTTCGTTGTTTAAAGAAAACCTGAAAAGTCAGATTTACAACAGTTGTTTTTCATACGTTTGGTGAGAACCTGGTCGTAAAAACAGTTTCAACAATTGCTGCGAAGCTTTCTGCTGAAGGTCGTCACGGACCCGAAATCGCGATAAAAGCAGTGTGCAGTCACGAAAATCAATGTCACTTCGCCACTTTGTTAAAAACTTCTCTTCTATTAAAATGTAGATGCAATAGGTCTCCAGCCGGTTGATCCCTGTATAATTGTTGTATTACACATCTAATTGGCAAACATTCCCATTATTTATGAAACACAATTTCATTAATATGGCTGCTTTGGGTGATTTCGCAGAAGCCCATCCTGTCCAAACAACTTTTCAAGTCTTCGGAGATAACTTGTGGGTGTATCTTACGAACGGCTTGCTCAATATAAGGGCCTTAGGGACCTGTATTGTTAATTTATTGCTTATCGGACCTTCACTTAATGACGGAGTTTACTAAAATTAGTGAGCTGAAAATGTGATGCATTATTTTCCAACGTAGTTCCAGCGTAATTCTAAAGATGAATTTTTTCGGTCTTAGTACCATTGATAAATTAAATGAAATTTTTATAAACTAGTGCAGATATGCATATGTGAAAGAAATTCAGTAGATGGTCGATTTAACAGTCCCTGTGGCCCTTGGTGCGAGCGCCAAATTAGCCCGAAACCTACAAATGATAATCAGGTATGTGCTGAATTTCATTGTGGTGCTGCATTTCACTAGCACTTAATTGAAACACTTAATTGTGACAATTTTTCCGAGAAAATGCACTGAAAAAAATTGGATTGATCGAATTAGGTACTGTCGAAGGTACTGTCAAAAAAGGCTCGTATGGATTGGTGCAAAGATATGTTGAAAAAGTATAACTCCGGTATCTCAAAGGCAGTGTATAACATTGTCACAGGTGACGAATCATGGATCTATGCATATGAACTCCAAACAAAACATAAATCGACCGTATGGGTCTTTCAAGATCTAACTAACGTTGTTCGTGGAAGAAGTACATCGAAGCAAATGATTGCGTTTATTTCGGTATAACCGGCCTAGTTTCCACAGTGCCTTTAGTGGAACGTAGGACGGTCAATTCTGAGTGATCCGTATACAAAGGGATCATTTTGCATTACGAGAATGCGAGCTCTCACTTATCAGCTAAGACGATAAGCTATCTGACCACTAAATATGTCGAATTGATGGGCCATCCACTGTACAGCCCTGATTTGGCACCCAATGACTTTTTCTTATTCCCTAGCATCAAGAAAAAAATGCGTGGTCAACTTTTTTCATTGTCCGAAGCAGCTGTTGAAGCGTTCAAAATTCATATTTCGGAGGTGTCTCAATCGGAGTGGAAAAAGTGCTTCGAAAATTGGTTTGAGCGCATGCAAAAGTGTATTAATCTCAAAGGAGAATATTTTGAAAATCAGTAAAACCATTTCCAATGATAAATTATTGTGTTTTATTGCCGGAGCCGAAATATAAATAGCAACCCTCGAACAGAGTGGTGAAACTAAGTAGAACAAGTTGTTTTAATCGATAGCCCATTTCACCCATGTTACATTATGAAGTGCTAAAATGCAAGACGTTTTTGTTCGGGGTACATGCAGAAAGTTGATGAAATAATACTGCAATCGATTGTATCATTCGTTCATTTAAAAACGGACACAATGCCTTTAAAATATCTTTTTGAGACTATTTAAATATTTATTAATCTCCTTCGAGCGCATCAACCCCAAAATCAATCAATAATTTGATTTTCATGACTTCAATCATTTAAACACACATAATTTTGTATCCTTTCTAGCATTTCCCATCTAAAAATTAAGTGTACAAAATAGAAAATTAAAATCTTGTAAACTTACATCATTAACTATAGCATCCGCCTGTCTCAACTGTTTGATGACATAATTATTTAACGTTGTATGAGTGATATCTGTTATCTGATATTGAACCGGATCGCCAAACACATAACACACCCGATTGACGTTGTGTAGGATACGAGGTATAAGCTTCGCTAAGAAAAATAAATCGTCCCAATTGGCCTTGTGTGAACTGGAAAGGGCAACCACATAACTGTAGGTACGCTTATCGCCTGCAAAAATGAATCAAAATAAAAATTGCAAGCAACTTTCGAAGATAATAACATACCTTGAACACCCACAGATCGAATTGGCAGTACTGTCGCCTGTATTTGAGAATTCGAAGAAATTTCTATTAGTTCTGTTTGCTCGATTTCGGAAGTGGCACCGGTAACACGATTTATTAAAGCATGATTCTTTTCCAATTTATTTTTATAGTCGACTATAACACGGGCAATAACCTAAAGAGAGTGAAAAGTTTAGATTCGATAAAAGTTCTTCATTAAATTAATTGAAAATATTGTATTTTTGATATTTACCTGAGTCTCTGAATAGTCTTTTTCAATGAAAGGTTCTTCAGCACATAATATACGTATGGCCAAACCAGGGCCAGGGAAGGGCTGCCTCTCTACCAGATCAGCGGGTAAGCCCAAAAATTTGCCTAATTCTCGCACTTCATCTTTGTGGAATTCGGCCAACGGTTCCACAACACGACCGGCATTGCGCAGTTCTCTATGAGGGTGTAATCAGTGGAATTAATTGCATTTGGTTTTATTGCCATTTGTCTGACAAAAGGTGTTCCCATAAGACGGATCGATTTAAATGGTTAATTTATCTAGAAACTTATTTCTTTGTGAAATCAAATTGTGGTACATGCCAATTATGTCTGAAAGATAATACCGACCAAACGTTTGTGTAAGGCTTTAGCAGGACACATAGGGTTAAGATTTTTGTCGACATTAAGCAGTCTGCCAATAAATTTCTCAATAAAAACCCTGCTGCGTTCCAAATGTTGCGGCATTTATAAAGACCACACATCTTCGAACGTTTGTTCGAGTTCAAAACTACTCTTCGAAACGTGATTCAAAACTACCTTTCGAAACGTGATTCGGTTTGACAACGTGAGACAACGTTGACGATTGCCGGATATGCATTTGGACTGTAGGACCACTCCTATGGACTGCTGCTTTTACTTAACTAACTAATGTCCTTGAAAAATACAAGACTGGCATCACCGCTACATCCATGGACATTTTGATCCACCTAGTGCAAAAGGATCGATATGTGGCACAAAAAGCAATTGTCATTTTGTACAAAATCGGTTACACAGACTGGTTCATTCACGACGTGCATTAAAATAGTGTGCATAAATATCTAAACAGGAATTAGGGGGATATAGAAACATGTAATTGACGGTGAGATACAGAAACTTTTACACAAATTATGTGTTTGTTTGAGGTTTCTAACCTAGCATTTGTATGAGTTTCTAGGTTAGTAAGCGAGTTGGCTTCAAGACGCTTAAGAATCGAATAAGATTTCCTATAACTTTTTAACGAAAAGTCAAGAATGATACACCCTGCTTTGCAAAAACAAATGTTCTTTCTTAATACGAGGGTTGCTATATATGTTTCTGGCCATCTGACACTTCCATTGGAAAGTTTGACATTTTTTAGCATAAACGTACTCAGAACGTTTTGACGTACGACCATCATTTGTGTTGTTTACAGTAAAAATCTAGAAAAAATCATTTTGGACAAAACATGGAATTAACTCGTGAACATTTTCGTGCGATCATTTTTCACAACTTTCGACGTGGATTATCACGATAAGAGTGCATCGATGAACTTAAATCTTTGTATGGCGATGAAGCACCACCCTATAGCACTGTGAAAAACTGGTTTAATGAATTCAATCGTGGCCGACGCTCGCTCAAAGACGAAGGTCGTGAAGATCGTCCAAAAACGGCCGTTCTGCCAGAGAACATTGATGCCGTGCGTAAACTGATAATGCAAGATCGTCATGTGACATACCGCGAGATAAAGGCATCCTTGGGCATTTTTTCCACCAGCATACATTCGATATTGCATGAACACCTGGCCGTAAAAAAGGTTTGTTCTCGTTGGATCCCGCACAATTTGACAATCGCTCAAAGGCTCGTGTCGATTGGCGCAAAGAAATTTTGAAAAAATACGATCGCTGAGCTTCAAAACAGTTTTATAAGATCGTCACAGATGACGAACCATGGATCTATGCGTATGAGCCCAAAACAAAACAGCAATCGACCGTATGGGTCTATAAAGACGAGCGAAATCCAACGAAAGTTGTTCGTGGAAGAAGCACTTCGAAGCAAATGGTCGCCTGTTTCTTCGGCAAAACTGGTCATGTGGCGACTGTTGCGCTTGAGCAACGCAGGACGGTCAATTCTGAGTGGTACGCCACAAAAACGAACAAGAGAAGACGAATCATTGTGTACCACGACAATGCGAGCTCTCACACATCGGTCCAAACCAGCGCCTTTTTGACCGGCCAAAACGTCGAATTGATGGGTCATCCGCCATACAGCCCTGACTTAGCACTCAATGACATCTTTTTATTCCCGCACATCAGGAAAACAAAGGCGTGGTCAACGATTTTCGTCGCCAGAAGATGCTGTTAAAGCGTTCAAAAACCATGTTTTGGAGGTGTCTCAATCGGAGTGGAAAATTGAAAATTCGACTTTTGCGCATGCAAAAGTGTATAAATCAAGATGTAGACATTCATCGTGCGTGTTAAACGTCCGAACATTCAGAACTGTATACATGTATTCGGATGGCTACATAGTAGTCGCATAGTAAGGCCCTTTCTTACGTGACTCAAAAAGAAAGGAAAATGTTGATAAGCTGCATTCCTAGTAACATGCATACCCTATAAAGCTACCTCAACTACTGCTCAAGTTCAAAGAAAAGTATATTCCTGCAGCACCGTAATACAATCGGAACTGCAAAATAATTTCGTCAAAAACTTTACTAAGTGCTACAAAAAACTTAGATGGAGTAAATATAGATTTAATAGCAACTTCGCAAACTGGTTAAAGGGCAAACTTAGTGTCCAGATATATATAGAAAGTAAAAAATCGAAAAGAGATGTGGAAGACAACCAAAACCAGTCGTCAACTGTAGCGATAGATAATAAGGATATAAATGCGGAAATCGGATTTGAAAATTTTGCAGAAAGCTTTTCACACACACTCACAAAAGCCTATACCGTTGAAAAGTTTTAAACGCTGCTCACGAGAACAAAAATGAATATTAAGAGTACGAGTATTCCAACTCCAAGCGATGAAAAACAGTTTTCAAATGAAGTTTACCAATCTGTATCTATCATATCATTACATACTTGCTGCTAAAAAGGATTCTTTGCCACTAATTCACACTATTATAAGTACAATCACACCGAGTTCGGCTGAGGTACAAATTCAGGACCTACTTAATCGTACAGCTCAACGCTTGCTTCAATCATTTCAAGAAAATGAGTTGAATATGGAAATGCATGCCAGGCAACTCTCCTTTGCAGATGGGGATGTGATGGTTTATCTGGACAAAAACAATACAAGCAATCTGTATGGGAAAATACGTCAGACACAGATGTGTACATGGCGTCATTTGCACCATTGCGATCGATAAAGAATTTGGAATACTCGGAACCTTCAACCTGTACCATGGAAACAAAGGATATTTGAACAATCGAACACAATCTTTCGAAATACTGCAGACAAATCAAATTGAAATTTAAAAAAGAATCTCATGATACCATTAAAAAATAAGTCAGTAATATAGGCACCAGAATTGCAACACTGCAGCCATTAGAAGTTGATATTGACGGTGAGACAATTAAAGTTAACTTCCAATTAGTGCTAACGATGATAGATGGAAAAGTTGACAGGCTTCATCAAGCTGCATTATATGCCAAACCACATCAAGCTAGTTAACCTAAGTCCCGACATTATTATTAGGTAATACTGATTTTTCTTAGCAAAATATTAATTTTTTAAAATATTTTATTTATTTATCAATGTATGATCTTCTTTTAATAAATAAGAAAGATGAAAGAACACTAAAAATCCCACATTACCATAATAAATATTAAATAATTTTCAAAAGTTCAACTTTGAACTTAAATTCGTCAATAACTAATAAATCGATTTGGTTGAAATTGAACTGGAGAAAAGCTTGAGTTATCTGTCGAATAAAAAATTACTTAAATATTTCTATTCGTTTGAAAGTTACAGAGTTTTAGCCAGAGAAAAACGATTCTGAACCACTGTGCGACGTGGTGTGATGGTAGTGAGCCAGTGAATCCGAGTTGGCTTCAAACGAATAAGATTTCCTAGAACTTTTTAACAAAAATTCTAAAATGACACACCCTGCTTTGCAAAAACAAATGTTTTTTTTAATAATACTAAAAAAAAGTCAAGTATCAAGAGGTCTTTTTGGCAAATTTCTATTGGGTTCATGTTCACAAAATGGAATACATGAATATTTAAATCAATTTAAATCAACAACGCAAAAGTGTAACATTTAATTGATTAAATATACTCGTGTTTCATTGATTTTCAATTACAATTTATAGTTTTTTTTTGGCGTATTTACCGCAACGCAAAAGTGTAACATTTAATTGATTAAATATACACGTGTTTCATTGATTTTTCAATTACTATTTATAGTTTTTTTTGGGGTATTTGCCGAGAAAACCTTTTGTTGTTCGACTCTTTTTGATACAGGTGGCCGATGAAAGTCGCTACCAATAAAAATTTAATAACATTTTTTCAATTTAACGAATCTATTTAATTTTTTAATATTTTAATAAATTTTTTTATTTGGCATACCGATTTTTAGATTTAACAAAAATGGATATCTGGGACACTGAAAAAAGAATTTGGATTGTCCGCCGCTATCACGCATTGGATTCCTTAGTTTCGGTTCAAAGAGACATAGTTGCCTCTTTGGTGGCAATCCTCCGAGCAGATGGACCATGAGACTTGTTAACAATTCAGCCGAGCATGGGAACGTCAACATAAGACCTTACCATCGAAACCCTTCAGTTTGGACGGAGGAAAAAATAGCTGCTGCCATACAAAACAGTCCAAGATATTTGACAAGAAGCTTATCTTCTCAAATGGCTACAAGCAGACAGTCATTGCAGTCAATTATGCACAAAGATTTGAACTTATTCCCATAAAAAATTCAAATGGCCAACAAACTGGAGGCAGAAGACTTCCCGATTCGCCTAAAATTTTGCCAGAAGATGCTTCAAATGGTGGAAGAGGACGGAAACATGTTAAACTGTCTTTTCATATCTAAAGAGGCCCATTTTGATTTAAACGGCAACATAAACAAACAAAATTGTTGAATATTGAGTGCCTTCAACCCACAGATACTCCATGAGACGGAATTGCATCCACTTCGTGTCAAAGTGTGGTGTGCAGTTTCGAAGAAAACGGTCACACCGTTACGGTTACTGGAGGCTGTTACTTAAGCATGTTGAGAGATTTTTTCTATCCAGAATAACGCCGAATGAGAATTTATTTCAACTCTGAGTGGTTTCAGCAAGATGGTGCAACCCCTCACATAGCCCGGCCTGTTATGACAGAATAGCGACGAAAATTTTCCAATAAGCTGATATCCCGAAACTCCACATTTCGTTGGCCCCCCAGGTCGCCTGCCCTTACTGCACCTGACTTTTTCTTGTGGAGTTGTTGCAAACAAGAACTCTACAAAGCAAAACCAATAAATTTGAATGAACTAATGCAATCCATTCGAGAAACAATTGCGGCTATTCCTGTCTCAACTCTTCAAGCAGTAATGAACAACTTTTTGGTAAAATGCCGCATATGCATCAACGACCAGGGGGGGGGCAATTAAATTTCATTATTTTAAAAACTAATTTAGCTACATTTAATAAAATTGAATAAGGTAAAGAAAAAAAATTATTCACTAAAAAAAAGTTATTTGAGTTTCTTAATGTAGCAATATTCATCAGCCACCCTGTATAAGTACATACAAAGAACAAAAAACAACGCTGCCACATTATTCTCAACTATGTCGCAAGATTTACAAAAAACAAACTATTAAGGTAACTTAGCCAAAGAAAAACTATATAGAAAGAAGACAATTGAGACAGCCTTATGGCTGCTTTTTTGTATTAGTCAATGTAAGGCCACAAGATGTGTTAGCCAAGTAGAGCCAAGCATGTGAGAGACGCTAAGACTGGTCGTGGATCGAATTTGAATGCATACGATTTTCAAAAGTTTGCGTAAAAGAGAGGAAAAAACTCTTTTTTTCATTTTCCATTCCTAAATCTTATTTCTGTACAATTTGTGTTTCTACCCATTTTAGGAATAACCTTGACTATCTGTCTCACATAATCGCCATGTACTAAATATAAGCAAGATTGTGTTCATTTACTCCTGCCCGTCATATTGGAACATCTTTTAATACAACAAATGTAGTTAAAGAACAATTGCCCAAAAAAAAATATAGCCATGTAGGGTATTAAAAACGAATAGGTTTAAAAAAAAGTCGGCAGCGAACCATGTTTTCCGAGTTACGGGGCCGTAAATTTTGAATCTACAATTGTATATATTTACGACATTTGGAATCGGAAAGCATATGAAAAGTATTTTCATAAACGGTATAACAATTTTATTGGTCCTTTAACCCATTGTGGAATGGGGGCCATTTTGAATATTTTTGACTCGAGTTTCTGTGAAAAATAAATCAAAACAAGGAAAATAACCGATTTAAAGGTACGCATTTCTTGCTATTAGTTTATAGCCAACACTTTAAGCTTTCATTTGGGACTTTGTTTTGGAATTTAACAATTTAAATGCCGGAGGTAGTTTTTTAGTTTATTTTTGTTTTTAAGTTTTATTTTTGCACAAAATTTTGGAAAATATTGACAATGCTGCTGATCATATTTCTTTTTCCGATGATCTGGTATAATCAATCTTGCCATTTTCTAACAATATGGCAACGTTTTAGACGAAGTTGCACACTGTGGAAACATCTCTTCTAGTAACGGAGACATAGTTTCATTCTAGAAAACTCGTTAAAAATGGAAGTGTAGTAAAATGGAAATAAAAAGCCGTTGGGAATAGAGAAAGTTGTTCAGCGATGAAGATAGTGGGGCCATCCCAGCACAATCAATACAAATTTTAAAGGACTGGGGCTTCATTCCAAATTAAATTATTTTTTTAAATAAGTTAGCCATTTTTTTTTCTTAAGAAATTATCTTTGGTTCTAGAAGTATTAAAACACCCAAAAATTCGTTTCAAGTTAATACGAGAGTTCCTATATATACATCTGGCCTAGGCAACACTGAGTGTTGCCTGGCGCCATCTGACATTTCCTTTAGAAAGTTTGACACTAGCATAAACGTTCTCAGAACGTTTTCAAGTACGACCATCATTTGTGTTGTTTACAGTGACTTGAAAAAATCAATTGGCAAAAAATTGAATTAACTCGTGAACATTTTCGTGCGATCATTTTTCACAAATTTTGGACGCGGATTACCACAACAAGAGTGCATCGATGAACTTAAATCTTTGTATGGCGATGGATCACCTTCCTATATCACTGTGAAAACTGGTTTATTGAATTCAAACGTGGCCGACGCTCGCTCAAAGACGAAGGTCGTAAAGTCGTTGTGCCAGAGAACATTGCGTGAACTGATAATGCAAGATCGTCATGTGACATACCGTGAGAAAGAGGCATTTCTTGGTCATTTCTTCCACCAGCATACATTCGATAATGCATGAACACCTGGCCGTAAAAAAGGTTTGTTCTCGTTGGATCCCGCACAATTTGACAATCGCTCAAAAAAAGGCTCGTGTCGATTGGTGCAACGAAATTTTGAAAAAATACGATCGCGTTGCATTAAATGACGTTTATAAGATCGTCACAGGTGACGAATCATGGATCTATGCGTATGAGCCCGAAACAAAACAGCAATCGACCGTGTGGGTCTTCGAAGACGAGCCAAATTCAACAAAAGTTGTTAGTGGAAGAAGCACTTCGAAGCAAATGTTCGCCTGTTTCTTCGGCAAAACTGGCCCGGTGGCGGATGTTCCGCTTGAGCAACGTAGGAGGTCAATTCTGAATGGTACACCACAATTTGTGTGCCTGAAGTCTTCGGATAAATTCGAAAAACGAACAAGAGAAGACGAATCATTGTACACCATGACAATGCGAGCTCTCACACATCGACTTAAACCAGCGCCTTTTTGACCGGCCTAAACGTCGAATTGATGGTTTATCCGCCGTACAGCCCTGAATTGGCACCCACCCAATGACTGCTTTTTATTCCCGCACATCAAAAAAATAATGCGTGGTCAACGATTTTCGTCGCCAGAAGATGCTGTTGAAGCGTTGCAAAACCATGTTTTGGAGGTGTCTCAATCGGAGTGGAAAAAGTGATTCGACAATTGTTTTGAGCGCATGCAAAAGTGTATAAATCATGCTGGTGAATACTTGGAAAAACAATAAAACCATTTTTGATGATAAATATCGCATTTTCATTATTAGGCCAGAAATATATATGGCAGCCCTCTTAGGAAAATTTTCACAGATATGGATTAATATCTGAATTACACGTCTGAACTTTCGAGGCTCATATCTCGGAAACTATGGTAGACCGCCGATTTTTTATTTTACATTTTCTGCTTAGAATAAAAGGTAAATAAAAGGTTTTTATCCGTCTGAAAATTGTTACTAAACTACATTTACATTTTACATAGCGTGTGAACAATGATTTTTACCTTATTAATTCCGTATCGTTGTGATGTGTCTTAATCGCGTCGGCATTTTTGCTAACCATGCTGGAAGCCGACTCAATTAAGTCTGGCCTTAATGTACCCTGCGCCAGCATTGTCTCCTCCGGCTTCAATTTCATTTCAGCCACAATATCATTGGTAATCTTTACGAAAATGTCACCTATAATCTTACGCTTCTCCTCGGGATTAATGGTTTGGCATAGCATCGGCGTTTCGACGATGGAAAACTGGCCGGGTCGTTTGATTTGTGTCGTACCTTTGAGGAACGTGTAGGCTTCCTTGCGTACCATCAAATCAATGCCAATGTCACGCAATGATTTCTCTACCTTTTCGCTTTCGTCTTTACGCATAAAACCGTTGTCCACATGCACAGCAATTATTTGACTGGGATGCAAAGCGTGACGCAATAAGGCAGCACATACAGTTGAATCAACACCACCGCTCACAAGTAACTGTGTGCGGCGGTTACGTGAGTGGGGATTCATACGAAAATCGATTAAATTTCACTTTATATCAAAGTCAACACTCACCAGAACTTTGTTATTGCCCACTTTTTCCTTGATGTATTTGATACATTCATCTTTGCGGCAAGGTATATTGAAATTCGGCTTAAGGTTGCAGAGGTCATAGAGGAAATTGACGAACATATCTTCGCCGGAAAGAGTCATATCAACTTCGGGATGAAATTGTACACCATATATTTGCCGAGCTTCATTGTAGATGGCGGTGATGATGTTATTCGAGGAGCGACCACAAACTTTAAATTTATCAGCAACACGATCCACGCTATCGCCGTGTGTGAGAAGAACAGTTTGCGTGGGAGTTAAGGAACTGGAATGGAATGAAAATAAACGGCTGTTAATAAAGGCGTTTTGAAGATCACACAGGGTGGGCGATTTAAAATTTTAAACTTGAATCGGCTGTAAAAAGAATTACTGATAACTTTTCCATATTTCTGGTTTTATTGGAATGGTTGAACTACCTCGGGGCAGTCAGTACCTCATCCGATCAACCCAATTTTTCAGTACACTTTCGATTGTTTCGACTCGAATCTCTTCAATGGCAACTTCGATTTCATGTTTCAACGCTTTCTTTATGGCTCCCCACAGAAAATAGTCCAAAGGGCTCAAATTACAGCTCCGAAACCAAATTACAGAGTTGAAACCAAATGTTGCCCATGCCATTCTATTGACAATTTGGAAACAAAAATTCGTTGTGCATGGCGCGGTAACGCATACGGCGGCTCCTTGCTCATTTTTGAAGAAAAATGGCCCAATGATGTCGCCAGTTCAAAATCCACACCAAACAGTGACACCCCAGCAAACCAAACCTTCAGAATTCGGCAAAATGTTCCGATTTCTTACCGAGTTCGTAACGAAAAAGAAATGAGAAGGTTGAAAAAAATTCTGAACTACTTCTCTAAAAAAAAGATCTCAGATAAATCGAACAGATTTCGTAACGATTTCGGTAAGAATTCTCAATAGAGTTCAGATATTGTTCATAATTGTCTGATATCAGCAAATTTGGTTTTACTGGGTCGTTGTGGACCCATACGCGGCAATTTGCCTTATTGACATAGCCACCAAGTTCAAAATGAGCTTTCTTCTGAATACACGATTTTTCGGTAAAAATCTTTAACTCCTGCCAAACAATATTCAGCCCATTGGGCGAACGAAAACGCATCAGATGACAAAGTTCAGCCTTTCCAATAAAAACGAAGTTTGAAGAAATTATCGTGCCTTTTTTTACAGCCGATTCAAATTTATAATTTTAAATGACCCACCCTATACATATTATTATAATATCAAGCAGGCCATGTTTTCACATTTAAACAAGTTGGTTAACAATGTCAAATCACGTGTAGCCCAATATCAAGAACTTAGCAATATTGGATTGTTCACGATTTGTTTTAAAGATTTACTCTTGAAGGATTGTATCGGCATTTGTACAGGCTTATGCAACAAATACCTTCTTGTCTTTCGTAAATGTTATGATAAAAATTATAATCCGTAATGGCGGTTCTTTAACTTACTTAAATAATGGACAAGTACTATCGATCTGTATAATCTGCTGGCCATCTTCTCGTATATTCTTCTTGATGACAGTGCCGCCAAACTCCTTATTAATCAGCTGCATGCCATAGCATATACCCAAGATGGGTATTTTTAATTTAAAAATATCGGGATCATAGCTGGGAGCATCTTCGGCATACACAGAATTCGGTCCGCCTGATATAATTATGGCACGATAACCACCCGAGACCAGGGTTGCCGCCGATGTATCCAGTGGTAGAATATGTGACTCGATAAACAACCCACGGACTATACGATCAATTAACTAAAAAAAAGGATAAAATTATATCAAGTATTTTTCTTGCACATAAGTAGACAAACACAATACCTTTCCATATTGAGCTCCAGCATCTAGAATGGCAACTTTGTCGATGCGGTCACTCATCTCTTTCTTTTTGCAGCACTGAAAATATAAAACAAAATTAAAGATAATTAAAAAATTATAATAATTGGATAAGATTTAAATATGATGGGGGAAAGGAATTTTTTACAAAATGGAATATTTTCTAGTTAAGATTGAATGGTTTTGTTTCTTCTTTAATTGCAAAAAGCTTTAACACACTGGTCATTTCGACATTATACGTAAAAGGTGATTCCTTTTGACTTTTTCATTTTGAAGTTAAACACATAAATTGGAGTTGAATATCGAAATCTAAAGAACAACATCGGAGTCTAACGAATATAATAAGATCGTTATTCCATTTGTAACATCTTGAAATACTCATCTAAGATGATCTAGCCATGTCCAAACGAAGAGCTTGTACTTGTTCAATAAAAAGGGTATAAGCTTTAAATTTAAGAATGTTGTTGTAGAAACAAAAAACTGTTGAGTTTAATTACTCTAAAACATTTAGTGTCATGTTATTGATGGATGTCACTGGCTAAAGAGAAGGGATAGCGATAAACAATTTTTACATTGAGCAAGAATGGCTACTTTGCTTCGTTTTCGTGCAAAAGACCAAAGACCAATAGAACATTTTTAGTTAATTTGTCCAATAGCTGAAACAGTGCGACATACCTGTCTTACAGTTGGATATCGTAGGAGCGTTAAACCCGATTCTAATGATCGAGTGATGGATTTAATGCGGTTACCAGAAACAGTGAAATTTTCAAACAAATTTAAATATACAATGGTGCAACCATAATGCACATTGTTAATTGTGAGTCACAACTTAACGTCAAGTTTTTGGTCCAACATAATTTGACATTTCTTTGTTTCAGTGTTTAAAAAATTCAACCAAGGAGAGGTACACAATTGAGGAGCACCTTAGGATTGTTAAAGCATTTTTTTACATTTAGACCAAAACTCAGGCGGTGTCCCTTATACTTAGTAGGGACATAAATACTGTTACAACATTCAACACGCCCATTTCAATAGTAGAACTGAACATACCCCGTTAATGTCATATAGGTTTTGAAAGCTAACCTCAATAGCGTTAGTCTGTAACGGGATTTTAAAATTGTTTCAACATTCATCATGGAGTGGTCAGGTAATGAGAACCGTATCGCTGTAATAGCGCTTTTAAGTGTGAAATGAAAAAAGCGATGTTTTCAAAACGTTTCGGCCACTAGGGATTAGCCGCATGTTGGTCTACCGATGCATAAAAGCCGTTAAATTAAGAATTCACAGAAATCCGCTCCGAAAAAACTGTGTACGATTCAAAGCTGCTAATATTGAAGTTTTATCGTCATTTTGACGATTTTATAAGTAAAATTTATGTCAAAGACGGTTGACAAAATTTTGAGTAAAAACGCCGAAACTGACGATTTTTAAAAATGCAAAGAATTGGACGAAGCGTTTTCGTCACCCCCAAGAATTTTTGTAAAAAAAGGGGGATATGTATTTTTGTATTCGTTTAGCAAAGAAGAACAAATTCCTTTAAATTTTTTTCAAGTTAGCTTTAATATAGAAATTAAAAACTCAAAGTAAGACATGGGTGGTTTTTTACACGTTTGTATCAATTAAAGCAAAAATCATAAAGCTATGATGGACATATCCAGCCAGATTTAAGAAAGAATAAAATTCAAGATATATATTTAGTTGTTGTACAAATCGCGATTATCGCTGTAAATTTGTTTTAATCCCATTAAGGCGACCACTCAAATTTCTAATGAAAACATAGACGTTCTTGTACGGGTCCTGACAATACTAGTGTTCCTAGATGCCAGCTGGAACTTTCATTGGAAACTTTGACATTTTTTAAGCATAACTTTGCTCAGAACGTTTTGTCATTTGAGGGCGAATTGTTTTGTTTACAGTGTGTTAAAAAAATTCATCTCAGTCAAAAAATGGAATTATCCCGTGAACATTTTCGTGCGATGATTTTTTACGATTTTCGGCGTGGGTTATCGAGACAAGAGTGTTCAGGTCAACTTGTTTCGACTTTTGCCGATAAAACTCCATCAAAAACCACTGTTAATCGCTGGTACCAAGAGTTCAGTCTCGGACGCCGTTCGCTCCAGGATGAATTTCGTGAATGACGTCCAACTTCGGTCACTTTGCCAGAAACCATCTATGCTGTGCGTAAACTGATAAAGCAAGACCGACATGTGACAAACCGCGTTCTCCTTGGATCCCACATAATTTGACGAACGCTCAAAAAAAGTTTCGCACGAATGCAAAGAGATGTTGAAAAAGTATAACTGCGATTGAGCACCATCAAAAAAGACTGTTAATCGCTGGTACCACGAGTTCAGTCTCGGACGCCGTTCGCTTTAGGATGCATTTCGTGAAGGACGTCCAACTTCGGTCACTTTGCCAGAAACCATCGATGCTGTGCGTAAACTGATTAAGCAAGACCGACATGTGACATACCGTGGGATTGAGGCATCCTTAGGCATTAGTATGACAAGCATCAATAAGATATTGCATGTTCATTTGGCCGTGAAAAAATTTGTTCTCGTTGGATCCCACATAATTTGACGAATGCCCAAAAAAGGCTCGTATGGATTGGTGCAGAGATGTTGAAAAAGTATAACAGCGGTAGTTCAAAGGCAGTGTATAACATTGTCACAGGTGACGAATCATGGACCTATGCATATGAACCCGAAACAAAACAGCAATCGACCGTATGGGTCTTTCAAGACGGCCCAAATCCAACAAAAGTTATTCGTGGAGGTAGGAGTGGAAAAAGTGCTTAGATAATTGGCTTGTTAAATTGTATTGATGTTAAAGAAGAATATTTTGAAAAACAATAAAACCATTTCCAATGATAAATATTTGTGTTTTTATTGCCGGACCAGAAATATAAATAGTAACCCTCGTATGAGAATTCTTAACGATGATTTATGTTTTCAAAAATTACGTTTTTGACAATTTAAAAAAAAAAGATTTTCTGTGAGTTTTGGTTGGTAGCCCTGGCGGAACTAGACCGCACGGTATCGCCCGACGTATACTTTCCTCAAAAGTTTGTAATTTGAGTTTATTCTTTCTTTTACAATTTTGAAACGTGTCCCTTGTTATCTTTATTATGTTTATTTGTTTGTAACGAATCAATCATTTAATAAATAGACACTTAAGTGTATATCCCCTTCATACTTATTGAGAATAGTAATTTCAATATTTCATTTGTCTAATAAATTAGGACACTGGTTTACGAGAAACTACAATTATTATTTTGTTTATTAGTATTGTTGTTAAAAGTAAACTGAAATGAAAGCACACTAAGCTAAAGAGTTAATTTCGATACAAACCGGCAATACTTTGAGAAATGCTCTAAGGAACATTCAATGTACAAACGGCAACGAAAATGAAAATGACTCAAAGTGAAAGAAATGGGGTCACACACAGGTCGTCGTCGTCGTCTTCGTCGTCGTAGTCAATAGTATAGCAATTGTGAAGCATCGAAAAAAGCAATATTTTTCGATATTGGCCATAAACACATATGGGAATTGGTTGTTTTTGTTTATACGCTTATGAGCGACACTTTAAGCTCAAATTGACACAATATTGATGTAATAATACTAGTAATTGTTGTTGTTGTACTACGCCCTCGAGTGGGTCGGTAGTTTGTTTTCATTCGCCTTTCCACTTTACTACAAATGCGATGACACTCTGTCTGTCACTGCCACGGATTGCATATATTTTTTTTGTTTGCAACTTCTGGTTTCACAATTACACCACAACTACCACCATGCCGTTATAGATTTTTCGGAAGGTATGAACTATTTATTCCAAAACAGAAAAGAAAGAGTTTCACCGAGTTTCAACTAGAGTATCGCTAATGGCACAGCCAGTCCGCAATTGTTACAATCTATCAATAAATTCACCACGGTTAGAAAGAATAAAGTGAAGAAAATTAAATGTCATCCATACGCGACGACAGATTTGACGATGTCTGCTGCTGGCTGACTGACTGGCTGTTCTACATGGTGACGTCTTCTTAAGTGTGCCATTGTTTGTGAGATATTTTTGATTTTGTTTTGTCTTCTCACCAAATTGTTTATTGTTTATTTTTCGTATTCCTTTAGCTTATTGTATCAATTCGACTTTCAATCGTAAAACAATCGAAAAAAAGTAATGCCAGTGCACAGAAAATACTATAGCTCGAAAAGAAAATGCATACAACAAATCTCATATGAGCAGGGCCTGGCAGAAAACCAACTGACAGATGACTGGACACATATGTACAACTAAACTGTACATCGAAGAAGAGAATAGAACCAATAATAAAAAAAACAACGGACAATGGAGAATAACATTGTCAGAATAACAGCAACAACAAAAATGGCATAAGTGGAAAATCATTGCACATAGCACAATGAGGAAAGCGAAAAATTGGAAAACTCATCATCAGCATCAAATTACCGAAACTTGCGGAAAATTTTCAAAAGTCAAAGGGTTATTTCAAGTAAACGAGAAATAAAAGTTAACAATAAAATGTAAAGTAGTCGAATACTTAACATTATAAAATATTTTAATATGCACTTTCCCAGAAACGGAGTAGTAGGGACATAAATACTGTTACAACATTGAACATACCCATTTCAATAGTAGAACTAAACATAGCCCGTTAATGTCACATGGATTTTGAAAGCTAACCTCAATAGCGTTAGTCTGTAACGGGATTTTAAAATTGTTTCAACTTTCATCATGGAGTGGTCAGATAATGAGAACCGTACCGCTGTAATAGCGCTCTCAAGTGTGAAATGAAAAAAAAACATATTTTCAAAACGCTCCGGCCACTAGGGATTAGCCGCATGTTCGTCTACCGATGCATAAGACTGTTTAGGGAGACTGGAGATGTAAAAGACCGCCACCGGCCGGGCCGCCCACGCTCTGGTCGAACACCGCATGTCATCAAAGCCGTTAAATCAATAATTCACAGAAATCTGCTCCGAAAACACAAAATCATGGCCCGTGAGATGAATATCACGCAAAAGTCCATGAGTCGAATCATTAAAAAAGACTTGGGACTTTCAAACGACGTACCGGACATTAATTGACTGCAGCTTTAAAAAAAATAGGATTGAAAAATGCAAACGTCTTTTGGTGAAGCACGCTGTTGTTAACTTGCACAGAACAATTTTGTTCAGCGATGAAAAAATTTTTTCCGTTCAGGAAAAATTTAACAAGCAAAATGATAGTGTATGCGCGGTCATCTAAGTAATCATCTGAACTGATCCCAAGGGTGGAAAAGGGTCATCACCCAGCTTCAGTCGTGGGTGTCTCTTACGATGGGGTCACTGACCTGCATTTCTGCGAACAAGGATTCAAAACAACGGCCAAAGTTTACCAAGAAACCGTTTTGGAAGCTGTTGTAAATCCTTTTAACAATTCCCTGTTCCAAAACCAGCCATGGACTTTCCAGCAGGATTCTGCGCCGGCCCATAAGGCTAAAACGTACCAGGCCTGGCTTCGAAAAAAATTGCCAGCGTTTATTTCCTCTGAAGAATGACCCTCAGGCAGTCCAGATTTGAACCCATTGGATTACAAATTGTGTACGGTTTTAGAGGACAAGGTTTGTCACAAAAGATACCCCTACATTGGATCTCCTAAGACTTTGGTTCGAGCTGTGGCCAATTTTCCAATGGACGTGGTTCGTGCAGCTATTGACGATTGGCCAGTGCGACTTAAGGCGTGTTTAAAGGCAAAATGCAAACTTTTCGAATAAGTAGATTCTTTTTGGATACAATATACATCAATAAATATATTTAAAAAAATATTTGGTCCAAAAACATTCAGTACTTTTTATTTTACAGCACAAAACGTGTGTAACAGTATTTATGTCCCTACTAAGTATACTTATAAAGATGCGATGGGATACTAATAACATTCAAAAGTCACAGATAACGTTATGTGATGCAGATAATAAATTGTAAAAAAATGGCCGAAATGAGCATTTACGAGAATTTGAGAAATACAACAATAATTTTGGGAGAGCCCTTTTAGTTTTTTTTTATTGTGTTTCAATATTGTATTTTTTAAAGTTCTTGTGACCGTGATCAAACAAAAGTGAATAAATAAAACGAGAATTTGTGCGTTACTGAATGCTGTTTTTATACAATATTCCAACGAAGAAGCATATCACCCATCTTGTACAATTTATAATAAAAACCTATAACGGTACTTTTCGTTTAGATAATTTTTTCTGAGAGAAAGACCCAATAAAGAAACGCCTTCGAATGAACGCCTTGGGGAATCGCATTTAGATTGGTAGCCAAGAGAAGTCCTATTCATGTGACGTGGAGTGTTGAATAAATTAAGATGGATTTGTAAAACAAAATTAGCATTTTCCGAGCCATGTTTTAATGACATTCACTCAAAATACATTGAACAGGGATTAACCGGCTCAAGACCTCTTGCTTCTATATTTAAATAGAAGACAAGTTTTTAACGAAATGGCAAAGTGACATTGATTTTCGTGGCTGCACACTACTTTAATCATGATATCGGTTCCGTGACAACCATCTTCAGAAAACCTTTGCTGCAATTGTTGAAAGTAAAACCTCAAAAACACTCAAAATTTTAAATCGAAAGCGAAACAATTTCGATCGATTTCCATCACATACTGGTGTCGGGAATTCCCGACTGGAAATGTCAGTAATTTACGTTTCCCGGGAATTTTATGGAATTTTATGCCGTAATTTTCCAAATCCTACAAAGCCGAATTACGCGTAACAGTTAAACATATTTTACATGTTAATTTATGCATAAGAAAGGTATCGGCCCGATAGGCGCCGTGATTGCTTGCGGTGAACAGCAAGCGGATACGTCTGTCAATGTGTTTGGACCACTTTTAGTAAAATTCACATGAGTTTTTGTGTAGAGACGCCAGCGTACGGTGATCAGTTTAAAACCCGGCGGTTCAGTATCTTAAGACAGAAAAACTGTTAATTTCTCCAAAATTTTCATTTTCCAGTTTTCGAATAACAAGTTTTTTTTTGTTGAAGCCTCTTGCATTTTTATTTAAAAAAAGGGTCAGAATATTTAATACGTGTACCTTAAGAATATTTTTGCTCGAAATGTTTAAAACAGCTTCATTATAATCGTATAGCTGCTATTATTAATTTGGAGGGGTTACAAATTTAACGTGGACAAAAAATGCATTTTTGGGCTTTACTTGAAGTCACGCTACTCTGGAATGGATTGACCGATTTGTACGATATAAGTCATATTAAAAAGAATATGGTCTATGTTATGAATTCATATTTTAATTTATAAAACTTTTAATTCATTAAAGTTTAAAAAAATAGTTTTTTTTTTTAAATTTGTTGTCTTCGATTTTTATATTAAGTTTCGACAAAATTGCGCATAATTGTTAAAGTTGTGGGCAAATACTGGCATACATCGGCATATTCTTCTTTAAATAATTATAAATTTTTGTTTAAGAAATTTTAATTATTTTATATTTGTATTTTACTTTGAGTAAGAATGCAAGAAGAGCCCTAGATAGATATTTAAAGACCTATAATGTTACTTGCTGAAAGCTTACTCACTGAGCTGGAGCTACTGTTTAATGCCGGTTCCCAACGGCTTATATTTTAAAGTGAAGTTCTTACATGGTTACAGGGTTTTTCGGCCGTAAAGATGCCGACACTGGCAAGGGAAAACTCACCGCATAGTTATATCTGGGTGATAGTCATTCTCACTCATCCACACCACGGCATCCCTTTTATCACAGAACGCAAAATCACGAATGTAGTTTTAATGCAAAGCTAAAAGTATTTGTTCAACTCAACATCTTGCCGAATAACAAAAGGGGGCCTCTCTTAAATCAGTAAGCTGTGTTCGAGTTTTATCGGAGAATGGCTCGTGCTTTAAACTTAACTAGTAGATTAGCTTCCTAACTGAAGTGTAGCCCGCATTTAAGGGGAAGACGAAATTGGCGCCTCTGATCGATCTGGCTCCTAAAACATTTGCCTATATAAGTATAGTCGACACTCTCTACCACTGTTTGCAAAACAAAAAAGCCCAGATTGAAGCGTTGGGTCGTTAACTATATGTGTGGGCGCCAGTCATATGTAGAATTTAGAGGCAGAAAGTCGAAGCCCCATAGAGTTAAACAAGGAGTTCCCCAGGTTGGAGTTATATCTCTACCTCTCTAAACTTTCTGCACCAACAGACGGCGTTAAAATTGTGTCGTACAACAGACGGCGTAAGGACCTAAAGTGGATGACATTTGCGAGAAAATCAACTGTTACCTCACTGACTTAGCACGCTTTTTCACTGCGAGGAATATGAAAATATCCGCCTCCAAATCATCAGCCACACTGTTTACTGCATGGACCGCAGAGGTGCGGTTGTCATTCAATGTGAATGTCGATGCAACAACATCCCGGCTACCAACTACCCCAAAATCCTTGGGGTCACATTGGACAGCCTTTTTAGATCCTCTGCACATGCTACAGCTACCTGCGATAAACTCAAAAGTAGGAACAAGGTCCTCAAGTCACTTGCCGGCAGAACTTGGGGAGCCGACAAAGAAACCTTGTTGACCTCTTACAAAGCGATAGGTCGGTCTGTAGCAAACTACGCAGCACCTGTATGGTCGGCGAACGTGAGTACGACGCAGTGGAAGAAAATTCAGACTTGCCAGAATGCCGCCCTTAGAACATCAACAGGGTGTCTTCTTATGTCATCTAAGGGCCATCTACATGAGGAGACGAAGGTCCTTACCGTGTGCAGACACAATTTCCTGTTGTCTAAGCAATACCTGCTAGGGTGTTTTCGCAGCAGTCATCCTAACCACCATCTCTTGAACAGGATGCCTCCACCCAGGCAGATCAGGTACGATCTTCATGATCTAGAGAGAGAGAGAGGTCCAGCGGTATAAGAGAGAACCTTTAGATCATCGAAACGATCAGGCAGGTTTGAACAACATTCACGCCGATGATGTCGCAGCAGCAGTATCCAGCTACCGTGTGAATGTAGTGCTAGGGGAACATCCATCAATTCTTACTGGGCACGAATTGATGCTAACGTTCCGGACATCTGTCCCGCCTGCCATCAGGGACCACATGATGTACTGCACCTCTTCAATTGTCCGGCCAAGCCCACTCAGCTGACCCCCAGGTCTCTGTGGACGCATCCAGCTCAAACGGCGCGTTTCCTTCACCTGGATATCGAAGCAGATCCCCCATAGACGAACAAGACTTCAAAATAAATATATTGTTGTTACAACAACAACAACAACAACAACAACAACAACAACAACAACAACAACGAATGTAGTATTAATGCAAAGCTAAAAGTATTTATTCAACTCAACATCTTGCCAAATAACAAAAGGGGACCTCTCTTAAATCAGTAAGCTGTGTAAAACATTTGCCTATACAAGTATAGTCGACGCTCTCTACCACTATTTGCAAAACAAAAAACGACACAGACAGTCCCATTGTTAAGTTTATTCGCAAAATAAAGACCAGCCTATGAATGGACTTTTAGAATTTCTTTGGGACAAGCCAACTACCAAAAGATTCCAAATTAGAGGAGCTTTCTTTAGTCGGAAAAGAAAAATGCAGTAATGAACTTGGGACAAAAGATGTAAAGGGATGTTGTTGTTGTAGCGGCAACTGTGTCCGGAATTATAGCCCTTGGCCGAAGAATTGGGTCAATCCAGTCCATAGAACCGGCTGTCGTCGGATGTAAGGGGCATTTTATTTGGTCGTTGGGTTTTTAATCTGGCCACACTTTTTTCAGTCGTTTTTTGACAGCTGTCACTTGATTTATGCTCAGTTTGGTTTGCCATTTCATAACGAATAGACTTATATCCGGAACAACGTTTGCAAATCGTGGTGAATGGGCTTAAAACGAGATGGCCGCCGATCTCGATTTTTACAAGAAAATTTTGTTCAGCGATAAAGCTCAATTTTGGTTGAATGGGTACGTTAATAACCAAAATTGTCGTATTTGGAGGAAAATCCAAAAGCCAATGTTGAGACGCCGTTACATCCTTCACTGTCACTGTTTGGTATTCTCTATGGACAGAGGCCGGCCATAACGTTACAGTCAATAGGAAACGCTACAGAACCATGATTAATCAGTTTTTCGTGCCTGAACTAGGTTCCAACAAGACGGCGCTACATGCCATACAGCCAACGAAATAATCAATTTATTGAAGGAACCTTTTTTGGTGAGCGATGGCGTAGCCTCTACGGTCGTGCGATATACTTGGTAGGGGCATAAATGCTGTTACACACGTTTTATGCTGTAAAATAAAAAGTACTGAATGTTTTTGGGCCAAATATTTTTTAATATATTTATTGATGTATTTTGTATCCAAAATTGATCCACTTTTTCGAAATGTCCGTATTTTGCCTTTACACACGCCTTAAGTCGCACTGGCCAATCGTCAATAGCTGCACGAACCTCGTCCATTGGAAAATTGGCCACAGCTCGAACCAAAGCAGTCTTAAGAGATCCAATGTTGGGGTATCTTTTGTGACAAACCTTGCCTGAGGGCCATTCTTCAGAGGAAATGAACGCTGGCAAATTGTTTCGAATCCAGGGGACGTTTTAGCCTTATAGGCCGGCGCAGATCATGCTGGAAAGTGCATGGCTGGTTTTGGAACAGGAAATTGTTAAGAGGCTTCACAACAACTTCCAAAACGGTTTCTTGGTAAACTTTGGCCGATGTTTTGGCTCCTTGTTCGCAAAAATGCAGGTCAGTGACCCCATCGTATGAGACACCCCACCAAACCATGACTGAAGCTGGATGATGACCCTTTTCCATCCTTGGAATCAGATGCTTCCTTAGACTCCATCATTTTGCTTGTTAAATTTTTCGTGAACAGTAAAAATTTTTTCATCGGTGAACAAAAATTTTCTGTGCAAGTTAACAACAGCATGCTTCACCAAAAGACGTTTGCATTTTTCAATCCTGTTTTTTTTAAAGCTGCAGTCAAAAAATGTCCGGTACGCCGTTTGAAAGCCCCAAGTCCCATCCAAGTCTTTTTTAATGATTCGACTCATGGACTTTTGCGTGATATTCATCTCACGGGCCATGGTTTCCTGTTTTCGGAGCGGATTTCTGTGAATTCTTGATTTAAGGGCTTTGATGACATGCGGAGTTCGAACAGTCTTTACATCTCCAGTCTCCTCAAACAGTTTTATGCATCGGTAGACGAACATGCGGCTAATCCCTAGTGACCGGAGCGTTTTGAAAATATCGCTTTTTTTCCACTTCACACATGAAAGGCGCTATTACAGCGATACGGTTCTCATTATCTGACCACTTCATGATGAAAGTTGAAACAATGTTAAAATCCCGTTACAGACAAACGCTATTGAGGTTAGCTTTCAAAACCCATTAGACATTAACGGGGTATGTTCTGTTCTACTATTGAAATGGGTGTGTTCAGTGTTGTAACAGTGTTTATGAACCTACTAGGTAATACCGCTGGACTACTTTTTGTGGGGGTATGTGAAGTCGCTTGTCTACTTAGATAATCACGACACTATTGGCGCATTTAAAGAGAATATTGGGCGCGTTATTGCTGACATTCGGACCCGAAATCTGCAAAGTAGTCGAAAATTTGGCCTCTCGGCTGGAATTTATTGGAGCCAGCTGCGGCTCCCACTTGCCCGAAATCATTTTTAAAGCATAAAGAAAACCATTATCTTTATAATAAAGCAAAATTCTTATCCATAACATTAAAGTATATGCGTTTTATTTCTTCTTAAACACAACACGTCTGAAAAAAACACCCTTTGAGCAGAAAAATTTATATTGAAATATAGGCATGGCCCTAATAATCCATCAGTACTTACATTTATCCAATTAGACCACATTCACATTAGACAACAGTTCTTGCCGCAACTCTCAAGTTGATGGAGAGAGAGGTGGGGGGAAAGAAAATTCCCGATTTCCCTTACCCCTCTCTCCGACAAACTCAGAGTTGCGACAAGTAAAGTTGCCTAGTGTAAATGGATACTAACAAAAATAATACATGGATCTGATCATGGCATCTGATAGTTAGACAGTTCAAAGATAACCTCCTAAACAAGGGCAACTTACAAACGCAAGGTAACAAATCAGAACAGACACGTGTATGATTGACACCGACATCAGAAACCACCAATTATTAAAAGAATAAAAACAGGTTCACATAGCATCAAACATAGATTTGGTCTCTACGGCATCATAAAACCCGAGATAAATAACTGTTATAGCAGTCCAGTACCGGCATCACCCATTATCGGTTCCATCATGAACGAAGGGCAAAAATATCAATCAAGGGCTTTACCATTTCTATGTGGCTAAACTCACCTTCGGGCTCTTTTTTAAAGGATGATTTTCAATAAGACGTAGTTGGTATAGTCTCTATCTAGTATCGTATCCTTTGGCGAAATGCACCGTCTCGTGACGCGAGTGAAACGGAAATGTACGTCGAGAAGTGACTATATAAATATTTGCATGAAACTTTGCAATTATTCCCTTTACTTGACGACGATGTTTGACGTGCCGATGTGTTTGTGTGTTGGTAAGTTCTTCTTTTACAAATTGTTTATTTTTATTTGGAAAGCATTCTTGATTGAAATTATCAATCAATATTGATCTTGTCGAATTTTGTACTTTTCCGCACAGAGAAAGAAAATTATTTTTTTATTAATTCACTTTTCTTTTCCACTTATATTGACATATCGGAAAAATGTAACCACATACAAGAAACCACAAAATAAAATGGCCGATAAAACAGCGAATTTCAATGCTTAAACAGAATACAAAAAGAAAATTACGAATATACCTATGCAAGTGAGTGAGAAAGCTAGTGTTTTAATAGTTGTAGTCGTTCTATTTCTCTCACTCGCAAATTGTGAGTCGCAATGTGTCAGTTGTCAGAGTTGTAATGAACAACAATAAACACAACCATGTTCCTTGACGACGACTAAAATTACAGAGATTAAACACAATCGGAATTACTAGCGTCGGCGACGGAAAAATCGCTAGCGATGGCATTTCATTATACGGCAACCTCACATGCAATTGATACTGACTTATTTCAAATTTAGCTCATTTCGTACATCAGTTCCCATATTAACTTATTCATTTTTGAACAAATCAAAAAAGTTTTTTCGAAGACATATGCGAATGCCGTCTTAGAGTTTGTACGAGCAGAAATACAAATCCAACGTAATCGAAAACGCAAAAAAATACAGACCAAGAGGCAATGTGAATGATCGATGTGTATACTTAATCTTCTGGCTACAAGAGAGGAAAATAAATAAATAGATGTGGTGTTGGAATTAAGACAAATTGGAGGAATTCAATTTAGAAATATTTTTTGAAGCGTAATGAAACATGATTTTCGACCAAAAAAATTGTTTTTTCCTCTTCTTGTTGTCTTTTATTGAGTTCTTGTTGTTCTGATATCTGCCTTGACTTTGCTTGTTCATTCCTATGGTTTTTGATGCGTGCGTTTTCTAAAGGTATGTAAAAATAATGCGCTTGGAAATATGTTAGTAGGCACAAATCAACACATTTTAATAACAGCAAATTTCTGTATAGTGTCGCCAACTGTACCGAAGCAAAAATCGTTTTGAATGAAATGTGGAAAAACCTTCTACAAAACACCAAAAAATCGCTACAGAACAAACCAAACAAAAACATGTCTGAAAAATTATTAATTATTTTTGAAGCGAAAATAAAAAAATATAGCAAATGTTTAAGATTTTTAAAAATCGCGTGCAAACGAATGTTCGAATTTCCTGATATTTTTCCAAATTGACAAAAAAGTTATTTTAAATGGGATGACAAGTTACTACCTCAGAAAATGGTTTTTAAAACAAAATAATAGTGTTGTTTAGTGATGCAAAATTACCTTAAAAACCAGGAAAAACCATAAAGTTGGCATCGCTGTTTCTGAAATGTATATAGAATTGATATTTAACAATTTCAAAAAGATTTAGAATATTTGTTTAAAAATATACAATACAAAGTTAACAAGAAAAAGAAAAACAACTAATTATGACAAAAAATACGCTGTATGTAAAAAGCTTAATTTATGCATTCAGCATTTTATTTGAAATGTTGCATAACCAAATACGCGTTATAACTTAAAAGCGTTGGTCTGTGGTAAACAAGTTATATATCGTCGTAGTTCCCAGCAGAGGGCCTATGAGTAAATTTTTGATTTTTTTTACTTTCGCTTTTAGAAGTCATATTTATCACACATGTACCCATCAAATCATTTTTCGATATCTTTATTGGTTCAGGACTTAGAAAAAGACTTATCATAAAATTATTGTAAAAGGCCTATGTGTTTTTTTTAATTGCTAAATCAATAATTCTATATGGTTCAATATGGTCCTTAACAGTTAACTGTCATTCCATAGATCTGCTTTGTAATACATTTTGTCGATATCCGACGATAAATGTGGCTTCCAGAGACCGATATGGTCTAAATTTAAACATGTAATTTCCGTGCCATGAAACTACTTCGTGTCAAATTCTGTCGAGATCAGACTATAAAGCCAGTTTCTAGAGCCCCGTTACCCGAACTCGGGAAGGTATGGGGTGTGGCCGATTTGGCCCATATGCAATCCTAAATAGGCCTTGTCCAAAAGACAGTTATACCTTGTTTCAGCAGTCTAGGTCACTCCCATGGTACTGACTTTTATACAAAATATCCCCAAAAGTATGATTTTTACAGATGTTGTTTTAGTCATTGGATGGATTTGGTCAATTATAAATCCCATACAGCTTTTTTCCGCAAAGTTTGGACTTTCTAGGTTTATTATTGTGACCGCTATAGTGCTTTAAACAGACACACTGACGGACGGAGGTCAGACATCGCTAGAGCGTTTTAGAACTGTACGCTGATATTTTGAAGTGTACCAATCGAAATGCCAAATTTGGTAAACCCCCATCTTAAGACAAGGGAATATAAAAAGGCCTTCATAGAGAATTATCAATTTTACAGAAAATTTAATACAAAAATGGCATATGTGACATTTTTGTATATATTTGTGTGTCATTCAAAATCGCGCCTTAAATTCAATTTTTTTCAGTTAAAACGTCTCGAATCTATATACGAATTGACTGATATTAATAATTTTCGGAAATTCCGCGAAATTAATAAATAAATGCAACCGTTTTTTGGTTATCCTGCAAAGAATCAACAAAACACATAGGCCTTCTGCTGGGAACACCGACGACATGAATATCCAGGCAAAATCGGTTATCCTAGTATTCACCTAAAACGAAATTTTCGCTTCGGAGTTTTGCATTTATATCTACAAGGAAAAATTTTACCTTTCACCAATGACGAAAAAGCAGCCGTTTTTAATTTTCTAATATATTATTTTAATCATATTATTTAAATACTCTCAAAAATGACTTCACAACATTTGTTACTTTTTTTTTTTTGTAAATGTCAATAATTCCAAATATCCAAATGTCAAAAAACAAATATCTGAACATTATTTTCGTTTGCAGTTGGTGAAAAAGTTAACACTGCTCTTTTAAACATCTCCGCAGCTGTTGCAAATTCCGACACCTTTTTGTTTTATCTGAGTACACCAATCAAAAATAGCTAAACGGAATTTACCAATGGTGAATTTCGTTTGCTTTGCTAGATGTATTTCTTATGAGAGCGAAAATTTCGTTTAGGTAAATACTAGCCTTCAAATAAAAAATTCAGATTGCTTGAGCCTTAGTATTAAAAGTCGCCAAACGACAAAACGCTACCGCTGCGTAAGTCGTTAGTCTAAGCGACAACCGCTAGTACATTCACACCAATGTATTATGTTGTCACTCTTGAATTTAAATATTAACACAATTTGATATAATTACCATTTTGTCACCACACACCCACTTTTCAAGGCGCCGCTTGATGTCCATTTTTGTTTACAGAAAGAGAGCAGCCGCGCACTTTTTTCTACTTTCGACGTACTAAATTATACTACAATGCTGTGATTACAACTATCGATATCTCACACATGTCGATAACTCCCTTTGTTTATTATTACAACAGCAACAAGAAAATTATAGATGCCATCACTAAAGAAAAATAGCGCCAATTTTCATTACATTCGTTTTCCTACTCTTTTCGACTTCGTTTCCGCAGACAAAAAAATCGTAATTATTTAATGAAAAAATTGACAAATTACTAAAAACAACACGAAGGCAAATTCGAAGATGAGTCCGCAAGAGAAAAAACCTGACGAGTCCGTTGACGAAGATGCCGAATTGCTGGCTTTAGATAAAATTCTTGCCGAAGCTGAGGAGCAGGAAGAACAGAAGGCAACATCATCGCAAAGAAAGGTAGTGGAAAGTACAAAACCCAGTGTGCCACGTCTGCGGGAGGACAGTACTTTTGCCGATGCATTCAGCTATGAAGTGGACAGCCAGTTGGCAAAGAAAGCTGCCAAGGAAGTTGAAAGTCGCATGGAAGACGTGGACTCTTCGGACGATGAGGAAATCCGAAACTTTCTGGAACGCAAATACAATGAATACGGCTCTGATGTCAACAAGAAACTGAAACAACAAAATGATGCAGCAAAAGAGGCCAAAGTTGAGAGGGAAGTTAATGCTATGATCAAAGAAAAGGAGACAGCAGCTAAGTCGTCCAATGCACCGTCATGTAATGTGCACGTTAAAAATCCCCACAATCCTGTTAAGAGGCAGTCACTCGTAACTAATTCCTTTACTACGAAAGTTGATACGGAGAGACAGGTTGACGCCCCAAAGAAGACGACTCTGCTGAGCAGTACGCAGAGCTCTGTGTACATTGATCCTGTATTTGGATTACGCATTATAAATCCTTTAGTTTCGAGCACTTTGCTAAAAGAGCGCATGGCTGGGCGCCAGCCTGTTGCATTCTCGGCCATTGCCTTCCATACGGAAAGGGGTGACCTAACCAAAGACTGGGTGATTGCTGGCGTTCTGGTCCATAAAGGCAACGTGCAAATGTCGAAGAAAAACCAACCATATTCCATATGGCGTTTGTCTGATTTAAGGGGCGAAATAAAGTCCGTGTCTCTGTTTCTATTCAAGGGTGCTCACAAAGAACTCTGGAAGACTGCCCAGGGCACATGTATCGCAGTTTTGAATCCTACGATCTTTGAAAAACGTGCGGAAAGTAAAGATGTCGCTTGCCTATCAATCGATGCCGCAGCCAAGGTCATGATACTGGGACAATCGAAAGATTTTGGTGCATGTAAAGCGGTCAAACGCAATGGTGATGTTTGTAATGCTCTGGTCAATTTGAGTGAATGCGATACTTGCATCTTCCACATGAAACAAGAGTTCGGCAAAATGTCTAAACGTTCAGAGCTGCAGTCGGCCAATGCCGGTCGAGGTTTGCAAGATTTGCGTAACAAGGTTTTGGGCAAGTCCGAAGTGTTCTATGGCGGGCAATCGTATACGGCTGTGCCGGCTCGTAAAAGTGCCAAATTAACTTCAAAGGACACACAGAGGATAGGCTCTTTGTCGGAGTATGCGGTTTCTCCTTTCGCCAGTGCCACAAATCACACAGCCAGGCCGAAAACTGATGTGGCAAATGTACCTTATGCCGTACGAGAAGGTCCCATCTCGAAAGTGGCCGGTAATGTTGAGGCTTCGAGAAAACAAAGATTCAAGGACCTGGAGAGGCTAAAGATTCTGCAGGCAGAATCGGCCAGAACGGGTCTATCAGCACCCTCCTCTCCGGACCCGGCAACACCACAATCTGCTAAAAACCGTGAGTCGATATTTAGCAAACAACAAACTTCAACCCCGAGTACGAAGACGCAATCGTCTCCAACGTCTACAACAACATCCGGCTTCCCTTCAACTCCAATCGTGTCCGTTCCTGATAAGTTTAAAAACCGTGAATTTTCCTTCACCACCAAATCGCCCACTTTATCTAGTGAAAACTTTTCGCTGGAAGTTAACATCGGCCAGCGTAGAGCATCATTGGCAAAACAAAAGGCCATGGAGGTACTTAAAAAGAAACCCATACCAAAAGTCGATCCCAATTCAACGCGGGGCACACGCGAAGGCAAACGTCGAGCCATTGACGAACTCAACGAAAAGTTCATGAGCAATGATGCCAAAAGACAGAAAATAGACGAAGAGCAACGGGAACAAGATCGCAAGTCTCGCATACAACGCATCATGGATGCCTCTTCGTCCCATACCAATCTCGTCGACATGCGTGAACGTGAGGAGCAAGATAAATACTTTAGTAAGCTGGAGAAGAAAGAGGCGTTGGAGGAGAAAATGTTACAAACCTATAAGATGCCTTGCAAGGCAGTTATTTGTAAGACCTGCAAGTATACGGCATTTTCGGCAGCCGATCGCTGTAAGCAGGAACGGCATCCGCTCAAAGTCATCGATGCCGAAAAACGCTTCTTCCAATGCAAAGACTGTGGCAATCGTACTGCAACGGTGTTTAAACTACCCAAGACGAGTTGCAGCAACTGTCATAGCTCCATGTGGGAACGATGTGGCATGATACGCGAACGCAAGGTGGCCAATGGCACCGAAAGCCTATCGCTGCGTGGTGATGAGGAAATGTTTATAGGCACAATAGCGGGCAAAGCAAATCTAAATCTGGCCGTTGCAGACGATTAGGTAAATTTATTTTTAGAAAGTTAAATTTAGCTTTACTTCTATACCCATGTTTTTAAAATGTCATTTTCGTTTTGTTAACAAAATAAGTATAAACCAATTGAGTTCTCTAACGCATCTGTATTTTAGGTAATAATTGAGACTATTTTAACTAAACCATTTTTTTTTACTTTTATTTAATCGATAAGTTTTAAAATAATAGAAAACAAATGTAGATAATAAAATATTTACATAAACAAAAATGCTATCCTGATATTTCTCATACTCGTAATTATGTTCTGGCTATAGTACGCATTTTTCTTTGCTCATTAACACTTACTTAAGTCACACAGCATCCCATTAGGAAACAAGTGGGAAATCCTCTTAAATCAGTGAGCTGTGCAAGATTCAATTCTAATTCACTGACCGGGAAGTACTGTTCAACGCCGGCTCCGAACGGCTTATGCATTTTAAAGAGAAGTTCTTACATGGCTTAGAGAAAAACTTCTTACTCGTAAAGTTGCCGACATTTACGAAGTGGAAACCATAGATTGTTAGGTGTTTTTACTTGAGGTTGAACCTGGGTTATCTGGCATATCATAATAATAGTAATAGAAATCATGATAACAGTCACGAAAATCAATGTCACTTTGCCATTTTGTTACAAAAATAGAAGATTTAAATATAGAAGCAAGAGGGTTTGAGCCGGTTTAATCCCTGTTCAATGTGTAAAAGCAACAGACCGAAATAAAACAAACGAGCTAAACATACGTACATACACGGCACGGCACACAAGTTGACATAGTCAACTAAACTCTTTTTACAACATACACACGTTGTAAATGAAATCTATTGATGGCTCTCGATGTGGGGTCTCTTTAGAGGTGGCAAGAGTGAGTTGTATTTTCGTGGACAGTTGTGTAAAGAAAACTTGAAAAGTAAGGTTTACAACAGTAGTGTTCGGTTTTACTTTCAACCATTGCAGCAAGGCTTTCTGAAGAGAGTTGTCACGGACCCGAAATCATGATAAAATTAGTGTGCAGCCACGAAAATCAATGTCACTTTGCCATTTTGTTAAAAAACTTGCCTTCTATTTAAACATAGAAGCAAGAGGTCTTGAGCCGGTTTAATCCCTGTTCAATCTGTAAAAGCAACAGACCGAAATAAAACAAACGAGCTAAACATAAGTCCTACACACTTTCATCACAACACGGCGGCCCACAAGCTCATTAATAGACTGACTAAATTTTTGAGCAGTTGGTCAGTATCAGTAGACGACATCCCATTAAGGAATACGAGAATACTTCTCTCAAATCAGCAAGCTGTTCACGATATAATTCTTATACTCATTTGAGGTTCTGCCGCTCTAGTTACAAATAAAAAATCTGAAATCTAATTAAGCTTAAATTTATTATAAATAATAGATTATGAGCAACTTGTAACATATCCTAGTTTAGTTTGACCATAATCTGATTTTTCAATATGGCTCTATACATGTTCCCTTTTCGATTTGAATTTCGATAAAGCTTAAATAAAGAATAGTGCGACTAATCGTGTGACTTAGAGCTAGTCGTTACATATAGTACTTCAGTTTGACCATAATCTTTAATTTTTTTATAGGGCTCCATACAAATTTTCTTTTCGATTTGAATTTTGATGAAGCTAAAAATGAAGAATAATGCGGCTAATAGTGTGACTTAGAGCTAGTCCTAGTGAACCATATATCCCAAACTTACTATGTCCCGCTTTTGATGTCGATTATTAAAACCAAACTTACTCTAAGCAGAGGCGTGGATTCTCCTTAATAACAGCGTTGCAGGGTATCCCATACGAGTAGTCAGCCCTTCCGACTTAAGCTTTTTTATTTTTTATTCTTGAATATAATTTTATTTTGATTTTTTAATATGGCTCCATACAAATTTTCTTTTCGATTTGAATTTTGATGAAGCTAAAAATGAAGAATAATGCGGCTAATAGTGTGACTTAGAGCTAGTCCTAGTGAACCATACATCCAAAACTTACTATGTTCCGCTTTTGATGTCGATTATTAAAACCAAACTTACTCTAAGCAGAGGCGTGGATTCTCCTTAATAACAGCGTTGCAGGGTATCCCATACGAGTAGTCAGCCCTTCCGACTTAAGCTTTTTTATTCTTTATTCTTGAATATAATTTTATTTTTGTCTTTGAATGTCTTTGTCGACTGTTTTTCTTCTAAAATATGGAGTTTTGTATAGTATACAATCATTTATATTTATTCTTAACAAATTATCCGACACTATCGATTGTATTGATAGTCTTGAACAAAGCTATTGAATATTCAATAGTTTGACAGCTCTATTACCATGCCACAATCGTTCTGTTAAGCACCAAATTCCCAATTCGTGTTATCAGCGATAACAATTGGCCGCCTCGGCCGGTTTCTTTTTTTTGTGGGGAAACGTGAAGGAGTGATGTTATGCGAACAATCCAGAAACGATTTTTGGCATAACATCCAAGAGCTACAGCCCGGCGAGTAGGGCGGCTACTTTGTGATTGTTGTCATCTTAAAACCTCCAATGCAAATCTCCAAAAAGGTTTCTAAAGTAATGGAAATCTCGTTGAAGTACGCCACTGTAGCAATTTCCGTCCATAGTTGTTGGCAACAATTGCCTTTCGCATGTACCGTAGCAGGAAATAATCCCTCAATCCATAACACCACACACTCGGCCATGTAAGCGAACCATTTTATGCTACTCTTTGCGGGAATCGTAGCGTAATAACTAAACCCAGCCGTTCTTTTGAAATGAAAGTTATTTTTATCCGGGATAAAAACACGCAATACCTACCAACCACGTTATGGGAGTGCGAGAAACCCCCAAGCGTATGTTTTTACAAGTTTAGTAAAGAGGGGATTTTTTTTCTTTAGTTTTGGACGTTTCAAATGTTTGGCTTTAGATATTACCCTTCGTACATAGCCGTAACACAATTTGTGCTGTACGAGGGTTGCTATTTACATTTCGGGTTCGGCAATAAAAACACAATAATCTATCATTAAAACTGGACATCATTCATCATTTTTCTTTGGACAAATAAAAACGGCAACGGATTTTCCTGAAACAAAAAGAAAGAAAATATTTCAAATTTAAAAAAACCAAACAGAAAAGGGACTTACTTTTCTTATTGAATATCAACTGATTTTCACATATTCACCGAAAAAAATGCATTTTCAACGACTTTACTTAAACATTCCAGGTGCATTTGCACTAGACGGTGTAATTTTTTGTTTAAAATAACTACGGTCGGTATTTTTAGAAAAAAAACTAAAATTAAACTTTTACTCTAATTATTTTCTGAAATTATTTTTTACTTTGTATTTGTCGTGAATTCCAAAGTAACACAAAAAACATCTGAAAATTGCATAAAAGGAATTTAAACAGAATTGTTGGCGTATAATCAGCATCACCAAAATGTCGAGTGCGAAACTGCATCACAACCATGCAACAGCTATTGGCGACGGTCCAAGTTCAACATTGACGACGAGAGCCAAATCTGATCAAGATGGCATCGTGGACGATGGGCATCGAAAACGGAATTTATTCTATCTTGTCTACGTTATGCTGTTGGTTTAGGCAATGTATGGCGTTTTCCATATCTTTGCTATCACAGTGGCGGAGGTGAGTGTCTGGAATCGACGATACGTGCGAGGGTTGCTATTTATTTTTCGGTTCGGCGATAAAAAAAAACAAAATAATTTATCATTAAAAATGGTTTTATTGTTTTTCAAAATATTCTCCTTTAAGATCAATACACTTTTGCATGCGCACAAACCAATTTTCGAAGCACTTTTTTCACTCCGATAGAGACACTTCCAAAACATGATTTTTGAACGCTTCAACAGCTGCTTCGGGCAAGAAAAAAACTTTAGGCACGCATTTTTTTCTTGATGTTAGGGAATAAAAAGAAGTCATTGGGTGCCAAATCAGCGCTGTACGGTGGATGGCCCATCAATTCGACATCTTGAGTGATCAAAAAGCTCATCGTTTCAGCTGATGTGTGAGAGCTCGCATTGTCGTGATGCAAAATGATCCGTCTTCTTTTATTATCTTTCCTCATTTCTTCGAACACTGTTGGCAAACAGATAGTTGTATACCACTCAGAATTGACCGTCCTACGTTCCACTAAAGGCCCTGTGGCAACATGGTCGGTTATACCGCAAAAACGCAATCATTTGCTTCGATGTACTTCTTCCACGAACAACTTTTGTTGGATTTAGCTCGTCTTGAAAGACACATACGGTCGATTGATGATTTGTTTGGGGTTCATATTCATAGATCCACGATTCGTCACCTGTGACAATGTTATACCATGCATTTGCCAATCCATACGAGTCTTTTTTGAGCATTCGTCAAATTATGTGGGATCCAACGAGAACAAAATTTTTGCACGGCCAAATGAACATGCAATATCTTATTGATGCTTGCCATACTAATGCGCAAGGATGCCTCAATCTCAAGGTATGTCACATGTCGGTCTTGCTTAATCAGTTTACGCACAGCATCGATGGTTTCTGGCAAAGTGACCGAAGTTGGACGTCCTTCACGAAATGCATCCTAAAGCGAACGGCGTCCGAGACTGAACTCGTGGTACCAGCGATTAACAGTCTTTTTTGATGGTGCTCAATCGCCAAAAGTCGAAACAAGTTGATTAAAACACTCTTGATTAAAACACGCCGAAAATCTTAAAAAAATCATCGCACGGAAATGTTCACGCGATAATTCCATTTTTTGACTGAGATGAATTTTTCAACACACTGTAAACAAAACAATTCGCCCTCAAATAACAAAACGTTCTGAGTGAAGTTATGCTAAATAATGTCAAAGTTTCCAATGGAAGTTCCAGTTTGAATCTGTGAACACTAGTATTGTCAGGACACGAAATATAAATAGCAACCCTCGTATTGTCTTACTGTTACCAGATGTACATTTTGACGAATTTAAAAAACATCTAAAAATGTTGTTTTTTTTAAATATTAAAAGTTGTTTTGTATACATTTATTCGGTCTATTTTCATTATTATGACTTGAACAGTATATAATCTGGTTCGAGAGCTTTTTGTTGTTTCTTTTGACAGCTGTTTCTAAACCCGACAAGATTTTTCTTAAGCAGTCTTTGGCAACGATTACTTCGGCTACAAATCAAATGACTTATACGGGAGTCTCATTTCGTACTGTGCGTAGAGCAATCTTCATAGCGCAATTCATTTCCACCAAAAAAAAGAGTTTTTAAATTAAAATTTGACAACATAATAAAGACCGAAGTGTTATCTTTCATATCACCCAAATTTCGTACAAATCGGTCAACCCGGTCTAGAACAGCAAGATTTTATCAAAAATGCATTTTTCGCCGTTTTAAATATTTTACATTTAGACATGACTTTCAGTGTGTACCTACCTTGGTACAATAAAGCATGTAGAGTTATGCAATCAGCTGATTTACATTTATTTCTTGCAGTAATTTAAATTTCCAAATTTAAGATTTGAAAAAGACTGCGGTCGAAGTTTGAATAAGTCATCATATCTAAAAATACTATTACCGTTTTTTCTATCCAAAGCAGAGAGATTAAATTTGATTATATTCGATTTTATTGATATTTTCTACAAATAACTGTGCCACATTTGCAGTCAAGTATATACAGGATAAAAACAAGTCTTAAATTTATGTATTTTCGCTAGTTTCATAAGCATTTGTGTGTAAAAATGTCACACATAATTATAAAAAAAAATGTTTCAAAATGACTTACACAAGTACGTTCCGACTTTTGAAACATATTGGCCTTTAAGTCATTACATTTCATATTGATTAATTTTATTTGTTTTAGTTACGAATATTCAATTAACTAAGTCTAAAAATGTAGTGGTAACTTAAATTTTATTTTTATAAAAACAGTCACTGAAGGACTTTAGTTAGAATTAGCACTTGGTTTTATGTTAGAGTGATTAGAGCCATTTCTCGGATGTTCCTTTAGGGATAATCGACCTTTTTTGGGACAGACGATATTTATTTTTCCCATAGTAATCTCTACAACAATTGGTTTGCTTCGGTTTAAGGTAGGTGAAATTAAGTGCAGACGAAGGTGATTGCAATATCGTAATCATCCTTATTATAGTTCGACTAATGTTAGTTTCGTGGTAATTCGACAAAAATTACACTAGTTGTATTTCGGCAGCGACAACCTTACGTAAAAAAGGTTTTCTACTTACAAGTATGGGCAATAAATAGGGTCACTTAAGTTATTTGGAAAGAATTTAAAAATAAACATTATTTAACCATGAAATGTTTGTTATTTCATATTATTTTATAGTATTTGTTTTATACAGGGTGTCCGCCGGGAAGGTATACTACTTTGATTTGCCGTAATTTTAGTAGACTTCAGTCTTGACAGTTCATATTTGGCAGTCGTGAAATAGAGACGTGGCAAATTTATTATGGAAAAATATTCGATAAACCTACGTCTGTAACGATGAGAAAGTTACGTGGAATTTTTGAGCGAAACAACCTGCCAACAAAACGCACTATTTATCGTGTAGTGAATGATTTCGAAGAAAGAGGGTCTGTAGCTGATAGGCCCAAGCATGGACCACAACGTACTGCAAGATTGGCTGAAAACATTACTGCAGCTCAAGAAAGTGTTCAAAACAATCCATCAACCTCAATTCGGCGCCGTGCTCAGGAGCTTGGTTTCCAAAGAACAACTTTAGCCACAATTTTGCACAAGGATTTGCATTTGTTTCCATTTGGAATTCAGTTGGCACAATAGCTTCTTCGACAAGACCATTTACGCCGCCGTACATATGCCAATAAAGTGTTACAGCTCGCCCATGACAACCCCGATTTTGTTGAAAAAATCCTAATAAGTGACGAGGCACCGTAAGATTTGAATGTACTTAGTAGGGACATAAATACTGTTACAACATTGAACACACCCATTTCAATAGTAGAACTGAACATACCCCGTTAATGTCATATGGGTTTTGAAAGGTAACCTCAATAGCGGTAGTCTGTAACGGGATTTTAAAATTGATTCAAGTTTCATCATGGAGTGGTCAGATAATGAAAAACCGTATTGCTGTAATAGCGCTTTTCAAGTGTGAAATGAAAAAAGGCGATATTTTCAAAACGCTCCGGCCACTAGGGATTAGACGCATGTTCGTCTACCGATGCATAAAACAGTTTGAGGAGACTGGAGATGTAAAAGACCGGGGCCATCCACGCTCTGTTCGAACACCGCATGTCATCAAAGCCATTAAATCAAGAATTCACAGAAATCCGCTCCGAAAACAGAAAATCATGGCCCGTAAGATGAATATCACGTAAAAGTCCATGAGTCGAATCATTAAAAAAGACTTTGGACTTGGGGCTTTCAAACGACGTACCGAACATTTATTGACTGCAGCTTTAAAAAAAATAGGATTAAAAAATGCAAACGTCTTTTGGTGAAGCTCGAAAACAATTTTACTGTTCAGGAAAAATTTAACAAGCAAAATGATAGAGTGTATGCGCGGTCATCTAAGGAAGCATCTGAACTGATCCCAAGGGTGGAAAAGGGTCATCACCAAGCTTCAGTCAAGGTTTGGTGGAGTGTCTCTTACGATGGGGTCACTGACCTGCATTTCTGCGAACAAGGCTTCAAAACATCGGCCAAAGTTTACCAAGAAACCGTTTTGAAAGCTGTTGCGAAGCCTCTTAACAATTTCCTGTTCCAAAACCAGCCATGCACTTTCCAGCATGATCTGCGCCGGCCTATAAGGCTAAAACGTCCCAGGCCTGGATTCGAAACAATTTGCCAGCGTTCATTTCCTCTGAAGAATGGCCCTCAGGCAGTCCAGATTTGAACCCATTTGATTACAAATTGTGGACGGTTTTAGAGGACAAGGTTTGTCACAAAAGATACCCCAACATTGGATCTCTTAAGACTGCTTTGGTTCGACCTGTGGCCAATTTTCCAATGGACGAGGTTCGTGCAGCTATTGACGATTGGCCAGTGCGACTTAAGGCGTGTGTAAAGGCAAAAGGCGGACTTTTCGAATAAGGAGATTCTTTTTGGATACAATATACATCAATAAATATATTAACAAATATTTGGTCCAAAAACATTCAGTCCTTTTTATTTTAAAGCATAAAACGTGTGTAACAGTATTTATGTCCCTACTAAGTTTATGTGAATAAACACAATAGTCGGTTCTGGGCAATAGGAAACACTCAAATTATTCATCAGTTACCTTTGCATCCATTAAAACTGACAGTCTGGTGCGAAATTTTGTCAGGAGGAATCATTGGACCATACTTCTATGAAAATGAAAACGGCGTTAGGGTAACTGTCAATAGGAATCGATATCGTGATATGATTGAAAACTTTTTTGACGCCAGAACTGCAAGCTTTGGGCTTGATTAACATGTGGTATCAACAAGACGGTGTCACATTGCATACAGCCAGGATTACAATGGAATTACTGCTAGACCTCTTTCCAGAACAATTTATTTCAAGATTTGACTGCTCCGGACTGTGGGGATATCTGAAAAGCAAACCAGAAACGCTTGAGCAACTCAAACAAAATATTCGTGATGAAATTAATGAAATACCGCGTGAGAATGTAAAAAAAGTGCTCAAAAGGGCTCGCATTTGTAAGGCTAACAGAGGCGGACATTTATCTGATATTGTATTCCATACATACTTGCCGACTTTACATAAAACTTTATCACTTTAAGATCCATTCTCATTCATTTAATCAAAAATTATAAACAAACAAAGTAGTATACCTTCCCGGCGGACACCCTGTATATTAGAATAACTTGAAAACTGTTCATCATATTTAATTAAAAAAAATAGTGGCTTGTTTCCTCATGTGTAGTCCTCAGTCATAGTCCAATAGACAAACAAATGGAATAGCATAGTCGTTAAGTCCAACTATGCTATTTAAGAGGAAAATATGTTGCTATATATTCAGGGCTGTCATAGAAACCAATGTTATCACTATTGGTTTTGAAAACGTCAAGAAAAAATGCTTTGGTGTCATGAAAACCAATGTTATCGGTTTTATCAGCAACAGCTGATTCGAACATTGGTTTTATTTACATTCGAAATGGACAAAACTAACTTGGCGAAATGGACAAAACTAACTTGACACCAAATGAAACCAACATTGGTTTGCAAAAACGACAATTAGCAAAACCGACAAGGTTTCTCTGACAGCCCTGATTAACTTTAATTCATTAAAAATAACTTCTTTTATTCGTAAGAACTTTGTAACAAACTAAAAGAGGTCGATCAAATGGGGGATAACGCAGTTGGAAATATTTATAGTCCTTCATTAAAGAATAATTTAAAAATAAAGTAGCCAATATAAAATAAATTAAAAATAACAAATGGAAATTATGAAAAAAAAAACAAAACAACATCTAAAATCAGTCTATCGATATAAAAGGGAGAGAACTAACGACAAGGAACGATGGACTGCCTCCACCGTTTTCTTAGGCCGTACTCTCTTCTTGCTCATTCATATTCAGTATACTGGAGAACTTAAAGGAGATTGTCTTTGATATTTCAACCTTATCGCAATTTTCGGCCATATTAGCTTTAGTGGTCATATCCATATACGAGCGACCCCTTTTTACAGGCACCGAATACACATCGCGCGACGGTGTGCCCAAGGAGGATTTGCGTAACGTTGTCATGGGAAATCGAAGATCATTTTCATAACGTGCATATGGGTCCACAGTTCTGGATTCATTCAGAGGCCGTGGCATATCGTAACCGGGAGGTGGTAGAAAATTGCTGGAAAATGAAAAAGTATCCCGACTGGAACAATCTTGTATGTCGTATAATATTTTCGGAGGTTTCCAGAGGTGGTCCAATGAATCCGGTTCTTCCAGATCGTTTTCTCCATCTGACAATTCTGCGGCAGCTTCGTCATTGGTCGCTTCTTCTTCCAGGCAATAGGTGGGATTAGAGAACGATTTGGTTTCTAATTCCAAAAATTTGACATTATTGCCTAATAGCTTTTCAAATTCAGAGGCCAAATATTTAAAAGATGGTCTGGCGTTGGGATCATCCATCCAACAGGTCTTCACCACTGAATATCTTTAAAGAAAAGTGAGATGAGATGAAATCGCAGACTTTGTAATTATTTCTTTCATTAAACCTACATTTCATCTGAGCAGTTTTCCGGTTTCTCCATACGATAACCACTCTTTAGCAAGTGATAGAGACTCTGCACCGGTATACCAGGATATGGCGTAGCTCCCAATGTGATTAATTCCCAGCACAGTACTCCGAAGGCCCAAACATCCGATTTTGAGGTATAAACGTTATCGGCCAAAGATTCGGGTGCCATCCACTGAAAAAGAAAGATTAAGTTTTGATGGACATGTTAAAAGGGATTATTTTTCTGTAGATAAATTTACATTTCATTTCAGAATTAAGGTTACAAATTGAGAAAAGTTTTTTTTGTAGTTTATTTGTACGTAAATAAGAACAGTTTTAAAATATAAATGGCCATGGCGAGACTTCTTAATTGGCATTTGAGATGAATTCATTAAAAAAAAATTTGCTTTTGGGTTTACGCGTTTTTTGATAGACTGCAAGAAGTTGGTCTTAAAAAACTTCCAATGCCATGAGAACAGTTTTAAAAATATAAAATCATTTCAAATGCAGTGAATTCGTTTTACCACCAAAACACAGGATGACCCATACGTGTACAGGGGTTTTCCATTAAGGACATAACAATTGTTTATAACGGGTGATCAATCTAGAGGTATTTTCTTCAATAGGGGTTTTTTTTTCACAAATTACGCGTGAGCTGTGTTTAACTTTATTTTTTTATTTCCAGTATTGTTTGTCACTTCATCATGAAAAGACTTACACCGCAACAACGTCTCTAAATTGCGCAACTGTGTTTCGGAAATGAGAATGAGAAGATCCACTGTTTTCGCCCAACATTTTGTTCAGTGACTAGGCCCATTTCTGGCTCAACGGCAACGTCAATAAACAAAATAATCGCATTTGGGCTGAAAAGCAACCATAAGAGGTTCCAGAGTTCACATTATACCCAGAGAAAACCACCGTTTGGTGCAGTTTATGGGCTGTTGGAATCATCGCTCCATATTTTTTCAAAAATGATGATGGCAGGATCGTAACCGTGAATGGTGCTCGCTATCGCGCGATGATATCGGATTTTTTGCTGCCTGAAACTGAAGCCCGTAATCTTGACGACACTTGGTTTCAACAGGACGGTGCCGCTTGCCATACAGCTGCTGAAACAATGGATCTATTGAGAGGTAATTTTGAAGAGCAGCTAATTTTACTTTTTGGACCGGTGAGTTGGCCTCCTAGATCGTGTGATATAACATCTAAAGATTTTTTTTAGGGCTAAGTAAAGTCCAAATTCTATGCTGACAAACCAGCTACGATTCAGGTTTTGGAAGCCAACATTATGCGTGTCATTAACGCCATACCGGTCGAAATGCTCGAACGAGTCATCTAAAATTGGACCCACAGAATGGACAGCCTGAGGCGTAGTTGCGGTCAACATTTGAAGAAAATTTTATTCAAAAAAAAAATGGCATACAATTTACTTTCGAATGAACAATAAAGATTCCCCACTTGATTTCAATTTTTGTATTTTTTACTTTGAAAAAAATACTTCTTAAATGATCACCCTTTATTAATAAAATATAGAATATTTGAGATATAGAGTTCAAATTTAGTCCAGGTGTAATGCAAATGTACAATTTTAAGAATGAAATTCGACTTCGGTCAAATCACTACCACGAACCCGTGTATAGCGATCTATAATTTGGACCCAATTTTCGATGGATGTTGTTTCTGAGCTCATCTAAAGTTGTTGGCTTTTAGGCATAGATCAATGACTTGTATGGTCCCATAAAAAGAAATCCAATGGCGTTAAATCGCATGAACGAGGTGGCCATTTGACCGGACCATTTCTCGAGATACGCGTTCACCGAATTTGCCTTTCAGTAAATAGATGTTGTTGTTGTAACAACAATATATTTATTTTGAAGTCTTGTTCGTCTATGAGGGATCTGCTTCGATATCCAGGTGAAGGAAACGCGCCATTTGAACTGGATGCGTCCACAGAGACCTGGGGGTCAGCTGAGTGGGCTTGGCCGGACAATTGAAGAGGTGCAGTACATCATGTGGTCCCTGATGGCAGGCGGGACAGATGTCCGGAACGTTAGCATCAATTCGTGCCCAGTAAGAATTGAGGCGGCTGCACCATCCGGATCTCAGCTGCGCCAGAACCACGCGCGTCTGCCGAGGTAGTACCTTCTCCTCAGGTGAAATCTCCGGGGGATGTTCCCCTAGCACTGCATTCACACGGTAGCTGGTTACTGCTGCTGCGACATCATCGGCGTGAATGTTGTTCAAACCTGCCTGATAGTTTCGATGATCTAAAGGTTCTCTCTTATACCGCTGGACCTCTCTCTCTAGATCATGAAGATCGTACCTGATCTGCCTGGGTGGAGGCATCCTGTTCAAGAGATGGTGGTTAGGATGACTGCTGCGAAAACACCCTAGCAGGTATTGCTTAGACAACAGGAAATTGTGTCTGCGCACGATAAGGACCTTCGTCTCCTCATGTAGATGGTCCTCAGAGGACATAAGAAGACACCCTGTTGATGTTCTAAGGGCGGCATTCTGGCATGTCTGAATTTTCTTCCACTGCGTCGTACTCACGTTCGCCGACCATACAGGTGCTGCGTAGTTTGCTACAGACCGACCTATCGCTTTGTAAGAGGTCAACAAGGTTTCTTTGTCGGCTCCCCAAGTACTGCCGGCAAGTGACTTGAGGACCTTGTTCCTACTTTTGAGTTGCAGAGGATCTAAAAAGGCTGTCCAATGTGACCCCAAGGATTTTTTGGTAGTTGGTGGTCGGGATGTTGACGTCATGAAACATTCACATTGAGTGACAACCGCACCTCTGCGGTCCAAGCAGTAAACAGTGTGGCTGATGATTTGGAGGCGGATATTTTCATATTCCTCGCAGTGAAGAAACGTGCTAAGTCAGTGAGGTAATAGTTGATTTTCTCGCAAATGTCATCCACTTTAGGTACTGACGCCAGAATTGTGCAATCGTCAGCGTACGACACAATTTCAACGCCGTCTGGTGGTGCAGGAATTTTAGAGAGGTAGAGGTTAAACAGATCCGGGGATAAAACTCCACCCTGGGGAACTCCTTGTTTAACTCTACGGGGCTTCGACTTTCTGTCTCTAAATTCTACATATGACTGGCGCCCACACATATAGTTTACGACCTAACGTTTCAAACTGGGCGGAAGGGACGTTTCTTCAATGTCCTCGAACAGAGTGGCATGATTGACCGTGTCGAAGGCTTTTGTGAGGTCAAGAGCCACGAGGACCGTCCTGTCGTTAGGCTTGTTCTGGTTAAGGCCGCGACTTATACGTGTGGTGATGGCGTGTAAAGCAGTTGTTGTGCTGTGCTGCTTGCGGAATCCATGCTGATGATCAGCACTAGGAAAGTGTTCGATCAGGCTGGGGAGGAGCAGTGCTTCAATCGTCTTTGCTACTGGAGAAAGCAAGGAGATCGGCCTGTACGAATCTCCTTTAGTTGCGTCTTTGCCTGGCTTCAGTAGCGGGACCACTCTGCCCATTTTCCAGGCATCGGGAACTTCGTGAGTGGCTAGCGACAGATTGAGCACTTTGGTCATGTACTCTACTCCCGGAGTATCCAAGTGCTTTAACATCAGCATTGAGATTCCGTCCGGACCCAGCGCCTTTGATGACTTTGCGCTGCGGATGACATGGGCAACTTCCTCTTCGACTCGGAGAGCGCGGATACGACGCAATACTCTCCTTTTCGCCTTATCACTCTCTGGGTGCTCAATAAAAAACCGGTTAAAATAACACGCGCACCGCTTCGGATCTGTCACTGTTCTATCACCGAACGTGACAGCTGTCCGATCATCCTTCCTTACAGGGTTAGAGAGTGATTTGACCGTTGTCCACAACTTACCAATTCCGGAACTCAAGTTGCACTGCTTTAAGTGGTCTAGCCGCTTATATTCGTTGACCAACCTACTGATCTCGGAGTTGAGATCCCTAATTCTAGGGTCAGTAGGGTTGGAGCGACGAATGTCATCACGCTCGTCTGCGAGTCCCGCTGCCTCTGCTGGGAAGTTTGGTCGTACTTCGGGTATTCGACCAGCAGGGATATGGCGAGCGGCTGCTGCGTTAATGATGGCCCGGAACTTTTTCTCGGCTACCCGAACGTCCGACGGAATAGCTAGATTATTAAAGCTGCGGTTGGTGGCTTCTCTGAATGCCTCCCAATCAGCCTTTTTTGATTGAGAAACGTACGGCGTTCAGAGGTTATGAAATCGGGTGGTCTATTTATGGAGAGAATTATGGGAAGGTGGTCCGATCCTAGTGAGATGACGGGTTGCCAGGTGACGTCGTTGATCAGGCCAGGCGATGCCAAAGTGATGTCTGGCGAGCTATGGCAATCGCCCATAATCCGCGTGGGGGCGTCCTCATTCACTGTGCAGAACGTAGAGCTATCAATTTGCTGCTCTGCCAAAGCTATGCCCCTCTGGTCGTTGTCTAGGAGAGAATGCCACAGTTCGTGGTGAGCATTAAAGTCTCCTAGGACCAAGCGGTTATTGCCTTGTAGCAAATTGCTAATGTCTGGCAGATAACGCGGGGCACAGCTACCAACCGGCGGGATGTATACGTTGTACAGCTCTATTTCGGCAGTTCCAGACTTGACTGCTACCCCCATACATTCCATGTATGGGTCTCTAGAGTCAAGCTCAGGCGAAATAGATCTGTACTGCACAGAATGGTGTAACAGGAAAGCAAGTCCCCCACCTCCACTTCTGGTGCGATCCTTACGTAGCACGTTGTATCCGTCACAACTGTACAGGCTGCAGGTGGCATTCAGCTTAGTTTCTGGGATCGCGCCGACCATGATGTTTCTCCGATTCATAAATTCTATGACCTCACTGATTTTGTTGCGTAGGCCATTACAATTAAATTACAAGATTGATGCACTGTCAGGAGTGGCAACAGCAATCTGTGGTGTAAGATGCTGTATGTGTTGATGCTGTTGCGAGGGCGACTGCGGGGGAGTCTCGTAGTTAGATGATGATGACGACGACGACGAAAATGCAGACGACGATGATAACACCAAATCCACTGCTAACTTCGTTGATACAGCATGAGGCAACAAAGTCTGCTTCGCTATACTCCCTAATGTGGTTCAGACCTGAACAGCTCCTGAAGTGCACCCACTCCATGCAACGATTACACCTTACAGACGTAGCACGATGGTGTATTCGGTTCTGACAAACCGAGCAGATCCAAGGTTATTGCCTTGTAGCAAATTGCTAATGTCTGGCAGATAACGCGGGGCACAGCTACCAACCGGCGGGATGTATACGTTGTACAGCTCTATTTCGGCAGTTCCAGACTTGACTGCTACCCCCATACATTCCATGTATGGGTCTCTAGAGTCAAGCTCAGGCGAAATAGGTCTGTACTGCACAGAATGGTGTAACAGGAAAGCAAGTCCCCCACCTCCACTTCTGGTGCGATCCTTACGTAGCACGTTGTATCCGTCACAACTGTACAGGCTGCAGGTGGCATTCAGCTTAGTTTCTTGGATCGCGGCGACCATGATGTTTCTCCGATTCATAAATTCTATGACCTCACTGATTTTGTTGCGTAGGCCATTACAATTAAATTGCAAGATTGATGCACTGTCAGGAGTGGCAACAGCAATCTGTGGTGTAAGATGCTGTATGTGTTGATGCTGTTGCGAGGGCGACTGCGGGGGAGTCTCGTAGTTAGATGATGATGACGACGACGACGAAAATGCAGACGACGATGATAACACCAAATCCAGAGACCCACTGCTAACTTCGTTGATACAGCATGAGGCAACAAAGTCTGCTTCGCTATACTCCCTGATGTGGTTCAGACATGAACAGCTCCTGAAGTGCACCCACTCCATGCAACGATTACACCTTACAGACGTAGCACGATGGTGTATTCGGTTCTGACAAACCGAGCAGATCCTAGGTCCGGGGTTTTGTTCGATCCCGGCTCGGACCAGTAGTATTCGGAGCAGGCATTCCGGGAAGTGCTGCTCCCACGACGAAAAAATGGACGAACAAAAAACATATATTGTTGAGGTGACTGCCCCTGGCCGAAGAGTTTCGGGTCAATCCGGTACATAGAACCGGCAGTCGCGGGATTGCAGTAAATAGATTGTAACGCCTGCTGTGTGTGGCTAGTGGCACCGTCTTCTTAAAACCACATATTGGCGATGTCAAGCTTATCCAATTCTGGCCAAAAATATTTTTTTAACATGACACGATAGCGCTCTCCATTGACGGTAACCTGGCTGAATCACACCTCCGTCATAAAAACGACACAGTATTTATTTGCGGATGCAATTGTGTCTCTTGAAGCACCTGTGGTTTTGTTGCTCTCCAATAACGCATATTTTGTTTATTGACAAAACCCCTCAGCCAGAAATGAGCTTCATCGCTGAAGATGATTTTTCGATGAAATTCTGGATTTCGCCAAACTTTGCCAGAGCCCAATCGGAAAGGTTTCGGCATTCAAAATGATCAAGTGGCTTTAGTTCTTGAGTCAGTTTTATCAGATAAGGATGAAGGCCAATTCGTTCGCAAAATACGCCACAGTGTGGTTTGAGAGATACCAAATTTCTGAGAACGACGTGGAATCGACTGATTTGGCTCATTTTGAAAGGATACACTTACGGCTGCGCTATTTTCGTCGCTTCGAGCTGTACGGCGTCTCTTTGGCGCCTGAACATCCGAAAGTGAAAATTTGGATCCTTATTTATCTACTATAGCACGCACAGCCAGCCTGTCGGTTGGGCGATTATTATGGACGAAAATTGGAGTAAGCGCTCTTAAAGTTGCGACCACCGACTCAGAATTTCTGTAATGATTTTTTAATGATTTTCAAACGTTGCTCGTAAGTGAACTTTACCACGATGAAAATGTTGTCTTCGACTAACGTTCTGACACTAAGAGATCATTTAAAATGTTAAGAGGGAGCGTTAACATCAAGATACGAAATTGTTATGTCCCTTTTGGAAAACCCGTTAAATAATCAAGATGTTATGGCAGAACCTGTCCATCCATAGAGGCAACTGGGTAACTTCCTAGGGAACCAGATTAAGGAAAGTTAATCTTAAAGGATCAAACTAAAGAAACAGCTATTGTTTAATAAACCAAAAACCTTCCTTAAAAATAACAAAAGTGATGTCAGAGTGCTCGTGAATGTTCTGGCGAAACATTGTTGTGACAGAGAGATGACTAGAAAACTTCTGGTGGGAGTGGTTGAATAGTGCAACCTGTGTTAGGATGAGTAGACGATTGAGACAGTGGAATACCATTTTATGTATATGCTTATAAACCCCCCTCAGAAAGGAGGCAAAGCTACCTGGGGAAGTACTTTCTTGATAACCTGGAAAAGTTATTTTCTCACAGATGGTAATTCTGCTGAGTTTTATAAACGGGTTTCTCGTAGCTCAAGGACTGCTTCTAAAAGAACCTACTATAGCGTTTTTTTATCTTAGGCAACGTACAATCACAATGGATCGTCTATGGGCCACCGAGTGGATGCACCGCGTGTCAATTTTTTAAGGTTACACACCGGCACAAGTCCTTCTAACCTTACATAGCCTGAAAAATTACTTTCTTGAAGATCTGAAAGGGTTGTCCTCCTACAAGATGGTAGATCTGCTGAGTTTTATGAACGGTTTGTCCTGGTTCAAGGGCTTTTCTAAACAATTTAAAGCGTAATTTTTATCAAAGGCAAATGACAATCACAATGGACTCTATGGGTCACTGAGTGGATTTACCGCATGTTTACGTTTCTAGGTTAGGCAACGGTACAAGTCCTTCTAAGCTAACATAGCCTGGGCAAGTACTTTCTTAAAGATCTGGAATTGTTATCCTTCTACAAGATAGTTATCTGAGTTTTATTAACGGTTTGTCGTTGTTTAATGGGACTTCCTACAGAATTTTAAGCGTTATTTTTTATCAAAGGAAAATGACAATCACAATTGACCCGTTATGGATCACCGAGTGGATGTGCTCCGTGTTATCTTTTAAAGGTTAGACACCGGCACAAGTCCTTCTTATCTAACCTTATCTATTGTTGAATCACTCCAGACAAGTAGGGGTAACACTTTTTCTACAGAATTGAATGTTGAAAACTTTATTACGATCTAAAAGTACAATCACCAAATTTACTTTTTATTGATAATATAATTTATATGTATTCCGAAGATCCAACTTTAGATCACCATGTCCAGCATTGCCACCGGTATCCGGCGAATTACACGAGTAATGTAGCCTTCCATGTCTTTAATTGTTGCTGGCTTATTGGCGAAGATTTCCCAACTCATGAAAACTCCAAGGAAATCAAGAAAAAAAGCTTAAATCGGACTAAAAATATTCTATTCAAAGATTTTAAGCAATGACAGGATTTGGAATCGGAAATTTCATTTGTATGGGGCCAAATAAAAAGATGAATCAATATGGCCGAGCTTCGGTTGGAATGATTATAAGTCACTCAAACCGCACTATGCAAAATTTAAGAACAATCGAATTTAGTTTGTGACACCTAGAGCGCCAGAGCCACAACATGGGAGGGGCTATATGAAAACATGGTTATGAGGCTATATAAAACATGGACCGACGTGGTCTCATCGAACTTTGTCGTTGAATAGTGGAACACAATATCATTCATATGACGACCACAACTGGCTCGGCAGAACCTCATCTGACCAACCCAATATTTTAGTACATTTTCGATTGTTGCGGGTCGAACCTCTTTAATGACAACCTCGATTTCATGTTTCAATGCTTTAATAGTCTGTGTATGCTTTTCGTAACACTTATCCTAAATGGCTCCCCACAGAAAAAAATCCAAAGGGTTCAAGTCACTGCTCCGAGGCGGTCAATTGACATTACAAATTCGGCTGATTTTTTTATTTTCCAAATCAGTGCGTAAAATGTGTAAAATGGTTGCGTTGGCTGCTTGAAATGTGGCTTGTTGAAACCAAATGTCGTCCATACCATTCTCTTGAATTTTTGGAATCAAAATTAGTTAAGCTTGGCGCGGTAATGCTCAGCGTTGATGGTGACGGCTGTTCCTTGCTCATTTTCGAAGAAAAATGGCCCAATGATGCTACCAGCCCAAGAGCCACACGAAACAGAGATTCGTTTTGGATGCATTGGCTTCTCAATTGCCACGTGTGCGTTCTCTGAACCCCATATGCAGCAATTTAGCTTATTGATATCGCCACCGAAATGAGCTTTATCTGAAAACATGAACACAAAAAAATTCTTCATCTCCTGCCAAACAATCTTTAGCCCATTGGGCGAAGCGAATGGTGTTCCATTATTAAATGACAAACTTAAACTTTTCCAATAAAACCAGGAATTTGAAAAAATTATTAGTATTTTTTTTTGACAGCCGATTCATATTTAAAATGTTAAATCGCCCACTCTATATTTTAGCTGATATATGAATGAAATTACAATTCAAGGCATATTTTTTTAAACTTATTTCGCGCAGTGTTCCTTAAACGTTTTGGTACCATTTTACCTCTTTTTTTACACGCAGTGTTTTTTAACTCTGAAGTGAACCTCGTGTTAAAACAGTACAAGAATTGCTATTTATATTTCGGGGTGTTGTCTGGCGCCGTCTGAAATTTCCATTGGAAAGTTTGTCATTTTTTAGCATACGTACTCAGAACGTTCTGACGTTTGGCAAAAAAACGGTATTAACATAACAATGGAAACTTTTTCGTGCTATCATTTTTCACAACATTCGACGTGGGTTATCACGAAAAGAATGCATCGATGAACTTAAATCTTTGTAAGGCGATGAAGCACCATCCTATAGCACTGTAAAAAACTGGTGCAATGAATTAAATCGTGGCCGACGCTCGCTCAAAGACGAAGATCGTGAAGGTCGCCCAAAAACGGCCGTTGTGCCAAAGAACATTGATGCCGTGCGTGAACTGATAATGCAAGATCATCCTATGACATACCGTGAGATATCCTTGGGCATTTATTCAACCAGCATACATTCGATATCGCATGAACACCTGGCCGTAAAAAAGGTTTGTTCTCGTTGGATCCCGCACAATCTGACAATCGCTTAAAAAAATGCTCGTGTCGATTAGTGCAAACGAATTGTCGAAGCGTTTTTTACACTCCGATATCGACACCTTCAAAGCATGGTTATTAAACGTTTCAACAGCATCTTCTGGCGACGAAAATCGTTGACCACGCATTTTTTTCTTGATGTGCGGGAATAAAAAGTCATTGGGTGCCAAGTCAGGACTGTAAGGCAGATAACCCATCAATTCGACGTTTTGGCCGGTCAAAAAGGCGCTGGTTTGAGCCGATGTGTGAGAGTGCGCATTGTCATGGTGCACAATGATTCGTCTTCCATTGTTCGTTTTTCGAATTTCTCCGAAGACTTAGAATTGACCGTCCTACATTGCTCAAGCATAACAGTCGCCACATGACCAGTTTTGCCGAAGAAACAGGCGACCATTTGCTTTGAAGTGTTTCCACAAACAACTTTCGTTGGATTTGGCTCTTCTTCGAAGACCCACACGGTCGATTGCTATTTTGTTTCGGACTCATATGCATAGATCCAGGATTCGTCACCTGTGACGATCTTAAATACGTCTTTTGAAGCACCACGATCGTATTTTTTTCAAAATTTCTTTGCCCCAATCGACATGAGCCTTTTTTGAGCGATTGTCCAAGTGTGCGGGATCCAACGAGAACAAACCTTTTTGACGGCCAGGTGTTCATGCAATATCGAATGTATGCTGCTGGAAGAAATGCCCAATGATGCCTCTATCTCACGGTATGTCACATGACGATCTTGCATTATCAGCGCATGCACGGCATCAATGTTCTTTGGCACAACGGCCGTTTTTGGACGACCTTCGTCTTTGAGCGAGCGTCGGCCACGATTGAATTCATTAAACCAGTTTTTCACAGTGCTGTAGGATGATGCTTCATCGCCATACAAAGATTTAAGTTTATCGATGCACTCTTGTCGTGATAATCCACGTCGAAAGTTGTGAAAAATGATCGCACGAAAATGTTCACGAGTTAATTTCATTTTTTTTGCCAATTGATTATTTCAAGTCACTGTAAACAACACAAATGATGGTCGTACGTCAAAACGTTTATGCTAAAAAAATGTCAAACTTTCCAATGGAAATGTCAGATGGCGCCAGGCAACACTTAGGGTTGCTTAGGCCAGAAATATATATATAGCAACCCTCGTATTAAAAAAAAATTATCAGAACTTTTTTTTACATCCGATTCAAATTTCAAAATTAAAAATTAGAATCAATTTTGTTACCTTAACTGGTACGCGCTCTCTTGATCTTTTCAAGTACGCATCATCCTCATACACATCACGTGTCAAACCAAAATCTGAAATTTTGCATATTTTTCCTTCGGCCAGTAAAACGTTACGAGCTGCCAAATCACGATGAACCAGCTGTAATGGTAGAAGAAGTATATGAAATGTAGAATAGAAATAAAAAAAATAAAATTATTAACATACCTTGACATCCGTTAGATACGCCATTCCTTTGCATATCTGCCAGGCGAATGATAAAATACTTCGTACCGTCATCGGTTCCATACCATCGGTAAACTCAGCACCGGAATATTCAATTTTGCGACACAATCTCAGATAACTCCTTAAGGCCCCATACCGAGCATATTCTATGATGATCATGGGCGTCTCACCTTTGGTGCAAGCACCCAAAAGTTTAATAATATTGGGATGCGAAACTTCTTGCAAAAGTTGGAATTCCGACAATAGAGCCATGTACTCCACAGAGTTGGCACCTTTTTTCAACATTTTTACTGCGACCGTAGTGACGCCCTTCGTATCACCTATGTCGGTAGCATAGCCTTGTATGACCTTGCCAAACTCACCTTCACCCAGAACGGTGTCTAATACCAACGAATCACGAGGAAATTCCCATTTCGAATCAACTACAGAACTATGGAATGTATAACTATTTTCCAATTGTACTAAGGGCATGTCACCACAATGTGCTTCACAGTCATTTAAGCGATCCTTTTTTATATCGCCACCGTCGAGATGTTGCTTTCCTCTGGAGCTCTTCAAAAGACCGGCTCGAGATACCAGCAAACATATGGAGAGTACAAGTAAAACTGTGGGACACACAACGGCTATGATCACGCACGTTTGGTTGCACTCAAAACCGCTCAGATATAAACGGTTCTCCGCAGAACCATTTTCATCTTTTACAGTAGCATTGAAAGTGTTTTCCGTCACTAGCGGTTCTTCCGATTTGTATGCGTTTTGTTCAGTTTTAGCTTCCGATTTTTGCTGTTTTCGCCTCTTCGGTTTTGGCTCATCATCGTCCAGCGGAGCACATGCACACTTGCCATTGTCTTCACATGTACAGGTTCCCGAAGCCGATGAGATGCCTTTACGTTTATCACTTACCGAAAGTGGACTTAGGATCTTGTTGCCGCCCGTACAATCTTGGGGACAGGCAAACGTGTTCAGCTCCTCAAGCGGATCACAGATATTGTCGGGGCAAAAAGTGGCATTCGGTACACAAGAAGCGTAATTCGAACTGAATCGGGCATTGTTGGTGCCGCGCCAAATGCAACTGCCGCCATCGGTTGCTAGGCCACAAAATGTGATGCACTGCTTGCGATATTTAATTTGGGCACATGTTTGACTCCGGGATTTCACCTTGTGCTCGCATGTGATATTATCGGGTCGACCCTCCGTCAGGTGGACATTGATTACAAAGGAACGCTGGTGAATGTCGTGCCAGGTGACATTGAGACTGGAAAGGTAGAAAGTTAAAGTGATGTACTGTAAAATAACATTGTATCATAAAATTGAAAGACAAACATTGGGTTCTTGGTTTTTTCTCTAATAATTATGGTTAAACAGACGCTTTTATTCGTTCTCTGCGTTTTTGTACACCCTACACCGCACAGTGATGCTGGTGTAGGCGCAGTGGAAAAAAGAGTCATCTGAATGCATACAGGTTAAAGCATACGGTTCCCTTGTCAGGATAAGAAAGATCCTAGATTGTCATCCTCCGTATATAGATGGTGATATCGAGCGAATCTTTTGTATAGACATTATGTTACCACCCAGTAAACCAAAATTGCCGACAATGTCTGATATCAGACAATTCTGAACTCTATCGAGAATTCTTACCGAAATCGTTACGAATTCTGATCGGTTTATCAGAGGATTTTTTTTGAGAGAAGTAGTTCAGAATTCGTGTCAAACCTCTCATATGTTTTTCGTTACAATTCTGATCCGAAATCGGAACATTTTGCCGATTGTCATACAGAGAATTCTGACAGAATTCTGAACGTTTGGTTTGCTGGGCAGTCAGAGTGTGTGGAACTTAAATAAGAAGTGTTTATGTTACTAAGAGGTTTGACTGTAGTCTATAATGTGGTTGATTTGGAGCCCCTATAATATACGAGGGCTCAGAGCGAATTACTTCCTCGTGCAAAAGCACATACGTCTGCATCGGCCAAGTGTTCTTGCTCTTTGTGAGGCCCATGTGTTTAAATATTCAGATCCACTGGATATTCATATACAAGGGTTGATATTTATATTTCGGGTCCGGCAATAAAAACACAATAATTTATCACTGAAAATGGTTTTATTGTTTTTCAAAATATTCTTCTTTAAGATCATTACACTTTTGCATGCGCACAAACCAATTTTCGAAGGACTTTTTCCACTCCGATTGAGACACCTCCAAAACATGATTTTTGAACGCTTCAACAGCTGTTTCGGGCGATGAAAAACGTTGACCATGCTTTTTTTCTTGATGCTGGGGAATAAGAAGAAATTATTGGGTGTTAAATCAGAGCTGCAATTCGACATCTTGAGTGATCAAATAGCTCATCGTTTCCGCTGATGTGTGAGAGCTCGCATTGTCGTGATGCAAAATGATCCGTCTTCTCTTATTATCTTTACTCATTTCTTCGAACACTGTTGGCAAACAGATGATTATATACCACTTAGAATTGAACTCACTCAGAATTGACCTACGTTCCGCCAAAGGCACTGTGGCAACATGGCCGGTTATACCGGGAAAAAAACGCAATCATTTGCTTCGATGTACTCCTTGCACGAACAACTTTTGTTGGATTTGGCTCGTCTTGAAAGACCCATACAGTCGATTGCTGTTTTGTTTCGGGTTCATATGCATAGGTCCATGATTCGTCACCTGTGACAATGTTATACACTGCCTTTGAACTACCGCTGTTATACTTTTTCAACATCTCTTTGCACCAATCCATACGAGCCTTTTTTGGGCATTCGTCAAATTATGTGGGATCCAACGAGAACAAATTTTTTCACGGCCAAATGAACATGCAATATCTTATTGATGCTTGTCATACTAATGCCTAAGGATGCCTCAATCCCACGGTATGTCACATGTCGGTCTTGCTTAATCAGTTCACGCACAGCATCGATGGTTTCTGGCAAAGTGACCGAAGTTGGACGTCCTTAACGAAATTCATCCTGTATCGAACGGCGACCGAGACTGAACTCTTGGTACCAGCGATTAACAGTGGATTCTGATGGTGCTTCATCGCCAAAAGTCGAAACAAGTTGATTTAAACACTCTTAAATCGTAAAATATCATCGCACGAAAATGTTCACGGAATAATTCCACTTATTCAATGAGATGAATTTTTCAACACAGTGTTAAAGAAATAATTCGCCCTCAAATGACAAAACGTTCTGAGTGAAGTTATGCTAAAAAATGTCAGTGTTACCAATGGAAGTTCCAGTTTGCATCTGGGAACACTGGTATTGTGAGGACCCGAAATATAAATAGCATCCTCGTAGTTAATGATAAAATTATTGTACGAGGTTGCTATATATATTTCTGGCCTAGGCAACACTAAGTGTTGCCTGGCGCCATCTGACATTTCCGTTGGAAAGTTTGCCATTATTAAGCATAAACTCAAAACGTTTTGACGTACGACCATCATTTGTGTTGTTTACAGTGATCTCGTGAATATTTTCGTGCGATCATTTTTTACAACTTTCGAAGTGGATTATCACGAAAAGAGTGCATCGATGAACTTAAATCTTTGTATGACAATGAAGCATCATCCTATAGCACTGTGAAAAATTGATTTAATGAATTAAATCGTGGCCGACGCTCGCTCAAAGATGAAGGTCGCCCAAAAACGGCCGATGTGCCAGAGAACATTGATGCCGTGCGTGAACTGAAAATGGAAGATCGTTATGTGACACACCGTGAGATAGAGGCATCCTTGGGCATTTCTTCCACCTGCATACATTCGATATTGCATGAACACCTGGCAAAAAAGGTTTGTTCTCGTAAGATCCCGCACAAATTGACCAACGCTCCAAAAAAGGCTTGTGTCGATTGGTGAAATGAAATTTTGAAAAAATACGATCGCGGTGCTTTAAAAGACTTTTATAAGACGAATCATGGATCAATGCGTATGAGCCCGAAAGAATACAGCAATCGACCCTTGGGGTCTTCGATGACGAGCCAAACCCAACGAAAGTTGTTTGTGAAAGAAGCACTTCGAAGCAACTGGTCGCCTGTTTCTTCGGCAAAACTGGTCATGTGGCGACTGTTTCGCTTGAGCAACGTAGGATGGTCAATTCTGAGTTGTACAGCAGAATTTGTTTGCCTGAAGTCTTCGGAGAAATACGAAAAACGAACAAGAAAAGACGAATCATTATGCACCATGACAATGCGAGCTCTCACACATCGGCTCAAACCATCGCCTTTTTGGCACCCAATGACTTCTTTTTATTCCCGCACATCAAGAAAAGAATGCGTGGTCAACCATTTTCCTCGCCAGGAGATGCTGTTGAAGCGTTCAAAACCATGTTTTGGAGGTGTCTCAATCGGAGTGGAAAAAACGCTTCGTTAATTAGTTTGAGCGCATGCCAAATTGTATAAATCATGCTGGAGAATACTCTAAAAAACAATAAAACTATTTTTGATGATAAATATTCGCATTTTCATTAATAGGCTACTTGTTTGATTATTGTTGGCAATAAAGAGAATTGAAATTAAAATTATTGCAATGTTTGGTCTTTCAAATAAATTTTCGTGTTGCGAACTTTGTTAAAAAGTTTACTTTTTTTCGGAGTCGTGTGCATTTTTTTAACTTCTGCTCCGTCAAAATGTTTAAACTCTTGATTCAAAACTCAATCTCCACAATGCCTGCTCGAAAGCAAGTTATATAAGTTAACTTCCCTCCTACCATCACTAATTAACCAATAATATACTTACAAATAAATCGTTTCCGGTGCCTGTTTCAATGCTACCATATCCTTGACATAAATAATTCCAGCGGCTGCAGTTATTCCAAAAGCCTTACTACGATCTTCGACCAGAGTAAATTGCAATTGCGGTAACTTGATAAGATTACGAAAATCTTCCGGTTGTGTAACCCGATACATCAGTTGTGCTGTACGATAGACAAAGACATCTTTCGGATACGTATTTGGTATACTACGAGTCAGGCTGCGACTAAAAATGTTCGAAATCGATGAGGCATCATCGTCCGTATATACCACATTCATTTTACGATTTTGTCGCGAACGCAAGGGTAACGCCTGGGGGTGATTAGCTTCAAGTATTAGCTCAGGGTCGGTTTTTATACATATATTGGCGGTGGCCTGTAATTGTGAGAAGATAATAATATTTCAAACTTACTAAAACATTTTGAAATAAAAACTTACCGTGTTTCTGGCAGGACCATCAATTGTTTTGTCGCTGGCCTGCAAGGCAAAACAATATGAGGGCTGGTTGGCAATACCACTGCGTGAAAATGTAATTTCTGCAATATTAAAAAATATTTTAACGAAATGAAATATTTTAAAATTTGTTCGTTCACTTACGACAGCTTATAATAGTATTCCTTTTCCCAGTGTGCTCATCTTCGTAGACATTACACACCGGTCTTACCAAATCGTTGGTGTCATTAACAATTTTATACATCTGATGGACATTCGTGGCCACCGAATCCTTATCCATGAATAAAATGCGTTCGCCAATGTTGTCATTCTGTAAAATTAACAAGGATAATGTTTGTCAATATTAATTAGAAGGCACCGGGTAGCTAAACAACCTGATGGCTTAGCCTTAAACCAATTAGTGCTAGCATAAATCAAACAAGTATAAAAAATTAAACTCTTTGAGATACTCCATACCACTCCGCTATAAGAGGACTACGCACCTCGGTCTAGAGCTTGACCTAGGTCGGACTTAATATGTTAAATGTGTCATAACGTAGCATACAAAATTTAGGAGAGATAGGGTAACAAAATTTAGGAGAGATAGAACAAAATTTAGGAGAGATAGGGTAACATTTGTGACTTCTAAACTGCAGACCTCAAATAGGTAGGGACATATGTGTGTGGGCTAAACGAAAACATTGGCCTATATGGTCCAATGTTATATATAATGTGCGATGGTCGCTCTTAACGCTCCATGCGAAATTTGTTAGGAATCGGATTACAATGTGGCTTCTAAAGCTGAGGATTCCGAAATCGAAAAGGACATTTGTGTGGGAGCTATACGAAAATATAAACCTATGTGGAACAGTTTTAGTGCATTTATAAAATGTTCGCTCATAACATACCACGAACAAATTTGGGCGTGATCGTGTGTAATATGTGTCTTCTAGAGCTGTAGGATCTTAAATCGGAAGAGACCTTTGTGTGGAAGCTATTCGAAAACATGGACCGATATGCTCCAATTTCACCAGAAATAAGTGTTGGTCACTAGTAAGGCTTTATGGGATATTAGGTCAGAATGGGGTGTGATATGTGGCTTTAAGAGCTGTAGGTTCTGAATTTGGGAAGAACCTTCGTATGGGGGCTATACGAAATATGTACCGATTGGGTCCAGTTTTACCACAATTAATTAATGATCGCCTATAACGTACCATGCTAATTTTGGTCTATGCGAAATTTGTTAGGAATCGGATGTACAATGTGGCTTCTAAAGCTGAAGATTCCGAAATCGAAAAGGACATTTGTGTGAGAGCTATACGAAAATATAGACCTATTTGGAACAGTTTTAGTGCATTTATTAAATGTTCGCTCATAACATACCACGAACAAATTTGGGCGTGATCGTGTGTAATATGTGTCTTCTAGAGCTGTAGGATCTTAAATCGGAAGATACTTTTTTTTTTTTTTTTTTTTTTGAAATTCAGTTTTATTCATTATAAATAATTTACAATAGTTTGTTGTGCCCCAGCGCCTTACAGACATTTTTTGGGGCGAGTTGGCTTTAAATGTATAATAAACATATTTTAATATAATATATTAATTACATATATACGTATGTATATGTACAAGTAAATTAAAATTATTCTTACATCAGAAGCATTCTAATACTTTGGTGTAAATGGGTTTTCAAATTTCTTTTAAATACTGAGATCCTGGGTATATTTTTCAAATCTTGAGGAAGATGATTGAACTCTGAGCAACCATTATGCTCTATTCTTTGCTTGGTAATTTCAAGTCGACATCTTTTAATTCGCAAGTTAGAACTATTTCTTGTATTAAAGGCTGTCTGGTTTGTATGAAACTCAATTGCACTTGGACCAAGGTTTCGCACTGATTTAAACACATATGTAAGTAATTGCAATTTGTATAAGCCCTGTATAGGCAATGTGGATTTAGATACGTTCTCATATAATGCAAGTGTCGAGTAAGTACGTGGTAGGTTGTGGACAGTTTTGAGTGCCTTATTTTGTACTCTCTGAAGTGACTGCAGTTCAACGCCTTTTTTTGTAAGCATATATCATCGGTAGGTAGTTTAAATGGCTTTGGATTAGAGCATTGTATATCAATAGCTTAGTTTCTACATCGAATTTATTTTTATATTTATATAAGATTCCAATTGCTGGAGCGACTTTAGCCTTTAAGTCCCTTATATGTAGGTTCCATGTTAAATTGTTTTGCAAGTGTATGCCCAAATATTTCAATGAGGTGGATTCATGAAGCTGTTTTCCATCAAAAAATATATTAAACGATTGTTCATTTCCAGAGCAGCGAGGACGAAATCGTATTAATCTTGTCTTTTCAGAATTTAAAATAAGTTTGTTAACTCTGCAATATTCTAATAGGACAGCGGCATCATGTTCCATTTGTGATTTCAACACAATATCATGATTGTAGGGGTAAAAAAGTGATACATCATCAGCATACATAATGAGTTTCCCGTGCAGCTTAAGATTGGAGATATCATTTAAATATATTGTGAATAAAAGTGGGCCCAAGACACTTTGTGTGGAAGCTATTCGAAAACATGGACCGATATGCTCCAATTTCACCAGAAATATGTGTTGGTCACTAGTAAGGCTTTATGGGATATTAGGTCAGAATGGGGTGTAATATGTGACTTTAAGAGCTGTAGGTTCTGAATTTGGGATGAACCATCGTATGGGAGCTATACGAAATATGTACCGATTGGGTCCAGTTTAACCACAATTAATTAATGATCGCCTATAACGTACCATGCTAATTTTGGTCTAGAGATGTAGGATCACAAATCGGAAGAGACCTTTGTGTGGAAGCTATTCGAAAACGTAACCCGATATGGTCCAATTTCACCAAAGATATGTGTTGGTCAGTGGTAACGTATTATGCGAAATTCGGTCAGAATCAGGTGTAAGATGTGGTTTTAAGAGATTTAGGTTCTGAAATCGGGAAGGTCCTTCTTATACGGGCTATGGACTAATTTGTTTAGTTTCACTACAATTAATTAATGATCGCTCATAAAGTGCTATGCAAATTTTTAAGCGTAATTTGTAGTTTCTACAGCTGTATGACCTCAAATCGAAAGACACCTTTGTGTAGGAGCTATTCTAAAACTTGGATCGGAATTTCACCAATGATGGGTGTTGGTCACTTGTAATGCTCTGTGTGAAATCGGATGTCAAATGCTGTTGGTTCTGAAAGAGGGAAAACCTATATATGATATTTAATTTTAATAGGACTTGTCCTTAGTCCAAACTAGAATAATGTTTCAAGTTTCGTTGAAATCGGTTTATTATTGCAAACTGTACTTGATTACAACTATTAATGGACATACAGACGGATTCTGAGTCGATCGGCATACCTAACATAGGGTCTATCTCCACTTCTCTAAGGTATTGCAAACATCAGCACTAAGTCTCTGTACCACAGTCTGGTGCGGAGTACATAAATTATTTACGTTCGAGGTTTGCTATTAATATTTTGGGCCCGACAATAAAAACACAATAATTTATCATTAAAAATGGTTTTATTGTTTTTCAAAATATTCTCCTTTGAGATCAATACACTTTTGCATGCGCACAGACCAATTTTCGAAGCACTGTTTCCACTCCGATTGAGACACCTCCAAAACATGGTATTTGAACTCTTCAACAGCAGCTTCGGGCGATGAAAAACGTTGGCCACTCATTGTTTTCTTGATGCTAGGGAATAAGAAGAAGTCATTAGGTGCCAAGTCAGGGCTGTACGGCGGATGACCCATAGATTCGACGTTTTGGCCGGTCAAAAAGGCGCTGGTTTAAGCCGATGTGTGAGAGTTCGCATTGTCATGGTGCACAATGATTCGTCTTCTCCTGATCGTTTTTCGAATTTTTTCGAAGACTTCAGGCAAACAAATTGTGGTGTACCACTCAGAACTGACCTCCTACGTTGCTCAAGCCACATGACCAGTTTTGCCGAAGAAACGGTCGACTATTTGCTTCGAAGTGCTTCTTCCACGAACAACTTTCTTTGGATTTGACTCGTCTCTGAATACCCACTCGGTCGATTGCTGTTTTGTTTCGGACTCATATGCATAGATCCATGATTCGTCACCTGTGACGATCTTATAAAAGTCTTTTGAAGCACCGCGATCGTATTTTTTCAAAATTTCTTTGCCCTAATCTATACGAGCCTTTTTTTTGAGCGATTGTCAAATTGTGCGGGATCCAACGAGAACAAACATTTTTTACGGCCAGGTGTTCATGCGATATCGAATGTATGCTGGTGGAAGAAATGCCAAAGGATGCCTCTATCTCACGGTATATCACATGACGATCTTGCATTATAAGTTCACGCACGGCATCAATGTTCTTTGGCACAACGACCGTTTTTGAACAACCTTCACGACCTTCATCTTTGAGCGAGCGTCAGCCACGATTGAATTCATTAAACCAGTTTTTCACATTGTTATAGAATGGTGTTTCATCGCCATACAAAGATTTAAGTTCAACGATGCACTCTTGTCGTGATAATCCACGTCGAACGTTGTGAAAAATGATCGCACGAAAATGTTCACGAGTTAATTCCATTTGTTTGCCAAATTGATTTTTTCAAGTCACTGTAAACAACACAAATAATACGTTTATGCTAAAAAATGTCAAACTTTCCAATGGAAATGTCAGATGGCGCCAGGCAACACTTAGTGTTGCCTAGGAGCCAGAAATATATATATATCAACCCTCGTGAAAGAGAAACTCATACCGTAAATATTCGGCACTGGAGTGAAACAAACCCCAGAGAACTTTACCAGAGACCTCTGCATTCGGACCGCGTCACTGTGTGGTCACCATATCATGAGTAGGCATCATTGGCCCTTACTTTTCCAGGATAACCGTCTTGCTGTAACGTGAAATCCGAACGGTACTTGACCGTGATACAGAATTTTTTCAGCCGGCTCTTAAGGCAATGCAATTAGAGGATACACGGTTCCAAAATGATGTTGCCACTGCACACACAGCGATGGTTACCATGAATTGTTTGAGGCAAATGTTTCCCGAACGGCTTATCTCTTTGAGGGGTTATTTGAACTGGCCGGCACGCTCACCAGACTTAGCCCCATGCGGTTTTTTTCCTTTGGGGGTTACCTAAAGTCGAAGGTGTATATCAACCGTGTCCCAACACCTTGGAAGACCTCATTAACAATATTGAGGCTGAAAATGGCAGAATACCAGTGCTTGTTAGAGTTCATGAAAACTTCCGAAAACGTATGCAGCAGTGTGTGGATAGCGAAGATCGACAGTTGCCAGATACACTATTTAAAACCTGTAATTTAAAAATTCTCTTACTGTGCAATATAATTAAAATATAAAATAATTTTTTTTAGGGTTCATAATTTTTTTATTTCATTCCCAAATAAGCAAACTTCCGCGCTCCACCCAGTATAATTGAGTAATTGGGAATACAAACTTAATCAAAAGTCGTGTTCGATTGGTGCTCGCTGAGGCGATAACTTCAAAATTTTACGTGAAATTTTAATAATTTATTTGTAGAAAAAAAGTTATTTAAGAAATACGAGTACCATAAGCGAGTAAGAACCAGCTCGCTTAAGGTTGTTCTTGAAGAACTTTCATCCTTAACATTTTAATTATATAAAATAAACGGGTTTTAACGCATATTGTCTATAATTTTCTTTTATATTCTTGTAAAATGGTGTGAAGTTATAGCTTTAGCGACCTCCTAAGCAAGTTGCCAATCGAACACGGCCAATGTTAAAAATAACTGAACTATGTGCCCACTTACACAGCAATTAATCACAACTTACCGCATTGAAATAGGCGCTCTCCAAGTGGAAATTGTAAATATCAGTTTTATTCAGCAACAGGGGACCATTATCGTTACGATCGATTATTTGTATATAGATTATCTTACGATATTGTTCGGTTCGATTGGGTGTCATTTTCACTAAGCAGTTAACGTCTACCGAAAGATTTGTTTGCTGTGAAGCATCCAAAGATTCATAGTCTATGGGTTGGCGGGTAAATAGTAGATTATTTTTTAGCGTAAATATATTCGAAGCGTTTAAGATTTTATATTTTAAATCCAGATAAGGGCAGAGGTACTTTGCGCCTCTTGGATTAAGTGAGCCCACTAGAATGGGGTTGTGGTTAACATTTCTTTTGCCAGGTGCTACTGAAGGTGGATCATCCTCCAATATGACATAGTGGGCCGAAGACCAAAAACAAATGTTTTCCAAATCTTCACAGTACTCCACCTCTGATAGCGGTTGCACTTCCAGTGACATGTGGGATAATTTTGTAATATTCTTGTCGGTTTTATCATTGGTGGCGGTTATTGTAAATTTTGTTGGTTCCTCCAGTGGTTTGTAGTCATCACGTATGAACACTTCACCGCTTGTCCCATTGATCCTTAGCAGTCTATTATCTTCGAGCGTATATCGGTAATCTGCTGCGAGGCTGTTGTTGAAAACCGATAGAACTTGAAATTGTCCAATGGGTATTTTGGAAAAGATACTTTGGGACTTCTCATTAAAGGGCAAATTTAATTTTATGGCAGACATTGGAAAGTAGACTTCAAAACCTAAAATGATAAAAATCACGATGTTTTATTAGAAAAAAAGGAGATAGGTGTTGTTTATTGGTATTTTTAGTAGGTATACGGTTAAGGAAACAAATAAAAAAAGTTTAAAAAAATAATCCTACTAAGTAAAGATCCTACTAAGGAACATAATATTAAAAGGCGATGACAAATAATAATTAAAAGAACTTTCGGCAAGAGTCAAGTTTATGAAGCGTAACACGAAAAAAGAAAAAAAATATGTCACGCCCGGTACTTAGTAGGGACATAAATACTGTTACACACGTTTTATGCTGTAAAATAAAAAGTACTGAATGTTTTTGGACCAAATATTTTTTAGTATATTTATTGATGTATATTGTATCCAAAAAGAATCTTCTTATTCGAAATGTCCGCCTTTTGCCTTAACACACGCCTTAAGTCGCACAGGTCAGTCTTCAATAGCTGCACGAACCTCGTCCATTGGAAAATTGACCACAGGTCGAACCAAAGCAGTCTTAAGAGATCCAATGTTGGGGTATCTTCTGTGACAAACCTTATCCTCTAAAACCGTCCACAATTTGTAATCCAACGGGTTAAAATTTGGACTGCCTGAGGGCCATTCTTCAGAGGAAAGAAACGCTGGCAAACAGTTTCGAAGCCAGGCCTGAGACGTTTTAGCCTTATGGGCCTGGACTGCCTGAGGACCATTCTTCAGAGGAAATGAACGCTGGCAAATTGTTTCGAAGCCAGTCCTGGGACGTTTTAACCGTATGGGCCGGCGCAGAATCCTGCTGGAAAGTCCATGGCTGGTTTTGGAACAGGGAAATGATAAGAGGCTTCACAACAGCTTCCAAAATGGTTTCTTGGTAAACTTTGGCCGATGTTTTGACTCCTTGTTCGCAGAAATGCAGGTCAGTGACCCCATCTAAGAGACACCCTACTAAACCATGACTGAAGCTGGATGATGACCCTTTTCCACCCTTGGGATCAGTTCAGATGCTTCCTTAGATGACCGCGCATACACTCTATCATTTTGCATGTTAAATTTTTCCGGAGCCGTAAAAATTATTTCATCGGTGAACAAAATTTTTCTGTGCAAGTTATCAGCGTGCTTCACCAAAATACGTTTGCATATTTCAATCCTATTTTTTTTTAAAAGCAGCACTCAATAAATGTCCGATACGTCGTTTAAAAACCCCAAGTCTTTTTTAATGATTTGACACATGGACTTTTGCGTGATATTTATCTCACGGGCCATGATTTTCTGTTTTCTGAGCGGATTTCTGTGAATTCTTGATTTAACGGCTTTGATCATATGCGGTGTTCGAACAGAGCGTAGGTGGTCCGACCGGTGGCTGTCTTTTACATCTCCAGTCTCCTCAAACAGTTTTATGCATCGGTAGACGAACATGCGGCTAATCCCTAGTGGCCGGAGAGTTTTGAAAATATCGCTTTTTTCATTTCACACTTGAAAAGCGCTATTACGGCGATACGGTTATCATTATCTGAACACTCCATGATTAAAGTTGAAAAAAGTTTAAAGTCCCGTTACAGACTAACGCTATTGAGGTTAGCTTTCAAACCCCATATGACATTAACGGGGTATGTTTAGTTCTACTATTAAAATGGGTGTGTTCAATGTTGTAACAGTATGTATGCCCCTACTAAGTATAATGGGGCGGTTAGTTCGGGGAAAATAATGAATTAAGACGCTTGGGTCCTTGAAAATGATTTTTAAAGTAAAACATCATTTTGCGTGGCCGGATGTGGTCAGGCGGAATGTAGGCACTCGGGACTTCAAAGCCTTCTGCTTTTGCTCACTGTCACAGACATTTAGGTAAAACTCCTGAAATCGAGAAAATCAAGAATTTTTTTGAAAATGTTTTTAATTTTCTTTAATTCTAAAATGTGTGGGTCTCCCCGTAACTTTTCAGAGTAATTACCCCACATTAATTTTGCATGCTTACAATTCTTGTATAAGTCTTTATTATTAACGTATGCGGTTTTTTAGGTTCCTTAGAGGCTCACGATGCACTAGTTTGTGTCTAGTCACTTCTATTTATTTGTTTTCATTTTTGGTATCCTTCCTTTCGTTTAAGTACCCACGCTTATATGAAGGTCCTCCTGAGCGCCCTTATTCATTCCAAATACTCAATTCTTAGTCATACTTTATTACAAGATTGACTATTTTTGCCAATCCTAACATATCATGAAACTTTAATATCATTGTCCTCTCAACATTTAACGCATGATATTAACATTTTTATATATTTCTTTAAGTAGGTGCGATTTGTACAGTAGTGTATGTTCAGTGTATTCTTGAACACCGATCAGAGTTTGAAGCCGAATGGAATCAAACCGGCAGCGCGCCTCTGCAGTGTGATATACAAATAAAGATTCAACTTCATAAAGAGGTTCTGTAAGCTTTATTTTTGAGGTTCAAGTGCACGAGATAAGAAAATGTCAATAGTTAACAGCAGTGAACGAAAAGAAACGGTACGATATAGGTACGAATCACACATTTTGCAAGTCTTCTTTATGTTTCGTTCTTTGTACTGTTTGTGCAACGAAACGAAAACGCAAACCTTTAAGTTGTATGTGTCACAAACTATATGTATTGTGCAAGCGCTGTATCGCTCGTTTTGTTTCGTTTGTTGTTAAGTTTTTGCTCATGATAAAAAACGGTACGAAACGCAATACGTACAAGAGCGAAACAATGAAAAGTTCTTTTAGGTTTTTTTGTTTTCGAACAGTTGCATTGAGTATCCCAACTGAGTTAGAACATGCCGCGGCCACAAAATAACTCTTTACGTGAACTTTTTGATTCAAATGAGAATAATGAAATTGTGTGTAGGAATGGAAGTTGCAGTGGCAAAATTTTAACCAACCATGCTGGAAATTTACAAAGACATTTAAAAAAACTTCATATTGAACTATATGAAAAATATATAAATAACAAAGTTTGTGTAAATAATGGTGTGCAAAAAGATAAAATGAAAATATCAATAGAAATTAATAAAACACATATAAAAAAGGCAATCGTTGAGCTATTTTCAAAAAATGGTAGACCTTTGCGTATGGCCGGGGACAATGCTTTCAAAATTCTTACGCAGCCAATTTTAGATGTGCTTGGAATTACTCTCAATGAGCATAATATAATTGAGAGAATAATATCGCTTTCTAACGAAATAAAAGAAACTATAACAAAAGAATTGCACGGGCGACTAATATCGTTAAAAATTGATGCAGCAACCCGACAAAACTTAAGTGTTCTGGGCATAAATGTGCAGTACATAAAAAACAAAAATATTATAATTCAAACCTTAGGAATCAAAGAGCTCAAGGAAAAACACACTGCTGAGTATTTAAAATCTGTGATGTTGGAAGTTTTGGGTAATTACAAAATCCATATATCGCAAATATTGACCGTTACCACGGATAATGGGGCCAACATGGTTAAAACAATAAATGAATTAAATGCAGATTTAAAAAATTCAATAGAACATGAAAACACGGAACATTCGAATGAAAATGAAAATAGCTTGTTATCTATTGAAAAAAGTTTTTATTCTGATATGATCACCAATATCCGATGCGGCGCTCATACACTCCAACTCTGTGTAAATGACGTGTTAAAAATAGATGACATCAAGGAAAAACTAGAAAAATTCAGACATGTTGCGAAAAAACTAAGAAACCAAACATACCTCAATTTGTTAAAAAATGGAGGTTACAAGAAACCTATTCTTGATTGTGTTACAAGGTGGAATTCTTCTTTCAATATGCTTCAGAGATTGTCTGAATCGAAGGAAATTATTTTGTCATTGAGTTCCGATAATGCAGACTTTTTGTTAAGCGATGACGATTGGGGTTTTGCTGCAGAATTTTTAAAGACATTTGGCGGTATTTACACAGCTTCTGTAAAGCTCCAATCTGAAAAATTATACTACAGTGATTTGTATATAATTATGATGAACATTATACTTGAGACCGAAAATCTACCACAGAATGACATGCAAAGTGCTTTACTGGAAGCGTTAAACAAAAGAAAGTCAAAACTATTTGATAATGATTTGTTCAATGCAGCTGTATATTTGGACCCGAGAGTAAAACTTCTTTTGACACCGGAGCAAATTGAGAAGGCTAAACGATTCATAACCCAATTGCACTCTCGAATTGCTTCACTGCGAGGTAAACTAACTGCATTCCAAATTATATAAAAATTATATATTTTGAGTTATTAGTTAAGTAGCAATGAAAACTTGAATTGTTTGTTTTTTTTATATTGTCACAGGAACTATTTCCAACACTGAAGAACCCACAGTAAGCAGTCAAGTATCTAATACACCAAAAACACTCAGTGACCTTCTTTGTAGTGTAGATCCTAATCCTGCCAGCGGACATTCAATGACTTCGTTAAATTTACACTTCCAAACTGATTTACTTATGTATGATCGACAACCAAGAACGCCGCTGATAGCAACCTGATGGAGTTTTGGAGTGCTCAAAACAATACCTTAACTTGCTTAGCTGAAATAATTTTAGCAATTCCGTGTACGCAAGTTATTGTAGAGCGATTATTTTCAGCCCTGAAATATATTTTATCAGAACAACGAAACAAGTTAACAGGCGATCCATTAAATTTAGAGCACATTTTACTGGTGAGAGCTAATGGAGTATTTGAATACGACGAATAAAAATAAAATAAAAGCACTGCCACTTCACTAATTCGTTAGGAATTATTATTAATTTGCAATTTTTTAAGTCGTGAATTTTTTTTTCTGTTTATGTGATGTGAAATAAATATGTACGAATTTTTGTTTTTTTTTTTTAATTAACTATGATCTCTCTTTAAGTTTTATATTTATATTTACTTATAACAAAAATTAACCTTCCTAATCTTCATCTTAATCTTAATAAAAATGGATTTGAATAGATATGTCATTTTGCTATTTAATTTTCCTTTGCTAAGATTTTTAGATATTTATTTGGTACTTGTCTTTATACACGGTACTTACATATACTTACATATGTATGTATGTATGTAAGTCCATAGAAAACAAAAAAGTAACAATAACAGCAGAACGACTAAGCAAAAAATACGAAGCAGATATTTTCGACTGCGCTGCTCTCATTTCATATTGCATGAACGTCTAAAAATAACCACAACAGCAGTCACATGCGCGTACGAAACGAAACAAAAGAGCAAAACAACCAAAAGATATTGTACAGTTTCGTGTTTTGTTCTGTCGCAAAAACTTTATGTTTTGTTTAGTTCTCTTGCTTTGTTTTCATTAATGTTTCGTTTGTATATCGCTCCCGAACTTTAACATGAACGAATGAAAAGTTCTCAATAAAGTACCTTTTGTATCAATGGGTTTCGTTTCTATCCACATAAAGTTCCGTACGAAACAAAACCGAAACGTTTCGTTTGTTTTCGTTCACTGGTTAACAGTAGCTCGTTTCTGTAAATAAATCGGTAAGTTACCAATTTATGTGAACTCACACCGACTAGATTGAAAGTTACCGATTTTGTGATAACTGCAGTTTTTGTACGTTAAAATCGGTAAAAAATTCGATCTGAGATGGTAAGAAACACAAATCGGAAAGAAACGGTAAGAATTAAAACAGATGAGAAGCAGTTTTTATTTTCATTTGTTTTCAGGTACAAATATTTTGTATTACAACACTGCTATTTAAACTATGCTATTTATATTTGCATAACTATTACTTACCTTCTCACTCATTTTGTTAAAAATATGAAAACAAATAAGTGATCAATTAAATAATTTGACAGTTGGTGATGTACATTGCAAGTAAACAAACATTTGCACACGGTTATTTTGCATTTTCATACCGATTTCTTTGAAACCGGTTCATAAATTGTCCTAAATTTCAACACACTGCCATCATAAACGTTTATGTTTTGCTGCCTTTTTTCAAACACAATTAAACAGCAGTAACACAATTAAAACATATTTTTTTAATAAAATATTTATTTGTCTAATATAACACCAATTAAATTGTATTTGGTGTAAATAGTTATATATGGCTAAAGTTGGAAAATTAATTTGTATTGTTTGTGATCGTCTTTTGTTGTGGCGTGTAATATTCTGGCTGACGAAAATAAAATAAATAAGAAATGTGAGTATTTTATAAGTTTGATCACAATATTTTCATTTACAAATAAATATTTTAGGGGAAAGCATACAGTTTTGGTCGAGTTCATGAAGTGCCACAACGATGTGGCCAGATGATTCGTGAAGGGAGATCGAGTGGCTGTAGAACTGCATAGGGTAAAATTAACAAAAAAATTGAATTTTTCTGGACCACCACGCAGATTGTCATGGATGGAAGAAAGCCTGGACGGACTGGAAAACATACGTGAAGAAGAAACTGTGCCACAACAAAAACGAAAATTGTAAAACAGGTGGTGGCCCATATAACAAATATGTATTGTCCTAGGTTGAGGAAGTGTAGAAGGCGTTGCTGGCGCCAAAAGTTTTGAAGAAGCGAATCTGATCGCGCACATTTGTGAATCTGACAAAGAAAACGACGAAGATCTTGATTTTACTCCCTCAACATGTGACAGTGCTAGGCCAAAGGAAATGACATGGCAAGAAAGCGAAGTGTAACACCATCAGCTTCAAAGAGGCGTCTTTCCTGCGCACCATCTCCTACTCCTAAGCGCCACAGATATAGTTCTCCACATGTATCCAACTCGGAATTGAGCAGACTTTTAGTAGAAGAAAATAAACACTTGGGAAAAATTGGTCGACAATAAAGTGAAAAATCTTGTCCACCTTATGGAAGAACAGCACGATTATATGCGAAAACAAAATGAAAAATTAGATATGCTGTGCAATATTTTGGAAGCCCATTATAAAGTAAATGAACTATTGTTAAACAATTTTTGTAAAACTATTTTTCTTGACTCCGTTTGTTTATTTTGTTAACTTAAAACATATGGTTTTTGTTTTCTCATATGCATAGAGTTGCCATAGCAAATTAGAATAACCAGGTGTTTTAAAATTTTCGGAATTACCTAAATCTAAAGAAGGTAGAACAAAATCGACCGGAATGATAAGTACGGAATTAAAATCATTCCGATCGATTTTTGTGACAGGCTTGGTAGTCGTGTTGTTGGCAAACATGTTTAATATATATGATAATAATAATAATTACTAAGGCATAACAAATATAAAGTAATAAAAAAAGTTTTTTACGAAAGGCATTATTTGAGTGAGAAAAAACTCAAAATTCAATAGGCAATTGATTCCAGCACCTGTCTTTTTGAACAACAAAGGACTTTCAAATATGGAATTAAAAATTCTAGGTATAATGAATTGAGTATTCCTACTCAGGTAGAAAAAAACAGAAAGAACTACACAGTGGGAAAGGCTCACCACTTTTAATTACATTATGTTTAATATTGGAAAAATTCGCCGATGACACCTCTAGTAGCTTGAATCTCTTGAGCAAATACACCCGACTCTACAGTTGCAGAACACAGCCATGTTGAAGCAAACGTTGCTTCCAAAAATAATCAAGTCAGTGGCGAATACATAATACGGGTTTTTCGTGCGTTACTTTCGTTGGTTGGTTGGTTTCAATGCTAAATATTACACGTTAATTTAAAAAAAAAATAAGTATCAATGCTTAAACTAACCTTTTTAGAACTAATTACATGTTCTTTTTTCTCAAACTTTTCACTGTGCGTTGTTAATATTTTTTTGTTTTTACTTTAACAGAACTGTCTTTTCTGCTGAACTGTTTGTACATAATATACTCATTAGAATTCCTCGACAAATTCCCCAAGGATCGCACACATCCAACCCTTACGAATCCGTAATGTTAAAGGGAGTTGTTTTGTTAACTCGCAGATGTCTGACGTAATTTATTGAAATACATATTTAATTTACCATTAAAAAAAACCTTGGGAGTTAGATTTAAAATCAATGTATATTTCACAAATTGCAGTTAAGTAAGCATAGCGATTACGAAGTATTTATAACGAAACTCTTGCATGACTAATACTTATATAATCTACCAAGGAATTGATATACAAAAGTAAGTAAGTACCAGCAAATAAATGCCTTTCAGAAGAGTGCAATATTGTGTTAGAATTAAAATTTTGTAAAGGCGTTCTTTTTGGTTTTTATTAAAAAAAGAAATAAACTCAATTAAGATTGGCATGCAAGACCCCCAGTCTATGTTTTTCTTAACTACGATAAAGTTAAATGTAACTATTTTTTGTGTAACTTAAACTCTAACTCACATTTCAAAGCAGAAGTGCTGCTGTGTTTAGTTTAATTAAGAAATAGTAATTTGTTGGTATATAACAAAGCATACAAGTTTTAACCTATTAATCTTTTAAAAAAATGGTTCGACATTTCGCGAGATTGCTGCGAGATTTCGAGCAGTCTCGCTACCTGCTCTACTGGATGCGCAGATGAGCCAACTGAAACTAGGCTTTTGGGCTCCCTGATGTCATAAACCGGGTTCTTAATATATCCAGATTTTAAAAACAATTTCATATGGTATTTAGGTACCCATATGCCCTTGAATGAATGGACCGGATTTTCGGCCACACCAAATCAAGATTGCAATGATACAATAGAACTTTTGATACATTTTCGGCATCGAAAGTACCGTGACAACCGCGGCTCATTTACGGCTTACTTGATACATTTTACAAATGTTTCGAATTGTTGGCATTTTGACCCTAAAAGCACACTGTTGTGAAGGCTGTTCACCGAAACATTTTCATTTACTGATCAATCCTAATGAAATGTGCCAAATTTCCTCAAGACTGGATGAGGAAATTTGGCACATTTCGGCGGGACTGTTTGGAGGTTGTCTTCGCAGCCTATGTGCAATACACATATATATCCTCTGACACACTACTTCGAGTACCCATAATGCCTAGCGTAAGCACCAGGTTATAACCAAATTAATTATAGTAGTTTTTCCCCGGAGCAACCCTTAACCTTGAAATAGGAATACGCGTATCTTTTAAAAGCAATACACACATTTCCAGTTGTGTAAAGTAGAAAAAATTTAAAAAAGTGGCTAATAGGGGATTTATGAAAAAGGGGCAGCAAAAATCGCATGGCTTCCAAAAAGGGTCAAATTGCCACTTTTGTCGCATTACGGTAATTGCTGGTGACTATGCCTCGTTAATTGTAACATGCGTTGGTTTGCGCCCACTGGATTGGATATTCGGTTACTTTCTACAAATTGGACACTTTACAACACAAATGATATAAAAATCATAAACACCATAACCAGAATTTGGCTCTCATTGAACATTCTATTTGAAATTATATTTGGAGCTGGAGTAAAGGAAACTTTTTCGAAAAAACGTCAAATTCATTTGGTGTTAAATTAATTAAAGAAATAACTGATAAGTTCGGTGTAACATAGGAAACAAGATGTTTTTTAGGAAAGAAAAACAGGTAATTTGACAATTGTTTACTTAAATTTTCACAACTTCAAACTTCCCGGCCTAGATGATAAAATGGCAACTTGTCTAAAAAGTATTTCGTCTGTATATAAAATTCAGTAAACAAATGTTATACACTGAAAGTTTTGGAACAGCTTACGAAAAAATATTCCAGGCCCCCCTGAATGGGGCGGGTATTACGGGAAAAATATTGAACTACAGCACAGGGGCACTCGGGGTCTTGGAAATCATTTTTAATTAAACTTATTTATGTGCCGCCAGTCGTTCAAGTCTAGACGTGCCTAATCTAGGTTCTCAATTCAAATACATACTCATAAAATCGGCTAAACGCGCTCGCGATTTTTTTGATGGGGCCCCATAGTGCCACCACATGTTTTCTTTGCATACTTGAACAATTTTTTAAGTTCCTACAGAGTATATAAAAATGGGTGGTACTATTTTGAACACCATTAGGCCTTCTTTGACTTTTTTCCCCGAAATACCATTATGACGACGGCATATAATTTTTGAGGGACTAATCTAACTTAGCTAGAAGAAACAATGCGCTGAAAAATTTAAGATAACACCATCAAATCGCATCAAAGAGAGAGGGAGCTACTCCTTTATAATAGCCCTGTCCACAGCCAACTGTGTCTGAGCCATAGATTTTTTTTAAAATATTTTAATATTTTTTTTAAAAATATTAATAGAGAAACCACGTTTTTTTCTTGCATCCTTATGTATATACATATATATAAAAGTGGGCGGTATTATTTTTAAGATCCTGGGGCCCTCAGGACCAGAACGTCATTATTTACTATTTTTTCCGAAATACTCAAGCCATTCTGAAGACGACAGCATACGAGGGTTGCTGTTTATAATTCGGGTCCGGCAATAAAAACAATAATTTATCATTGGAAATGGGTTGATTGTTTTTTAAAATATTCTCCTTTAACACTTTTTCCACTCCGATTGAGACACCTTCAAAACATGATTTTTGAAAGCTTCAACAAAAGTTTCGGGCGATGAAAAACGTTGACCACGCTTTTTTTCTTGATGCTAGGGAATAAGAAGTCATTGGGTGCCAAATCAGGGCTCAAATCAGGGTCAAATATCTCCACGTCTCAACTGATGTGTGAGAGCTCGCATTGTCGTGATGCAAAATGATCCGTTCTCTCTTATTCTTTCTTCATTTCTTCGAATACTGTTGGTAAACAGATGGTTGTATACCACTCAGAATTGACCGTCATACGTTCCACTAATGGCACTGTGGCAACATGGCCGCTTATACCGAAAAAAACGCGATCATTTGATTCGATGTACTTCTTCCACAAACAACTTTTGTTGGATTTGTCTCTTCTTGAAAGACCCATACGGTCTATTGCTGTTTTGTTTAACGTTCATATGCATAGATCCATGATTTGTCACCTGTGACAATGTTATACAATGCCTTTGAGCTACTGCAGTTATACTTATTCAACATCTCTTTGCACCAATCCATACGAGCCTTGTTTTGAGCATTCGTCAAGTTATGTGGGGTCCAACGAAAACAAATTTTTTCACGGCCAAATGAACATGCAGTAACTTATTGATGCTTGTCATACGAGTACTAATGCCCAAGGATGCCTCAATCTCACGGTATGTCACATGTCGGTTTTGCTTAGTCAGTTCACGCACAGCATCGAAAGTGACCTAAGTTGAACGTCCTTCACGAAATTCATCCTGGAGCAAACGGCGTCCGAGACTGAACTCTTGGTATAAGCGAATAACAGTGGTTTTTGATGGTGCTTCATCGGCAAAAGCCGAAACAAGTTGATTTAACACTCTTGTCTCGTTAACCCACGCCGAAAATCGTCAAAAATCATCGCTCGAAAATGTTCACGAGATAATTCCATTTTTTGGCTGAGGTGAATTTTTCAACACACTGTAAACAAATGACAAAACGTTCTGAGTGAAGTTAAGCCAAAAAATTCCAAAGTTTCCAATGGAAGTTCCAGTTTGCATCTGGGAGAAATAGTATTATTATAATTTTTGAGAGATTAATCTCGTTCTCATAAAGTTGCCGACATTTAGGCGGAAGAAATCATGTGCCGGAAAATGCAAGATGTTCTTAATCGGGTATGAGCGCTATATGATTGTCGTGCAAACCAAACATCACATCACGGTGGCCCAAAGAGAGTGGAAGCTAGTCATTTATAATAGGCCTGACCATAGCTTACAGTGTCTGAGCCTATACAAACGCTGGTCACACAGAAAGAAGTTCTCAAGGGCCCACAAAGCTAATTAGAAAAAATAGTATTTGTTTTTATGGCTTACGCCTGACAGTATTTTTGCTACTTATATAACATGCCAACTAAGTAGTCATGTGGCGTTTTGCACAGTGGGTCCATATTAATAGGAAATACTGCCGTAACCTGCTATTTTGACCCCAATTTGTATTAAAAGGTGTGTCGTTGAAAACTTACCATATCTTTGGCTACACATATAATTATCTTTTCAGTTTTAAGATGTTGACGATTTTTGTAAACATTTATTTTTCCCATGTCGTTTAAATTGCTATTACTTTCGAATAAAAAGACTAATTCTTCACAAATATCGCAGATAAATATAAAACAGGCCTCATCAGTGTGTGCCCGAAAATGATTAATATCGGCTCAGAAAAAGTATAAAAAAATTAATAACATTTTTAAATATTTTTTTTCTTAACAGAGGCCAACTACCTCGGTGTGGTTCTGGATCACATGTTGAACTGGAAGAGAAACACTGAGGAAAGATATAAGAGGAATTTAAATACGCTTTATGCGTGCCAAAGAGTTGGGGTCTTTAACCTAAAATAATGAACTGGATTTATAGAGCCTGCATAGTCTGGTGGGACTTAGTGGGTAAGGGATGCTTAAGAATAACACTGGAGAAAGTTCAAAGATCTGGCGCCTTTTATTTGAGGGGAGCAATTAAAAGCACGCCACAGACAGCCTTTGTCTAAAAAGATTGTACTACCATCACCAGTTTTTGACTATACAAAAATGGTAATGTTCTTCTTCCTGATTGAGCTTGAGAACCACTCCAAGGTATCTCAATTTATACTGATGGGTAAAAGATGGAAGAAGGGACATAATCTATTTCCATATTAATGAATTACAGTTGTAGTGTTTACCTTTAGACAAAGCAGTATAATTTCTTTGACAGATAAACCTGCTGCGATATTAACTTCCATGTGGTTAGTCAGGCAGCTTTGAATGTTATAACTGCAGTCTCTCCTGGTAAAATCCAAACTGGTTAGGAGTTGCAAAATGACAAAAAGCTAGTTTACAAACCGGACTGTTACAATCTTTTAAGTTCCCGAAAACAGTAATAATAATGGAAACAAGGCGGAAAAACAACTGACACGTCTTGGAACGTCTGGGCATTTTGAAGATGCTGACAACTCGGCAAAAACTCCTATTTGTGTCCATAACGGGTTGTTAGAAACTTGGATTTATATTAATTATTTGGATTTATTATTAATCTGGATTCATTATTAATCTAGCATTGAGAATTGCAAGGTTGCTAGGGCTCTATGTCCTAAACTAGACGGGAACAGAAGATGAACCCTGCTTGAAAATAGAAGAAGTGATGTCAGAGTTGTCGTGGCTGTCCTTACGGTACATTGTAATGTAAGAGAAATGGCTTGAAAATTGCAGATGGGAGTGGTCAGATACTACCGCCTTTGTGAGGATGAGGAGGAGATTAAGTCACTTCAGTACCTTTTGTCACATTTCCTTTAAAAAAATCGGCATAGTTACCTACGGCAAGACTTTCTTGAAGATCCGACAGAACTTATAGCGTAATTTTTATCATAGACAAGAGATTTCTAGAAAATGTGTGGTGGAAATGGTCAAATTCTACCGCCTTTGTGGGGACGAGGAGGAGATTAAGTCAGTTCAATACCTTTTGTCCCCCTTCCCTTCAAAAAAGTCGGCATAGTTACCTAGGGCAAGACTTTCTTGAAGATCCGACAGAAATTGTAGCGTAATTCTTATCATAGACAAGAGACAATCACAATCGACCCTCTATGGGTCACCGAGTGGATGTACTGTGTGTCAACTTTTCAAGGTTAGGCACCGGTACTAGTCCATCTTACTTAACCCTAAGTTGGCTCCATTGTTTTACTGTGTCCAAACGATTTGTGTAAAGGACCACTGCAGCAAAATGTCCACAATATGCCCAAAACGTTTTATTTCGCAAAACCGTTGTAAGAATTGTTCCAGAGAAGCAAATCTTTAATACTTTTTTTATAGTTTTAAGGAGTATATAGCCTCGTCCCAAAGATCTTACTTTAAAAGATATGAAAACCAGCAAACTTTTAAATTAGAATGGTGAACTAATTCTTTCATCCTCTATAGTGGCGAAGGGTTTGTATACAAAGCAAAAAGTATGTTGCAATCTTTTGGCGCCAAACGGACGCTTTTCTTATGCTAAGATGTCATCGGGAATAACATCCTTTTGTTCATGTTTCCTTCTGTTCCACTTTCTGAACGGGAAAAACCTCCAACTAAACGGGGAGCAATAGTCCATAGAAATATCTTCACGCATACTTATGCCTGTAGTATGTTTATGCGAAGCAATCATTTGAAATATGTATGTAGGAACTTGCAGCAGACATACGGATGGATGTAGCATACGAACAACCGCACTTTACTGGAGTGAAAATCGTAATGTAAAATTAAATGGAATGAAATGAACTTCATAATTGAATAGTTTACTCGTTGCCGCAGACCCACACAACCCACCCACTCTGAAGATGGAGTTGCACACACCCCTCAATGTCATGTCAATTTGTAACTCACATACAGACAGACGGACATGCATAAGGACCTTAAGAAGTAGTGTGGTTGTGAATTTTTATGGACAAAAGTATGTATTTCGTAAGGGATGTAGGGATACGGAAATACAAAAGTTATTTATGGTGCAAGTATGCGGTTATTAACTTTGCTCTTCATACGGACTTTCTTCTTTATCCACTTGCAGTCACTTCTTGTGTTGTTGGTGGCACATCTTTGAGGAAAATGCGAAATGTTGGCTTTTTATAATTTCCAGCTGTAAATGGAACTTTGCAATTTATTAGTAATTATCGTTTATTTCTTAAAGAGCGTACAAACTGATTGCTTTCGAGCCCATTCATATTGACAATTTCGTTTTTTATTGTATTATTTACTCCTTACGGGTATAACAAATTAATTTGAATGTTCAAGTGATTATTATGAAAATTGTATTTTATTTCAACATGGTTTGTCGTGCTTTCACACCTAATTTAACTTTCTAATGTCATCATCCGTCATGTTCGCCTATTTGACGCCTAATTAATTTAACATGAAATACAATGTTATTGAAGAGTGTGGAATGAGTAAGGTGTCGGTGGCGCCCGGTTATGTCCTCATTAAAGTGACAAAATAGCGGTGTTTCTGAAATGTCTGCAGCCAATTCACAGTGGTAGAATACGCCTTTTTACTACTTTCCGATATAGACAAACAAATCAAGTAATAAGTTCACTTGGGCAGGTTCGACTATATGATACCATACCCTATTGTGGCATTAGAAGGCTCATCGCGATTTAACTTCAAAGCGACAGGGCCTTTTTATTGGAATTTATAGATAAAGATAAACCGATAAGGTTTGCTATTTATATATCGGTTCCTGCCAATACTAGTGTTCCCAGATGCAAACTGGAACTTCAATTGAAAACTTTGACATTTTTAAGCATAACTTTGCTCTGAACGTTTTGTCATTTGAAGGCGAATGGTTTTGTTAACAGTGTGTTGAATAATTCATCTTCTTCAACAAATGGAATTATCCCGTGAACATTTTCTTGCGATTATTTTTTACGAGTGTTATTTCAGCGTGTGTTATCGAGAAAAGAGTGTTTAAATCAACGTGTTTCGACTTTTGGCGATGAAGCACCATCAAAAATCACTGTTAATCGCTGCTACCAAAAGTTCAGTCTCGGACGCCGTTCTCGGACGCAGGATGAATTTCGTGAAGGACGTCCAACTTCGGTCACTTTGCCAGAAACCATCGAAGCTTTTCGTGAACTAATTAAGCAAGACCGACATGTGACATACCGTGAGATTGAGGCATCCTTTGGCATTAGTATGACAAGCATCAATAATATATTGCATGTTTATTTGGCCGTTAAAAAAAATTGTTCTTGTTGGATCCCACATAATTTGACGAATGCTCAAAAAAAGGCTCGTATGGATTGGTACAAAGAGATGTTGAAAAAGTATAACTGCGGTAGCTCAAAGGCAGTGTATAACGTTTTTACATTTTTACGTATGGGTCTTTCAAGACGAGACAAATCCAACAAAAGTTGTTGTGCGTTTTTTCGGTATAACCGGCCACGTTGCCACAGTGCCTTTAGTGGAACATAGGAGGTCAATTCTGAGTGGTATAAAACCATTTGTTTGCCAACAGTGTTCGAAGAAATGAGGAATGATAATAAGAGAAGACGGATCATTTTGCATCTCGATAATGCGAGCTCTCATACATCACATCAGCTGAAAGATGACCTATTTGATCACTCAAGATGTCGAATTGCTGGGCCATCCACCGTACAGCCCTGATTTGGCACCCAATGGCTTCTTCTTATTCCCAAGCATCAAGAAAAAAATGCTTGGTCAACGTTTTCGATTGCCCGAAGCAGCTGTGGAAGCGTTCAAAAATCATGTTTTGGAGGTGTCTCAATCGGAGTGGGAAAAGTGCTTCGAAAATTGGTATGTGCGCATGCAAAAGTGTATTGATCTTAAAGGAGAATATTTTGAAAAACAATAAAACCATTTTCAATGATAAATTATTGTGTTTTTATTGCCGGACCCGAAATATAAATAGCAACCGCGTATGTTTTCATTTCACCGGGGTTATAGGTCGCACATCATGCTCTATGACTTAAGCAAGATGGAATTTAAAATGTACGCAAAGCTTTAAAAATGGATTTTACATGGGTGCAGCAGGAAAATAAAAAAAAACAATGTGGCCCAATTTTACCGTAGTTGATAATTAGAATCTCGTAATGTTCCATGACAATTTTAAGCACAATCTAATTTATCACTATATTAAATTTGAGCAATATCAAAATGCGGCTTGTAGAGGATCTCATATCGGGAAGGGCCTTTGTATATGAGCTAAAAGAAAACGTTAACCGATAGTACAGGATGGCGCACCAACTGTGCTACAATAAGAAATACATTGATTTTTTAATCAATGCATTTGATTTATTTTTTTATTGTAGAGGAAATTCAATTTAATTTTCTATGACAATGTTTCAGCGGCGGGTTTTCCACCTCGTAAATGCCGGTGACTGAGATTTATCTCTAAGCCATGTAATAACTTTTTTGTAAAATACATAAGCCTTTCGAAGCCGGCGTTCAACAGTAGGTCTTAGTCAGTGAGAATTAAATCGAACACAGCTCACTGATTTGAAAGAGCCTTGTGCCATAATGGAATGTTTCGGAACTTAAGAAGTCAATGTACAGCGTGCAATTTATTATAATTGTTTTTTATTGTTTCATAAGAAAATAACGTATAAAATGAGAAAAAAACTTGTGGTTTTTCTTGACTTTCTTATATCCGTTATCTACTGTATCGCGATTCTATACAGTAGAAAACGGATATAAGAAAGTCAAGAAAATCCACAAGTTTTTTTTTCTCATTTTTTACTTTATTTTCTTATTAACAATTAAAAACAATTATAATAAATTGCACGGTGTATTGTAAAAATTTCTTATATGCATTTTTTTCTTATAAAATATGTTCTTATATCCGTTACTTACTGTAATTCGTACTCCGTTAATTCGAAAACTTCAATAATACGCCCCAAATTGTCGGTCTCTTGAAAAAATCGCTTTAATTGGTACAAATTCCATACTTTATGGCTCCCTCGCTATTTCGAAAATATTTGCAATAAAAAGTCAGTTTAACCTTTTATAAATCGAATTTGGTTGTTGATAACATTGAAATTGTAAAGCTACTTTTGCCGTTAAATTCTTTATGGTGTTTCGGTTCAACCAAAAACCCCTTTAGTTCGTATTTTTTTAACTTCGTTAAAGCGAAACGAATGGGCTGGTCTTTTGGGATAACGAATTAGCGGAATTCAACTGTAACGCTCTAGTTAAAATAGTTTATTTACTAGTAAATGATAGTGAACTGTGATCGATATAGTTCTAACTGATCACTAACTGGAGCCTACTGTTTAATAAACGACTACTGCCTTTTATAATAGAGACGTTTTACATGCTTAAGAGATAAATTTCGTACTCGTAAAGTCATCGGAATTTAAGAAATGAAAATCCGTCGCTAAAAATTTAAAAATGTGTGAAAGTCGTGCAAACTACCTTTTAAACCAATTATTTCTGAAGATCGGAATCACATGACCCACTCCTACCCCTTTAAATAAGTTTTATATACATGGGTGGTGTTTGCAGATATGTACCTACTTATATGCCCTTTGTTAATTTACGAGAGAATATTAATAATTCCGTGAATTTTCCAACTTCTCTCGTATTTATACGAAATGCGACACCACTCCAATCAAGTACCACCTGTTAAGAGAATGCTGTCAAACTTTGAGAGAGTTCCGTCAGTTAGTTTGTGTTTAACAGCTGCTCAAAACATTTAACCTCGTGGATTTAGTTAAAAATGAAAAAAGTGAATTTCTAGTGCTCATTAAAAATTATTTTTGCGGAAAAAAGGAAAAGCTTTTTAAGTACTGTGGGAACTCTGCACTATACTTATAAATTTCAATGGTAAAAAAGTGGCTTACTGACTTTCGTTGTGGTCGCACAAGTACAAATGACGCTGAACGTTCTGGGCGGCCAATTGGGATCAATTCACCCGAAAATGTCGAAAAAATCGACGATATGGTGGTGGCCGATCGAAGAGCAAAAGTGCGTGTGATTGTTGATGCAATACGCATTTCATATGGCATTTAGGTTTCGATTTTACATGATCAGTTGGTTTTAAGAAAGCTGTCTGTAAAAGCTGTGGCGCGTTTGCTCTCAATTGACCATAAACGTAGTCGTGTGAGAACTTTAAAGTATTATTTGGAGTTATTTAACCGCAATTTGTATGAGTTTTTGCGGCGTTTTGTAACTGTGGATAAAACATGGATCCATTACAACACTCCGATGACCAAGCAGCAGTCTTAATAATGTGTTTCTCCGGGTGAACCGGCTCCGAAGAAGGCAAAGGTTACTTTGCCGGCCAATAAGCGGGATTACGGGGAAAACAATTGAAAAAACGACCCTATATTGCCAAGAAAAAAGTAATTTTTCATCAGGATAGTGCACTGCTACACACGTGTGCAGTCTTAATGGCAAAGTTGCATAAATTGGGTTACGAATTGTTACCTCATCCGCCATACTCGTATTCTCCGGATTTGGCCCCCAGTGACTATTTTCTATTTCCAAACCTGAAGAAATGGCTCGGTGAAAAGAGATTCAGCTCCAACGATAAAATTATTGATCAAACAAATACCTGTTTTATGTATCTTAAAAAATCCGATTTTTTCGAAGGCATACAAAAGTTTGGAGAAAAGCTAAAAGGAGATTATGTTGAAATTTTTTTTTTTTTGCAAAAAATACTTTATTCGAGAAGTCACGGAATTTTTGATATGCCCGTACTATGGTAACTATAACTAACACCTAATTTTAACAAGTGATCATGACATGTTCTCATGTACATCACATGTCGGTCAAATAGTGGACACATATCTGTGTTGTGTATTAAAAACTAAAACTTGGTGCTAATATCCTTTTACGAGGACAGTGCAAACATTGAGCAACAAACGCACCTAATTTTAACAAGTGATCATGACATGTTCTCATGTACATCACATGTCGGTCAAATAGTGGACACATATCTGTGTTGTGTATTAAAAACTAAAACTTGGTGCTAATATCCTTTTACGAGGACAGTGCAAACATTGAGCAACAAACGCACCTCACAAACCATTTTTATTGAGAAAATATAATTGAGGGGGTTGGTACGCTTAAATAGAGGAAACTTTTTACATATAAATACTGTGCCATTTATATAAATAAATCACCTCCATAATGAATAAAAGGACATTTATTTAATTCGGAATTTTGTCTCCCGGCATTGCCGTTGAAATATTTTAAAAAGAGTCTCAAAAGCGGTATTTTTGTTGTTGTTAAAAATAGCCAGAAAAAGAGTTACATAAAAGAAAAAGAGTCGAGAATCGAATTATAGCACATTAAAAAAAATGTAAAACGTCGTTTAATCCGGCCAGGACGAGTCGTATGTACCCCCCACCTTGGAATCGCTATTGAAATTTCGAAAGTAACAAAAATCGTATTTATGCGAATACACGACAGCCGGTGCAATTCACCACAACGACGCGAAAAAAAATATTCTGCCAAGGGCTGTCACACTGGCATTATATGCAGCTTCAACAAGAACATCACACTCATGTGTATTCTCTAAAGTCGAGGGTTTTGATTAAAAATTACCAATTTTTGAGATTAAAGGAGGGACCAAAGGTAGAAGCCAAACTTTCTTACAAATCATTAGAAAAATTCCATATTCGCATTTGTAACAAAAATTTCCTTAATTGGAGTGCCCATATTCATTTTCTGGGTCCACGTGTCCGACCACAATCTCAGCCTCACCTTGAAAATAAATTCATATTAGGATTCTTAGTGAAGTTTGCTTTAATTTGAGTAACAATATGTTCATTTATAATATTGATCGCTCGTTTTGGCCATACGGATCTTTGGCCAACGTACTACACATCAGAGCCCAAATTTTGGGCAGATTGTGGGCACCGTAACATAAAGTTTGGTTCATACCACACCGCCAGTTCTACTTACCAAAAGTGGCCCACTGGACACTTTATCACAACCACTTCCTCTCGAATGGGGGGAATCTCATAGAAAAGTACATAATCTGTAATAATCTAAAATTGATAAAATATTCTGAAATGTTGAGATCGAGGTGAAACGATGTTTCAGAACTAAGTTTAAACTCTCGGCAGATTCTCTTAGATTATCGTCAGTGAGCTTGCCAGCTCACAAACTAGCGCATAGCTGGCGCGGTGTGTGCCTTATTTCTGCTAAAACTTTTTTCAATAAACGCTCTATTGGAATTCACAGTATTGATTTTGGAAATAAGTTTGCATTATTTTCTAATGTGGTTCAAGAGTAAAGAAATTTTATTTGTTCCAATGCTATATACTACTGACTTTCTATCAAGATCTCAAAACGCAGTCAAAATAACAAGTAAAAGAAACCACTAGATGGTCCACCCGGTACTTTCGATAATACCAAGGGACTCCTTCCAATGTAGAATATTTAGAATATTTATTTTTTGCGCGCAAAGTTTCTACATGACCCCTTAATTCAGTGTAAACAAAACTGTTGGTCGTAAAGTGACCGCCAATAGAGACATTGCGCCTGAACATGGATAAGCACATGCAATGGGCAATAAAAAAAGAATGAATTCCCTTTTGGTTTGTTTGGTGTCTCTTATTTCCTCCCGACTGTTGTAAGTGGGCTTTTAAACAAATTATAATGTTTTCTGTATACTTATATACGAACAGCTTTGGTCAAATAAATAGCAACAATGCAAATAAAAAAGGTTACAGAATTTTTCTTAAAATTTTCCAAAAAAAAATATTTTAGATTAAAGAAAACCAGTTTCAAAATAATTAAAAACCTTTTTCATAACAAATTAAACTTTTTTTAAATAAAATGAATCCAATAAACATTAAGTCGAGTTTCAATAAAATATCTTATGCCGAAAAATAATTTTTCAAAACATAATAAAGTGCAACTTTAAATTGAATTTAATAATTTTTAAGTTAAATAAAGCCTATGATAAATGACGGAAACATGCATGATACAACGTGGCGAAATTGCAATTACTTAATTTACGTCAAAAATGCTTATCATCTATGTTTATCTCAGTTTTCCCATATAAAACATAACATTTTAAATAGTTTTGTTTTACTTTTTAAAAGGTTTTATTTGATTTAAACAAATTTAATTTGAATTTGGTTAAAGCTGCTTTTCTTTTGTCCCGTATATCGAATAAAACACATTTTTTTGCAAAAAAAATATAGTTTTCAACATAATCTTCTTCCAGCTTAATATACTTAGTCCAACGTTTCTACAATTTGCGTATCCCTTCCAAAAATATAATATATAACGCGTGATTTATTTACAGGCTCCCTACTTTTTTAAAGAAAAAAAAAAACACAGAAAATTCAAATTAAATGTGGAATGTTTATTATCATATGAAAGAACATTCTTTGGCATTTGTTTTTTGAAGATTATGTCTATCAAATGTTGGCCGCGGATACGTCTCAGATGGTCCATCCGTTGAGTTCAATTTTCGATAACTCGTTCGAGCATTTCGACTGGTAACTGGTGAATGACACTCGTGATGTTTTGCTCCAGGCCTGAATCGAAGCAAAAACCATAACAAAAAAATGTTCTTTTGTACAGACAAATTATTAGAAAATTACTTTTTTTTATCAGTTTTATAAATGTTTTCCTTAAAATTGTTATTGTCACTGCCGTTATGCCAACTGAATTGAAATGGAAACAAGATTGATTTCACTTTCGTTCCAAATTGCTCTCCCTAACATTAAAAAAAATTAAAACACTTACAAAACATGATTTCGTCTTTTCTCAGAGTTGAACAATTTATTTTATTTATTTTATTTATTTATTTCATTGTAATATACAAAGCCTATAAGGCCAATTAATCTATATTACATAGTACAAGTACAATCTAGTTGTATATAATAAAATTCAATTTAACAATACTAATAATAACTAACTTATCCTTATAACTTCTAAACTTATATATAACTTATAATTTCTAAATACTCTTTATACAAATTGTTAATTAATTATTACATCTCCTTTATTAAATTAGCCCACAAGTTCTAAACTGGTCTCAAATCTGGCAATGATATCGACACATACTTAATAAAAGGGAGGAAAGAAAGGCGGCATTATTAAGCAGGTGTTAACATATATCAAAGATGAACATGACGTTCTAACTCGGATTTGCCAAAAATACGGAGAATACTGCCAATACCATAATTAACAGAAAAATCTACAAAGGGGCGCTATAGTGAGTTTTGCCAATTGTTCCGTCTCTTGGCGAACTAAAGTGAAGTTTGAATCTGTGTTGCTTTTTGTGTTGAAACTTGGATGTTCGAGAAATTGGACAATTTAAAAGAAAGATCCTTTGCAAAATCTATGGACCGGCTACACTAATGAAGAGCATTGACCACGAACAAAGCGTGTCCTATATGAACTATATTCTGATATGAACGTTGATATGCCTGTCAATCAAACGGAACAGAACAATCCTGCTGGAAAGTCATTTTACTCCGATGAACGGGCCGAATGATAAAAAATCCTGTTCTTCATTGGCATTAGGAACTAGTGACAAAATTTACAAGATTAAGGTGCTTGAAAGATATTCCTTATGCCTGTCAGAACCAATTGTTTTTGGAGTTTACCTCAGTAAGTAGAATATTAATCGTTTTGCTTTCTTGGTGTCTTCCTTCTTACAGTATTCAAGTATAATTGTTCGAATCTATGACAGTAACAGTACAGTAATAGAAATAATATGTACTATGTAAATCGTGTCCAAATGTTAAGTCTGATTTTGTTTCGACTTAATTATGTGTTTCTATCCTACACTACATTATGGTTCTAGTATTTAAGTCAAATTTTTTCAATACTCCATGATTTGATTTTCCTGTATTCGTTTGTTTATCTAAAGTTGTAATCAAAGTGCAAATATGAACAAATCTAGAGAAAGCTTAACATGCTGTTTGGTTTCGGGCTAATTACATATTCAATTAAAATTTATCCACATAAGTCCATGTCGATGCCCTCGATTTATGGCACTATCGCTCTTACTCGTAAAGTAACATGAGGTGCAATATTGTATAAAATATGGGACCTAAATTTTAAATTCAAAATGGCGGCCTAACCACGGCTTATCTTGGGATCGTAAGTGAAGACGCACCTAACAAATTGTGGGTTGCTATTTTATTTCGGGTCCTGACAATACTAGTGTTCCCAGATGCAAACTGGAACTTCCATTGGAAGCTTTGACATTTTTTAGCATAACTTCACTCAGAACGTTTTGTCATTTGAGGGCGAATTGTTTTGTTTACAGTGTGTTGAAAAATTCATCTCAGTCATAAACTGGAATTATCCCTAGAACATTTTCGCGCGATGATTTTTTACGATTTTCGGCATGGGTCATTTGAGGGCGAATTGTATTGTTTACATTGTGTTGAAAAATTCATCTCAGCCAAAAAATGGAATTATCCCGAGAACATTTTCGTGCGATGATTTTTTACGATTTTCGGCGTGGGCTTTTCAGTCAAGAGTGTTTCAATCAACTTGTTTCGACTTTGGGCGATAAAGCACCATCAAAAACCGCTGTTAATCGCTGGTACCAAGAGTTAAGTTTTGGACGCCGTTCGCTCCAGGATGAATTTCGTGAAGGACGTCAAACTTCGGTCACTTTGCCAGACACCATCGATGCTGTGCGAGAACTGATTAAGCAAGACCGACACGTGACATACCGTGATATTGGATGTTCATTTGGCCGTGAAAAAAAATTGTTCTCGTTGATTCTCGCACAATTTGACGAATGCTCAAAAAAGGATCGTGTGGATTGGTGCAAAGAGATGTGTATAACATTGTTTTGAGTGGTACACCATAATTAGTTTGCCTGAAGTCTTCCGAGAAACTCGAAAAACGAACAAGAGAAGACGAATCATCGTGCACCATGACAATGCGAGCTCTTCCACATCGGCTTAAACCAGCGCCTTTTTGACTGGCCAAAACGTCGAATTGATGGGTCGTCCGCCGTACAGCCCCGACACCCAATTGGCGCCCAATGACTTCTTTTTCCGCACATCAAGGAAAAAATGCGTGGCCAACGATTTTCGTCGCCAGAAGATAAAAACCACTGTTTGGAGGTGTCTTAATCGGAGTGGAAAAGGTGTTCTGGAGAATATTTTGAAAAACAATAAAACCATTTTTGATGATAAATATTCGCAATTTCATTATAAGGCCAGAAATATATATAGCGACCGTATTTGCCGACAAGGTAATTTCACCAGAAATGGGTGTTGGATGCTTACACCGTTCTGCGATCATTTTTCGGAATAGGTGAAATAGGTGACTTCAAGAGCGGCCGGGAGTAAAATCAGTAAACCCCTTTTGTATGATATCAAATCATTGTGGGATAAAGGCCAATTTCAACAGGGCTTGTCTGGCCTAAGCCTGAACGACGAACCAAGTTTCATCGCAATCAGTTCATAATTGCTCCCTGTACTTTTTTTTAAATGGTAGACGGACAGACGTACGCCATTCCTTTAAGGCGTTATAACAACAGCAGCACTAACATGTTATACAGTGTAGTGTAGGGTATAAAAGACCGTAGATCGGAACATTTGCAAAATGTATTCAAAAGCCCAAATGACCTGCGGTTGTATCACGGTACTTTCGATTCCTAAAATGTATCAAAAAAGTACAATTGTTTTAACTTTTGCATCTCTGTTAGGCTAAAACTAAAGCAGAATTCAAGAATTAATTTTTATGATTTTTCTTAGATTAAATCTTAGATTCGTGGACCGACCCCATTGTTCCCTGTATATTTCTTAATGGGATAGTGTAGGAAATATAGATTTACAATTTAATTTCGTTCAAGTTATGCAAAAATATATATTTTGTCTTTTTTTACATGGTGCTACTTTTTTACCACGGCTGTAAAATTTAAACGAATAAGTATTTTTTGCTCGTCTAACCGTTCGTCAAACAACAAAATAAAGAGAAAAGGGAGACGATGGACGGCAACTGAAAAGAGGTCGTTTGTACCTGTCCATAAGCACAGGTGTGCCCTTTTGTGACAATGTGATTAGCAGAGCAGTGAGCCTCTAATTAACGGTTTAATTAATCATCATTACCACATTTTTTTTGTTTGCTTGTTTTTTTTCATCTGAGATTTTTATAACACATTTCGCAATAAATGTACGATGTATTAACAGAGTATTTTGCTTTTTCAAAATCTAATGAATTTTAAAATTAAAATTGTATCGTAACATTCAATAAATTAAACTTACAATAGGATAAACAAGAATGTATAGAATAGTCTGTGCCATTCAAATTCAATGTAACCACAGGAATGGCATAGATATTTTACTGATATTGAAGATATGTTAAAAACTTATCTCAACAAAGTATTTTGCTTTTTACATTAGCTTTGATAAAGGTCGGCTATAAGGTTCAAGAGGTGCCATTATACCCAGAGAAAACCACGATTTGGTGCGGTTTATGGGCTGGTGGAATAATCGGTCCATATTTTTTCAAAAATGATGATGGTAGGAACTTAACCGTGAATGGAGCTCGCTGTCGCGCCTTGATATCGGACTTTTTGCTTCCTGGCATGGAAGCCCATAATCTTGACGACATTTGGATTTAACAGGGCGGCTCCACTTGCCATACAGCTGCTCAAGCAATGGATCTATTAAGAGGTCATTACGAAGATCGTGTAATATCACAGCTATAGACTTTTTTCATTGGGGCTACGCAAAGTTCAAATTTTATGCTGACAAACCAGCTACGATTCAGGTTTTGGAAGCCAACATAACGCGAGTCGTTAAAGCCATACCGGTCGAAATGCTCGAACAAGTCATCCAAAATTGGACCCCCAGAATGGACACCCTGAATGGTAGTTGCGGCCAACATTTAAAGGAAATTATACTCAAAAAATAAATGGCTTAAAATGTCCTTTCGAAATAACCACAAATATTCCACATTTTATTAGATTTTTTAATTTTTTTTTAATTTTGAAAAATACCTTTGATTGATCACCCGATATTACCGTTTCGGCAATGATTTCACCAATTTTCGACATGTCTCTACCAATATTTTTCTTTTTCTTCCAGTGATATTTCTTCAGCATTGTTTTAATGAAATTTTGTGATTTCTGTGCCCAAAGATTTTCTATGAGGTTGAAGTCGGCATTCTGGAATAGGTGGGGTGGGAAAATGATTAGTGTTATGCAACGTCCACAGTTCGCTTGGGGTCCTTGTCGTGTTGAAAGGTATAGTACGGTCTATCTAGACCCATTTCCACCACATTAACATGCAAATTATAATTAAAAAAATTGACTAATAAACAAGACGATAAATAACCCTGTCCAATCACGAAGGTTTTTCTACTACCAGAGCCGTCATGAATGCCCATACGGTTGCTATTTATATTTCGGGTCCGGCAACAAAAACACAATAATTTATCATTGAAATGGTTTTATTGTTTTTCAAAATATTCTCCTTTAAGATCAATACACTTTTGCATGCGCACAAACCACTTTTTCGAAGTACTTTTTCCACTCCGATTGAGACACCTCCAAAACCTGATTTTTGAACGCTTCATCAGCTGCTTCGGGCGATGAAAAACGTTGACCACGCATTTTTTTGCTTGATGCTCGGAAATAAGAAGTCATTGGGTGCCAAATCAGGGATGTACGGTGGATGGGTCCATCAATTCGACATCTTGAGTGGTCAAATAGCTCATCGTTTCAGCTGATGTGTGAGAGCTCGCAATGTCGTGATGCTTCTTTTATTATCTTTCGTCATTTCTTCGAACACTGTTGGCAAATAGATGGTTGTATACCACTCAGAATTGACCGTCCTACGTTCCACTAAAGGCACTGTGGCAACATGGCCGGGGTTATACCGAAAAAACGCAATCATTTGCTTCGATGTACTTCATCCACGAACAACTTTTGTTGGATTTGGCTCGTCTTGAAAGACCCATACGGTCGGTTGCTGTTTTGTTTCGGGTTCATATGCATAGATCCATGATTCGTCACCTGTGACAATGTATACACTGCCTTTGAGCTACCGCAGTTATGCTTTTTCAATACCTCTTTGCACCAATCCATACGAGCCTTTTTTTGAGCAGTGGACAAATTATGTGGGATCCAACGAGAACAAATTTTATTCACGGCCAAATGAACATGCAATATATTATGCTTGTCATACTAATGCCCAAGGATGCCTCAATCTCACGGTATGTCACATGTCGGTCTTGCTTAATAAGTTTACGCACAGCATCGATGGTTTCTGGCAAAGTGACCGAAATTGGACGTCCATCACGATATTCATCCTGGAGCGAACTGAACTCTTGGTACCAGCGATTACTTAACAGTGGTTTTTGATTGTGCTTCATCGCCAAAAGCCAAAACAATTTGATTTAAACACTCTTGTCTCGATAACCCACGCCGAAAATCGTAAAAAATCATCGCACAAAAATGTTCACGGGATAATTCCTTTTTTTCACTGAGATGACTTTTTCAACACACCGTCAACAAAACAATTCGCCCTCAAACGACAAAACGTTCTGAGTGAAGTTATGCGTAAAAATGTCAAAGCTTCCAATAGAAGTTCCAGTTTGCACCTGGGAACACTAGTATTGTCAGGACCCAAAATATAAATAGCAACCCTCTATTTAAACGCTTAAAACTCGTTTTTTTATTCCACAATATTCCGATTTCTATTAATAACTATTAAACAGTTACTTGTAAATTTGCTGTGATGTTCCGCATTCAAACTTTTAAGATGACTGTTAAGTACTGCACGCATTTTAATTAAATAGAACCGTCACATTATATATATTTTTTGTGAATTTTAAAAGTTTCATTCGTTTCACAAATAATCAAAAAGTCGGTAATGCATTTTTGTTCGTTGTTGAAACAAAACATATGAGACGTTCGTTTTATAAAAACTGGCAATTAGTCCGACACAAAGATTTTTGACAATCTCATAATCTTAACGAAGCCACTAAATAAATATTAATTCTTTTTCTTTATGCTAATTTATAACCATCTTTTAGAAATATAAGGGTATACCCGTTTTGGGGATAGTCCCCCTCAAAATGACCATCAATACAACCAACACCCCACGTTCAATAAACGCACCAGCAACACTGCATGAAATTACGATTCGCTATACGTCTATTTATCTTCTTCCATTAACCCACAAAAAAAGGAAATACTCAAATGAAAAATGATTCAAACAACTTTATTTCAATAAGTTTTGACTTTGCATATAAAACATATTTCACGGGAGGGTTAGTTACAACAACCAAGCACGATGACCGCTGCTAACTAAATCGGTTGTGTTAACAATGGTGGTTACAAGGGCAGCGATAAGAATACGTAGCCTCCGGCTATGCGATGCCCCAGTTCGGCTACCCTCTCTAAGTAAATAGAGCCACATTTTAAGGTGTGTTTGTAAGTATTTAGTATGGATGTAGGTCTAGTGATGGGGGAATAAGTAATGCTCGTATGGCTACTAGTGGTGGTGGTTACCGTTTACCCGTTGCCACAGCACTTGTCTGGGAATACCGCAGAAAGACGCGCCTCCTTACGTGTATTCCCTTCAAAATAATTTTCAAATAAAATTTATTAAAATAAGGTCTATTTAGTCGAGCATTTTTAATGTGTGGTATGTGACTATTTAACATTGTTTTTTTTATACATTTTTATATTCGTCTGTCTACAAGTCTTATTTTCATTTCCGTACATACGACGGTTGCTTTTTATATCTTGGGTCCTGACAATTCTATTGACAACTTTGACATTTTTTAGCATAACTTCACTCACAACTTTTTATCATTTGATGGCGAATTGTTTTGTTTACAGTGGGTTGAAAAATTCATCTGAGTCAAAAAATGGAATTATCCCGTGAACATTTTCATGCGATGATTTTTTACGATTTTCGGCGTGGGTTATCGAGACAAGAGTGTTTAAATCAACTAGTTTCGACTTTTGGCGTTGAAGCACCATCGAAGAGTTCAGGCCAAGAGTTCAGTCTCGGACGCCGTTCGCTCCAGGATGAATTTTGTAAAGGACGTCCAACTTCGGCCACTTTGCCAGAAACCATCGATGCTGTGCGTGAACTTATTAAGCAAGACCGACATGTGACATACCGTGAGATTGAGGCATCCTTGGGCATTAGTATGACAAGCATCAATAAGATAAGGCATGTTCATTTGTCCGTAAAAAATTGTTCTCGTTGGATCCCACACAATTTGACGAATGCTCAAAAAAGGCTCGTATGGATTGGTGTAAAGACTTGTAAAGGCACTGTATAATATTGTCACAGGTGACGATTCATGGATCTATGCATATGAACCTGAAACAAAACAGCAATCGACCGTATGGGTCGTTCAAGACGAGCCAAATCCAACAAAAGTTCTTCGTGGAAAAAGTACATTGAATGATTGCGTTTTTTCGATATAACTCCGGCCATGTTGCCATAGTGCCTTTAATAGAACGTAGGAGGTCAATTTTGAGTGGTAAACACCATCTGTTTGCCAACAGTGGTCGAAGAAATGAGGAAAGATAATAAGAGAAGACGGATCATTTTGCATCACGACAAGGGTTCATATTTAAGGTCCGACAGTAAAACACAATAATTTATCATTGGAAATGGTTTAATTGTTTTTCAAAATATTCTCCTTTAAGATCAATACACTTTTGCATGCGCACAAACCAATTTTTATAGCACTTTTTCCACTTCGATTGAGACACCTCCAAAACATGATTTTTGAACGCTTCAACAGCTGCTTCGGGCGATACAAACATTGACCACGCATTTTTTTCTTAATGCTAGGGAATAAGAAGAAGTCATTGGGTGCCAAATCAGGGCTGTACGGTGGATGGCCCATCAATTCGACATCTTGAGTGGTCAAATAGCTCATCGTTTCAGCTGATGTGTGAGAGCTAGCATTGTCGTGATGCAAAATGATCCGTATTTTCTTATTATCTTTTCTCATTTCTTCGAACATTGTTGGCAAACAGATGGTTGTATACCACTCAGAATTGACTGTCCTACGTTCCACTAAAGGCACTACGGCAACATGACCGGTTATGCCGAATAAAACGCAATCATTTGCTTCGATGTACTTCTTCCACGAAAAACTTTTGTTGGATTTGGCTCGTCCTGAAAGACCCATACGGTCGATTGCTGTTTTGATTCGGATTCATATGCATGAATCCATGATTCGTCACCTGTGACAATGTTATACACTGCACTTGAGCTACCGGAGTTATACTTTTTCAACATCTCTTTGCACCAATCCATACGAGACTTTTTTTTGAGCATTCGTTAATTTATGTGGGATCTAACGAGGACAAATTTTGTTCACGGCCAAACGAACATGCAATATCTTATTGATGCTTGTCATACGAGTACTAATGCCCAAGGATGCCTAAGTCTCACGGTATGTCACATGTCGGTCTTTCTTAATCAGTTCACGCACATCATTAACGGTTTCTGGCAAAGTGACCGAAGTTGGGCGTCCTTCACGAAATTCATCCTGGAGTTAACGGCGTCCGAGACTGAACTCTTGGTACCAGCGATTAAGGTCGAAACAAGTTGATTTAAACACTCTTGTCTCGACAACCCACGCCGAAAATCGTAAAAAATTATCGCACGAAAATGTTCAAGAAATAATTTCATTTTTTGACTGAGTTGAATTTATTAACGCACTGTAAACAAAACAATTCGCCCTCAAATGACAAAACGTTATTGGTGAAGTTATGCTAAAAAAGGTCAAAGTTTCCAATGGAAGTTCCAGTTTGCATCTGGGAACACCAGGACCCGAAATATAAATAGCAACCCGTACCAAAATGGTGTTTATGCGAGTTAGACCCAAACCCGTACACTTTTTTAAATTCTATTGTCCTGTGTAGTTTCTATTTATTTTAAATTAAATTGAAAAAATTGAAAGCTAGCGGCCCTTCTCTTTTTAATAAAAAGTAAACGATAATATCAAAACAAAAAAAAGATTTTATTTCAATATATTTAAACATATTGTTTTATAGATTACTTTTGGCTCTTACATGGTACAATAAACAAGGTATAGTATCAACAAAAACAGTTCACTAGATCAAAGTCACTTGAAAGATAATGCCAAAAATACATTTTTGTGAATGTTTGATGGTAATTGTGAATGTTGGATAAAGAATTTTTCCTTTACAAACTTCAACAAACGCCATTGTCAAATTTCAAAATTGACATTTTAAATTACTACGAGAGAAAAATTAAAATCAGCTGTTAGCATAACTCTACCTTCTTTATTGTACCATGGACTCATATTAAAGAAAAATTATCATATAAGCATAATTTTGAAATGTTTTACTTTAACTACCATAGAGTTCTAAAATTAACAATGGGTTAAACTTACCTTCACAGGCTATTCTGCTGTTATCTCCGTACATGGTCCCAAACACCACGATAGCAATCAGCAATTCTAATCTGCAACATGTGGTGGTCATTTTGTCGATATGGATGTGACTGAATGTCGTCTGAAAGTGTTTTATGATAACAATGGGCAGTGTACACACTTTAAAGCAAATTAGTTATGTCCCATGTATCTACTCATTGGCCAACTCTTTTTTTTGGCGATTGTTTAGAATTGCTTGCATTTTTTCGTTACGCGTTTGACAATTGTCATATATGGGATTTGTGGTTTGTTGTTTCTTATAAAAGTGGCGTTTTGTTTTCAATAATGATTTGTTTACACTTTAAGCACTTCATTGTTATTCTTTCTGGGACATTTTGCTTTACCTGTACAGGTAGTTGAGTTTTTGTATTTGATGTTAAACAGCTTTAATGGGATGTTTGCTCACTTTAAGAATTGTAAAGGTTATGGAAAAATTAAATTAAATAAAAACGAATTAAAAATTAAAAAGTGGGTTTGTCTATATAGTAAAAATTCCAAATTATTCTATTTTTGTCATTTACAATTACCAGGTTTAATTTTTAAGAATGAAATAAAAAATATATATCAGTGACCAGATAACAGTAATATTTTATGTTATATTTTAGAAGCTGCCGAAGCCATAAAAAACTTTTAATTTGAATCGGCTGTAAAAAAAAGTACTGATAACATTTTCAAATTTCTGGTTTTATTGAAAAAGGTTGAACTTTGTCATTAAAAAATGAAATACAATATCATTCATATGACTACCACAACTGGCTCGGTAGTACCTCATCCGATCAACCCAATTTTTAAAACATTTTCGATTGTTTCGGTTCGAATCTCTTCAACGGCAACTTCCTTACTGGCTTCCCACAGAAAAAAATCCGGTGGGCTCAAATCACTGCTCCGAGGCCAATTGACTCCACAATTTTGGTGTATTATACGATTTTAGCGCGTAAAATATCAATGGTTGAGTTGGCTGGATGACAACAGTGACTCGTTGTGGAAGCATTGTCTACTTAAAAGTCACGCGTGGATTCTCTAAACCCCATATGCTGCAATTTTGCTTATTGACATTGCCACCAAAATTAAATTGAGGTTCGTCTGAAAAGCCGAATTTTCGGTGAAATTCTTCATCTCCTGCCAAGCAATCTTTAGACAATTGGGCAACGCGAAAACGCATTGGATAATGTTCCATTATTAAAATGACAAAGTTCAACCTTGCCAATAAAACCAGAAATTTAAAATAATTATTAGTTTTACAGACAATTCAAATATGAAATGCTAAATCGTCCACCCTTTAGCTGTCAAGTTGTTAAGTAAGGTTTGCCATTTTATCTTGTACCGTTTCAAGCCTGCCGAACGTGAGAATATTATTCAGCATTATTAACGAAATTTCGCTCAATTGTTAATACGCAACAAGATTTTTTTAATAAGAGTCTTTCGTAATCATGCCTTCAGTGCGCAAGCAGTTTATACGAGGGCTGCTTTATATATTTCTGGCTTAATAATGAAAATGCGAGTACTTTTCATCCAAAATGGTTTTATTTTTTTTCAAAGTATTCTCCAGCATGATTTATACTCTTTTACATGCGCTCAAACCAATTGTCGAAGCACTTTTTCCACTCCGATTGAGACACCTCCAAAACATGGTTTTTGAACGTTTCAACAGCATTTTCTGGCGACGATCGTTAACCACGCATTTTTTTCTTGATGTGCGGGAATAAAAAGAAGTCATTGGGTGCCAAGTCAGGGCTGTACAGCGGATGACCTATCAATTCGACGTTTGGTCGGTCAAAAAGGCGCTGGTTTGAGCCGATGTGTGAGAGCTCGCATTGTCATGGTGCACAATGATTCGTCTTCTCTTGTTCGTTTTTCGAATTTCTCCGAAGACTTCAGGCAAACAAAGGCGACCATTTGCTTCGAATTGCTTCTTCCACGAACAACTTTGGTTGGATTCAGCTCGTCTTCGAAGATCCACACGGTCGATTGCTGTTTTGTTTCGGGCTCATGCGCATAGCATTATGATTCGTCACCTGTGACGATCTTATAAACGTCTTTTGAAGCACCGCGATCGTATTTTTTCAAAATTTGTTTTCACCAATCGACACGAGTCTTTGTTTGAGCGATTGTCAAATTGTGCGGGATCCAACGAGAACAAACCTTTTTTACGGCCAGGTGTTCATCATTCAGTTCTCGCACGGCATCAGTGTTCTCTGGCACAACGGCCGTTTTTGGACGACCTTCGTCTTTGAGCGAGCGTCGGCGACGACTGTATTCATTAAAGCAGTTTTTCACAGTGCTATAGGATGGTGCATCATCGCCATACAAAGATTTAAGTTCATCGATGCACTCTTGTCTTGATAATTCACGTCGAAAGTTGTGAAAAATGATCGCACGACAATGTTCACGAGTTATTTCCATTTTTTTGCCAAATTGATTTTTCCATGTCACTGTAAACAACACAAATGATGGTCGCACGTCAAAATGTTCTGAGTACGTTTATGCTAAAAAATGTCAAACTTTCCAATGAAAATGTCAGATGGCGCCAGGCAACACTTAGAGTACACAATTGAGCAGCGCGTTAAACTTTTGAAACTGAAACTTTTTACAAAAATGAGCGTTCAAATCAAAAAGCGTTTCGTGCTTTTTTTTGGTCAGCATAATCGGCCAAATGTGTCCACAATAGGTAGAATTGTGTGCAAATTTCAGCAAAGCGGGTCTGTAGGAAATGTGAAAACATCTGTGCATGCTCGCCCAGTTCGTTCTGCCATCGGGACGTACTTCTAGGTCGACCAAGCAGTTACCGTGAATGGTGTTTGCTATCGCGAGGTAATAACGGACTTCTTGTGGCCAGGAATTGAGAATATGGACCTGGACGATATGTGCTCCGAACAGGAAGGTGCCACTACCCACGCAGCCAATGACCTTGGTATCTCACGTTGTAACGATGTTAATTGGTCGCCACGATCATGTGATTTGACACCGTTGAACCTATTTAAAGTATATATTGGGATATGCAATAGAAAAAGTTTAGGTCAATAAGCCAAGAAGAGCATTTGGCCAATATTTTGTTTCACACATAATTGTCACCGATCCCTCTGCTGTAATTAGAGGTGGCAAGAGTGAGTTGTATTTTCGTGGGCAATTGTGTAAGGAAAACTTGAAAAGTAAGGTTTACAACAGTAGTTCTCATTCGTTTGGGGAGAGCCTGGCCTTATAGAGTTCGGTTTTACTTTCAACAATTCCAGCAAGGCTTTCTGAAGAGGGTTGCCACGGACCCGAAATCATGATAAAAGTAGAGTGCAGCCACGAAAATCAATGGCACTTTGCCATTTTGTTAAAAACTTGTCTTCTATTTAAATGTAGAAGCAAGAGGTCTTGAGCCGGTTTAATCCCTGTTCAATGTACAAAAGCAACAGACCGAAATAAAACGAACGAGCTAAACATAAAAAATATTAAGATAATCCTCTGAAAACTTGTTGTCTTATTTCCAATTAATATCGTGCGTAGTTGGACCACCATTTACCAAGATTATAAAAATAAATAAACAAAAAGTGAGTTCGAATTCTTTGCTTCGAATCTAATTTATTGCTCCAGTTGTTAATATTCGATCATATTCCGTCTTTCACTGTAAATTATAATCTCCTCCCATGTTATTTTTTTTAAATTGTTTCGATTTTAAAGTTCTTTCACAATATGTAAATTTTTTTATATAAATTTTTCAAATTAAAAGAAGAGAAGTTTACTTATAAACTATTTTGGATATTTTTTTTGAATAAAGTAATAAAAATTGAGGTTGACCACATAAAAGCAAAAAGAAAACAAAAGAAAATATGAGTCAGTCATTATTCCAAGCGAGACATTAAATCACAAAGTAACCGAAGTATTTCACATCTTCTTTTAGCTCCGCAAAATCTCAATTTGGTGTATTACCAAGCCTTGTCTCTTCAAAGATTAAACAAAATTAACTACAAAAGCATGGCGGGGATGGCTTATTCATATATTAGTGTCTTTTTAAAATTATTCCAACTCAGAAAATCTGAAAACAAACACGACACGGAAGTATAAGTTATAATGTCACAAAACATTTCCCGTTCTTACGAAAACAGAAACACTTTCCCAACACTTTGGGTTTTCCAACTTGTCACTTGTCGTTTGTCTAATGGTGCTGCTGTTGTTTTTATTTAAACCGTCTAATATCCATTATCCCGTTTTTTGTCCTTTTGCGTGAGACCCACAACCGTTAAATCCGAGCGACAACTGAAAACTGTTTTAATGCATGTTTTACATTTACAGACAACTCGTTGCTGACTTACATTCCACAAACAAGCACGACTGTGGAACACAGTCAGTCATCCTTTTGTCTGTGACGAACACACATTTGGCATTTGTTGAATGTTTACTTACAGACAGACGTTGCTTTTGTTTTGGATGAGTTTATGCGCATGCGCTCGATAAGGAATTGACGGATGGTTGGATGCTTGGCTCTCTCCTGTGCGTATGAGTAACGTAATCGACTTTATCCCTGTGGTCATTCAAACAGGTATGGAAAGGTAAATATCAGATGCGGTTGTCTTATTTCGACCAGAATGTTAAAATTTGAAAATAATTTTTCGAATACATTTTCTTAAACATTGTTTTTTTATATAAACGTTTTTGTTGCAGGGATTTATGACATAGTGGTTGATGTTTGTAACACATTAAAGGAATATTGTCGGACGCTTTGGGGAATTTCCGAAAGTGGCTTTAAAGGCCAGTGAATTCAGTACTACAAACCGCTATTCTGCATTTTTTTTATATTAAAATCTAAAAAAATGTCTTAAAAAGCAAATACAATATTTTCCATTAATGACATAACAATTTTATGTACAGGGTGTCCGCCCAAAAAGGTATACTACTTTGTTTTGCCGCCATTTTGGTAAACATTAGTCTTGAAAGTTCATATTTGGCAGTCGTGAAGTAGAGACGCGACAAATTTATTATGGAAAAATATTTGATTAACCAACGTGTTTTAATCGTTAAAACATTTTATCAAAATCAATCATCGATTGTTGTGTGTTTTATCGCGTATTCAATGATTTCGAAGAAACAGGGTCTGTAGCTGATACGCCCAAGCATGGATCACAACATACTGCAAGACTGGCTGAAAACATTACTGCTGCTCAAGAAAGTGTTCAAAACAATTCATCAACCTCAATTCGACGACGTGCACAGGAGCTTGATCTTCACAGAACAACATTGGCCAACATTTTGCACAAGGATTTGCATTTGTTTCCATTTAATATTCAGTTTACACAAGAGCTTCTTCCACAAGACCATTTACGCCGCCGAACTTATGCGAATAGGATGTTACAGCTCGCCCATGACAACCATGATTTTCATGAAAAAAATCATAATGAGTGACGAGACACATAATCATTTGAATGGATATGTGAATAAACAGAATAGTCGGTTCTGGGCAATGGAAAACCCGCAAATTATTCATCAATCTATTGAAAGTGACAGTCTGGTGTGCAATTTGGTCAGGAGAAATTATTGGACCTTACTGCTATGAAAATGAAAACGGCATAACGGTAACTGTCAATGGGGAGCGATTGGCCTCCACGGTCGCCTGATTCGACTGCTCCAGACTTCTTTTTGTGGGGATATCTGAAAAGCAAGGTTTATGCAAACAAACCAGAAACGCTTGAGCAACTAAAACAATGCGTGATAAAATTAATGAAATACTGCGTAAAATGTGCGAGAATGTAATGAAACATGTACATGTAGGGCTCGCATTTGTGAGGCTAACAGGGGCGGTGATTTATCAGATATTATTTTCCATACCGACATTAAATAAAACATTTATCAATATAAGATTTATTCTCTTTTATTTAATCAAAAATTAATTGCAAAAAAATGATGAATGATGACTTACTACTATACAGGGTGGGCCAAAAGTTACCGTTTGGTTAAAAACTTTATTAATTTTTTTTTCTCGGATTATATAATATACCAAATGGAAATTTTTTACACTTACTCTGAAAAATAATGTCACTTTAATGACACCCGTTTTCAGCTTCGCAATGATGGGCTCGCTTCAGAGCATTTTCCATAACATCTTTCGAAGTTTGTGGCTGTAGCGTTCGAATTTCTGCAACAATGTTGGCCTCGCTCCTAACCCCAAAGAAAATAGTCGGTGCTGACAAATCTGGCGATCGCGCTGGCCAAATTATTTCCGAATTTCCGGAAATTATTTGCTCTCCAAAAATTTGACTTAAAAGTGCCATTGTGCCTCGGGCAGTGGCTCCGTCCTGCTGAAACCACATCTCAGGTCTGTTTTCAAGAGCAGGACATAAAATTTTTTTTATCATAAACCGATACCGCTCTCCATTTACGGTTACAGCACTTCCATCTTTATTCTCGAAGAAGTAAGGCCCAATGATATTTGCAGAAGTGATCCCACACCATACTGTACACCTAATGGGGTGCAATTGGCGTTGATGGATAGCTCTTCGATTTTCAGAACCCCAGAACCTACAGTTCTGCTTATTAACAAAGTCATTCAAATGAAAATGAGCTTCATCAGTTATCACTTTGCGTTAAAATAATTGATCGCTGATTTAAGTAATCAAATTCTATTATTCTGGTTCTTTGTTTAGTTGTGAATCTCTCCATTATTTATTCTCCAAGTGTTATTTATATACTCTGAAAAAAAATATATAAACGAAAAACGACATAAACAAAGAAAAAGTTATTAATTTTTTAAACCCCATGGTAACTTTTGGCTCGCCCTGTATTAACGTTACATTCTAATTTCTGATAGAAATTTTGAAGTTTGTGTTAAAATTATAGATGAATCAAACAGCTAATAAATTTCTATAACTGGGAATCAGTACCATTCTAACAGAAATCTTAATAATAAAAATAAATGCAAAGTATATCATGACTCTAATATTCTAATCTAAAATGGACCTTATCATGGTACTATAAGTATAATGAAGGTAGAGTCATGTAGTCAGCTGATTTAGAATTTTTTCTCGTAGAAATTTAAATTTTCAAATTTGAAATTTAACAAAGACAATTCTTGAATTTTTTAAAGCTAAATTTCTATATAAAATATTCACAATAATCTTTAAATATTCATAATTAAGTGCTCCGATAGATTTGGAATCACTATCTGACTTCATTGAGCGATGTACGAGTTAATATATCCATCCCGCTCTAGAAGTAACATAGTAATCCGGAACTCGCTCAAATTTCAGACAAAGGCGCCAAATTTTCCGAATAGCAGAGTGGTATAGAGTATCTAATAGCCGGCCATGTCCAACTTTGTCAATGGTTTTTTAATTATTTTTTTGCAAACGAAAATGTATAGCATTTAAGCGGTCTGGACGGAGATTCAAAATACACAAAATAAAACTAAAAACGGCTTAAAATTCGTCCAGGGCTTAACGTATAATCGCTCCACCACGTATTCGCTATTAAAATGAGAAAATAACATCATTTTATGGTAAAGTGTTCAAGCTTTAATCTCAAATATATCTTTAATATATCCATATTCGGATTCACATCGATTGGGCGAAGCAAAAACGCATCAGCTGGTGTTCAATTATTAAATGACAAAGTTCAACCCTTCCAATAAAAACAGAAATTGGAAAAAAAATTATCTGTACTATTCTTTTTACAGCCGATTGCAATATAAAATGTTAAATTGCTCACTCTGTATTAGAGTAGGAGTAGGTGTAATTAAATTATATGGGCGTGAGGATATGCCATAAATTATACTGTCTGTATAAATCCATCTTAATCATGATGGGTTGGTTTGAAATAGAGAAAGGACCCATATCTTAAGGGTATACACCTAACTCAGTACACGCCTTGTTGTGCGCTCTTGGTCGATGGTTTGTAAATTTTCTATTATTTAAGATATCCAACTTGTGTGCTTTAGGTTTTTTACACTGGCCGAAAGACATTGCAATCTTGTTCTAGCGAAAGCTGGGCATTGGCAGAGGAAGTTCTCAATCGTTTCGATGTCCTCCTCGCACATGTTTGATTCCACTCTTCAAATGCGAAAGATATGCTCCTTAAGTGGTGAGTTTTTTAATTAAGTTTTCTTAAGTCTTAATAAATTTTTTTTGTTTTTCTTTTATCAAGGTCTTCAGAAAGCATTTTGGTGATTTTGATGCTGTTGTAGCTGCATATAGTGCCTGGGTGATAGTCCTAGGCCGAAAAACTCCTCCTTCGGGTCGATCCGGTACTTAGAACCGGCAGTCGTAGGATTGATGTGCGCTTCCCTTGCATTTCTGCGATCGCTAAGGGTCCAAGATTATTGCTTGAAGAGGAATGACGTTGTCTATACCAACTGCCTGTCTAGCTGACTCTTTCCTTGTAAGTTCGCCAGTTTTCTCGTTGCCTTCAATGTAAGAATTCTTTGACTTTGTTCTTAATTGGATATTTCTTCTTTACACTTTCAGGACTTGACTGTTGTTGAGGACAGTGCCGGAAAGTGATCGATGCTTGTCTGTGAGTGAATATTTTATATTAACATATTTGTTTTTTGAGTTAAACCATCGTACACGTTCCGTGATGGTCTTAACCTCTGCTTGGAAGACCGTATACCCGCTGGCACCCAGACATCAGGTTCGCTGCACCTTTTCTAGTGTTTTTATGTTGCACTTCTTAGTTATTAAAGCCTGCCAAACTATTGCCACGTATGTAATAACTGATCTTACTACGCTTGTATAGAGTCAGTGTGTCATCTTAGGCCTAATGTCCCATTTAGATCCGATGTATCTCTTGCACATTGAGATGGTTACGAGTATCTATATGCTATTTCCGCTCTCTTATCCATGTGCTTCTGATCCACAATAGCTTCTGATCAAGAATTACCCCAAGGTATAAATCAGTATTACCTCGCCAACATAGCAAAACAAAATGCTTTAAATTAATTTAAGTTATTACTGCCAATCACCTCAAATGCATTGACTTCCAATTCAATTCAAAGAGTTCAATGTTCTATAAAATTGTGTTAAGTGATGATGTCGTAGACCTTTTCCAACACCCGAGTGACACAATATTGGAAAATGTCCTATGCTCCTTTTTTGTCTTTGTGTAGCGTTGTGAGATACTCGTTTACGAGTACCATCAGATACATTAATAATTAAGTATTCCCAATTGACATTCGCTCAATGCCTTTCGGCCGCTGTGTTAGCAACTGTGATTCAATTATTCAGCCACCTCTTTCAAGGGGGTGATTTTACCTTTTTGCGCCAACAACGAAATAATTAACAAGTCGTTGACCAAATGAATGCTAATGTTTAGCAAATTACCCAGTAACTGATATAAGCAGCAGCAATACTCTTATAAATTGTAATTGGTAAGGAATTCGTTGCAATCAATTTAAATTACAAACGGTGAAAAAGAAATGGGGCGGGAAAATGTTTTGAACGAAGAAAAATGGTTTTTTAAGATTTTTGGTCATATCGTGTATCTCAAAAATCTCAAAATAATAACGCGTATCTCAAAATCTCGATTTTCTCGTAATTTACGGAATTGTTCGGGGGTAGTGAACAAATTATGCGAAATTCAATTCTAATGAGAATTTCGGATAAAGTTCAATTTATGCGACGCCATTGTGTGATGGTTACGAGTGTTGCTATTTATATTTCGAGTCCGGCAACAAAAACACAATAGTTTATCATTGGTAATGGTTTTATTGTTTTTCAAAATATTCTCCTTTAAAATCAATACACCTTTGCATGCGCACAAACCAATTTTCGAAGAACTTTTTCCACTCCGATTGAGACACCTCCAAAACATGATTTTTGAACGCTTCAACAGTTGCTTCGGGCGATGAAAAACGTTGACCACGCATTTTTTTCTTGATGCTAGGAAATAAGAAAAAGTCATTGGGTGCCAAATCAGGGCTGTACGGTGGATGGCCCATCAATTCGACATCTTGAGTGCTCAACAAGCTCATCGTTCCAGCTGATGTATAAGAGCTCGCATTGTCGTGATGCAAAATGATCCGCCTTCTCTTACTATCTTTCCTTATTTCTTCGACCATTGTTGGCAAACAGATGGTTGTATACCACTCAGAATTGACCATCCTACATTCCACTAAAGGCACTACGGCAACTTGACCGGTTATGCTGAAAAAAACGCAATCATTTGCTTCGATGTACTTCTTCCACGAACAACTTTTGTTGGATTTGGCTCGTCTTGAAAGACCCATACGGTCTATTGCTGTTTTGTTTCGGGTTCATATGCATAGACCCATGATTCGTCACCTGTGCCAATGTTATACACTGCCTTTGAGCTACCGGAGCTATACTTTTTTAACATCTCTTTGCACCAATCCATACAAGCCTTTTTTGAGCATTCGTCAAATTATGTGGGATCCAACGAGAACAATTTTTTTCCACCGCCAAAACTTGCAATATCTTATTGCTGCTTGTTATACTAATGCCCAAGGATGCTTCAATCTCACATTATGTCACATATCGGTCTTGCTTAATCATTTCACGCACAGCATCGATGGTTTCTGGCAAAGCGACCGAAGTTGGACGTCCTTCACGAAATTCATCCTGGAGCGAACGGCGTGCGAGACTGAACTCTTAGTACCAGTGACTAACAGTGGTTTTTGATAGTGCATTATCGCAAATAGTCGAAACAAGTTGATTTAAATACTATTGTCTCGAAAATCATCGCACGAAAATGTGCACGGGATAATTCCACTTTTTGACTGAGATGAATTTTTCAACACCCTGCAAACAAAACAATTCGCCCTCAAATGACAAAACATTCAGAGTAAAATTATGCTAAAAAATGTCAAAGTTTCCAATGGAAGTTCCAGTTTGCATCTGGGAACACTAGTAATATCAGGACCCTGCCTCAAATTGTTAATGAGGAAATCTTTACGAGTAAGACATTAATCTTAAGTCATGTAAAGCTTCCCATTCAAATGCATTAGCCATCCGGCTCATATAAGGTCTCGGTCAGTAAGTGTATGAATTGCATCTGATCTGAAGTTCCCCGTTTGTTCCTTAATGAAATATTAAGAAAATTATGTGTGTCCGGTTCAGTCCTAGTAAGAACATCTAGAATTGTAGAATTGGCAATTACAACTGCGCAGACAGAAAAATACAAACGGAAAACCGTTGGCCCAGAACTTCACATGCTGGTGAAAATACTTACAAATGGTCGAATTTTTTAATAAAAAGATTACTGGCAATGCGTCCAATATGATAACATAAATGTTCGCTTGCCGATCTGTATTTCAGAGTGCTTGAAAAACATAGAAAATAGTCTACTTGAGGTGTTGTTCCGGCAATCATTGGAAACATAATACAGGGTGGAGCGCGGAAATTTGCTTATTTGGAAACGAAAATAAAAAATTATGAACCTTAGAAACATTTATTTTATTCATTAATTATATTGAACATTAAGGGAATTTTTAAATTACATGGTTTTAAATAGTGTATCTGGCAAATGTCGACCTTCGCTATCCACACATTGCTGCATACGTATACTGAAGTTTTTATGAACTGTAACAAGCATGTCGACTGGTATTCTGCCAATTCCAGCCTCAATATTGTTAATTGGGTCTCCCAAGGTGTTGGTATGGCTGATATACACTTTCGACTTGAGGTAACCCCAAAGAAAAAAATCGCATGGAGCTCTAAGTCTAGTGAGTGTGCCGGCCAGTTCACATCACCCCTCAAAGAGATAAGCCGCTCAGGAAACATTTGCCTCAAGCAATTCATGTTGATGTTGTTGTTGCGGCACTCATAGTGCCGGGGTGACAGCCCTTGGCCGAAGGTTGCTGCTTCGTGTCAATCCGGTACATAGAATCGGCTGTCTTGAGTTGTGTGCAGTGGCACCATCCTGATGGAACCATGTATCCTCTAATTACATTGCCTCAAGAGCCGGCGGAAAAAAGTCTGGAAATGCCAAGAGCAAGTGATTGCTTCCGAGCAGAGCTTTTCGGAGATTGCAGTACTGTTGCTCTAACTCTCTCGAAGTTTTGTAGTGTTGTAATCCTTCTCTCAGGACCCTTCGTACAAATGACACATTCCCTGCTGTTCTCAATGAAGTTACCCAATTTACAATTGTTGCCGTCCAAAAACATGTCCGCGTGCGGAAATAGCCAATCGTAAACGAAAAGCACGCTGCAAGGCAATAATCGAGTGCGCATTTAAAAATGCGCTTTAACACAAAATGACCTCTCCTCACGTGTCCAATGCATGATGACAACTGAAAGGAAGACGAATAGAAATCTCCCATCAGCCACTGTAAGCCACGCACACTCTCTTCGACCAACATTGCCGCCACAGCCTGCAGTGCAATAAAGCAAATTACAGCGCTCCACCCTGTACCACACATATCCAGGAAATCACTTTGTGGCTATCCTATTTTCTTTCTTTTGATAAACAGAAGTGATCTCTGAAAATTAGGAGTGGCAAAGCATTTGCTCATAAACCGTTGGCCAACCATTAAAAACTGGTGCATTTCCAGTTATTTTTACTTGTACGAGGGTTGCTATAGATATTTCTGGCCTAGACAACACTTAGTGTTGTATGGCGCAATCTTAATCAATTGGAAAGTTTTTAGCATAAACGTACTCAGAACGTTTTGACGTACGATCATCATTTGTGTTGACTTTAAAAAATCAATTCGGCAAAAAAATGGAATTAACTCGTAAACATTTTGGTGCGATAATTTTTCACAACTTTCGACGTGAATTATCACTACAAGAGTGCATCGATGAACTAAAATCATTGTATGGCGATGAAGCACTATCCTATAGCACTGTGAAAAACTGTTTTAATGAATTCAATCGTGGCCGACGCTCGCTCAAAGACGAAGATCGTGAAGGTCGTCCAAAAACGGCTTTTGTGCTAGAGAACATTGAAGCCGTGCGAAAGCTGATATTGCAAGATCGTCATTAGACATACCGTGAGATAGAGGCATCCTTGTTCCTTTTCTGTACTAGCATACTTATACATTCGATATTGCATGAACACCTGGCCGTAAAAGGTTTGTTCTCGTTGGATCCCGCACATTTTGACAATCGCTCAAAAAAAGGCTCGTAGCGATTGGTGGAAAGAAATTTTGAAAAAATACGAATGCTTCAAAAGGCGTTTATAAGATCGTCACAGGTGTCGAATCATGGATCTATGTGTATAAGCCCAAAACAAAACAGCAATCGACCGTGTGGGTCTTCAAAGACGAGCCAAATCCAATGAAAGTTGTTCGTGGAAGAAGCACTTCGAAGCAAATGGTCGCCTGTTTCATTGAGCAACGTAGGAGGTCAATTCTAAGTGGTACACCACAATTTGCTTGCCTGAAGTCTTCGGAAAAATTCGAAAAATGAACAAGAGAAGACGAATGACAATGCGAGCACTCACACATCGGCTCAAACCAGCTCCTTTTTGAACTGCCAAAACGTCGAATTGATCGGTCATCCACCGTACAGCCCAGACTTGGCACCCAATGACTTCTTTTTATTCCCACACATCAAGAAAAAATGCGTGGTCAACGATTTTCGTCGCCAGAATATGCTGTTGAAGCGTTCAAATACCATGTTTTGGAGGTGTCTTAATCGGAGTGGAAAAAGTGCGTCGACAATTGGTTTGAGCGCATGCAAAAGTGTATAAATCATGCTGGAGATCACTTTGAAAACCAATAAAACCATTTTTGATGATAAATATTCGCATTTTCATTATGAGGCCAGAAAAATATATAGCGTCCTTGTACAGGAGTAATAATTTTTTCAAATTTCTAGTTTTATTGGAAAGGTTGAACTTTGTCATTTTATAATGGAACACAATATCATTCATATGACTACCACAACTAGCTCGGCAGTACCTTATCAGACCATCCAATTTTTCAGTAAATTTTCAATTCGTTTGAGATGAATCTCTTTAATGGCAACATTGATTTCATGTTTCAGTGCTTAATTGTCTCTGCATGCTTTGCATAAGATTTATCCTTAATGGCTACCCACAGAAAATAATCCAAAAGGCACAAATCCCAGCTCCCGCTGATTATTCGATTTTCAAAAACGGGGTGTAAAATATCATTGGTTGCGTTGGCTGTGAGACATGTGACCCGTCTTGTAAAAAACAAATGTCGCCCATGTCCTTCTCTTGAATATTTAAAACAAAAATTCGTAGAGCATGACGCGGTATCGCTCACCATTGACGGTAACGGCGGCTCCTTGCTCATTTTCGAAGAAAAATGAGTCAGTCAATGATGCTGCGAGCCCAAAATCCACACCAAACTTTGACTCGCTGTGTATGCATTGGCTTCTTAATAGTCAAGTGAATTTTGAATTTTTGGTTTCTCTGAACCCCATAAGCGACAATTTTGCTTATTGCCATAGCCACCGATATAAAAATGAGTTTCATCTGAAAACACGATTTTTCTGTAAAATTCTTCCTCTCCTGCCAAACAATCTTCGGCCCATTTGGCAAAGCGAAAACGCATCGGATAGGCTTCCATTGTTTTATGACAATGTTCAATCAGAAATTTGAAAAAATTACCAGTACTATTTTTACAGCCGATTCAAATTTAAAACCTTAAATTGCCCACCGAGTTAAGGTCTAACTCGCTTAAGTTAGCCAGTCAAATGGCCGACTTATGAGCTCTGTTTTCAAAATGTACGAGTATAAAATAATTTTGTGTGCATTGTTTTTTTTATTTTATATAAATCCTAATATTTATTTAATTCTATTATTAATCCATATTTAATATAGATTTTATCATATCTTCTTGAATGTGATTTTGTAAATCTAAACCCTTAACAGTTCTTAACTTTAAACGGAGTTCTTTTCACGACTCTATCACGGCATATATTCGTATTGACCTTTGACGAATCGGAGACATCGGAATCGTTGTCACAATCGCTACTTTTATTTCCGCTGCCGGATTTGGTATTCAATTTACGGCGCTTGAACTTCTTGTTCTTCTTGCGTTTCGTTTTGGTGCGTGAATTCAACGATAAACGTCCCAACAGTTGGACCAGTTCGGTGCGATATTTCTCCAATGAATGCAGCTGCCGATCGATGGAGACTTCTTCCATTTCATCGTCGCTTAGATAATCAGTTTCCGGCTCCAAGTATGAAGTCTGCTGCAATTGTACGGAACGCATCTGATTGGTGCGTATAAGCTCTTCGGTCAGGGCTAGCTTGGCGGCAGCCCATCTAAAGATCTGGCGCTGTTTCAATGGCATGTGTTGTTTGTAGGAGAAGATGTGATAATCGATGCTTTCACCCGCTTCTTGGGCTATTTCAATGCTCGTTGTGCTGGCGGATAGTATCTGGATGTCGGGATCCATTATGGGTTCGATTGGTTCTACCATTAAATCATTTCGAATATTTTCGGTATCTTCTTCGAAGGTATGCGATCCCTTGTCCAAGTAATTGCCCATTTCAGCTGTGTAATGGCTAAAAACTCAAGCTTTAAAATAATTAGCAGAATATGTTGATTTATTTGAGGCAAGTTCTGCACAGCTAGGCTGTTGACTTGTTAATGATGTCCTACAGTGAGTTGTATTCTCTTATATACCGCTTGAAAAGAATAACGATTCCAGGAAAATCCAATTGTATTGGCATTACGAAGGACTGCCATAAAACATGCATGTGTGTCGAATATTTTAATTTACCTGCGTGCTTTGAAAATTATCACCATTTCAATTTGTACCTGGTTAATGTGGAAAAATCCGCGATGATAAGAATTTGGCATATGTGTGCATATTTCGCTCACCTTTTATATCCTGCATTTTTAATAAGAAAATAAGGGCCATAAAACTATTGGCAATAGGTAAATCAACGCACAGCTGCGTTCGATTTAAAATGTTTGCTACTAGCTATGCCATAAAAATGGCTTATTTTTTCTGAAAATCTAATCCTCACAGCATGGATCAAAAATGTTCGAAAAGAAATAAGGCATGCGGTCGTGACCGTTTAATATTAGTTTTTTTTCTAACATGAACTAATATACTAATCGAATAGTACATACTATATAAAAATCGTATCGATATTAATCTAAAATATCAAAAAAGACTACCATCTGATAAATACAAAACGTTGGAAAAAGATGCAAATAAATATTTACCACCTAAAAAAACTGGTTAAATCTTATAATCACTCCAACACTAATTACGCTGGTCAAAAAAACCAAATCATCATCTTTATGGTCCCTATGATCAAAACTGCGGAGTCTGAATTTCAAAAATGTTTGCCGGAGTCAGAGCAGAAAACAAAAATTTTTTTCGGAACAAAACAACACAACATTTACTGTTTCCGCCCAAATCATGCAACAGTCACTAAAAACTTGACATGTGTTAATACTTATATACCAAAAAAATAGGAAAGGAATTGCATTTAAGAAATAAGATGTGATATTAAAGTACTCGTACATAACGGGTGGGCGATACAACATTTTAAATTTGAATTTGTCTGGTAAAAGGACTTAATTTTTTTAAAATTTCTAGTTTTATGGGTAATGAAACATACGAGGACGACCGCAAAACTAACTGGCCTGGTACATTTTCTGTTTTACTAGCAACTTTTTTTTTGTTTTTTAAAAGCATTCTTTTATAAGCCATCTGTAAAAATTTCCGAAATATTTAATGATTATTTTCTTTGTTACAGGTGATTGAAGTAAACAAGTTTTATAATTTTTGAAAAATGGAAAATAAAGAGTTTCGTGCGGTAATTAAAAACTTTTATATGAAAGATTATACGCCACAATTAATCAAAGATGAATTGGATTCTGTTCATGGTGATAATGCACCATCATACTCCATCGTGAAATCCTGGGTTCAACAATTTAAAATGGGTCGTTCAAGTACGGAAGATGATCAACGATCTGGAAGACCGAAAACTGCTACTACTATTGAAAACATTAGAAAAATATTAAATAAAGTGACTAAAGATAGACGAATAAAGCTCAGAGAACTTGCTGATATTGTTAAAATACATGAAAAACAAGTTTGGAGTATTTTACATGAACAACTCCACATGAAAAAGCTAAGCGCAAATAGGGTGCCGCGTTTGTTGACTTTGCCCCAAAAAAATCGTCCGTTGGACCAATTCCGAGGAGCTTTTAGCGATTTATCAGCGTTATCCAATAGAGTTCTTGCGCCGATTCATAACTGTTGATGAAACATGGATCCATCACTACATCCCAGAATGCAAAGAACAGTCAAAACAATGGATAGATACTGGTAAAAGTGGTCCCAAGAAGGCGAAAACTGTTAAGTCAGCAGGAAAAGTAATGGCCACAGTATTTTGGCATGCAAGGGGTATACTTACTATTTATTGATTATCTTGAGATAGGAAAAACTATAGTGAATATTGTTGTGCATTATTGGATCGGTTGAGTGAAGAAATCAAGATAAAACGACCGCATTTAGAAAAAAAAAGTTCGTTTTCATCAAGATAATGCTCCTTCACACACTGCATTTTTAACTCAACAAAAACTGGCCGAATTACGATTTAAAAATGCTCCGCATACACCATATAGTCTAGATTTAGCTCCATTTGATTATTTCTTGTTTCTAATTTAAAAAAATTTCTCGGTGGCAAAAAATTTTCGTCCAATAGCGAGGTTATTGCTGAAACTGAGGCATATTTTGAAGGTCTTGAAAAATCTTATTTTTCAGATGGAATTAAAAAACTTGAAAAACGTTTGATGAAGTGTATTGAGTTGGAAGGAGATTATGTTGAAAAATAAATAATAATAATTCCAAAAAACGGTTCTTTTTATGTTAGGCCAGTTACTTTTGCGGTCGCCCTCGTATATACAAACAAAATGGAAAAGGAATTGCATTTAAGAAATAAGATGGGATATTAAAGTACTCGTACATACGGGTGGGCGATTCAACATTTTAATTTGAGTTTGAGTAAAATTTCTACTTTTATGGGTAATAAAACAGAATATAATTCACATGACTAGCTCGGCAGTACCTCATCCGATTGTTTCGGGTCGAATCTCTAATGGCAACTTCGATTCAATATTTCAACGCTTCAATTGTCTCTGGATGCTTTGCATAACATTTATCATTTTAGTTTTTTCATTTATTGATATTCAAAAAATAAGCGAGCCTTTAGCCCTTATGTAGGGTGATCCATATAGAGGTATTTTTTTCAAAATACAAAAATACTAAACTTTAAATCATGTGTGGAATCTTTATTGTTCAAACGAAAGTACATTTTATGTCATTTATTTTTTGAAAACAATTGCCTTCAGATGTTGGCAACTGTATTATGGAAACGAGCGTTCGGTGAGAAACGGGAAGAACCGCTGTTTTCGACCAAAATTTTATTCAACGATGAGGCCCATTTCTGGCGCAACGGCAAAGCCAATAAACAAAATTGCCGCATTTGGGCTGAAGAGAAAACAGAAGAGGTTCAAGAAGTGCCATTATATCTAAAGAAAATCACGGTTTGGTGCGGTTTATGGGCTGGTGGAATTATCGGTCCATTGTTTTTAAAAATGATGATGGTCGAAAACTAACTTTCAATGGTGCTCCCTTTTGCTCTATCATATCGGATATTTTTCTAGCTGAAATTGAAGCCCGTAATCTTGACGACACTTGGTTTCAACAGGACGGTGCCACTTGACATACAGCTGCTCAAACAATGGATCTAGTGATAGGTAATTTCGAAGAGCAGCTACTTTCACATTTTGGACCGGTGAATTGGCCGCCTAGATCATGTTATAATCACACCTTTAGACGTTTTTCTTTGTAGCTACTGAAAGTCCAAAGTCCATGCTGACAAACCAGCTATGATTCAGGTCTTTTAATCCAACATTACGCGTGTCATTCACGCTCGAATGCTCGAATGAGTCATCCAAAATTGCAGCCTCCGAGTTTACACCCTGAGGCGTAGTTGCGGCCAACATTTGAAGGAAATTATATTCAAAAAATAAATGTCATAAAATTTGCTTCGAATAAATAAAACAGATTCCACACTTGATTTGAGTTTTAGTAATTTTTTATTTTGAAAAAAATACCTCTAGATGGAGGACCCTATATAAATGGTGGTTAAATTTTAACGTTAAGCTGCATTTCATTTGACATGTCTCAATTTCAGACTAACTCAATTCGAACCATGGAAAGATACACAAGCGAGCAACGCGTTCAAGTTATTCAGGCTTTTTATGAATATGGCAACAGTGGATGATCAATTTTCGGAGAAAATCATCCTCAGTGATGGGGCACATTTTCACCTCAGGTAATACGTCAATAAGCAAAATTGCCGCATTTGGGCGAATGATAATCCAGGAGTGATTGTCGAAAAAACATTTCACCCACATAGAGTGACCGTTTCGTGCGTTTTATGAGCCCGTATTTTTTCCCAATGAGACCGGTCAGGCAGTTACTGTGAATGGTGTTCGCTATCGTGAGATGATTACGAAATTTTTATGGCCCGAAATGGAAGACATGGATGTGGACGATATGTGGTTTCAACAGGACGGTGCCACTTGCCACACAGCTAACGAAACAATGGCCGTGTCATCTCACATCGTGGCGATGTTAATTGGCCGCCATGACCATGTGATTTGAACCCGTTGGACTTCTTTCTTTGGGGTTATTTGAAAGAAAAGGTGTTCAAGAGCTAAAGGATGAGATAATTCGGCACATTGATGGCATAGAACCTCAATTATGCCTCAGCGTCATCGAAAATTTGGACCATCGGGTGGAGGTGTGCCGCCGAGGTCGCGACGTCCATTTGGCCGATATTTTGTTCCATACATAATTGAACTATACCAATATTAACATAATAAAGAGAAATGACAATAAGTTCCTAAATAATTTGTGTTTTATTTAAAATCAACATCGGCCCTTAAAATTTAACCACCCTTTATATAAGTTTCGTAGTGTAACAACAGCATGAAAATAATACTAATTGTTCAAAACAAAGATAAGGCAATACCAGTATTTTTTTTATTTATTTACAAATCATTGTTGCACATGTTAAAAAAATGTTTTCTTATAAGTGCGGCAGAGTAATTAAATAATCTGAGTGAGACTGGCAAACTATTGAAAATACAAGCAACTCTTACGCAAATGATCGACCTAAATCAGAATTCAATCGGGGAATTATAAGCTGTGAATTTCTTCTGGACCTTCCAAACTAAAAAATAAACTACAAAGATTGGTGCCTGAAGTTTATATAAGTACAGTAAACTCATTTTTTAACTCCATGAAGCTACAATGCAAAAACCTTTAAATGTACTCCGAAACGTGCTTCCAAATATTAAGGAACAATTTGCTAATATTAAGGGAATATAAATACCGCACTAGACGGTTGAATGCACGACGAATCTTATACATGACCTGAGCCACTGCTCCAGAGTAAACCTAAAATCCGGGGTTGCTATTTATATTTCGGGTCCTGACAATAAAGTACTAGTGTCCCCAGATGCAAACTGGAACTTCCATAGGAAACTTTGACATTTTTTAGCATAACTTCACTCTGAACATTTTGTCATTTGAAACCGAATTTTTTTGTTTACAGTGTGTTGAAAAATGCATCTAAGTCAAAAAGTGGAATTATCCCGTGCACATTTTCGTGCGATGATTTTTTACGAATTTCGGCCTGGGTTATCGAGACAAGAGTGTTTAAATTAACTTGTTTGGACTTTTGGCGATGAAGCACCATCAAAAATCACTGTTAATCGCTGGTACTCGTACCAAGAGTCTCGGACGCTGTTCGCTCCAGGATGAATTTCGTGAAGGACGTCCCAACTTCGGTCACTTTGCCAGAACCATCGATGCTGTGCGTGAACTGATTAAGCAAGACCGACATGTGACATACCGTGAGATTGAGGCCTCTTTGGGCATTAGTATAACAAGCATCAATAAGATATTGCATGTTTGTTTGGCGGTGAAAAAAATGGTTCTCGTTGGATCCCACATAATTTGACAAATGCTCAAAAAAAGGCTCGTATGGATTGGTGCAAAGAGATGTTGACAAAGGCAGTGAATAACATTGTCACAGGTGACGAATCACGGATCTATGCATATGAACCCGAAACAAAACCACAATCGACCGTATGGGTCTTTCAAGACGAGCCAAATCCAACAAAGGTTGTTCGTGGAAGAAATACATCGAAGCAAATGATCGCGTTTTTTTCGGTATAACCGTCCATGTTGCCACAGTGCCTTAAGTGGAACGTAGGACGGTCACTTCTGAGTGGTATACAACCATCTGTTTGCCAACAGTGTTCAAGGAATGAGGAAAGATAATAAGAGAAGACGGATCATTTTGCGTCACGACAATGCGAGCTCTCACACATCAGCTGAGGCTGATGAGCTATTTGACCACTCAAGTTGGCGAATAGATGGGCCATATACTGTACAGCCCTGATTTGGCACCCAATGACTTCTTCTTATTCCCTAGCATCAAGAAAAAATGCGTGGTCAACGTTTTTCATCGCCCGAAGCAGCTATAGAAGCGTCAAAAATCATTGTTTGGAGGTGGCTCAATCAAGGTGGAAAAAGTGCTTCGACAATTGGATTGAGCGCATGCAAAAGTCTAAAATCATGCTGAAGAATACTTTGAAAAACAATCAAATCAATTTTGATGATAAATATTCGCATTTTCATTATTTGGCCAGCAATATATAAAGCAGCCCCTAATGTCTGACGATGAGAGAAAAGCAAGATTTGAGCGATTTAGGGATACTTGTTGGAGAAAAACTACATACAGTAGACACTTTATAAGTCGATTTTCGGCTAATAGACTTTTGGGTTATAACACTGTGGAACATTTTTGGGGTTATTGTCGGGGGCGGGGGGGGGGGGGGGGGTGAGAAATTCCAAGTCAGGGTGATGGTACTAGGTCAGTATATTAAAACCCTCAAAGGGTTTTGCGTTCGTATGTGCCAGTTAAGTGAAGTTACTTAATTGTAAATAAAAGCAGAACGCGTTAATCGATTTCTATGATCTATGTCGCACTTTGTTTATAGGTTATGTGAATTTACGTGAAAGTTATAAGACTCTACACGTTTTTCCGTTTGGGATTTATATGTTTTAAAAAAAAAAAAAATTTTTTTTGGCAAAATTTTCTTCATAAATTTATTTCTAATTGCAAAAAATGTTGATTTGGGAGAGAAACAGTATATTAATAGATTCATGAAAATGTAATTATTAATTTTTCTCAATTTATTTCAGCAAAATCGAACTAGTCGTTCTCGAGTTATGTCAAACTACGTTTTTGCCAACATTTTACAACTAAGCGAAAAAAACATCAAGATAAGGAAAAAATGTAAAAGGTCATAAAAACTGGCACATACGAACGCAAAACCCTTTGAGGGTTTTAATATACTGACCTAGTACCATCACCCTGACTTGGAATTTCTCACCCCCCCAGATTGGCTGTTGTACTGTGTAATAAGTCCATGTTGGTAAGTTCAAGTTTGGTTTTTAAAAAAGTTCAAAAGTCGACTTTTTATTTACTTATATACTTCAAATAAAACCATATTTTCTATTGTCATCCAGACCATGCGTGTAGTGGCGTAAATTTATGATGCGCTTTCATTTAGGTTCGCCGATTGAGAAATACACATGAGTTTTATTTTATTGTAGTGGCAACGTATTTTGAGGTTTAAAAAAAAGGTGGACCCACTAAAACGCACAATGCAAATTGTAAATAAAACAAAAACTTTACAGAAAATTATCTTAATATTTTTTATTATGATAAAAGTCTCCATAAGGTGGTCATTTAAAATTTGAGTTGGCTGTAACAAAAAGTACTTTTAATTTGTTTTTCAAATTTCTGGTTTTATTGGAAAGGTTGAAGTTTGTCATTTTATAATAAGCGTTTAAGCTTTGTCAATAAGTAAAATTTTCACATCTGGGGTTCAGAAAAACCACACGTGACTATTGAAAATTATAAAATAATTAATGTAAAAATATCAAAAAATCGATCGATAATTTTTCGCCTGTAGTGCTCTTTTTCGATATTACAGTCCATTTTCTTTAAAAACTAATCAAAACAAAAACAAAAAAACATTTTTTCAAAATTTTGCGCACAAAATTAAACTAAAATGCCAATATCTCCGGCATTTAGAGGGTTAAATTGCAAAACAAAGTACCAAATGAAAGCTTAAAGTTTTTTTTAGAGGGACGAAATACGTTTAATCGGCCATTTCCCGTATTTTGAACTAAAATTTTCTTCATAAATTTATTTCTAATTGCAAAAAATGTTGATTTGGGAGAGAAACAGTATATTAATAGATTAATGAAAATGTAATTATTAATTTTTCTCAATTTATTTCAGCAAAATCGAACTAGTCGTTCTCGAGTTATGTCAAACTACGTTTTTGCCAACATTTTACAACTAAGCGAAAAAACATCAAGATAAGGAAAAAATGTAAAAGGTCATAAAAACTGGCACATACGAACGCAAAACCCTTTGAGGGTTTTAATATACTGACCTAGTACCATCACCCTGACTTGGAATTTCTCACCCCCCCCAGATTGGCTGTTGTACTGTGTAATAAGTCCATGTTGGTAAGTTCAAGTTTGGTTTTTAAAAAAGTTCAAAAGTCGACTTTTTATTTACTTATATACTTCAAATAAAACCATATTTTCTATTGTCATCCAGACCATGCGTGTAGTGGCGTAAATTTATGATGCGCTTTCATTTAGGTTCGCCGATTGAGAAATACACATGAGTTTTATTTTATTGTAGTGGCAACGTATTTTGAGGTTTAAAAAAAAGGTGGACCCACTAAAACGCACAATGCAAATTGTAAATAAAACAAAAACTTTACAGAAAATTATCTTAATATTTTTTATTATGATAAAAGTCTCCATAAGGTGGTCATTTAAAATTTGAGTTGGCTGTAACAAAAAGTACTTTTAATTTGTTTTTCAAATTTCTGGTTTTATTGGAAAGGTTGAAGTTTGTCATTTTATAATAAGCGTTTAAGCTTTGTCAATAAGTAAAATTTTCACATCTGGGGTTCAGAAAAACCACACGTGACTATTGAAAATTATAAAATAATTAATGTAAAAATATCAAAAAATCGATCGATAATTTTTCGCCTGTAGTGCTCTTTTTCGATATTACAGTCCATTTTCTTTAAAAACTAATCAAAACAAAAACAAAAAAACATTTTTTCAAAATTTTGCGCACAAAATTAAACTAAAATGCCAATATCTCCGGCATTTAGAGGGTTAAATTGCAAAACAAAGTACCAAATGAAAGCTTAAAGTTTTTTTTAGAGGGACGAAATACGTTTAATCGGCCATTTCCCGTATTTTGAACTACGAGGGCGGTTCGGAAACTTCTTAGCCTAGCACAAAAAGCGCAATATAAACAGAAAAAAGTTAAGTGTTTTGGAAACTTCCATCTCTGCTATGAACACATGTTAAATTTTGTTTCGATCTGTCAACTCCTTCATATAGAAACAGGTGTTCACAAAAGACGCATCCGCGATTTTTTTACAATGGAAAAATTAGAAATGCTTGGTGTCATTAAATATTTACATAAAAAAGGATTATCGGGACAAGAAATTCATAATGATATGGTGAATGTGTTAGGTGAAAGTGCTCCTTCATATGCAACAGTAAAAAATTGGGTTGCTGAATTTAAACGTGGTCGTACAAGCATTGAAGATGAACCACGTAGTGGACGTCCAAAAACAGCAACAACAACAGAAATTGTAGCCAAAGTGCATGATATGGTAATAAATGATCGACGAATAAAAGTGCGTGAAATAGCTAATATCATGGGCATCTCAAATGTTCGAGTCCATTTAATTTTGCATGAAGAACTACAGATGAGAAAGCTTTCTGGAAGATGGGTGCCGGACTTGTTAACAGTCCACCAAAAATGCATAAGAATGAACATTTCTCAAGCTTGTTTGGATCGTTTTCAGCGAAGTAAAATGGATTTTAAGCGTCGTTTCATAACTGTTGATGAGACATGGATCCACCACTATACTCCAGAGACAAAAGAACAATCCAAACAATGGACTGAAGCTGGGAAAGTGCCCCAAGGAAGGCAAAAACAATTCAATCGGCAGGTAAGGTTATGGCAACGGTTTTTTGGGACTTCAAAGGTATTTTATTGATTGACTATCTGCAAAAGGGTAAAACAATAAATTCAGAGTACTATTGCAACCTTTTAGATCAATTAAATGTACAAATTCGAGAAAAACGTCCTGGCTTACAACACAAAAAAATAATTTTTCATCAAGACAACGCACCAGCGCACAAGAGTGTTTTAACAATGGCTAAAATCAACGAATTAAAGTACGAGTTGCTTGACCACCTCCCAAATCTAAAAAAATTCCTTGCTGGCAAGCGTTTACCTCAAATGAAGATGCAATTACAGTTGTAAACCACTATTTTGAAGACCTTGAGGAAAACTATTTTAATCAAGGGATAGAATTGCTAGATAAGCGTTGGACTAAGTGTATTGAAGTTTCAGGAGATTATATTGAAAGATAAAAATATTTTTGAAAAACTAACTATTCTCTTTCATTGATAGGCTAAGAACCGAACCGCCCTCGTATATTTCACAGAAACTTGGGTCAAAAATGTACAAAATGATCCCCAAGCCAGTGGGTTAAAGGATCCATACATTTTATATACTGTTTGAAAGTTATTTTCATAAGCTTTCCAACGATATTGCCTTAGTACGATTCTAAATGTCGCAGATATATCTAGTTGTATGTTCGAATTTTAGGGTCCCGTAACTCGGAATATATGGGTTGCCGCCGACTTTTTTTAACTTATTTGTTTTTAATACCCCGTACTAGATTTGTTCCTAATAATTATTAGTACAATAGAAGTATCTACGACAGTTATTTGTAAAAAGAAATATTGGCCAAATACTTGCCACGGCTACAGTGCCATACCTCTATCCGATGGTCCATAATTTCAATGACTGCGACATAATGGAGGTTCAATGTCGTGAATGTTCCTAATTATTTTATCATTTAGCTCTTGAATTGTTCTTGGCTTATTGACGTACACTTTTCTTTTAAATATGCCCAAACAGAGACGTTCAACGGTGTCAAATCATAATTTTCGTGGCGGCCAATTAACATCGGCACGACGTGAGATAACACGGTCATTGAATTTCCCGCGCAAAAAAGCCATTGTTTCGTTGGCTGTGTGGCAAGTGGCAACATCTTGTTGGAACCATCTCTTCAAAGGCAACTTCGATTTCATGTTTCAACGCTTCAATTGTCTTTGGATGCTTTGTATAGCATTTATCCTCAATGGCTCCACAATGAAAATAATCCAAAGGGATCAAGTCACAGATCCGATGCTGGCAACTTCTATTTCATGTTTCAATGCTTCAATTGTTTTTGGATGCTTTGTGTAGCATTTATCCTCAATGGCTCCACACTGAAAATAATCCAAAGGGATCAAGTCACAGATCCGAGGCTGTCATAACTTCGGCTGATTATTCGATTTTCAAAAGCAGTGCGTAAAATATCCATAGTTGCGTTAGCTGTGTGACATGTGGCCCAGTCTTGTGGAAACCAAATGTCGTCCATGTAATTCTCTTGAACTTTTGAAAACAAAAATTTGTTGAGCATGTCGCGGTAACGATCAACGGCGGCTTCTCGCTCATTTTCGATGAAAAGTGGCCCAATGATGCCGCAAGCCCAAAATCCACACCAGGCAGTGCCTCGTTGTGGAGCATTGGCTTCTTAACAGTCACATGTGGTTCTCTGGACCCCATTTGCGGAAATTTTGCATTGACATAGCCATCGGGGTGAAAATGAACTTCATCTGAAAACACGTTTTTTTTGTAAAATTCTTCATCTCCTGTAAAACAATCGTCAGGCCATTGGGCGTAGCGAATACGCATCGGATGGTGTTCCACTATTAAATGACAAAGTTCAACCTTTCCAATTAAACCAGAAATTCGAAAATATTATCAGTACTTTTTTTTACAACGGATTCAAATTTAAAATATATAATAAAATATACAGGGTGGAGCGTGGTAATTTGCTTGTTTGTTGGACGAAGAGAGTGGAGAGTGTGCGTGGCTTATAGTGACTGACGGGAGATTTCTATTCGTCTGCCTTTTAAAGTTGCCATCATGCATTGGATACGTGAGGAGAGGTAATTTTGTGTTGAAGCGTATTTTTCAAATGCGCAAAAACACCCCACGCGGACGTGTCCCTGGACGGTAATCTCAATTGTAAATTGGGTAACTTCACTGAGAACAGCAGAGAATGTGTCATGTGTACGAAGGGGAATTGAAAGAAGGATTACAACACCACAAAACATCGAGAGTGTTTGAAGCAGTACTGCAATCTCTGAAACGCTCTGCTCGGAAGCAATCACTTGCTCTTGTCATTTCCAGACGTTCTCTCTACCGGATTCTTAATGATGAACTGAATTTTCAGCCGTATAAAATGTGGGTGGTCCAAAAATTGTCAGCACGGGAGTATTTGACAGGGCGGGCCTCTTGTGAAGACATTCTTGCAACTACTTAGTAGGGACATAAATACTGTTACAACATTGAACACATCCATTTCAATAGTAGAACTGAACATACCCCGTTAATGTCATATGGGTCTTGAAAGCTAACCTGAATAGCGTTAGTCTGTAACGGGATTTTAAAATTGTTTCAACTTTCATCATGGAGTGGTCAAATAATGAGAACCGTATCGCTGTAATAGCGCTTTTCAAGTGTGAAATGAAAAAAAGCGATATTTTCAAAACGCTCCGGCCACTAGGGATTAGCAGCATGTTCGTCTACCGATGCATAAAACTGTGTGAGGAGACTGGAGATGTAAAAGACCGCCACCGGTCGGACCACCTACGCTCTGTTCGAACACCGTTTGTCGTCAAAGCCGTTAAATCAATCGAAAACAAAAAATCATGGAACGTGAGATGAATATTACGCCAAAGTCCATGAGTCGAATCATTAAAAAAGACTTGGCACTTGGGGCTTTCAAACGACGTAACGGACATTTATTGACTGCAGCTTTGAAAAATATACGATTGAAAAATGCAAACGTCTTTTGGTGAAGCACGCTGATAACTTGCTTCAGTTATGGTTTGGTGGGTTGTCTCTTACGATGGGGTCACTGAACTACATTTCTGCGAATAAGGAGTCTCAAACATCGGCCAAAGTTTACCAAGAAACCGTTTTGGAAGCTGTTGTGAAGCCCCTTAACAATTCCCTGTTCCAAAACCAGCCATGGACTTTCCAGCAGGACTATGCGCCGGCACATGGCTTCGAAACAATTTGCCAGTGTTTATTTCCTATGAAGAATTGCCCTCAGGCAGTCCAGATTCGAACCCATTGGATTACAAATTGTAATCGGTTTTAGAGGACAAGGTTTGTCACAAAAGACACCCCAACATTGGATCTCTCAAGCCTCCTTGGGTCGAGCTGTGGCCAATTTTCCAACGGACGAGGCTCGTGCAGCAAACGAAGATTGGCCAGTACGACTTAAGGCGTGTGTAAAGGCAAAAGGCTGACATTTCGAATAAGTACTTATAGATCATTTTTGGATACAATATACATCAATAAATATATTAAAAAATACTTGGTCCATTCAGTACTATTTATTTTACAGCATAAAACGTGTGTTACAGTATTAATGTCCCTACTAAGTACATATACCCCGTGACTCAATTGTGTTCTTTTCGGATGAGGCACATTTTCACCTAAGTGGTTGTGTAAACAAACAAAATATGCTGTACTGGAGTGAAACAAACCCCAGAGAACTTCACCAGAGACCTCTGCATTCGGACTGCGTCACTGTGTGGTGCGCCATATCACGAGTAGTCGTTGGCCCTTACTTTTACCAGGATAACCGTCTTGCCGTAACTGTGAACTCCGAACGGTACTTGACTATGATACGAGTACAGATTTTTTTCAGCTGGCTCTTGAGGCAATGCAATTAGAGGATACGTGGTTCCAACAGAATGGTGCCACTGCACCTACAGCGAGGGTTACCATGAATTGTTTTAGGCAAATGTTTCCTGGACGGCTTATCTCTTTGAGGGGTGATGTGAACTGGCCGCAACGCTCACCAGGCTTAGCCCCATGCGATTTTTTTCCTTTGGGGTTACCTGGAGTCGAAGGTGTATATCAACCGTCCCAAAGCCTTGGAAAAACATATTAATACCATACGACATGCTTTTTAGAGTTCATGAAAACTTCAGAAAACGTATGTAGCAGTGTGTGGATAGCTAAGATCGACATTTGCCAGATACTCTATTTAAAACCGTGTAATTTAAAAATTCCCTTACTGTTCAATATAATTAAAATATAAAATACATTTTTCTAAGGTTCATAATTCTTTTATTTCATTCCCAAATAAGCAAATTACCGCGCTCCACCCTGTATGTGGTATTCATGCCCAATTTTATATGGAGTCTATGTCAGAAGTAAACCAAGTGACCACATGATTTTCGGAGACAGTAATGCGGACTCTCACAATGGATTTAAACGATTTTCGTAAGCATGTACGCACCCGGTGCTCTTTCTTTTGGCACATGGTAGACTTTTAAATACAATCGGCTAAGAGACTTCGTCTATATTTCTTATGGGAACAGACAGTCGCTAGTCACCTATGTAGGCAACAGAAACACAGATCTGCGCTTTCATACACCTGGTACTCTGAGAGGCCAACGATTTAAATGGTAATTAACACACGTGAGGGATACGTAAACACCTTTCAAACGAATTCAAGGGATCATAAAATGTTATCTCTATAGTTTTCCTCCAAAACACAAAAACCCTCAAGCGCATTAACGCACAAGCACAGGTAGACGCTTGGGTTTCAGCGAATCCCAAAGGGATTTCCCTTAAAACGGCAATTACTGTAAGAATATTTATTTGTGAGCAACTTTTCTAATCCAGCTAACTACCTGCCTTCTAGCAGGCACCCTACCAATTGTAGCGCCCATATAAAAGGACAGGTCACATTTCATGTTAGTATTATTTTTAGGTTAGATTTCATAACGAAAACACGTCTTACACACGCACTGAAAATTTTAAATTTTATTTTTGAGATATGAGTGAAATTAACGAAATTGTTGTTATAGATACAGAATCGGTCGATAGGTTTGATCCGCACGGTTACTTCAGCGATTTCGGTCGTCAGGAAATGAATTTCAAGAGCCCCACAAAACGTTCCTTCCTCAATGAATGTATACGCCAGATTTACATATTGAATGGCAGCAATATGCCAATGACAACCGCACCCGTTGAATATAATCGATGTGCCCTCTGGCATACATTGAACGCTTTGATGGCGCCACCAAAAATCTCCCACTATCAGGCATCGGTGGAGCGGGTCAAGCGTCGTCTTTTCCGGGAGCCCAAGCAGAAGCCGCGCAAAAACGACGAAACCATACATAATATCATCACCGAAACCGAGTGCTACTACTTCAAACAGTTAAGACCTCAGTTGGGCATACGGAAAATTCCCCGAAATTACTTGGATCAAGCCCGGCAAAAGGTCTATGCCGAACGAACACAAACCTTGAAGCGCAAACGTGAGGACGATGAAGAAGACTCCTTGCATTTCACTACCCAAGAAGGGATCTTTCAGGTCTCGCAGCAAGTCATTAGCAAAGTGTGCCGCTATCATGGCAACATGGCACGCAGTCATCCGCAACGTGCCCGTTCCATGGAGGAGCAGGTGAAACGTGAACGTAATACCGAAGCTTGTCGTCTTAGCCGACGTGCCAAAAAATTAGAAGAAGTCTTGGTCGAACAACAGTATCGCCAACGTTCGATGGCCAATGAAAAGGTGCTAGAGGCCTCGATACGCTCGATATTGTACATGAAAGCCTTAATGGGTCTTATGGTCACAAGTGGACCACAAGATGAGCGTAATCTTTATATTTAAAGAGGGTCTTTTAGAAAGTTGAACTATTTTCTTTAAGAAAACATCTGCACTTTATATTAAAAATATAAAGACTGTCCAGATGAGAGCAAGAAGTTTTGTGATTCTCTAAGAGACTTTTTTAAAAAAAATTTAAAAAATAGTGAACATTATAAGCGTTGGACAAAAACCCTTTTGGAGTTGCTCTAAGCTTTATATGTTAAGATATAATGATTTTTAGACACACTGAGGGGTTTCAAAATTAACTTTTCTTACTACCATTAATCATGAGAATAATCTATAATTTATATGGACTATATAAAGACCAGTGATAAGACTTTCAAATGATTTTTGGTTACATTAATTATAATTATAAGTTCTATTGCTGACATTTAAAAAAAACTCCATTTAGCCTTTAAATTGTATATATCTTTTATAAATAAAACTATCAAGTGTATTATTCTTTATATATATATAAAAAAATATATAAAACTTAATATTTTTAAAACAATTAATTTCAAATTATGTATTAAGAATTTAAAATAAACAATAAAATTCCTTTATCGATTTGCCAGAAATGCATGTGTTTTTAAATAACACGTCTTTTTAGGATGGTTTTGAGTTTGACTCTACATTCCGCTTATAAGTTTCATATGGACACCCATCAGGCACTGTGGAAAATACAAATGGTGAGAGAGAGAGAGAGAGAGAGAGAGAAAACATATTAGCGATTAGTAAAAATAATTGTTTTATTACAAATAAATTTTGTAAAAAATAAACTAGGGCATTATATAACTCAGTTGATGACGCATCAAAAAAGAAAGTTCACAGTTATGGAAAAGTTTTTAGAAATTCAATTAAAATAAAGAATCTTGCATTTTAATCATTTATATAAAAATAAAACTAACCCATGTTAGAGTAGATGAAGGAAGGAACTAAATAAAGGATATATTCACTACCTCTTTTTTATATTACTCGAAAGTCTCGTTCGTTTCGTTCAAACAACGAATAAAAATTCATTATCGTACATTTAGGGGTTTTTTTTAACATAAATTATTGGACTTTTAAATTAAAATTTTTCTTAATGTAATTTTGAATTTACCCAAATTTATTGTCTTTCGTCTACTGACAGTTCTTTTCGCCTTTGACGAAGAAAACCCTTACAGATGGAGAGAACATTTTCAACAAATTCTAATCATAACTCAACGCATTTCTCCGAAGCATTTCAGTAGCTAACGAAACACTTAAAATCAACTGTTACCAGACGAACTAAGCACGCTTTTTCACTGCGAGGAATGCGAAAATATCCGTCTCCAAATATCATCAGCCACACTGTTTACTGCGTGGACCACAGAGGTGGTGTTGTCAGTCACTCCATGTAAAAGTCGATGACGTCAACATACCTACCAATTAGAGCTGGAAAACTATCGAGTTCTGTTTTTTTTTTGCGCCAATATCGATTGTTTTTAATGACTATCGATGGTATCGGTACAAATGTCATTACTTTCATACATGTTGGGACACTGCGAATTTTGGCAAGTAAAATATAAGGAATACTAAGTAAAAATTATCGTCTAATTCTTATTTCAAAATAGGTAAATCTTAAGTTAAGATGAGGTTCTGCAAGTCATGCCAACGAGGTGACAACACTTAAAACCTGCGCCACAAGATATTTATGCTTTCCAGCAACTTCGACGGAATATGAAACAATGTTCAGCAAAGCTGGCTCTACGAGTATAATTTCTGACAGAAGGAACTTGTTGAAATCCAAAAATGTTGATATGCTTGTTTCTCAACAAAAATCCTTTTAAAGCTAAGCAAAAGATTTTAAGAGATGCCTTGAGATTCAAGACTGATAGCAAAAACACAATTAGTAAGTCATTTACTAACCAAAAACCATCAATTTAGTCTATACTTATATATACAGTGCTGCTCAAAACATTTGCAACCATGGCACTAGTTGGACATAAACCGTCATTATATGCTTGTTTCTCAACAAAAATTCTTTTAAAGCTAAGCAAAAGATTTTAAGAGATACCTTGAGATGCAAGACTGATAGCAAAAACACAATTAGTAAGTCATTTACTAACCAAAAACCATCAATTTAGTCTATACTTATATATACAGTGCTGCTCAAAACATTTGCAACCATGTCACTAGTTGGACAAAAACCGTCATTATATGCTTGTTTCAAAAACCATCAATTTAGTCTATACTTATATATACAGTGCTGCTCAAAACATTTGCAACCATGTCAATAGTTGGACAAAAACCGTCATTATAATGAAAATTAAAATATTAAAAAAAAGATTTAAATGCAAAGCCGTTGTTTATTAATTCATTTTTAAGGATTACTCTGTATAAAATAAATTACTTATCGACAACGATTTGTTGATAATCTATAAAATAACGTAACAAGTCATGTTTTACTGTGCTCAAAACATTTGCAACTTATACTAAGTGACTTCGATATTAAACAAAATTTAAATTTTTTGTTAGTAATTGGTACCGTAACCACGACGTTTAATGACTTCTGCGCATCTTCTTGGCATGGACTTGATTAAATGGTCAATGATATCTTTTGGGATGCTTTTCCACTGCTCTTTCTGCTCAACATAGAGATCCTCAGGTTTTTTAAATATTTTATTTTCTATTAATCGTTTTACAATTGCCCAAAGGTTCTCTATGGGATTTAGGTCAGGCAGGCCCACAAATTTTTCATTGGACATCCATTGTGTCACCATGGATTGAAACACCCAGCAAGCGGCATTTCCCAAGATGTGCATGGCAACATTCCGTCAGACAAAATGGTTTTGTAGTCCTCTGATCTCATAATTCCATTGATTTTATGAATCGGGCCAATTCCTTTTATGGAACACCCGCAGACCATAATGTTGCCCCCACTATGCTTGACATTTTCTTTTGTATATCTTGGATTAAGACTTTCCCCTTTTGGCCTTCGCACCAGACACCTGCCATCCGAAACGTGCAAGTTAAATTTTGATTCATCGGATAATTGAACACATTTCCACTTTTGCTCAGACCATTTAAGATATTTTTTGCCAACTGAAGCCGAGCTAACCTATTTTACTTAGAATTAAATGGTTTTTTAACTGTTTTGTAAGCAGTCCGGGGTCTACGGCTCAACGTCTGATCGATGGCGCGGATATATCCAGTTGAAGGGAATTTTTGATTTCTTTTGATGATATTTGAGGGAATTGTACAATTCTGTTAATTCTCGATCTTCTTTTAGTGTAGTCTTGCGGATTTTTCCACCTCTAGTCTTGCGGTTTTTTCCACCTCTATACGCTGTTTGGTGTTTCCACTACTTATAACACGAGACACAGTTGATTTATTGACATTACACTTATTCGAAATTTCTTTTTGTGATACACCTGCTTTAAAATCGTCGATAATTTGCTTTTTTAATGTGGTGATTATTATTGCCAGCCGTTTTATTGATCTTTTTTTCAGAAATATAGCACATGGACCAGTACCGATCAGTTTATGACGAAATTATGCAATCAACTAAGTGATATTGCTTTGATGTTTTTTGTTTACGTTAATCTGTCAATTTTCAAGCAGTTCTACTTTTTATAGCTATAAAAATACAAAAATAATACCTTAAAAGAAGAAAATAATGCAGGGTATTTGCAAATGTTGTGAGCTGACCGAAACACCTAATTTTTTATTCCTCGGAAAATAAGCACAAATTATTGTAATATATTTATTTTGAGTTTCACCTAGAATTAGTTCATAGTAGTGCTAGTTGCAAATGTTTTTAGCAACACTGTAAGTAGGATGGTTAAATTTTTAGAGCCGATGTTGAATGTAAACCACACCTAAACGTCATTTGATATTTCTTAATTTTAGACTTACTCAATTCGAGCCATGGAAAGATACACAAGCGAGCAACGCGTCCAAGTTAGGCAACAGGGGATGATCAATTTTCGAAGAAAATCATCTTCAGCGATGAGGCACATTTGCCGCATTTGGGCAAATGACAATCCAAGAGTGATTGTCAAAAAAAACAATACACAATAACAATAAATGGTGCGGTTTATGGGCTGACGGCATCATCGGACCGTATTTTTTTCCAAAATGAGGCCGGTCGGGCAGTTAATGTGAATGGCGTTCGCTATCGTGAGATGATAACGAACTTTTTATGGCCCGAATTGGAAGATATGGATGTGGACGATATGTGGTTTCAACAGGACGGTGCCACTTGTCACACAGCTAACGAAACAATGGCTCTTTTGAGCAACAAATTCAATGGCCGTGTTATCTTACGTCGTGACTATTTTAATTGGCCGCCAAGATAATGTGATTTGACACAGTTGGACTTCTTTCTTTGGGGTTATTTGAAAGAAAAGGTGTACGTCGATAAGCCAGCAACAATTCAAGAGCTAAAGGATGAGATAATTCGGCACATAAACAGCATAGAACCTCAATTATGCCTCAGCGTCATCGAAAATTTGGACCATCGGATGGAGGTGTGCCGCCGAGGTCGCGACGGCCATTTGGCCTATATTTTGTTCCATACATAATTGAACCATACCAATATTATCATAGTAAAAAGAAATGACAATAATTTCCGAAATAATTGTGTTTTATTAAAAATCAACATCGGCCCTTTCACCACTCTTTAGATTAAACAAAAACAAGAAAATACAAACGATTTTTCACCGAATATCTTGCATTAGAAGCTAAAAATGCAGCTTACACAGAGTACCTAAAACCCGTTCACGACATAATTAGAAAACTTTCTGGAACAAAGTCAATACATAACACTTAAATAAAAAACAAACTATAAATAGATGAAACCCTGGCCCCCGTCGAAACTACACAGATGGTGAGAACACTTTCAGAAAATTCGAATCACAACAACGGATTTCACCAAAACATGTCAGTCGCTAACAAATTCTTAGTTTATCTAACAGCCCAAAAAAATGTTTAATCACTAGAGTACGAAAAAAATTTAACCCTGTTTACCAACTCAAAAATTAAATAGCTCCTGGAATCGATAATCTTTTAGATACATTTTGCATAACACGCTAAATATCCAAATGGGAAAAAACGTTGATCAAACATTTCTTCAAGACGCACCATTTGCAGACATTGAGTTAATAATTTTTTTATTTATAAGATATGTTTGCTATCTAATTAATTTTCATAAGAAGGTATATTCGTTTTTACTTGTGCTATTTAAAATTGGTAAACTCCATGTAATTTGATCAACTGAGTTAAAATACTTAAATACACATTACATATTAGGATATTACTCATATTCTTACAAAATAGAAAGGGGTTTTAAAAAGTTGTACATACTTTAATTTGTTTGTAAGCAAATTAAACTTTTGAATCGGGTTTTGTTTACTCTTCGGCAATGATGTAATCTCTCTGAATACCCTAAATTATGACAAACAAAAGTATTGAATTTTATTAAAAGTTCAATTATTTTTGTAGTCTATACTACGAGTAATCTACTAGTTAATACTTAATAGCAAGTAATATTTACAGATGATTACAAATATAACTTTGTAAGGGCTAAAAAGGATAGTTAAAGACTAATATTAAGTTATTTCAAATATGTGTTATTTTACTCATTTTTAAACCACAACCAGATAAAGATAAAAGATTAGTTGGAAATCAGTTTATGTTAAAGCAATATCAGTTTTGTGTTAAAAAAACTGTAGCTAACGTTTTGATCACGACAGTTTTTAAAGAGCAATGCATGGAACAAAATGTTTGACAACAATAGTGGCTTTCATGCAAATTCAATTGCCATTTCCAGTTGGGTATGAAAAAGTCTCTACTCTAAGTTGCGAACAATGCACCGATTAATTTCTGAATTGCTTTTGACACAAGTTTTTAGAATTAAGCTCAACAAAATTATTCGCTCGAAGAATTTCTTTTATTTGTTTTGTTTTCACCAAAGTTTAGCTTCTTGATCAGAATTTTGAAAAAGAAATAAAATTTTACTGGAAACTACTTGCAATTGATGTCTCTCCCATGTTTTCGGCATGGAGCCCACCAAACTACATAAAAATTAGACGATGTCCCCTGCTCATGAAGTCTTAAAAAAAATTAAAAAAAACAGTCTACAGTCGGATAGGTTCGATGTAACATACACTACTGTGCAATACAGAAATATCGCTTTTGTCCAAATTTAATTCGGACTTCTTGGTCCTCAAATTGAGAGCCTTTTATATATTTACATATATGAAAAAAAAACTAAAAACTATATGAAAACGTGATCCGATATAATCCTGCCGTACCAAGTTTGAATATAAATCCACCTTAGAGCACTACCTAAAATTTGACTCGTAAGTCAAATGTAGCTGGGGTGGGTGGTATGGCAGGACCTTCTATCGAGAGTGATATAGTCGAAATTTGCCAGAGTTAATAAGTTCACTCATAACGAATCATGTGATATTTGTCAAGATTGTATTAAAATTATGAGTACGTCGTCAGGTTATCAATTGGTCGCTATTAACGTTCTTTGCGAAATTTAGTCAGTATCAAATGTTATATGTGGCATTATAAGATTCTGATATCGAAAAAAACGTTGTTTTATATCAGACCATGCTCCGCTATTAAGGAATATTAAAAGGGTTCATCTTAATAATATGCAAAATTAAATATGCAGAATCAAAATTCATTCAAAGCTGCCACTTAAACGTTGATTATGGGGTCCACCTACAAAGCAGCTCAAGATTAAATTAAGGATGTAACGAATGTTCGCATTTAGTTATAAAATGAATAATAGGAATGAACGTTATTCGCATATACGAATGCCAACAATTCCTATATGCGAATTATTCGCATATACGAATGCGAATTATTCGCTTTTGCATTGGCAAAAGTAATTTATGAATATAAGCATTCACATTTGCCAAAAAATATTTTAGTAATAGCTTTCTCATTCAAAACAATAAAATATAAACGTTACGTTACCAGAGGCTGCGAAGCACCGAATCTTCTTTTTGGTAAATATAGGTATTACTTAGTTTTACTAAATTTGAATATTGAACATTTCGCAATATTTCTAATATTTATTTTTCTTAATCCTGGTACTAAAATTGTCATTTCATGTGAAAATGTGTCAAACACATTTAAAAAAAATTGTGAAATTGCCGTGAAAAACGAATTTGTTGGCTATGTAGCCTACTGCAAAAATTTGCACATTATATTTGATTTTCCTGGGAAAAAAATGTCATGTCTATTATTTTACATAAAATAATCTTGGCAAAATCACATTTATGACTAACTTTTTATGCGATTTATGAAATACGAAATTAATAAATTTGTGTGGCGTTTAGCTGTAAAACATGTGGTTTTTATTGCTTTTTATTGAACATAGTTCAACTAATACTCAACACAGTTTTTCTCTCTTGAATTTTTAACGAGTAGTTTCCCTTGAAATGAAGCACACCATTTTTGAAAAAATCGGGATTGAAAAACTCTATGTAAATATGATTTTGGTTACAGAAATCTATAGACAATTTGCTGTAAAATCCGTTTGTTTAATTTAATTAAAATTTTTGGGAAGAAAGTTACTGCAAAAATAACCTATAGCGAGCTCAGGTCATTATTCGCTTATATATTTTCTTGTATAACTTTTTTTTCTACAAATTACACATTTTCAAATCAAACGGTTTATGATGCAGAACGACAATGAGTTCTTGTATACCAAGATATTTTATAAATTTCTCGTAAAGTTTTGATATTATCGCCTAAGCGACCACTTGCTCGTTTAATAAGCGAGTACCAATTGTACACGCCTATTGTTTCTTACGGTTCCGAAATGTTTTTTTATTAAGTATTCAAAGTTAAGTTGCAACCTCTGACGGGGTTTTCACCCGTAAATATCGGCGACTTAACAAGTAAGAGATTAATGTCTCTACTATGTAAAAACTTTTCTATAAAATGCATTAGCCGTTCGGAGATGCCATTTAACAGTATAAGTAGGTGCCGGTCAGTGACTATAAGGATTTAATAGTGCAGTTGGGAAATTGTTCACGTATGTTCTCAATGGTGGGATTCTGAAGTGTGTTATATGTACGACTGATGTATAACCTCAAGGGCCTCCAAATGTTTATCTATTTCGCGTAATTGTCATATATAGGATAACTATGTTGTTATTATTGTATTTACAAATTGTACTTATATACTATTTAAGTTAAGATTTTATCCAATATTTATTGAAACATCCCATAAGTAATTTTGCAACTACATATAACGGGTTTTCCAATATGGTCATAACAATTTCGTATGTTCTTTCAGTGTCAAAACGTTAGTCGAAAACAACATTTCCATCATGGTAAACTTCAGTCAATTGCAACGTTTGTAAATCATAAAAAATTATTTCCAAAATTCTGAATCGGTAGGCGCAACTTTAAGAGCGCTTACTCCAATTTTCGGCCGTAAAATTGTTCCACCCGACAGGCTGTGCTTGCTATAGTGGATACATTTGGACTTAATTTTCACTTTGGGATTTTTCGGCACCAAAGAGACGCCGTACCATTCGAATCGTTCAAAATGAGCCAAATCAGTCGATGTCGTTCTCAGGAATTGAAAATCTCTCAAACCACACTGTGGCGTATTTTGCGAAAAGATCTTGGCTTTCATCCTTATCAGATCATACTGACTCAAGAACTAAAGCCACTTGATCATTTGAAACGCCGAAACTTCTCAGATTGGGATCTGTCTAAGTTTCACGAAAATCCAGAATTTCATCGAAAAATCATCTGCAGCGATGAAGCATATTTCTGGCTGAGTGGTTTTGTCAATAAACAAAATATGCGTTATTGGGCAGCAACAAACTCACTTGTGCCTCAAGAGATACAATTGCATCCGCAAAAAATTACTGTGTGGTGTGATTTTCATGCCGTATTTTTTCGTCGATGAAAACAATCGTCATATTACCGTCAATGAAGAGCGCTTTCGTGTCATGTTAGAGATTTTTTTTTTGCCTGAATTGGATGAGCTTGACATCGCCGATATGTGATTTTAACAAGATGGTGCCACTAGCCACACTGCACGCGTTACAATCGATTTACTGAAAGCCAAATTCGGTAAACATGTTATCTCGATAAATGGTCCGGTCGAATGGCCACCTTGTTCATGCGATTTAAGGCCATTGGATTTCTTTTTATGGGGCCACATCAAGTCATTGGTCTGTGCCAACAAGTACACAACTTCAGACGACCGCTGAGACAAGATCTAAAGCGATCTAAAAAGATCTAAAGCCAACGTTCCGGTCAAATTTGGGTCCAAATAATAGATCGCTATACTCGTGGTGGTCATAAGACCGAAATCAAATAACCGTCTGGTATACTCATACTTAAAATGAAACATTTGCACTAAACCTGGAATAAATTTGAACTCTAATTATGTATCTTAAATATTCTGTGTTTTTTTATCGTTTGCTATTATTTTCGGCTTGAGGTCATGTAATAAAAAACTTGTGTTTTTTTATAAATACGACAGTGTTTCTTTGCTTAAAATTGACAACCCCTGAAAATGATTGACGAAGTCAGTCGAAATAATGGGAATTAAAATAATATAAATTTTTGTCGCTCTTATAAAAAACACAAGTTTTTTCTTACATGACCTCAAGCCGAAAATAATAGCAAAATATAATAGATACGAAAGGTCAACTATCCACAATAAACATTCTGTGTTTTATTAAATTGTTATGTCCTTAATGGAAAACCCAATATTAGTCATCTGAAATGTTTCTTAAAAGGATTGCAGTCGATGTATGTCTTTTGCTAAAGAAACCGAAAACCATTACCAATTTATAAAAAACTTATGGGCTACAATAAATTATAGCAAAAACTACCACAAATACCAATTAGCCACATAAAAAAAAACATTAACTAACAATAAAAAATGAATATGCAATAGGGCGTACAGCAAAGCGTGTTTTAATTATGCTTTTATAAGTCAGTGTGGTGCTCAAACGTTTTGAAAGTAACAAATAATCGTATTCTGCAAGAGATTTCTTTTTTAAATGTTTTTGACAAAAACAATTAACTTTAAACGATGTACTATACCGACTAAATACATAATTATTTCCTAAAATATCTTTAAAAAAAACAAGCAGGGACTTATACCGACACAGTGCACTAATTAATTCTTTAAATAATTGACCGAGACATACTGCTTAATGCCCACTTCGAACGACTCGATTAGGCTTTAAACACCAAACATTTCATTTGCTTGAAACTTGAATTTGTAATACTATAATATATTCGATCTGTGAATACAACATTATGGGACAAGATGCCAAGAGGGTCCCGAAAAGTGGGTATTTATACCGTGCACAGCTTAGTGCTACGAAAGAAGTTTCTTGTTGGCTTATAAATGGGATGTTAAGGGAAATATAAACGGTCGGAACTTCTAAAAGAATGAAGAATCATGAATCATGAAATTATATAAAATCCATGGGTGTGCTGCGAGTTAAGCGAGAATATTTTTGCTGAGTATGACTGAAGCCGCGTCCTGTGCTTATTTTGTCTTTAACGTAAAAAAGTTTTTTAAACACAATAAAAGGTGGTTTTGATTGAATTCAATAAATAATTTTCAAATGAACAAACTCCGAATCAGGCTTTAAGGTGGATGAGATAAATGGTAGAGCAATATATTAGTAGAAATCCCACTGGCTTACGAAAGTTGTACAACATATGTCTCTCCGATCGAGCCTTGCCTGCAAAGCTATCCACAGAGGGCATTTAAACGATATCATTTTAAAATCTGTAATTCAATTCCTAAGTCCTAACACGCATTCATATCATATTATGAGTCATTCAAGTCAAATTTCTATTAAATCCTTTTTTAATTTAAGCCGCCAATTTAAAGTATGTATAAATATACATTTTTCTTTATACATAAGCCTTAGCAGAATTTGCAATCATTCCAATATGTCTCATATGTTAAGCCAATTACTCGTATACCCATATTATTCTGCACCTCAAACCGTTTAGGAAAAACTATTTTTCTACACTCATAAAAGTATCAAACCCTACATACCTTAAAATATTTAACAGTCTTAACCCGCAACTCCAGAGTGGCGTCTTCATCACATATCATCAGCGTATTCGGGTGCTGTTGGAAAGCACTAACAGTCCACATATGATTTATACCCTCCTCTATGGCCTTATACAAAGCAAAGGCCTTATGAGCGCCAGTTATTAAAATCATTACTTCCTTGGAGTCCATTACTGTGCCGACGCCCACGGTCAAAGCTTGCTTAGGTACTTTACTCATATCGTTGTCGAAAAATCGAGCATTGGCTTCTAATGTATCCTGAGCCAAGGTTTTCACCCGAGTACGCGACACCAACGATGAGCCAGGTTCATTAAATGCTATATGACCGTCGGGTCCAATACCTCCAATGAATAGTTCTACACCACCGGCTTCCTTTATGTCCTCTTCAAACTGATTACATTCGGCCACCAAATCTGGGGCATTACCGTCGAGCATGTGAACATTTTTGGGATTGATGTTGATGTGTTTGAAGAAGTTCTCCCACATGAAATAATGATAGCTTTCATGATGGTCGCGTGGTAAGCCTGGAATAATACACATGAATTCATAATTGTAAACGAAATCGTGAAAATGTGATGTCTACTAACCCACATATTCGTCCATATTGAACGTTTTGACATATTCAAATGACACTTTACCCTCTTTGTAGAACTTTATTAGATTTCTGTACATGCCCAAAGGCGTACTGCCGGTGGGTAGGCCCAAAACAAAATATCTGCGAAGAAAAATTAGGAATTATTATCAATGCTAGTAGTATAAATGTATTATTACTTACTTATTTGGTCCTGGTTGGAAATCATTTATTCTTTTGGTCACATATTTAGCGGCCCACAGACCAACGGATTCCGATGTATCCAAAATTACTAATCTCATATTTGTTGCTGAAATTTAATTATGTAAAATATATTAATATTAGGTTTAATATATTGAACAAGGGATTAAACCAGCTCAGGACCTCTTGCTTCTATATTTAAATAGAAGACAAGTTTTTAACAAAATGGCAAAGTGGCATTGATTTTCGTGGCTGCACACTACGTTTATCATGATTTCGGGTCCGTGACAACCCTCTTCATAAAGCCTTGCTGCAATTGTTGAAAGTAAAACGAACTCTCTAAGGCCAGACTCTCCCCAAACGAATGAGAACTACTGTTGTAAACCTTACTTTTCAAGTTTTCTTCACACAATTGCCCACGAAAATACAACTCACTCGGTTTTACTTTCAACAATTGCAGCAAGGCTTTCTGAAGAGGGTTGTCACGGACCCGAAATCATGATAAACGTAGTGTGCAGCCACGAAAATCAATGTCACTTTGCCATTTTGTTAAAAACTTGTCTTCTATTTAAATATAGAAGCAAGAGGTCTTGAGCCGGTTTAATCCCTGTTCCATATTTAAAAACAACAGACCAAAATAAAACAAACGAGCTATTAGGTTTAATTAAATTTTCCGTATAAATAAAATCGCTTCCAAGGGATAATATAAGTATAACATACAGGTCTATGATACATTATCACTTAAGAACGGCTCGATTAACTTGGCAATAATATTATTTTAGACTGCCTGAGTTTTCTTGGAGCCATATGCAAATAGAAATGTTTTAAATTTTAGAAATGCATTTGCACATTTGATAGACAAAAATGTATTTAGTTGGTCTTTAGAGTACGGTCTCTAGGCAATGTCAGGTTCTTTCGATCTGTATTGTACAAGTATTCCAAAAATCCGAAGTAGACGTGGGTCAATTTCACTTCAAAAATTCTGCAGAGTCGCCACTTACACAATTTTTGCCTGCGGCCTCTTTATGATTTCAAATAACTAAATTGAGTATAAACGTAAAAAAATGTTTTGCATGCGGCGACCTTTTTAGTTCCTAATAATACTCATAAATTAGAAAAAAGTAAAAAAAAAATTAAAACATTGCATTTTTAAAATAACGGAAAAAAATACATTTTCTTTAAAAAAAAAATCGACCGATTTAAAAAAAAATTACATTTTAAATAAACCGCCTAAGTAAGAAGTACCGTGATGGTTAGGGAACTCACTTAAAGCAATTCACCGGAATGTGGATTGACATTTGCATTATCACCTTTACGCGGTTATCCCTGGGTATCAATAGCAACTTACATTTAAACAAACTTTTTTTCGTACTTAAGACCCATCTGTAGGGTCCCTTAAGGAAGCACCCCTAAATGTTTTTACTAATATTTCGAATCGTTAAGCATTTATCTTTCGTTTGAGTACCAAAACTTACTGTACTGAAAAAGTTGCTGGTGCCAACTTTTAGTCTCTTGCAGGACGCCTAGTCAGACGGTTTTCTATCATGATGGATACAATCAAGTATGTATATTATCTCTAGTCAGCTGTACCGGCTCCTTGTACGACCCTGTGGCCGAAACCCGAATAAGAAGAATGTGAGCCAATGTGTTAAGACATTGAAAATTGGACTCAACAGATGGACCATCTGAGACGTAGCCGCGGCCAACATTTTGTAGATATATTCTTCAAAAAATAAATGCCAAAGAATGTTCTTTCAAATTATAATAAACATTCCCCATTCAACTCAATTTTCTGTGATTTTTTCTTTAAAAAAGTAGGGAACCTCAAAATTAATCATCCGATATTTTTTCGCGCTATGGAAAGCACAGCCATTCTTCAACTTCCTACCCTTTTTCAGTAGTCCAAATCGTTGGAATAGCCTCAGAACCTACTTGACTGTTATGTTTTTAACGACCGGTGTAAAGTCGACATACGTCCTGGTGCCAGAAGTTCGACAACACCATGCATTCCTGCCCGATAACTGTATGGTGAACAATACCAGGAATAACAGGCATCGTGTTATGCGCCTTTTTAATAATAATTTGGTGCAAAAACTGGTTTTGAGACAGCACATGTAACAATAAATTTAGTACGCGGTCTAGCCATTCTTTGTAACTTAATTATAAGTAGAATCTTATATTATTATATTGATTTCTAAAAGCCTTTCGCAAAACGGTAACCCAATTTTCTCATTTAATCAGAATTAAACCAGCGAAACTTGTTCCATTTTCAATGGCACACTGAATCTCATTTTTCACACGCTGCGAATTTTTGAATTTCCGGTAAAATTGAGCGGCTTAAAGTTCGATTTAAAGTAGAAATTACTTTTACGGAAGAAGGGTTATACCACAGCGGTGCCCATTCTACAGTTTGCTTAAAACCAAATAAATAAATTTAGTCGGAGGCCGAAGTAGTTCCAAGACCGGGAGTCCGGAATCGTTCCAAGCCCCGGAGTCGGAGCGGAGTCGTCTGATTTTTGCAATACTCCCCAGCCCTGCACATTTGGTACCCTTTCTTAAAGTAGAAGAAAGTAGGCGGGATCATTTTAGAGGCCCTTAATGCCCCTGGACCCGCAATCGCTTGTTCATTATTTTCTCCCTACGTATTCGGGTGGCGTGACGTATTTGTTTTGACGTCACGCTCTATAAACTGCGCCTCTGCCTAAAACGTTACTGAGGCTGCAGTCGCTCTCGTGAACCCGTAGGGCCTAGAAACGGCAATTGCTATATTTTAATAGCGAATCCTTGGTGGATAGTTTATAAGGTTTGTGGCTAAACTTAGGACCACTTCACAATACAAATTTGTCAAATAGTTGGTATCTATGTTTTTCGTAAAGGGTGTTTTTTGGACGTGTGGTTGTTTTAATTTGGCGTAACTTTTTTTTCGGAGTTGGACTTTTTAAAATCTGTCACTTTATTTATGCTTAGTTTGGCTTCACTAGACTTACTCCGGAACAACGTTTGCAAAACGTGGTAAATGGGCCCAGCAAGTGATAGCCACCGATGCTGATTTTTACCACAAAACTTTGTTCAGCGATGAAACTAACTTTTGGTTGAATGGGTACGTTAATAAGCAAAATTGTCGCTTTTGGAGTAATGAAAATCCACAAGTCATTGTTGAGAGTCCGTTACATCCTCAAAAAGTCACTGTTGGGTTAGCTCTATGGGCAGAGGGAATCATTAGGCCTTATTTCTTCAAAAAATTACGTCGGCCATAAATAGGGAACGATATAGAGCCATGATTAATGATTTTTTCCTGTCTGAGTTTGAGGATGTTTATGTAGTCGAGCTTTTGTTTCAACAAGACGGTGCTGCATGCCATGCTTTTGTTGAGCGCTTTGTCTCGCTTCGTGGGTCTGTGGCGTGGCCTCCAAGATCGTGCGAATAACCAATATTAATACATATAGATAGGGACAAAAAAATATCACTTGAAACTAGAATGGGAGAACACAAAAAGCCGATATCGAAAAAGGAAATGAGAGAACAGCTTTAACAAAAAATATACTTTACATGGAGCACACAGCTGATATCGAAAATGTCAAAATAATTGGCAAAGAAAATAACACATACAATGAATTTGAAAGAAGACACTGACAACACCCTCCCAACATTTGGAACTTTGTTTCATCTTCCATCATCAAATGCGTTACGCTTTAGTTACTTTCAGACGACAATTAAAAGATAGTTTGATTTTTACAAGAACAGGCGCCAATTGGAAGATTGTATGTTGTTTACAACATCAGCCAACAACACCAATTTACACTTCTGCCAAAGTCACAGTGACCGCGAAATAAAATTAGAATCAAAAGTAACTTCCAAGAAGGCACTAAGAAGTGACTCTTTGTAGTTACGCAGAAGTGACTTCTGGAAGTTAACTCCGGGGGGTACAACTTTTCGATACGAAAGACACTTCTGCAATAAGAAAATGGTATCGCAGACGATGAGTTTAAACTTCCTAGCAACACTTCTTAGTCACTTTCGCGATAGAAAATTTTGGCAGGGCATAAGCGTCTGTTACAGAGTTCCAATAAAATAGCTGTGATATTAAGTTAAAGTTGTGTGTTAATAATATTAATTTGTGATTGTAAAGTTATTCGTGATGTGATTAAACAAATTCAATGTTTCTGTAAGTTCATAATCTTGTACATGTAAAATATAAAAATGTAATTAGTGTTTTTATTTCCTTCGAAGAAGTCAACAAATATTTGACAAAACGTCGGATAGAAGAAAATAAAAAGGAATTTTTATTTACAACAATTTAAGTCAAAATAACTTAAAAAACCTAACAAAACACCGCTGGACTATTTTTTGTGGGGTTACGTGTGAAGTCGCTTGTCTACGCAGATAAGCCCGACACGATTGACGCCTTGGAAGAGAATATTCGGCGCGTTATTGCTGACATACAGCCACAAATGCTGCAAAAAGTGGTCGAAAATTTGGCATCTCTGCTGGAATTTATTCGAGCCAGCCGCGGTGGCCAAACATAATGCCAAACCCTTATCTTTATAATAATGCTAAATTCTTATCCATAACATTAAATTATATGTGATGCGCAAAATAGAAAGGGACCTAAGGGTAAAAACCAGTTTTCTTCAGGAGAGCCATTTTAAAGATTTAAATACGTGTATCTTTGGTGTACCATCACTTTCATAAAACGCGCATATCTCTGGGAGGGAACCCTTTTGGGGCATGGGATCGATGCTCAGATGTTGTCCACGAAAATTGATTTTTTTACCCTTAGGCCCCTTTCTATATGCGCTGTCACATATGCGTTTTATTTATTCTTTAAAACCACGCGTCTGAAAAAAATCTTTATATGTGATAGCGCATAGAGAAAGGGAACTAAGGGGAAAAATCAATTTTCATTTTTTTTCTTTTTTTGATGTGGACATCTGAGCATCGAATGAGATTCATCCCATGCCCCAAAAGTGTTCCCTCCCAGAGATATGCGCGTTTTATGAAAGCGCAAATAGAAAGGGACCTAATCTTTAAAATGGACCTCCTGAACAAAACTGGTTTTTGACCTTATGCCCCTTTCTATTTTGCGCGTCACATATAGGGAAAATGATGAGGAAGCAACTAGATTTTTTAGTCTGCAAAGGCTATTAATGCCGTATTTACTTGTTTCGCCTACCACAGCTCTAAATGAACACGATGGCCTCAGTAATTTTAATCTTTTTAAGTAAAAATCGCTTCCTTAGCTTTGTGATAATTCTTTGACCTTCTACGGTATCGGACAGCATATGACAAATCATCTCAAGTAGCAAAAGAACCACAAAGATTGCAATGGTATCCTTATCAGCGATACTGGGCATTTGATTAATTTTCCTCAAATGTACAAAAAAAAATATATTTTGCATTCCGCGCCTTGAAATCGCTTTAAAAAGTACATTTGTTCTTGAAATGTCTCTCCTCTCTCTAAACTTATTCAGATCAACTAAAAACATATGTACATATCAATTGACTTCGCTCTACTCGTATTAAAAAAGGCAGCACCGAAATGACATTGAACAAATGTTAAACCCAATAACGTCACTGCCGATAACTACGAGTGTAATCTTGAAATTGCACCAGAGGACACACGAACGGCACAGATGCATGGAGTTGGAAGGTTATTTGGGGTCAAACACAAACCGGATTGAAATCAGGATATGTTTCTCAACACATCAAATTCAGCAGGAACAGATTTAAGTTAATTTTTTTATTAAAATAGACTCACCTTTTTCGGTGGAGGTAGTAGGGCAGTACTGGTTAGTTTTTACTGATGGATTTCGACGGCCTTATGACTGTACAGCAAATATGTTTTTTGTTCTGTTTAAAAAATATATATGATTAATTAACAAATAAATCTTTGTGATTGAATTTCGTGTTTTATCTGTTCACTATTTCTCACTAAAAAACATTTAGCCACTTTATTGAGAATATGTATGATGTATGTGTATCTTTTCCATGCGCCGATTAACGTTTATTTACTATTCACTTACAACGATAAGTACTTAAACAACAACAAACATGCACTTCGGATTAAAATACATACGTACAAAGTCAAACAATTCGTGTGTCAACGAACCTTAACCGATGTTAACTTTTCTTGTTGAAATAAAATCACGTTCTCTTATGCCAAATGTCAAACGTGTACTGAATCGTATTGGAAATCCTTTTGCATTTTATTCGTTTGTTTCATAATTGTTGTTCTAGGGTTACCATGCTTTCTCCGCTCGGTCATGATATATACACGGTGCGGGGAATTGTGCGTAAGGCGGCGGATAAAAATACACAGGAAATTCGCAAGTTAGCGTTGTGCTATTCCGATACAATAATATTATTAACTATTTGTACATTTTTAACATATATTTAATTATATTTTTCTGGATTGTCTGGCTCAAGGTCATGTGCAAAATAATAAGATGATGGTTTTTATTTATTTTGTTTCAACTTTTTCAAGAGTTTTTGTTAATTAAATCTTAATTCCCTAAGGTTGATCGTCAAAGATGATCGAAACATTGGATAACAACATAATGGGTGATCCGAGTAGAGATACTTTTTTCAATAGCCTTTTTTGACACTTAGGTGAGCAGATAATTTCACGTTTTGGGCCGGTCGATTGGCCACCAAGATTGTGTGATATCACACCGTTAGACTTTTTCCTTTGGGGATATGTAAAGTCCACAGTTTATGAGTACAAACTCGCATCTATTCAGGTCTTGGAGCAAAACATCACGCGTGTTATTCGCCAGTTACCAGTCGAAATGCTCGAACGAGTTATCGAAAATTGGACTCAGCGGATGGACCATCTGAGACGTAGCCGATAGACATAATCTTTGAAAAATAAATGCCAAAGAATGTTCTTTCAAATGATAATAAACATTCTCCATTCAATTTCAATTTTCCTTGTTTTTTACTTCAAAAAAGTAGGGAACCTTGAAATGGATCACGTTTTAATATAATAAACTTATTAGATCATTCTTCTATACTAATCTGACAAATAGTTGGTACCTCTTTTTTTTGGAGAAAATGATTACGTATTTAAAAATTAAATACGAGAAAATGGTATTAAAAAATCAGCTGTTTGTTTTGTATTTGCCACAAACAATCCACAAATTTTTAAATACCTTCCCTAAAAACTGAGAACTGTATCGTATGATGACATCACTGATTGTCTCGCAAGTATCTTGTCGACAATGACACACTACAGTAGGTACAAGTACAACCATTCTGAGACTCAGAGCTGGACTGTGTAGATTTATTAAGTAATATGGAAGTTAGCTGAAATCAGTGTTGCCGATATGATCGAATAATTTGTAGTTTGAAAGATTTTTGGGTATTTTCGACGCTAATTATATTTATTAGTTGTGTTTTTCATTAACACTCGATAATAATTTTTATGGAAATCAATGCCTTGATGGAATAAGTTAATTCATTAAGTTAATTAAATCAGTCTTATAATCGAGGCTAAATCCAAGAGGTGTAACCATACTAAACTTTTTGAAATTCGATGCGATCATGTTATTAATTGTTTAGTTGCTGATAAACCAGTTTTAATTATAGGTGTAATTTCACAGAATATTCTGCTTTCCATCTCTGGTCTGTGTGCTAAGTTAATCTCCCAACCAGACAAGAGAATCCAGCAAGCTAAACATTAATTAAACATTTTGTGAGAACTAAAGCGTTTATACATACTGGGTAGCCCAATATACGACTGATAAAGTTCACAGTCCATATTTTTTTGAAAATATGGACTACATAGGACTATGACTGGACATTTTTTGCGTCCGCAAGTTAAGAATAATCCTAACATATGGTTCCAGCAAGATTGAGTCACTGCGAATACAGCAAGAACCACAATGGAACTTCTTCGTAACCTTTTTGGTGAACCATTTAGTCTTATTTGGGCCACCCTGTATTTTGATGGTTAAGTGTGGGTCAAATTTGACACTACACATATTTCTCAAAAATGTTTAGTCCGGCCAACTCAGTTGATGGCACATTAGTAAACATGTGTATCATGTGTGTCGGTTTAGTGCACATTAGTGTATCAGTGATGGTACTTACAAAATATTAAACTGTACCAAATTTGGGCTCAAATTACTAAAACTAGCGTGATTGTACCAAAAATATTCTTTTGTTTTGATATACTAGATGCCATCTAAAATGGTACGAATATTATAGTTAATTAGCTAGACCAACTTCAAAAGTTTGTATGTTTAATTAAACTTTTGGGATCGGGACATATTACTCCGATTTATTCTAGGAAATGTGATGCCATCAGACTTGACCTCAGGAGATGTCCACCTTTAGGAGAGTGTAACTTATTCAGTAAGTACAAACAATATGAGGTGTGTCGGTCTTTTTGACTACTTGTACAGATAAGATCTGTCGTTTCTCGGTTGAATCGAAATTTTTTTCGAAAACTTTGTTGCCAATTAAAGTTTTCCTTTATTACCGGTGAATCCGAATATACATACCGGTTATTGTAAACGTATTTGGTAGTTTTTAAACACATTTTTACGCATTTCAGAATCCTGCGTTAATCTGATACAAAGGAAATTTGTCTGTAGAAAAAATAAGTAAAATCGCATTAAATATGTATATAGTGGAATAATTTGAATTTTGAACGGTCTCATTTATGGGAACTTTGACACAGCATGTACCAAAGTGGTTTAATTTCGCGAAGGTGATCCTTTTTTCAATTCAGAAACATTTGATGTATTTGATTAAAATAGGAACGCAAGTAGGGCTTTTAGGGCGGCAGGACTTGAAATCAAGCGAAACCCTATATAAAGGCATAATTAAGCATTGACTATTTTTACCACAATTGGCAATTGTTTGTCATAGTCTTTATAATGTTTTGCTTTTAGATAGAGCTTAAATTGGTAAGAAAATTTGTTATGAAGGATTGACCTTGTCCAAGGCGGCAAAATGTACAAATCATTACTCATCGATTCATTATTGCGATCTGTATTTTTATTACAAACGATCAACCGGCGGACTGGCATCGCTAAATCCATGAAGGTGTAACAAACATCCGTATTTAGTTATAATGCCGTGTACGAGGTTCCATTGGAAAGATAACTTTTTAGCATAATTTCAGTCAAAACGTTTTTTCATTTGAGCACGATTTTTTTTGGGATCGCTTCGGTCAAATAGAATTAGCCATGAAAATTTTCTTGCTATAATTTTTTATCGATTTTCGACGTGGATTATCGAGACAAAAAAGTCTCAATCAACTTGTTTCGACTTTTGGTGATAAAGCACCATCAATAACTACTGTAAGTCGCTGGTACCAAGATTTTAATCTCAGACGCTTTTCGTTCAGGATGGATTTAATGAACTTCGGTCGTGTTGCCGGAAACCATCGATGCAGTGCGTGAGCTGATAAAGCATGACCGACATGTGATATACCAAGAGATTGCGTCATCCTTGGGCATTGGTTTGACAAGCATCAATTAGATATTGTCTGTTCGTTTGGCCTTAAAAAAGATTTGTTCTCGTTAGTTCCACATAATTTCACGAATGCTCAAAAATTACTCGTGTCGATTGGAACTAAGAAAAGTTAAAAATATATAACCGCGGTAGCTTAAATAGGGAGGCAAACCATTTTAGAGTTCCGAGGGTTCGGACTTTAAAATGATTTTAAGGTTCGCTTGAACCGTGGTTCAATTCAATGGTTCAAAAATCATTGGAACAAAAAAAAATTATAAATTTTTTTTTTAATAAAAAGAAACGTTTAAAATGAATCTGAGGTTTGAAAAAAAAATACGTAAGTACATAATCATGTACAAAAAGCCTGTATGATTCTTCCCTTTGTGAACCGAACCTCGGTGTTTTTAATTTTTTGCTATTTTGGTTCGACATTTTTTTTGGAACAGTGGATCAGTTTACGGTTCGGTTTAGAGTAAAAATAAATGATGCAGTTCGGTCTGGTTTGCATCCATGAGCTCAAATGCAGTGCACGACATCGTTAACGGTGAAGAAATATGTATGTACATGACCCCACAACAAAACAGCAATCGACTGTAAACACAGGTGGATGTTAAAAAAACGTTAATCAAAAATTGTCATTCTAATTACCAAAAAAATGAATACAAAGTTTGTAAACTTTTTTTTTGAGTATAAACCGGTTGGCCCGGTTAATCCGAAATGATAATTTCATAAAACCTGTGGACAGTAAACCATTGAAAATCGGGTAAAACTGTTCACTATAATTTGGAATATATTATGAGTAGATATTCAGGTCTGTCATAGAAACCAATGTTGTCATTATAGGTTTTGAAAGCGACGAGAAAAAAGCTGATTCGAACATTGGTTTTATTTACATTCGAAATGGATAAAACCAACATGGTTTCATGACACCAAATGAAACCAACATTGGTTTGCAAAAACGACAATTAGCAAAACCGACATGGTATCTATGACAGCCCTGATTAATTATTTTTAGTTCTAATTTGAATTAAATGTTTTAAACAAATACTACGCTTATAAGGCATTTACACTACATTCATATTTCATAATTCGCTCTCTCATTCGTAATTCAACCCCCAATTACATTGCGAATTAGGTAATTCACCATACAAAATTCTGAGAGCGAATTACGTTGTTTGGTCGTAATTCATTTTGAATTACCTTCTAAATTACGAAGAAATCACAGCCTTCTCTAATTCTTATTGGAAAATATCGAAGCTGCTGTCAAAATTAATATGTAAAAAATGCTGCTCTGCTTCCATTTACTCTCTCTTTTTCTATTCACCTTATTGTAAAAAAAAATGCAATGTCTATGATATATTGTTAAATTTTGTACGTACTATTAGAGATTATAGCCCAAGTAAAAATAAGAGGAGTTCAGTTCTATAGATTGAATAAAAAAGAGGAATTGTAATGTAAACAAACACATTTTTTTTCTTTGGAATATTGAAGCAAAAGCAACTGTCAAATCAAATTAAGTACGCGAAGTGTAAACAGGGTAATTCGCGTAAGTAATCAGAGAGCGAATTAGGTAATTCGAAATGTAGTGGGGACATGGCATTAGACAAACTGTTCCAAAATTCTTTGATTGTACCACGGTACCACCGAGTCTTCAATTGTAGCACATATGATACAGTTGTACCATGTTTTCCATCACTGATGTGTATATGTAGTAGTTTAACAATTTGGAATTGTTTAGAAAATATATAAAATGTACGGCAAAACATGTTATGTACAAGAAGCCACCCTTGATAACGATAAGTAATCTGGCCTACTTTTAATAAAAACGAACTTCTGCCTCCTGCAATCATTTAATAATCGAATGCGCCCAACTGAAAAGTATTTCAATACTCCTCGATATTTTTGTTTACGGAAAAGCGAATGTTTCGCTACTTTCCTTTTTTGGGTTGAATGAACTTGTTTATGTATGTATGTATGTATGTCGGTAGAAATGTGAAATGTAACAACAAAATACATCTGCTCATATCACCAACGAAAAAATGCATTCGGATGCAATCTCTCACTTTTGCTCTGCAGTGTTGCCAACACAATGTTTTTTTTTTTGCTATCGGTGGATGGAAAGTGCGTAACTAAATTGTACTCAATGAAATTATTATTAGGCGTGTTCAAGTGGTACTCGCTTATTAAACGAGTAAGTCGCTAAGGCGTTAATAAGACTTTTTTGAAATTTCTTTGTACTTAGTAGGGACATAAATACTGTTAAAACATTGAACACATCCATTTCCATAGTAGAACTGAACATACCCCGTTAATGTCATATAGGTTTTGAAAGCTAACCTCAATAGCGTTAGTCTGTAACAGGATTTTAAAATTGTTTGAACTTTCATCATGGAGTGGTCAGATAATAAGAACCGTATCGTTGTAACAGCGCTTTTCAAGTGTGAAATGAAAAAAAACGATATTTTCAAAACACTCCGGCCACTAGGGATTAGCCGCATGTTCGTCTACCGGTGCATAAAACTGTTTGAGGAGACTGGAGATGTAAAAGACCGCCACCGGTCGGGCCGCCAAGCTCTGTTCGAACACCGCATGTTATCAAAGCCGTTAAATCAAGAACTCACACAAATCCGCTCTAAAAACAGAAAATCATGGCCCGTTAGATGAATATCACGCAAAAGTCCATGAGTCGAATCATTCAAAAAGACCTGGGGCTTTCAAACGACGTACCGGACATTTATTGACTGCAGCTTTAAAAAAAGGATTGAAAAATGCAAACGTCTTTTGGTGAAGAACGCTGATAACTTGCATAGTAAAATGTTGTTCCTTTAAAAACGTAACGAAGACTTTTTTGAAATTTCATTGTATAAGTATACAACAACTGCTTGGATTTATGCATTGCTTACCATTTGAATTTTTAGAAAAAAATTATTTAGAAATAGCCGTGTTCTTTTCAGGGTACTAAACAAGCATTTGTATGGAAGTTACTCGGAAAGCAAGCGAGTAGGCTTTTACTCGGTAACGAAACGAGTTAGAGTTCCTGACTTTTTTTTTTAAAAAAATATAACAAAATCAAAAACATATGTTTTTTGTTATTGATACGGAAAGAAAATGAAAAGAATGAAAGAAAATAGAAAAAGCGCTATAAAACTGTTTTTATAATAAGTGAATATGTTTATTGTTAAGATTTAGAGAAATTTCGATGTAGCTATATTATTTTAAGAGGCACTAAACGAAAATTGTGGACCAGGGACGAGACGTTGATGCTGTTGGCTTGCTACAAAGCATGTATTAAATGTCCCCGGCGAAAAAGAAATGCCTACCAGCGAAACTAAATTTGCCAATTTGCATTGATTTTTTCTTTTGTTTGTAAACAAACTTTTGTTGAGCTTATGCCTCCATCTGATTCAAAATGTTGTTGAATGTTGCCAGAATACCATATTGATAACTAACTAGGTCACTAAGCTAGGTACCTTAAAAGAACAGGACTACTATAAGCGATTTACAGCCGTGCTCGCGTAACGTTATTTTTGATAACCCTTTTTCCAAAAACTTTAATTATTTAAAATAAACGGGGTCTAAGGCAAATTATCTTTAGTTTTCTGTGAACAAAATCGTTTTGAAATTCTTGTATAATGGTGTGAATTTATCGACTCCCTGCTTTTGCCTTCAATCAAATTATATCGCTTTTACGAATCGCAATTAAATATAGTTTAGTCCTAGTTTTTAATGTCCAAAATGCATATGTTTTAATTATCTACAGTTTGCATTCTTATCAAGCACTATCTTTTTGTGTTACTCTGCGCTATCACCAACGATCGAGTGCGTGGAATTGGTCGAAAACAATATGCTTATAATCCACAAAAGAAGTAGAGAATAACAGATAAGGCTGTGGTATTTTGCGCTGCAAACCTGACCGGCACAGTGTTTTGATTTCTTAAACAAGCGGTCATAACAGAATACAAAACGAAATAAGGCCATAACTTATATTTCGCGAAATATTTTTTTTTTGTGTTCGGAAACGTTTTAATGCAGCAAAAAGGTATCGCAGAAGATGCTAGTGTTCAGATAGGAAAAACAAAAATTTTTAAAACAAATCAAAGGTGGACATATTATTCATATCAAATTTTAAAGGTTATAAAAGAAACATGGATAAATTGGTTAAAAACATAAAAATTTTCGTTTTAACACGATGTAGATTTGGTATCACGATTTTACGGATTACTTTTAGGCATATTACATTTCTGATTATTGTTTCCACCTTCTCTGTATTTAAATATGAAAGTCCAAAATAATTTACAGATATTTGCATTACATCAAAAAAAAAATTGTTTAAAATCTGAGTTATTCGTAAATCGGGTTTAGGGCTCCAAAACAGCATTTTTAACACGACTCTAGCCTCTAAATAAGAATAATTGTTAAAATCAGGGAAATAAATATATAGAGCATATATCCGAATAAAAAAATCGGATTAATAACAGGGTCTTTACTATATCTCGATTCCAACAGTTATAGGAATTGGATGGCTACTACTACTACGTACATCGCAGTGTTAATCAACAAGTTTTTTTAATATTGGATTTTATGTCATTTTTTGGAATGTATCTCGACTTTTAACTTTAAACTCAATTGAATCTTTAATTTTGAATTCGCTTTCATTCGTAATTCAACCCCCAATTGCGAATTACGTAATTCACCATACACAATTTTGTTTTGCCGCCATTTTGGTAAACATTTGTCTTGACAGTCGTGATGTAGAGACGTGGCAAATTTATTATGGAAAAATATTCGAAAAACCAACGTGTTTTAATCTTAAAAACATTTCATCACAATCAATCATCAATTACTGTGACGATGAGAAAGTTGCGAGAAATTTTTAGGAGAAACTACGTGCCAACAAAGAGCACTATTTCGATTTCGAAGAAGGAGGGCCCAAGCATTGACCACAATTTACTGCAAGATCTGCTGAAAACATTACTGCTGCTTAAGAAAGTGTTTAAAACAATCCATCAAAAAAACAACTTAGGCCACAAACCCTCAAATTATTCATCTGTCACCTTTGCATCCATTAAAAGTGACAGTCTGGTGTGCAATTTGGCCAGGGGGAATCATTGGACCTTCTATGAAAATAAAAACGGCGTTACGGCGATATGATTAAAAACTTGTTAACGCCAGAACTGCATGCTTAGGGCTTGATTAACATGTGGTATCAACAAACGGTGCCACATCGCATACAGCCAGGACTCCAATGGAATTACTGCGAGACCTTTTCCACAAGTTATTTCAAGTAATGGTGATGTTGATTGGCCTCGACGGCTCCGGACTTATTTATGTGGGGATATCTGAAAAGCAAGGTTTATGCAAACAAACCAGAAACGCTTGAGCAATACAAACAAAATATTTGTAATGAAATTATTGAAATACTGCGTAAAATGTGTGAGAATGTAACGAAAAATGTTCTCGAAACGGCTCGCATTTGTGAGGCTAACAGAAGCTCACATTTATATGATATTGTATTTTATACATAATTGCCGACATTAAATAAAACATTTTTCAATACTCGTAAAAGATCCATACTCTTTTATTTAATCAAAAATTATAAACAAAGTAGTATACCTTCCCGAAAGACACCCTGTATGTGTAGTGTAAACAGGGTAATTCGCGTAAGTAATTCAAATAGCGAATTAGGTAAACACGAAAATTAATGACCAGCACAGCAACACACAAAGCAAGGGTTGCTTAAAAAGGGTCTTAAAGGGCCTAAATGGGCCTTAAAGGCCCATTTAGTCTCGACGGTTGACGGTAGATTCTGCAACCTGCAGAAGTCTACCGTCGTCAACCGTCAAACTGTAGTTATCTCCCTCTAACACATGCAAAATGCAACCCTCAACTGAAATAGCTGATTGCCTACCGTCAACCGTCGAGACTAAATGGGCCTTAACGAGAAAGCTGATAAACTTTTAAGGAAGGGGTCAGCCAAACAGGAGCCTGGTCGCTCACAAAACGCTATAGAATGGCAGAGTGGGTGGCACAATTACCAAAATGCTTTAGGAAAACCTGATAACAAAATTAGTTATCTAACGTGTTGAAGGAGAATCAATCAGCCCGATTCTGAATGCCAATGCCCTTGGAATTTGTCACTACTTCCTGTTCGCCTATTCTAAATAAAAACCGCCGGCTTTGTTATTTTCCTTATTTCAAACAAACTTAAAAAATTGGAAACTTTTCCCATGCAAAAAAGTAGGTATCTCAATAAAAGGGAGAATTTGATAACAAATTTTGGCAATAATTCCGCCAAAAAATGTAAGTATTTTTCATAAAAATGCAAAAAATACCATTTATTTTTACTTTCAGGTGAAAAACAACAAAAAAAAATAGTTAGACGTTCAGCTGAATTCAATGCAATTCCGTACTAATATTGCGCAAGTTTAGTTTGAGATAAGTAAAGAGGAGCTAAACTGAGCAAGGAGAAACTGAATTTTTGCAATTCACAAGTGACTTTCGTCACGTCATGTGAAACCTTTTTTAGGTACGGGCCGACCAAAAGAAGTATGTACGCGGAAAACCTCAAATACTCTAGAGAAACTGAACGAAGAGTCCATATACGATTTAATTGGCATGAAGGAGTCAGTGGAAGGTGTGAGCAACACGTTTGGGTTAGGCTCTTCATTTTCCACAAGACGACTTTACACCTGAATTTCTGGAGTTGCTAGAGCCAGGCGATGAGGAGGCCAAAGGAACTGCGGTAGACTGTGATAGAGACACGCTCCAAAATCCACCTGCGAAAAAAATTAAAATAAGTGGCTAACATTTGAGTGCACAGGTCTCCCCGACCGCGACGAGCTTAAAGAAGAGAAGAACATCCGGATAAAGATATTGTTTTCTATATTTTTTTTATTTATATACACTTTGTACGTTTAAAACTATAAAAATAATTTTTAAATTGTTAGCCGAACAAAATAGCTGACTTAGAATTATCGAAATTCTCTCTTCCTTAACACTATTCTCCCCATTTGTTTAAAGTAGGAGTATTTTATTCTCGGGGAAAATAAATTATCTTTCGGGGAGTATTCAGAATCGGGCTGACCGTCTTTACTGATAAAAAAAACAACCTACGACAGCCGGTTCTATGGACCGGACTGACCCGAAGAACAATTATTCGGCCAAGGGCTGTCATCCTGGCACACAGTTGCCGCTACAACAACAACACAACAACCCGTGTCCTGGCTTAGGTGTCTACCCTCGGGGTATGAAACCTTTCTGTTTGACCCTTCCATTGTAAACCAACCATCATAGAAGCAAATCTAAAACATTACGAAATCAATGCGTTTTCGTACTAAAACCACGACAAGGCTGATTATTCGATTTTTGCTAAAGTCGCCACACCCTAATCTACACGCATTATCAACAAAATAATACATCGATCAATATAAATGCAAACATGTGTTCGTACATACAAACATACGAAAGTACATAGCTCGAATGTATTTAAAATATAATAAATACATAAATATTCCGAGTGATTCATACAAGTATGCATGTGCAAAAAGGTTTATGTTCGGATACGGGGTAACTTTTTTCGCAAAACCAATAGCACAGAAAAATGCATATAAGTATACCCATAGGTACAAGAATATATGTATGCACTTGAACTTCGTTGAGTACAACAATAACAATCATTTGAATAACCCTCACAACGTTATACACATATCCATTTGTATCTGTTATATATATGTATATGGGAGTATATGTAGGATATAAACTATACATACAGACATGCCTACATGTGTGAACAGTTTTAAACGTTCATAAACTTGTGTCCCAAGTTATTTAAAGTTCCATGTGGTTGCCAGACAGCCAGCCCAGCAGAGAAATGTCCAGCGACGAACCCACAAACTTAGCTGACTTACAAACTGACGAAAAACAATGCATCCGTAGTTAATGCAACAACAATAATTGCCCCCGTACTGATGAAATGTTGTCGGTTGGTGTTGACTGTGCCAAGAACCAGTTTTTTTCAAAATGTATAAAAAACTAGATCAGGAAAGGTGGTGGATTGTTTTTGTAGTGCTGATGGTGGTGGGGCTGTTTAGGCGGGTGTTTATAGTTTGTTTGTAGAAAGTACGACTAACCCGGCCGTTAGGGGAGGGGGAAATGGGCGCGACCAACGGCATTAATGCTGCTTGCTAACCACAAAAAGCAACAGAAAACTTGTTGACGGTGAAGATCTTCTATAATTAAACTTGGACAATATAAATCAAACAATTTTCTTGATGTTGATGTTTTGATGTTGTTGTTGTTTTGTAAAATATTTTATTTTAATTTAAATAGATTTTGTGATTTTTTTTTTAATTTTCTGTTTATAGCAAACCAATGAAGAAGAAGAAAAAGTTTGAGAGAAAAATACTCTAGAAGAAACCTAGAAAGAAATTCTTTTAAATTAGGCTTTTGCAAAAAACGCGTATATTAAATGTTCTGTTTCCATTTCTCTTTGAGTTTTTTTTCTCTTTTAAATAAAAAATATGTTCAATTTAAATTGTGACAAAAATAAAAACTAAAAGTCTAAAGAGCTTAGCTAGCGAAACATAAAATTTAGAACAAATTGTGTACTTTTGTGGGTTAATGAAACATAAATTTGTACATTGTTTGGTTTATTTCGTTTAGTTTTTCATGTCTTGCCAAAGGCAAAAATTTCTCTTCTTTTTGTTTTATATAATCATTATATTTAAGGTTAGTTAGTTTACATACTTATAGTTAAAAAAATAAGTGTAAAGTGTTCTCTTTATAAAGTAGAAAAAAATTATAAATTTGTGTGTTCCATTTTCTATGGAGTTCGCTTTTCATTACAAAAGAAATAAACTGGCTGGCCTAAGGGGCTGGCGGGCGGCGGTTGTTGTTTTGAAACAGAGTTCACGTTGATGGCTTTTAATTAATGGTCCTAAACTTCTAGGAGGGAGAGGAAAAAGAAGACTTAAAATATTGATCATGGTTGTGTTTGTTGGTTAGGTAAAAAGGCAAACGATAGACGATCCCTTAAAATGGAGTCTTAAATAACTACAGACAGTTGTGGGTATATAGAAAACAGTGGCATATTATAGGGGAGGGGATGTTAGTTACATTTAAAGACGTCTGTTCTTTTCTGATTGGTTGTGTGGAAAATTAAATTGAAACTGTTTAACGTTATAATTAAAACTATTAAAGAGAACATTAAGAGGAAGCAAATTACAATTTTTCTTATTTGAGAATAAAAAAAGAGTAGTAGTAGGGTTGCGCGTCGTCATCTTTCTTTTCTTCATTTATGGAGCTTGTATCTAACATACGCTCCTTTCTAAAAACTACACCTTAAAACTCGTTCGCTCTCTCGCTTGCTTTCTCGCCTCTTACATCAAACGGCATTTCTCTTCTCCTTGCTGTTGCTCGGGATCGCCCTGTTGGTGATACAAATCCTCGTTGCCCACGCCATCGAAAACGGACACACTATGACGTCCACTGGAGGAGGTGGCAGCGCCCGTGCGATGACGCGACATGTGACGGATAATGGTGCGCTTAAGACGTTCCGCACCGGCGACCTCCTCGCCATCGCCATTGAACAGTGATGTCTTTATGCTCTCGCCACTATGCCATTTTTGTGTTTTCATTACAATATTGGATGGTGGCTCATGTGTCACACCGGTGACATCGGAAGACCAAACAGTGACGGTGGCATTACCATCAATCTTAACGGTTCGATGGAATTTAAAGGTGTTCTCCTTGCCGTCGGCCGAACGTTTTATTTGCCAGCCACCGATTTGTACCTCATTGTTTCCCTTATTGTGGACTTTGACGAATTTTCCTTCGGGATCGACTTCCGATAATTCAATGTCGCCTTTAGCACTGCTTGTTACAAAATATTCCGATTGACTGATATCTTCGGACTCATCGACAACGGTGCGTTTGCGTTTGTATGCTCCCGAAGCAGCCGAGGGAGCACGCATGGGTGTCTTACGATGCGGTGTACCACGGGATGAGCGTAGCGATTGGCTAAAGGAGCTGGCAGTGGCTGAGCCGGCGGCTGGAGTAATGTTGAGGCGTGACTCTTCGCCACACAGAAGTTTGTCGTAGGCAGCAATTTCCAAATCCAAGGAAACCTGTAAGCAAAGCAAAAAATATAGTAAATTCATTTATACAAAGCAAGTAAAAAATTAAAGGGCAGGGCCTACTATGAGATATCCTACACCACTATGTTATTGAGAAGATTCCGCGCTTCTGGAGTTTGTACTTATAGAGCGAGAGGGACATATTCAGTACGGGTTTAATTTGTGGTTTCTTGAGATGAGTTGACCGATATGGCCCAATTTTACCAGATATGGGTGTTTTTGGCACGTAATGTTCTTCGAAAAATTTTGGGTGTAATGCTTTAAGATTAGCATGTTCTACAATCGGGAAAGACCTTTGTATGGAGGCTATGCAAAAAAACATGACCTGATATGGAACAATTTCAGCCCTAACTCGTTATACACTGTACCAGGAATATACCCTGTAACTTAGGAATAATTCCATATTTGGTTTTAAACGATACTTCCTTTAACTTGAGCACCCATATACTTTATATAAGTACAATTAGTCACTTCGTTTGACCATTAGAATTGTTTTTGGTTGCTTTGGTCCATGAGTTCGACTTTAAACTCAGCTAAGTGAAATTAAGTGATATTTGCTTTAATTTGGGTACGCACTTGCGCGTATATACAACTGGTCACTTGTTTTAACTATATCCTCCTTTTAGGGTCTATGCGGTCCATGCGTTGAGATCAAATTTAAGCAGATTTTTAAAATGCATAGATTACTATTATATTCAGTACTAATGAGTCACCATATATCCATGATTATCTTAATATATAAAACACATCGACCGATAAACACCAACCTTGGACGTTATGTTACCTAAGTCTGTCAGATGGTTTCTCATAAGTTTAGTCCCGATAGGTGGCGCTATCTTCGGGTGATTGACGTTTTCCGTATAAATGGTGCGATTCATGGTACAATAAACAAACAAGATATAGTCACTAGCACAACAACAACAAAAATTGTTCTCTAGATTGTCAGTCAATTGAAATAGAATGCCAAAAATAAATTTTTGTGAATGTTTGATGATAATTGGGAATATTGGATACCGAATTTTTACAAACGTAGATAGATACAAACGTAGATAATATCAGATATTACCCAAGATATGATCGACTGATGTTTACGAACCCACGACAGCCGGTTCTACGCACCGGATCGCCCCGAAGCAGCAATTCTTCGGCCAAGGGCTGTCCCCTCGGTACGGTTTACCGCTACAACAACAACTCTACCTTCTTTATTGTACCATGGTACGATTTGTATAAAATACACAAAATAATTTGTTTAAATTTTTTTCCATAAAATGCAACAGCATAGTGGTAGTTGACTTGAGATATTTTATTTGGCTAACTGGCTTCACCACACAAAAGTGGTTTGCAAAAGTTTTATCCCAATAGCGCAACCATTTTCGGGATACAATTTTTTTTTTTTTTAATCAAATGGCATGATTTCAATCAAATTCTCAAAGTACCACTTTTGAATAAAAATAGGGTTGTCGATAAAATAAGCACCCGCTAAGTGGCATTGGATATGTCTAACAAATAACATCTACTCGTCCATGTTAGAATGTCTACATTGGATTTATTGTTAAAGTTGTTTAGCTCGTTTGTTTTATTTCGGTCTGATGCTTTTACACATTGAACAGGGATTAACCGACTCAAGACCTCTTGCATCCATATTTTAATAGAAGACAAGTTTATAACAAAATGGCAAAGTGACGTTGATTTTCGTGGCTGCACACTGCTTTTATCATGATTTCGGGTCCGTGACAACCCTCTTCGTTAAATTTTTTATTATTATGTGGAACTCCGAAAGGTAAATATTTGAAATTTGTATTTTCGATCAGTTTTTGTTTCAAACGAATGAGTTTATTTGTTCATAAATAGTGCCAAGTAGTTCGGAGGAGGAAACCAGGAGAAATTATCGACGTGTCCGACAAAACGATTAATTTGAAAAAAACATTTTTTAATTTTAATGATTTTAGCAAAAATAGACTCGCAAGAAAGTGTTGCATTAGCCACTATTCTACTGGATTATGGTACAACAACACTTTAAGTCCTCAAGTTACAGTAGAATGAATAAAGTACGGAACTATCAGTTTGCAACATTAAACCAAAAGTGGTAAGAAACTGTCAATTAAATAGTTGGGATGAGTGCACCATGGCGCATAAGTATTCTTCAGAGCTCTGAATCTTACTCTAAAGCATCTAAAGTCTAATTGTCGAATTTAGACAGACATTAACAGTGATTCCGCGATCTACTTACGCAGATAAAATCAATGCATGCTTAAGATGTTCGTTTTTATGGCGAAGAGCCCATAAAATAAAATTAAAAATAAGTCAACATTTTAAACAATCCATTAGCAGCCAAACTTCTGTACAAATTGGCAACGGAAATATGGACGTAAATGCACTAAGTCGTTTTATCAAAGGTCCAGAAGATTTGTCTTTCATTGTAAATAAGAGCAATATTGGCTGCCAAAAATGTAGATGTCGATGCGATTAACATTCAATTCCAGGACATGCTTCACACTGACATGCTAGTTATGTGACGCGCAAAATAGAAAGGGACCTAAGGTTAAAAACCAGTTTTGTTCAGGAGAGCCATTTTAAAGATTAGGTCCCTTTCTATTTGCGCTTAGAATCGTCGACTTTACTTTCATAAAACGCGCATATCTCTGCATCTCATTCGATGCTCAGATGTTGTCCACATCAAAAAAAGAAGAAAAAAAAATTAAAATTGATTTTTTTACCCTTAGGTCCCTTTCTCTATGCGCTGTCACATGTTTTTTTAGGAATATAGGAGCCGGTTGGTATGCTAAGGCCTATAGATAGATCCCTTCCCACGTTTGGATGTGCAAAGTACGTCCCCATTGACGATATGTTGGGCCATGGATCGTCCACTAAAAATGGAGATATGCTGCATAAATTCACTAAATTAATAATTTTCAGAGGTACATTAAATTCCTTTAAACAGGCCGCGTGGAAAGGTGGATGTGTGTACGACTACCATGCCAATAACCCCAGGTTCAACGCCGGGTAAGAACATCTAACAATTCTTTAGCGGTGAGCTTCCACCTCGTTAATGCCGGCGACTTTACGAGAAAGAAATTTATTTCTAAGCCATGTAAAAAAATCTTTATAAAATGCATTAGCCGTTCGAGCCCGACGTTAAACAGAAGGTCACGGTCAGTGAGTACAAGAATTATATCGTGCACAGCTCAGTGATTTAAGAGAATTTCCCTCCTTAATGGGATGTGTTGGAATCAAGTAAGTACTAAATTCCTTATGGGGAAACTAATTTCCCACTGGGAAGATTTTTCCCATTACCCCAACTGATTATTTATCGTGCACAATTTCATAGAATTGTAATAGAACGAAAATGTATATACTATGTAGAATCTCCGATCAGTATTTATATTTGTTGCAAACTGAATGACAACCTTAGTATATAGGATGGAGTATCCTATGGCAGAGGATATGAACAATACTTGTCATGCGTGCTGCTGAAAAAAACGTTCGCACAGCTTTTGAACGCTAATAGTTTCTACCGCAGAAGTCTAACACTGTTTTAAATTATTGGTGTTATGAAAGAATCATATTATAATATCCGACATTGTGACTTTTTTATTCAATGGCAAATAGCTACCCTACTCCTTTGTGTTGAGAAATTTCAAATACCCAAGATATTGGAACTGCAATTCAAAACAAACGCATACTGGCGGAAATAAATGAATCGTTTAATACTGTTTAAAACTTATGTTTATAAAAATTTCTTGTAGTGATCAGAGGTTAAAGACAACTTTTAAAACTAGTTCACGGCAGGGAAAAAATGAAAATTTTCTTTTCCGTTTCAGTCTTACAATTGTTAAAATTTTAAAACTCATGATGTGATTGGGATTTGTCAGAGGCAAGGTAACTAACGCTTATAAACCTCGTGATTTGATTTAAACTTTTACTATAACCTCTAATCTATAGTACATCAAAATTTGTATACCATACACCAGAGAGGTTAAAGGTATTATACGATCCCTCGATAGCCGATCCTATGCACCGGATCAACCCGAAGCAGCAATTGTTCGGTCAAGGGCTATCACCCCGGTACTGTGCGCTGCTACAACATGATATCCGGTTCTGAGAATCGGATTGATCCGAAGCTACAATTCTTAGGCCAAGGGTTGTCCCCCCGCCCTCAGTTCCTGCTACCACTACAACAGGGTATTATAAATTAAAGTTGATGTTTGTAATACCTAAGAGAATAACACATATTCCCTATATCTATGGACTAAAATTTATAGGCGTGTTCTATTTGTACTCGCTTCTTAAACGAGTAAGTGGTCGCTAAAGCGATAACATTAAAACTTTTGATTTATAAATTTGTAATTTGAAGAAAAAAGTTACTCAAGAAATACTAAAAGCGAGTAATAACCAAAGTCACTTAAACACGATAATGGTTTATCTTGAATAACTTTCTTCCCACAAAATTTAATTATTTAAACAAAACGGGTTTTAACGCAAATTGTTAATAGATTTTTTTTAAACGAACTTATTTTTATATTATTGTACAATGGTGTGAAATTATCGTGTTAGCGACCTCCTAAGCATGTTACCATTAGAACACGGACAATATCTAATATGTTTTAGCTATGTCTATCCTCTCGTTCTCGATTGTTGTTACCTATTTCGTTGATATAAACTTATCAGGACAAAATATAGCTCATCGAAATTTTTCAAGCATGGACGACCGTGACGTTATGGTATCATGCGCGATTAGCATCCTATTAAACCTTGGTTCAACTCCGGGTAAGAAAATCGGCGGGGTTTCCACTTCGTAAATGCCAACGACTTTACACGTAAAGATTTATGTCTAATCCACGTCAAAACGTCTCTAAAATGCATTATCCGTTCGGATGCGGCGTTAAACTGAACGTCCCGACCAGTGAGTATGAGAATTACATCGAGCACAGCTCATTGATTGGGAGAATTTTCCCCTTGTTCCTTAGTTGGATGAAAATAAAACCTATTAAAATTATTCTACATCGGCTCCAGAAAGCCAAAGGAAATGTTGGATTTAAAGATGAAACCTACTGAAAATAGTCTCTACATTGGCTCTAGAATCTTCACAAATAAAATCGATCGTGTTTAAATTTGGAACATTTTGAGCGATTAACAACCACCCCTGCTGACATTGGAACATTTGTTTTTATATTTTAATGCATCCTTCACACAAGGGAGCCCTCTCGACTTAAATTACAACCGCTATGGTATCCACATATTATATTTGTCCTGTTCATTATGAGCGACCCAAAAGCAACCCTTGAGAAATTTTAAGATATTGGTCATGTTTTAATATATCCCCCATACAAAGGTTATTTCCATTTAAGGTCCTTTTTTTTAGAAGTCCAATATATTAAATCCGATTTGCTCAAATTCGAACAGTAGCGACGAGTCTCCTGAATAACATAGTGGTGTAGCATATCGGTCCTGCCCAAATATTATATTTTTTCCCAGTCATTTTCTACTACATCAAGATCCGCATTCCTTTAAAATAATTTCACCCATATTAACAGCCAACTAACCTTAATGTCCATCAAATCCTGATATTCCTGCAGCTGTTGCGCCATCTCATCACGCATGCGCTGCAACTCCGCTTCCAAATTGGCAATGTCGGAATTGTGACGAGCCCGTTCATTATCCAACAACTGTTCCAGATCACGAACACGTGCATTCAGGGCAGCATTCGTCGATTCCAGCTCATTGATGCGACTGTTCAAAGCATCGATACGTGTACGAGTAGTACGCAATTCCTCAATTGCACTCGAAGCAGCTCCCGAATTACGACTGGCGGCAGTTTGAAGATTCTTAATTTTCTGCTCGTACAACATTTCAATCTCATCGCGATTGGCACGCATCTGACCTTCGTATTGTTCGCGCAATTCTTGCAAAGATTGCTGCAACTTGGCCTCATATTGTTCGGATAGTCGGCCATCGATCTCGCTGATCTCGACTTGGCGTCGAGAACGGGTCTCATTGACTTCTTGCGAATGGATTTGATCCTTGAAAGTGAGTTCTTCGCGAAGACTTTGTATGTTGTTCTCCAAGTCGACACGAGCCAAAGTTTCATCTTCCAAATGCTTGCGGGCTTCATCCAATTGCTTGCGCAAACGATCGAGTTCCTTTTGCAAATCGTTAAGGTCATCAACGGCTTTCTTGCGGTCAGCATTAGCAGCACTGTATTTGGCGCTCAAATCGGCAGCTCGTGACTCATACATGCGAGCATTTCCTACGAAAGATAAAAACAAACATTAAATAAATAAAGGGCCATTAAATACATAATAAAGGAAATCGGTTAAAGGTATTTATGTCACAATTTGCGCGTGCAAATTTTTATATATATCATGCAAACTTGGCAACCCTCTTGGCACTGTACTAATAAATGTCACCCGCATTTATCTCACATCTGTCTAGCCGTATTGTCAAATACACAATTTGACACAAAAAAAAAACACATGTCCACCGCACAGTGCATTAATTTTAATGAAATATCAAACAACAAAAAACTCACCTTCAGCAATAGAGCATTCTTTCGTTTTCTTATCCAATCTGGCCTTCAGCTCCTCGTTCTCTTCCCACAGGCGTTTAATATCGATTTCCAATTTGGCCTTTTCACGGGCCGTGTCGTCCAACAAACGCCGGGCATCACCCAATTCATTTTCATACATCGACTTGATGTTGGTCGACTCACGCGTTACGGTGTCGCGTGTTGTTTGTACTTCGATAGATAGGCGGGCATTTTCATTTTCCAAATTGCGGACTCTATCAATGTAGGCAGCCAGACGATCGTTCAAGTTTTGCAACTCAGCCTTCTCCACCAAACGTGAATGGCGAGTGGGACTCAAAGGACTGGAGGGCCGGTTGGCTCCAGTCATTAGGGGAGTACTAGTGCCACCCGGCTGGGGCGTGGCGGCACCCGCGCGTTTTGACTTTGTCGACATAATTAGAGCGATTTCACAATTGTTGCCTCTTTGCCTAATTCACACTTAACAAGTACTTTCTTTTAATTTTAATATTTATTTTTCTGGTTATTCTTTCGGTGTTCTTCCGTCTTACAAATCCCAGCGACCGCGAACTGATTAAATTCCACAGTGACGAACAAGAAAGATTATACACACACAAACGAGAGACGCACGGTTGTACGTAATAACACCACAACAAAACTGTAAAGAATGGAAAACACAGCAGAGCAAAATAAAATAAAGAGTATAAATCACACATGCACACACACAGTCATACTAGAATAGAGCCAAAACGAAAATGGTGAAAATAAAATGGGGAGAATAAACTCGTACGAAAATATTTTAGCCACCACCAAGGCAAAGCAACGAAAAAGAAATGCACACACACAAGCAAGAACTCTCGTACGGAACTGTACTAAATTGAACGACCGAGACTGTATCGTCGCTTTAGTAAACACCAACAAATCAACAGCGAGTTTGTTCCGATTTGCAGCAACAAACGTTTAGTTTGAGCAGAATTCCTTCCCATGAAAATAAACTAAACGAAGAAAGCCTGTTTGACGTTTTCTTTAGATTTTCACTCTCAGGTGCCTTTTTATTCTTTTGTTTTTATTGTCACGTTCACCATTCATCACCGCCACGAATTTTGGTGGCACAGAAACAAAAAATAACAATATTTTTACAGGAATTTCCCGAATTTTTCTTTTTAATTTATGAAAGAAATACCTTGCACAACGTAATGAAATTGTTAAAATTACTTTGTTCAAAGATAGGTTTAAATATGCGAAGTATTAACGAGAACTTGAATTATAAATTTTAGCACACCACGAAGAAAATCAAATCCGTTGAAACACAAAAAATAGACGCAAGCTAGCCTAGCCGGTCAGTTTAAATCTAAATTTGCCGTAGAGATTGGTAAATCGATTTCGATAGTAGTCGGAAATCGAGTTTTATTTTAAACAACTTTACTATCGTTTGCTCATGTTGGTTACACCCGTTGCAGACTGACCTGTTTCCAATTAAAAATTAAGTTGAGAAAAAAATTGAAGTTTAAGCAAAAATTAAGGTATAAGGACTGCAAAAGTGCAGTTTATGGCTCGTTGCACGATAAAAGAAGAAGAAAAATCCACACCCTACATAATGGGCGGGTATTTTGGAAAAATTAATAATACGGGTGCTCGACACAAGGAGAGCCTCGGGGCCAGAAAAATGATTTCTTAATTGAAAATTCCTTTTGTGTGGGCAGCCTTCGGCCGGATTTAAAGACCTTCAGCTTTGGAAGGCGTAATCTAGGGACTCGCTTAAATGTCTTCTGCTGTTCAACGCTGTCATCGGAATTTAGGTAAAATGATTTCATTTAAGGAAAATATTTTTTTTTTTGAAAAAAAGATGTATTTTTTTTCATTAGGAAAATAGGCGGCTCTGCGTAAATTTGTCAGTGCAATTGACAACATTCATTTTTAATGCATCCAATTCTTGTATAATTCCATATTATTTACCTATGCGGATTTGAACACTCAAAAGTCCACTATTTGGGTCTAGACACACACTCATGTTTTTTTTTTATATTTTTGATATCATTGAAATTTCTTTTGTTTGAGTATTTTTATATGAAAGTTTCTTTTTCAAGGGCCCAAGCGCTTTTATTCCATATTTTTTGGGAATACTCTAGCCATTCTGAACATGATGGCATATAAGTATTTTTGGTTTAATTTCCGTGACGCCCCAAAAAATTTGTGGTATTGAAGAGACGATATTTACTAGACATACAGAAAATATTGTTTAAACAAACAAAAAACGCGTTTTTCTTTTCAATCCTTTTATTAACTTAACTCTTAAAACGGGTTTGCTTATTTTATTACAACTTGTCAGGAATATTATCATATCACTTGTATATCGACTACCATTCTAATTATTCCGCTTATCTTAATCTGACTTAATACATTTGAATTATATGGTGGGTTCTCCTCTTAAGCGACGCAATTGAAAGTACTTATTTCCCTTCATCAATGCCAGTGTGGATCGGGACAAAATATTGCTGACTATATTCATAAAAAAGTATGAACCCGTCATATAGGCACTATTTTTTGTAATTAGCGTCTAAGAGTAAAAGAGAAAAACATTTGCAAATCAAAACAATTTGGCCTTTTTCCGTTTTTGTCTGTGTTTCACTTCATCTAGGATACACATCTAGGTTACATACCATTTCGCCCTACTATTTTCGCACTGACATTGACTTATTTTGATTTATTAAAGTTTGTATTTTTTCTAGCTTGGGTCTTTTGAACTTTATTTCTCCTACATTTTAACGTGTTTTTAAGAGCACATATATACATATATTTAAACTTAATTATTATTTTTTTTGACTGAACTATGATCAATCTTGTACCATCGGTTTATTTTTTACATTAACCTATTAGAGAACAAGTATGTAACGTGGATAAGCCCATTGCAGAGGCGTTTTAATATTACTTTGATTTTTTATCGTTATATTTAATAAACAAATATGATTAAATTTCTTAATATTAGCGTTATTTACAAAATTTTTATATATTTGATTTGATATATGAAACAAATAAATATTCGATTTTCATTTTTAAATTTTTAATTAGCATTTGTTTAATTTGAAATTTCAATTTGCATTTACTTCATATTAATTTACGTTTCTCAATATTAATTTTTATTATCACAATTTCAATTTATATTCCGTGAACGTTTTCACTATTTAAAAAGAATTGAGTAGCCAATCATATGTCGGATTTGCCTTCGAAAACTACTCGTGTTCGTCAATCTGCAATTGTGGAAGCATTCTTTTAAGAAAGGTTGATTGACTCGAATCCTAAAGTGTATTATTTAAAACAAAAATGTTTGCAGTCTGCTATCAAAATTCGTTTATGAAAGTTTTGAGAGGAAATATCAAAAAGTGGTTATTTTCAATACAATACCAAACAGCCCATTACAATAAAACACAAACATATTTGATTACAAGATTAAGAAACGTTCTCTTTTGGCTTGGACTCTATCGTACGCAAATACACATAGATTAATCTTTATAGATCTACACTACAAATCAAACCAAAATGTTGACTGCAGTATACTCAATATAATTCATAAAAATTGATCATGTCACAAATAAATTCTTTAACCATTTTTGTTACCCTTTTCCAGAACTCATTTTACACGTTTAACCCGATTTTTCTCATTCTAAGGATGGCACCACTGCTGTTGGCAATACAGCTTGGCCAAAAAGTAGGCGATTGGCAGCGTCGGAACAATCAGTGATGCCAGATATTTTGAATGAAAGTGAGAAGATGCCACTTTGAACTTAAAAGGCGTTACTACTTCGTATTGTTATAACCCTCCAAGAAAAATAAACGTAACGCATTTTGCGGAGCGAAAACGAACTGCATACGGACCGCCATATCACTAACACTTTCATAGTTTTTCATATAAAAATACGACGAAATTAATTCTGCGTAAAACTCTTCGTAAACGTGCCGTTTTTTACGGTACGAAATGGAAGTGATTTTGCGTAATGGAAACGAACGTATTTAAACCAAAAAGTACCTAAAACAATCCGTTTACGTGCCGTTTTTGCGATACGAAAACGAACTGTTTTTTCTTAATGGTAACGGCATTAACTGTTTTTTCTTAAGGCCCATTTAGTCTCGACGGTTGACGGTAGACAATCAGCTATTTCAGTTGGGGGTTGCATTTTGCATGTGTTAGAGGGAGATAACTACAGTTTGACGGTTGACGACGGTAGACTTCTGCAGGTTGCAGAATCTACCGTCAACCGTCGAGACTAAATGGGCCTTTATTCGGGCAGCCATGTTGACAGAACACTTTAATTGTTTTAGTTGATGTTTGAAGTGTGATGATCTGATTGTTGTTAAACAAAATCAGCTTTTGTAAGTGTTAATATAATAGGTATTTATAAAACGTTTGTAGTATATTTATATCTACATATCTATATTTTGTAATAGCCAAAGAATTCATAATCATTCACAATATATGCAACATTAATTCTTCAGTATAAAAATGCTTATAATATTTCGATAGAGAAAGAAATTCAGTACGGAAACAGAACGTTTTGCAGATACAAAAACGTACCGCTTCAGTGTTACGTAAACGCAACACTCTGGTATTACGAAAACGGACCGCTTTAGTGTTACGTAAAAGTACTACTTTAGCTTAGCCTTGGCGTACTACCAATACATTCAAACTACTACTTTTTTTTCTAATTCTCTTATTCCGGAATTAACGTTTACGGTGCATTTACGTATCGCAAAATCGGTTCGTTTTCGTAGTCTTGTATGAAAAAATGACTTCGCCAACGTTTCGTTTTCGTGCCGGTTTTCTTAGAGGGAAGTAGCGTTTAGACCAGAAAACGAAGCTGATGTGGACTCGCGGTCGGCGTCTGCTCCACTAAGAAAAACCAGCATATCTTGTAAAGGATTCAATGTAAAAAAATATAAGACGTTATGTGAATCTATCTTACCTTTTTATATTGCCATTTGCCTCCAAACATGCTTTGTAGAATTTAAACTTTTGAAATATAGTACAAGGTGGGCGATTTTAATTTAAATAGGCTATAAAAAAATGCTAATAGTTTTCCAAATTTCTAGTTTTATTGGAAATGTTAAATTCGTTCATATGACGTAAGAATTGAATGTCAAATCTGCACGTGGTTTTTTTCTTTCAGCTCGTCTTTTTGCGATATACCACCGTTTGTCCAAAATTAAGGCACTTCCACTACAAAGATTAAAATAACTTGAAAACGGTTCAACATATTCACTCGTCAACAAAATTATCTTTAATCCGTGCCTACATTGTTTTAAATTTGGACCAGTAGTTTCAGATATATCGTTGAAGTTTTAAGAAAAAACAACAATTTTTTAAAAAAAAAAATGCTCTTTAGGAATTTATAAAAAAAATTGGTCTAAAATCTTTTAGTTTAATATATTTTGGACCAAACGAGCATTTATTTTATTGAAATCGGTGAACAACTTTTGATCTTGTCAACAATTTACTGAGAAAACTGAATTGACAGAAATCGCGACTTCCATGCAGAAATAACTTTTATGAATATGTGTAACAACTACATCTTAAAAAAAACACAATTTTAAAAATCGGCTTATGAAAAGAAAATTTATGATTTTTTGAACTTTAATTTTTAGGAAAAATGTCGAAAATACGATTAGTAACTGTAACTTTAAAATTCGAGCTGATAGAGAAAAATGGAGATTAGATTTAAAATCAGCGAACTCAAATTAGTAAAAAAAGGCTAAAGACACACAAAAAGTTCCGTTTTGTTCCCTTGTGTTATTAGTACTTTTTTACAGCCGATTCAAATTTAAAATGTTTAATTGCCCAGCCTATATCTCCAAACAAAACAATATATAACCTGCAAAAGAGAGAACAAAAAAAATTTAATCAAAAAAGTTATGAATATTTTTAACCCTTTAGTCTGATTTGCGCCACCCTGTATAATCCTATCTTCAAATCCCTGTCCAGGATCTCCAGCCATAATCCAGGTATAAAGATTGCCTGTTCATGTGAAAGATTTTCTCTGAAAAATAATATAAATCCTAGCAAAATCACTTTTATAATTCATTTGTAAGCGATTAACGTAATTTACATAACTTTGTACCGGTCTTAAGAAAAATGGCGTTAGCATAATCATGTATTAAACTAACCTATTTACAAAATAACTAGCCTAATACATAATAGATTATACAAAATTGGATGTGCAGAACAGCTGTCAAGTCCAATTCTTATAAGCCATCCGACACGAATCCATGTTGTAAGGTCTTTGTCCCAAACTTGGCTAAATTTTAAAAACAAGTCCAATTAGGGAAATTATTTTTATATTTAGAATCGGTCTCTTGATTGGACTTTAACGGAAAGAGGGAAATGTTTAAATCGTCATAGAATTAAGCGACAATCTATAATTAATACTTTATATGGTGTTCTATCAATATTACGATGTGTTGCAAAAATAATTTCAAAACTTTCTTTTTTTTAACATGTATTTCTGAAAAACTAAAAATACAGTGATGAATAAAAAAAATAGGGTCACTCCACTTTATTTTTAATAAATTTTAAAAAATACGTTTGACAATCCATTTCGTTTTATTGATAAACATATTCATTTTCTTATTTACAGAAACAAATCGAAATTGTTTACTTGATTCAATAAAAGAACATGAAAAGTTGTAAGGTCCATTGACTAATTTCTATAGGGTCAGTATTGTAAAATTAAGAAAAAATATCTGAAATTAAGCGAAATTAAATACATAGACTCTGAGGTAATATTTTGTGGTATAGCAATTATTTTTTAAATCAGCTTTTTACCTCCGTGGCATTGATTCCAACAAATCCAGACACGTTTTCTTTGGTATAGATTTTTGCTCATTATTCATCATTCTAACTCATATTTTGTGGTCCAACTACTTAGTAGGGACATACATACTGTTACACACGTTTTACGCTGTAAATAAAAAGTACTGAATGTTTTTGGACCAAATATTTTTTAATATATTTATTGATGTATATTGTATCCAAAAAGAATCTACTTATTCGAAATGTCCGCCTTTTGCCTTTACACACGCCTTAAGTCGCACTGGCCAATCGTCAATAGCTGCACGAACCTCGTCCATTGGAAAATTGGCCACAGTCTTAAGAGATCCAATGTTGGGCTATCTTTTGTGACAAATCTTGTCCTCTAAACCCGTCCACAATTTGTAATCCAATGGGTTCAAATCTGGACTGCCTGAGGGCCATTCTTCAGAGGAAATGAACGCTGGCAAATTGTTTCGAAGTCAGGCCTGGGACATTTTTGCCTTATGGGCCTGCACAGAATCCTGCTGGAAAGTCCATGGCTGGTTTTGGAACAAGGAATTGTTAAGAGGCTTCACAACAGCTTCCAAAACGGTTTCTTGGTAAACTTTGGCCGATGTTTTAATTCCTTGTTCGCAGAAATGCAGGTCAGTGACCCCATCGTAAGAGACATCCCACCAAACCATGACTGAAGCTGGGTGATGACCCCTTTCCACCCTTGGGATCAGTTCAGATGCTTCCTTAGATGACCGCGAATACACTCTATCATTTTGCTTGTTAAATTTTTTCTGAGCGGTAAAATTTTTTTCATCGGTTAACAGTTATCAGCGTGCGTTTGCATTTTTCAATCCTATTTTTTTTAAAGCTGCAGTCAATAAATATCCGGTACGTCGTTTGAAAGCCCCAAGTCCCAAGCTTTTTTAAATGCTTCGACTCATGGACTTTTGCGTGATGTTCATCTCACGTGCCATGATTTTCTGTTTTCGGAGCGGATTTCTGTGAATTCTTGATTTAACGGCTTTGATGACATGCGGTGTTCGAACAGAGCGTGGGCGGCCCGACCGGTGGCGTTCTTTTACATCTCCAGTCTTCTCAAACAGTTTTATGCATCGGTAGACGAACATGCGGCTAATCCCTAGTGGCCGGAGCGTTTTGAAAATATCGTTTTGTTCATTTCACACTTGAAAAGCGCTATTACAGCGATACGGTTCTCGTTATCTGAACACTCCATGATGAAAGTTGAAACAATTTTAAAATCCCGTTACAGACTAACGCTATTGAGGTTAGCTTTCAAAACCCTTATGACATTAACGGGGTATGTTCAGTTCTACTATTGAAATGGGTGTGTTCAATGTTGTAACAGTACTTATGTCCCCACTAACTATATCCTTCACTATTTTCCACAAATTTTCTATTGGATTTAGTTCCGGAGATTGTGCTAGCCATGTCATTACATTTTTTTTCAATACGCGAAATGTCTTTTGGATTATTGTCCTGTTGATATACTTATTTGAATGGCATTTCCTATTCGGCTTAAGGTAGCATCACTTCATTAAGTATGTGGCAGTACAAATTTTTATTAATTTTTTTTTTGATCCAATATATTGGCCCCACTCCATACCAAGAATAATATTCCCAAACTATTATATTTTCTCCTCCATACTTAACGGTTTTAGTGCTATAACTGGAACATAATTCTTTGTTTTAGGGCGCTGACCTAAAGTTTTCCATTACTGCCAATTAAATTTATTTCAGATACGTCTGACCAGAGTGAATTTCTCTATGTTTGGCCAATTTATGTGCGATTTACCAAATACCATACGATTTCGCCCATGCCGTTTAGTTAATAATAAGACTTTGCTGGATGTTCTTCCGAACAGATTTTTTTCCACTAGCCAGCGTTTAATATTTCTAGTGAAAACAGGGACTCCCGACTCGAATCGTTTTAGCACATTTAAATGGGTCTCTAGTTGACAATAACTTGATGTGGTCATCGTATTTCGGGGTCTATCCCTTAGCATATTATTAAGGCGTTAAAAACCTAAATTTTGTGATCTACCAATAGTTTTTGCAATTTGACGTTGGCTTTGTCCTTAAAGTTTTTAACTTTCAATTATAGAACCCTATTTTTTGTCCGTCACTTTGCATGTTTGGCGGAAAAGTAAAGGTCAACATTAGAAATGTCTTGTATAGGGTGGAGCGCGGTATTTTGCTTTTTTGCATTGCAGGTTGTGGCGGCACTGTTGGTCGAAGAGAGTGGAGAGTGTGCGTGGCTATAGTGGCTGACGGGATATTTGTATTCGTCCATCTTTCAGTTGCCATCATGCACGTGGCCACGTGAGAAGAGGTCATTTTGTGTTGAAGGTTTTTTTTGTTTCAAATGCGCACTCGATTATTGCAGTGCAGCGTGCTTTTCGTTTACGATTCGCTGTTCCCCCACGTGGGTGTGTAAACAAACAAAATATGCGGTACTGGAGTGAAACAAACCGCAGAAAACTTCACCCTTACTTTTCCAGGATAACCGTCTTGCCGTTACTGTGAACTCCCAACGGTACTAGACTATGATACAGGATTTTTTTCAGCCGGCTCTTGAGGCAATGCAATTAGAGGATACATGGTTCCAACAGTGTGGTGCCACTGCACACACAGCGAATGTTACCATGAATTGTTCGAACAATCCCACGACAGCCGATTCTATGCACCGGATTGACCCGAAGCAGCAACCTTCGGCCGAGGTCTGTCAACCCGGCACTACGTGTGCCGCTACAACAACAACATGAAATGTTTGAGGCAAATGTTTCCTGGACGACCGTCCCAACACCTTGGAAAACCTATTTAACAATATTGAGGCTGAAATTGGCAAAATACCAGTCGACATGCTTGTTAGAGTTCATAAAAACTTCAGAAAACATATGCAGCAGTGTGTGGATAGCGAAGGTCGACATTTGCCAGATACACTATTAAAAACCATTTAATTTAAAAATTCCCTGACTGTTCAGTATAAATAAAATAAAAATTCTAAGGTTCATAATTTTTTTTTATTTCATTCCTAAATAAGCAATTACCGCGCTCCACCCTGTATAACAAATAAAAGATCACAAACCACCGCACCTTACTCGTACATAAACAAAATTCCCACTGGTATCATTAAGGGAATTTCGGAATAAATGTTGGCCTTTATCTTCGATCTGTTTGCTTTATTTGAATTTGCAAACACCCTAAGGAAAAACAAGAAATAAGTTCAATTCTCTTAATTATTTTATAGGGGTGAATATTAAGTATTTGCATTGTAAATGTTGCTTATATAATTTCTGATTACTCAGGAAACAGACGTATATCAAAATACATACATCAACAGCATTAAAATTGAGAACATCCTTATGTGGTATTTTTTAAAATAATCATTTATTTCAATTTTTTCCGTCCATACACATTTTTCATAACCATCAACCATTTGCTTACTTTTTGGAATTTTTAAAGAATTACTATCGACAATTTGTTTCTAAAATTTGTTTAAAAAAAAATTATAATACAACTTAAAATTAATTTGTAATGAAATCCTAATTAAAGAAAGCCTCACATACATTTAAAGTACTCGACTCTTTCACTAGCATTCTCTTGATCACTGCAGCTTTCAAAGCATGCTCTGATATGCCTTCTACACATATACGCTACTCTACTCTACTATTTACGATTGTAGTAGAAACTCATTAATAAGCGGAGCTACACGCTCGGGCGTGACCAGATGCAAATGATGTGTACCAGGTACGGTTTTATATATCACAAGTGCAGCATTTTGTTTTAAGGTCTCGATGACATCGTCGTAGACCTGGGGATTTTCGAAATTCATACCGGGATCTCCGCGTATATTGAGAGTTTTACAGCGAATACATTTGGCGTAGGCCAACACTTGTTCAGCCGTAAACATGCCCAAGAGGGAGATTTTCAAACGCAAATCTCTGGAAAAATGATAGCCATCTTTGTTGAAATGCTGTGGTGCCGGCTCCATGCCTCGTTTCATTAAAATCTTAACAGAAGGCTCGTCCACGGAACCATCGTAGGCATCTAGCACCAGCTTGATCATATCTTTGTATTTGTAACAAGGCACCTTCGTTTCGGGCAACGCTTCATAGTCTAAAAATTTATCCAACGCCCAGCCCGTTGTCTGAGCCTGCCGATCAATATTGCGCACGGTAGGTCCGGCTATATCGATATTGATAAGTTTCTCCACTTCGTTGGGGAAGCTGGCAGCGTAAATAAATGTTAAAGCACCACCCAAGGAATGTCCCATTAGTGTAACGCGTTTCCAGCCGAATTTCCGCACAATCCGACGTATTAAACAGACACCATCCCAAAAGAGGAAATATTGCATGCCCTTTGGATAATGTGACGATTTACCATGACCGGGTAAATCAATGCAGAGTACTGGCATCTCGGGAGCCATTAGGGGGCAAAGGCGATCGAAGGATCCGCAATTATCTTGCCAGCCATGTAGGGCCAATATGGGTTGTTTATTACGACTACCCCACCATTTGCCTGCAATATAGGAAAAACGAAAATATGTAAAAAAAATTTTGATTGTTTTAATTTAAAAATCACAAAAGTTAATGGAGAAAATTAATTAATCATGAAGTGTTGACATGCATTTTAAGTTCCCATAACCATGACATTAAATTATAATTGGAACATCAATATTGCGAGTGTAATTAAAGATAATTTAAATAATTATACCTGTACATTTAACTAAATGTTTCTGTATGTAAAGTGACTAATTTAGATGTTGGTGTACCAAAAATTACCGGAAAATTTAAAACTCCTACAAAGCTGATTTGCATTCAAAGTCCGTATGTATAAATTTTTGATTTCGTTTTTATTGTCGCTTTAAGAAGACCTATTGGTCATACATGTACCCACCAAATCGTTTTTCGATATCTTTATTGGTTTATGATTCGGAAAAGGGCCTATGTGCATTTCTTTATAGAAATTTTCATAAAACTATTGTACGAGGGTTAGTTACTCGGGTCCGCTAATAAAAACACAATAATTTATCACTGGAAATGGTTTTATTGTTTTTAAAAATTATTCTCCTTTGAGATCAAAACACTTTTGCATGCGCACAAACCAATTTTCGAAGCACTTTTTCCAATCCGATTGAGACACCTCCAAAACATGATTTTTGAATGCTTCAACAGCTGCTTCGGGCGATGAAAAGCATTGAGCACGCATTTTTTTACTTGATGCTAGGAAATAAGAAGAAGTCATTGGGTGCCAAATCAGGGCTGTACGATGGATGGCCCATCGATTGGACATCTTGAGTGGTGAAATAGCTCATCGTTTCAGCTGATGTGTGAGAGCTCGCATTGTCGTGATGCAAAATGATCCGTCTCCTCTTATTATCTTTCCTCATTTCTTCAAACACTGTTGGCAAACAGATGGTTTATACCACTCAGAATTGGCCGTCCTGCGTTCCACTAAAGGCACATGGCCGGTTATACCAAATAACCCAAATCCTTTGCTTCAATGTACATCTTCCACGAACAACTTTTGTTAGATTTGGCTCGTCTTGAAAGACCCATATTGCTGTTTTGTTTCGGGTTCATATGCATAAATCCATGATTCGTTACCTGTGACAATGTTATACACTGCCTTTGAGCTACCGTAGTTATACTTTTTCAACACCCTTTTTTGAGCATTCGTCAAATTGTGTGGGATCCAACGAGAACACATTTTTTTCACGACCAAATGAACATGCAATATCTTATTGATTTCTGTCATACCAAAGCCCAAGGATGCCTCAATCATACGGGATGTCACAGTCGGTCTTGCTTAATCAGTTCACGCACAGCATCGATGGTTTCTGGCAAAGTGACCGAAGTTGGACGTTCTTTACGAAATTCATCCTGGAGCGAACGGCGCCCGAGACTTAACTCTTGGTACAAGCATTAACAGTGGTTTTTGATAGTGCTACATCGCAAAAAGTCAAAACAAGTTGATTTGAACACTCTTGTCTCGATAACCCACTCCGAAAATCGTAAAATATCATCGCACGAAAATGTTCATGGGATAATTCCCTTTTTTGACTGAGATGAATTTTTTAACACACTGTAAACAAAACAATTCGCCCCAAAATGACAAAACGTTCTATATGAAGTTATGCTAAAATATGTCAAAGTTTCCATTAAAAGTTCCAGTTTGCATTTAGGAACACTAGTGTTGTCAGAACCCGAAATATAAATAGCAGCTCTCGTAGAAGGCCTATGTGATTTTCTTCACATAAGCCTTTTCAATTTCCAAATCAATAATTCTAGTTAAACTTTTTTATATGGCCCATATAAATGACCGAAACGAACGTAACATTTAGCATAGAAGTAACAAGTAAAAACGGCGCTATGTTCGGTCGAACCGAATCTAATACCATGGATTAATTTCAAAGCAAATCTCATAATAATTAGGCGACTTTGTACATGAGCTTAATTATATCGTGAGCCAATATGGTACAGATCCTTAACAGTTAATTGCCATTCAATACTACTTTGTACTAAATTCAGTTAAGATCAGACAATAAATGTGGCTTCCAGAGCGTCAGGATCTAAAATCGGTAGGGAGGCTGATATGGTGTGAATTATTAAAATTTAATTTCCGTGACATGAAACTACTTCTTGTCAAATTCAGTCGACATCAGACTGTAAATCCAGTTTCTAGGGCGCCGGTACCCGAACTCGGGAAGGTACTTTGTATGGGGGCTACATCAAAACATTGACCGATTTGGCCCATATTCAATCCTTAATAGGCCTTGTCCAAAAGAAAGTTTAATTTCTAACTTCAGCAGCCTAGGTCAATCCCATGGTACCGACTTTTAAACAAAATACCCCCAAAAAGTCTGATTTTACAGATGTTGTTTAGGCCCTATTACAGAGAACCTTTTTTTCTCTGAATGGATTTGGTACTTTATAAATCCCCAACAACTTGCAACAGACATACATTTCTCTGTAAAGTTTGGACTTTCTAGGTTGATTATTGTGATCGCTATTGTGCTTTCCACAGACACACGGACTGACGGTCGAACATCGCTAAAGCGTCTTAGAATTGTACGCTGATCAAAAACATATGTGACAGCTCATAGAGAAAGGGACCTAAGGGTAAAAAAAAACAATTTTCTTCTTCTTCTTCTTTTTTTTGATGTGGACAACATCTGAGCATCGAATGAGACCGACCCCATGCCCCAAAAGTGTTCCCTCCCAGAGATATGCGCGTTTTATGAAAGTCCAGTCGACGATTCTAAGCGCAAATAGAAAGGGACCTAATCTTTAAAATGGCTCTCCTGAACAAAACTGGTTTTTAACCTTAGGTCCCTTTCTATTTTGCGCGTCACATATATACTTTATAGCATATCAGATCAATATGTTAAGGTGTACCAAACGAAATGACAAATTTGGTATACCCCCATCCTATGGTGGAGGATATTAAAAGTACTTATATTATGTGGAAAATTATAAACTTTTTTTATATTAATACAAAAAAGGCAATACTAAAAAGGCCTATGTGACATTTTTGTTTACGAGGGTTGCTATATATATTTCTGGCCTATCTGACATTTCCATTAGAAAATTTGACATTTTTTTTAGCATAAACGTACTCAGAACGTTTTGACGTACGACCATCATTTGTGTTGTTAACAGTGACTTGAAAAAATCAATTTGGCAAAAAATGGAAATAACTCGTGAACATTTTTTGTGCGACCATTTTTCACAACTTTCATCGTGGATTATCACGACAAGAGTGCATCGATGAACTTAAATCTTTGTATGGCGATTAAGCACCATCCTAAAGCACTGTGAAAACTGGTTTAATGCATTCAATCGTGGCCGACGTTCGCTCAAAGACGAAGGTCGTCCAAAAACAGCCGTTTTGCCAGAGAACATTGATGCCGTGCGTGAACTGATAATGCAAGATCGTCATGTGACATACCGTAAGATAGAGGCATCCTTGGGCATTTCTTCCACCAGCATACATTCGATATAGCATGAACACCTGGCCGTAAAAAAGGTTTGTTATCGTTGGATTCCGCACATTTTACAATCGCTAAAAAAAAAGGCTCGTGTCGATTGGTGCAAAGAAACTTTGAAAAAATACGATCGCGGTGCTTCAGAAGACGTTTATAAGATCGTCAATGGTGGCGACTCATGGATCTATGAGCCCGAAACAAAATAGCAATCGACCGTGTGGGTCTTCGAAGACGAGCCAAATCCAACGAACGTTGTTCGTGGAAGAAGCACTTCGAAGCAAAGGGTGCCTGTTTCTTTGGCTAAACTGGTCATGTGGTGACTGTTTCGCTTGAGCAATGTAGGACAGCCAATTCTGTGCGGTACACCACAATTTGTTTGCCTGAAGTCTTCGGAGAAATTCGAAAGAGAAGACGAATCATTGTGCACCATGACAATGCGAGCTCTCACACACCGGCTCAAACCAGCGCCTTTTTGGCCGGCCAAAACGTCGAATTGATGTGTCATCCGCCGTACAGCCCTGACTTGGCAACCAATGTCTTCTTTTTATTGCCGCACATCAAGAAAAACAATGCGTGGTCAATGATTTTCGTCGCCCGAAGATGCTGTTGAAGCGTTCAAAAACCATCTGTTGGTGGTATCTCAATCGAAGTGGAAAAAGTGCTTCGACAATTGGTTTGAGCGCATGCAAAGTGTATAAACCATGCTGGAGAATAGTTTGAAGAACAATAAAACCGTGATGATACATATTCGCATTTTCATTATTAGGCCAGAAATATATACAGCAGCCCTCGTATTTTGTTGTGTCACACAAAATCGCGGCTTAAACTCAAATCTTTTTTTTTTTGGTAAAAACGGGGCGAATCCATTTACGAATCGACGGCAATTTCTAATTTTCGGAAATTGTGAGAATTTCGGAAATTGTGAGAAATAAATGCAACAGTTTTTGACTTTCCTGTAAAGTTTTGGAAAAACACATAGGCCTTCTGCTGGGAAAACCGACGATATGTATATTATTGATCATAGAAGAATTTTATCTATCAATGTTGATCTGTCCTAGTGTCTGTTTAAACGACGGCGGTTAAACGAATTAAACTAAGAATCTCAAAATTTGGCACGATGATGCTTTATGTTTATAAGCTATTTTGGATTGTTATTAGGCCAAATCGGCCCAAAGGGGAAAACGTTTCCCTTTAAGGGACTAAAGGTACCTCAGAGAATAGTTCCCCTTTTTGGAGTAATTGCTCAACAAATCATAATTTGTTGTGGACGAACAATGGTTTAAATAAAAATGGTTAGTTAAGGCGCAGAAAATACCTAAAAAGACTAAAATTGCAGCAGCTTTCGGCTCATGTGTCTTTAAAACGGACCATAAAGGTCAAACCATGGACCCAAGGGGTCCAAAAAAAAGGTACCTCGGTAAAAAGAACATGTTTATGAGTATTTGCTTAACAAATCGTATTTTCGTATAAAAGGACTATAGTTATAATGGGTACTGTTAGTTAGAACGCACTAAATACCTTAAGAAAGAGCATAGCTGCTGGATGTTTCGGCTCATGATCCCCAACCATAGACCCAAGGGGCCGAACAAAATTATTAAATTTACAAAGGAGGGTATATTAAATTCGGCCTTGGCGAACGATGTTTTTACTTATTCATATTATTTAATTTTGAAAAAGAAACTTGTTTATGGTTGACCCATATTTATTCAAACCTAAACACACACGAACAATTAACCGCTTCAAAACATGCGGAAGGTCACGATCATTTGACTCAAATAATATTGTCGATGCCGCATTTTTGTGAGGTGCGCTGTTCGATACCATTGTGTGTTGTGATCGTCTTTTTGTAGCGCGAGTTTTTTTTAATTCTGTATTTCTTTTATGTTTGAGATAGCAAAAAATCTGCTTATACTGGATATGTACCTAAAGATGTACGAGTAATTGCCCACGAAATTTTATAACTTCAAAATAAGCTCATTTTATATGTCAACAGATGGAAACTTCCATTTCATTCACATATGCGAATGCTGTAAGATATAAATAATAGTGTGGTCGCTTGTTTTGACCTTTGATCGTGTTCAGTAACGCTAACTTAGAAATGAGATTACGATACCATCAGTTCGTTAGCATGGGCATAGCATGATATTTTCAGGAGAAGTGTGTCGCATACGAGTAAAGTTATGGCCGGTTATTACTTTTCAGTATCTTATGTCTTGAACGCTGATAACAGCGTAACAAATGTTTCATATAATAATGTCGTTTGTCTCTTTTTTATACTGGCCGTATCTGATTGACAACTCGCTTGTAGTGGTCGGAAAGGTGATAACTTCACAAATTGAATATGTAAATGTTTTTTTTGTTTACAGAAAACTATTAACAATTTCTGTCATTAAAAGTTATGCGTAGTTGATATTCAGATTTAAGAGCATGTATTGACATTTCTTTTAACGGAAACTAAAATTAAGTGAAAGCTGCCAACGAGATTTTTATTTGCAAGCAGGGATGACTGGGCAATTTCGATTAAGGTAACTTTATAATCGTCAGAAATCATCACAAACAATGAGTTGCCCGTTTACTTAAAAGCAGGCGGCTTCATTTATACTACAAGAATGGCTGTCAGGAGTATTCAAAGAACATTTAACGAATCCGGCTATAACTCTTTTAAGTTATTTCTGTATAATTTTTTTTTAATTCATTCTAAAATATCAAAACAAACGGTTTCAGTTGTTGTATACAAAAAAAAACATGGGATCATCGCAACGATTTAAAGTTATTACCAAACCGGCCACTTACTCGCTTACTCACCGAGCATCTGTCAAACAAGCCTATCATAATTTATAATCTGGATTTTTGTTCTCAGTTCAACATAAGGCGTGTTTTATTTGACAAGCTTAAAATCCGCTATTTTTTTGTATGTGTTTTAAGCGGATTTTTCAATATTAAGCGGATTTTCAGTATTAAGCGTAATTAATAAGCAAATCCCTTTATTTTTCCCGCTATGAGCGGCAGGGTAAAAAATGCGTAAGGTTTTTGTAGATGTCAGTGGACAGTGCCTGACATCTCCAGCTTGATTTATACACTTTTGCATGCGCTCAAACCAATTGTCAAAGCACTTTTTCCACTTCGATTGAGACACCTCCAAAAAATGGTTTTTGAACGCTTCAACAGCATCTTCTGGCGACGAACATAGTTGACCATGCATTTTTTTCTTGATTTGCGGGAATAAAAATAAGTCATTGGGTGCCAAGTCAGTGCTGTACGGTGGATGACCCACCAATTCGACGTTTTGGCCTTTCAAAAAGGCGCTGGTTTAAGCCGATGTGTGAGAGCTCGCATTGTCATAGTGCACAATGATTCGTCTTCCCTTGTTGTTTTTCGAATTTCTCCGAAGTTTTCAGGCAAACAAAATGGTGGTGAGCCACTAAGAATTGACAGTCCTACGTTGCTCAAGCGGAACAGTCGCCGCATGAACAGTTTTGCCGAAGAAACAGGCGACCATTTGCTTCGTAGTGCTTCTTCCACGAACAACTTTCGTTGGATTTGGCTCGTCTTCGAAGATCCATACGGTCGATTGCTGTTTTGTTTCGGGCCCATACGCATAGATCAATGATTCGCCACCTTTGACGATCTTATAAACGTCGTTTGAAGCACCGCGATCGTATTTTTTCAAAATTTCTTTTCACCAATCGTTACGAGCTTTTTTTTGAGCGATTGTCAAATTGTGCGGGATCCAACGAGAACAAACTTTTTTAAGGCCAGGTGTTTATGCAATATCGAATGTATGCTGCTGGAAGAAATGCAAAAGGATGCCTCTATCTCATGGCATGTCACATGACGATGTTGCATTATTAGTTCTCACACGGCAGCAATGTTCTCTGGCATAACGGCCGTTTTTGGACGACCTTCGTCTTTCAGCGAGCGTCGGCCTCGATTGAATTCATTAAACCAGTTTTCTACAGTGCTATAGGAAGGTGCTTCATCGCTCTTGTCGTGATAATCCACTCGAAAGTTGTGAAAAATGAACGCACGAAAATGTTCACGAGTTAATTTTATTTGTTTGTCAAATTGATATTTTCAAGTCACACAAATGATGGTTGCACATCAAAACGTTCTGAGTACGTTTATGCTAAAAAATGTCAAACTTTCCAATGGAAATGTCAGATGGCGCCAGACAACACTTAGTGTTGCCTAGGCCAGAAATATATATAGCAACCCTTGTAATATAGGGAATTGCTTTTAGGGACATAAGGTCTCACGTTACTTGGTGAACGTAAGGTACAGAAAGTTAAGTAATAGCGTGTAAGGTTTTTTTCAACTTTACGCGTGAGTTGTGTTTAATTTTTTTCTTCTCAGTATTGTTTGCCATTTCATCGTGGCAAGACTTACACCGCAACAACTCCTCCAAATTGTGCAACTGTATTATGGAAATGAGCGTTCGGTGATAAACGTTTTTCCACCAAAATTTTGTTCAGTGATGGCTCAACGTCAACGTCAATAAGAGCAACGGCAGCGGCTAAAGAACAACCAGAAGAGGTTCAAAAGGTGCCATTTTACCCAGAGAAAACCACGGTTTGGTGCGATTGTAGGCTGGTTGAATCATCGGTACATATTTTTTTGCAAAAATTATGATGGCCAGAACGTAACCATTAATGGTGCTCGCTACCGCGCCATGATATCGGACTTTTTGCTACCTGAAATTGAAGCTCGTAATCTTGATAACATTTGGTTTCACTTGCCATACTCGTACAGCTGCTCAAACAATGGATCTTTTGAGAGGTCATTTCGAAGAGCAGTTAATTTCACGTTTTGGACCGGTAATGTGGCAGCCTAGATCGTGGGATCCTTTAAACTTTTGTTCATTAGGGCTGCGTAAAGTCCAAAATCTATGCTGACAAACAAACTACGAATCAGGTTTTCAGGAAGCCAACATTACGCGTGTCATTAACGCCATATCGGTCGAACTATTATTATTATTATTAGGCTTGAGGTCATAAGCAATATTTCGAACTGTCTTCGTCGTTCATCACCAGTTGAATATTAGAAGTACAACAGGACAGAAGTAAAGCAATTATTTAAATTTATTACCCCTGATGATGAACGACGAAGTCAGTTCGAAATATTGGGTTATTTAAAATTAAATTAAAATTAAATAAAAACACCAACATCTGTTTTTTTGCTTATGATGTCAAGCCTAACTATAACTGAAAAATAAACAACAAAAAGTGAATAAATGCCCTATCGAATGAACAGAAAAGATTCGACACTTGATTTGATTGATCACCCAATACCCAATCTCACAGTTCATTATTTCCTAACTCCCTAGTCCGTTCTCGAAAAGTCAACTAGAAAGATCCTTGAAAACGCCGCCAATAATAAAATCATTTTCTATTTATTTGGTTGGTGAATTTACAGTATGCCACATCGCCAGACCTGCTAATCTTACAGGTGCTGAGATATATGAAGTATCCACCAAATTTTCAACCATGGAAATGATAAGGCTTATATTATTTTTTCATCGTAGACTTTAGGCAGTAAGCCTTGAGAACGCAATTAATGAATGCATTTTAACGTATGCCGATAATTATAGTTCTAAATAGGGTTGTATTGAATTACAGCAAAAAAAAAATTATTGGGTCAGAATAATAATACTCGTATTATCAACAAAAATGGAAGAAAAAGATATGCATTGGTCAAAATTTGTCGAACTTATGTGATTTTTGAAGTTAATTTCGTTGAGTCCATCTATGATTTCTACAAAATCGAACAAATTCGCTTAAATACGAAATTATGATGCCGACATTTCTTATGGTGATGGTTAACGTCATAAGCTGCCTGTGTTTGAAATTGGTCGAGTTTTCTTTTACTTCTTTTAGTATTTGCTTAGAAAAATAAAATATTTTGTGAACAAACAATGGTTAAAATGAGGATAATTAGTTGAACGCACTTGATATCTCAGGACGGGCACAGTTGCTGAACGTTTCGGCTAACGTAAAAAAAAATTTGGCTGTGAGTTTGAATTTATGTTTAAGTTTTGTCGGAAGCATAAGCCGAATTGGACCTTATGTTCAAAAGTAGGCACCATCGGTAAATATTGGCACATGTGTACTCAAATAAAAGCATAGCGAATTCAAATACGTATTTATTTAATGATTTAGTTGTTCTTGTTGTTGTAGCGGCAACTGTGTGCCGGGGTGACAGCCCTAACAAATCATAATTTTTTTTAACCGGCCGATGGTTAAAATGGGTACTGTTAGGCAGAACGCACTAAATACCTCAAATAAGAGCATATCTGTGGCTCATGAGCCCCATGCATAGACCCAAGGGGACGAACAAAACGGGCAACTTTATTAGCAAATTTAAAAAGGATGGTGCATAAAATTCGGCCTTGCCGAACTTAACAATGGTTTTAACTTGTTCATATTATTCAATTTATTAAAAGAAACTTTTAAAGAAACTTATCCGGTCCATGCAACGGGCTGTCGTGGGATTGTTCGAATGATGGTCGGACTCATGGACTCAAAAAAAATGGCCACTTTTTTAAGTTATGCTTCAGTATAGTAGTCACGGTGGAGGATTCAGCCTGGTTGAACTTAACGCCGTTTTTAGCTTTTTTTTTATAACAATTCGAATAATGTCTCGTCGCCTTCTAGAAACATGAGCAAGATCTAATATACTTTTGAGATTTTAAAAGTAATGGGCCACATGGAGCCTTTATGAAATCAGATCGACATGTTCTAATTTTAACACCGATGCAATATATTCTAAGTTTCGATTTAAGCTCTTATTTGCCAAATTTTTCCCATATAATCTGCATTTTGAATTTTGTTAGTTTGGTTAAAAAACAACTAAAGAATTATAAAAAGATATTGCCACAAGGTGGGAAATAAATCGTGCAATACTTCTTAATGGCTCAAATAAAGTCAACGTCTTAAACACCAGGGCAACAATTTAAATTCCTCGCATATTAATTAGTAACCCCTTTGAAAAATTAATCAAGGGTGCCCAAAAAATAGCAGGTTCATTATCCAGACTTTTTCTGGCAATTTTTATAGTCAATTTTGAACAAATTTGTCCTTTATTTAGCGTGAAAAACGTTTTCAAAACTTTGACCTTCAAAAAAAAATAAATTTTCAGTACATGTAAACGGAATATATATCAACTTTAATGAAATTCGATTTTTATCTGTATTTTAGAGTGAAGCCCGAATTGAATTACCCTAATTAAAGCATATTTACTATTCTGCATGAATGTTAGTGATAGTCTAGCCTTTAACGTCAGCAAAGCGATATCAGTCATTAAATCTCTACAACATTCTTTATAATGGCACACCGATTTCTGTTGCTTAAAATAACAAAACTTGTTGAATCATCGGCCAATAGATAAGATAATACACTACGTTATAGAAACGTAATAAGAGTTAGTATAGGGTGTGAAATGATTAACAAGTAAAAAGGTTTTTATGAAAACTTACCCTGTACGGTACCCCATGGTACTGCGATTGTGACCTCTTCCCAGGAATCTTCAGTACGGACAAGAGTGGTGCCATCTAAAAAAACAACACATATGTAAATTAGAGAACCACAGTTATATTATTTATGTAAGAAAGTCCGCGGGGTGTGATGTTTAGTGGGCATGAATGACTATTGGTTATTTGTGTTTTCTATCAATATGTGTTCTCTAAGGGGGTTCTAACAGTCGCTAATCGGGACCTACTGTTTAATGACGGTGTCGAATGGCTAATGCCGTTAGTAGAGAAGTTGTTAGTTATTACATTGCTGAGGGGTTAATCTATTTTTCGTATAGGCATTTTCTGGTTATTCGTAGATCATATAGACCCCCATTTCTTTAACTGTGGGCAAACAAACTGTGCTACATTTATATTATAATAAGCATTAGTCGGACCGCAGAAAAAATACTCTTTTTTCAATTGGCCAAAACTGAGGGTATGTCCCTTATTTATGGGTAAAAGGAAGTGATGTTTATTGACTTTTGTCTTGAATTTGTGGGAGGCGTAATTGGTGGGAAACACATTTGGCGGTAGTGGACTCTGCACATGGACAATACGAGCGAAAAACGAATTCGAATTGTAGTGTATAGTGGGGACAACCCGCCTATCGAAAATAAACGGGTTTGAATTCCTGCCGCTTATGTAGCTCCATGAATGATTGTATTTCACCTTGTGCCTGATGTAAGTTATACGAGGGCTGCTATATATATTTCTGGCCTAATAATGAAAAAGCGAATATTTATCATTACATTTTTTTTCAAAGTATTCTCCAGCATGATTTATACACTTTTGCACTTTTTCCACTCAATCTCCAAAACATGGTTTTTGAACATTTCAACAGCTGCTTCGGGCGATGAAAATCGTTGAACACGCATTTTTTCTTGATGCTAGGGAATAAGAAGAGGTCAATGGGTGCCAAATCAAGGCTGTACGGCGGATAACCCATCAATTCGACGTTTTAGCCGGTCAAAAAGGCGCTGGTTTGAGCCGATGTGTGAGAGCTCGCACTGTCATGGTGCACAATGATTCGTCTTCTCTTGTTCGTTTTTCGAATTTATCCAAAGACTTCAGGCAAACAAATTTGGGTGTACCACTCAAAATTGACCGTCTTACGTTGCTCAAGCGGAACAGTCGCCATATGTCCAGTTTTGCCGAAGAAACAGGCGACCATTTGCTTCGAAGTGCTTCTTTCACGAACAACTTTCGTTGGATTTGCGCGCCTTCGAAGACCCACACGGTTGATTGCTGTATTGTTTCGGGCTTATATGCATAGATCCATGATTTGTCACCTCTGATGATCTTATAAAGGCCTTTTGAAGCACCGCGATCGTATTATTTCAGAATTTCCGAATTGAGAACAAACCGCTTTTACGGCCAGGTGTTCATGCAATATCGAATATATGCTTGTGAAAGAAATGCCCAAGGATGCCTCTATCTCACGGTATGCCACATGACGATCTTGCATTATCAGTTCACGCACGGCATCAATGTTCTCTGGCACAACGGCCATTTTTAGACGACCTTCGTCTTTGAGCGAGCGTCGGCCACGATTGAACTCATTAAATCAGTTTTTCACAGTGCTATAGGATGGTGCTTCATCGCCATACAAAGATATAAGTTCATCGATGCACTCTTGTCGTGATAATCCACTTCGAAAGTTGTGAAAAATGATTGTACGAAAATGTTCACAAGTTAATTCCATTTTTTTGCCAAATTGATTTTTTTAAGTCACTGTAAACAACACAAATGATGGTCGTACGTCAAAACGTTCTGAGTACGTTTATGCTAAAAAATGTCAAACTTTCAAATGAAAATGTCAGATGGCGCCAGGAAATACTTAGTGTTGCCTAGGACAGAAATATATATAGGAAACCTCGTATAGATATTGAATAGATAAGAGGGGATGAAATATTTGCGCCACTTTAAGCCTAAAGCCTATACACTTGAGTGATTTTTTTGACATTTTAAATAAATGTCTCGCGCACTTAAGTGATTCTTTTGACATTTTAAATAAATTTCTCGCCCAACAAGAGTCACTTTGTATTTTTATGTCCAGAACCAGGAACAATAAACAAGGTATAGTCACTAGCCCAACAACAACAAATATAGTTCGCTTGAATGTCAAAGTCACTTGAAAGAGAATGCCAAAAAATCTATTTTGTGAATGTTTGATGATTGTTGTGAATGTTGGATAAACAATTTTTCCTTTACAAACGTCATTGTCAAACTTTAAAACTTACAATTTAAATTACTACGAGAAAAAATTTAAAATCAACTGTAAGCATAACTCTACCTTCTTTACTGTACCATGCCAAGAACATTAAGAGTTGCTGGTTTTCGATCTCCATACAAACGGCACTGTTTGGTCTGTGAATCGCTTGTCGGACACAAACGGAAATGGCCAGTCGCATCCATATTTCGCCTTTAGTCAGCCTATGTTTGTTGGACGAGAAACAATCTACAACTCGTATAGTGCGATCTCTAAGAAAGCTCGATATAAATCAAGCAAAGGTATTGCCGAAACCAAATGCGGTTAGCTTTGATATGAGTCCACCCTGCCAGACTCTATTAAAGGCTTTGGAGTTATCCAGAGCCACGATCTTACTTTTAACAAAATGAGGAATAGACCGACTTCAACGCTCCGTCAAGAATGCCACCAGGTCACCCGTAGAGCGATTTCAACGGAAGCCATGCTGTCGTTTACTAAGCCGGCCATTAGATTCCAGATACCGTACAAGATGGTGGTTAACCATGCTCTCCATTACCTTGGGGAGTGCGGAGCAAATCTAAATAAGCCAATAATTCGCAATACTATTGGCTTCACCAACACGCTGGTAAGATTTCCTGGACGGGCTAGAGTCGAAGAGCATTGACATACGACAGGAGTCAAAATACTATTCGGGTCCGAGGACTTGCTAACATCGAGATTAGCAAGAAACCTTTTGACTCCACATGTTTGAAAAAAAATCTGAGGCATGGAACTAGATACGTTCTCGATCAGCGGTTAATTGCTTTCCCGCAATGAAGAATTTCTTGCAAACATTTTAGCCATAGTTTAGCTTTATCAAACTGGTCAGTGATTGCTTGGTCGTCTGTAACAAGAGTTGGGATAGGTGATCAAGTATCCTTTGCTATTCATACAAACTAAAACGATTACTTATTCTCTTAGTACAGCTCTTTTTAGGCATTCTACCCCTTTGGCATGAGCCCGTCAAAATACAACGAAGCTGAAGAAAGCACGTCCAACACCGAAGTACTTAAAAATCATCATTTTAATCATTTTTAAAACAAACAAAAAAAATTATTAAAAAATATAAGTATGAAGTGAATACCATATGAAACTGTATCTCAAAAAACATAAAACTCTTAAATTTAAAAAAAAAAACTTATTAAAAAAATATTTAACGACTGTTGTGTCTACTGATGCTGATTGTTGTGTCTACTGATATGTCATTTCTTTTCTTCTCATTGGTTTACAAAATGATACTTGCATTGGCAACAGCGACTAGTCCAACGTGCTCTAAAAATATCATCTGGTGAAAAGTGGTGGTCACATAAGAACTTGTTAAAACCTAGCCTGATATCTTCTAATTCGGTATAGGAGATTTATTTAATACGTGTAGGAAGTGAGAAAATATATAAGGTAAATGATTTCAATAAGTCGCGCCCTCGCGATAATAAGGGAAGTTGGCTATCAGCCCTATTGCCACAGTCGTCGTCGACACCAGACGACGTCGTCTTGCGTATTCCAGAAAGCTTTATCGTCAATTATCGATATCTACTGTCATGTCACGTCGGCATTGTTGTGAGACGACTCCGTTTTTGGCGACGATTTTAAAATATTTCTAAGTATTTAAAGAAAAAAAATTAAAATAACTAACGCGAATTATTGAAGTGTTGAGTAACAATTCCTCCCTCGAAACTGCATAAACCAGTAATTTAAAAAAGAAAATGAAAAAAAGAAAAAGTTGTAAGTGGTCATGGTCCGTCAAAAACTGGTGAGGGTTGACGTAAACGCTAAAAAAGTAACTGCGAACAGGGATTTGTAGTGCCACTGGTGCGGAATATAAAATCAATTTCCCCTAAGCATGCTGGATAAATACTTGCTTAGCCTTAACTGTTTGCTAGAGGTATTTCTTGTTTGCAGCCCGAATCCAGTGTAATCACATGTAAGAGCTTATACCATTTTTATTCTAAAGGTTGGTCCAACCATAATGTACAATGTTAATTGCGAGTCTCACCTTAACGTCAATTTTTCTGCCCAAATTAACTTGACATTTCTTTGTTTCATTGTTTGACAAATTCAACCATGGAGAGGTACACAATGGAGAATCACGTTAAGATTGTTGAAGGCTTTTACTTATTTTCAACTTAAAATACGTTTTTACAGGGGCTGCTATATATATTTCTGGCCTAATATTTATCATCAAAAATGGCTTTAATATTTTTCAAAGTATTCTCCAGCATGATTTATACACTTTTGCATGCACTCAAACCAATTGTCGAAGCACTTTTTCCACTCCGATTGAGACACCTCCAAAACATGGTTTTTGAACGCTTCAACGCTTCTTCTGGCGACGAAAATCGTTGACCACGCATTTTTTTCTTGATGTGCGGGAATAAAAAGAAGTCATTGGGTGCCAAGTCAGGGTTGTACGGCGGATTACCCATCAGTTCGACGTTTTGGTCGGTCAAAAAGGCGCTGGTTTGAGCAGATGGGTGAGAGCTCGCATTGTCATGGTGCACAATGATTCGTCTTCTCTTGTTCGGTTTTCGAATTTCTCCTAAGACTTCTGGCAAACAAATTGTGGTGTACCACTCAAAATTGCCCGTGCTACGTTGCTCAAGCGGAACAGTCGTCACATGACCAGTTTTGCCAAAGAAACAGGCGACCGAACCCCTCACGGTCGATTGTTGTTTTTTTTTGGGCTCATACGCATAGATCCATGATTCGTCACCTGTGACGATCTTAAAAACGATTGAATTCATTAAACCAGTTTTTCACAGTGCTATAGGATGATAAGTTCATCGATGCACTCATGTCGTGATAATCAACGTCGAAAGTTGTGAAAAATGATCGCACGAAAATGTTCACGAGTTTATTCCATTTATTTGCCAAATTGATTATTTTAAGTCACTGTCCACAACACAAATGATGGTCGTACGTCAAAACGTTCTGAGTACGTTTATGCTAAAAAATGTCAAACTTTTCAATGGAAATGTCAGATGGCGCCAGGCAACACTTAGAGTGGCTCTATTGCGCGAGAAAATTCAATGGCCGTTTTATCTCACGTCGTGGCAATGTTAATTGGCAGCCACGATCAAGTGACAACGTTGGACTTCTATATAAATGGGAATATTTAAAAGACAAAGTGTACGCCAATAAGCACAATTTAAGGGCTAAAGTAATAGATAATTCGGCACATTAACGACATTGAACCTTCATTATGTCTCAGAGTCATTGAAAATATAGACCATGGTACATAGGTATGCCACCGAAGCCCTGGCGAGCATTTGCCGATATTTTGTTTCGCAAACAATTGTCATAGATCCATCATAATAAAAAAAATATTAAGATAATTCTCGAAAAAAATTGTTTTATTTACAGTTAACGCCGTGTGTTTTTGTTGGACCACGCTTTAAAGGTTATTTTAACAAAATTTATAAAATTCTAGTTATTTTTTTTTATACGAATCTGCTAGTTTTATAAAATACTCAACCACCTTCCATTCCAGGGAGTAAAATGCAAAAATCAGTGTAACATATATAAGTAACTTCCCAGTCGTAGAACGTGCTTTGGATATAAAAGCAGAATGATTTTTCATTCTTGAAATGTTTATGTACCCAGCAACTACAACGTCCACAAGTTGTTCTTTGCGGAAAGAAAACTCTTCTTCTTCGAACAGAGGAAAAGTTATACTGTGGCCGATTGAAATAAAAATATTTAAATGACCCACCCTTAACTTACGAATTTTGATAATCTCTATTTTATCCACTGTCATTTAAAACAGCTATAACTTTTTAAAGACAGGATTAATATTTCTTAAAGTTAGCAGATTGAAACACAATTTTAACCAGTGCGGGTGAAAATGGCTTATACTCGTATCGGTTCAGAAGGGAAAAAATTATAAACAGCAATGACCAGTTAGTAATCTTTAAGCTATGTAAAAACTTCACTTTAAAATGTTGCCGATAGCCGTTCGTAGTTGACGTTCAACAGTTGCATAGGGTGATCCATCTAGAGGTATTTTTTCAGAACAAAAAAAAATATAAAAATTGATATGAAGCGTGGAATCTTCTTTGTTGGTAATTTGAAAGGTCATTTTATGGCATTTATTTTTTAAAAATAACTTTCTTTAAATGTTGGCAACTGTATCATGGAAATGAGCGATCGATGAGAAACAGGAGGATCCGCTATTTTCGACCAAAATTTTGTTCAGTGATGAGGCCCATTTCTGGCTCAACGGCAAAGTCAAAAAAAACAAAATTGCCGCATTCGGGCTGAAGAGCAACAAGAAGAGGAAGAGGTTCAAGAGGCACCATCATACCCAGAGAAAACCACGGTTGGGTGCGGTTTATAAGCTGGTGGAATCATCGGTGCATAATTTTTCAAAAAAAGATTATGGCCGGAACGTAACCGTGAATGGTGCTTGCTATCGCGCCATGATATCGATCTTTATGCTACCTGAAATTGAAGCCCGTAATCTTGACGGCAGTTGGTTTCAACAGGACGGTGCCACTTGCCATACAGCTGCTCAAACAATGGATCTATTGAGAGGTAATTTCGAAAAGCAGCTAATTTCACGTTTTGGCCAGGTGAGTTGGCCGCCTAGATCGAGTGATAGATCTAGGCGGCCAACTCACACCTTTAGACAATTTTCTTTGGGGTTACGTAGAGTTCAAAGTCTATGCTGACAAACCAGCTACGATTCAGGTTTTGGAAGCCAACATTACGCGTGTCATTAAAGCCATACCGGTCAAAATGCTCGAACGAGTCATCCTAAATTGGACCCGCAGAATGGAAACCCTGAGGCGTAGTTGCTGCTAACATATGAAGGAAATTATATTCAAAAAATAAATGCCATTAAATGTCCTATCAAATAACCGATAAAGATTCCACACTTGATTTGAATTTTTATATTTTTTTGTTCTGAAAAAATACCTCTAGATGGATCACCCTATATAAGAAAGCAGTGATTGTAATAATTATATTATGTAGAGCTTATTGATTTGTGAGAAGTCTTCCCTTGTTCCTTAATGGGATGCTGTGGGACTAAAGTAAGTTTAAAACTATTATGCGGAATGTATTTGTTGATATATACGAGTAGTTGTTGTGGATAAGTTTATGTTTTTTTTCGCTACAGATTGAAATCATTCACAAATGGAGTATCTGCATAAAAAGGCGTATCAAATGTTAAAAAAGTTGCCAATTAAATATAACAAATATTTATATTTAATCGCTAAATGTATATTTTGCAAATAAGGAAATATTTGCTGTGTGAATCTTCATAATTTTAGGCGCGTAAACTTCATACGAATTTGCTAATAGACGTATGAAATATAAGTTAACCACGTCATAAATATGTAATGTTTGTATTGCATTAATATATTATAATTTAAATAAATCATAAATTTTATTGACAATTATCAGTATTGTTCATAATATTGTTGAGGAGAATGGTTAGGTTATTTAATTATATCGTGCACAGATCACTGATATGAGCAACGTTTGCCCTTGTTTCCTAATGGGATTTTGTGGTTTGAAATGTTTTATAGTTCTTTAACTTAAACCTTAAAGATAAAGCTAAAACACTACAACAGGTATGATAATCTTTATACTTTCGAACTTATTTTTGACAGTTTTTGTCTTGCGACAGTATCGTGGTACACTCGCATCGGATTTCAGACATAAAATCCTTTCAACTGAATTAAAAAGAAAGCACGTAAATAGCATTGGTGTTTTTATTAGTCTTGTTAACTTGGTAGCAAAACGATATAGACAAGACCTTTGTTAACAAAATTATTTTTTTTAAAAATAAGATCCTCTTTTTTAAGAATGAATGAACAATTAAGTCCATCACTGATTGTTCTTCTGCACTTTGTACAATGCCATATTTGGCCAACCATGAGATTTTTTACAATCTGTTATACTGTTTTGTAATACGAGGGTTGCTATATATATTTCTGTCCTAGGCAACACTAAGTGTTGCCTGGCGCCATCTGACATTTCCATTTGAAAGTTTGACATTTTTTAGCATAAACGTACTCAGAACGTTTTGACGTACGACCATCATTTGTGTTGTTTACAGTGACTTGAAAAAGTCAATTTGGCAAAAAATGGAATTAACTCGTGAACATTTTCGTGCGATCATTTTTCACAACTTTCGACGTGGTTTATTACGACAGGAGTGCATCGATGAACTTAAATCTTTGTATGGCGATGAAGCACCATACTGCTTTAATGAATTCAATCGTGGCCGTTGCTCGCTCAAAGACGAAGGTCGTCCAAAAACGGCCGTTGTGCCAGAGAATATTGATACCGTGCGTGAACTGATAATGCAAGATCGTCATGTGAAATACCGTGAAGTAGAGGCATCCTTGGGTATTTCTTCCACCAGCATACATTCGATAGTTCATGAACACCTGGCCTTAAAAAAGGGTTTTCGTTGGATCCTGCACAATTTGACAATCGCTCCAAAAAAGGCTCGTGTCGATTGGTGCAAAGAAATTTTGAAAAAATACTCTGGCGGTGCTTTAAAAGACGTTTATAAGATCGTCACGTCGTATGAGCCCGAAACAAAACAGCAATCGACCGTGTGCCAAATACAACGAAAGTTGTTCGTGGAAGAAGCACTTCGAAGCAAATGGTCGCCTGTTTCTTCCGCAAAACTGGTTATGAGGCGACTGTTCCGCTTGAGCAACGTAGGACGGTCAACGCTGAGTGGAACACCACAATTTGTTTACCTAAAGTCTTAGGAGAAATTCGAAAAACGAACAAGAGAAAACGAATCATTGTGCACCATGACAATGCGAGCTCTCACACATCGGCTCAAACCAGCGCCTTTTTGACCAGCCAAAACGCCGTACAGCCCTGACTTGGCACCCCATGACTTATTTTATTCCCGCACATCAAGAAAAAAAATGCGTGGTCAACGATTTTCGTCGCCAGAAGATGCTGTTGAAGCGTTCAAAACCCATGCTTTTGTGGTGTCTCAATCGAAGTGGAAAAAGTGCTTCGACAATTTGTTTGAGCGCATGCAAAAGTGTATCAATCATACTGGAGAATACTTTGAAAGACAGTAAAACCATTTTTGATGATAAATCACATATTCATTATTAGGCCAAAAATATATATAGCATCTTAATCTTGTCTGGTCATCGAAGGTTGATAGAATGTAGTAGAATCTGGCTTGGTTAATAATGTTGACGTGATTTTAAATGAAAGTGCTTTGGCAGAATTTTACCATGCTGGTGGACCCCGGCAATTATGGTCATATAACGAAAGAATCCAACAGCAAAGCAGGGATGGGATGCCTAGATGAATGCTTATGAATATGCAAGTTGAGTTGTTAAAGCAACTGGTTAGCATAAAACTTCAAAACTACGGCAGCAATCCATCAATGTGGTTGAAACGCTTGGAAGCTGAATTTATGAGATTGAGATGAGATTATTTTGTTACAACAAGGGCGCTATATACATATACTTAAGTAGCACTAAACAACATAGCACTTTGTACAATGCCTTATTTGTTGGTCTGTTATACTTGCTTGCAGTCTAATAAATGAACTTAAACCAACGCCTTTTTATTTAAAAATTATTTATCCATTTTTTTTGTATGCCGCTGTTGTGCGGAGTGTGGTGTACACAACTATCATACAAGAAAACACAGATTCAACACCGGGTAAGAACATCTAACAATTTTAAGCATCGTTAATGCCGTCGACTTTTCGAGTAATTGATCAGACAGATAGCAATGATGCTGAGCAACCACCACTTTAGATTCTAAAACAAAGATAATATCTCTCTGCTACTTTTTACAAAGGCCGATCGTAATATGTAACCTGGCCATGCCTCAAATCGGAAAGGACCTTTGCATGGAAACTTTAAGAAAAATATATTTTTTCGCAAAGGACCTTTGCATGAAGACTTTAAGAAAAATATATTTTGTGAGGGGCTGTATAAAAACAGAGATTGGAAAGTTAAAGTTAATATCACGAGAATAAGAATGGTCCTCAGAAACGCTCTATGTCTTTTTAGGCCGAAATTCAAATGTATTCTGTAAAGCTGCAGGGCTGTATCAAAAGATGGTCGCTTATAATGCCCAATAGGGTGGAGTGAAAACATGCTTTTTTTTTAATTTGAAAAAGTTAACCTCGGAAAGAGATGTAGTCTAGGACCCCAGACAGACAGAGGGGAAAAATAAAGAAAAAAATTTAAAAAAATTTTTAGGGGTCGCGCCATAATAAACAAATACACATGTTTGAAGGCGTGAATTTTCCTAACCCCTGAACCGATTTTAAAGTTTTATGTCAATAAATGTTTGCAATAGCGTATACAATGAAATAAGGGCATGAAAAAATTTAAAAAAAATTTTCTCATTGTTCAAAAATTTCAAAAAGTAAAATAAGTCGAATCGTCCCTTCTTCAGAAAATTGACTGAACAATGAAATCGCCACCAAAGCTACAAATATTAGTCGATTATCCTCATATTTGCCTCAAATACTTTTGTTTGGGCACTGAACAAGCTGAAACTTTTAAATTTCGAATAAGTTAAGTCGTTAATTTTTAGGTTTTTTCTAAAATCAACGCCAAAATAGCGATAATTTCCAAATTTCTAGGGAGTGGCGCGACCCCTAAAAATTTTTTAAATTTTTTTCTTTATTTTCCCCTCTTTAGGACCCCAGACTACATCTCTTTCCGAGGTTAACTTTTTTTTTTTGAATTTCACTCCACCCTAATGCCCAATGCTAAATTTAAGGGAACAAATCTAGTTTAGTAACAATTATCAAAAAAATGTGGCCGTGTAGGGCATTAAAAACAAATAAGTTTGAAAAGAATTCGGCGCCAACCTATATTTTCCGAGTTACTGGACCCTAAATTTTGGACCTACAGCTGGATATATCTGCGAGTATAGTTAGAAAATTTATGAAAATACCTTTTAAACGGTATATAAATTTTATGGATCCTTTAACCTATTGTAAGCTGGGGGTCATTTTGTATATTTGTAAACTCGGAAAAATGCCTATTTAAAGGTACTTATTTCTTCCTACTCCCTATAGGCTTTCATTTCCTACAACACTATAACCTTTCATTTGGACTTTGAATTGCAATTTAACCCTTTAAATGCCGGAGATATTGGCATTGTATTTTGAGTTTTTGTGCAAAATTTAGACAAATTTTTGCAAAAAATTAATGTTTATATTTTTTCGATATGGTAAAATTTGTAGACAAAATTGCCCGCTGTGATAGCATTTCTTTTAGTAACAGAGTTCCAAAGTTCCATTTTAGAAAACTCGTTAGAAACGTAAAGTGAAGTAAAATTAGTATAAACAAGTAAGTAAGTGCTATAGTCGGGCGTGGCCGACTCTATGATACCCGCACCACTATAAATGTGATTAAGTCTCCTGTTAATCGAAAGCACTCGTCGCTATTTCAGCCAGACATGGCTAGATCGACTCAAAATGTAATTCTGAGCAACTTTCTCTCTGGTCCTGGTATTCTAACTCGATTCCTTCGATGTGTTACAAACGCAAGCACTAAGCCATTATACCCCATACCACTATGTGGTGCGGGTATAAAAACAGTTGGGAATTGCGAAAATTGTTAAGCGACGAAGAATAGATATTTTAAGGGACTGGGGTTTAATTCCAAAAGAGGGGGAATATTCTGCCCAAAAGGCCATCATCTGAGGCTTGTTACATTAGAAAATGTTGCCAAAGGATGGATTTGGATGTAAGAAATACATGAAAATCATTAAGACATGCATGGAGTACCTTTAAATAGGCATTTTTCCGATTTTTGACCTATTTTTCACAGAAACTCGGGTCAAAAATATACAAAATGACCCCCAGCTCACAATGGGTTAAAGGATGCATAAAATTTATATACCGTTTGAAAAGCATTATCTAGCTTTCTAACAATACCCATATAGCTTAATAATAAAGGAAAAATTTCAGAGATATGGCTTAATATCTGAATTATGCGTCTAAGACTCGATCTAGGCTCATATCTCGGAATCTATGGTTGACCGAATTTCAATAGTGTTCGTCTTTTGCCCAATTCTGAACAATGCCTAGAAGGACATTGCTCAATAGTTCCGTACATGTCTATCTCCTTGTCTTTAAGATGTTACAAACATCAGCACTAAGTAATAATACTCTCAACCACAAAAAGGCATAGGGTAGTTGGTACCTTTTCAGTTCAAAAAGCTTCTTATACCAATTCGCCAATCTCATTTATCATCCCTACAATACATACTATTACTATGCTCCTATTTTGATATAATCAACCATTTTCCCGAAAAGTTCGATCATTAAAAAGGGAAATATTTAAATTTTCCGCTATAGAAAAGTCTAAATTATAAAAAAAAATAAATAATGAATGTTCCTCCTATAGCTTTAAGTTTCAAGAAATTTGACAAACCGTTAAAAGGATATTTCATAAGCTTCCCAAGGACACAACACCCTCGTATCGGATGAGATACAACAAAGATATATCAGATTACACTTATACATTCAAGTTTAGTAAGAATTTAATGAAAATGATATTAGTTAAGCCAATAAACTGCAGTTGAGCTAAAATGTTCACCAATGGCGGATATTTAAAACTAACTGAAGTTATGCCAATGAACTGTAGTTGAGCTGGGAGTCCTCACATATTGAATTTTTGCTAAAAGAAGCCAACTCGTCTTACTTATACTACTAGCACAATCCTCGTTCATAAGGTCTTCATCGTTTGTATAGTAAAGTTGAACTTTAACGAATGAATGACCTTTAGCGCCCACCCCAGTAGCATTTCCCCTGAATCGATTTTCGTAATTTGTTGATACAAGGGAGGATTTTTTTGAACTTTTACCAACGTAATCATATATGAATGCGTCACATATTGATAAATGCAAAACACGAGACGCGAGACGGTCTGTCAGATGTAATACATCCTATATTTGCAAACACGTTCCACCGTATTTCTAGCTGCAATACGTAATACGATAACGAAATCGTTTACCTTTACGGACTTTGAACTTGATCTAGTAGCCGAACTTGATTTTTCGGACAATGGGTCGCTACTCTGCCTCAGACTTACTTGACGATGTAAACATTCCACATAATCCCTTCGTACTGCCGTTCGTAGTCATTTGTGCCTTGTTGCTGCTCACGCCACCATCCATGTTTGTATCAGCAGCAGCGGCAGTGCATTGTACCTTTTCCATATTTGTTTGTTGTTTTTTTTTTTACTTTTTTGTGATTTAAATATTTTTGGTGTGTTGTCTAAAAACAATTTAGTTCCCAGACAATATAAGATTTTCACTTTTGCAATCAATTAATATGTACATAATAGAAAACAACAAAACGTTAAAATAGAATTAGCCAGCCAACTTCGAGACGGACGACAGACGTGCTGCTGTTGTCGATATCGGACACACACTAACCCACCGACTCTTTTGTAGTCAATCAATTTTGTAATTTTTCCCGAGTTGCCAGAGTGTAAGTAAGAAAAATCGCCAGATTTTTAAATACACACAGAAAAGGAAGGTGTGATATTGTCTAAAATCATGCACCTAAAAAAATTCCTAGTTGATTGCAACTTAAATTTCAACTGATAGGTAAAATACTACTAACAAAGCTGCACTTAATTCTTTTATTTTTTATTTGCAATCTATTTTACAATAATAAGCAAATCGGATAAGTTTAACAAATGACATAAGCTATGTTTTTCATAGAGAGCCGTAGCCTTAACACAATCTTTTTCAATATAATTCCAATATTTTTCTGTTTTACATGACTTTATTCAGTAAGTTTTTCTTAAAAATAAAAAAAAAAACAATTTAATTGTAATCTAGTAATCTATTGATTCAAATTAATGTCTAGTTCCTTCTGTCTTTTTAATTTTCTTATTTTCTCAATTTGATCTAATAAGATCTAATAATCGCTTAAAGATTTAAATGATAACTTACATATCTGTAGCTCGTTTCTGTAACTCGTACCGATCGCAGTTACCGACTGAAATTACCGATTTGACGCCACTCTGACGTCAAAAATGCCGATTCTTATTCCATTCACTCGTTCCAAATTGGTAATATAACATTGTTCGATTCTACTTCAAAAGGAATCACTTAAAAAGGTATTTCTGTAAGAAAATCGACTCAACTTGAAATCGGTAACTTTCTCACTGACTTTAAGCCAAGTTTAACAAAATGAGTGAGAAAGTCAGTAACAGTTATGTCGTTTTAATACAAAATATATGTACATGAAAACAAATGCAAATAAAAAGATGCTTGTCATCTGCTTTAATTCCTGCCGTTTCTTTCCGATTTGTGTTTCTTATCATCACAAACCAATTTTTTCGTACAGAAACAGCAGTTATCACGAAATCGGTAACTTTCAATCTTGTCGGTGTGACGTCACATAAATCGGTAACTTACCGATTTATTTACAGAAACGAGCTACTGGAGCTGAAAAGGTATTTCATGGTCTCGATGTATTGTAACATTTGTTACGATCATTAAAATTTGATCTCAGTATTATGGACTAAAACGTTTTGATAATATTGATATTTGAATTGATGGTAGTGCCCACAACTGTATTCCGTAAGTCCAGATGGGCTTCAAAATGCTCTTGTGCAAAAGTAGTTTGTTTTCTGTGCTAAGTACGGACTTTCGTCCGAGTAACCAGTATATTCTTTTATATGTATTTCAATAACTAAAAATCAACTATTTTAGTTGTTATATGAATTTTCCAGTACAGCTTTCTGTCTAGATGTACACCTAGGTATTTTACACTATTGATACTTGGTATTATTATTTCATTCAAATGTAGATCTTGGCAAATACCATGTCTGCAGGTGGAAGTAACATGTTTCGATTTCTGGGCGTTCACATTCATATTCCAGGTACGAGGTCATATCAATAATTCCGTGACTTTTCCAACTTCCCCCGTAGTTATATGAAATGCAACACAATCAAGTGTCATCTGTTAATAGACTACTGCCAAATTTTGAGAGAGTTCCGTCATTCAGTTTGTGTTTAACAGCTGTTCAAAAAATACAACCTCGTGGATTTTGTTAAAAATGGAAAAAAAGTGAATTTCGAGTGCAAACTAACAAAAAGCTTAATAAATACAATGGCACCATTTCAATGGTTAAAAAGTGTTTTACGGACTTTCATTGTGGTCGCACAAGTACAAACGACAAGTATAATTGAGGCCAATACACCCGAAAATGTCGAAAAAGTCCACGATATGGTGTTGGCCATTCGAAGAGTAAAAATGCGTGAAATTGTTAATGTCATGCGCATTTCATATGGCAGTGTGGTTTCGATTTTACATGATCAGTTGGATTTAAAAAAGCTTTCTCCAAGCTGTCTGCTCTCAACTGACCATAAACGCAATCGTGTGTCAACTTCAAAGGATTGTTTGGAAGTTTTTGCTGCGTTTTGTAACTTTGGATAAAACATGGATCCATTACAACATTCCGGAGACCAAGCAGCAGTCTAAACAATCTGTTTCTCCGGGTGAACCATTTTAAGGCCGATTTTGTTAAAAATCAACTGGAATCGGCTAATAATCTCATAAATAGTAAATATACATAAAGACTACATCAATACAATACCCCAATGTGCGACTGTTACATCGTTTGGTGTAAGCATGTCATATGCAAAAATTGTGTCAAGCACTGGTCCTAAAACACTCATTTGAGGTATTCAAGTCTTATTTGAAGTATATTTAAAACTTCGTTGTTTGTTCTGACATAAAAACTTCAATTTGAAAATACGATGGCAGAAATGATAGAAATGAGGCCTATGAGAGGAAAGTGTTCTAAGGTATGGGTATATTTCTTTATTTCTACATTCGTTCGGACAGTATTTTACTAGCAAGGTTTAAATTAGCTTTGTCAAGTGGGTTTCTACTTCAATGACTGATTCTCCGCAATCTTTTCTTGTTCCAATAACATTTCTGCCGATAGCTGGTGAATGGCCACTTAATGAATTAACGACGTAAAGAATTCGTCTGATTCATCCCAGTCCAGGCCAGTATGGATATCATTTTTAACATACACCTAATTGATAATTCTGTCGCCAAAAAGATTGAGATCTGTATACCGCGATATCAGTTTAACCTTCGTTTTCATCGTCTTACAGATTTATTATAGCTCAATATTATAAGTATGGTCCGAGATTAAATCATCACAATCCCAATTCTATTAGTTGAATCCAACAATTTCCTTAGAAAGTTAAGGTATCAAGTATGTCCGTAGTAGCAAATTGATTACATATTTAATAAAAACTACACGGATAATCGAATTCCATCAATATGTCATATAATTACACGCTTCAACAATTTCATCATATGCGACTAGATTTATTAAAATAATCTAAATATCACGATTACAACATAATTCACAAACATAAATAAATATTTTTGTTAAGTTCTGTCCACTTTTTTAATATCGCCAGCAATTCCAGAAATTATATCCAGGTGCTCTGTTTGTGCGTAATGCTTTGTTGGAAATTTAACTAAGACAATAACAATACATTTATACATTTTCACACACACGAACCTCATTGTCGCGATTTGACGTAAATTTTGACGTAAATTTGTCAAGTATTTTTATTTTGAGATTGTGGTACATTTTACTGAAATATTGTTTGTAAAAATGTTATTGCTTAAATAAGTATTGTCTTCATAATGCCTGGCGCCAATTTTTACTTTTTTTTTGCCAACCAATACATACAGGTCTGTCACAAAAATCAATCGGAATGATTTTAATTCCATACTTACCATTCGTTCGGTTTTGTTTTACCTTCTTCAGATTCCGATCGATTTAGGTAATTCAGAAAATGTATATGAGAAAACAAAAACCATATGTTTTAAGTAAACAAAATAAACAAACGGAGTTAAGAAAAAATAGTTTAACAAAAATTGTTTAACGATAGTTCCTTTACTTTATAATGGGCTTCCAAAATATTGCACAGCCTATCTAATTTTTCATTATGTTTTTGCATATCATCGCGCTGTTCTTTCATAAGGTGGACAATATTTTTCACTTTGTTGTCGACCAATTTTTCCCAAGTGTTTATTTTTTTCTACTAAAAGGCTGCTCAATTCCGAGAATTCCGAGATACATGTGGAGAACGAGATCTGTGGTGCTTAGGAGTAGGAGATGGTGTGCGGGAAAGACGCCTCTTTCATCATCATCATTTACTTTTTCCCTAGCACTGTTAGATGTTGTGGTAGTAAAATCATGATCTTCGTCGTTTTCTTTGTTAGATTCACAAATGTACGCGATCAGATCCTCTTCTCCAAATCTTTTGGCGCCAGCGACGCCTTCTACACTTCTCTGCATTCCGCAGACACTAGCAAAAGCTTCCTCAACCTCGGACAATATAAGTACATATTTGTTATATGGGCCACCACCGTACTTCACGTATGTTTTCCAGTCCGTCCAGGTTTTGTTCCATCCATGTCAATCTTTGCGTGGTGGTCCAGAAGAACTAAATTTTTCTGTTAATTCCTTCCAAAGCACTTCTACAACCACACGATATCCCTTAAGGAATCCTCTAACAATATCATTGTGGCACTCCAAGAACTCGAGAAAAATCTTATCTTGAGCACCGTTTCTATGCTTTTCCTAAAATATTTGTTTGTAAATGAAAATACTGGGAACAAACTTATAAAATACTTATATTCTTATTTGTTTTATTTTCGTCAGCCAGAATATTACAAGCCACAACAAAAGACGATCACAAACAATACAAATTACAAATTAATTTTCCAACGTTTCTTTTTTGGGTTATTTTATTTTGTTCAAGGCAATTATTTGGCTTGTATTGTTGCCTTAGTACTATTGAAAATATAAAAGATTTATAAAAATAAATGTTAACTAAGCAAAAATTTAACGTAATTAAATTGTACAATAATCTTTATTCAGAAAAAGTACTTTTATCAAAGTTTTTTGTGTTTATGGAACTCAAAATATCGATTCCGATCACATAATCAAAAGTGGTTTCATTTCGACCAAATCTTTCGGAATTAGTTTTCTAGAGAAGCAAAATACGGAATTGAAACCACTTTCGATCGGAATTCTGTTCTGTGACATGCCTGATAATCTCAATTGACTTTCACCAATTGTCCTGTATAAACGCAGGGCAAGACAGCACAAAGTGGCCTCGTCTTAAATGGCCATTTTTGGTAACAAAAAGTCAGTAAATTTCCCGCTGCAGCCTGTCACATTGGTAAAGCGTACGGTAACTCTATCAGCTGTTTAATTTCGAAACAACAAATTAGTTCACGAAAAGTGTCAAAAAACAAATGGGTTCATTGCCGAATTGTGCGCTTCATGTATTTTTTTATCAGAAACGGGAAAACATTAAATTAAAAAAAACCTTTTTAACTATCGAGAAAACAATGTTTTTCTTCTTTTGTGTTGTAAGATTGTGTTTAGTTTACTGTTGAAGTGCGTTAAATATAAAATTTTCACATCCTACAAATGAGCGACAAACCAATTCGCCAACGAAACCTCCTGCTTATTGACGCTGTTTTGTATTGAATTGTGTGTGTTTTTATCATATCAGTTCTTCATTATATTTCAAAAAGGTCTACATCATTCGATCACATTCCTCAAAATGATGCCAGAACCAGAAAACTGTCCCGGCGTCCAGAGTGCTAATGCTGGATCGGGAAGTGCATGCCAGGGTTGTCCGAACCAGCAAATATGTAGCGATCCCAATAAGAAACTTGAAGATCCCGGCAAAGTTCTAGTGGCTGAAGCTATGAAGGATGTACGCAATAAACTGTTAGTATTGTCGGGCAAAGGAGGTGTGGGCAAGAGTACCGTCACCATGTTACTGTCTCGTTTTCTGGCCAGAAGATATAACGATAAAAATTTCGGTGTTCTGGACATCGATATTTGTGGACCGTCACAACCACGGCTTTTGGGAGTTGAAGGTGAGAATGTACATCAGTCCGGGTCCGGATGGTCTCCAGTGGGTGTGGATGATAATATATGCTTAATGTCCATTGGCTTCTTGTTGGGTTCCCCCGATGATGCCATCATTTGGCGTGGCCCAAAAAAGAACGGTATGATACGACAATTTCTCAGTGAAGTCGATTGGGGTACTCTGGACCTGTTGCTACTCGATACACCTCCGGGTACTTCGGATGAACATCTTTCTGTTGTTTCCTACCTACGAGATGAGAATGAACCGAATTCTCTGAAGGCTATTATTGTGACAACACCCCAGGAAGTTTCCCTATTGGACGTGCGTAAGGAAATCAATTTTTGCAAACGCCAAGGTATTTTTATAGTTGGCGTGATTGAGAATATGAGCATATTCCGCTGTGGTCATTGCGGCAATACTTCGGAAATATTTCCGGCTAAAACTGGAGGTGCCCGTACAATGTGTGAGGAGATGCAAGTTCCGTTTTTGGGTTCACTCCCATTGGATCCTGAACTGACGAAAGCCTGTGACAAGGGCGATGATATAACGGCGCTTAAGAGCGCAACGACGGAAGCATTGGAAGAAGTTTGCAAAAATATTGCAAAATCATTATTATTCAAGTGTGAAGTTTGAAGAGCATAATAATTAAGAAATGTTTATTTTTTGTATTTTTGAATAGTAAGTAAATGAACACACATATGTACACAAACTATTTATTTCATGAGCAATAATCTTCTATGGTGATCGAGTTGGTTCTCGGATCGCAAAGACTAATTTGTCTAAAATATATACGGTTAAAACTTATTCAATGCATGACTGCGTGTAGGATCAGTAACGAGAAATTATAACATTGCGTCTCATATGACAAAATGAATCTGATGATTGTCCTTTCTGCAAGAATGAGAATACAGGATATTATGCGGTGAAAATTTATTTTTTATATCATACAAATAAAATCATAATAGGATATCTGGACATAGTTAATGTGGCATGCTGATTACGAAGTCATGCCCTGCTAAAGTCTGTGAGTTAGGCTGGGATCCTTCTCATCCAACTGCCCTTTTTTCAGTCATCCTGAGTCTAATATAATGGATGATATCCAGCAGTCCTATCCTAGCCACATTACCTAATACCTTAATATATTCATATTGCCCCTTAACCTCTTTTGTCTGTGGCGCTGTAATCTCCGACAGTGACAAAGGAGGTGTTCCTCCGTTTCCAGCAGATCTCCAACGTTGTACAGACGAGTGAAGATTTGTTGTCCTATCTTGAGGTCCTCGACCTTATTAAGCAGTCCTATTTATTAATTTATTTCATTGTAATATACAATGCCTATGAATCCATTTTATCTATGTTACATAGTACGAGTGTATTCAATTACAATAAGACCCCTATTAAAAATCTGAGAGTTTTCTTGTCCAGTCCTTTTAGTACATATACATTTGTTCCTGCAACACCTATCCTTGGCCGGGTAAGTTTGGTACAGTACACCCTATTCCTGCTTCACAGTTATAGGATATTCTCTATCCAGTGGTTTAGCCGACATGCTTGCTTCAGCTACCTCATTCATATATTCTTCGCAGTGGACTGGAACCAAGCGCAAGCCCTCGTGAATTAAAAGCCTGTCTTGACACAATTGAATGGCACGTCACGTCTGCTTCCCCTATATTGATTGCGGATTCCAGTCTAGCTTGTTCAACGGCTACCTCATACATATACTATACGTCCAGTGGACTAGAACCCAGCGCGAATTTAAAGCCCACCATCGACGTGAATGGTAAATATTTTTTCTTTGGGACAAAAACTACCTTAAGATCGTTGGAACTTTCGCATGAATGATGCTGCATTCATCACATACTCTGAAAGATCCTTAAATGTCCACCTTTACGATGTATACATGCGCTCCTTTGTCTTCCTTTCATCCGTAAAGATTGCGTAGGATTTTTAGGATAGTCATGTTTATGAATTTCAAACAAATGCTATTCTATTCAGAAAAAAATTAATGTTCTTTATAGATAGACATTTAATGACAAAAAATGTTGATAGCAATTATGACATTTTATCACCAGCTTGAACAGGGAGGCTTGAGTCTTTAATAAGGTGACAAAGTTAACGCACTTTTTTCTATATTGCATACATAAGATCATGCAGTATTCAGAAACAACTAAAAAAAATCTTCAGACGGACAGGAAGAATTTTATCATAATCTAGATCCTCCAGGTATACAAGGACATTTTAAATTTGATTAATCGAAAGGACCTTCTTAGAAATGCCCTCTAGAGCGCCAGAACTTCAACTCGGAAGACGCAGGTCAGTGACCCCATCCATGACCCTTTATGTGGGGCTATGTAATTTTGAAAACAAGTTTCAATTTTATCGGAGATATTTACATGCCGCGTACAATGCTTTATGTTAAACTTTGTAAAGTTTGCTATTATATTTAACAGGCAAAAAATTACTTACAAACAGGGTTCAATATGGACCCGCTATAATAGTCATCATTGGCCTAAAACTAACAAATGTTCATCGAAATCGGTTCATAATTGGGACCTGTACTTTGATTACAACGATAGATTGAAAGACGGACCGACATCGCTCAATGAAATCAGAAATTGGTATACTAAACATATGGTCTATCTTCATTCCTTTAATATGTTGCATACAGCAGCACAAAGTCATAATACCCTGCACGTGAGTGGGGTGTAGGGTATAAAAAGACAACAAATTAATAATTTGTTTTTAGTCAAGTCAAGTGTTCCTACAGCCGAAATCTCCAAATATCCCCCGAATCGAAGTAAAAAACTAAATTCTACACCCCAAATAAAAAAAAAAAACCTTAATAAGAACACCGTAAACCGTTCTAGCAATTTGACTAAGGTTTCTGAATATCCAGTAACATTTTTGAAAGTGATTGTTTGGTCTCATAGTATCTAGGGACATGCCAACTTTCATACCGGTACTTTGATTAAAAATGTTAAGGTATTAGTTCCTGTCGCTCTTTGTGCTACCTCGGAAATTAACAAAACTTAACCCTTTTAACCCTGCACCACTCTGTAGAACAGGGTATTATAAGTCATGGCAAGACGCACCTTTAAATATAATCCTTCGACGTATAATCTTTTTTTTTTGTAAATCTTTATGTTTTTCTCTACAAACATACGGCCCTCGGACAAAAAAAATATTGCCGAAGCCGAATTTTGGCCGATGTCGATTAATTCGTCAAGCACAGTTTATTCGTAATCCCAGTCTAGCATTTTTAACAGCTTCCTCATGGCCTTCCACACAGCAGTTGCATAACACCCAGCAAGGGTCCGTATCATTTTTTCTATTTAATAAATGTGGTTATTTTTTTATTTTGCAGATTGATTTTTAGATTTAACAAAAATGGATAACTGAGACAATAAAACAAGAATTTGGATTGTCCGCCCCTATCACGCACTCGAATCCGTGTTTTTGGTTCAAAGAGAGTATAGGCGCACAATCTGAGTTTTGACAAGAAGCTTATCTGCTCAAATGGGTATAAGCAGACAGTCATTGCAGTCAATTATGCACAAAGATTTGGACTTATTGCCATATAAAATTCAAAGGGCCAACAAACTGAAGTCTGCTGCTTCCCAATTCGCTCGGAAATTTGTTTAAAGGTGATTCAAATGTTGGAAAAGGACGGCAATGTTGAACTGTCTTATTATGACTGACGAGGCCCATTTCGATTTAAACGGCAACATAAACCAAAAAAGTCGAATATGGAGTGCTTCCAACCCACAGATACTCCAAATCCACTTCGTGTCACAGTGCGGTGTGAAGTTTCATCACGCTGCATGGTTCGACCCTACGTCTTTGAAGAACACGATCACACCGTTACGTTTACTGGAGACCATTACCTGAGCATGTTGAGAGAGTTTTTCTGTCCAGAATTCTTTCAACTCTGTGTGGTTTCAGCAAGATGGTGCAACTCCTCACATAGCCCGGCCTGTTATGACAGAATTGCATCGAAAATTTCCCAATAAGCTGATATTCAGAAACTCCACATTCCGTTGGCCCCCTAGGTCGCCTGACCTTACTGCTCCTGACTTTCTTGTGGGGTTATTGAAAACAGAAAGTCTACAAAGCAAAACCAACAAATTTGAATGAACTAAAGCAATCCTTTCAGGAAACAATTGCGGCTATTCCTGTCTCGACTCTTCAAGCTGTAATGAACGTTTTGGTAAGATGTCGCACATGTGTCAACGAGGGGGGGGGGGATTTTAATTCCATTATTTTTAAAACTAATTAAGCTAAATTTAATAAAATTAAATAATCTATAAGAAAAATGAATTCCATACACTGAAAAAAACTTTTTGAATTTCTTAATGTAGCAATATTCATCAGCCACCTTGCAAGTGAGTTTAAATCCTGGCTCCAACTATTGACTGCCTCGTCAAAGCCGACCTGACTATCGACGTCAAGGTTAATTCTTTCCTCGTTTGGCACGCAGCTATTGCTTCCGCCGCACTTAAGATCGAAGGAACTTCAGTTTAATTAATCAGGGCTGAAAAATCTCCTACTGTCTACCTTTTCGATGTAAACATGTGCTCATTTGCCCGCCTTTATTTTATTACCATTAGCTAAAATAACGAAATTCCCTAAAAGAATTGCTCTTGAATTAAATGTGGCCAGAATTTTTGATCACCCGTCAACTCTAAAGACTCCATAGTCCATCGTGACACCATGGAAACTAGCATACGCGAAAGCTCCGACCAAAGAGCAGAACATTTAATCATATTGCAATGATATTTGGTTTGTGACATTTGTGATTTCGCATAGTGTGAACCTATATACGAAGGTTGTTATTTATATTTCGGGTCCGGCAATAAAAACAATACACTTTTACATGCACACAAACCAATTTTCGAAGCACTTTTTTTCCACTCCGATTGAGACACTTCCAAAACATGATTTTTGAACGCTTCAACAGCTGCTTCGGGCGATGAAAAACGTTGACCACACATTTGTTTCTTGATGCTAGCGAATAAGAAGAAGTCATTGGGTGCTCACTCAATTCGACATTTGAGTGATCAAATAGCTCATCGTTTCAGCTGATGTGTGAGAGCTCGCATTGTCGGTCGATTGCTGTTTTGCACCATACGATCGATTGCTGTTTTGTTTCGGGTTCATATGCATGGATCCATGATTCGTTACCTGTGACAATGTTATACACTGTCGTTGAGCTATCGCAGTTATACTTTTCAAAATATCGAATTTCAACATTCGTCAAATTATGAAAGATCCAACGAGAACAATTTTTTTTTCACGGCCAAATGAACATGCAATATCTTATTGACGCTTGTCATATTAATGCCCCAGGATGCCTCAATCTCACGGAATGTCACATGTCGGTCTTGCTTAATCAGTTCACGTTCAGCATCGATGGTTTCTGGCAAAGTGACCGAAGTCCTTCACGAAATTCATCCTGGAGCGAAAGGTATCCGAGATTGAACTCTTGGTACCAGCGATTAACAGTGGTTTTTGATGGTGCTTCATCGCCAAAAGTCGAAACAAGTTGATTTAAACACTCTTGTCTCGATAACTAACGAGGAAAATCGTAAAAAATCATCGCACGAAAATGTTCAAGGGATAATTCCATTCCATTTTTTGACTGAGATGAATTTTTCAACACACTGTAAACAAAACAATTCGCCCTCAAATGACAAAACGTTCTGAGTGAAGTTATGCTAAAAAATGTCAAAGTTCCCAGTGGAAGTTCCAGTTTGCATCTGGGAACACTAGTATTTTCAGGACCCGAAATATAAATAGCAACCGGTATAAGGGATATATCCACCCAGAGAATAAGCTTTGATTTGTTTCCTAAACTAGATTAAACCACAACATCAGGTAACGCGCGGCTTTAGACACTAACTCTGCGTTATCTAACAGGTGCTACTAAGAGCTTAGGAATAATTTGCAAACTTAAACCATCTATCGACGGATAAAACCAAGAATCTGCAAAATATAACAAATACTCCTGCATATAGAATCTTTGACTTTGGGGATACTCGTACATGATCAAAGCGTGTAAAATTATACTTCAGACGCGACTAAATTTACTGTGGATTTGGGAACTATAAATAGATCCAAATATTAGGATCAACTTCATATTTGGTTTTATACTCGCAAGAAAATGTCACTGTTTCTTTCCCATATGTCCCCGTACAAATATAGGGCGAAAAGAACACACGATTCATACAATTAGAACATTCGTATATACTAATGAAATTTATTGATGCCATGTCTCCTTAATATACAAACAATTAAGTAATATTTAATATGTATTTATTATATATATTTACCATTAGAGTCCTAATTTTAAAATCTGTTTAAAAAAAACCAAGTGTTTGCCTTACAAATCATCAGAGGGCATGCTTTTAAAACTATGGGTGCAAAAAGGGAATTATTCGTAGTCAAAATAGTGGGTATTGTTGTAATAAAGAAAAAGATTATTAGGTAATAAACGTATGGCAGCTACAGTAGTAGAACAGAAAAACAAAATACATATATCCCGTTCCACGGGAATACAAACAACAGATATCAGTTGGCGGTGGTGGTGACGGGCGGAGCCATAGGCTTCTTGAATTGATTGTCAATGGTCGCGGATGACGCGTTCGCTTGGCTTTGTGTAATGTTCAATTGCGACTCGGAGATGCCAGTGCTTTCCGTCTGTGGATTAAATGTTATATTTTGACTCAAAGAATACGTAGAACGAGTAATAGACAATGATATAGACGTTGTTTGTTTGCCCTGCTGATTTTCATCGTTGTTAGCATCTTTTGCTTGTGTTGGCGGAAATGGTTCATCTATGGAGTCATCAAGACTTACAGATTTGGCGGCTAATACTGAAGGGTCATGCGGCTGCGTCTGTGTTGGCGATAACGGTTGCAATGTATTATCCATAACAGTGTCACTCATTGAGGGCATAAGATGAGCCGGCTGGGAATGCGTAGGCTGTGTTTGGGTTTGCATTTGTGTGTCGGGCATTTTGGGCGGCTCGTTTTGTATACACACCGAATCGGTACAATCTTTGACCTTATAGATACCCACCAAATAGTCGGAGAGTTCGAACATGTTGGATCGCAGCGATATAATAATGAATTGAGCATTTTTCGTTCTTTCCTTAATGTAGTGGGCAACAATAGAAATGTTCTTGAAATCCAAGGCAGCGTCGATTTCGTCCATGAAATATAGCGGAGATGGTTTATAGTAATGCAAAGCGAAGACCAATGCCAAAGAGGACAAAGTCTTCTCGCCACCGGACAGATTTGATATGTTTTTCCATGTCTTCTTGGGTGGTCGCACACTGAACGAAACACCTTCGGTAAAGGGATCCATTGAATCGACCAACTCCAATTCGGCATCACCGCCCTGTGTGATCATTTGATACATCTCCTTGAGTTTGCGTGTTATTATATGGAAGCCTTGCATAAATTCGTTATATCTCTTTTTGCGGACATCATCGTACAGTTGACGCATTTCATTACGCTTGCAGGTGATGTCTTCCAATATCTTGACTCTCTCCAAGTAGACATCGCGTTTTTCAATGTACTCTTGAATGCATGAAAGATTCGGCTTCTTCTTTAACAATTCCTCCTGCACACTCTCCTTGTATTGGATGTCTTGCAAAGTGTGTGTGGCCAATTCCTCTTCGGTATATTTTTTCAAAGGTGACTGAGGCTCTGTGTCTCCTGGTATTTCATGTAGACGCAATGGCTTCAGCTGATCACGCCAATGGGGTATTTGAGATTTGACTTCGGACATTTTTGCCGCCACGGTCTGCAATTTTTGTTCGATTTCGACTCGTTTCAGTTTCAAATCACTTTCACGTTTCTGTATCGCCAAAATTTCTTTGTGAACGCCCGAAGATTCGGATTTCGCCTTATCGATCGCTGCCTTGGCTTCCTCCAGTTCTTTATTAAGAGCGCAAATTTCCTCGTCGTAGCCCTGGCGCTTTTCGGACAGTTGTTTCAGTTCCTCTTGGGCCTTTTCAATTTCACCGTTCAGACGTTCAATTTGTCCTTCCAGCTTTGTTACATTACGTTTGGCATTTGTTACTTCCACCTTGAGTTTGGAGACATTGCCTTTCAGCTTCTTTATTTGATTGTCCAAACTGTTGATCTTGGATTGCACCGATTTGATTGTGTCCCCATGGATACTGTCTATTTTCTTTTTAATTTCAGCGATTTTCTTTTCAATCTTGCCCGCCTCTTGTTCCGCTTCGGCTAGTGTCTCTTTCTTCTTGGCAATCAACACCTGTACGCTTTCGACCTTCGTGGCATCGGACGTTGTCTGCTCCATACGTTTCTTTTGGGCTTCCAACTGTTTAAAGATGCGTGGCAATTGTTCCTCTATACTTTTAATGGTTATCAGCAATTTTTGTACTTCTGCTTCGGTTCGCTGCTGGGCTGTATGCAGTTGTTGTAAATCTCGTTCCAGTCTTCCCTGTTCTTCTTGGTTGTAGTTGATTTGCGACTGATATTCTTCACATTTAATTTGCATATCTTCTAGGGCCTTTTGTGAAATCCCTGATTTGTCCAACGATTGTCGGGTATTCGTTCGTACCTTTGTGCCGATTTTACCGCGGATTTGAGTGCGACCACCACCCGACATTGTGCCGGAAGTTTCGATAAGATCGCCATTTAAGGTGACAACACGGAAACGTTTGGCGCCATAGGCGATGCGGCTACCCTGTTCCAAGTCTGTGGCCACCAAGGTATTGCGCAAAGCGAAATAGAAGGCTGGTAGAACACGTTCATCTTCGACTCGAACCAAATCGTAAAGACGAGCAGCATTCTCCGGTCTGCAGGAAAATGAAAAGGGAATATTCTATAAAAAGGGGCGGAGTGTTTCTACCAATTCTGGTTAAAGCAAAGCGGAAGTTATGTAACTTTTTTTATAACCAGACGTTTTGATAAATTTTTGTTCTACTTACGTGTGTATAGGCCCCGATTGATTTGCTAAATACGAAACCTTTTCTAAGGCAATAAAGGATGCTCGACCCACATCGAAGCGCTTTAGGTGTTCAATACATTCCTGCGCTGTGTTGACCGAATCGACAATGATGTTATCCAAACGTCCACAAGCTGTGGAAATGGCTACATCATATTTGGCGTCGATGGCACCCAAATCACCCAGACGTCCCAAGATACCAGGAATTTTGCCTTCCGCCTTCTGACGCATTAGGAAGTCCAACACCTTGTTATTTGAACGCATTGCTTGCATGCTAACCGTCTTTTCATTAATCTACAAAAATAAAAAATGTGTTTGTGGTAATTCCCCCTCGAGCATCGTAGTGAATTTGGAACCACGAAGAAGAGATATTTACCTCAGCTTTGATCGTCATTAATTGTTGTCTCAATTGCTGTTCGTCCTGTTGTAATTTCTTTAAGGTTTGCGTTTTCACCTGAACATCTTTTTTGATCTCGGGCAGATTTTCTTTTAACTCTTCCACTTTGACCTTCTTCTCTTTGAGACTCTGTTCGGACTCCTCATAGGATCCTTTCATAGTTTCATATTTACGCACCTCAGCTGTCTCGTCGCTTTTCAAAATTCGCAATTCGGATTCGGACAATGCCAAATCGGCCTTGGCCTCATCGACATTAAGTTTCAAGTCCATCAATTCCGTTTCAAGTTTTTCACGCTTTTCGATCAACGGCTTCGTTTGTTCCTCCAGCAGTGCATAGTTGCGCTGTAGTTCTTCCTCCTGTTCACCTTTCTGTTTGACCAAGCGCTCAAGTTTCTTGTCACATTCTTCGATTTCCTTTTCATTCTTATCGGGAATTTTGCGCAAATCTTCCAGTTCGGTTTCGTTTTTGCCAACTTGAGTTTTATTTGCGTGACGTCTTTTATTCATGACGGTCATAGTTTCCTGCGTTTCTGCAAATTTACCGGTGGCCTTTTCCAGCTTCTTCTCAGTGTCTTCTTTTTTCTTGCGTAAATTCTCATGATTTCTGGATGAAGAAAGAAAGGATTAAATGGCAGGGGATTAAGAAAATAATATGACAAGCAGTTACTTTTATTTTTGGCTTGGCAAAATTGAGTATTAGATAGGGATATAAAACTTCAAGTATGCCATTTGAATGAAATATATCTATAGAAAGCAATATATCCCAAGACCTCCCATTTTCTAGGAATGTAGGCAGTTCCTCTCATTGAATATTTCAAGTGCTTTTCATGCAGTCTAATATAAAATTCGTCTGAAATGCAGCTATGAGATGAGTCAGGTGAGCTAGGTTAAGTGGGACGCAAAGGTGAGTACCTCGATGTAAATAAATCCCCGGCCCGGATGGTGTTTCAGCACTTGTCCTATGTAAGTGCTCTTCGACACTAGCCTGCCCATTACGCAACCTTTTCAACCTTGCTTACCTTGCGGGAGTCTTCCCAGCATGTTGAAAGGTTGCGAACGTCCAGCCGATCCCTCAAAAAGGCGAAGCCAATAATCCTGCGAATTATCGGACAATTGCGATTTGCTCTGCGCCCAAGGTAATCGTGTAAGGTTTTTAGAGACCAACGACCTGCTAAGTTATCCACAGTAAGGCTTCTGTAGAAATCGCTCTACCGGAGACCTGATGGCGTTCTTGTCGGTCTATCCTCCAGTTTGGTGAGAGTAAGTTCGTGGCTTTGGATATCTTCAAGGCCTTTGATAGAGTCTGGCACTGTGCACTCATATCAAAGATGATCGCTTTTGGTTTTGGTAAAAGGCTTGTTCGATCTTTATCGAGCTTTCTTAGAGATCGCACTATAAGAGTTGTTGTAGATGGGTTCTCATCCACACACATATAGGCTGACCGCAGGTTTACCACAGTGCTCTGTTCTTGCTCCCTCTTTATTTCTTATTTTCATTGACGATCTTTTGTTTTAATCCATGAATCCAATCTACTCTTTCGCGGATGACAGCAACCACTGTGATTCGTATCCATTCCACCGTAGGCGGAGTCTTCAAGATATTGAAGACAAAAGGCGAATTATTGATGAGACACTTGGCCGGGATTAACTGGCCGGCCATTTCCGAATGGGGTCGAATGAATAGAGTAGATTTTAATGCGCGTAAGACACAGTGCTGCTTGTAGTCTCACAAGCGGTTCGCTGACCCAACAATGTCGTCCATTTCTATCGATGGTAAGGATTTTGAACAATCAGAAGCTCTTGATGTTCTGGGCATGAGAATATAAGTACAATGTGACGCTCGTTGGGCGAGACATGTATTCGAAGTGTCGAAAGAAGCACTCAAGTGCATAGGCTTTTAAAGCGGTGCAATATATATTTCACTCCTTCTGATCTTTTCAATATCTATACAACTTACATAAGGCCGAAGATGGAATACAACTAACATATATGGGCAGGTGCTCCAAAATCATCCTTGTAGCTACTTGACCGTGTTCAAAGGAGAGCGGTGGTGCTGATAGGCGACAGTAGAGTACCCAACTCTATTGTTCAATAGTTATTTTCATGGTGTGTGTTCATCAGACATCCGTCGCCTTATTCCTGACGTAAGGATGTTCGGCAGGGACTTTCTAGGAATTCACATCCGTTTGTTATCGATGGGCCAGTTGACCGCACTAACACTACAGATCATATTCCTTTTTCGCTCGTACGAACGGTACGTACGGAATCGACTTCCGACAAATGTACTCCCCACTAATTGCAACATCCAAAAGTTGAATAATTAAATATTAATCCCTCTTTCCCCCTTTCGATACTTTACTTTCTACTCGCCAACGCAATGCACCGCATGTATAGGGGGCATCCCCTGAGTGTTGGTTATTAAAAAAAAAACCTGATCTGGTTTCACCCCTTTAGTTGTGGTGACGTTACGATGGTTTCAGCTTACCTGCCTTTGCTGGTAATCTGATGTTCTTAAACGGGGTTGAACCTGGGTTTGCTGGCTTGACAGTCGTGCACACTACCATCGCACTACGACCGCCTACTATTGTTGCTCGATGATAAAAAAGTCAAGCCAAAAATTGTATAAACTAGAACAAGTCGAATCATATTTGCAGGCGGACAAGGTTTAAAAGTCTTAAAAAGTCATGATACGGATTTGGTCAGAATGTATACCGGGATGTCCATGCAACATTTTTTTTCGCCTGAAATATTAGCAGAAAGTCAATATCACATCTTTGTAAAACAAAATGAATAACTTTACTCCGTAAAAGCGTTGGGAATTATTGTGAATGTATATCGAAAATCAATGGTTGGAACCCTGTTACACTCGCGGTCCTCATCGTCGTTCAGGACACAGTGTCGAGAATGTGACTGCAAGTCGCCAAGAGTGCGCGGCTCAGTCCTGAAACACCGACTTGCCATTGACATCTACTTATACATTTCACGCAGCAGCCGAATGAGAATTATTGCATAAAGACATCCCATTGTTCGCTTACAAAGTCCTATTGACTCAGCAATTTAAGGGACTTAAAATGGAGAACGGTTTTGCCCGCAAAAACAATTTTTTGACGAAGCAAATTTTCGTTCTGGAGGCAATGTTTGCAATAATTTGGTGATCGGAAAATCCACATGTCATAGAGGAGCCAATGCATCTCAAGATAATGACTGGTACGGATTTTGGAGCGGTGGTTCCATTGGACCATTTTTTTCTGAAAATACTGCTGGTATTGCTATTTCAAATAACGGTTTCGTGGCAGGAGTTTTAAAACATGGACTCGAGCGATCTTTGGCTTCATCAGGATGGCGCACTGTGCCACACGATAGTCTTGTTAAGTATCAGCCGTCAATGACGCCGTTATACTTTAACCCCCGTGTTTTGGAAACAATGTATTAACAAATCGGGGCCCTTAGGGCGAATAAGAAGGGTGGCTAATGAAAGCCGCTACCAAAAAAAAATTGAACAACTTTTTTTCTATTTAATGAATCTGGTTAATTTTTTTTTTATTTTCCAGATTGATTTTTAGATTTAACAAAAATGAATAACCGGGACACTGAAACAAGAATTTGGTCCGCCGCTATCACGTACTGGTATCCGTAGTTTCGGTTCAAAGAGGTATATGCGCACGTTTGGCGGCAATCCTCCGAGCAGATGGGCCATAATAAGACTTGTTAACAAGTTTGCCGAGCATGGGTCAGTCAACAGAGGGCCTTACCATCTAAAACCATTCAGTTCGGACGGCTGCTACCATCCAAAACAATCCAAGAGTTTCGACAAGAAGCTTATCTGCTCAAATGGGTATAAGCAGACAGTCATCGCAGTCAATTATGCACAAAGATTTAGACTTATCCCCATATAAAATTCAAATGGCCAACAAACTGAACGCAGCAGACTTCCCGATTCGCTTGGAATTTTGCCAGAAGATGCTTAAAATGGTGGAAGAGGACGGAAACATGTTGAACTGTCTTTTCATGTCTGACGAGGCCCATTTCAATTTAAACGGAACATAAACAAACAAAATTGTCGATTCTCCACAGATACTCCATAAGACGGAATTGCATCCACTTCGTGTCATAGTGTGGTGTGCAGTTTCATCACGCTGCATGGTTGTATCCTATGTCTTCGAAGAAAACGGTGACACCGTTACGTTTACTGGAGACAGTTACTTAGGCATGTTGAGAAAGGTTTTCTATCCAGAATTCTTTCAACTCTGTGTTGTTTCAGCAAGTTGCTGCAACTCCTCACATAGCCCGGCCTGTTATGACAGAATTGAGACGAAAATTTTCCAATAAGCTGATATGCAGGAACTCCACATTCCGTTGGCCCCCTAGGTCGCCTGACCTTACTGCACCTGACTTTTTCTTGTGGGGTTATTGCAAATACGAAGTCTACAAAGCAAAACTAACAAATTTGAATGAACTAAAGCAATCCATTCGAGAAACAATTGCGGCTATTCCTGTATCAACCAAATGAACAACTTTTTGGTAAAATGCCGCACATGCAACAACAAGCAGGGGGGTATTTAAATTCCATTATTTTTAAAACTTATCAAGCTATATTTAATATAATTGAATGAGCTTTAACATGAATAAAAGAAAAATGAATTCCATACACAAAATAAAATGTTATTCGTGTTTCTTAATGTAGATACAATCAGCAACCGCTCCTTGGAAAATTGGGTTGACAGCCTGTGCAACTCTAGCCAAATCAGCCACAAGAGTAAAAAGTTTGTTCCAAAAAAGGCATTTTTTTCTATCTAATAAACCAGCAACTTGGCGAAAAAACTTACTTTTTGTTCTTTTTAAAAGGAAACTCGGATTGGACCACCCTGTAGATAAATGGTCTAAAACTGTGTTACATTTTTAGCCGTACCTCAACAAGGTGAAGGTTTTAAATAATACACTCATTGTCTTTACAATGATAAAATAATTTCGAAAAACAACTACTGCGAGGGACTAAGGATCTTCAGGGGGCGCAATTAATAATTCCTTCCGTTATCAAAATATGAAAACAAATACTATATGAAGGGTAATAAGGGTTGCTATTTATATTTCGGGTCCTGACAATACTATTGTTTCCAGATGCAAACTGGAACTTCCATTAGAAACTTTGACATTTTTTAGCATAACTTCACTCAGAACGTTTTGCCATTTGTGGGCGAATTGTTTTGTTTATAGTGAGTTGAAAAAATCATCTCAGTCAAAAAATGGAATTATCCCGTGAACATTTTCGTGCGATGATTTTTTACGATTTTTTTACGGCGTGGGTTATCGAGACAAGTGTTTTAATCAACTATTTTCGACTTTTGACGATGAAGCATAATCAACAATCACTGTTAATCATTGGTATCAAGTTGTTCAGTCTCGGATGCCGTTCGCTCCAGGATGAATTTCGTGAAAGTCACTCTGCTAGAAATCATCGATGCTGAGCGTGAACTGATTAAGCAAGACCGACATGTGACATACCGTGCGAATGAGCCATCCTTGGGCATTAGTGTGACAAGCATCAATAAGATATTGCATGTTCATTTGGCCGTGGAAGAAGTACATCGAATCAAATGATTGCGTTTATTTTTGGTATAACCGGCCATGTTGCCACAGTGTCTTTATTGGAACGTAGTACGGTTAATTCTGAGTGGTATACAACCATCTGTTTGCCAACAGTGAAGAAATTAGTAAAGATAATAAGAGAAGACGGATCATTTTGCATCACGTCAATGCGAGCTCGCATCAGCTGAAACGACGAGCTATTTGACCATTCAAGATGTCGAATTGATGGGCCATCCACCGTACAGCCCTGATTTGGCACCCAATGACTTCTTCTTATTCCCTAGCATCAAGAAAAAATGCGTGGTCAACGCTTTCTATTGCCCGACGCAGCTGTTGAAGCGTTCAAAAATCATGTTTCGGAGGTGTCTCAATCGGAGTATAAAAAGTGCTTTGAAAATTGGTTTGTGCGCATGCGAAAGTGTATTGATCTTAAAAGAGAATATTTTGAAAAACAATAAAACCATTTCCAATGATAAATTATTGTTTTTTTCCGGACCGAAATATATATTTAGTTTTTGGACATTTAAAATAGTAGAGAAACGCCTCCTTAGGTATAACATTGCAGATATGTAATCAAAGCTGACGTTGGCACAAAAAGCTGCAAGTTGCGTAGGCTTGAAAATAAAACCTGAACTATATACGAGGGCGACCGCAAAACTAACTGGGCTGGCACATTTTCTGTTTTACTAGCAACTTTTTTGTTTTTGTTTTTTAAAAGCAATCTTTTATAAGCCATCTGTCAAAATTTCCGAATTATTATTAATGATTATTTTCTTTGTTACAGGTGATTGAAGTAAACAAGTTTTATAATTTTTGAAAAATGGAAAATAAAGAGTTTCGTGCGGTAATTAAACACTTTTATATGAAAGGTTATACGCCAAAATTAATCAAAGATGAATTGGATTCGGTTCATGGTGATAATGCACCATCATACTCCACCGTGAAATTCTGGGTTCAACAATTTAAAATGGATCGTTCAAGTACGGAAGATGAACAACGCTCTGGAGGACCTAAAACTGCTACTACTATTGAAAAGATTAGAAAAATATTTAATGGAGTGACTAAAGATAGACGAATACAGCTCAGAGAACTTGCTGATATTGTTAAAATACACGAAAAACAAGTTTGGAGTATTTTACATGATGAACTCCACATGAAAAAGCTATCCGCAAGATATGTGCCGCGTTTGTTGACTTTGCCCCAAAAAATCGTCCGTTGGACCAATTCCGAGGAGCTTTTAGCGATTTATCAGCGTAATCCAATAAAGTTATTGCGCCGATTCATAACTGTTGATGAAACATGGATCCATCACTACATTCCAGAATGCAAAGAACAGTCAAAACAATGGATAGAAGCTGGTAAAAGTGGTCCCAAGAAGGCGAAAACTGTTAAGTCAGCAGGAAAAGTAATGGCCACATTATTTTGGGATGCAAGTGGTATAATATTTATTATCTTGAGAAAGGAAAAACTATAAATAGTAAATATTATAGTGCATTATTGGATCGGTTGAGTGATGAAATCAAGACAAAACGACCGCATTTAGAAAAAAAAGTTCTTTTTCATCAAGATTATGCTCCTTTACACACTGCATTTTTAACTCAACAAAAACTGGCCGAATTACGATTTGAAATTGCTCCGCATCCACCATATGGTCCAGATTTAGCTCCATCTGATTATTTCTTGTTTCCAAACTTAAAAAAAATTCTCGGTGGCAAAAAATTTTCGTCCAATAGCGAGGTTATTGCTGAAACTGAGGCATAATTTGAAGGTCTTGAAAAATCTTATTTTTCGGATGGAATTAAAAAACTTGAAAAACGTTTGATGAAGTGTATTGAGTTGGAAGGAGATTATGTTGAAAAATAAATAATAATAATTCCAAAAAACGGTTCTTCATGGTAGGCCAGTTACATTTGCGGTCGCCCTCGTACTTATACATAGAATATAGTCCACAAGTCAGCAGGTGAAGAGGACGTCCTTTACATACGTGGAAACGGCAAATTAAAATTGGAGCTGATACATATGTGGAAACCGCAAATTATAATTTAAGCAGATACATTAAACTGAAAGAATTGGCAGTGTTCGAGAGGAAGGTTCTTCGAAAACAATTTACCCTTTGTTTTAACGTCGAATATCGACGGAGAATAAGCAGTATGAGACTTAGTATGGCGCATCAACCTACAACGTTTGCGCAGGCGGGGACATGTGCGAATCAATAGAAATGCTTTGGCACTGAATTTTTTCGACGCCGATTTGGTGGGCGCTAGGGGCAGAACGTGGAAAGACCAAGCGTAGCAAGATCTGCGGAGTATTGTTGCCGTTGTAGCGGCAACTATGTTCCGGGGTAACAGCCCTTGGCCGAAGAATTGCTCTTCGGGTCAATCTGGTCCATATAACCGGCTGTTGTGGGATTGTCTACGGAGTATTGGTATAACCCACAAGAGTACACTCTCACAAGAAAGATACGTTAGAAATTCAAAGCTTGCGCGGTCAAAAATATTTTAAGGTTAAGAACGGCCATTTAAGTAAGTGAATTAAAGGTTCAAGCTGAAAATAGAGTAGAATGAAATACGCTTTTGATGGCCCTATGCTCGACGTAGGAGTACAAGGAATGGATATTTGTGCATAAAATAGACCAGTAACGGCTTAGAGGTTAAATGCCAATTGGATCTTTCCGGTCATAATAAAGGCTACGAACTACAAATTATTGTTAAGTGATTCAATTCGAATTTAAAAAGTCCTAAAAGAATAACACAGTGCTAGAAAAAGAAATAAAGCTTTTTGGTTCTACACAAAATGACCAGAATAGCATTGTTTTTAATATCATTAATACAACAATAAAAATTGTAAATGGAATAAAGTTATTATTGATAGTCATCTCGATTTCTCAAGCCACATTAATTCTTTATTTTTGAAAGTATTCTTTTTGATACGAAAGTTACATTGTTCAAATTAATATTTGCCTAGGTATATTAAAAAGGTTAGCTTATGCCTCATAATTTTCGGAAATAAACTATTGCATTAAAGTTGTGTCTGGAACTTCTTTAGGCAATATTGATAAATTTGAGCCTATTCTTAAAATGATTGTTAGGTATGTGTATGGACTTTGTCATGTTTTTTGTGGACCAAATATAAGTGTGGCGGCAACAATTGTACGATTTTATTTCTTTTTCCTAAGTCTGTATTAATTGTGATTGCCAGAGATTGCCGTTGCTCAACTTCTAAACTATTTTGTATCCAAAATAAAGAAAGACACTCTACATTTGTCCCCATACACTGCATATCTATTGCTGTTGAGATTTCGGCTCAATGGCAATCTAATCTGCATTGAAATCCATATGCGAGCTCTTTTAGTTCGGTGTATGCCAAACTAATAAAAACTACTTGCTCCATTCCAATAAAGACGAAAACAGAAATTGTTTACACTTACTGCATTTCCTTTTTGACAATTTCCTCCTTTTCCTCTCGTTCCTTCTTTAATAAATCCACCTGCCAGGTATATTAAAAAGGTTAGCTTATGCCTCATAATTTTCGGAAATAAACTATTGCATTAAAGTTGTGTCTGGAACTTCTTTAGGTAATATTGATAAATTTGAGCCTATTCTTAAAATGATTGTTAGGTATGTGTATGGACTTTGTCATATTTTTTGTGGACCAAAGATAAGTGTGACGGCAACAATTGTACGATTTTATTTCTTTTTCCTAAGTCTGTATTAATTGTGATTGCCAGAGATTGCCGTTGCTCAACTCCTAAACTATTTTGTATCCAAAATAAAGAAAGACACTCTACATTTGTTCCCATACACTGCATCTCTATTGCTGTTGAGATTTCGGCTCAATGGCAATCTTATCTGCATTGAAAACCATATGCGAGCTCTTTTAGTTCGGGGTATGCCAAACTAAGAAAAACTACTTGCTGCATTCCAATAAAGACGAAAACAGAAATTGTTAACACTTACTGCATTTCCTTTTTGACAATTTCCTCCTTTTCCTCTCGTTCCTTCTTTAATAAGTCCACCTGCCCATCGTGTTCCTTTAGTTCACTGCTGACCTCCTCGTGATGTTTTGTGTACTCCTCCAATTTTTTATTTTTCTCACTCAAATATTTTTGTATTCTCAAATTTTTGGTACGAGTATTTTCGTTTTCCTGGCGCAAATACTCCACAGCATCATTGTAGGGCTGTTCCAAATCTTTCATTTCACGTTCCGCTAATTTGCAGCGATTATGCTTTTCGGTACGTTCCTCTGTTAGAAGTTCGACGCGTTCATTGATCTTCACCAATGGCTCCTTGTAACGTGTCGTGCCTACGATGTCTTCTAAATACTCCAACATGCCACATTCGCCCTCAGTTAGACCCTTGGGTTTCATCATGGAAATGGATTCTACTTCGCCCTGGAATCAAAATACCGTAAATGCATGTTCATCTCTAAAGATGGCCGCCGTCTGTTTTACCTGCAGTATCAAAAACCGATTATGATCTAAATCCACATGATGTTTCTTCAGCAGCTTCGCCACTTCTTTGAACTGTTTTCTTTTGCCATTGATGGTGTAGTAGGATGAATTGTCGCGATAAGCCGTTCTTTCCACGATGATTTCACTGTCCGGTATCTCTTCGCAGGTGCCATCATCTCTGTCGAGTATTTGACGAAAGTGTACCGCCACCGAGCACATGTTTACGTTGGGATAACGGGCTGAGTTGTGCAGCAGCGTGGAGATTTTCTTACATCTAATTTTGTTGGCCCGGTAACCAAACACAAACAACATAGAATCAATAACGTTACTTTTGCCACTACCGTTAGGTCCAATGATGGCTGTGAAACACTTTGGAGGAATCCTCATTAGAATTGATTATCATCTTCATTCACAACATGTCGTTACTTACGTGGTGGAAGGGTCCCAGTACAACTTTGCCCGCATAGCTTTTGAAATTGTTGTTTTCGATTTTCTTTATAATCAAGCGGGGTCCCTTGCTTTCCGTGGAACAGTACGGGGGTATTGGTGGTGGTATATAAATGTCGCCAATGCGGGTGCCACCCTCCTCGTCGTCCGACATGTTAGCATCATCCAAAGGGTTATCCTCAGCCATAGGCGCATCAGCAGCTGCTACAATTTCATTCGGAGGTGGTGGCGGTTGCGGCTTAGCCGTCCCTTGTTTAGCCAGTGCAGCATTTCCTCCGAAAGACTGTCGGGACACATTGGCCAATGTACTTTTACATGCCGAGTCCTCGTTTCCTGCTGCTTGTTTAGACACAGCTCTTCGCCGTGTTGTCATAATTGGCGCCTTTTTGCTCCAATTCAATTAAATCTGTTGTTTTTAGTCAAATTCTTAAAAGTATCCGCTTTTTTCGTCTTGTTTGCCGTATTTTAGAGTAATTATTTGGGCTCTAATTCTATCCAATTGAAAATTGCATATTTTAATTAATTGTTTGTTCGAACAATTATAAAATTCCAGTAGTAGTAGTAAAATAACAAACGATTGACAGCGGCGAAATAACGCTTCATATGTGAATTTTCAAATATGACAACAAACAATGCTGACAACGTGTAAATGACAAATGCAAACAACAACACCATGAAAAACAGGGTTGGTTTGCCACAATAATTACGGCCTCGTTTACACTAACAATTTTAATTGCAGCATATTTTTACGCTTCGAACTTGCTCCTTGCTTTTGTCCGTGCAATTCGTCCGCGTTTTAATTACTGAAACTCTTGTTTTAATATTGTTGTTTCTGAGATTTTTTATAAATTTGAGACGCATGCAGGCATTTTTGTGGAAACTTCAATAATAATAAAGTTTATTTGTATGGTAGCTAAATATATTACACTTGTTTTATGCGTATAACGAGCTTTGGAAAATTATTTCCTTTCTATTTATTAAATGTATGAATTTTAATAGCATTTAAGGATACATATATGAATATACATTGTGATTTTATTAGGAAGGGAAAAACTAAAAAACACATTAAGTAAACCTATTAAGTAATATTGTTGACATTTTGATTATTTTAATAATTTTTTAAAGGCCCGGACAAACCGAAGCTTTTTATCTTTTGCGTTTTTGTTTACTTCCGGTAGTCTGAAATATAAATTGAAAATTTTTAAAAAGTTAATGATATTGCAGTTTCGGCAAAGAAAAACACTCCTATGCATTTTTGTAAGTTTTGAGCGTCAATTTCAATGGTTGCTTCAATTGTGTCTGAACCTTGATACTTTTACTAACAAAGAACTTTATTATTTTATACTTTCAACAAACTCCTTTTTGAAACTGTGCTGTTTCGCACAATCAAAAAGAAATAAACGATTAAGGAGAAATTATTATACATCTAACTACACTGCGAATGAGAATAATATGAATTGCAAAGCACTCGAAAGTTTTTTCCTCGTTCCGTCCTTCTTACACTCTCTTCTATGAACATAGAAATATCACTAGAGTTGCAGACTAAAATAGCACGTGTAAATGCAGTCTGATTACCCATCAAAAAGGCTGTGCTTAGCCATGGTGTGATTGGAAGAGATTGTGTGTTGCGGGCAAGTATAAAACATTGTTTGTGCCGGTACTACACACTGATAAAATTTCCATAGTTAAAGAATTCTTTAGTCCGATTATGTTTAAGCGCCTATTTGCGAAAACCACTTTTTTGTTAGAACATTTTTTATGTTCTGCTCTTGAAAACTGAGGTGCGGTTTTAGCAGGACGGAGCCACTGCACACACTACCCGAACCACATTGACACTTTTATGTAAAATTTTTGGAGAGCGAATAATATCCATAAATTCGGAAATTATTTTAACATTATTTTTCATACATAGTGTAAAAAAAATTTCCATTTTGTATATTATATAATCTGAGAAAAAAATAAATGAAAGAGTTATTAAAGTTTTTAAGCCCATGGTAACTTTTGGCCCACCCTGTACAAATATAAAACGGAAAAAGACGGGCGCATATGGCCTTTGTAACCCCGCGCCTCTGAAAATGTGTATTTTATAAATTGATTTGTAAAATATATCTAAATAAATAAATAAAACGGAAAAATGTTTTTTTTTTTAATTTACTGTGAAACAAAAGAATACAAATAAAATGAAAAATCTTTTACATTGTTTTTAGTTAAAAGTGACAGGACAGAATATATTGGTGCTGCAGCAGTAGCGATCGTAATAGATTCCGACACGAAATATGGAGAAAAAGGATTTCAATTTAATATAATGTCCATTTAGTCTTGACGGTTGACAATCAGCTATTTCAGTTGGGGTTTGCATTTTGCATGTGTTAGAGGGAGATAACTACAGTTTGACGGTTGACGACGGTAGACTTCTGCAGGTTGCAGAATCAACCGTCCACCGTCAAGACTAATCGGACCCTAAAGGCCCATTTAGTCTCGACGGTTGACGGTGGACGGTTGACGGTAGGCAATCAGCTATTTCAGTTGAGGGTTGCATTTTGCATGTGTTAGAGGGAGATAACTACAGTTTGACGGTTGACGACGGTAGACTTCTGCAGGTTGCAGAATCTACCGTCAACCGTCAACCGTCGAGACTAAATGGGCCTTAAGGCATAAAGGTTCAATTAGTCTTGACGGTGGACGGTAGGCAATCAGCTGTTTGAGTTGGGTTGCATTTTGCATGTGTTAGAGGGAGATAACTACAATTCACGGTTGACGACGGTAGACTTCTGCATGATGCAGAATCAATCGTCAGACATCAAGACTAATTGGACCTTAACATGGGAAATTTCTACTTATTAGTGGATTTTCAAGTTAAGCCTCCCTTACTAAGACTGGATAGCAAAACATCGACAGTTATGTCGTTTATTTTGTTTATCAAAAAAGGCAAATTTTTAATAAGTCTATAAAAGATATAGGTTTATTCGGCACCCAAAAAAATTAAATAATTTTAATTTATCTAGCCGTTTCAGAATTAAGTCTGGATAACTATCAAGTATTTGCCTCTTCCTAGGCTAAGTAATAAAACGGCTCGAACAAATTATTTTTTTTTAAAAACATTGTTCAGGAGTACTTTTTCTGTAGACGTAATCAAATGTGGCACTTTTTGTTAACAAACGACTTAAGTACTGCGGTTTTTTTTACCCAATCATAGTTATCGAAGCTTAACCCAAATCACTACTATTAGTACAACAATCAGAGCCATCTGAAGTACTTCCATTTTTCCATAAGTTTTCGTGGGAGATTTGTTCTAGTTGGTAGTCGGTATTGCATCCTTTCTCTTTAATACATTAAGTTGGCAACACTAAAAAGCTACATTTGTTGGCAATGTTGGCTGCCCTGTTTTTTTACAGAAGTAAATTTTTCTTGGGTCAACGTTGTTTTCCTCGTATAAATAAAATAATTTACAAACCTTTTCGTTAATCTACGTCGTTGAGAAACCCACACAAATACAAATCACAGAATGGGACGCAAAAAGAAGAAGGCCTCGAAACCATGGTGCTGGTATCCTTTTTAAACTAAAAAATGTGTAGAATTTCATGAAAAAGATTAATTTAAGGCGTGAAGCGAGGGTGATCTGGAAAAAGTCTTGTGTATATACTTGTATTTATATAACCTAAACTTGGCTAGTTCTCGGCGGGGGGTACTGGGAACTGCGGCCGACATTGTAACTTGTGTTTTGATAAGTTCGCGGGAAGTTTGTTGTTGTTTTATGTGTTCATGCTATCTTTCGCAGATTTCAGATAAATTCCATATCCTGTTGTGGCTTTCTTCAATTCTCAAGAAAAAATTTAGGTATTGCAATCGCGAATTCGATGATGAGAAGATTTTGGTGCAACATCAGAAGGCGAAACACTTCAAGTGTCATATTTGTCACAAGAAATTATATACAGGTCCGGGTCTGTCGATACACTGCATGCAGGTGCACAAGGAAACCGTCGATAAAGTGCCAAACTCATTGCCCAATCGCTCCAATATCGAAATAGAGATATTTGGAATGGATGGCATACCGCCTGAAGATATACGCGAGCATGAGCGTCAAAAGAATGGCGGTAAATCGGATTCCGATGACGATGAGCCAGTAGCAAAGAAGAAAGTTGAATGTAAGTTCTAATGATCTCCTGGCAGGATGTTAAGAAAGAGAGGGGGAGGTCGTTTTTTATATTAAGGCATTTTTTGACGATATTAACTTACAGATCCCATAGCCGCCGCCCCACCCATGATGATGCCACCAAATATGATGCCTCCACATTTAATGAATCAATACGCTCAGTACGGTATGATGCCTCATATGACGGCGATGCCGCCATTTATGGGGCCGGGCGGATTTTTGCCGCCACATATGATGCCACCACGGCCGCTCTTCCCTGCAATGGCAGCAACGACATCAGCCGCTGCTCATGGAGCAGCAACGGGTCATATGGCTGCGGCAGCTCAGCAGAAACCAACGTTCCCTGCTTACAGGTAATGAATATTAGAAGTATATAAAACTAAGACTAGAGATATTGTCTTCGTTAAGGTGAGTCACCTGAACTATCTTACTGCAAGTAGAAGAAATTCCGATTTCATGAATTAGGGGGAGATTTCTCAAAAAAGAATATCACGAATATTTTAAAAAAGTGGACAATTGAAAAACTTCCTTCGATAATTTAAAAATACAGCTGTGCCAACGATTTCCCATTTTGTAAAATGTATTTCGTGTCACCGGTGAAAACCTGTTCGAACAAATTCAGACAAGAATTAGGAATTTAAAATTTACAGGGTGTTAAAATAAAAACAATAGTTAAAGATATTTAAATTATTCATTGTGTCAGGAATCAAATTGATTGTGGCTATATTATTAAAGCTACATTTATGAAAATATATAAGAAATATCTGATCATATATTAACCACAACTCGCTTGGCAGTACCTCATTCGTTTTTTTTTAATTAACAACATGTATTGCGTTTGTCGTTTAAAAGCCAGGGATCGAAGGGCGGAAAGAGGGAGTAATGTTTATTGACATTAGTCTTGAATTTCTGGATGTCGTAATTGGTGGGAAATACATTTGCCGGAAGTCGAATCCACATACGGAAAATATGGGCCAAAAAACGAATTCGATCTGTAGTGTATAGTGCGGTCAACCGCCCAAACGACTACAATTGGGTGTGCATTTCTGGACAGTCTTGTATCCCTGCCGAACATCCCCACGTCAGGAATAAGGCCACGAATGCTAGAAGAACACACACCATAAAAGTAGCGATAAAACAGCGACACACAACCCATATTCGACGATGCTCCAGGGAAACAATAGAGTTGGATACCCTACTGTCACCTATTAGCACCATCGCTCTCCTTTGAACACGGCCAATTAGCTCCAAGGATGATTTTGGAGCACCTGCCCATATATGGGAGTTGTATTCCATCTTTGGCCCTGATATATGTTGTATAGATTTCGAAAATATCAGAAGGAGTGAAATATTTCTTGCACCGCTTTAGAAAGCCTATGCACTTGAGAGCCTTTTCGACACTTCGAATACATGGCTCGCCCTTAACGGCTTCCCACAGAAAATAATCTAAAGGGCTCAAATCACAGCTCCGAGAAAGCCAATTGACATCACAATGTTGGCTGATTATTCGATTTTCAAGAACAGTGCGTAAATTATCAATGGTTTCGTTGGCTGTGTGACATGTGGCCCCGTCTTGTTGAAACCAATTGTCGTCTATGTCATTCTCTTGAATTTTTGGAAACAAAAGATCACTGAGTAAAGGTTCGCACACCGTTGACGGTAACAGCGCCACACCAAACAGTGACTTTGTGGAGGCATTGGCTTCTTAATAGTCACGTGTGGGTCCTCTGCACCCCATGTGCTGCAATTTTGCTTATTGTCATAGCCACCGGGATGAAAATGAGCTTTATCAGAAAACACAATTTTCGTTAAAATTCTTCATCGCTAGTCAAACAATTTTCAGCCTATTGGGCGAAGCGAAAACGCAACCGATGGTCATGAAGCTTCAGTTCTTGGACCAATTAAATTTTGTAAGCCCTTATACCGAGGTCTTTATGCATTCAAAGAAGTGCAAATTATGTTTACTTCCTGAGAACGATGGCTCTTGGACATTCTCAGCCACATCAGAGAACGAACCTACTCGGGTTGGTTTGTCCAATACCGATGGTCCGAAAATATTCCACGTAAGTTTCTTACCGTTTGCGTTAAAGATTTACTACTTCGGAAGTACGTTTTTAATATTTCCCTATTAAGTTTGAGCGTACAGCTTGCCATTTTGCAAATATCAAACATAAACCTGGAAATAATATGAATGCTATTTAAAGTCAAAGTAATCACTAGTTCAATTTTAAATGGACACCCTTTAGCTGAAGAAAAGAGTTTATATTTCTAAAAAAAATTTTTTTATTTAAATTAAATAAAACCAAAAATTTTGTCAAAGAAGACATTAACTAGAATTCATTCAAGGTAATTTTGCTGAAGTATTGTTTTGACTTGCACTTAGTGTCCAATAACCAAGCTCTATTCAGCTAAGTGTTGATAGCAATGTCTTTGCGGCTGCAAGAAAATCAAGATTCTTCATATGATTAATCGTTATTATTCGAATTAGTTAGGAAAACTATCTTTTAGTTAATCTACTTATATATACGGTTACTAACAAAAAAAAAATAAAGAACTCTTGAAGTTACTTTGAATGATACGAAAAAAAGTAATTTTGTAATAATCAAATGTTCGTTATTTAATTTTATTTAATTATTATTTTTTATTATATGTTTGTGTTATATACAACAAAAGCTTAAAATAATTCGCTTAGAAAATTAAAAAAAAACCTTAAAAGTTAACAGATCCATTGGTTTCGAACGGATAAAAAATGGGTTCTTTTTAAAAGACAAGATAAAAAACAAAATTATCCATTAAACTTTAGCTTAAAAGCTAATACTTAGCAGTGTAACATTCATAAAACAGTTTTCATTAGGCCCAACAAACGCTGGCATGTGCTTTTTTGAACAGAACTTCAAGTGTATTCAATGTCTTAAAAATGGTCCTTATTGGTGAATTTTATTGGTACAATTATTTTCTTTGACTATTTTCTAAAAATATTCTAAAGATTACGATCAGGGAAATCTGCAGGACATGATATTACAATCACGTTGTTATCCCGAAATTATTTTTTTAAACGTGTAGGGTTTGTTGCCTCTTTGTCCTGTTGAACTATATAACGCGTAATCCTTTTCGAGGATCCCTACTTTTTTAAAGAAAAAACACAAAAAATTCAAATTGAATGGGGAATGTTATTTAACATTTGAAAGAACATTCTTTGGCATTTATTTTTTGAAGATTGTGTCTATCAAATGTTGGCTGCGGCTACGTCTCAGATGCTACATCCGTTGAGTCCAATTTTCGATGACTGGTATTTCGACTGGTAACTGGCGAATGACACGCGTGATGTTTGGCTCCAAGGCCTGAATCGAAACGGGTTTGTCCGCATAAACTTTAGACTATACATATCCCCACAGGAAAAAGTCTAACGGTGTGATATCAAACGATCTTGGTGGCCAATCGACCGGCCCAAAACGTAAAATTATCTGCTCACCGAAGTGTTGTCTCAATAAATCCATTGATTGATGCGATGTGTGGGAAGTGGCGCCGTCTTGTTGAAACCAAATGTCGCCGAGACCACGAGCTTAAATTAAGGCATCAAATAGTCGGTTATCATGGAACGATAACGGTCGCTATTGACGGTTACGTTATCACCGGCATCATTTTTGAAGAAATATGGACCGATGATTCCACCGGTCCACAAACCACACCAAACCGTTGTTTTTTCTGGATGATGTGGCAGCCCTTGAATCTCTTCTGGCTGCTCTTCGTCCCAAATGCGGCAATTTTGCTTGTTTACATACCCATTGAGCCCGAAATGGGCCTCATCGCTGAACAAAATTTGGCTCGAAAACGAACGAAACACATTCCTCACAGAACGTGAATTTTCGTAATAAAGTTGAACGATTTGTAAACGTTGTTCAGGCGTAAGTATTTCCATGATAAAATACCAAACAATACTAAACAAAAATAACATGACAGCATGACACTACTCACGCGTGATCTGTCAAAAAAGGCTATTGAAAAAAGTATCTCTACTTGGATCATCAATTACTTAGGTGCATTTTTCATATTGAATAGGACAGCATTACTTCGCTTAGGATATGTTATAGATTTTTGTCAATGTTTTTCTTAATCTATTATATGGAAAATATTTTAAGCCTAGAAAGCCCCTCTAAGTCATGAGATATATCCATCCATGCTTATAAGTTTTTGTGGTGTAGCGGGAACAAAGTTCTTTAATTTTAAGCCGTCTAACCCAAGACATTTTTTAATATTACCAATTACATTTTTTTGCTTCGTCTAAATTTATTTTTAATTAAACACGTCTCGCAAAATTTTCTAAGTATAGAGCGTTTCCAATTTTTATATGTATTTTTAAATTATATGCGGTTTTGTTGCTGTCGTTTTTTTACCTCTGGGTCTTTTCGGCAAGTTCTGCCGAATTTTATATTTTCAACTCCTTGCTCTGTTTCAACCGCTCCAAAAGACTTGAAAGGGTTCCGAAACGACAATAGCTAAATGTGGTTAGCCTCTTTAGCTGTTAGTTCACTGTCGAGGTTTCAAAATAAATTATTTTTGGCTTGTTACCCACTGTACGAGTAACACAAAATTTTTCGAACATTTAATGTTTTTTTTTGGCATTCTGAAGTAGAGTTTGTAAAATGTGTGTAGATTATTGGTGACCCTATTTTTTCCGTGAATGTAGTTTCCAAGGAACTTTTTTTAAAACACAAATTAACTACACTATTTCCAATTCAAATTAATACTAATAATACAAATAAAAATTGAGAAAATACAAATTGATATTGAGAAAATACAATTTGTAAATGAGAAACGCAAATTAAAATTGTAATACTAAAAATTTAAATTGAGAAAGTGCAAATTGAAATTTAGAAACGCAAATTGATATTGAGAAAATTGAAAAATGAAACTAAGACAAAACAAATTGAAATTGTGAAGATAAAAATTGAAATTAAGAAAATACAAATTGATAAAAGGGAAGTTGATATTGAACGCTCTTTTAAAAAAAAACTTGGTTAATATTGAACTGCTCTAATACACAGACATATCGTGTATTGCGATAATCTTTTTTTTTGCATAAGAATTTATTTGACACTATATGTTTTTATTGGGTTTACCCAATGGTCCTAGCTAAAAATATGCTGTGTATTTAGCAATACGTCTTTAATTCTCCTCTTATAGATTTCCCAGCTATTTCCATTTATCGATAATTCTGTCCGATCTTTTACACCCCTCGCTATACAGGATCCACATCCTATATGCACACAAATGTCATCCGAAGAAGGAATTTTATTAAAAGAGAAAATGTATTCGCAGCTCATCATCGAAATATCGAAGATGCTGTATCAACAAGATGGCACAACATCTCATACAAGCCATGCAACACTTGAAGTTCCAATGCAAATGATTTGAGATTGACTCACCCCACGGTCAGCTTTGCCGTTTGTGAATATAACGATTAAAAATGATTTATTTTTGAGTCTAATCTTTTTAATTTTGACTCTACATTGGCTTACAAATTGATATTGAGAAAATAAAATTGAAATTAAGAAATACAAATTGAAATTGAGAAAATACAAATTGAAATTTAGAAAATATACATATTGAAATTGTAAAGTCCATAGCTTGAACCACATTTTTGGCACTACATATTTTATGAGTTTAAAATTACAACCCTAATGTTCTCTAGAAAAACTGTGCGCCATCGTAATGACCAAACACAAGAACCATGTTACGATGAAGACAATAAACTTAAATACAATAAGTAAATTTGCTCTTCAATATTAAAATCTCAATTTCTATTTGTCTTTTGTCAAAATCAATTGACAAAATTGACAATTTCAGGTTGTATTTTCTTAATTTTAATTTGTGTTTCTCAATAATAATTTTAAATTTCCAATTTCAATTTGCGTTTCTCAATTTCTCAATTACAATACGCTCTTTCTCAATTTAAATTGGAAATAGTGTATTAAATTAATGTCTTCTTCTAAATAATATAATTTGGCCTTACAATTGTAAAATTAGAAATGTCAACCGCTGGTGCGCACAAAAAAATTGGTCAAATTTCCATTATGATTTCCAAGAAAAACTACTTGTAGTATCAAAACCGGTTTGTAAGTACTAATATAGAACTGTAAAAAAAATTTTAACTCATAAAATATGTAGTGCTAAAAATGTGGTTCAAGCTATGGACTTTACAATTTCAATTTGTATATTTTCTTAATTTCAATTTATATTTTCTCAATTTCAATTTGTATTTCTTTATTTCAATTTTATTTTCTCAATATCAATTTGTAAGTCAATGTAGAGTCAAAATTAAAAAGAGTAGACTCAAAAATAAGTCATTTTTAATCGTTATATTCACAAACGGCAAAGCTGACCGTGGGATGAGTCAATCTCAAATCATTTGCATTGGAACTACAAGTGTTGCATGGCTTGTATGCGATGTTGTGCATTATTGTTGATACCGCAGCTTCGATATTTCGATGATGAGCTTTGAAGGGTTAACTGCATTCTTAACCCTTATCACTTTAAGAAACTTCGGCCATGCCACAAAGTGCAACAAAAAGTTAGTCTTTGTGGATGTATTTATCAAATATTTATAACTTGTCTTTGCTCTACTATCAGTTTTTTTTTGTTGACGTAGCCGGTGGGCAAAGAATTTGTTAGGATTTTTTTAATAAAACCCATCTCTGGCTAACATTTTCAGCGTCAATTTAGCGAACTCATTGCGACGGTCCTTCGGCAGTAATATTTGCGTCAGCAAAACCCTTTACGGATGTTGCACAAATTTAACTGTAAGAAAGGACGAAATTAATCAAAATATGCTTGATTAGGCGACAATTCTGTCTCTAGCTATTGTGTCTATGTATTTTGCTACTTTGGTAAAAAACGGGTAACTTTACTGGATTATTGACAGTTAAAAGCCATTGGTACAAGGGCGGTTCGGAAAGTTCTTAGCCTATCAATGAAATAGAATAGTTAGTTTTTCAAAAATATTTTTATTTTTCAATATAATCTCCTGAAACTTCAATACACTTAGTCCAACGCTTATCTAGCAATTCCATCCCTTGATTAAAATAGTTTTCCTCAAGGTCTTCAACATAGTGGTTTTGGAACAGGTAAAAGTCACTGGGAGCTAAATCAGGAGAATAAGGTGGGTGGTCAAGCAACTCGTACTTTAATTCGTTGACTTTAGCCATTGTTAAAACACTCTTGTGCGCTGGTGCGTTGTCTTGATGAAAAATTATTTTTTTGTGTTGTAAGCCAGGACGTTTTTCTCGAATTTGTACATTTAATTGATCTAAAAGGTTGCAATAGTACTCTGAATTTATTGTTTTACCCTTTTGCAGATAGTCAATCAATAAAATACCATTGAAGTCCCAAAAAACCGTTGCCATAACCTTACCAGCCGATTGAATTGTTTTTGTCTTCTTTGGGGCACTTCCTTCAGTCCATTGTTTGTATTGTTCTTTTGTCTCTGGAGTATAGTGGTGGATCCATGTCTCATCAACAGTTATGAAACGACGCTTAAAATCCATTTTATTTCGCTGAAAACGATCGAAACAAGCTTGAGAAATGTTCATTCTTATGCGTTTTTGGTCGACAGTTAACAAGTGCGGCACCCATCTTGCAGAAAGCTTTTTCATCTGTAGTTCTTTATGCAAAATTAAATGGACTCAATCATTTGAGATGCCCATGATATTACACTTTTATTCGTTTAATACCATATCATGCACTTTGGCTACAATTTCTTTTGTTGTTGCTGTTTTTGGACGTCCACTACGTGGTTCATCTTCAATGCTTGTACGACCACGTTTAAATTCAGCAACCCAATTTTTTACTGTTGCATATGAAGGAACACTTTCACCTAACATATTCACCATATTATGAATTTCTTGTCCCGATAAACCTTTTTTATGTAAATATTTAATGACACCACGCATTTCTAATTTTTCCACTGTAAAAAAATCGCGGATGCGTCTTTTGTGAACACCTGTTTCTATATGAAGGAGTTGCCAGATCGAAACAAAATTTAACATGTGTTCATAGATGGAAGTTTCCAAAACACTTAACTTTTTTCTGTTTATACCGCGCTTTTTGTGCTAGGCTAAGAAGTTTCCGAACCGCCCTCGTATCTTTGACAGCTTATGCCATATTATAGCTGGAAAATATAATTACACAAGCGGATACACTGCAATTGTCTTTACAACATATAAAAAGGTCTTGTATAAACTAAAGAGGCCTTATTTTTCATAGGAAAAATTCAATAACTAATTCTGTTATCCTTTTAGTAGAAGGGGAGATTCAATAATCATCTTGCCTCCCTTCTTATGGAGGCCGTGTTGCCATATCTGGCAATGTCATGTATGTTGACAGCTAGGATGATAATATACGTGTTTTAATTGAGAAGTGAACATTTGCATAAAACATTGTTATGGCGAAAATGTTAATTCGTTATCGTTAGGAAAAACGTCAGTCGGACAGACATTCAATATCGAGCCTTTACTAGCTTTTAAATAAAGTTTGCTAAAAAATTGTGCAACGCTATTAACCCTAAAATTTTAAAAATTAAATATTTATGTTTACAATGATGTATCGGAATATTCCTGCTAAATTGTATCGGAATCCTCCAGCTTAATTGTAGCGGAATCCTCCAGATAAAAAAGAGAAAAACAAAAAAAAAACCTCCCGTAAAACTTTTTTTGGGGCTTACGTCTTTTTTATCGGTTAAGGCTTGATATGGTAGGAATTGTTTCAGCGAGTCACCTGTGTCCTCACTCTTCGACTTAATACTTCGTATATGTAAAATCAAACAATCTATATATATCCTTAAATGAGTAAAGAACTTATCGGCACAACACAAATATAGTACCGATGGGCCGTCCCACACTAACGACGAAACGTGCGTCTACAAGCCGTTGGTGTATTTGCTTTAACTTCGCTGACTTTTTCTTTACCCATATGACAAACAACAATAAACTTGATATAATTTATTGGTGTATTTGCTTTAACTTCGCTGACTTTTTCTTTACCCATATGACAAACAACAATAAACTTGATATAATTTATTGTTTATTATAAAAATTAGATCATAAAAACCAATTTTTTTTTGGTTCACTTAAAAGTTGTTAGATTTATCCGTTAAATATCGTTTGTTTTATAATTTTTTGATTTATAGAAAAAACTAGTTAACCTTTTAAAATTTTTGTTTGCATTTCTTTTTTTTTGGTTTTCTAAAATGTTCTTTTTAAATCAAAAACATTGTGTGAAAATTTGATCGAAAGTACAACAGATCAGCAACCGAGCCTCATAAATGACTCAGTGATATTCAAAATTTTAAAGCGTTTTTCTCACAACTTACGTTTTCACAGCTACTTCACTGATCCTATTGAAGTTTTCTACATTAAATCATTAAATTATGCATGAACAGCTTACGACCTGATGGCTTATGATCATAAGCGGTTTATGCATAATTTCAGGATCCTAGGTTGATTCGTTTGACCGCTTTCTTGCCTTCCCTTTTGATATCTTAAAAAGAAGAAACTATTAAAAAGGATTGGTACGTCCTAATGTGCAACGCATGTATGAGTATACTTAGTAGGGACATAAATACTGTTACAACATTGAACACAACCATTTCCATAGTAGAACTGAACATACACCGTTAATGTCATATGGGTTTTGAAAGCTAACCTCAATAGCGTTAGTCTGTAACGGGATTTTAAAATTGTTTCAACTTTCATCATGGAGTGGTCAGATATCGAGAACCGTATCGCTGTAATAGCGATTTTCAAGTGTGAAACAAAAAAAGCGAAAAAAGTTTCAAAACGCTCCGGCCACCAGGGATTAGCCGCATGTTCGTCTACCGATGCATCAAACTGTTTGAGGAGACTGGAGATGTAAAAGACCGCCACCGGTCAGGCCACCCACGCTCTCTTCGAACACTACATGTCACATCAAAGCCGTTAAATCAAGAATTCACAGAAATCCGCTCCGAAAACAGAAAATCATGGCCCGTGAGATGAATATCACGCAAAAGTCCATGAGTCGAATCATAAAAAAGACTTGGGGCTTTCAAACGACGTACCGGACATTTTGGATTGCAGCTTGAAAAAAAATAGTATTGAAAAATGCAAACATCTTTTGGTGAAGCACGCTGATAATTACACAGTACAACAGCCAATCTGGGGGGTGAGAAATTCCAAGTCAGGGTGATGGTACTAGGTCAGTATATTAAAACCCTCAAAGGGTTTTGCGTTCGTATGTGCCTTTTTTTTTAAACATAAAAATCCCAAACGGAAAAACGTGTAGAGTCTTATAACTTTCACGTAAAGTCACATAACCTATAAACAAAATGCGACATAGATCATAGAAATCGATTAACGCGTTCTGCTTTTATTTACAGTTAAGTGAAGTTACTTAATTTTCATAAAAAAAACTGGCACATACGAACGCAAAACCCTTTGAGGGTTTTAATATACTGACCTAGTACCATCACCCTGACTTGGAATTTCTTACCCCCCAGACAATAACCCCAAAAATGTTCCACAGTGTTATCAGCACAGAAAATTTTTTTTTTTACCGATGAAATTTTTTTTACCGTTCAGGAAAAATTTATCAAGCAAAATGAAAGAGTGTATGCGCGGTCATCTAAGGAAGCATCTGAACTGATCCCAAGGGTGGAAAAGGGTCATCACCCAGCTTCAGTCATAGTTTGTTGGGGTGTCTCTTACGATGGGGTCACTGACCTGCATTTCTGCGAACAAGGAGTCAAAACATCGGCCAAAGTTTACCAAGAAACCGTTTTGGAAGCTTTTGTGAAGCTTCTTAACAATTCCCTGTTCCAAAACCAGCCATGGTTTTGGAACAGGGATGGGATTTTGGTTCCTTTCCAACAGGATTCTGCGCCGGCCCATAAGGCTACAACGTCCCAGGCCTGGCTTCGAAACAATTTGCAAGCTTTCATTTCCTCTGAAGAATGTCCCTCAGGCAGTCCAGATTTGAACCAATTGGATTACAAATTGTGGACGGTTTTAGAGGACAAGGTTTGTCACAAAAGATACCCCAACATTGGATCTCTTAAGACTGCTTTGGTTCGAGCTGTGGCCAATTTTCCAATGGACGAGGTTCGTGCAGCTATTGACGATTGGCCTGTGCGACTAAGGACGGACATTTCGAATAAGTAGATTCTTTTTGGATACAGGATACTTTTGGATACTTTTTATTTTACAGCATAAAACGTGCGTAACAGTATTTATGTCCCTACAAAGTATGTACGCACAAAAATGCACACTTTGCGCTATTTGCTTTTGTGGTTTTCAGCGAAGACCCGTGTGAAACGGAATTGGTGAAAATGATATTGCGCGTTGAAGATTGCTCAAGATTACGCAAAGGGTAATTCTCATTAATAAAAATGAGTCTCCCGTCTAAGTCATTTGATTTGTTGCGGAAGTAATCGTTGCCAAAGACTGCTGAAGAAAACACTTGGCGGGTTTAGAAACAGCTGTACAGTCTGCCTGGCAACCGTAGCAAATACATTTCATTAATTTTTACGTTAATTCTGAAAAAGAAACAACAAAAAGGTCTCGAACCAGAATAAAAACTGTTCAAGTCATAATAATGATAAAAGACCAAATAAATGTAAACAAAAAGAATGGGAAATATTTTTGGCTTAAGTATGAAAAAATATATCCCGCAAGTGGTGGCCCTTTACGGCTGCTCACATTCGTGCTCTTTCCAGTACATTATGCATAACTTTTCGTAAATTTCCGGTGTTATGGCTTGAATTTCTTGACGATTGTTTTGTTTTAGCTGTGGTATGGTCGCTGGCTTATTTACGTATACCCTTTCTTTAAAATTACCCCAAAGAAAACAGTCTGGCGCTGTTAAATCCGGTGAAAGTGGGGGCCAATTGAAATCGCTTCTGCGCGAAATAGTGCGTTCGCCAAAGAGGTCCCGTAGCAGAAAAGCAAAATTCAACAATTGCTGATCGCTGTTCTGTTGTGTTCCATTTCAAATTCCACAAGTTTGCTTCACAAAATTCTGAAGTAAAAATAAAATATATATATAAATTTAAAAAGTTATTGAACATTTAAACCACAACGGTAGTTTTGCGCCACCCTGTATAAAAAACAAAAAGTCGACATACCGACTATGAGTTTTTTCGCCCAAAAGTCGATTAGTCTAAATTAAACTGATGTAACCCTAAGTCAGCACAACATGTCGTCTAAAACAGACAAGCTTAACCTCACAGCAGCCGCTACTAAAACAACTGCATAAATTAAATTGTAGTCCAATGAAATCCTAACCACTTCCCTACTGGTACACCTTTTTGTAATGACAATAGCCGAACTTTAGAATCATTTGAAAATCATAAAAATCACTTAACAATTTAGCTATTTCTTCATCTATGAATATGGGCTAATTCACCATCGATGAAATATTCTTAAATTTGTTAAATGAAAATTTAAATTTGTTAATTAACAACCTCTTAACATTTTCGAAGAGAAATTAAATTTAAAAATGAAGTTTAAACTTCCCCGAAAATAGTTCTTCTGAAGATATCATTCATATAAATAGTATTAATTGTTTTCATAATCATCTTAATGTGGATTTTCTTTAACAATATATACTTTCCATTTTTTTGCTTTCAGTAATGCCACCATTAGTGCACCGCCCACAACAAATAATGCAAACGCGGCCGCACCACCAACCACAACGGCGACTTCGACCGCGGAGCCAACAAAATCTCAGGTGGTTACAAATGCCAGCGGCGTCACATCGAAAATAATACATCCACCCGAAGATCTTAGTTTAGAAGAATTAAGGGCACGCAAAATACAAAGACTTAACAATTCGGTCAATGTGACAACATCCCGGTCCTCCACATCAACACCAAATACATCGATGGCTGGCGGCGGTGGCGGCAGTGGTGGTGGCAGTAGTAGTGTCTATTCAAGTTCCGGTACAACAGCGCCGACCTCCATAACCACCACATCATCGGCGACGAATGCAGCCGTATCAGCAGCTGCCGCTACAGCAGCGGCCATATCCAAGGCACAGGAAGTGAGTTCTTATTATAGATATAAAAACTATAGTCAATAAACAAAAAAAAAGCTAAAACAAACGTTAACGTAAAAAGAACAAACTGTAAAAAGAGAAACTAAAAATATCAAATTAACATCATTTCTAATTGAACCGGACACACAGAACATTCGCATCGGCAAAATGTCAAAAACAATAAAAAAAAAACCCACATTACAGACATGGCATGAGACTAACCAGAGTAGGACAGAGGACATCAGACGAGACGGCAGGACAAAAGGACGCGACAGGATAGTTACTGTCTGGTTTTATAAAATAAATTCGCCTTGAGCTATGTAAACATTTAATTGCTCTTAGAGTAACATAAGTCACTCGTTGAGACAAGGCACATCTACCAAGGTAGTCGCAAAACAGCTGATTTTTTTTTACTTTCTAAGTCACAAACAAAATGACTTTTGTACGATTTGGATTTGTTTTGAGGCTTGTTTCGGTAGATGTGCTTTGTTTATATGACCACATTCTCGTATCTTGTCAGTCATTATTTAACTTGTATTTAGTTTTGCAAAAGTGGTGTAACTTTTGTAACAATTTTTTTAATTTAAATTTTAAAAGTTCCATTCGTTTCGCAAATTATTACATTAAAAGAAACAAAGCCGACGTTGCAGTTATAAAAACAGGTTGTTAGTCGGGGCTGTGACTTTTAAAATACCGTCCTCTTTGGCGAATTTGTTTTATGGTAAAAGACACAGTAAGACAAGGGACTTAATAAAGCATACAGGGAGGCCACCAATTTAGAAGTCGTGAGCTTTCTTTATGATATTGAGACTCGAAAGTATTTCATCCGCTTGCTATCGCTGGCGTTGTTAAAACTAGTTTTTACACTCCAGTATAGTTATGAAAATCTTAGCGAAGAAAATTGAGTCCAAGTCTTGCTGAAGATCAAAAGGCTAAAGAAACCTAAACAAAGTCTAAATTGTGGCTGACGTGACGTAAAGACAGATAAGAAAACACAACAGATTTCGTAAGACATGTAAGCACAAAACTAATAATACATGGTTATGAGGAAATTATTGTATAGGAAAGACAGGATTAAGAATCTAGAATCGTTAGACGATTAAAATTGTAACGAAAAGACAAATGAGCCTACTTGATTGCGCTAGCTTATTCAGCGAGTAAGTTCGTTTTGGCGATATTTTCAATCATTTTTATCCGCTTAAAAATTGTATTTATTTAAAGATTATGATTCTTTGTGTTCCAAAAACTTTACGTTTTTAAAATTTTGAACTTTTATAAAAAAGGTGCTTCAAGAAAAACTTAAGCGAGCTTGTTTAAAGTTTTCCTTGAATAAGCTTCTAATTCATAAAATTTTTAAATAGATAATTCTTCTTTAAGACAATTGAGTTTTAAACCTTTCGTAAATTAAATATTTTTAAAGCGAACGATTTATGACGCACATAGTTTATCGTTTTCGGTAAACAAAAATACTTTTTTATTTACTTTCTCAGTGATCTTAAGCTATCGCCTTGCCCGACCATTTAAGCAAGTTGTCAATCAAACACGGCCAAAGTGTAAGAGCCTATTTAGACTGATGAAAACTAGCAGTTTTTCAGTGTCGCCTTTCTTATAAAAATCCCATAAATGGTTGGCAACTCAAATTATTTTTATATGGAGAAAACGAGCACGAAATTTCTCGTTTTCCTCAATAATTTGAACATTTTAATTCCAACAAATTTGAACGAACTCCTAAATCTTAAGGCCTTTTCAGGCTGACGAAAACTAGTGGTTTTTAAGGTCGTTTTTCCATAAAAGGACGACAAAGAATTGCCAACATTCTATTATGGAGAAAACGTAAACTCACGTAAACTACCAGCTTTGTCAGTCTGAAAAGGTCCTTAACGTCACAAGGAGCTAGAGGAGAAATTCGGCAAGAAATCTGAAAGGGAAAATGACCGGCATTTAAAAATAAACTAACCATGATTTCTTTTTCTCTCTCATTCGTAACGAACAGAAAAAAACATTCATAAATTCATTTTAATGAATTTACAAGACCAATTTCCAATTTTTTTTAAATATTAAGAAGGAGTATTCCTTGTATAAAAACTCAATTTAAAGTTTGTTTCTTTTTATCATGAAGAAGAAGAAAAAAAAATAACTTTCTTTGTAATTTTGTATACTTTCCCTTAACAACAATTTTATACTGTTGAAATTTTGCCGACATTACTTAAACAAAAACTGAAAAAAAAATAAAACAAAACTGGAAACTTAAAATCCTCATTTAAAATTTAAACATTATAATTTTTTTTCTTAAACTATATACTTAACTTAATTTTTTTTATATATATAAATAACTATTAACCATAGATGCAAAACTACAAAAATATGTGTGTGTATTTTTTATATTTTACGAAAAAGGCAAATTTTTATTGTGAAAAATAACTTTGAAATTTAAATTATTACCACAACAACAAAACCATGAAAGAAAGAAAACAACAATAAACGTAAACTCGTACTAAAAAACTAAACAAAAGCCATGTTTCTTTTTCGTAATTTTAAAGTTTTCAAAGAACCATCAAAGAAAACCCCCAAAAAAACTAAAGGATGGAATGAACTTTGTGTTGGTAAACGAACGATTGATCGGTCAATGGCTGTTACGTGATCCGATCCTTGTGAAACGAACTCAAAGAATCAAAATTTAAAAATCAATAAAAAATACCCACCACTATTTCGCAGATCAGATAGGATAGTTAGTAGATAGATAACGTAGACAAAAAAAGAAAAAGAACAAAAAAAAAAACTAACTAACTGAACAGAACACAAAATTCTCTAGCTTTCTTGTCTCACAAACAACAACAATGTAACTTCTTTACCAAACAAAAAAAGCAAACAGAAAATAATTAAATTTTTTTATCTTCTTTCTCTTCTCTTGTCTCTTTTTCCCCCCTTATTGTCTTTGAAAACCAAAAATTCGCCTAAACGTTATCGGGGTCAACCGAACCAAACAAATCAAACACAAAAAAACAAAATCAAACAAATTACTCAAACTGAAAGGCTGCTACCATGGTTGCTGTTGCCCAAGCACAGGCTCAAGTTCAAGCACAGGCTCAAGCGCAAGCTCAGGCTCAAGCACAGGCCCAGGCTCATGCACAAGCGCACGCCCAGGCTCATGCCCAAGCTCATGCACAAGCCCAAGCACAGGCCCAGGTCCAGGCACATGTTCAAGCTGCCGCTCAGGCGCAGGCGGCTCAGGTTCAGGCGCATGTAGCGCATGCGCAAGCACAAGCCGTTGCCGCTCAACAACAGCACCAACAAAAACAACTTGAAGATCTCAATCGCGCCGTAATGATCCAACGCATACAACAGGCTCAAGCAGCTGCTGCTGCTTCAGTGGCGGCGGCATCTGTTGGTCGCCCAGGTGGTCCCCCAACTGCTGCTGCAGTTGGCATGGTAAGTTCGGTTTTTTGCATACACTCACATTGATATATAATTTCTCTCTACTTTTTTTTGTGTCCACGGTTATTTGGGGAAAAATAAGTACAGTTTTTTTATGCAATTCAGGGATATATTCTTTTTCTCTCGCTCTCTCTCTCTCTCTTGCCGAAGAGAAGAACAGAAAATCTACTGACCATCTGTAGGACTTCGATCTGTTAATCCAATCTTGGCAATTGCAGCCCAAATTTAAAGCGACATTAATTCGGCGTGCTAAGTTTCGTTTGAAGACAAAGTTTGTGGAGTGGCTATATTTGTGGAATTTAGATATTTTGTGTTCAATGATAGGTAGAACTATACGATGCATATATAAAACATTCATATTCATATATTCGACGGTAGGTAGGAAGGAAACACATCGCTCAAAAATGTTCTTAGAATATAATGCAAATTACGATCAACTACTTCGTTTTCGAGAAGCCACAAATGGTTCCTCTTTTAACACTATCCATTAATCGACCTAATTTTCAAAATCTTTGTATGTTGTTAATTGCTGCTAAGACAGACCATGTGTGCCATCGATCGGCAATGTCTGGCTGGAGTAGGACTTTTTATTTGAGTGTTTCCAAGTGTATTCTGACTGGAGCGGTTGCATGTGGACGACAATCATCCTTGAGAAAATTTCTCCGTTTCTTAATGTCTTTTTGTCTCACATGCGATCTAGTCATTAATTGCTTTACTACTCTAATAATCTTTTTAAAAAGCGTTATAAACAAGACGATGAAAAAGACCCCTATTTTGTTTTCAAAAAAATTACATGACTTCCCTCCAAACGGCTACTCCCCCCCACCCATATGTATACAAAACCATTGGAAAATATTTCCGGTGCAATTTTTTTATTATTTAAAATTCTCAAAGAGAAAAACACGTATATTCTAAGTAGGAGATTTGTAGCCAAAGGTCAAAGTCGTGCGGCTCAGATTGTTTATTATAGATAGAGGTAACCGACGTAATCTACGACGTCACAGCTCATAATTTTCAGACGATTTCATCGACTAAGCTGGCTTTTAGCAAAAAGAGGGCCAAAGCATGCTACTTGTAGATAGTCATCTTCGCTTAAATGCAAATGCATCTTTCAAGTTTCAGTTAGCCGTTGATATCACTTAATGTTTGTTCGGTTTGTTTAGAAAAAAGCCTACGTGCATTTCTTTATAGAAATTATCATAAAATTATTGTAGAAGGCCTATATGTTTTTCTTCACATACGCCTTTTCAATTTCCAAATCAATAATTCTTGTAAGCCTTTTATATATATTTGTATGTGAGCTAAATTAAAGCATTCTCAGACGTTCCAGCCTTGTCCGATGGCAGTCCAACGAAATAAGCTAGTACGCTGAAATGTTTTGCGATTATGGCTTTTAGTCATAAACTGGATTGTAAAAAAAACGAAGTGGGATAAGAGGGTAATACATTTTTCTATTAAAAAATTACAGGACCTCAAAAAAAAAATACACTTTTAATATTTGCTCAGCATGTCTCTGTTATTTGTGAAAGAACCATGAACTCAAAGTTAATAACATTTCATAACTTTTATACCCTTCACCGAGGAGTGGATGGTATACAAAATTTGCCATTCCGTTTGCAACACTACAAAATATTGTTCGGAGACCCTTAAAGTATATATATTATTGATCGTTGTAAACGTTCTAGCCATGTCCGTCCGTGTCTTCGTCCATTCGAATGTAGGTTAAAGCACGGTCAAACGAATAAGCCCAGAATCCAGGAATTTGGCATGACAGTGCTCAAGGTCAAACGGAAATAAACGAAATCGGCACATGGGAAGAAATTTTCCCTAAAGATACCTTGGAAAAAATGCATTTTTTGAGTATTTCGTGAACGGGCGATAGATAAAATGGGTACTGTAAGTTGGGACGTTCTTTTAATAACCCAAAAAAACAACACAATGGCTAGATATTTTGACTCATTTGGACAAAAAAATAGTCCCACATGGTCAAAACAGGCGATAAATAGTCAATATGAAAATGTGGGTACTCAAATTAAATCAAATTTTGCTACGAATCCAATTATAGAATAATTTTGAAGTTTGGGCATGGACCGAATGATCCCTAGTATTTTTTTTGCGCTTTTATGGCGTAGGGACGGTGGAGGATATATAAGTTTCAATCTGACCGAACTTAACGACTTTTACTTTTTCAACTTGTTTTTCAAGATTTTTTTTTTCTAAAACTCCGTTTTAATGAAAAAACCACCTATTATAAATATTATAATAATATTTAATCAGTTTTCACTTTTTTTTAAGATTTAACTGAGACTGCTGTCGGTCTTAGGGACCTGTGTGACCCCAAAAAGGACCGTTTTAAGGACCATGAATATGATACTTGTTATTTGTTCCATTCCCGGCCCATCCGAAATTAATGTCGCTTTTGCTTGTTAAGTGTTTTTATTAGCTACTCAAATGAAGACAATTTTTATAAAACTTTTTTATAATGGCTTTCCACACAGTGAACTCATATCAAGTTAGATATATAAAGGGAGATTCAACGTAAACGCACGATGTTAATTGTAAAAAAACAAACAGAGAGAATTATCTTGATAGTGTTTACTATGAAGGATCTATGACAATTATGAGTGAAACAAAGTATCGGCCAAATGATCGCCACGGCTTCAGTGGCATACCTCTATCCGGTGGTTCATATTTTCAATGGTTCTGAGACATAATGGAGGTTCAATGTCGTTAATGTGCCGAATTATCGCATCTATTCGCTCTTGAATTGTTCTTGGCTTATTGAAGTACACTTTTTCCTTTTGCTCGTTTGTTTTATTTTGGTATTCTGCTTTTACACAGGGATTTTCTTCTGAATAGAGATTTTCTCTTAAATATCCCCAAAGAAAGAAGTCCAACGGTGCCAATCACGTAGAGGCCATTTAAAATCGCCACGACTTGAGATAACACGGCCATTGAATTTCTCGCGCAAAAGAGCCATTGTTTCGTTGGATGTGTGTCAAGTGGCACCATTCTGTTGGAAACACATATTCGTCCAGGTCCATATACCAAACTTCTGTCCACAAGAAGTTTGTTATCATCTCGCGATAGCGAAAACCATTCAACGTAACTGCTTGGCCGACCTCATTTTCAAAGAAGTACGGCTCGATGACACCGCCAGCTTATAAACCGCAAGAAACAGTGGATGCATCGGCTTTGCAACAATCACTTGTGTATTCTCATTTGCTCAAATGCGGCAATTCTGCTTGTTAACGATTGGGGACACATTTGGTCGATTATGCTGACCAAAAAACAAAGTGAATTTTGATACGTCCATTTTCGGAAAGTGCTTCAATAATCTTAACGCGCTGCTTAATTGTGCACCTCTCCATGGATGAATTTGGCAAGTACTGAAACAAAGAAATGTCAATATAAGTTGGGCAAAAAACTTGACTCACAAATTGTGTGACCCACACTTAAAGGTAACATCTTGCATTATGGTTGGACTAGCCTTTAGAAAATAAATCGCAGCATGTTCCATGCTCCCCCTTTGAAATAAAAAAAACATTTAGGCTCTGATCATTGAGAGGTTAGTTTCATAATGCAATCTTCTACAAAATAAGTATTTTGTCATAATCAAATAAATAATTAAACAAAATTTATATTTTAAATACAAATTGGTAACAATTGCAGACACATAGAGAGCGGGAGACAGTTGTGTGTGTAAAGTAAAGTATTCAACAAATATAGACCACAAGTATGACAGGGCCCTTATCTTCTTCTGCGTCCCCAACCATATAAAGCCAAAACCAAATAAAATATATAAAAGAACCAAAAATCAAACACGTACAAGTACATCTACCACTTCTGTACAAAGTTTCCGAAAAAGATTCAACCAATCCAATACCATAAAACAGTAAGTGATTTACCACCATTACCATAGTAGTGAACTATTATTATGATTATAATTAAAATAAGAAATTAACCCCACAAAACAAACAAAAAAGACAGACACAAAAGAAAAAGAAAAAAAAAACAGAAAAACAATTAAATGCTTGTTGTGTTAGTACCTTATCCAAAGTAAGTACAAATCTACAAATTTTTTCCCAATTTATTCTTAATATTGAATTGTCGTAATGGTTGCTGAGTTGGTTGATTGATTTGATTGATGGATTGAAATGTCTTATAAACTATCTAAATGTTTTTGTAAATTGTAAATCTTAAGCAAAACATACTACCTACTACATACTATACATACTATACTGCCAAATACTAGAACTACAAATACTATATACTACTACCACCCACCACCACTACCACCTACTTAACGTTCTTTTGTATATGGGGCAGTTTTAGTGTAATATCCAAATGCATTTATTTTCCACAAAAAACTATATCGATTATTTATTATCTATCATTACTTCTTAGATTGTAAGGTACTTGTTTGTACTTGCAAATGCTTCATATGAAAACATAAAAAATCAAAAGTACCGAAAACGTAAAAAGGCAGACAATAATTTTTGAACTAAAAGGACGTATGTAGCATATGTCCCCAGACACGCTGAGTTGTTGTGCAGGTTATGTCCAAAAACACATTTATTCACTTCTCATAATACCATCCAACCATGTGAAATTGTTGTATCACATCGGCGAAATTCTCAGATACAGATGTGGATAACGCTACAAGCAACGTAATGAAATGTAGATTTTGCTAAAGACTGAAACGGATAGTGTGATTTGAATGGAATTGGATTTTTCTTAATTAGCTTTAACTTCCTTCTTGATTTTCTGAAAATATGTTCTTTTTACGCCGATTTTTTATTTGAGAAGATCTTAGAAATAAAATTATTTCTTTTATTTAGGGACAAAATATTTGATATCGGGTGATAATTTGGAGGTGTTTTTTCAAAATAAAAAAAAATACAAAAATTCAAATAGTGTGGAATCTTTATTGTTCATTCGAAAAAACATTTTATGACATTTAAAGGGTGTCCTTAGAAGAGCGCAATTTTTAAATTTTAAATAAAACACAGATATTTAAGAAAAAATCGTGAAACTTTATTATATCGTAAAGTAGACAGAATGAGGTTATGTATGGAACAATATATCGTGCAGATGGCCGCCGCGGCTTTGCTGGCATGCACGCGATCTTTTAATGAAATTTTCAATGACCGTTTTGCATGAATGCTGCGGTATTTCATTGATGCAGCTTCCAATTTCGTCTTTTAAGGCTCGAGTCGTCGTCGGCTTATTCGCGTAAACCATCGACTTCAAAAAACCCCAAAGAAAAAAATCTAATGGTGTTAAATCGCACGATCTAGACGGCCAATTCTGATCTCCAAAACGCGAAATAACACGACCGGGAAATGACTGATGCAGCAATTAAATTGTTTCTCTGGCTGTATGACATGTGGCGCCGTCTTGTTGGAACCACATGCCCTCCACATTCATTTCTTCAATTCTAGGCAAGAAAAAACTGGTTATCATTTCACGATACCAAACACCATTGACTGTTTGCGCTTGACCTGCCTCATTTTCATAAAAAAAGGTCCAATGATTCCTCCAGCCCAAAAAACCACACCACACAGTGACACGTTGATGATGCATTTGCTTCTCGTGAATCACTCGAGAATTTTTCGCACCCCAAATGCGACAATTCTGCCTATTGACGAAGCCATCAAGATGAAAATGGGCCTCGTCACTGAAGATGATTTTATCGGCAAAATCAGCATTTTCATGTTGTCTCTCCAATACCCAATTAACGAACTCCCTTTCGTGTAGCGCTCCATTTTTACTAACCTCGTACCTTCTACTAACAAACAATAACAATTGTTCAAATGTCAAACAATGACACTTCGAATGTTGCCAGATTTAAAAATTGCGTTCTTCCTGGGACACCCTTTATTTTTTGAAAATAATTTCCTTAAAGATTTTGCTAAAGACTGAGACGGATAATGTAATTTTAATGGAATTAGACTTTTCTTAATTAAGTTTTATCTTCCTTCTTGATTTTCTGAAAATACGTTTTACTTAAGCCGATTTTTTATTTGAGAAATCTTAGAAATACGTATTTAATATCGAGTGATCAATCTAGAGGTGTTTTTTTTCAAAATAAAAAAACCTAAAATATACAAAAAATATGGAATCTTTATTGTTCATTCGAAAAGACATTTAATGCCATTTATTTTTTGAAAATAATTTCCTCAAAGATTTAGCTCTTAAGACTGAAACGAATAATGTGATTTAATTGGTATTAAACTTTTCTTAATTAAGATTTCTTTAAAAATTCAAATAAAGTTTGCAATCTTTATTGTTCATTCGAAAGGACATTTAATGCCATTTTTTGACTAAAATGTCCTTAAAATGTTGGCCGCAACTACGCCTTAGGTTGTCCATTCTGAGGGTTTAATTTTGGATGACTCGTTCGAGCAATTCGACCAATATGTTTAAGACTTCCAAAATCTGAATCGTAGCTGGTTTTTAGACTACGTAGACCCAAAGAAAAAAGTCTGAAGGTGTGATACCACACGATATAGGCGGCCAACTCAACGGTACAAAACGTGAAATTAGCTGCTTCCGAATGGACCTCTCAACTGATCCATTGTTTGAGCAGCTGCATGGCAAGTGGCACCGTCCTGTTCAAACCAAATTCAAAATTAGATAGCCAAAAGTCCTATATCATGGCACGATAGCGAGCACCATTTACGGTTAGGTTCCGGCCATCATCATTTTTGAAAAAATATGGAGTGGTGATTCCACCAGCCAATTAACCGCACCAAACCAAAACTATGTGCCGGGGTACCAGCCCTTGGCCGAAGAGTTGCTCTTCGGGTCAATCCGGTACATAGAACCGGCTGTCGTGTGATTGCACCAAACCGTGGTTTTCTCTGGGTATAATGACACCTCTTGAACCTCTTCTGGTTGCTCTTCAGCCCAAATTCGGCAAATTTTGTTTATTGCCGTTGAGTCAAAAATGGACATTATCACTAACCAAAGTTTTGGTCGACAGAGGATCTTCTTCGAGATTTTAAAGAGCCGAAATACTGATGGCAAACAATACTTAAAAGAAAAAATATTAAGTTTAATAGCGCAAACAAACACTATTAAAAAAAATACCATCATGCTATCTATTTATGCTATTAATTTTTTTTTTGACGGTTTGAAAAAATAAAATTGCAAATAACATTTTTGGACGTTTCTAAAAATATTTCTAAAAACTTTAACAATTATGGGAATCCCAAAAATCTAAATACTGTTTTAGATTTGTTAGACATGAGCAAATGGGATAAAACCTTCAAAAAATGGATATACAATGTTGCACCTAAGTACTTAGAAAACCTATAAAATCATGCTCCAATTATTAGGGTTTTTTGTTATTTCGCATGTGAAACAAAATCAGATGGAAATCGGTTTAAGGACAAAAATTCAGTTAAAAATAACATTTTAATAATAGGAAGAGATCGATATTCGACTTACCATAGAATGATTTTCTCTAAGGATCGGAGAAAATATACATATCAAAATTTAAAAATAATTCAGTAAAGAGAAAATGTGGGCAAAAACTTGAATATCCACTAAAAAAATATTAAACCAAATATATTTTTTTCAGATCAATTAATGTTTCAAAACAAAAAGCGTTTAGGGTTTTTTTTAATAATTTAATTAACAAAACCTGTTAAATATTAATTATTTCTGTTTTGTTGATAAAAAAAAATGCTAGATCAAAAAATCTTAATCATAGAAAAAAAGTTTTTTTTAATTTTTCCAAAGTCGGCCGCAATTTATTGGTTTTTGCATTTTGCGTTATGAACGAAAATACAGCACTGACGATAAAACTAGGTGCATTTTTAAAACAAGCAAGCTTGTCTTAGAATTTTCTGCACCCAAATTAATATCGAGAACATCTCACAAAGAATCTGACTAAAATCTATACATAAAAAACCGTGTGATGGTAACATTTTTGTTAAATTCCTAAAGTGAAAAAATGTACTTAACTGGCGACACCGTAGTTGGGTTAATATTTTTGAGATTAAGATGTTTAAAAAAATCAACCGTATAATTTTTTTTGGCATTCATACACATCTGTATCTGAAGAATTGATATTGACGACAACATATAATACTGGTTAGTACACATTTGTTTTCTTTCACATTTAACTTAAAAAAAATAAGATCATGTCCATCATTTATGTCACATGTAATTAGAAATTCCAAAAAAGAACTGAAAATAACTAATTTCGAATTAATTACAACAACTAAGTTGACAGTGAGTACAAATTTTGTTTTAAATACACACACCCCCCCACCTCCACCATCATATTTTTCCCCTTCCACACTATGTGTCGCTTTCACTACTAAAGTAAAACGACGAATAGTAAGTACTACGTTTCAATATACTATTTGTTTTAATATAATTTCAAAACTTGTTTTATTTAAAAAAAAAAAAAAAATTATATACTTCTACTACTACAACTATCCTCTATTATAACCAAGTTTAAAAACAGCAAAATGTATTAAGAAAACAAAAAAGAAACATATCATAAAAAACAACTGCCTTTTTTACAAATTTAATTCAGTTCATTGCAATGTAAAGCAAAATAGTTCTTTTTTTTTAAAAATCTACCAAAAAAATCTAACACTTTTTCTCATCACTACTATTGATGATTGCAACAAAGAAACAAGCATAGACAAAAAGTAACAATAATTATGGAAAATATTAATTACCAAAATTTAGTCCCTTTGACATAACGATTGTTCATCCAGTTGTCATAATGGAATTAATATTTTCAATATTTGTTTTGTTTTTTGTAATGCAAAAATTTTTAATTTTCAAAAATAATATGTGCAAGTAACGTTCCGAAAACAAGCAAATTATGAAAACAGAAACTAATAACATTTAGCATTTATTACGTACATTACATACAATAATTATTATATTTTAATTTGATATTTTACTTTGTGTATAACTTATTACGAACATTGATGGACCCCAATTTGTGTGGGTTCCCTCTCACTATTGCATATGAGATTGACTGTGATTTTCGCTTATCGATTTGTTAATGTGAATCTTTTGTATTTTCTTTATTTCTCCGCTTTTGCTTCTTTCTTATCCAACCACAATCGCCTCGAAATGAAATGAATTGATATGAAATTCCCCGCAAAACCAGATGCCATTACCCGGTCAAGTGCAATTAGTTCAACCTATGCTACGCCATCCCACTATGGCGATAGCACCACATGCTGCTTTAATTGGTGGCAATTTGTTGCGAGGACATGGTGGAATACCAGGAATGCCGGCAGGTAAGTGCAAATTAACATTTTAAATATAATTTTAATACGGTTATGGATCTTCTGCAAGAGTAGAGACTAAGAGTGTAAATAAAAAAAGGCATAGGACATTAAAATGAAACAAAATATAGATGGATTATTTTAAATATAATGTAATTAGTGAATTTTGATAGCTGACCTTTAGTTTGATTATATTTAAATTTTTTTCGGCTTGAGTTTGTTTGTTAACACTCGATGTATGGTGTTATTAATTTTATTTAATTTTGTCAATCATCTTCAGGATTTCAGTTTGAAGGAACACTGTGTTTGAGCGTCAGAAATCATTAAGAATTCAAGCGGACACACAACAGTGTTAAAAAATAAATAAAAACAGTTTCAATAAATGAACTTAAACCGAAAAATATTTTTTTAAATATAATATTATTTTTCAAACCCCATTTAATGGAATGCGATTACCGGCCAATGTATCATTAAGAGAATTCAAAAATTTCTTAGAGACTTAGCTTAAATGTTTTCGAGCACTAGTCCTAATGGGGCTAACGGGAGCTTAGCTATGACGTTTAATTTTAAAATATTATTTTGTGGACCATTCGACGGATCTTGGAGAATACATTTCTTAAAAGACATTATTGACGTCCTATTTCCCCTTATGTGAAAATTGACAAGATTCTGTTTTTTCATGTGACACCAACGAGATTGTATGATGAATGAAAGTATTTTTAAAGATTCTTTAAGGAAATCGACTACGAGGGTTGCTATTTATATTTCGGGTCCGGCAATAAAAACACAATAATTTATCATTGGAAATGGTTTTATTGTTTTTCAAAATATTCTCCTTTAAGATCAAGATCAAACCAATTTGAAGCACTTTTTCCACTCCGATTAAGACACCTCCAATACATGATTTTTGAACGCTTCAACAGCTGCTTCGGGCGATAAAAACGTTGACCACACATTTTTTCTTGATGATAGGAAATAAGAAGAAGTCATTGGGTGCCAAATCAGGGCTGTACGGCGGATGGCCCATCAATTCGACATCTTAAGTGGTCAAATAGCTCATCGTTTCAGCTGACGTGTGAGAGCTCGCTTTGTCGTGATACAAAATGATCCGTCTTCTCTTATTATCTTTACTCATTTCTTCACTGTTGGCAAACAGATGGTTGTATACCACTCAGAATTGACCGTCCTACGTTCCACTAAAGCCACTGTGGCAACATGGCCGGTTATACCGAAAAAAAAAACGCAATCATTTGCTTCGATGTACTTCTTCCACAAACAACTTTTGTTGGATTTGGCTCGTCTTGAAAGACCCATACGGTCGATTGCTGTTTTGTTTCCGGTTCATATGCATAGACCCATGATTCGTCATCTGTGACAATGTTATACACTGACTTTAAGCTACCGCAGTTATGCTTTGTCAACATCTCTTTGCACCAATCCATACAAGCCTTTTTTGAGCATTCGTCAAATTATGCGGGATCAAACGAGAACAACATTTTTTCGAGGCCAAATGAACATGCAATATCTTATTGATACTTGTCATACGAGTACTAATGCCCAAGGATGCCTCAATCTCACGGTATGTCACATGTCGGTCTTGCTTAATCAGTTCACGCATAGCATCGATGGTTTCTGGCAAAGTTATGGTGCTATGTAGGCTAAGCATAAATGAACTTAATCAAACAGCATGATTAATTTAAGCAAGCTAGGCTTTATAATGTGACTTGTGGAGCGACAGGGCTTCAAATCAGAAGGGGCCTATACGAAAAACATGGTCTGACATGGTCGGGCAGGGTGTGTTAAAAGTCGATCGTGACTTAAAATGCGATTTTTGAACAAAATTAGATTTTTTTCTGCTAGGGAGCAGAGCCTTACATCGCTTGAAACCTTTTTGTGGGGGCTATATCCAAACATAGAACGATACGGTTCAACTTTATCAGGGTTGGTTATATGTGACTTACAACGCAGTACGCCAAATTTGAGCAAGATCAGATTTTATATAGCACGAAGAGTGGCAGGGATTAAAATCGGTAGGGGACCTTTAATATGGCTATAGAAATATATGGATTGATTAGGTCGAGTAGAATCTGTAAATTTCTCACAACAGATAAGGCAAAATTTGTGTGGAGGTTATTAGAAAAAATGCGCCGTTAATGTCTTATTTCACCGGAGTTGGTTATTGGTCGCTCGTAACGTTTTATGCAAAATTTGTTCTTAACCGAATGTATATTTCAAAGCATAAACCGATATGTATCACTTTCAATGGGATTCGTCCTTGGCACACATCTGCGCGTGCAGTTTCGTCGAAATCGGTTTATATTTGCGAACTGTACTTTGATTAGTATGGATGGACTGACGGACGGAAAGACATCCCTCTGATAGTTATTCTCGATCCGATCGGTAAAGTTTATTGACGAGATTTTCGGAAAACCATAAAGATATTAAATACTTTCGTGGCATGCCAAAACGTCTAAGGACATAATGTCTATGGACATTGGGACACCAAATGACACAAAGTCTATAATAGCGGTCTCACATCGCCCATGGATGGAGTAAAATATTTAAAGACACAGTCGAACTATCCAAATATTTTTCCGGTCGAACTGACAGCAATACTAACAAAGTGCACTTTGTCTGGTGTAAGCCCAACAATAAATGCCGCCTACCTGAATACCACCAAAAATTACAAAATTCCCTTCGAGATTGACATTTGGATTTATACCATGTTTATCCTAAAGACGACTTCTTTCTGCGTGACCTGCTTTCGACGGTCCTTAAGTGCTTTCAGCTATAGACAGGCCAATTCTAGGGACTCGCGACTGTAAACCCCTTCTGTGGTCCACACTAGTGTTACCATTATACAGCAAACCCAGGTTAAAAAGATCGGTGACAGTTGTTCTTAGATACTTATCTCTAAAGCCATGGAATACTGCTCTAGAGATGGTATAAGCCGCTCGTTGATGGATTTAAACAGTATGTATCGATCAGTGGGTAAGAATTACACCTGGAAAAACAGCCATTAATTATTGCTTCTCCATGGATAATTGAGGGAAATTCTCCATATCTCCACTGACCTGCTAAAATCCACCTTGTGGCAATGGCTTTTCGAGCCTTTTATTCAGAGATTGTAACTTTAATTCAATCAGAGGGGAAGCTAGGGGAAGTTTCATGTTACAGGAGCAACAACAATAGCAACATTATTTTGTTTTAAATACTTGTATATGGTGAAAGTATTTTTGTTTTATTTTTAACACATGATTTGCGTTATGTTGATTATTTTGCGTTAAACTTCATTTTATATTGAAACTTGTCACTCCAGCTGGAAGAAGTTTCAAATTTATATATAAATTATTATTTTATTAACCAATTTTTTTTTGTTTGCTTGCCATTTTTAACAATACAAGCAAAACATTATTTTAATATTTATTAATTAATTATAAATTTATTTTAAACGCACTAGAACCGAAACACATGCCCTGAAAATCTGTTGTCGTGAAACGATTTAACAAAGTATTTCTCTCGGTTCATGTGATGTTGCTAGTGTTGTTGCTATTGTTTCAATAAATTTTATTTTTTAATGTTGCTTCCATTATTGTTCCCTTACAAAACAAAATAGATTGGGCCAGGATCTTCAACTCTAATACAAACCCTCCAAATCAACAACAGCCCTGGTGGATGTTTCATGGATTGTAGAAAATACAATCCAAAATGCTTACGAGACCATATACCACCGACAGCATGTTTTAGTTGTCTCCGACCTGGAATACCTATAACTACGATAACTTAAGGAAAATAAAAATTGTTATGACCATAATCAAGAAAAAAAATTGAAAAATGTTAATCTTTAGATGAGCCTTAAAAAACTTTTGATATACAATATTTGAAATAATCACCTACTTTGTTTCAATAGTGTACTATGAAGTTCCTATGAAGTATCGCCAACAGCAGCATTCGTCGGATCAGTCATTTGGTGAGTTTTTCCTTTTTCTCTACATTGGTCGGACGTCAGCAATCTGCTGGTGATCAATGCTTTTCTTTCTATGCGAGGCCTTTGTAAAGTCTATTCAAATTCTTTAAAACAACGACCCTTAGCATCGTTCCTTTATTGAATTTTACTATCCTTAACACAAAATAAAACAAGCTTATAGCTAACAAATTATCAGTAATACTATCTTATATCCAGCTTACATTAAGTATTTTTCTAGAACTACATATACATCGATTCAAAAATGTTGTACGTATACATACGTACATGTCACTCTTACAATAACTTTAATTAACTAGAAATTCCCCAAAAAGTATATAAAAGGGGATTGCTCAAACATTCTTAAAATTAACACTTAGAACAGTACTTAACAATAACACTTAGACTAAATATTTACAAGACCCGTTCCAGTCACTGTTATTGGTCTGTGATGTAGACTAAATTGTCCAAATCATATGTACCATATCTCCTATGATAAAATAAAAGTTTATCCTCCCTGTAGAGGAGTCCCTCTCTTTCTAAAGTAGGAAGAGCGGCTGGGAGCGACCAGTCATCCTCAAGTAGCTTCCTTAGGCTGAAATCCAGCCTTGTAGCTCTCCTAACTAGGCCGTTATCTAGAGAAGAGGCTGCCCTCTCAAGATACTTTATTGTACCCTTCATGGGGAACACGTCAATCCGACCCTTAGCACCTACCGGAGCATCGGTAACTGGAAGTCTGTGAATCTGTATGTTAGATTCTGTTAGTCTAGATGCTCTCTGTGTAGGGATTGTGGTATTTGTTAAGAATTTAAGAAGAATATAAGTTATTTAAACAGTTGTTTTTATTAGAAGTTATACATGAGTAGAAAATTATCGGGTAGGCGGTACTAATATGTCAACCATTTTGTGATTTTTTAAATAAAGGGCGCGGAAATTTCCTTTTTCTAGAAAAAAGCATTGCAGGTTTTTTCTTCAATTTTACTCACTTTGTCTTTTCACTTCATCTAGAGTTGGGCTCACAGTTCGCACCTTCACATTCATGCCTTTCTGGTTCTCTCTTATAGTTCCGAATTCATTTAGGTACCAATAAGAACAACGATTTCGATTAATGACAATACATTCGAGTAACGACAATATATATCGTTTTCCAAATGAAATAAAATCTTTTCGAAAATTAAAAATTTCGATTTAAGGAAAAAAAGCTTCAGTATTATTCTTTAAATTTTTATTAACTACAAATTTCGTTAATTCTAATATCGTTTTGGTACCCTCTTTTTAGTTCCGATGCCATTTTAGTCAGTATAAAAAGAAAATCTCGATATTAATTTGGTATAATAAACTCTTTCAAAATTTAATATAATTGTTTTTAAATCACATGGAAATTTGATGTAGACCAGATTATGCAGGGCTGTTTCAGTGGACTTGCATTTATGGTATGCATGTTGGCTATCTGAAAGCCGCTATCAGACTATGGTTGCTCTCAACCAGTTTCTTCAGTATTTGCAGATGAAATGGTCACTGGACTTTCTGCACAAGAATTTTTTATTAATTTTACGTTAAATCAGGGGCTTAAGTGCTCATAAAAAATTATTCTTATAATTTCTTTTAATACTTAAGGGCTTTATTCTTTTCCATAAAAAAATTATTTTTCATGACAGCGTCTCCAGCTTCATCGCGGTCAAGCTGGTAAACTATTCATATAGTTCGATAGTTTTTGTTTGGCATCAATATCGATAGTTTTTTTTACTTTCCATAGCTTAGTCCAAGTTTTGGATTAGTGTGAGGCTACATCCTAAATGTATCTCCAGATTTGGAGTGTAACCGACCTAACGGCGGCATATTTTTTATCAGATTTCAACGAAATTTAGTTTGTGGCGTCATTTTCCACACAGGATTAAAAGACCAAAATGATTTGAATCATGGAGTAGCCCCCACACAAATGTTTCTCCTGGTATAACCGACCTAACGCAACAAATTTCATCAGAGTTCAAAGAAATTGAATTTGTAGTGTTGTATTGCATATGGAGTCTAAACCGTGTGGCGAGGGTGCCATAATGTCGGTATCGCCCAACACACGACTTTAGGACAATTATAAACCAGTTAGGGTTTATAATTGTCCCAATTCTGTAAAGCCTTTTTGGACTTTGCCGTGTTAAAGAGCTTCCTACAGCGTTTCTGAAGGCTTACTATCTCTATCGTTTATATCAGTGGGATGGTTCATGTAAACGATTGTTTAAGAGTGCACTATTTCATTTTAAAATAACAATATTTATTTTTTAGAAATATTTTTAATTTTTATTATTGTATTAAAAGTGGGCTCTGATGACAGACCATTACTCTTTTTTTCTTTCTTTTATAATTAAAAGTACACGTGGTACACAAATGATCCGTGTTTATTTGAATCATTCGTTTGAATACACGATTGTCAACCTATAATACATCGGTAAAATTCCAAAACTGATGTTAGTCTAAGGATTATAATTAAATAGCAAACCAAACTAAGTACAGTTGCTAATAGTGATTCCATATATGAGTCGTGTTGAAAACGATTAATCGTGTTCGAAGAAAACTTGCTTTTTAGGACAAATAAATGTTCAAATAAATATTCTCAACAACCATAGAGCTAATGTCGCTTTGAAATGTCCTTAATGGTGGCGTTAAAACGTCTTTTCCTTTTTTTATTTTTCTTTCTTTTTTGATGGCAAATTAAACATTTTACTACATCTGTTTTCTTTTTCCAGGACTCATCCAAGCGATACCAGTACCGGGCGTACCCGGTGTCCATGGCATGGGTGTTCCCGGCATGGGCGTAATGCTGCCAACCGGCAATCCCATGTTACAAATGATGCCACGTTTCAGGTGATCAGGCCCAAACCAGGGGCAGCTCTGTATAGCGCCGGTTGTTAACGTGCCTATGCCGATCATGTACCCCGAGTAAAATATGCAAAACGAAAGTCAGGATGAACAAAAAAACAAATGAGCACACACTCCCATACTACGTTAGCCAGATCAGAGCACTTAACCAAAAAAAAAAAAACAAGAATGAAAAAAAAACGCCAGCAATACCACAACCAATCCACCCACCCAACCAACCATCTAGCCACCCAACCACCAGCAACAGAAGCAACACCTGGAGCATTATAAATATATCAAAAGCAAAGGATCAACAAAAGCAATGTGTATTATAAAAATGCAATATGGAAAAATCAGCATTAGTTAAACCTACACACTTGTATACATGGCCATGTAGTTTCTGCCTCCTGTCGCCAAGCAATTTCAAACCACAGGGTGTGGATAGGCATGCCAGCACCAGAACACAACAGAACTCGTAACGCATCCGCTGGACAAAAGGTGACTGCACCCAACCCTTCAATTAGAGAAGCAGGAAGGCCCCATCCCGTCCCGTACGGCGCGCCTCGGTCCGTTCCAGTTCCAAAACATCCAAAACACAACAAGCAAGTTATTTGAAAAAAATTCCATTTTTTTCTTATGCCATCTTATATATATATATTTTTTTCTGTTGTTGTTTTCTTTATTTTAATGTTAATGTTTATTATTCAATTTTTGATTTTTAACGTATGATTGCCTTTCGTCTTCTTTTTCGGCCTCACAAGCAAGAAAAGCGAAAAAAAGAAGAACAAACGAAAGGACAAGTTTTGATTGATGCATCATTCAATGATTCTTACAAAAAACGACAAAATCAAAAAATCAGTTTTAGAAGAGAAAGAAAACACAGTCACTATTAAAACAGAAAAGAGAAAACGTTAGTATAACAAAAAACGAAAAAATAACAGAAACAAAAAGTCTAAAGATGAAATGGTAAATATTTTTATTTTTAAATTTAATTTAAACCGAAAAAATCACATAAAATATATGCAATATTTCATATACTACTTACCTACTATACATACATACTTACATCTATAATGCATTAATAAGGATAAGGGTGATTGATATATGCCAAATTTACTTATCGTAATTTATGTAATCGTCGTCGTCGTACAAACAAGACACTACACCAGTTTGTTTCCTTCCTATTTGTCAGTTTTCGCCTTTTATACTCTTATCATGTTTATCATTATTTTTCTGTCTTTTATTTTTTGGAAATTTTACCATTCAGTTCTGTCTATTTGGGCCCTCTATCTCCTGTGATATGCAATACTAAACTTATCGTATATCCTCATCAGATTTTAATATCATTTAAAATATTTAAAAGTCAGTCAAACTTACCTAAAAATTCAGCTACACTAAACATCCTTGAACGCCTAGTTACATATACACGCATACACACACACAAGCCTATCCAAATGTATATGTACATAATTATGTACGTAGTTGTTTAACACTCCTAGCTAATCACTCGTTTAATCAATAAAGCAATCATTTAATTAGTTAATAAAATTAATATACAATGGCTCTCTCGCTATCCCTCTCTATGTTTAACACCCATTTTCGCCTATCTGGTTCTCACTTACTTATCTCTTTATTAGCCTAACGCTCCCGCTCTGTTCTGCTGTATCCCCTCTAATGCCCTTTCTGTTACTTGTGTGAATTTTGCGATTTTTTCGTTAACGATTTTTCATAGTTTCGTTTTATTTTTATACCCCCTTCGTTTTGTGCATTTTTAATTTGTATGATATTATTCACATTTGTTTAATGATAAAAATAAAGTTTTATAATTTTGCTTTTACAAAGTATTTGATTGTACTCGTATTGTTTCTTTTTCTGTTTTAATTATTCATAGTTGTTGGAGCTTTTAACGGGAGTTAATTATATATCCTTTGGTGTAGTGTACTAGAAATGTGCAAATAATATGGAGGAGAATCAAAAATTAACATTAAAATGATGCTTTTTAACTAAAGGACATTTGATCCGATTTTATTTAAAATTATAATACATTCATGACAGTAAATTAAAACAACTTATATCGGAAATTATAGATTTGAGATACTAGCAGTTTTTTTTTTAAAAAACTATAAAGGGCTATTGCTTCCTTACATTTTTTTTTATTGGAAAATTATACACGTTACATTTTTCAATTCCATCCAATCCTGCAAAAGTAACAAATGTATTTTTAGCCATTAAATTAGTGTACCAGAACGATTTCTATTCAGTGTACCTTAATTTGTAAGCCTTCACCAAATATAATTTCCGCGATTCTCAAAAAAAAAGAAAACAGAGACTTTTATACGGTTTGTTTTTTTAATTTCTGCAAGTGATTGCACGACCCCGATTGTTGTTACCGATATACATTAGCACTTCTTTAGATTAGCGCCAGTTTTCTTAGATTTGAAACTTCAAGAATATGGTTAGTCTAAACTGCCACATGACTTTCTGATTAGAAGCAAAATTAAGATCTTTTGGAAAATTTTTAAATCAACCGGCTGATTAAATTTACATTTTTAATTTTAAACATGTGTAAAAACAGAATCACTTTAACTCGGGGAAAAAGTTTTCTTAGCCTAGAAAAATTTCAAGAATATGGTTAGTCTAAACTGCCACATAACTTTCTAGCTAAAAATAAAATTAAAATCTTTTAAAAAAATTAAAATTAACTAGCTAATTTATTTATCTTTTAAAAGTTTAAACATATAAAAAAGAGAATCAGTTTACTTCGGGGAAAAAGCTTTATAAAAAACAAATTTTATAATTAAACAGTCACAAAGTATGACGAATAGTTACTATTTGATACCAGACCGATAATAAATACAGGGCTAGTCAATTGAAGAGTCACCTATTTAAGCGATCTTTTTGTGTACTTTTTTTTTAATGTTGCAAATAACAAAGTGTGAAAATAAAGAAAATTTTGGAATCATTTATTTCAGCTGGATGTAGCAATCTTTTGCCTTGACTCTGGCCTTCAAACGGTTAAAAAACTGAAATGCATGCTGCACGAATATGATCTTGAGGTATTTGAGTTTTGGTTTGTTCTGCGCATCCATACCGGCAAATTTTTTAACACCCACCTTGTCCTACAAAATGGCCCAGATGGCATAGTCCATCGGTAATGCATCTGGCGAATTCGAAAAATATTGTCTCGACAAAAAGAATTTTTTAACCACTCGAGGTCCACACAAGCTTTATGAGACGATGCCGAGACTTGTTGATACATCCATGGTTCCGACCGAATGTTTGCATGTCCACGGATCTTAAGCAGCTATCGAAACATATCCCGATAATAAGTCACATTGACTTTTTGACTCCAGGCTTGATGAAGACGATTGGAAAGCGCCCATCGGTGGTCACAGCTGGTCATACCATTACTTGAGATGGACAATTTCTTCGGATGGGCGTTCGTAGGATACAAATTTCGTCAGTGCGTTCAGTTTAGTAAACACCATCATTTTGAGAGTTTATGAACTGCTCAATAGGAAAATGTTTTTCATCAGAGCACAAACTGTCGGAAAATCGCCACGTTCGTGCAAGCGCAACAGCTTGTTTGCTCTTTAGGGTCTTACTTTTTATTGCTTTGATTTAAGACCGTGTGCCTTTTGGAACTTGTTAGACGTTACTTTACTTCGATTTGAATATGCGACGACGTGGATTTTGTTAAAGTCATTTTCCAAACCTTATAATGTGATGTTGCGGTGTTTTTTTTTCCTTTGGTAATGCAACTTGTAACAATTTTCATTTGCACTTTGAGATGGTTCAGCTCACGAATAATTGCTGGCCAAATTTATTTCAATCCCACTATTACGTTTGTATTCCATTTCGATAAACTAAGATTATTGTAAAAAATACAAACAGCTGTCATTGGTATATATTATCGGTTTGTCAGTATTGCGAACTTAAAATTGGTCATTTCAATCGCCTAGCCCTGTATTTCGTGTTTCACGTTTCGTATTATACCTGGCGGTGATGTTTTTCGTATTTTTAGGCGCTCGTGTTGTGTGGCCTTTTGAAACCACATATCGACTAGTTTATAATCTACAATCGCAGGTCGCAAATTCTCGTTTATTATACGGCCATAGCGCTCTGAATTTTCGAAACCTCAAGTCACTTTTTCCTTATGCAACGGGTATTCTACAATTTCTTCTGGTCACTCAAAGAATGGCCACGTTTAAATTACCACTTTTTTTTTAGTAAGTTTTAACTATTTTAACGCGTTCTAACAACCGAGTTTGAAATAATCACCCCATAAACCTCGAAAAGTGGTCATGCTTATTTTAATTACTACTTTTGTATTGTGTTTCAAATAGTTTCAAGCATTCTTAAGTTGTTAAACCATCTATACTCATATTCGTAAATGGGAAACCTTTCACTAAATAAATGACAGATATTTAACAGCTTACAGCCTTGCCATGCCGGGGGGTTTTAAGCAACGAAATTGGCAACCCAATATTTCTCTGGGTCTAACTAATCTAAGAACTGCACATTTCAACGGATTTCAATGAAATTAGTTTGGTGACGTAAGATTTAAAGTAAAACAACTGCGTCAAAAATAAAATAAATAGGTTCGTGAAATGTACCTGAGGGGTGTATAGAGCAATGTTTTTATATAGCCCCCCTATATAAACGTACCTCTCGATTTGGAGTCCAGCCAATTTAAAAGCGGTCCTAAAATATATCCTTATTTAAGGTCTAACCGATTACAGGAGGGACAAATTTATCACATTTTAATTACATTTGTTTGTGCTTGTGGCGATACTAATATCGCTAGAAAAATACCAATAATTTTTAGATATGACTTTGCAGTAAAAGGTCATATACTAAAATAATTGGGTCTTAAAAGTGTAATAAAAGTATCATACTGTCATGCATCTTGGCTCAAGGGCAAGAATATATTGCACAAAATCATTATTTTTTGAGTGTGTTTTTTTTTGTCTAGCTTTATAAAGCATCTGAGCTCAACAAAAGAGGACTTGAAGTTGTTGCAAATCTTCACATTTTTATTAAGGCTTTTTATAATAGATTCATCCTGTTTTTTTTTTGTAAATTGCGTACAGAATATTAATTATGGCCATATTTGGTAAGAAAGTGGTTATAATTTTCAATTAACGTATCAAGCGATACTAATACAAAAGTATCGAGTTCAAAGTCTATTTATTTCGAGCAAAAAGTTGCGGGTATAATTTAAGCCTGGTATCGAATCATCGCCTATCACAAACAGGTTCTTTAAACAATCATTACCTTTTGTTTTTCCTCTCCTTTAAAAATTAAAACTTCTCTCGTGAGAGAACCTAATTGAAAAGTTGTTTTCAAAGCTTACCAGTCACATAGAAGTGGTTAAAAAGTCGTCGGTTCCTTGTTACAATCGACTAACGTAGGAAGATCCCTCCATCGAAATAATGCTTTGCAATTTGTGTGTTTGCAGATTTTTTAAATTGTTTTTTCTTAAAATTATTTGCACATTTTTAGTACAAAACATCTTTAGTAAAAAAACATGAGTTTGGCTTTGTGCTTTCCTGTTGTTTTAGAAAATATGTCCTTTTGCGATTTAAGCGTTTTTGTTACTAACAAAAGTAAAAGAAAAAACAAAAAACCTAAGCCTGTAGAATTAATGTAGACTTAACACCACCCTAAAATAATAACTATTATAAATATATAAAAAAAATAATAAATATCCACAAAAAAAAACAAAAAAATGTAATTGACAAATAACAATAACTTTTTAACTTTGTTACTTAATGTTTTCTTCCATTTTTTGTTTTGTTTTTTTTTCTTTTTTCTCTCTCCAGTAAATTTTAGGCAAATTTTTACACACAACCGGGTTATCGATCAAACAATACCAGTACATATAACTATACTATTAAAAACTATGCTATAATAAAATAAACCTACCGACATACAAACATCCATACATGTAGATCATCGTTTGAGCCGATTAAACGATCAATAGATCATTAAATCACTGGTTATCGAAATCGATTAGTATTCACTTGTTCGGCTCCAAATCAATAAAATGACACCGACCGTCAGTGGATGAGTATGATAAAGTTTTAACTATTTTCAAATTCGTCTTCTAATACTTGTGTAACAATTTCGTTGTGTCGTTCATGTGGAAAATATTTAAAAAAAACCTAGAGAAAATGTCTGAAAAAAAGTTAGAAAACGATTTTAGTACAGAAAAAAAGGAACACAGCTTCTTGGTTCCTTTAGTTCTCCTTGAGTGTGTTCGTTCGTAACCACTCATGTCACGCCCGTCCGTTCGTTCGTTGGCCCTTTTGTTGTTCGGTATGTTGAAAACATGTTTTTAATATCTAACAAATTATAATAGATTTATTAAATATTTTGTATTGGGATTCGTATTTTTTTGTGGTCTAGTTTTTGGTTTCCTTTTTTTATATTTTGCTTCTTTTTCTGTTATTGTTTATTTAAATAATTACCAATAAAAAAACTGATTTTATGCAATTATTTATAATAGTTATAATCCGTAATTTGTTTTTCGGTTTTTATAATAAACAGAAAGCCGAAGAATTAACAAAACTTATAATTGATGTAATTTTTGTGTTCAATGTCTTTAGCAGCGTGCTTATTTAACTGTTCTCATTTTATACAACAGCCTTGTTTTATTTTCGATTTGATTCAAGCGAAAAGGGAATATTTTATAATTTATAATAAAATAATTCCCTATAATTTGATTCCGATCGAAAGCTCCTAAAACATGGCTGCTTTACTTTATCGATTTTTTAGTTTTGTTAATTTCCTTTAGTTTAGTGCAGTATTATTTGAATTTTATTTTGTCTTTTTTCTTTTGATTCTGCCTGGAAGTGCGCATTTTGTTTCAAATCCACCACCAGTAAGTTATTCTCTTTTTTTCATTACTCTTCTGTATTTATATAATCATTGTCATAATTTCTCTATTGCATTCAGAATTGGTTCAGGATTTATTTACTAATACAAATTAACATTTTGCCATCATTATTAGTGTTACACATATGGGTCCACCATTCCCCTCGCGACCTCCGCAGCGTAAGGTAATAATTTCCAATTTTGTTTTCTATCCTATATAAACGTATTCTTGAAAAGAACACTCAATATTCTTATTGTTTTACTTATTTTCTCTATATTGGTTTTGGTTTTACAACATATCTGTAAAATTTGCTATATCATTTTCTCACTGTTATCGGGGTAACGAGTTGAATCCAACAAGTCGAACCAAAATTTCGTATCTAGATTTTCCCATTCTCAAGGTAAATTTTTACAATACATTTTTCTACAAATCTGTTCTATCGCATTATGTAAAAAAAATTGTCGGTTTGGAAGCAAAGAAAATAATTTATTAATTGACTTGCAAGATTTGTCTATACCCCCTCCCCCTCTTCCTTTCAATATTTCAATAAAACAATTTAAGAAAACCTGGGCATTTTGAAAAAAATAGCAGTCGTTTGAAGATATTTTAAAAAATGTAACATAAATATTTAAATTTGTTTTGTAAAATTTGTTTCTTTTAAAATTTGGAAACAAATGGACCTTAGGCTGGGCATTACCTACTAACTCTGACTACATAACCGATGATTTTTAAAGTTTTAGTAAATTTTTTTATACAAACCGGTCGGAAAAATTTTATACGACTTTTATAGTCATTCATTTTTTTTTTATTCTAGTAAAACATTTTTCATAGTTGAAGTAGCATTAATCAGGACTGTTTGAAACAATACTTCATTTTTATAAGATGTACGAGTAAATGTAAAAAATTCAGTACTTTCAAAAAAATTACAATACTAAACGAAAAAGATTTTAGTATTTTAGTTATGATGTATAAGCAATTGATGTTGTATTCCGCGTTTTCATAATAATATTTACAGTATTTTTAAAGAATGCAGCGTTTAAATTTTGCGTTAATTTAGTACTTAATTTAAGAAAAAAAATATTTTTGTTTTGCGTTTCGGTTTTACATATAATGCAACGTTTATTAACTTTATAAGGTTGGTTAAATTTTAAGGGCCGATGTTGATTTTGAATAAAACACAAATTATTTAGGAAAATTTTGTCATTTCTTTTCATTATGATAATATTAGTATAGTTTAATTAAGTATGGAACAAAATATCGGCCAATTGGCCGCTGCGACCTTGGCGGCACACCTCCATCCGATGGTCCAAATTTTCGATGACCCTGAGGCATAATTGAGGTTCTATGCCGTTAATGTGCCGAATTATCTCATCCTTTAGCTCTTGAATTGTTGCTGGCTTATCGACGTACACCTTTTCTTTCAAAGAAACCCAAAGAAAGAAGTCCAACGGTGTCAAATCACATGATCTTGGCGGCCAATTAACATCGCCACGATGTGAGATAACACGGCCATTGAATTTGTCGCGCAAAATAGCCATTGTTTCGTTAGCTGTGTGGCAAGTGGCACTGTCCTGTTGAAAACACACATCGACTACATCCATATCTTTCAATTCGGACCATAAAAAGTTCGTTATCATCTCACGATAGCAACAGCATTCATAGTAACTGCCTGACCGGCCTCATTTTGGAAAAAAATACGGCCCTATGATGACGCCAGCCCATAAACCGCACAGTCACTCTTTGTCGGTGCAGTCACTCTTTGTGGGTGCATTGTTTTTTCGACAATCACTCTTGGATTATCATTTGCCCAAATGCGGCAATTCTGCTTATTGACGAATCCACTGAGGTGAAAATGTGCCCAATCACTGAAGATGATTTTCTTCGAAAATTGATCATCCACTGTCGCCCATAGTCATAATAAGCCTGAATAACATTAACGCGTTGCTCGCTTGTGTATCTTTCCATGGTTCAAATTGAGTATGTCTGAAATTGAGAAATATCAAATGAAATGCAAAAAAAACTTGACGTTTAGGTGTGGTTCACATCCAACATCGGTCCTTAAAATTTAACCACCCTTTATTACTATCAGTGCATTATTTTGCTTAATGCAAAAAAGAATTAAAAAATCAAACGAATAAGTTTTTAATACTTTTAAACAATTTTTTTTTTTATCAAAATAGATTGATTTAGTACTAACAATATTCGCAGAATTTTAAAAGATAGCGCTATTTTTTTTAACAAATATTTAAGTAAGGATATTGCAAATTTTATAAACTTTATACAAACCCAAAAATAAAAATGGTGTATAAGTCAAATTTGAATAGAATTATTTTTAGTGCTGAATTGCCTTTCAGGAATTTATAATAACGAAAAACTATTTTTTTTTGAAGAGATAATATTACTACTCGTATTATTATTTTTGCCAATTTAGTACAGTTTTGGAGAAGATACTCGTAGTCTTTATTTTCAGAACTCTAGTTCGGGTTTTATAAAAAATATATATTGACATTTTTAGAAATTTATTCGCAATATGTCTAATTTAGGAAAAAAAAACAGTGAATTTATGTAGAAAAGGGATTTGAGTAAGTTAAGAAGAAATGCTTTAATTCAGTTTCCTAATTTGTCAATAGTGTAGTCATCAGTGCCGATATCTGGGCTTGTAATAAAAACTGTTTTTAATATACTATAAATTTCTGGGTATATTAGTATAGTTGAACTTATTTAAGTTATTTTTATTTTCTGAATTTTCAGACTCGAGGTCATGTACTTCAAATTGATTGCTGTAGGACACATTTATTAAATTTTCGTACATCTTTGACTTCAGTTTAGTATACCAGGCGAAGTACTAAACAGTTTTTTTTCGTAATACAATTACTTTAAAGATTACTTTTTTCAAGAATGTTTTTGATTAATTAAATTTTTTCCTTAGTTTAGCACATGGATTATTTAATAAAATGGTTTATAATTTAAGTCAGTTTCGTTATAAACCATTCAGTGAGTTTTATTGCATATATATTTTCCTTGAGTGGAGTACAAGTACATAAGGGTTAGTACTAAACATTGTTTTTCAATATCATGAGGTGATATTTTTAGAGATACAGTATGTCAAACAATTCTTTAGACAACTAATTTTATTTGAAAAAAATCAGTTTAACAAGGCATGATGGAAATATAATAAAAAAAAATATTTTTTTAAGGTAATCATTGTATTTATATGATTTTGAACAGTATGCAAACAAAAAAAGTAAATATTAATTCAGCAATGTATGTAAAAACTAAAACGAAACTAAAAATTCATTTTAAATTATGTCAAATAATTCTTTAGGAAATGCTTTTGGTTCACTTATAAGCGATAAATTGGTCAATATTTGGTGTGTTTTCCGTTAGCAACAATTACTGCTTGCAGTCTTCTTTTCATAGATTCAATTAATTTTTTGAAATCGTATTCTAGTGGAAGTTTTTCCCACTCTTCCTCTATATATTTAATTAATTGATTCTTGTTTTTTGGGCGGGCCTCTTCTAGCAACATTTTTTTTCAGAGCGTCCACAAATTTTCAATTGGATTTAAGTCGGGACTTTGGGCGTGAGTGTCTATAACTTTTGAACAATTATAAAAAACCAAGACTGGCATAAATAGGATTTATGCTTCGGATCGTTGTCCTGGTACAGTTTATATTTATAACGTTGGGTCAACAACGTCTGGGTCAACAAATCCAAACTTGGCAACACTGGAAACTTAATCATTCTTTAAAATGTCCAGGTAAACTTCCTTCGTCATTACTTCATTTAAGATTTTTCCAACTCCTTTGCTCGATATACAACCCCATACCATTACGGATAATTTTCCAAATTTAAGAGTGGGTATAATGTTCTTTGTTTCCAATGCAGTTAATGGTTTCCTCCAAACTTTTTGTGGTCCGTCATGATAATATAACATTATTTTCGTTTCGTCACAAAAATAACATCATCCCAATACTCTCTAGGGAGGGAAATGTGGCTATTTGCAAAAGATAACCCTTTTTCAATATTCGCGTGTGAAAGTAGAGGTTTTTTTCTGGCTACACGTGATGAATATTTGTTTTCGCTGAGTAATTTTCGAACAGTTTAATGTGAGACCTCAAGTCCGCAGTCATTTATTAGGTCGAGAGCTAAAGATCTTGTGCTGGCGTAAGGGTTATCTTCAATAGTTTTTACTATTTTGTTCATATCTTCTTGTAAACTTGTTGGTCTCCCAGGCGACTGCTTCAGCTCAAGCCTTCCTTCCTTTCTGCGCGGTTTATTATGTTATATACCGTTGCCAGTTTCAACGAAAACATTTTGGCTAATTCCTTGGCTGATTTTCCTTTGTGGAAGTTGAAATAAACCAATTGATTAACATAATCACTCGTTATTTTGCCCGGCATTTTTAAGTGATGAAACTGCCCTTCCTATTGTCGTTTCTAAATGATATTTTTACTTTGAATGTTAAGTGGTATGTAGTACTACGCTGTCGATTTCGTTTCTAACATCAATTGCATCGCCTACTATGGTTTTTAAAATTTTCCCGCGAATTCAAAACATTTTGTAAATATTTTTTTGACAGCATAAAAATTGGACATTATGCTCATTTGTTCAATATTTTTACTAATGTAACAAAAAAACAAAATATTTGTTATGCAAGAAAATTAATGTAAAATGTGGATATTTTATTATTAACAATTTAAGTGAAAATTTTCAAACAATAATTTAATTCTAAAGAATTGTTTGACAAACTGTATATTTATCGAGTTTGAGTACATCCGTCGTGGTGTAATGATTCGTGTGTAAGACTATCACCTAAGTAAACGCGGGTTCAAATGCAGGCTAGAACTGCTACAATTTTCGACGGCGAATTTATTAGTAAGAGCAGAAAGTAAAAATGGAAAAAAGTCATATATTAAAATAATCGTCATATAATTGTGATCCTTCGATCAAATGTTTTTTTATAACTCGATTGCTGTATTTTCCTTTTGAGATCGCCATAAGTCTAGGGTTTTGAATTAATATTCTCCAAACGACTGTTATTTTTGTATGCCACACATATTTAGTACTAAATCATCAATAGCTCGATAGGCTTGTTTTTTCTACATAAAGTAAAACAAGATTCCGCTTTTAATCCCCAAAAATTGCCAATAATATTCTTCTTCTTTTTTAGTAAGTACGAAATCTGTGTTCGTTTAAAACAATTACAACTTAATTAAAATGCTTGAAATATTTTTTAACACAATCCACACCCACACACAGTTCATTCAGATGGTTAGTCTTAAGTGAAAAAAAACCCTCTACAATGATTCAAACATAATACACCCTACACCCCGTGTATATACATAGTTTGTGTTCCCGCACTTGTTACTTTCTTCCTATCATTTGCTCTTACATGCCTCATGCGCCGCCTCAACCCCAAAACCTAATGATATTTTTCGCAATTGTGTGCCATTCTTATTGTTAAATGTTCCATATTATACGTACCTAGCCCCCAACCTACCGCCTAGAATAGACAAAATTCCGATGTTAACAAAAGGATAGTAAAAAATACCAAAATCAGAAAAACCGAAATCCGCTGTATCTCCATTTCGACACCGAACAAAAATTGAGGTAACACACACTCCCATTGTGTTTTTTTATTTTGATATTTTTTATTGTATGTATTGTGATCGATCGTATCTGAAGCTAACCAGAAAGAAGCTTTTGATTTTTTACCTAACCCAACAGTACTAAACTTTAACAAAACTATCAATTGATTAGTGTAACCAAAAGTTCTCAAAGAAATTATAAAACAACCAACTCGATATTAACAACAACAAACTGCAAAAACGACAACAACAAACTTTTCTAAAACTTAGCTTTGATTAGACAGTAAGTAGATTTTGAATTACAATTTTAGTACATACTGCATTCGTTTCTTTTTTGTTTTGTTATTTCTCAAGACACACCGACATACTGTGTAAATTCGCAATTCCGTTTTCACATACGCCCTCATATTAAACCTATTCTTGAACCATCCTGCATACATACCGGTTTTCTGGCGGTCAAATTTACCCTTTATCATTTTGTTCAGATTAAGGGCACAGTGGTTTTACAACGTTTTTTAGGTTTTGCTTTGTGAAATTATTTTTAATCGGGATAAATATTTTGAGAGAGAGAGAGAGAAAAAAACGACAGCAACTTTGCCTCAATTAAAGGCCATAACCTTAGAACTGCCTTTGGACAAGATTCTTCCATTCCAGTCCACTGCTATGACTGTTCCTTTATCTCAGATGGGCCCACGTCTCAATAATGGTGACAAATCGATGCTCTGCTCTGCTTTATTGCGGAGAAACATCACCAAACACTCGATTAAAACATCTTCCCGACCCTATTTTTTTCTATTGAAAGTAAACGCTGCACCCATCTTGTGCAAAGCTTTTTCATTATCAAATTTTCCGTCAATATGCGATGTATAGCACCTTTTGAAATGCCTACGACTTCAGATATCTCAGGAACTTTTAACCGACGCATTCAATGCCTTTTTGTGGATTTTTTTTAACCATTTCTGGCGTAGACACCTCAATTGGTCTCCGTTTAAACTGCCAATCAATATTTTATAGTTGTAAACGATGGAGCAGATTCCCCTAAAGTAGCTTCCCCTAAAATAGCTCGGTTTTCAAATAGGTTAGACTGATACCTTTCAAATGAAATTATTGTATTACATATCGGTGACCAATTGTTTTCCTTGTATACAAATTCACTGAGATCGTCAAACATATTTCTAAACTTAATGTTTGAGAAAAGCTTTTAATGAGAAGTTCCGATATATGTAGGTTCTCGGTTTCGAATGCAATGTATCGAAACTAAACTTCTCGAGGCCAAAAGTATCCGTAACGAGTTGCATGTAAAGGGCAAATAGGAACACCAATACTAAAGCTTTCCCGATGTGGCAAAACTTATAGACAGATTTTAAAAATCGATCGAGCTCTAAAGATATTAAAAATGTGTTGAAAAATATAATACTTGTGATTTACTTGGCTAGCGGAAAATTCAGGAGATGAAGAATTTTAACGAACAATCGTGTTTTCAGATGAAGCTTATTTTAAAGCTTATTGAGTCAATAAGCAAAATTGACGCACATGCGGTACAGCTAACCCACTCGTGACTTTTGAGTAGTCAATGCAACATACGCTGCGTATCATAACTATAGACGCATCTTTGATTCAGTTGTATGTTAGTTGACAAAAAAATTTAGACCCATTAAGTTATCATACACAATAAAATGATCAAAACACATTTTATTCAACAAAAATAATTCATTTACTCTTTATGGGTTTCGTTTAATTCTGCGCTTTCAAACTTATTGATGTTTCAAAACTATAGGCGCACTATTACAATATTAGATAAATTTAATTTTAAAAACTTCCTTTCTATCCTTTATACTGTCTATCAAAGTTGTTTGCAAATCTTCATCGATTGACCGCCATTCATCGATAACACCTTCTTTGAGGTCAAATACAGTTTGGAATTGGCGGTTTTCTGTATAGACACGACAATCCAGGACTCCCCATACGTTCTCGATTGCGTTATGGCCAGGAGAACATGCGAGCATTGCAACCATTCTTGAGTATGGCGACTTTTATGAACTGACGCGTTGTCCTGCTGAAAAATGTTGCTGCTTTCCCTAAATGCCAATAATTTATCTTCCAAGACTTCAACGTACTCCATTCAATTCATCCGACAACTAGGAAATGCCAAAAAAGCATACCGTCGCTACAAAATGCTCCCCAGACCACTAAGGAACCGCCACCGAAATTTCGTTTTGAGAAATATCGTGGTTCCTTCCGTAGATCTCTCCAACAGCAATTGAAACCATCTGGACCATCAAGATTGATTTTTTTCTTATCCGAAAAAATCACCTACGATTATAAAATAAAAAAATTAAAGGAGTTGATAAATTAGAAAAATGAAAAAAGGAATAATCATGAAACTTACCTTGTTCCAGTTGGTTTGCAAATTGTTCTTTGCATAGTCCAGGCGTGCTTGTTTGTGACGAGGGAGTAGTTTTGGCATTGTCATAAGCTTTTGTCTGGTAATTGTTCCGGACTCTTTTAAGACTCTACTTATCGTAGGTTTTGACACATTTATGCCACATTTATGCTAGCAGCGTTAATAACACGGCGCCTGTCTTTCTCTAATATCTTTTTTTGACCCCCTGTTTTGTTCTTCCCGTATCCACTTTGATTTTTTTGCAAAATTTCCAACAACTTTATCCGATCGATTAATTTGTATTCCAATTTCTCGATAGCTTAAACCACTTTCAGCTAAAGTTTTGCCTTTTCCAATATCAGTAAGGTACGTACCACGTGGCATTTTGTTTAACTTTACAAACCGAAACAAATTAAACCAAATTTGTTTTTTATTTGTTGACACAACTTTTATTTGAACTCATTTGAATTGGTTTAACTACAATGCGTCTACTTATACGAGTATAGTTACGCAACTCTAAGAATACTGTTATAAGTGGTAATGATCTCAATTTAAAGAGATGGTGGCTCAAATTTTCAGAAACAAAAATACCGTTATACTTCTACAATAAACAATAAGTCCCATAAAATTATTTCTTAAACTTTAAATAACACAAAAACTGTAATGCGTCTATAGTTACGATACGGAGTGTATAGTACAAGCTATGAATTACCTTCTCGATTCCTGTTGATTACCGCTTTTCCTGCTGGGTTAATGTGCCAATATTTTACGGTTAGTTTTGATTAAGTCCCAGCAAACATAGAAGGCCAAGGTTATTTCGCATATCCACAAAACAAAGAGTTCAAATATATTATTTTCTTTAATATATGCACGCACCAAATAAGGTGTGAGCCTCTGTATTTCAAACAGAACCATGATTTCAAAATTTTAACAATTTGGAAGCGTTGCTCAGGCGTCAGTCTATTCTAGTTGAAATGCCAAACCATAGTAAACATAAATCCCTTGACAGCTGACAAAATGGCCGCCAGTTAGAAAAGTGTTGCCAACTTAAAGTTCTATACCCCTTTATAAAACACCAGTTACTAACCAAGTTTTTGTTGTAAAATTATCAATTACGACCTACAAAATTAAATAATATCAAGAAACCTTTCGACCCCGAAATTGGGAATGATCCTGCGCTAGGGACTTCATCGTAAACCACTGTGCTTTAAACACCACTTTACTTCTGCTTCTTAGAATCAGATCAATGCTAACATTTGTATAGAAACCTACATACACATTAGGGTGGGTCGATTTAGCAAAATTGTACCATCGATTTGTCGATAGCTTTTGGCATGAGGAAAATAAATTCCACTACTACATATCAAAAAATAAGTTTCGCGGCGAAAAAATTTCAATTTTGTTAACCTTTTATTAACTTATTACCAACTAATTAAAACGTTAAAAATTAAAGTTGAGAAAAAGTTGAAAAAAATGATATTTGGGCGCCAAGAAAATCATTTTTTTGATACGTCGTAGTGGAACTTCTTTTGCTCATGCCCTAAGCTATCGAAAAATCGATGGCACAGTATTGACAATTGCTTGTGCTGCTTACAAATCGGCCTGCCCTAGTACACATGTCTACAAACATATATTTGGGTATAAGATATAACATAACAAATGTTTTTTCTCCTGCCATTTTTTTTTCTTCAAAATTTCAAAGAAATAGTGTGTACTCGTATTTGGTTGGTGGTTAATTTTACATATATTTTTTTCAACCTTTATGCTTAAAAAACACAAAATTTGGCACGTATTATATTTCCATTGTCGTCCTTCATCTGAAAACGTATTAAATTGAGATGACGCTTACTAAAAAAAAACAACGACATGAATTTTAAGGTTTTATGATGTACAGTGATTATCCTTTCAATTTCTGTTGTTGTTTGGGCTACGAAAAACAATAGACGAAATTTACGATTATTACACCAACGAACTGACGACACCTACTACGATAACGATGACTTGTCACTCACTCACCCACCCACCCACACTCTACTCTTTCTTTGTATACATTTACGAAGTTTTATCATTGTTTGTGAGGTGAAAAAATTCTCTCGCCTCCAGCTACCCATCCATTTTATCCCACCCACCACTCCAACAACAATAAAAAAAACTTAATTATGAAATATATTGTATTGAATATTTTCTTTTTTCTTTTCTGTATTATGATGTAATATTTTGTATTATACATGTGACAAGTGATTGCTACAGGGTACTCAGTAATAGACTATGAAATGTTTGGATGTGGTGATTTCAATCAAGTTGAAATCACAACAGACTAACACACACAGACATTTCACCCCTACGACGACCCTCGTACCTTCTGTGGCTTTGCGTAAAATTAATGTTGGACTTGAGGCAAAGTATGTGACGTTGCATGGAATGGCCGGACATTCCGGTCAGACGGCGGCGTTCATATTTTTATCGCTGAAAGTACCTCAGAAGCGAATTCAGACATATTCAACGCAAGCGCAACAGCTGGCCATGCACGCAACAGCTGCACACGCGCACACACACACACATCTCCTGTTTGTGGTGAGAAGAACGCATCCGCCAATAAGCAGCATTTTGGTTAAATGTTTTCGTTACGTTTGGGTTAACTCTTTTTCTCCTACTTTCCTTAAATTTTTATTGAATTTAAATAAAAAAAAAATAATTAAATACTCTAGTGTACCTCTTATAAGTGTAGCACTTTACCTAAATATATTTTTTCTTTTCTGTTAATTTTTCATATTAAAAGTATACTTCTTATGAGTAGTATACCCTACTTACTACATTATTGGCTTGTGTAAATACCGAAGTAAAAATAATAAAAACCAATTGTATTCAGCGTTATAAAAAATTAAATTAAAATCTCATTTTCAGTTTGTCTTTTTAAAAGTTTATCTTCCACTATATACTTTCATATATTTTCTTCTTAACCCCTTGGGGAATCTAGTTTAATTTTCGTTGACTGTAACCAACCTATTATCAACCAATATTTTTGCCTTTTTTTTAATTTGTTTGATTTTCCAATGTGATGTGTAGCTTGTTTTTTTTTTTTTGGTATAATTAGTTATTATTTCTTTGTTTTGATTAGAACACGAGTATAAACAAAAAATTAACATTTCCTAATTTTAATAGTTGATGATTGTATGACTTAAAATTTTTCGATTAATTGGAATTGAATATTTTATTCTTACATGACACACCCTGTTGCCAAAACGATATCAAAAACAAGTTTTGTTAACCAAACATGTTTTTTGTTATTATTAAAGCATTTTTGTTATCGGAACATGTTTTTTGTTTTGAAATGTTAAAATTGTGGGGAAAAAATAAAGGCTCAAGCACTCTGAAGCTTTTTTTCCTACGCTGCGTATTTTTCAACTTCCAAAAGTCTACAAACCAATGAAATAAACGCTCAAACCGCACAAAAAATAGATGGAAGATGTAAATTTTCAACATTTACTTCAGTGTTTTTCAAATAACCGGAAGTCTCCATTTACATGAGGCAACTTTTCTTGCCGCAACTGTCAGTTTGTAGGAGAGAGAGGCAAGGGAATGAAAAGGGAAATTCCTTTTGTGTTTTTCGTACTGTGAAGTTGGCTGCAGATTATTTTAGAATTTTTTAACACAAAAATCAGAACGAATGAAAACAAAAATTTCTGTAACCGAATTGCCTTGTGAAAAAACAAGAGGCAAGTTCAAAAGGGAATCGTAAAAGTTGCCTCGTATAAATGGGGACGAAGTTAAAAAAAAGCTTCGCTTTTCCGGGTCTTGAAGGCTCAAGCACATTGAAGCCATTTTTCCTGCGCTGCGTATTTTTCAACATTCGGCACTCTACCAACCATTGAAATAAACACAAAAATTTTTTTATGCCAAAAATGCAATATTATTAAATTTTTGTAAATTTTCCTGAAATATTTTAGTGTTTTTTAGACAACCGGAAGTCAAGAAAAACGCAGCGTAGCAAAAAAAAAGCTTCTGTATGCCCGAAACTTTATTCTGTAGATTCGATTTATCTTCGGTAACAATTTTTTTTTTATAAACCAAAAATTTTCAAATCAAACATATTTTCGGTACTTAAAAATATTCTAGGTTTCTTTTTTTTGAAAACGACTAGAATTTATTGCCTTAACGGGCTTCTAAGTGCACTTTTTAGCTTTTCAAATAATACGCGCATATTAAACGTGTTTTTTTTTTGGACAAAAATCAGCTTAAAACTCCGCTAAAACAATTTTCAAAAAACCTTAGTTTTTTATTTTTCTATAATGTGTTGGACATACGCATCGAAAATAGTTTGTTTTAAAGTTTTTAAATTAAAAGAAAATAAAAGATCAACCAAAAACGTTAAGCGAATTCAATAAAATTCGCTTGAATCAATTGAATCCCATTTAGAGCCTTTGCTTTAGTAATTTTTTTTATAAACCAAACATTTTTCAAAACGAACGATTTTCAATAGGTTTTGAATCGGCTGTCAATAATAGTACTAATTACACTAGTCAACAGTCAAAATGTACTCGGGATGCGATAATTTTTTCTGTGTAGATAACCTTGACATGAGCTCGAAAAACGCAATAAAAATTTTTTTTTTCGTTTGGTTTTTGTTTTTTTTTTTTTTTTAAATTTTAAAAATTTTTTTTTGGTTAATTTGTTTCGTCCGGCATAACTCGGGAACCACTAGCCCGATTTAATTGAATTAAATTTTAAAAAATTTAGAATTACAATTCCCTTAATCTGTTCATATATTGTTTTCCTATACAAGCAACAGTTTCCAAGTTAAAAATGAATATATAAAGGAAAAAACTGATTTTTTGCCTAAAGATTTAAATTTTTTTTTTTTAAAAAATCCATAAAAAATCCAAAATGAAAAAAATGTCAAATCTTATTACTTTTACGTAAAGTCACATAACCTATGAGCAAAATGAGACAAAGATCATGAAAATCGATGCACGCGTTTCGCTTTTATTCGCAATTGAGTAAAGGTATGAATTTCAAAAATTTGCTAAAGTCATATATTTTTGTCACCCAACAAATTTTAATTTTTTTTGTAATAAAAAAGAAAAAACCTTACCATAGACAAAGTTGTGCATATGTCGAGCAAATTTTTGAAATTTTTTAAAAAAAAAAAATTTAAATCTTTAGGCAAAAAATAAGTTTTTTCCTTTATATATTCATTTTTAACTTGGAAACTGTTGCTTGTATAGGAAAACAATATATGAACAGATTAAGGGAATTGTAATTTTAAATTTTTTAAAATTTAATTCAATTAAATCGGGCTAGTGGTTCCCGAGTTATGCCGGACGAAACAAATTAACCAAAAAAAAATTTTTAAAATTTAAAAAAAAAAAAAAACAAATTAACCAAAAAAAAATTTTTATTGCGTTTTTCGAGCTCATGTCAAGGTTATCTACACAGAAAAAATTATCGCATCCGGAGTACATGAAATTTTTTTCATTTTGTTGAGTAGTGTTATTTTTTTTTAGATTTCTGGTTTTATTGGAAAGGTTGAGCTTTGTCATTTAATAATGGATCACCATCCGAAGCGTTTTCGCTTCGCCCAATAGGACGGTGGCTTCCACCGCGCCATGCTCAACAAATTACTGTTTCTAAAAACTCAAGAGAAAACTCAAATGAATGGACGACATTTGGTTTTAACAAGACGGGGCCACATGTCACACAGCCCTCGCAAACATTAATATTTAACGCACTGCTTTTAAAAATCGAATAATCAGCCGAAATTGTAATGTCAATTGGTGGCCTCGTAGCTGTGATCTGAGCCATTTGGATTATTTTCTGTGGGAAGCCAATACGGATAAATGTTACGCAAAGCATCCAGAGGCAATTGAACGTTGAAACATGAAATCGTAGTTGCCATTGAAAAGATTCGACCCGAAACAATTGAAAATGTATTGAAAATTGGGTTGATCGAATGTGGTACTGCCGAGCCAGTTGTGGTAGTCGTAATATTGTAATAATAATATTGTAGGTAATATTGTGTTCCATTATCAAATGACAATGTTCAACCTTTAAAACCAAACCAGAGCCGATTCAAATTTAAAATTTTAAATCGTTCACTCTGTGCTGTAGTTTTTTATTTTCCAAAAATGTGTTCGATAGACGCATAAAAGATTGTTTGTATTAAAGTTTTTAAATTTTTTTTACAGAAATGATCAGCGAATTATATTAAATTCGTCTTAATTCATTGAATCCTGCTTAACGCTTTGTACTGAAGCACATTTTTTTCTTTAAATTAAAAAATTTTCAAAGCAAACGATTTTTAAAAGTTATATACATATAAAGTTATATACATATTTTCAATAGATAAAAAGTTGTATGTTTTGGACAAGGATTTGATTTACGTATGCGCACTTTTTCACTTGTTAAATAAAACTACTATTTTTAGATGTTTCCAATGTTTACGCTTATTGCGTAAGAGCAGTTGTATGTAATACAATTACAATTCAAAAATATTCAATTCCTCTTAAAATACAATACAAAACTACAACCCTTTTAATTTTCTTTAAATTTTTAGTTGTTAGTAAACGTTACAATGTTTTATGTATTTGGTTTCATTCAATCTATGATCTTTTGATCTGATCTACTTATTTAGTTTGAGTTTTTAGAACACGTTTCAATTTTGATTAATTAATTATTGTTTTTGTAAACTTTAAACTTTCTAATTAAGTAATGGTTTTCTTTTTCTATACATTTATTACAAAACTAGTGGAAATGTTTTAATTTAACGTTTTGAATTGAAACAAACAAATAAGTACGATTTTTACGAAAAGAAAGAACTTCAACTACAACAAAAAAAAAACAAAGAAATGCGTTTGAAATACTTGTCTGAATAAGCTCTGGGCGACACTTGAGTAAATGGTTTTATAGCCGCATAGAGAACATATGGAAGAAAGCCACCTTAAAAATAAATATCACCATTTTCATTTTTCTAGATCACCCTCACTCTGTTATATTATCTATAAACTTTATAACGTTCTATATACTTATATACTATATATTGCTAAGTATATAGACATATATGCATTAACGTATCACCAACATCATCACTTATCATTTGGGGCCTTGTCCATGTTATCATCTCCACATTATTTTAGTTTGCTCATTGTACAATTCTTTCATTTTAATGTATTGATTTTGAATTGATTGGTATGGCTATTTAGTTAGCACTGTTGGCAGTAGGGCAAAGTAAATAAAACACGGCTATTAATTGAAAATCATGTGAAAAAGTGTCACATTAATTTTACTGATCGAAAAAATTCCTTGCCTCTCGTTATATTGAATCCCCCTCTAAACACCACCAGCTCCCCTAAGAATCGTGAAATGACGAACCAACCGATTAATCGATAAATTTCACCATACCCACAATGGTAGTGCGTAGTGGTTGGCCGTGGCGTTGTGGTCTTCAATATTCGAAGCAAGCGATGTGTTTGAAACATATCACAGTTTGCTTTATTTTATGTATTTTAATGTATGTTGTTCCGATGAGAATTATATTTATCTACTTATGTACGAATTGAAAATAAAACCAATCAAGCCCATTCACAAATAAAATTTAAAGTAAAACTGTTGGATTTTTCGGTCCTTGTCACATTTCCAGTAATGATTATAATTAATATAACAACAACACTCAAACTGATGATGATAATGACGTTTCACTATTTCTCTTTTACGAATTTTTACCTTTTCTGCATAAAATTCTTTTACAGGTTTTCATACGAAATAAAAAAGAAAAGAATAAACAGTTGACGCTTGTCTCTGATAACAATGTTTTGTCAAATGTACGTATTTATTAATTATTATTATTATTTAATAATAAAAGAATTTTATTTGTAATGATATTGTTAAAATTTAAATTTAGTTAAAAGAATATATTCATAAACTTACTTACCTACCTACCTACCTAACTAACTAATTATCTTTTGATCTATCAAAACTACATATATACATGCATATGTCGCGCTAAGAAACTTTATATGAGAAATTTAAATATTTTAACTCAATCTTCACAATAAAGGCGTCCCGGCGACGAGGCGTTTGTAATCTATTCTTAAGAATAAATGCAATTTTGACATAAGACAAATTTAATGTTTTTTTTTTGACTGAGGGTTGGGGAGCGGAGTTTGGGTTTTTAATAAGGATCGTCCTTTTGCGATTCCACCGAAATGAAAAATCTTGTGTTAGACATGAATTCAATTTAGTAGAAATTGAATATGCAAGGTGCGCAAAAGTTATTACTCGCTTTTTTAGCATTAATTTTAAAAGTTTTGATTACGCTCTTGAACTATGTTTATTCGATGTCAGACAGCCCGATTCTGTATACTCCCTGGGAGATAATTTTCGGGGAATTTAATTTTCCCGAGAATAAAATCCTTCTATTCTAAACAAACGGGGAAAACCGTAATAGTGGAGAGAGAATTTGGATTATTCAAAGTCAGCTGCTTCGTTTGGCTAACAATTTGCAAATTTTAAAAGTTTTGGTTCTGTTCTTGAACTATGTTTATACGATGTCTTACAGCCCGATTCTGTATACTCTCTGGGAGATAATTTTCGGAAAATTAATTTTCCCGAGAATAAAATCCTTCTATTGTAAACTAACGGCGAAAATGAACGGCGAGAATGAAGAGAGAATTTCGATTATTCAATTCAGCTGCTTTGTTTGGCTAACAATTGGCAATTTTTTTTTTATTCAGTTTCAAACGTTTCAATAATTACCGGGGAATTAAATTTTCCCGACAATTAAATCCTTCTATGCTAAACAAACGGGGAAAATAGTAATAAGGAAGGGAAAATTTCGATTATTTGAAGTCAGCTGTTTTGCTTCAGCTGTTTAGTTTGGCAAACAATTTGCAAATTATTTTTATTAAGTTTCAATCAAGAAAATAAATAAAAAAACAAATATACAAGTACAAAACAATATATTTTTTGGATATTCTTTTCTTTTGAAAGTTCGTCGCGAGCGGAGACCTGTGCACTAGGGTGGAGTGAAATTCAAAAAAAAAAGTTAACCTCGGAAAGAGATGTAGTCTGGGGTCCTAAAGAGGGGAAAAATAAAGAAAAAAATTTAAAAAAATTTTTAGGGGTCGCGCCACTCCCTCGAAATTTGCAAATTATCGCTATTTTGGCGTTGATTTTAGAAAAATCCTAAAAAGTTTTATGTCAATAAATGTTTGCAATAGCGTAAACAATGAAATAAGGGCATGAAAAAATTTAAAAAAATTTTTCTCATTGTTCAAAAATTTCAAAAAGTAAAATAAGTCAAATCGTCCCTTCTTCAGAAAATTGACTGAACAATGAAATCGCCACCAAAGCTACAAATATTAGTCGATTATCCTCATATTTGCCTCAAATACTTTTGTTTGGGCACTGAACAAGCTCAAACTTTTAAATTTCGAATAAGTTAAGTCGTTAATTTTTAGGTTTTTTCTAAAATCAACGCCAAAATAGCGATAATTTCCAAATTTCTAGGGAGTAGCGCGACCCCTAAAAATTTTTTTAAATTTTTTTCTTTATTTTTCCCCTTTTTAGGACCCCAGACTACATCTCTTTCCGAGGTTAACTTTTTCAAATTATAAAAAAAGCATGTTTTCACTCCACCCTACTGTGCACTCTAATGTTGGCCACTTATTTTAATTTTTGGAGCGTTTCTCTATCACTGTCTACATGCAGAGAAAAAAAAATCGTTACTACCGAGTGGCCCAAAAGTTACCATTGGGTTTGAAAATTCAATAACTTTTTCGTTTATATTTTTTTTCCGAATATATCGGGTGATGCATCTAGAGGTATTTATTCAAAACAAAAAAAAATATAAAAAATTCAAATCAAGTGTGGAATATTTATTGGTAATTTGAAAGGACATTTTATGGCATTTATTTTTTGAATATAATTTCCTTCAAATGTTGGCCGCAACTCACCTGTCCAAAACGTGAAATTATTTGCTTTTCGAAATGGCCTCTCAAAAGATCCGTTGTTTGAGCAGCTGTATGGCAAGTTGCAGTGTCCTGTTGAAACTAAGTGTTGTCAAGATTACGGGCTTCAATTTCAGGTAGCATAAAGATCGATATCATGGCGCGATAGCGAGCACCATTCACGGTTACGTTTCGGCCATCATCATTTTTGAAAAAATATGCACCGATGATTGCACCGGCTTATAAACCGCACCAAACCGTGGTTTTCTCTGCGTATAATGACGCCTCTTCAACCTCTTCTTGTCGCTCTTCAGCGAAAATGCGGCAATTTTGTTCATGGACTTTGCCGTTGAGCCAGAAATGGGCCTAATCACTGAACAAAATTTTGGTTGAAAACAGCGAAACGTCCCGTTTCTCACCGAACGCTCATTTCCATAATACAGTTGCCAACATTTGAAGGTACTTATTTTCAAAAAATAATTAAATAAAATGTCCTTTCAAATTACCAATAAAGATACCACGCTTGATTTGAATATTTATATTTTTTTGTTCTGAAAAAATACCTCTGGATGGATCAACCTATATAAATAACACTTGGAGAATAAATAATGGAGAGATTCTCAACTGAACAAATAACCAGAATAAGAGAATTTTATTATTTAAATCAGCGATCAATTATTTTAACGAAAACGCATGAGTGATTAAGCTCATTTTCATTTGTATGGCTTTGCTAATAAGCAGAACTGTAGATTCTGAAAATCCAACGCCAATTGCACCCCATTAGGTGTACATTATGGTGTGGGATCACATCTGCAAATATCATTGGACCTTACTTCTTCGAGAATAAAGATGGAAGTGCTGTAACCGTAAATGGAGATCGGTATCGATTTATGATAGAACATTTTGTACGTCTTGCTCTTGAAAACAGACCTGAGATGTGGCTTCAGCAGGACGGAGCCACTGCCGACATTGTCCGAGATACAATGGCACTTTTAAGTCAAATTTTTGGAGAGCGAATAATATCGAGAAATTCGGAAAATATTTGGCCAGCGCGATCGTCAGATTTGTCAGCACCCGACTATTTTCTTTGGGGTTATTTGAAGGAGCGAGTATATAAGTACATAGTTTAAATGTCATTGTTGTTAATTTCTTTCGTCCCTACATATTCTTCATCTCATCGTAAGTTTTCGTTATTAATTTGATTCTTTAATTGTTCTGTTATTATTTAAAATCAGTTTAATTTTCTTATAACCGTACAAAAAAAACGTTTTAATCTTTCTGTACTCATAAGTTTTAATCTTTATGTATACTTAAAAAAATTTATACATGTGCGAAAACAGTTTTACAACAAAATGGAAAATACAAAATAAAAAATTAATTATTTTAAGTGGTCTCATATAATATATTAATGAAACACCCATACTCGTACACACGCATTACATCCAAGTCAATCTCACTTTACCCTATTTGTAATTTACCAAGTATTGAAAGAATAATAACAATAAAATAAAACCAAACTTGAATTTAAAAAAAATATATCGTACAAAATCCCAAAGATTCGTCATTTACAAATATAGCAATAATTTGTTATTATCCCACTCATAAAAAACAATGTACGAGTATATATAATAAATGATTGTTTGTCATTATTTAAAAGCTGTTTTTTGCAACGAGTTTGTTTGTTTTTTAAAATTCCTTGAAAATAAAAAAAACTGATCGCTGTTGTTGTTTGCATGGTTTTGAAGAAGTACATGCAATATCGTAAATGTATACCGTACAATTATTCTGAGTACAAAGAGAATATTCGAGGTAAGTATCAGACTACAGCTACTATTTGCCTCTGCTGATTAGAGTCGAATTTAGGTATTGTCTTTGCCTGGCTTCAGTAGCGGCACCACTCTGCCCATTTTCAAGGCATCGGGAACTAAGTGAGTGGAACTCTACTCCCTGTACGGGGTATCCAAGTGCTTCAACATCAGCATTGAGATATGTTGTTGGGTATATGTTTGTGGTAGCACAGTAGCATGATCCTCACAACAATAGAATGATGCAAATACAGCCATCCTTACACACTACAACCATACTATGATCCTTACAACAATAGTATGATTCATAAATGGCCATAATATGATCCCCACAACGATAGTATGATGCACACTCAACCATACTACGATCTTCACAACCATATTATGATCCTCACAACCATAATATGTTTCATATACAACCATAGTATGAATCACACGCAACCATGTTACTCTATGATTACACACAATTTTACTATTCCCAAAATTATTAATTCGAATTGGGTTAAGTTATCAACAATAGATTTGAAGTATGAAAATTATTTAAAAATACATTAAATATAAAACCAAAGAAGTGATTTATTTAACAGAAGAAAAATTCAGTTTAAAAAACCTAAGCGTTTTTATTAACAACATTTCAGTTAAACAAAGCCAAAGCAGTTTGTTTGAACAAATTTAATTGGATCCATAAATAAACATTGTTCTAAAAAGCATATTCAAATGAAGAAAAACTACAATTATACAGTTTGATTGCCATAATCATACTATTGTTAACATAAAACCCTTAAAACAATACTTTTGTAGCACCAGCCATATTTATATTGTAGCTATAACCATACTTTAATTTTTAAATTTGGCAACAATACTATAGTAACATTTCAACAATATAAATATTGCGGCAAGCATACAATTGTCAAAATTAAACTCAGACAACAATACTATTGTTGCGACGAACATACTTTTAATGCGGAGAACATATTATTATTGTCGTGACCATATAGTAACCATATTTTTTCTCTGCGTGTGACTCTTCGACTCGAAGAGCGCGAATACGACGCAATACTCTTCTTTTTGCCTCATTTCTCTCTGGTTGCTCAATAAAAAGCCGGTTAAAATAACACGCGCACCGCTCCGGATCTATCACCGAACGTGACGGCTGTCCGATCATCCTTTCTTCCAGGGTTAGAGAGCGATTTGACCGTTGTCCATAACTTACCAATTTCGTAACTTAAGTTGCACTGCTTCAAGTGTACTAGCCATTTGTTTCGCTTATATTCGTTGACCTATCTACTGATCTTAGAGTTCGAGTCGCGCCAAAGATGAATATAGTTTATTTTATAAAATCTATAATAAACTTCACAGAAAAGAAACAATGAATATATCCATTACATCAATGAAAATTTGTGATGAAATCTTTACAAATAAAAAACTGACTAAGAATACTTTATGAAACTTTTCTATGAAGATGATTCGTAAAGCGTTAAAAACACTTTTTCAAAGTACCAATAAAATTAGATCGTCATTGGATTAAAGATATTTTATTTTATTATATTTGCTTGATACGAGTATTTTATATATGTATTTTTTACTTTATTATTTTATTTCTATTAAGAGGAAAAGTTATTTTAGTGTTCTCTCAAACGAGGGTTGCTATTTATATTTCGGGTACTGACAATACTAGTGTTCCCAGATGCAAACTGTAACTTTCATTGGAAACTTTGACATTTTTTAGCATAACTTCACTCAGAACGTTTTGTCATTTGAGGGTGAATTGTTTTGTTTACAGTGTGTTGAAAAATAATCTTAATCAAAAAATAGAATTATCCCGTAAACATTTTCATGCGATGATATTTTACGATTTTCGGCGTGGGTTATCGAGACAAGAGTGTCAACTTGTTTCGACTTTTGGCGATGAAGCACCATCAAAATCGCTGGTACCAAGAGTTCAGTCTTGGACGTCGTTCGCTCCAGGATGAATTTCGTGAAGGACGTCCAACTTCGGTCACTTTGCTAGAAACCATCGATGCTGTGCGTGAACTGATTAAGCAAGACCGACATGTGACATACCGTGAGAAATACCGTGAAAAAAAGTGGTTCTCTTTGGATCCCACATTATTTGAAGAAGGGTAAAAAAAAAATGCTCGTATGGATTGGTGCAAAGAGTTGTTGAAAAAGTATAACTGCGGTAGCTCAAAGGCAGTGTATAACATTGTCACTGGTGACGAATCATGGATCAATGCATATGAACCCGAAACAAACCCGTAATCGAACGTATGAGGAATGATAATAAGAAAAGACGGATCATTTTGCATCACGACAATGCGAGCTCTTATACATCAGCTGAAACGATGAGCTATTTGACCACTTAATATGTCAAATTGATGGGCCATCCACCATACAGCCCTGATTTGGCACCCAATGACTTCTTCTTATTCCCTAGCATCAAGAAAGAAAATGCTTTGTCAACGTTTTCATCGCCCGAAGCAGCTGTTGAAGCATTCAAAAATAATGCTTTGGAGGTGTCTCAATCGGAGTGGAAAAAGTGTTTCGACAATTGTTTTGTGCGTATGCAAAAGTGCCTTGATCTTAAAGGAGAATATTTAGAAAACAATAAATCCATTTCCACCGATAAATTGTTGTTTTTATTGCCGTATCCGAAATATCGGGTAATCAATCTAAAGGCATTTTTTCAAAATAAAAAAAATATAAAAAATAAAATAAAATGTGGAATATTTGTGGTTCTTTCGAAAGGGCATTTTATGCCATTAATTTTTTGAATATAATTTCCTTTAAATGTTGGCCGCTTCAGGGTGTCCATTCTGGGGGTCCAATTTTAGATGACTTGTTCAAGCATTTCGACCGGTATGGCTTTAATGCCACGCGTAATGTTCGCTTCCAACACCTGAATCGTAGTTGGGTTGTCAGCAGCTGTGATATTACACGATCTAGGCGGCCAACTCACCGGTCCAAAAGTGAAATTGGCTGCTCTTCGTAATGACCTCTTAATAGATCCATTGCTTGAGCAGCTTATGGCAAGTGGAGCCGTCCTGTTAAAGCCAAATGTCGTCAAGATTACGGGCTTCAATTTTGGGAAGCAAAAAGTACGATATCATCATCATTTTTGAAAAAATATGGACGAATTATTCCACCAGCCCGCACCAGACCGTGGTTTTCTCTGGTATAATGGCACCTCTTCAACCTCTTATGGTTGCGGCAATTATGTTTATTGACGTTGTCGTTGAGCCAGAAATGTGCCTCATCACTGAACAAAAGTGTGGTCGAAAACATTTTCACACCGAACGCTCATTTCCATTATACAGTTGCACAGTTTTGAGACGTTGTTGCGGTGTAAGTCTCCATGATGAAATGGCAAACAATACTGAAAAGACAAAAAAATAAAGTTGATCAGAACTCACGCGAAATCTGTGAAAAAAGGCTATTGAAAAAAATACCTAAAGATGGATCACCCTATATAAACAGCAAGATGCGATAATTCTGAAAAAATTTGTGCGGCTATAAAACACAGTGCGTATGAAAAAAGCCGACAACCATTTGCTTATATAAAAAAAACACAATGGAAAAATTGAAGCTTGCGGTGGTGAAGCTCGTTCTAAGAATAGCACAATATTCTAAGCTATGACGTGGGGATAATAATCAGCGATTAATCAGCTTCACACGCAATTCGTATATCAAATATTTCATTGGAGTATTTGGTTAAATAAACATGAGTAATTCGATCACAAGGCCTGAAACTGAATCTCGCTAAACATGCCACCGCAAGTGTTTAAGAGCAACGCTAGAAATTATCAAGTCGATGACAACTAATTCGAAATTATGATATTTGAACTAATTACGAGAAAGTGTTCAATTGAAAACAAAATCAAAAGCTGCTTTAATGAACAGGCGGTTTCTATATAAGCACTTTTTTATATATATCCATTTTTGTCACGTTTGCTATTTAAAGAAAATATGGAATTTGATACGTTGTTTTTTTGCTTTTATCTTCTGTTGTTTTCAGCTTAACTTACTGATTGATTGTTTGTTGTTAAATTTCAAACTAATGTTTCGAACGAATTATTACAATTTGTTTATATTTACGTAACTGAAGGTCAGGCAATGTTTTCGTTTTTTTTCAGTTTTAAGTTTCACTTAAATCTCATTTGTGTACATTAATCTGCTGTAGTACTTCGTTCGATGTTATTTGTGAATTTAGGCCATCATATTATGGAAATGAAATACTGAATTTATTAGAAATTATAAAATTATCCCACATTATTATGTTAATTTATATCTAAAAACTGATTGTTAAGATCTTGAGCTGGACGAGTTCATACAAATAACAAGTAAAATGCTTTAAGTCAGACCATGAAACCAGCGAGAGGATTTGAAAAACTAGGGCCTATACTGTAATTAGGCCTCTAAAGGTTAACTAGATAGTAATGATACGCTGACTCTTTTTTAAGTGTGATTTATTAAAAGCTTTATTTATTTTGTTGCGGGAAATTGGGGACCATAGCTTCGGTGATATTTAGTTTCAGCTCGCTATGCAATAGATTTATTAAGAAATTATTATGGTGAGTACACAATTTCCCGTTTCGGTTCTGATCATGAAATACCTCCGACTTTTTTTGTGGGTTATGTCAAGTCAAAGTTTTTCGCCGAGAAGTCAGCTACGATTTTAAAATATGGAAGTCAACATTAACCGATAGGTAGAGTCGAAAGTATGACCTTTCCTTCTGCATTAACCACCTACCGCGTAGTCGTGGTCAATATTTAAATGAAATTAACTTTAACAGGTTGACTAACTATGTAAGATTTCTACGACAATCGTCAATATATATTTAACAGGCCTAGCCGATTGAAGTGTTACCAACTTAACGTTGGCAGAACTGGCTAGCCGATAATACCAGCTATGTCAAAATCATTCTAATGACAGCTGTTTAAATTGTTTACAAGCTGTCACAAGCATTTGTATCTTAGTTTTAGAGAACAAAAGCTATTCGACATGGAATTCAAAAGTAAAAGTTTGATAGCGTTATATTTGGCCGGAAAATCACAACCAGTTATTGTTCGTGAAGTGAGCTAACTTAAGGTAAATAAAATGTTTGTATATCGCAACATAAATCGCTATGGTAGTGGACGAAAAAAACCGCAACATCGCATGAAATGGTTCGGAAAGTTAAGGATTAACTTCAATCCACATCGTAGTGGCTTTCCAAAAGCCACACACAGAAACAAAATATGGTTGTGTTGACAATATTCGAAGAGGATAATACTATTGTTGGGTGTATGGTTGTAGTACAACAATAGTATGATCCTCACAATAATAGTACGATTCAAATACAACCATACTATGATTCTCACAACCATAATTTGTTACTCACAACAATAGTATGATTTACACATAACCATACTATGATCCCCATAGTATGATTCACACCCAACTATGATATGGTCCCCACAACCATATTATGCTCCTCACAACCATAGTTTGTTTGACATACAACCATAGTATGATCCTCACAACCATTGTATGATCACACACAAATATAATACGATCCCTAATATTATTTATTAAAATTGGGTTAATTTGTCAACAATAGATTTGAAATAGATTAAATTCAATTAATTTTTATATTTAATTTTTTATTTTTAGATTTAAATACATTAAATTCAAAATAATAAGAGTGATTTATTTAACAGTAGAAAAAATATGTTTAAAAAAACTTAAGCGTTTTATTAATTATTCAATTAAATGATAAACAGTTCAAGTCTAAATTAAAAATATTTTAGTAAACCAAATTCAAAGCAGTTTGAAAATTTTTAATATGCATATAAAAAGTACTTTTATTGCATAAGATTTGTAACAGTGACATTGTTCTAAAAACCACATTCAAATTAATTACAAGCATACAGTATGATTGCCGTAATTATATTATTGTTAACATAAAATCCAAAAAACCATACTTTTGTCACACCCACTATTAGTTGCTACAACAATATTTTAATTTTAAAATTTGGCAAAAATAATAGTCGAATAGTCAAACAAATGAAGGTATTCGATCAAAAGAGATTCCAGCAGATCGTATATTAATTACAGTAGTAAAAAAAATTACAGCTCCTAAAATTGATGAAATTCCTGCTGAATGTAATGAAAAAATAGCTAAGTCTATGGAGGCTCCTATTGTAAGATTTCAATAATATTAATATTGCTGCAATTATACTATTGTCAAAATGGAATTCAAAAAACAATACTATTATTGCAGAGAACATAGTATTGTTGGCGTGACCAGATTGTAATGATTTTTTTTCGTTGCGTGTAGGCAGTAACTATGCACTCCAAGCACTGGAAGACTTTGGCGAACGCCAGGTACCAGGGCTGCTATACTTAAATACTGTTACAACATTGAACACACCCATTTCAATAGTAGAACTGAACATACCCCGTTAATGTCATGTGGGTTTTGAAAGCTAACCTACATAGCATTAGTCTGTAACAAGATTTTAAAATTGTTTCAACTTTCATCATGGAGTGGTCAGATAATGAGAACCGTATCGCTGTAATAGCGCTTTTCAAGTGTGAAATGAAAAAAAAGATATTTTCAAAACGCTCCGGCCACTAGGGATTAGCCACATGTTCTTCTACCGATGCATAAAACTGTTTAAGGAGACAGGAGATGTTGAGCCGGTTGAGCCGCCCACGCTCTGTTCGAAGAAATCCACTCCGAAAACAGAAAATCATGGCCCGTGAGATGAATATCACGCAAAAGTCCATGAGTCGAATCATTAAAAAAGACTTGGGACTTGGGGCTTTCAAACGACGTACCGGACATTTATTGACTGCAGCTTTAAAAAAAATAGGATTGAAAAATGCAAACGTCTTTTGGTAAAGCACGCGGATAACTTGCACAGAAAAATTTTGTTCACCGATGAAAAAAATTTTACCGTTCAGGAAAAATTTAACAAGCAAAATGATAGTGCCTTAGAGTCATCTAAGGAAGCATCTGAACTGATCCCAAGGGTGGAAAAGGATCATCACCCAGCTTGAGTCATGATTTGGTGGGGTGTCTCTTACGATGGGGTCACTGACCAGCATTTCTGGGAACAAGGAGTCAAAACATAGGCCAAAGTTTACCAAGAAACCGGTTTGGAAGCTGCTGTAAAGCCTCTTAACAATTCCTTGTTCCAAAACTAGCCATAGACTTTCCAGCAGGATTCTGCGCCGGCCCATAAGGCTAAAACGTCCCAGGCCTGGCTTCGAAACAATTTGCCAGCGTTCATTTCCTCTGAAGAATGGCCCTCAGGCAGTCCAGATTTGAACTCATTGGATTACAAATTGTTGACGGTTTTATAGGACAAGGTTTGTCACAAAAGATACCCCAACATTGGATCTCTTAAGACTGCTTTGGTTCGAGCTGTGGCCAATTTTCCAATGCATGAGGTTTGTGCAGCTATTGACGATTGGCCAGTGCGTCTTAAGGCGTGTGTAAAGGCAAAAGGCGGACATTTCGAATAAGTAGATTCTTTTTGGATACAATATACATCAATAAATATATTAAAAAATATTTGGTCCAAAAATAATCAGTACTTTTTATTTTACAACATAAAACGTGTGTAACAGTATTAATGCCCCTACTAAGTACTTATATATATTCTGGCCTAATAATGAAAATGCGAATATTGATCATCAAAAATGGTTTTATTGTTTTTCAAAGTATTCTCCAGCATGATTTATACACTTTTGCATGCGCTCAAAACCAATTGTCGAAGCACTTTTTCCACTCCGATTGAGACACCTCCAAAACATGGTGTTTGAACGCTTCAATAGCATCTTCTGACCACACATTGTTTTCTTGATGTGCGGGAATAAAAAAGGAATACATTGGGTGCCAAGTCAGGGATGTACGGCGGACGACCCACCCATTCGACGTTTTGGCCGTTCAAAAAGGCGCTGGTTTGAGGCGATGTGTGAGAGCTCGCATTGTCATGGTGCACAATGATTCGTCTTCTCTTGTTCGTTTTTCGAATTTCTCCGAAGACTTCAGGCAAACAAATTGTGGTGTACCACTCAGAATTTGCCGTCCTACGTTGCTCAAGCGGAACAGTCGCCACATGACCAGAAACAGGCGACCATTTGCTTAGAAGTGCCTTTTCCTCGAACAACTTTCGTTGGATTTGACTCGTATTCGAAGACCCACACGATCGATTGCTGTTTTGTTTAGCGCTCATACGCATAGATCCATGATTCATCACCTGTGACGATCTTATAAATGTCTTTTTAAGGACCGCGTTAGTATTTTTTTCAAAATTTCTTTGCATCAATCGACACGAGCCTTTTCTTGAGCGATTGTCAAATTGTGCGGGATCCAACGAGAACAAAACTTTTTTCAAGGCCAGGTCTTCATGCAATATCGAATGTATACTGGTGGAAAAAATTCCTAAGGATGCCTCTATCTCACGGTATGTAACATGAGGATCTTGCATTATCAGTTCACGCACGGCATCAATGTTCTCGGGCACAACGGCCGTTTTTGGACGACCTTCGTCGGCCACGATTGAATTCATTAAACAAGTTTTTCACAGTGCTATATGATGGTGCTTCATCGACATACAAAGATTTAAGTTCATCGATGCACTCTAGTCGTGATAATCCACGTCGAAAGTTGTGAAAAATGATTGCAGGAAAATGTTCACGAGTTAATTCCCTTTTTTTTGCCAAATTGATGTTTTCGGTCGTACGTCAAAACGTTGTGAGTACGTTTATGCTAAAAAATGTCAAACTTTCCAATGGAAATGTCAGATGGCGCCTGGCAGCACTTAGGGTTTCCATGCTCTCGCAAGTGATCAATATAGCAGTCAAAACACAAAACGGAAATGTCTGGCTTTAGAAGCCTCAACCTCTATTTCACAAGTTTTAAATCAAATCTGGATTAAAATTCTCAGTTCTGTGAACACTCAAAGGCCTACAGAAGTACGAACAATACCGCGCATAAGAATAAAATAAAAACTCTTCCAATCTAGAGTTACCCGTTATATAAAACTATAGTTCTCCACTCTTGAAGTCTAGAGTTATTTACTCTACAATCATAATAATCGATCCAAAACTGTTAACATACCACTGTGAACAAGTAAATAAAAATCCTGCTATTGAATTTTACTTTAAGATTCGTAAACTTATTGTTAGACTCCTATGGAGCAGATCCAATAATACCAAATAAAGCGTTAATATATAACAAAATAAACATTATGATATGCACCATTGACAAATTGTTTAAAAAATTATCATTTATTTATCACTTTTAAACGGTTTCCACATTTTCAGAGATCCCAAAGTACTGTGTGGTACCTTAAGATACTTCTATGCAAAATTGTGACATGAGTCACTCACTGGTTTTTACAAATACCCCGCTTTGAAAAAATAATTAAAACGAAAATGTTCGCGCGTCTAATGAAATTACGATGATTGTTTTGATCTTGGAACAATAAAACGCTACAAATGAATGAATGTAACGCTCACGAATCGTTGTACAAAACGACAAACAAATGCAAAGCGCAGAGAGCATGAACTCCACAGAGAAAAATAGAGAGAGAGTGATGGAGAGAAGCGTAAACGGTAGGCCACGCAGAAGTCAAAGTAGTATCATTGATGGCTTAGATATGATTATGAGTATGTGCCATGAAATCGTTACTTTAGTTTAGTTTTGAGCGTTGCAGAGGCTGGTTGTGTTGTCGGCTTGCGTTCTCAATATTTATCGGGATCCGAACTCAAGTTTCTGGGGATTAAAACAACGTAAGCGTGTTCTACAGTTTTGAGTATGGTTTTTTGATCGTTAGGAAATTGCCACCGCTTTATATACAGGATGTTTTAAAAATAAATGTAAAGTGTCTTGTTTAAACAACGTGCGATTTTTTGTGTTTATATTTTCACATGAGCCGGCAAAGAAATTATTTGTGCCAGAAAACAAAAATAAAAAAAAGCAAAAGAAAAAACAACAACGGACAAACAACAATTTTATGTAACACAATATCAGTGGAAACAAAATCTCGTGTTAATCTTTGAAAACATCACGTACGAACTTATGTGCAGACAAAAAAATAAAAGAAAACAAAAGACTTAAGAAACAAACGTGCGAACCAAAATTTTTTATAAAAGTGATCAGCAAGTCAAGCAAACCCACAGCCATCACCATCAGGTGGACATGGTCGTGGTATTGGTGGTGATGTATTGAAATCTCATCTGCATGAATTGTTCATAAAATAAAAAATGAAATAAATCTTAATTTTATTATTCCGAAATACAAAAATATTTCTATAGTAGAGTTACCTCTTCGTGGAAATATTGAAAGAAAAAAAAAACGATACGAAACTAAATTTGAATAAATTAAAAAAAAAACCTATCGGTGGGTAGCTTATGCGGCTTTACCGGCAGCTAAATTGATTTGTAGTGGTTATGTGCCGGTATACGTGTAGTATAATGCAAGTTTTTTTTATTAATTTTTTATGCATACAAACGACAAAAGAACCATACATGCTTTAAAGTCGATATTCCTTATGTGTGGGGACATCTGCACGACTCACCTGCCAAAACGATTAGGTCCCTTTTAAGAAGACGGTTAGGCAAACTGATGGCTTACCATAACTTTAAGCAGGAAAGCAAATCCAAGTTACTTTTTAAAAATAAAGAAAACGCGTACAAGAATAAATTATTGTCATTTTTTTACAAAGCCCTATTAACTAAGAAAAGATAGCAAATGCGACGTAGTTAAGTCATTTGTTTAATACAGTACCTATTATGTGAATGTCATTGTGAAGGGTTCTAATGTATTCCACTCTGCGAACAATATTTAAAAAAAAATAACTTGTTGTAGCCGCTTTAGTTCATTGCCTAGATAGAGGTTAATACTGGATTGTACTAAAGCGGCTTTAACACATCATTTTAGAAGATTTCTTTTTAAATTCGTGTACAGTAGGGTGTTATGCATTCATGCAACAAATTTGCACATATTGTTTACAAATGACTTAACTATTGCGATTTTGCTATCCAGTTACTAATCGCGACGTAGAAAAAAACACCACATATATATGTTTATTAGATAAAGCGTAAATTTCATATAAATGTCTCGGCTAGCTTCGCTTAAACTGGATTGTACTAAAGCGGCTTTAACACATCGTTTTAGAAGATTTTTTTTTTAAATTCGTGTACAGTAGGGCAGACATGAACAAAATTTGCACCTATTGTTTACAAATGACTTAACTATTGCAGTTTTGCTTTTCAGTTTCTTAACGACGGCTTATGCAGCAGCGCTTACTGTTAACCCAATTTTCAAGACCTTGGTGATAGTTTCCGGTTCTATCTCATTTTCGCCTAAAGGGTATCCATCCGTAATGGATTGTTCGCATAATAGAGGTCCTTCTTGGTACCCCCAAACAAAAAAATACGACGGCGTCAAGTTAAAGCTTCTAGGAGTCCAATTAATATCGCTAAGATGACTAATTGCCTGATTTCCAAACATAGAGCGTAAAAGACCAATTGTGGCGTGGGCTGTATGACATGGCGCGCCAACCTATTTAAGAAAAATATCGCCCAAGTCCATGTCTTTGAGTTTCGGCCAAAAATAAGAAGTTATAATGCCTCTATAAGTACAACGCTTACCGTTAACCGAAATGTCGTTTCCAGCTGTATTTGCAAAGAAATATGAGCCAATGAAGGCACCGCTTCAAAATTAGCACTAAACTATCACTCTCTGAGCGTACAATGGCTTCCGATACCGATACCCAGAAATGATTCGAGCAAAATTGTTTCATATTCTTAGCTTTAAGGTTCAAGCAGAGTAGCTTTTATTAGGCGGATGGTCGTGTTTCTGAAAATGCAGTGCAAATTGGGCATTTTAAGCGAATAAAGCAAGGTCTTTGTGCAAAATTTGCATCAGGCCGGTGCGTAAAATTTTGAGACCGATGGCGAGTCGATGTTCCAGTACCAAATCGTACACTCTCGGCTACGTAAGTCATATTCTTATCAATGCACACAGTATGTTGACGCTAACCCTAATTGTTGTGCACTAGCACGTCAGTCTAACCAACTTTTTGTACAAATTTGCGTACATCAGGCCAGTAGGTGCCTTATTTGACCTTAAACTTTTTTTGTAATATTTCTCGACGTTGTTGAAGAGTAAACGATTCATGTTGCTCCCTATAGATATGGCACTGACTTCCTGTCAAGATTTTAAGAGGGAAACAACTGTCACTGTATTGTTGGTGGTAGGATTGTCCAACTCCATTTCGTTAACTCTAAAGGTAAATCAAGCCTTACAGGACGGTGGGTGAGGTTGTCTTTACACAAATACATATGTGACAGCGCATAGAATAAGGGAACTAAGGGTAAAAATGGATGGATGATGTGGACAGCATCTGAGCATCGAATGAGACCGATCCCATGCCCCAAAAGTGTTCCCTCCCAGAGATATGCGCGTTTTATGAAAGTGATGGTACACCAAAGATACACGTATTTAAATCTTTAAAATGGCTCTCCTGAACAAAACTGGTTTTTACCCTTAGGTCCCTTTCTATTTTGCGCGTCACATATTATTCATGCTCGAGTCACATTCTCCACATCAAGGGGTAAAAATATTAATTTATTATTTTGCGTTAAGTAGTATTTTTCATGGTATACTTTACCATCGTAATTTAATCGATTCGTATTTTGCAAATATTCTCCCCTTCTGAATCCAGAGAATATATTTTCGTTTTTTATAAGATTTGCAAAAATCCTAGGGGTATCAGATTGAAATCGTGTAATTAATTCAATATTTGAGTCTAATACTGTTCCTCATTGAAGTATTCCTTATAATAAAATTGGTTTCAGGATACTCTTCCAGATAGATATATTATTTTTAAGAGATTCGGAATAAAGTTAAAATCAATTAAAGTATAGATCGAGAGCTTTTCTTTTTGTTTCAATATGCTTTTAACATCTAAGTCTTTTATTGAGATAGATTCCAAGATATTTTATGTCATTTGCTGAGCTATTTGTATTTTATTTGGCACTACTGGTGGACATGTTTCTTGTTTTTGTGTGAAGGTTTTTTAAATTGCCTTTATTCGTCAGTCTTTTAGCTATTCTCCAATAGTTATTTTTCTGTAGATTTTGACTTGCAGTTTTGTGATCTACAAGAACAGAGAGGGTATCATCAGTCAAAAGTTCCCATTATGACACCATCGGTTTGTGGGGGTCATATGTTCACAGTAAATAAATTACTAGGCCAAGCACGCTGCCTTGAGGAAATCCTGCATTTTTGTATATGTGACAGCGCATAGAGAAAGGGACCTAAGGTTAAAAAAATTAATTTTCACTTTTTTATTTTTTTGATGTGGACAACATCTGAGCATCGAATGAGACCGATCCCATGCCCCAAAAGTGTTCCCTCCCAGAGATATGCGCGTTTTATGAAAGTGATGGTACACTAAAGATACACGTATTTAAATCTTTTGAATGGCTCTCCTGAACAAAACTGTTTTTTACCCTTAGGTCACTTTCTATTTTGCGCGTCACATATATATACATAGATCGAATCTCTTTGTCGATTGACAATTTTTATGTTTTATAAATTTTTTAAACTAGTATTTTTTGCCTAGGGAGCACAGGAAATATCAATTAATTTCGAGCCGGCCCTGCATACAAAATTAAAGCTTTAACGTGATTTCACTTGAAACATAATCTGTTAAAGTGGGACTGTATTTCCCAAAATGAGCGAAATGCAACACTTCGGATGAAAGATAGATATTGATTTGTTCTTCCATTATTTTTGAATAAAAAAAATCTTACAACTGCAAAATCTTATCATTGTACATTTCTAAAACACCGGCAATGTCGATTTTTCTGGCGTGGATAGCACATAGTATTTGTCAGTATTAACCCATTTATTACAGCCGTGCGTTTAAACACACGTTATTTATGTTTTGACTTCAAGTAAACAAAAAAATAGATAAATGTAAATAATTTAATGTATGATGGATGGGTCTATGCGATGGTTTAATTTATTTCCAAAAAAAATATTTTCGAATATTTTTGCATCGCCTCTTCCTCATTTGGGAGGGGTTTAAAGGCTGTCCAAAAATAGACATATTTTAAATCAATTATAAAATATGAATAAAAAAATAAAATTATTATATGTGACAGCGCAAAGAGAAAAAAATCAATTCAATTCCCTCCCAGAGATATGCGCGTTTTATGAAATTGAAGTCGACGATTCTAAGCGCAAATAGAAAAGGATCTAATCTTTAAAATGGCTCTCCTGTACAAAACTTTTCATCAACTTTTCACTTTTTTTTGATGTGAGCAACATCTGAGCATTGAATGAGACCGATCACATGCCCAAAAGTGTTCCCTCCTACAAATATGCGCGTTTTATGAAAGTGAAGTCGACGATTCTAAGCGCAAATAGAAAGGGACCTAATCTTAAAAATGGCATCGATGAGACCGATCCCATGCTCCAAAAGTGTTCCCTCCCAGAGATATGCGCGTTTTATGAAAGTGAAGTCGACGATTCTAAGCGCAAATAAAAAGGGACCTAATCTTTAAAATGGCTCTCCTGAACAAAACTGGTTTTTAGCCTTAGGTCCCTTTCTATTTTGCGCGTCACATATATGTATTGGCGTGTGTTGCCAAGTGCCCAAATAAAAAAAATATCCTTATTATAACACCAACGTGTGGTCAAACACATGGCAATTTTAAGAAAAACTGCATGCCGGGAAACAATTTTTTTTGCCAGGAGGTTTTATTAGCACATTAGAACAATAAAAGACGTTCTTTAAAATTTCCAACGTTTCCATTTCTGGTAATTATTAGTTTATTAGAATTACTAAACGAATAAATCGATAGCTGTATGATAAAGGCACCATGGCTTTAATTTCAAAAAATAAAATTGAAAATCGTTAGTTAATCGCTTTGGCTAGTGAAAGTATGCACTGCTGCAAATCAAAAGACTTAAGCAACACACCTGGTTTGCGATTAGTGGACATGCGAGTGCGATAGACTCAAAGACTTAAGCAACAAACATGTTTGGCAAGCCATTCTCATGCCGCTTTTTTCTTCTGCATGAATTCAAAATATTTGTTTTAATCGACAATTTAGTTATGGAATTTGATAATTGAAAGAAAAAATACTACTACAGCACAAATAGAGGGAGTTATGCTTGTGCCAGTCAGTTTTAACAAAGTTTTGCCAAACCAATAATACAGAGCCCATTTTTTTGCACACTAAAATTTATGAATCAAATCAAGTTTTTAAGTATTTTACTACCAAATTTACAAATGTTAGGTCATTTTAGCTTAAAAAACAAAAGTAATTAGTTTATTTTCACAAGGTAGACCAACATATTCTTCATTGACGATCCTCGCTTCCAAACACAGGGTAGGGTATATACGATTCGGACTGACTTTTTATTAGGCTATTTGAGTTTGTTTGCCATCAGTTTGGTATGGATCTTGAAGACATATGTCGGCCGTTACATAGGAGTTGTTCAAAAAGTTTGAGGACTATCCGCGTTTTCGGTTATATCAACTCCCTCAAACCTTTATGCCTCGAGAGCTATTTGAATAACTTTATTGTTTAACTATTACTACATTGAATCTTTTTTTGTGAATCCTTTTTTTTAATTTTTAAAACTAAGGACTTTATAATTATATTATGGTCCTTTTTTAAAAGAGGATAATATGGATAGTATGGACAACAAATCGAACGTCAGTACAAAGTAGCAACTAAGGATTTTATAATTATATTAGCGCACTTTTTTAAAACAGTACAATAATATGGACACAGCAGCATCGATAGCAAGCTAGCACGATAAAGTGTGTCATTTGGAGATGGTGCTTCAAAATGGTCTGTCTGGTATTTACATGAAAACATGGATCGATATCAAGTTTTGTCAGGTGTTGGCGGTGCCACGCCCACTTAATAAATCAAAAATTTAAGACTCTTTTTTCACCACCGACCACAAAGATACATTTTGTGTAAATTGTAAAAAGTTCGGTCTTGCCGTCTTCAAGTCTATGCGATACTAAACAAGTGGACATTTCGTAAGTTCGGCCGGGCCGAAAACTTTTATACTGTCCAACAAGAACTGCGTTGTAGTATGGCAATAGTTAGAGTATCCATGGAGTATCCATGTTTTCCAGAATTTAATTTCTGAGGCCCTAGAACCGTTGTCCTGCTGATATTAGTTACGAAATTTCATTGTATGTGAATAACCATATGTTGATGTTCGAAGGCACCTCATTATCGGCACTCCTAGGACCTTTGACCTATGGGCCAAGTGATTTTCGGAATTGGTCCAAAAGTTTAAATCTAGGTATATATTTTGACTTGTGAGAAATTTTCATTTTCACGATCAGGTATTTTTTTAGTCTCAAACAGGGAACTTTTATAAAGGATGGTCCAATCATTATGCACGATGTTAATTGTGAGTCCTTAACGTCAAGTTTTTTGTGCAACTTAATTTGACATTTCATTGTTTCGGTATTTAACAAATTAAACCATTGAGTAAACAACTAAGCGGCGCGTTAAGATTGTTCAAGTATTTTACGAAAATGGGCGTTCAAATCAAAATGCATTTCGTGCACTTCGTGATTTTCAGCACAATCGACCAATTTGTCCACGGTGGATTCGTAAACAAGAAGTATTGCCGCATTTAGGCAAATGAGAATCCACGAGTGGTTGTTAAAATGCCGATGCATTCACAAAGAGTGACTGTTTGGTGAGGTTTATGGGCTGGCCGTACTTCTTTGAAAATGATGTCGCCCAAGCAGTTACTGTGAATGGTGTTCGCTATTGCGAGATGATAGCGGACTTCTTGTGGCCAGAAGTTTAGGATGTCGACCTGGATGATATGTGGTTCCAATAGAATAGTGCCACTTGCCACACAGCCAACAAAACAATGGGTCTTTTGCGTGAAAAACTCAATGGCCGAGTTATCTCACGGCGTGGCTATGTTAATTGGCCGCCTCGTTCATGTGATTTGACATCGTCGGACATCTTTTTTTTGGGGATATTTAAAAGAAAAAGTGTACTTCAATAGGCCTAGAACAATTCAAGAGCTAAAGGATGAGATAATTCGGCACATTAAAGACATTGAACCTCTATTATGTCTCAGAGTCATTGAAAATATGGACAATTGGATAGAGGTATGGCCGATATTTTGTTTCTTATATAATTGTCTTAGATCCTTCTATTATAAAAAAAAATAAGAATAAACAAAAAGTAAAAAACTATAAATAAAGGACTAGTACACCCTAATGTGCAGCGCATGTAATAATACATGTACGCACAAAATATGCACACTTTGTGCTTTTTGCATTTGTGGTTTTCAACGAAAACCCATGCGAAACGGTGAAAATGATATTGGGCTTTGAAGATTGCTCTACGAAGACTATACGCAAAGGGTAATTCTCAGTAATTCAAATGAGTCTCTGGTATAAGTCATTGGATTTTTTGCCGAAGTAATCGTTGCCAAAGACTGCTGAAGAATAACCTTGGCGGGTTTAGAAACAGCTGTACAGTCTGCCAGGCAACCAAGACAACCAAGCAAATACATGTCACTAATTGTTTACGTTGATTCTGAAAAAGAAGCCACAAAAAGGTGTCGAACCAGAATAAAAACTATTAGTTATAATAATCATAAAAGACCAAACAAATACTTATATAAACAAAAAGAAAAAACTACAATAAAAAGTATAAAGATAATTCTCTGAAAACTTTTTGTTTTATTTATAATTAACATCGAGCGTTGCTGTTTAACCACCCTTTATATAGATAGATAGTCGCTTGACCGAAAGGCCCATAGTTTTTGGACCTTAGGATCAGATGGGCAAAGTTTTAAAATAATTTTATATTTGAACTCGTAACGATTTTACGATTTTTTTAGTTTCATCCAAATCTTAAAGTAAATCCATATTTAGATTCTAAATGAAATTTGCTTTTATTTAAGTACCCAGAAGTCCATATTTACTAAAGGTCACTTCTTTCGACCAAATGGGCCGTTTTTTAGAGCCCGTATAACCACGAGTCCAAGTCCAATCTTCGATTTGTCTTCAAAATAATGCATATTTGGTTTCGTAGGGAAATTTGATTTAAATAGAGTACCCATATGCATATGTTTTCTATTGATCGCTCGGTTTAATTAACAGGGCCGATTATTGTGCTCATACGGTCCATTTGTCTGAGTAGAAATTTAAGTCTTTTATCAAATTGTAATGAATTCTAATCAACTTTTAATAAACATGCGTTAATGTTTATAAAAAAACGTTTTTTACTACCACAGGGAATGACAGGTAATTGAATGACAACCTATCCTACCATGGACGGTATAAAAAAATGAACGCTTTGTATAGATTAACACAAATATTGTTATCTAGAAAAGGTTTCCACGACATTTTAATTCAATTCCCACTGGAAAATACTTTACCTTTTTTAAAAGGGAGACTTTCTAACTTAGTTTAAACTTAATTAACATTTTTAAATAAAAGTAAAACAAAACTAATTTTATTAAGTCATTCCCCAATTAACTGTCATTTCGATTCAGACAAATCAAGTGACTGGGTTGGTTTAATAATTGATCTAATCATTTACAAATTGCCATAAACATTTGAATTATTTTAAACATTTGATAAAAAATAAATATTTTTTCAATAAAAAATCAATTTTAAGATAATAACCATAAAATATAAGAAACAAAAACACGTAGAAATATTAAAATAATTAATTCAAAAAGTGGAAAATGTGCTCGTTCGTTTAACCTTTCCACCCTGTGGCATTTTTGAATTTGAAAATCACAACAAATGTTATGCTAATCAAAGAGACTGGAGAATTTAAATTAAAGCTGAATTCGTTGCCACAGCAACAATGTGAATTTTTTTAAAAAATCAATAAATAATGATGAATTTATTCATGCCATCTCGTTGCAGCGCAGTGCTATAAAGGTCATAAGGTGTTTTATATATTTTCAAAATAGTCGATACAAATACATAATAAATGCATGCGAGATTCATTTATCAGATGAAATGTAAATTTAAAGTGAATGTTCGAAATACATCATTAGACGATAGATAACATCTGTCCCATTATGCACATTATCTCAGTTTTAGTATCGTCATTATCATCGACAAAACCATCGGCATCCCATGACCAAAATCATAGTTAACATCGTTTTTATTGAAAGGCGCCGACGGCCTTTGTACAAAAGACATGCGAGTTGTGACGGTAACTTAAGGGTGGGGATGGCATTTAAGAGACGTATACTTACATTAGGAGAAAAAAAGATGTAAAAAGGAATGATCACCAATGTCTTGATGTTTCAACACAAATAGATTTCAATATGTTCACAGTGGCACGAATGTGTTATTTATTATTTTCACCACCCGGCAAATGTAAGGGTGTGTTGGTCGGCATAAAAGGATATTCTCCATTATAGGATGTATGGTGTACTAAATTTGCCAGTATCTCTGTAACACGTCAAAATATTAATCAAAGATCCCATAGCATTTTATCTAGTTAGGTACGTCCATCGCCTGACATTGCCTCCGTTGAAAGTATGAAAGCGGCCAAACGTAATAAAGACATGTTAATGGTATTTATTAGTCTAGGGGGGAATTTAATCTTTATCTTTTTTTTTTGATTTCTAATTTATTTTTACATATGACTTTGCTTAATTGAATCAATGTGCGAGATCAAAGATTGTAGAAAAAAAATATTTTATAACTGATTTTCACATTTAGTTTTACTGATGGAATGCTTGGAGTACGCAGTCATTGGGTCAGTTAAAAAAATCTATCGTAAAAACGAATCTGGTGTCTTATTTTATTTTCTTATAGTGTGCACGTCTTTCATACATGTAAACTCACTTTGTAGTGTGCACGTCTTTCATACATGTAAACACAAAACTGGGAAATACGAGCGATTTTACGAGAGTAAGAGATAAATCTCCAACATATAAAAAAATATTCTATATAAAATTTTAGAGCCCTTCGAAGCTGGCTTTTATTACAGGTCCCGTTCAGTAAGTAGAAGAATTCTAAAGCGCATGGTTGTGGGCCCTATGGTCCTGTGTGATCCAAACAACTACCATTTACCGACAAAGAAACCTGGTTGACCTCATCTAAAGCGATAGGTTTGTCGTGTAGCGAACAACGCAGCGCCAGTGTGGTCGGCGACTCAGTGGAAGAAAATTCAGACTTGCCAGAATGCCGCCCTGAGAACATCAGTATGAGGAGACGAATTTCTTGTTGCCTTACCAGTTTCTGCCTGGGTGTCTTCGCAGTAGTCATTCCAAACACCATCCCATGGACAGGATGCCTCCTCCGAGGCAAATCAAGTTCTATCTTCATGATCTAGAGAGAGGTCCAGCGGTACAAGAGGGAGCCTTTAGATCAGTAGTCATCCCGACCACCATATCATGGATCTTATCTTCATGATCTACACAGAGAGGTTCAGCGGTACAAGAGAGAAAGCCTTTATATCATCGAAACTATCAGGCAGGTCTGAACGAATTTTACGCTGATTAAGTCACAGCAGCAGTATCCAGCTATAGCGAGAATGTACTGGTAGCTAGCGGCTCCCGAAGATTTTACCTAAAAAGAAGACTGTACGTCGGCAACAATACCACGACAGCCGCTTCTATTTACCGGATTGACTCCCAATCTATGGCCAAAGGCTGTCACCCGGCACTACGTGCTCGTCTACAACAAAAACGCTACCACGCCAGACGTGCGTGATTCTGTCTCAGCTGAGATATGGATTTTGCATCAGCCCCAATTCGGGCACAATTTGATAGCAACGTTCCCGACGTTTATCCCGCACCTCTTCAATTGTCCGACCAAGCCCACTCAGCTGACCACCAGGACGAATCCAGTTCAAATGGCGCGTTTCCTTTACCTGGATATCGAAACAAATCCCCTATAAACAGGACTTCAAAACACAATATATTGTTGTTACAACAACAACTATTGGCATATAGTGACTCTTTCTTTTTGTAAATGTTTAAAATATGATTAAAAATTGGGCTCAGATACATGGAGTAAAAAAGTGTGTAAGATACCCTCAGCTATTCAGAAACTTCTGCGTATCTGTCTGGAGCTTAGGTACGGTCGGACATAACATTTTACTTTTAGAGCGGGAAGGTCATATTTCGTGCAATACAGACCAACCCAATTTCGCACTGTGCTTCATTTAAGATAGATTGACTTTACAAAATTGCCTTTACTTCTTTGTTTGGAGCCTATTCGGTAACGTGGAGCGATATGGTCCATTTTCACCAAAGAAGGTTGTTTAGCATGCTAAACGCTCCATGCGAAATATGATTGTAGTCCCAAGAAATATGTGGCTTCCAAGCTACAGGTTTTTTATGAAAATATGGACCTATGTGGTCTAGTTTCACTCTAGTAAATTACTGATCGCTCATTGAAAGATCAGGTTTAATTTGTGCTTTCTAGAGCTGCATGACCTTAAATTAGGAGGGACATTTGTGTGAGGACTATTTGACAACATGGAGCAATATAATAACATTTTATCAAAGATGGACCTTACGAGCGCGTAACACTAAATGTGACAGCGCATAGAGAAAGGGACCTAAGGGTAAAAAAAAATCAATTTTCTTTTTTTTTGCTTTTTTTGATGTGGACATCTGAGCATCGAATGAAACCGATCCCATGCCCGAAAAGTGTTCCCTCCCAGAGATATGCGCGTTTTATGAAAGTGAAGTCGACGATTCTACACCAAAGATACACGTATTTTAATCATTAAAATGGCTCTCCTGAACAAACCTGGTTTTTACCCTTAGGTCCCTTTCTATTTTGCGCGTCACATATGTGTAATTTGGTCTGAATCGGCAATCTCTAGACCTGCAGGAACCTAACGAAACTACGGACCTCTGTGGTCCAGTTTCACCCGAGTTACTTTTTGATCGCTCATAACGTACCATGCAACATTTTTGCACGATCGGGTTTAATTGTGGTTTCTAGAGATGCAGGACATAAAATAGGAATGGACCTTTGTGTGCGGGCTATTCAACAACATGGACCGATATAGTAAAACTACAAGCGCGTAATGCACTATGTGTAATTAAGTCCAAATCGGCCGCAGGTTCTGAAATCGGGAAGGACCTTTGAATGATTTTAAGGCAGGTATAAACCTCTAAGGTCCAATTGGGTTTAATTTGTAGCTTCTTGAGGAATTGGGCAGGATCTTTAATCAGAAATTCGATCCGAATCGTATGTAATAAGTGGCTATTAGGGCAGAAGGTTCTGAAATGGGTAAAAATCTATTTATGATAAAATAGACTGATGTGTGACGATGTCGTTCTTGGGCTAAACTTGAACACTACCTAGTTTTTTAGAAATCGGTTCATAACACTATTCTGCAAAAATTAACTTTTGGACCCTTTTTAAGACAGATCTTACTGACCTTTTGTAAAATGATCTCCCGAATCTGAATTGAATGTCTGTTTTGTCTTACCATGTAAAGTTTTCAAGATATCGTGAACATAAATTATTTTCTGACTTTTTTCATTAATCTGTCTAAGTTTTCAGCAATTCTTATTTGATTCACTTAAAAATGAGTAATATTAATTGGTAAGAAAGCAACTTTCATGAAAATTATAATTTATAAGTATTAACAATTTCAAGACGAATAAAATATGTGAAAGTTACAGGCAAAAGAAATCAAAATTTCGTTTTTATGTTGAAAAATTTTGTTTTTAACTGTCAATTGTACCAATTCTGGAGCTCTCCCACTAGTTTTTGCACAAAATTATAATATATATATAACGCACTGTAACGATTCTAAAGTGATATATTTTTTGATAATGCGACTATAATTGCCTGAGTTTTTTTTGATTTTTATAAATTGTAATTTACATAAAAGATGCATTGCTTACCATTTAATATTGCTCATTTTTAAGTGAATTGGTTAAGAATTAATGAAATAAGCCAGAAAAATTAAATATTTACGATATCTCGAATATATATACTCGATGGGCGAAAAGGAATATTCAATTCGGATACTAGAGATCATTTTACATTAGGATCACTTGGTTTTGTGAAAAGGAGGATTTTGATGCAGAACAGTGTACGTAACTGCTACTTGTACTACGATTGCAACGATAGATAGACAGACGGACATCGCTTAGTGGAATTAAAAAGAGATTCTGAATCGATCGGTATATTTAACATGTGCTCTCATTATAAAATATATCAGAACAAATCCATGTACGCATTTCTTTGTAAGATCATAGCATTGGGTGTGAGAAAACGACCCTTGTAATCAAAACAAATGACCATTAACATAAGAATACAGAAATCTTAACTAATCTAAATATGGAATGATTTTTAAGATATGTCTGAAACTAGAGCTGGGGCCTTTGAACACTAAGGGCCCAAATAACGGCTGTTATGGCCATAACCAGGGACCAATAGTATATGTGGTCATATGGGTACTTACGTTACGAATTGAAATATGGTTTTTTATGAGATCGGGTCCAGGTGCTATGGACTATAGGGGGCGAAAATAGGGCTCATTTCGATTATGTACTTTTCATTTTCAACCGCGGCAACTGTGTGCACACGCAGAAAAAAAGTATGGTTGGGGTGACAATATTCGAAGAGGATTATACTATTGTTGGGTATATGGTTGTGACACAACAATATTATGATCCTCACAACAATAGTATGATTCACACATAACCATACTATGATCCCCACAAACATAGTATGATTTACACTCAACCATAATATGATCTCCACAACCATACTATGATACTCACAACAATAGTATGTTTCTCATACAACCATAGCATGATCTCCACAAACATATTATGATTCACACGCAACCATACTATGATCCCCACAACCATAGAATGATTCACACTCAACCATAATATGATCCCCAAAATTATTTATTAGGATTGGTTTTTGTTGTTATTCAAAAATAGAGATTTTTATTACGTTTGTTATTTTAAATTGCATAACTATTAGATCATAGCCAGTTTTGAGGCAACGTTTTTATTGAACATTTCATTCAAGAAACAAAAATATATATTCCAACGGTCAAAAATACTTTTAGTTGCCAGCAGGGGTGAATGCTACTCACCATCCGTAGACACCAAGTAAAGAATGTGATTAAACCCCATGATCGAAGGCTGTATACTTAAGTGCAGGCAGATTTTAAATAAACGAGAACCAGTCGATATTAGAGTATTTCACCGAACAAAGTAAACACAATAAAAATCCCTCGAACTACCTTCCGATTGTTATTGTTTTTTTAATGGACATCAACCATTTACTGTATCGTGTGTATGTATTTTATTTTTGTATATCAAAAAAACATACGCACATACATACATGTATGCTCTATAAAACCTGTTTTGTTATGTTCATAGTCTCAACCATAGTGTATGATTGCCGTAGTCAAATTTTTGTTAACGTATATTTTCAACAATACTGTTGTTGCACCAACAATGTTTATATGGTTGCTACAGCCATATTTTCATTTCTAAATTTGGCAATAATACTATTGTTACATTTCAACAATAGCAATATTGTCGCAATCATACTATTGTCAAAATGAAATTCAAAAAAAATACTATGTTTGCGACGAACATGCTTTTATTATAGAGAACATATTATTGTTGCGGTGACCATAGTGTAACCATATCTTTTCTCTGCGTGCAGGGGAAACAGACCTTGCCCGAAGGACCAATGCCGATTTTTACTGGTTTATTGCTAATTTATAGCACATGTGTGTCCCGATTATTTGGTTTTTATTGATGATAAAGCTAAATTATTTAAAATACCTTTGCATACAGGTTTTTGATTATTTTAATGCGGTTTGTTTCTATTTGAAACTACGCCGCGATGTTGAAGTTGTTGTAAACTGCTTTACTTCTTGTGTTTCTAAATGCAGTATACGAGTATCAAAAAAAAAACATATTTCGTGGCATACATTAAAGCAAACCATTAGAAATCATTTCCACTGATTTATTATTCACATAGAGATAATGGTTTTATGTTAGGAGTGGTTAAGCTAAATGGTTCACTTGTTGTCGACTCCAGTTTCTGTAGTGCATGCTGAGCGTTTTCTGCAACTTGTATTGTATTTGAGATAAATATTCGGTAAAGGTTAAATGAAATATGTTGAAAGCAATTATAAATTATTTGTTGACTACAACATTACCTCCGAGTGTGCTTAAGTGTTTTTGGCGTATACGTACTGCTTAAAAATATGTGTACGTTGTATGTAACTTTGAGATAAGGAAGGGGGTAAGATGATCTTCAACGCTGTGATATGCTAAACAAAGTGCCATACATCATTAAACTGTCATTGGCAGTCTAAAGTGTAGGTTAGTGATAATTTGGCTATTTTCAAGTTTGTTTGCACAGTGGTTAGGTTTTTTAATAAGAAGTAAAATCCACTCATTACTTGGAAATGTTGGATATTTCCAACAACGTTCCTTTAAGAAATAATCTGGAAACTTCTCTTTAAACAAACAGCGGTGCACGATATAATCCGTATACCCACATTTTTGGAACCAACTGTTCAATGCCTATACTCTGGACAGAAAAAGGGTTTTTATAGAGAAGTTTCTACTAATCTCCTAGTGATAGATTTTTTATCATTTACATGGTGGAATAAATGTCAATGAAAATTATTTTGTTAAACTTGTCCGGCTTAAACCTAGTTAAATAGTCATGCGCTATTTTTTGATACGTTTAGAAGGCCTCTAATTTAATTTCATTTTATGCCCTAGTACACCACACTACGTACACTCTACTTTTCTCAAAATAACGTACAGTCATTTCGTGAACTAATTTTTTAACCACCGCACTGTGGCGCCATTTGAGTATTTTCGTTGCAAAAATCATATTTTTTGAACCGAATAAGATAATAGAATAATTTAAATGGATATAATATTTTTAATTGTTCAGCCTATAAAATGAGTGTTTGCAAAGGTAGCTACGCCTTGTTCAAGATGGGTCATTTGAAATTTTAAATTTGAATCGGCTGTAAAAAAAGTACTGATAATTTTTTCAAATTTCTTGTGTTTATTGGAAAGGTTAAACCATGGTACAATAAAGAAGGTAGAGTTATGCCAACAGTTGATTTTACATTGTTTCTCGTACACATTGAACAGGGATTAAACCGGCTCAAGACCTCATGCTTCTACATTTAAATAGAAGACAAGTTTTTAACAAAATGGCAAAGTGACATTGATTTTTGTGGCTGCACACTACTTTTATCATGATTTCGGGTCCGTGACAACCCTCTTCAGAAAGCCTTGCTGCAATTGTTGAAAGTAAATCCGAACTCTATAAGGCCAGTCTCTCCTCAAACGAATGAGAACTACTGTTGTAAACCTTACTTTTCAAGTTTTCTTTACACAATTGCCCACGAAAATACAACTCACTCTTGCCACCTCTAAAGAGACTCCACATCGAGAGCCATCAATAGATTTCTTTTACAACGTCGTAGTAGTTGTCGTAGTAATTCAAATTGTCAATTTTAAAGTTTGACAAGGACGTTTGTTGAAGTTTTTAAAGAAACAATTTTTTATCCAACATTCACAATTATCATCACACATTCACAAAAATGTAGTTTGTAGTTTCTCTTTCAAGTGACTTTGACAATCTAGTGAACTATTATGTTGCTGTTGGGCTCATATCTACACCTTGTTTATTGTACCATGGGTTGAACTTTGTCATTGAATATTGGAACACAATATCATTTATATATACGAGGATTGCTATATATATATATATTTCTGGCCTAGGCAACACTAAGTGTTGCCTGGCGCCATCTGTCATTTCCATCTGTCATTTCCATTGTTTACAGTGTCTTGAAAAAATCAATTTGGCAAAACAAAATGGCATTAACTTGTGGACATTTTCGTGCTATCATTTTTCACAACTTTCGACGAGGATTATCACGACAAGAGTGCATCGATGAACTAAAATCCTATAGCACTGGCCGTTGTGCCAGAGAACATTAATGCCGTGCGTGAACTAATAATGCAAGATCGTCATGTGACATACCGTGAGATAGAGGCATCCTTGGGCATTTCTTCCACCAGCATACATTCGATATTGCATGAACACCTGGCCATAAAAAAGGTTTGCTTTTATGGATCCCGCACAATTTGACAATCGCTCAAAAAAAGGCTCGTGTCGATTCGTGGAAAGAAATTTTGAAAAAATACGATCGCCGTGCTTCAAAAGACGTTTATAAGACTGTCACAGGTGGCGAATCATGGATCTATGCGTATAAGCCCGAAGCGTGTGGGTCTTCGAAGACGAGCCAAATCCAACGAAAGTTGTTCGTGATAGAATCACTTCGAAGCAAATGGTCTCCTGTATCTTCGTCAAAACTAGTCATGCAACGATTGTTCCGCTTGAGCTACGTAGGTCGGTCAATTCTGAGTGGTACACCACAATTTGTTTGCCTGAAGTCATCGGAGAAATTCGAAAAACGAACAAGAGAAGACGAATCATTGTGCACCAAGCTATTACAAATCGGCTCAAACCAGCGTCTTATTGACCGGCCAAAACGTCGAATTAATGAGTCATCCGCCAAGCCAGGGCTACTTGGCACCCAATGACTTCTTTTTATTCCCGCACATCAAGAAAAAAATGCGCGGCCAACGGTTTTCGTCGCCAGAAGATGCTGGTGAAGCGTTCAAAAGCCATGTTTTGGAGGTGTTTCAATCGGAGTGGAAAAAATCATGCTGGAGAATACTTTGAAAAACAATAAAACCATTTCTGATGATAAATATTCGCATTTTCATTATTAGGCCAGAAATATATATATATATATATATTTTGATTCGTATATATACGAATCAAAATTTGGATTAATTTAGAAGTTTGGGCTGAGATTAGGGAAGGACGCATGGGCCAAAGCGGCCCAAAAAACGTGTCACTTTGTTGCGCTCTATTAGCGCAAATTCTGGAAGTGAATGATATATGATCGCTCTCATGCTATTTTGATCCAAAGCCATTTAAATTGAAAAATTTCAATTTCACGAATTTAACAATAAATAAGTTATTTTCTACAGATACTCGCTGAAATTTCGCATGACACTTGGCCCAAGATAAATGACAACTATGTATAAGTATAAAAATACATCAGTTCAGTTAGAAAATAATTAATTTTAAATTTTCTTTTTTATTACTAGAAAATGGCGTTTGGATCGATATGTTCTTCGCTCTATTAATCTAACAAAATAATTTTTTATCTTAAACTAATTATAATTCGCTAACACATAGTTGTACTTAGTATTACGAGTAACATAAAACTTCCAATTAATATTTCATTGGGTTCAAGCCCACTGTGCCCAGATGTTTAACTCGTTAACAAACAATAAATACAAGTGTGAGCCATTCAACTCTAGGCGGAATGTCTGTCCGTCCATGAGTGGTTCGTGTCTAGTACTACCTATGACTTGCCCATGATTCACATGAATCTTTTGAATTGAAACGAAACCGAAATGAGTCGAGTCGGGGTTTTTTTGGTTTCAAAGAAACAAGCCCCACTCTTGATGACAAAAAAAGGCAACATTGTGCACTAGAGTTTTTATAGAAAACTTGATCTGGCATTTCAAGGTCACACTGAATTTTTATAGTAAACCGTAAACAACAAAAAGTTAATAAATCTGATCGTTTTCCTAAGCCAATTTGAATAAAATCAAAATATAACTAACATAAATCGAATATTTGTCTAATGATGTTTTCCTTTCTCTTTTTTACGCTCTCCCCAACAGAAATAAAGCTAAGCGATCTGCATTGATAAGAATTTGTCCAATACTATTTGGTGATCACACCGGTTTCTCTGCACAAATTTAAACCGGAAATGGCTAAGCTGCCGGTAGCGTTGGTGGCGGTGTGGATGCTGTTGGCGACAACGGCTGTGGTTCAGGCCAATGATAACTTGCGCATTGCATACGAATGGAAAGAGATGGACTTCAAATATGCCAGTGCCGATGCACGTTGGACGGCCATAGAAAATTTTGAATTTAAACCGGAGAATGTCATACCGTTCGGCATTGAAGTGTTTAAAACGCGTCTGTTTGTGACACTACCGCGTTGGCGCGAAGGAGTACCGGCCTCATTGGCCTACCTTGATCTAAATGGTGAGTAGCAGTAACTATTTGCAATCAGTTGACATGCGGCAGCATGCCAAGAGGTTGTTGTTAATGTTGTGTTAATTATTAACGAAGTATGTGTGAAATTATGCATAAGTTTTGGGCAGGGGGAGCTTTGACTATTATTAGCTAAATGACATGGCAAACGAGTGGTTGCTTAAAGTAAGCCAATTTAAGCAAGGGTTCATATGTCAAAACGAATAAATGTCAATACTACATACTCGTATTGCAGTTCATTAACTTACGATGTCTCTAAATAACATATCAAATCTTAGTAAAAAAAATAAAATTTTGTCAATATTAAAGGCCCAATTAGTCTTGACGGTTGACGGTTGATTCTGCAACCTGCAGAAGTCTACCGTCGTCAACCGTCAAACTGTAGTTATCTCCCTCTAACACATGCAAAATGCAACCCTCAACTGAAATAGCTGATTGCCTACCGTCAACCGTCAAGACTAAATGGACCTTTAACTAAATTATATACAGGTTGTCCGCCGGGAAGGTATACTACTTTGTTTTGCCGCCATTTTGGTAAACATTAGTATTGATAGTTCATATTTGGCAGTCGTGAAGTAGAGACGTGGCAAATTTATTATGGAAAAATATTCGATAAATTAACGTGTTTTAATCGCTAAAACATTTTATGAAAATCAATCATCGATTACTGTGACGATGACAAAGTTACGTGATATTTATGGGAGAAACAACGTGCCAACAAAACGCACTATTTATTGTTGTAGTGCATGATTTCGAAGAAAGAGGGTCTGTAGCTGATAGGTCCAAGCACAGACCACAACGCACCTTTGCATCCATAAAAAGTGACAGTCTGGTGTGCAATTTGGTCAGGAGAAGCTGCGTGATTTGGGCTTGATTAACATGTGATATCAACAAGACGGTGCCACATCACGTACAGCCAGGATTACAATAGAATTACTGCGAGACCTCTGTCCACAACAAGTTATTTCAAGAAATGGTGATTGGCCTCCACGGTCGCCTGATTTGACTGCTCCGGACTTATTTTTGTGGGGATATCTGAAAAGCAAGGTTTAGGCAAACAAACCAGAAACGCTTAAGCAACTCAAACAAAATATTCGAGATGAAGTAAATGAAATACTCGTGCCGCGTGAAATGTGTGAGAATGTAATGAAAAATGTGCTCAAAAGAGCTCACATTTGTAAAACTAACAGAGGCGGACATTTATCTGATAATGTATTTCAAACATAATTGTAGTATACCTTCCCGACGGACAATCCGAAGTTTTGCAGCCTCAGTTTCGCCTCGTTATTGCCGTCGATATTTCGATTAAATGCCTTGTAAAAAAAACTCTCACTGAAAGAAATTTCATCAAAATACAAACTGATAACAATCATTTAAAAGTCAAGATCTGTGTCTCTGTTTGAGCTGTGTTCTTTTTAGGTTACTTAACTAGCATTTGTATGGAATTACTTGGTAAGAGGTACCACACTTATTTTTCCTACAGAAAATCAACAGTGACACACCCTGCTATACTTAAACATATGTTTTTTGTTATGTACTATACTAACAAATAATCAAACAAGAAAAGGTCTTATCGGCGAATTTGTATGGGATTCATTTGCACTAGATGGAATAAGTGAAACTAAAAATCAACTCGAACTGATTGTTCAAGAAAATATTACATATTCTTACAAAGCAAAAGTTTGGCAATTAATTCATTAATTACACTAGTTAACAAATTATAATTTTTCGCTGGTCCAGAGCTCTATAGATTTCCTATAGATTCCGCTACCCACTAAACACGAAAATGAATTTAAAAAAATTTTCTCCGATAAGTTTTCAAGATAGAATATTTGGAATTTTGTTACGATTTTTCTATGAGATGTCTCAGCTTTTTTAGACCATAACTCCCAAACGCTATATATTTTAATATATTTTCATATTATTGTTTATATGATGAACGCAATTAGCCGGATCAAGACTTCTTGTATCTATATTTTAATAGAAGACAAGTTTTTAACAAAATGGTAAAGTGACATTGATTTTCGTGGCTGCACTCTGCTTTTATCTCGATTTCAAGTCCGTGACAACCCTCTTCAAACGCTATATATTTTTATATATTTTCACATTATTGTTCATATGATAAACGCGATTAAACGGATCAAGACCTCTTGTATTTATATGTTGCCAGATTACCATATTGCAAACTAACTAGGTAACTAAGTAAGTTATTTTAAAAGAAAACGACTTCTGATTTCATCAGGCATGAGCACTTGAAGTACAATTAGGTAGTGTAGAGTATACAGAAAGTTAAAACGTGTTTAAGCTTGACCTGATCGCATTCTTTATAACACTCAGCATGGAGTTAGTTGCAATTTTCACAAGCCTCATGCGTAGTAGAATCGCGTGAAAATTTTATCTTTTTTGAATATCAAACCTCATGTTTAATCAGTGTGGCCAAACTGGCGGTTTTCTCATGAAATTTTGCCTTTTTAAATACCAATCGCCGAAAATAAATGGTTTTGGATAAGAGCGAATTTTAGACGGTTCAAAAATCGTTTAAAGGGAAAGGGAAGTTTGGTGCTTTTTCATAAGCTACTGAACACTCGTTAGTGTAAATGTTTTTTTAAAGTTTGTCCAAAATTTTAAATTTCTTATTACCGCAGAGGTGCGGTTGTCACTCAATGTGAAAGTCGATGACGTCAACATCCCGACCACCAACTACCCCAACATCCTTGGAGTCACATTGGACAGCCTTTTAGATCCTCTACACATGCTACAGCTATCTGCGATAAACTCAAAAGTAGGAACAAGGTCCTCGAGTCACTTGCCGGCAGTACTTGTGGAGCCGACAAAGAAACCTTGTTGACCTCTTACATTGCGATAGGTCGGTCTGTAGCAAACTACGCAGCACCTGTATGGTCGGCGAACGTGAGTACGACGCAGTGGAAGAAAACCCTTAGAACATCAACAGGGTGTCTTCTTATGTCTTCTGAGGACCATCTACATGAGGAGACGAAGGTCCTTACCGTGCGCAGACACAATTTCCTGTTGTCTAAGCAATACCTGCTAGGGTGTTTTCGCAGCAGTCATCCTAACCACCATCTCTTAAACAGGATGCCTCCACCCAGGCAGATCAGGTACGATCTTCATGATCTAGAGAGAGAGGTCCAGCGGTATAAGAGAGAACCTTTAGATCATCGAAACTATCGGCAGGTTTGAACAACATTCACGCCGATGCTATAAAGGATATTTCATGATGAAAGGTTTTGAAATTCTTCTTTGCGATAATAACAAAAATTATTAATTTTTAAGGGAAAAGACAATTATGAATAATAGAAAAGAATCATTAATTTTGTTGAGAAAAAAAATAATAATGTTATAGAAAATTTTAATGTAGAAACTATTTTCTCTGTTATTTCTATTTAAAATATCTATTGAAAATCTACTTTTTCTATTCACAATTAAGTATGACAAATTTCAAAGCTATGTCTGTTCCATATGAAAGAGATTTTGTTCATTATTTGCGATGAGTTTTACACTTAAAAATAAATTTTCCAAATTTATAAATAAAACTTTATAAAATGTTCACAGACCCACACACTCAGCACCCACCCACCATCCATTTTCCACCGTTCATCCATCCACCACTACTAACCGCCGGCCACATTCGAGTATTTCAGAAGACTCGTGAATGTCTGTGGGAATGTTTCCATTTCACTGATGGTTTTTAATTAACCGCCCGCCACCTACATTCGCCGAATGTAATTTTCGACATTTATGTATATTCAGGACAGACGGACAGAAATTCATTCGCACAAATAATTTCATTTCATAATTCATTTATTTGTTTTTCGTAAAGAAGAATAAATGTATTAAAGAATTAATAGAAAAACGAAATGAAACATTTCACGTCTGCATAAACAAACGAACACACCTCAATATGGTTAAAGACGCAAGACAGCCTTGATCTAAAATTGGTTTCGTTTCGAAATTTTGTAATTTGTCTTTTTCTCTCTTTAAATTGTAAGAAGTCTTTGAATCTATCCATATTGATTATGTGGTACCCTACATTATGTGGGTTTGAATTTAATAAGTATATGCTTACAAGTAGGTAGGTGTAATATCCATTCAAGAGTAATTGCTTCATTGTGTGGCTTAAAGGCCGAAACAACCAAAACTTAATGTACTTTTATACGTTAGCGTTAGCCATTTAATCCGATTTAAAAAAAAAAAGATTTTAATAAAAAAAATTCTTTTAATGCTACTGTATAAAGCTAACATTTTAGGAGTTTTTAACAAAACTCTTGGAATAATTAATTTATTGAAGCGAACCATTCGATATAAAATATTGATTCAGTTTCAAATTTTGATTCAGTACGAGGGTTGCTATATATATATAACACTAAGTGTTGCCTGGCGCCATCTGACATTTCCATTGGAAAGTTTGACATTTTTTAGCATAAACGTACTCAAAACGTTTTGACGTACGACCATCATTTGTGTTGTTTACATTGACTTAAAAAAATCAATTTGGCAAAAAAAATGGAATTAACTTGTGAACATTTTCGTGCGATCATTTTTCACAACTTTCGATGTGGATTATCACGACAAGAGTGCATCGATGAACTTAAATCTTTGTATGGCAATGAAGCACCATCCTATAGCACTGTGAAAACTGCTTTAATGAATTCAATCGTGGCCGACGCTCTCCCAAAGACGAAGGTCGTCCAAAAACGGCCGTTGTGCCAGAGAACATTGATGCCGTGCGTGAACTGATAATGCCAGATCGTCATGTGACATACCGTGAGATAGAGGCATCCTTAGGCACTTCTTCCGCCAGCATACATTCGATATTGCATGAACACCTGGCCGTAAAAGAGGTTTGTTCTTGTTGGATCCCGCACAATTTGACAATCGCTCAAAAAAAGGCTCGTGTGGATTGGTGCATAGAAATTTTGAAAAGATCGCGGTGCTTCAAAAGACGTTTATAAGATCTTCACAGGTGACGAATCATGGATCTATGCACATGAGCCCGAAAAAACAGCAATCGACCTTGTGGGTCTTCGAAGACAAGCCAAATCCAACGAAAGTTGTTCGTGGAAGAAGCACTTCGAAGCATTTTTTTGATGATAAATATTCGCATTTTCAGATTAGGCCAGAAATATACATAGCAGCCCTCGTTTAGGTATAAAAATGGTTAAGTAATTTTTTTGACCCACTTTTAGGATAGTTAATAAATTATGCCTTTCGATAGGCGTTTCCTAAAGACGTGCAGATCTACATTTGTATTTAGTTTTTAGGACTATTTTGGCTGAACATTTATTGTAACAATTTTATACGAAAACAAGTCCTTAGTAGTTGTAAATATTGTTGTAATTCTCTGGATTAGAAAAAGACAAAGATCTGTGTGCGTGAGAAAGAGTTCGGTGATTCATATGCTTTTTGTCGTTGTATCCAGGGCTGTAAGTTTTGAAAAATCGAACGACTCCACTTTGGGTGCTGGTACGACTCCGAATTTGGAGCGAATTCTGCCTCCGACCCAATATTTTTTTTTGTTTTAAAGGAAATTACAGAATGGGAACCGATGTGGTATGCACCTTTAACCGATGAAGAATGAACAATAAGCTTTATTTTAAAATCAAACTAGGGAGCCAGGGAGAAAAAAGCTTCAGTCTGCCCGGGCCTTTAAACGGGTCTGACAAAAGGGAACCAACGAAACAATGTTCAAGGGTTCCATAAGTATACTATTGAAGTAAGAACAATTATGCTAATTTAGGTTATCATTTTGCGAAAAGCTTTCTAAAGTCCACATATTGGAAGATTCTAGATTTTTCAATGTTAAAAAAATAAGCTAGACCGCGCAATTAATGATAGATGTGCTGTCCCTGAATATCATATGGCAGGCTGCTGCAGCACCTCAGTAAAATTAAGAAAGCTTCCATAATTTTCCAAAAGCGTGGCAGTGTGGTCCGTAACACGATGTCTGATATGCCTGGTATTGTTGACCGTACACTTACCGGGCAGGACCGCATGGTACTACCGCACTCCTGTAATAAGGACGTTTGTCGACTTATATTTTGAAGCGGGCTAGTTTTCGTGGTATCAGAATGGACTGTTGAGACTATGTGAGTCTGGTCGCATAGATTTTTAATTTACCCTTACCTAAAATAAATTAATTTATACTTAGCGACTATTCAAAATACAATAGTCAATTGGGTTCTGAGGCTATTACAATGATGTGGACTAAATGAAGCAAGGAAACTATCTAACAATCGATGTGTAATAGAGAAGTAACAGAATGGCTGTGCTTTCCATAGCAAAAATAGAAATCTAACAGTCCAACTCGCATCATTTATTTGCTTTTGTCTTAACACAATGGCCCACCCTCAACTTATGTGGGTTTCGTGCTACAAGGACATATCAGAGAACGGTAGAGCAGACGAGAGATAACGTGTGCCCATCTTGACAAGACACCACGTTGCAAAGAGACTTAAAGTTTTACCAGCGACTAAGTTTGACGCTTATCTTTGTTGTTTTTGCAACAGAAAATATAAAAATAATATAAGAAGAGGAGTGAGCTCTGAAAGATCATATTAGAGTAGAATGCTCCCGGGGTTTCGTGATTGAGGTCGTTTTTTTCTGGAGTTGGCACTCGTATTTCGTGGGCTAGGATCTACAAGTAAAAGATTTAAAATGGAATTAGATTCGGAATCTTTATTATAATTTTGTTAAGAAACGCTTTATCGTTTCTCTAGAGACAACTCGTTTGCGAAATGAGCAACTTCCTTACAATTACTAGTTTTTTAACCTCAATAGAACACAGCTTGATGTGACATTAGCCTTAGAGACGAGATCAATCATATACTATGGTCACCTTGTTAAGTCGAGTTTACGCTATGTGTATGAAGAAAAATATTGCCATCTTCTGCAATAAATGAATAACGTTTCATGAGGCCATGATGTGATTTCCCCAATCACAGAGAAATATTTCCGCTAGGACGAGTATGGATAGAATATTCTTAAGATTGGATAGAATAATTGGAAAATCGGAAGAGCTAGGAAATTGATAAGCATATAATTGGAACCGTGTTTAAAAATACTACAGTTGCTAATCTTTATCTACGACCATGAAATGCTAAAGTACCCCTAATTGGTGAAAATCGCATGAAATATATGGTTTCTAGAGCAACGGGTTCTTAAATCAAATAATGCTAGTCGTAAGCTGTTTGAAAATGAACGAAATAGGACGAGGAAGACAGAAGTTTCACCTAAATGGACTAAATTTACATCGGAAAAAGATCGTTTTTTAAGTATTTGTTCAATGGCGGAGGGTATATGATTCGGACGCCCGAACTTCACTTGTTTGTAATGGTATCACAATTGTTCCACATCTTAGGGTGAAGCCTACTTAATGAGCGCTCAGCATTTTACCATATACTAACCATTTAACGATCGATCTAATACTTTTCTAATATTCAGATTTTTCAAAGAGACGTGGCATCAACCGTTTTTCAGCAACATATTTTTTTAGTTTAAAATATTACATTTTTTATCCAGAATATTACATATTAAATTCAAGAGATACCACTTATGGAACCTATCCATTTAACATAGCCTTAATACTTGTGAAATATTCAGATTTTTCAAAGAGACGTGGCACCAACCTCTTTCAACCAAATATTTTTTTTAATTCAGAATATTAATTTTTTTATCCGAAATATTACATTGTAAATTTAAAATACTTATACTTCATACGCAATTCAAAAAGTATGCATTTTAAACACAGAAAACTTCAATCATAAGACAGAACACCTGGCATGATGAAAACATTCTATTTGGAATTCAGAATAATGCATTTTAAATTCAAAAGTTTCCAAAAGATATTCCGAATATTTCATTTTCTATTCAGAAAATGCCAATTGAAATCCACAAGGAATGTTGAATACTTTGAATTTCGAAAAGAATATTCTGAAATGGAATATTTTGTATTATTAGCGGAATATTCTGAATTTCAATTTATTTTTGATTTTCTCTTCAGTAGATGTTTTCTTAACATAAAATGGAATATTTTCTGAAGTAAACATGTAATATTTTTTGAGTTTCAAGTGAAATAATTGGAATTTCAAGTAGAATCTTTAAATGAAATATTCTTAGCTTCTCATGAAATTTTCTTAATTTCAACTGTTGTCTTTTGAATTTCAAATGAAATGTACTGAAATTCAAATGATTTTTTTTAAATTTTTTTCTATTTGTTTTGATTTGCAAAAGTCACCTTTTGAATTAAAATTCATTTTTTCTGAATTTAAAAGAAGTTTCTGAAATACAATGTTTTCAGAATTTCAATTGAAAAAGTTGTAGTATATACACTTGTCCCACGATGGATACACACTCAAAATTTTCGAAATATCATTCTCTGTCTCTACTCACTGTATATCATCGATATCTTTATTGTTTATTAAAACACTTTTGTTGAACTAATGCAAAATAGTTGTTTGTTAATTAAAGTAATTTGATATTTGCTATAAGTTGTGACCAAGTAACACTATTTTCAAATCGCATAACAATTTAAGAGTACCAAGTATATTTGTATATTGTGGGTACTACATTCAAACCCCCCACTACAAATATATGTATGTATAACCGATTTATTAATGATTTCTTTCCATTCGAATAAATATTAATGCATTCATGACTTTTCTGAGTCAAATCGAAAAAAAAACAAAGTTGTTTGTTTTTGCTATGACAATTTAAAAAAGAAAAAACAACAGCGCAGAAGGCGAATCATGCCAGGCGACTGCGGCGCAGCAACTATGACCAGTCGTAAATGACTAATGTATTACTTAATGGTTAATCATTCAAAGACAATTTGTCATTTCATTTCTGTTCAGTTCAGTTGAATATTGAATTCAATGATCAGACGAAATCGGTATTTACCACAATATTTACAAAGATATTCGAAATTATTTGTTTGTAAATTGTTTGTCTAAATCTTTACTTTACTAATTGGGCGTATTGACCGAGACACAATTTATCGCACCTCGCGTTAGTCTGTCCATCCGTCTGGCCCTCCGTCCAGCCGATCATACATCCATCCGTTTACCCGACTGTTTGTCTGTGCCTGTAATTGATGAAACAATTTAGAGAGCAATCACCTTTATTTGCATTACCAATAAAAGTATTGGTGGCATTTATAAACAATTTTGAAGATGTGTTAATTTTGTCCTTCTTTTATTTGTGTGTTGAATTTGTTGTTAAAACTGGCTAAAAAACAGATGTGAAGGTTTAAGCAATTAATGAAGAGTTGCAGCGACGCTTTGTCTTTTATGATCGTTCAAGATGTTTGTCCGTCTGAAGCACAGTGGACTAATTTCAGAAAAATTTGAAAACAAAATGTGGTATTTCTGACTGGTTGGTGCAATTGGAATGAAATTTTAACACCAAATGAGCTGAAGGGATTTCGAGCTTTAGTCCTAGAGATGATCAAATAGATTTTACGGAAGCTGATCTGTTGGCTTTTAAAATTGGAAAACTATGTTTTCAGAAAACAGAAACAAATATAGAATTTTCCAGATGAAACTTACAAATTTAATATAGGGGCCAACTAAAATACAAGTCAAACTTAGTAAATACGATAGTACGATCGATGGAATATTTCTTTCTCAGCTGAATGAAGTAGAGAGAAATCAAAAGGAGTTAAAATGGTAAAATTATATGCATAACAACTGTATAGATATCCTTTATTAATTGGTTCTACTTTTTTTTTTTTAATACACAACAAAAATATCGAATAAAATTTTAAATATGGTAAAATAAACGATGTGTAGTCACTAGCCCAACAACAAATAGACAGTTCATTGTCAAACTTCAAAACAAACTTCCAAAATTGCCTTCGTCAAATTTCAAATTTTAAAGTTTAAATTTCTTCGAGAAAAATTTTTAAATTAGCTGACACTACCTTCTTTATTGTACCATGATTTCAATAATTTTTGTTTTTGTCTCTTGGTTACGGTCATGGCACAATAATTCAGGTAGTGGCATCAGCTACAATAATACAAGAACAAAAAGTAAATTGTTATTGTACAGTCGAACACGGATGTAAAGAACTCCTAGGGATCCGGATTTTAGTTCGTTATATCCGAAGTTCGTTATAACCGTAGTAAAAAAAGTAAAGGATTTTTTTTGCACATTATTGTAAAAATCAGTCACTTTTGTTCAAAATCTTGTTTGCATTATCATTTCCTTTTCAAGAAAAGTTTCTGCAAAGTTAGATAAACATTATTGGAATTTTCGTTTGATTTCAAAAATCTCCGAATGTTTTTCAATTCTGTCTAACGATTTCATTAGTAGAAATTTCAACTTCATCAAGATGGGCGATTTGAGCTTTATCGAGAAACAGAAATGAGCAACTATTATTATGGGAATGCTGTTTTTTTGTTTAAAGTGAGTGAATTTAGTGTTTTCTGTGTTTTAATATTGACTTTCTAGCGTTCTAATGATTGTGTACAAAAGAATGACACCGAGAATTTGTCAGTTACTGAAGTGTGTTTTTCTACAGCAATCGTAATGCAAAGAATAAGCACATCGCCCCATATTGTTCAATTTATCGTCTTTGTTTTTCAGAATCATTATTGTTCTCAATATTCTTCAGATTTTGTCATTTAAAAGGAAACATTATGTTATTCCCCGCAAATTGTTTTATATTTGATGTTGTGGCGATGTTTGAACCGCTCAAGCCATCCTGTGTTTGGGGAAAACTACAAAAACGAATAGTATCGTAAGGTAGTGTACAAATTCAAAGGTTATTTTTTTGTTGGTTATAACGTAGTATTTTCAATGAAAATTTGTTAGACGGGTGAAAAGTACTATTCGCTATTGCCGATAATTCGCTATAAGCGTGTTCGTTATATACATACAAATTAATATGAAAAATGTAAGAAAATTCGTAGGGACCTAAAAAACTGTTCGTTATAACTGGATTACTGTGCCATGGTTACGGTGTGTTTTTTTCAATATTTTAAGGTCTGTCCGTGGTACAATAAACGAGGTATAGTAACTAGCCCAGCAACAAATAAACATTTCGCTCACTTGAAAGAAAATGTCAACAATAAATTTTTGTAAATGATTGATGATTATTGTTTAGCTTTAGAATTTGTTTGTCAAATTTTAAATTTGAATGTTTAAATTTCTACGAGGGAAAATTGTAAATCAGCTGACTGCATAACCTTGTTTATCGTACTATGGGTCCGCCATACTAAGATTTTTAAGGTTTAATGTTGAGTTACAGCACCGTACATTTCAGTAGTCTCCATATAAATACATAAGTTAACGATTTTGAGTTTGAGATCAATTGAGGACGATCCCTTAAAGTTTCGAAAACATTAATTAAATTCAAAGGACATTAATTAAAATTAAAAAGTCGTCAATTAAAATTAAGATGATCGAAATTTAAAAGTTTCTACTTGAAATTCGGAATAAGCGACATTAAAATTCAGAAGATTCCATGTGAAATTCGAAATATTTAGCATATTTCATTTACAATTCAAAAAAAAAAAATAAATAGGTGGTATCTTTTACATTTAAAATGAAATATTCATACTCGAAAGGAATCCACCGGATGACAGTTTCACCGAAAATTGTTGTTTATGAGAATTGAAAATGTATGTCAACTGTTGTCTTTTAAATTTCAATTAATATTTTAAAAATTTTAACTGGAATAGAGTATTTCGTATTGGAGTATAATGGAATATTTTTTGAAACAAGTTCGGTTCAAGAACAGAAGCTAAGAACAATGCTAGTTCTTACAAAACTAGCATTTGTACAGAAGTTACTCGATTAGTAAGCAAGTCGCTAAAGAAACGTGTGAGAGTTACAACACATTTTTTCTACAAAAAAGCAAACAACAGCAAGATGAGATGTCATCAGCGAATTCGTATTGGGTTCTTTTTTAAGAGAAAGGAAAAGTGAAACTATAAATCATCTCACACTGAGTTCAAACATTAATTTGACGAACCTGCCGATGAGCCCTCTTTTCGTTCAATTTTTTTTGGTGTATACAAATAGAAGTTTTCAAAGACAACTTAACATTAAGGAAAAAAATAAATAAAATCTTGTCTAACCCCATAACCTTTTCTGACAAATGTTTTTTAAAGTTAGCAAACAGTTTTCACTGCTTAACCGGATGTTGTTGTGTACATTTGCTCTTTACAATATCCTATTATCGATGCCCTACCGCTCTAGAAGCCACAAATTAAATTCGATCGTGGTTAAACAGAAATTAACTCTTGTGAACTACCGGGAGGCACCTTAGCGTGAGGTACTACCACTCCACAAGATACACTTTACTTCCGATACAGCTCAAATACAGTATTTTTTTATTGAAGATTTATATTTAATCCTAATAAATTGTGCCATATCGAATGCTTTCATAATGCCCCATTGCAATAGTCCATCCTATTTTGGGTACTGGTGCTCTTAAACCACAAATTAAATCTGATTGTGCTAAAATTTCGCATATGTTATAAAGCCCCATGCAAAGGTCCTTCAAATTGAGGTTCTGACACTCCTACAAGCCACAGTCCTTCCTTTCTCTGCAAAATATGTCATACCTCGTTTTGTGAATTTGATAAATAATTATACACAATCAATAATAAGTCGGAAAAGAACATATGATGTCTATACTTATTTGAACAGTCTGTGGGAAATACATTTTAAAGCTTATGCGAAATTATCTTTCGAGACTAACTAGTCGAATCCTTTAGATTGACTAGTCGAATCCTTTAGATTGACTTAAGAAGGCGTAGCGACAGAAGCAATATTTTTCTGAGTCGAATCTCGAGGATGTCATTATGTGATTGTCAACACTCGCCAAAAATGTTTATAAATATCATCAATCTGAACGAAGAAATATTCCTTAAGTTCTGACAATTCAAAAATAATTTTGAATTCCTGTAATATTTCCATTGCTCTTCAATCGCTATGACTAAAACTTAATGGTTAAAACTTTTATTATTAGATAATCTTAACGATAACCTCAATTTTACCTTGGGGTCATAACAATCAATCTCAAACCCTTTTTCAAAAAAAAACACCTGTGAGTCGATTATTAACATTTAAAAATTACGCATTTGCCAAAACCGAGATACGTTTAAATAAATGATTGGACTATTAATCACGTCAAATAGAGCCTGTTTGAAACTGATGATGATGATGATGGAATTCATGATGTTTCGTACCTTGATCTCGATTTTCTCAAATACTCCGAGTGATAGAAAATATTTGCATATGCAGATTAAGTGCATCACTGATCGCTGAGTAGGTCATTAGACAGTATTTTATATCCACTCAATCAATATAGACTAGTGTAACTAATTAAAAAACTATCAAAGGTATTTAAATATTTTGAAATGCCAACATTTTTGGAGATAGACGTGGATAGATTGGCGCTGGTTCCAATGCATACTGTTCCCAATGGTCTGGTTTTAAAAATGACAGTCGGTTTCTGCATCTATAGACTGTTTACATTTTAAACGTCTATGCAGATATAACACAGTAATGATTCGTAGTGAAAAAGTGTGCCGTTTCTGTGGTGGGATCAAAGAGGGCCATTTTTTAGTTCACCTAAAGCGCCCAGTTATAATTGTATGGCTGGTTTTTAAAAGCATGCACCGATCACTTAGATCTGATGAAATTCACCACTCTTAGGTCAGTTGAACCCTAAATATGAGGGTAAATCTGTTTTGGGGGCATATCAGAATTTATACTTATTTTACCCAATTTCAATAGTGAATCTCCTTCTAAATTTTTTTTCTTCTATAGCAGAAAGTGGTGTTTGGATCAAAATAGCATGAGAGCGACGATATGTCAAAAGCTATCAAGGAATCCAATGACAATGCTTTTGATATGTTCAACAATATTTGCCATTTCATCACGCATTGTTTCAGCCCTGCCCAAGTGTATAGAACATATTAACGAAATTCTTTTAAACAAAGTAGGTTTGCATCTCAGAAAATTTTAGGCTTTAGTACACACTTTTAGAGCTTAAGCCCCTTTCCAGAAAGAGTTTGGTGCGAGGAAGCCTCAGAACTGTCGATTCAGCGCCAATCAGCTCAACTGGATATTGTGGGAGAAGCAAGTCAGTGTTTGCAGTTAGAATTGGGTTTATATCCGTAAAAGATAGTCCTGGTGCAAAAAATGAAACCAGACGACTATAAATAACAAGTTGAGTGCGCTAATTGAACGCTGAATTGGCTGGCCATAATTGCGGATTTTGGTCAAAAAATCATTCATTCTGACAAGGTCCAAAGATTTAAAAGAAAAATTGGCAACTTTTATCAATTATATGCAATTATATGTGTCTTATATTTTTTGATTACAAGATAATGTTCCGAGTTTTCTGAAAACCGGACTTCATATAAGGTTTTTAGAAAAATATTTTATATATATATATCAAAGCATGGATTGACATAGACCAGTTTTACCACAGTTGACACTATGTCGGCCACAAGGACTTATGCAAAATTTGAGCGAGATAGAATATGATATGTGTTTTCTAGAGGCACAGGGCCCTAAATTGTTAGAGACGTTTCGAAAAAGACTGTTTCAATATATGGACCGATATAGACCAATTCCAAGGCTTCCAATGTTAAAATATGGTTTAAAAAAAACTGATAATTTGTTCAAATTTCTGGTTTTATTGGAAAGGTTGAACTTTGTCATTTAATAATGGAACACAATATCACTTATATGACTACCACAACTGGCTCGGCATTCGATCAACCCAATTTTTTTAGTACATTTTTGATTGTTTCGGATTGAATCTCTTCAATGGAAACTTTGATTTTATGTTTCAACGCTTCAATTGTCTCTGAATCCTTTACGTAACATTTACCAATAATGGATATCCACAGAAAATAATCCAAAAGGCTCGACTTACAGCTCCGAGGCGCCAATTGACTTCACAATTTAGGCTGATTATTTGATTTTCAAAAACAGTTCGAACCATATCGATGGTAGCTTTAACTGTGTGGCATGTGCACCCGTCTTTGGAAACAAATATTAGTTGAGCATTGTGCGGTAACGCTGATCGTAACTTACCAGCTGCTCCTAGCTCATTTTTGAAGAAACATGGCCCAATGATGCCGCCTGCCCAAAATCCACCTTAAACAATGACTCCTTGTGGATGCATTAGCTTTTTGATAGTCATGGGTGGGTTCTCTGAACCACCGAGATGAAAATGAGCTTCATCTGAAGACGATTTTTCGGTCAAATTCTTCATCTCCTGCCAAACAACCGACAGCCCATTGGACGAAGCGAAAACGCATAGTCATAGTTTAACCTTTCCAATAAAACCAAAAATTTAAAAAAATTATCAGTACTTTTTTTAAAAAGTTAAATCGCCCACTCTATAGTTCTATTTGTATTTCCTGTCCTGTCATTATTATCTGCTCACCCCATATACAGTGTGTCCGCCGGGAAGGTATACTACTTTGTTTTGCCGCCATTTTGTTTAATAAACACTAGTCTTGACAGTTCATATTTGGCAGTCGTGAAGTAGAGACGTGGAAAATTTATTATGTAAAAATATTTGATAAACCAACATGTTTTAATCTTAAATTTTTTTTATCAAAATCAATCATCGATTACTCGTACTGTGACGATGAGAAAATTACGTGAAATTTTTAGGAGAAACAGCGTGCCACAAAACGCACTATTTATCGTGTACAGAATGATTTCCAAGATGGTCTGTAGCTTATAGGCCCAAGCATGGACCACAACGTACTGCAAGATCGGCTGAAAACATTACTGCTGCTCAAGAAAGTGTTCAAAACAATCCGTCAACCTCAATTCGACGTCGTGCTGAATGTAATGAAAAATGTGGTCAAAAGGGCTTGCAAGGCTATTTTCTGATATAATTTCCATTCTCTTCGGTCCATATTTCTTCAAAAATGATGCCGGTGAGAACGTAACCGTCAATGACGACCGTTATCGTGCCATGATAACCGACTATTTCATGCCTGAAGTTGAAGCTTGTGATCTCGGCGACATTTGGTTTCAACAAGACGGCTCCACTTCCCACACATCGCATCAATCAATGGATTTATTGGGAGAACAATTCGGTGAGCAGAAAATTTACGTTTTGGGCCGGTCTACCTGGCTACCAAGATCGTGTGATATCACACCGTTATACTTTATCCTGTGGGGATATGTAAAGTCTAAAGTTTATGCGGAAAAGCCCGCTTCGATTCAGGCCTTGGAGCAAATGTCATTCGCCAGTTACCAGTCGAAATGCTCGAACGAGTCATCGAAAAGTGGACTCAACGTATGGACCATCTGAGATGTAGCAGCGGCCAACATTTGATAGACATACTCTTCAAAAAACAAATGCCAAAGAATGTTCTTTCAAATGTTAATAAACATTCCCCATTCAATTTGAATTTTTTATGTTGTTGTCTTTAAAAAATTAGGGAACCTCGAAATGGATCACGCGCTATTTGTTTTCCCCAAATTCCAGTGACAGTGTTCAATAGCAGAAGAAATAACACAGCCCATAACCTAAAATTATTAACACCGGCCGGACGCCGTCCACACAGCCAAAAGCTTAAATTAGAAAATCATTTTCAACGCGCCCCTAAACTCTGACCATTACTTAAAATATTCAACGAAATTGTAATTAACATAACTTTACTTACCTGGTACATGGCAGGTAATCCTCGGTATCCTTTCACACTTTTCATAGCTCAGCATTGTTTCATGCAGCGCTTAAATATGTCTGAACCATCCATAAATACTCATTGACAAACGAGAGGACATTTCATTAGAAATTTTTGCAAAAGATGTCTGAAACTGGAAATATTTACCTTACGTAGCAACAGGAAAGAGGTGGCATCTAGCAGCGTGAGCAACGGCAAAACATCTCTCATCGCCCGAAGTCTTTTGAATGATTCCATCCAATTTCTCAAGATCTATTTTTCCGATAATTGCTACAGCTAACGAACCAATGAACGAACATGTCAATAAAGCACAAAATTCCACATAGTTTTGAATTTTCACACTTCCGAATATCAGCATGCAAAAAACGTGCTTTAGCAAGGAGTCGCGATAAAGTATAATCTAGTTGTTGTTTTGACATTTGAGATGGTTTTAAACCCTCGTCCACAACTTACGGCATTCTCTGATTAACTATTGCTGCTGGTGTTATTTCTGCGGTATTATATTCAGTACACAAATTGTGCCTGAATATTTTCCAATACTTGGTTTGCATTAGTATTAAATTGTGGGTTTAGCAAATACATTTTTTTTAAAATGGTCGCAAATGGAAGTAACTGTCCGTCATAAGCAATACGTATGTTCAGTCAATGACATATTGGTTTGTGTTTATAGTATAGGAGCGCCATCTACATACGGAATTTGTTGAATTAGTACAAAACAGAATTAAGGCCCTTGCACACTGAAGCGTGTGTATTTATACGAAGCGTGTAACGATTCTCTGCTACACTTTCTAATAAAGGATAGGCCATTTAAAATTCTAGATTTGAATCGGCTGTAAAAAAATGTACTGATAATTTTTTCAAATTTCTGGTTTTATTGGAAATGTTGAATCCTATGTGTTTTAGCTTCGCTCAATGGGCTGAACATTGTTTGGCTGCAGATAAAGAATTTTACCGAAAAACCATGTTTTCAGTTGAACCTCATTTTCATTTCGGTGGCTTTGTCAATAAGCAAAATTTCCGTATATGGGATTGAGAAGCCTATACATCCACAACGTGCCATTGTCTCGTAAGGATTTTGGGCTGACGGCATCATTGGGCTATTTTTTCTTCGAAAATGAGCAAGGAGCCGGCGTTATTGTCAACTGTGAGCGTTACCACGACACACTCAAAGTATAAGTATTTTTGTTTCCAAAAATTCAAGAGAAAGACATGGACGACATTTAGTTTCAACAAGACGAGGCCGTATTACTCACAGCCAACGCAACGCTGATTATTCAATTTTTGAAAATTGAATAATCAGCCGAAATTGTGATATCAATTAGCCGCCTCTGAGCTGTGATATGAGCCCTTTGGAATATTTTCTGTGGGACGCCATTAAGGATAAATGTTACGCAAAGTATAACAGAGAAAAATAAAGCGTTAAAACACGAAATCAAAGTTTCCATTGAGGAGATTCGACCCGAAACAAACGAAAATGTTCTGAAAAATTAGGATGATCAGATGAGGTACTGTCGAGCCAGTTGTGGTAGTCATATGAAGGGTATTGTATTCCATTATTAAATAGCAAAGTTCAACCTTTCCAATAAAACCAGAAATTTTGAAAAATGCAGTACTTTTTTTTACAGCCGATTCAAATTTAAAGTTGTTAATGACTTTGCTTGTCGGATGAGGAGGATCAATGTATTTCAACATCTAAATCTTATACAAGGGATTTAAAAATTAAGGATGCAACTTCGAAGTTAATATGATCTATAAAGTCTGCTTTAACCTAGAACGAAAATTTCGCTCCAAAAAAATACATGTAGCAAAGCAACGAAATTCTCCATTGGTAAATTCCGTTTAGCTATTTTTATTTGGTGGTACTCAGCTAAAACGAAAAGGTGGCGGAATTAGCAACTGTAACAGAAATGTTTATTTTTCATCATCTACAAACGCAAATGAATATTCTGATAATTGTTTGGTCAAGGAATATTTAAAATTCAATGAAAAAAACAAAAATTAACTTTTAGGTTAAGTAAATATGTTTTGCAAATGTAACTACCAAATTATGCCAGTAACAAGTATTCAAATTCAGCTCACAATATAACAATTTTAACAACGGCTTAGCCGATATAAACATCGGCTTCGTGAAGTCGATTTTAGCCATTTAACTGGACATAGCTTATCCGCTATGCTAAGCAAAAATCCAACGGCGGTTGGCGAAAATTCCGGTTGTATAAGGCATCTGAAAGATATATATAAAATGTACATATTTAAGTAAATGACGCACCCTGTACTTGAAAAACACTTTCCAACACATACATTTTTTTAAATAGGTGGCAACAATAATTTACAAAACATCAAGAAATTAAAAAAGGAATTCATGTTGGCGGCTGTGCTTAAATGTGCTCGCCCATATGAAGTGGGTTGGATTTTAAGGGCCGATGTTGAATGTGAACTGCACCCAAACTTCAAATTTTGTTCTGCATTTCATTTGATATTTCTCAAATTCAGACTAACTCAATTTGAACCATGGAAAGATACACAAGCAAGCAACGCGTTAAAGTTATTCCGGCTTGGATGATCAATCAAGCACATATTCACCTCAGTGGATTCGTCAATAAGCAGAATTGCTGCATTTGGGCGAATTATAATCCAAGAGTGATTGTCGAAATAACAATGCACCCACAAAGAGTAACTGTTTGGTGCGGTTTAAGGGCTGGCGGCATAATCGGGCCGTATTATTTTTCCAAAATAAGGCAGGTCAGGCAGTTACTGTGAATGGTGTTCGCTATCGTGAGATGATAATGAATTGGTAGACATGGATGTGGACGATATGTGGTTTCAACAGGACGGTGCCACTTGTCACACAGCTAACGAAACAATGTCTCTTTTGCGCGACAAATTCAATGGCCGTGCTATCTCACGTCGTGTCGATGTTAATTGGCCGCCAAGATCATGTGATTTGACACCGTTGGACTTCTTTCTTTGGGGTTATTTGAAAGAAAAGGTATACGTCGATAAGCCAGCAACAATACAAGAGCTAAAGGATGAGATACTACGGCACATTAACGGCATAGAACCTCAATTATGCCTCAGCGCTATCGAAAATTTGGAACATCGGATGGAGGTGTGCCGCCGAGATCGCGGCGGCCATTTGGCCGATATTTTGTTCCATACATAATTGAACCATACCAATGCTATCATAATAAAAATAAATGACAATAATTTCTTAAATAATTTTTGTTTTATTCAAAATCAACATCGGCCCTTTAAACTTAACCACCCTTACATGACAAACGGCTGTTCGCCATACGACAACGACAAGGTTGTGTTCAGGCTCTTAATCGGCATTTAACCCTGTCTCGTGTTCTTACAACAAAATCATTACGTAGATGTCGCTCTTATACCCCCAAAACAATACAAGTGTCGCTGACTGAACGTACATTTTCCTTTCGACAAACAGTTGCCTTGTTTTTTTTTTTTAACATAAATTGTGTTTATCAAATATAAAATAAAGCGCTTTTGAATAAACTTTACATATCCACATATTGTGTGTACAGAATAGAATACCGCAAGAATAACACCAGCAGCAGAAAATCCAACTTTAACATAAGTTAAGATGCGATATTTCTGCAACAAGTCGGAAGTGTCAAAGATTGTATTGGCCGTGTTCGATTAGCAACTCGCTTAGGAGGCGAAAGCATCACACCATTGTACATACAATAATATGTGTCTTCATTTACTTTCCCAGTGCAAAATTGGCAAGTTTTTACTTTTGAGAGCGTTAGCCCAATTTTATTCTCTTTATTAAAATTTGCAAGAAAAGTAAACGAACAGCTTCCAGTAAAAATTTGCAATGAAACAGCTGATTTTGTAACTGTTTGCATTACATCTCACTTTATTTTGAAGTGTTGATTTGAGATAAAAAAAAATATGAGCAAAAGAAAACTTTTTTTCTTTCTAATTTTAGTGATTAACATTTATATTAAATAAAATAATATTCCAATTTTTACTTACCTATTCTGTTTTAAATTTATTTTAACTATTATTTGTTTACCTAAAACAGCTGATTTCAAACATCTGTTCTATTTTGCAAATTTTGGTTGGCTAAAATTTCATCATACATGAACATGATCGAACTAAAAATTTGCACAAATTTGTACAAATTTGCAAGTAAACGAACACACTTTATGTTATAAACAAAACATGTTTAAATAATTAAAATGTTTGAGAAGAAAGTTATTTAAGAACAACTTTACCGAGTTTAAGCGAGCTTGGTTATTACTCGCTTGTAGTATTTCTTGAACAACTTTTTTTTTAGCAAATTGCAAATATTCAAATTTTATGATGCATAAAGTCAATCAGTTTTTAAATACAAAAAGGAATTTCAAAATATGCTTCTAAAGTTTTGAAGATCTCGCCATAGCGCCTATTGTTCTATAATGACGATATGTTATTTATTTATTACGTTGGTCACATCAATTATCAATCATTTATAGTAAAACAATTATTTATAGTAAAACAATTTTTTTTCTTTTTAGACACTTCGACAAAATCGCCCGCCTTAATACCCTATCCCAGTTGGGAGGCCCATAATCTAGATGAAATGGAACCTGAATTAGTATCACCCTTTCGCGTACGCGCCGATCGTTGTGGCCGTTTATGGGTATTGGATTCTCGGCTCGATGGAGTTCTTGAAGATACGCAAATCTTTGGACCCGCTCAGCTTTTGGTGTACGATCTGCACAATGATGACCTGTTGAGACGCCACATCATACCCGCCAAACAGGTGAAGGATAACTCGTTCTTTGCCAATCTGGCCATCGAAGATGGTGATTGTGAGAATACCTTTGCCTATGCCGGCGACTTGGGCAATCCCGGTTTGGTGGTCTACTCATGGAAACAGCAGGAGTCGTGGCGGGTACAACATAACTTTTTCCATCCCGATCCCATGGCGGGCAATTTTAGCATAGGTGGTCATGCATTTCAATGGGATGATGGCCTATACGGATTGTCTTTGAGCAAAATGCAGCCCGATGGTTATTCAACGCTGTACTTCCATCCTTTAACGTCCACCATGGAGTTTTCGGTTAACACTATGATTTTGCGCAACAAAACTCTGGCTACCGAGGGCAAAATTTACAAGGAATTTAAAATATTGGGTTCACGAGGAGCGAATGCCCAGTCGGGTGCCTCGTTTGTAGACCAACAAACGGATGTCTTATTTTATACATTGCCCAATTTGAATGCGGTGGCCTGTTGGAAGACCACCAGTGCCGAATATAGTCCTAAGTTCCAAGGTCGCGTTTATATGCACCCCGTGGAAATGCTCTTCCCCAGCGATGTTAAAGTGGACGTTGATCATCACTTGTGGGTGCTCTCCAATCGTTTGCAAGAGTTCATCTACGGCGAACTTTTCCCAAATTCTGTAAATTTCCGCATTTTAACGGCTCCCGTCAAAGATGCCATTGAGAATACGACGTGTGATGTTGAAATTAAACCTGCGATGGAAGACGATAATACATCGGTGGTGACTGTCGTTGCTACAAATCATAACCACAATCATGAGCATGACCACCACCATGATCACGATCACTCGCACCACGTTCACCATAATTCATCAAATTCAGGAGGATCAGTTGTGGTGACATTGTTGGTCAGTGGCTTCTGTCTGCTCCTATGGAACTCACTCAGATGATATGTTTCGGATCAGACATCAAGATAGGTGCGAGGGCGGTGCTGCCTCAACTATATTAAAAATGGTCTTTTTATTTTTTATGTTTTTTCTGTTCTGAATTTGTTTTTATTTTTAAGTTGTCATACAAAATTTTTGTTTCCCCCTCAATTGTAAATTTAGCTCTAAGGCCCATAAATGTTTAGTGTACATATGTATTTAGTAGTTTGTGTATAGTATCTTTGTATGTTTACGAGAATTTCACTAAATCAGAAGGCTTACCTCCGACTTATCCTAGTTTAAATGATTATTCATATTTTGTGCATAATTGAACACAATTTTCGGTAAAAATACGAGTAAACTACATTTAATTTTAAGATTGAAATACATATTCATAGGTAATAAAAAAAACTGTTATAAGAACATTTCTAAATCTAATGGTCAGTCGTTTAGAGTACTAGAAATATGGCATTTGTTAAGATACCAAACGAAACGAGATTCTCTTAAGAGAAAAGTTTTCTACAGCTAAGCATACGCGTATACCGCCGTAGTTCCCAGCAGAAGTCCTCCTATGTGTAAATTTTGGATTTTTTATTGTCGCTTTTAGTACGAGGGCTGCTATAGATATTTCTGGCCAAATAATGAAAATGCGAATATTTATCATCAAAATGGTTTTATTGTTTTTCAAAGTATTCTCCAGCATGATTTATACACTTTTGCATGCTCTCAATTCAATTGTCGAAGCACTTTTTTCACTCCGATTGAGACACCTCCAAAACATGGTTTTTGATCGATGATTACGCATTTTTTTCTTGATGTGCGGGAATAAAAAGGAGTCAGTGGGTGCCAATGGCTCGCCTTCGAAGAACCACACCGTCGATTGCTGTTTTGTTTCGGGCTCATACGCATAGATCCATGATTCGCCACCTGTGACGATCTTATAACATCTTTTTAAGCACCGCGATCGTATTTTTTCAAAATGTCTTTCGCCAATCGACACGAGCGTTTTTGTTTTTTGGGCGATTGTCAAATTGTGCGGGATCCAACGAAAACAAACCTTTTTTACGTCCAAGTGTACATGCAATATCGAATGTATGCTGGTGGCAGAAATGCCCAAGGATGGCTCTATCTCACGGTATGTCACATGACGATCTTGCACTCTGGCACAACGGCCGTTTTCGGACGACCTTTGTCTTTAAGCGAGCGTCGGCCAGGATTGAATTCATTACACCAATTTTTGACAGTGCTATAGGATGATGCTTCATCGCACTCGAAAGTTGTAAAAAATGATCGCAAGAAAATGTTCACGAGTTAAATCCATTTTTTGACAAATTGATTTTTTCAAGTCACCGTAAATAACATAAATTATGGTCGTTCGTCAAAACGTTCTGAGTACGTTTATACTTAAAAAATGTCAAACTTTCCAATGGAAATGTCAGAAGGCAACACTTAGTGTTGCCTAGGCCATAAACATATATAGCAACCCTCGTAGTCCTCTTGGTCATACAAGTACCCACCAAATCGTTTTTCGATATCTTTATTGGTTCAGGATTTAGAAAAAGGCCTATGAGCATTGCTTTATAGAACTTATCACAAAATTATTGTACAAGGCCTATGGGTTTTTCTTCACATAGGCCTTTTCAATTTCTAAATCAATATTTCTATAAGGTTCAATATGGTCTAGATAGTTAATTGCCATTCCATAGAACTACTTTGTACTACAATTTGTCCGGATCAGACAATAAATGTGGCTTCCAGAGCATCAGGACCTAAAATCGGGAGGGACCTTTGTACGAAGGCTGTATAAAATCATGGGCCGATATGGTCTAAATTAAAAACAGTTAATTTCCGTGCCATAAAATTCCATCGAGATCAGACTATTAATCTAGTTTCTAGAGCCCTGGTACTAGAACTCGGAACATTTACCAAAACATTTACCGATTTGGCCCATATTCAATCCTAAATAGGCCTTGTCCAAAAGGCAGTTACATACCTAGTTTCAACAGTCTAAGTCAATCCAATGTTACTGACTTTTATACAAAATACCCCCAAAAAGTGTGATTTATACAGATTTTGTTGTAGTCCTTGGATAGATTTGGTCCACTACGAGGGTTGCTATTTATATTTCGGGTCCTGACAATACTAGTGTTCCCATATGCAAACTGGAACTTCCATTAGAAACTTTGACATTTTTTAGCGTAACTTCACTCAGAACGTTTTGTCATTTGAGGGCGAATTGTTTTGTTTACAGAGTTGAAGATTTCCTCTCAGTCAAAAAATGGAATAATCCCCTGAACATTTTCTTGCGATGATTTTTTTACGATTTTCGGCGTGGTTTATAGAGACTTTTAGCGATGAAGCACCATTAAAAATCCCTGTTAATCGCTGGTACCAAGAGTTCAGTCTCGGACGCCGTTCGCTCAAGGATGAATTTCGGTCACTTTGCCAGAAACCATCGATGCTGTGCGTGAACTGATTAAGCAAGACCGACATTTGACATACGGTGAGATTGAGGCATCCTTGGGCATAAGTGTGACAAGCATCAATAAGAAATTGCATGTTCATTTGGCCGCGAAAAAAATTTGTTCTCGTTGGATCCCACATGATTTGAAGAATGCTCAAAAAAAGGCTCGTATGGATTGGTGCAAAGAGATGTTGAAAAAGTATAACTGTGGTAGCTTAAAGGCAGTGTATAACATTGTCACAGGTGACGATTCATGGATCTATGCATTTGAACCGGAAACAAAACAGCAATCGACCGTATGGGTCTTTCAAGACTAGTCAAATCCAATAAAAGTTGTTCGTGAAAGAAGTACATCGAAGCAAATGATTTCGTTTTTTTCGGTATAACCGGCCATTTTGCCACAGTGCCTTTAGTGGAACGTATGGTGGTCAACTCTGAGTGGTATACAACCATCTGTTTGCCGACAGTGTTCGAAAAAATAAGGAAAGATAATAAGAGAAGACGGATCATTTTGCATCGCAACAATGCGAGCTCTAACACATCAGATGAAACTATGACCTTTTGACCACTCTACGATCCCGCGACAGCCGGTTCTACGCACCGGATCGACTCGAAGCAGCAATTCTTCGGCCAAGGGCTGTCACCCCGGTACGGTTTGCTGTTACAACAACAACAACCTTCTGACCACTCAAGATGTCGAATTGATGGGCCACCCACCGTACAGCCCTGATTTGGCACTCAATGACTTCTTATTCCCTAGCATCAAGAAAAAATTGCTTGGTCAACGTTTTTCAGCTGTTGAAGCGTTCAAAAAACCTGTTTTGGAGGTGTCTCAATTGGAGTAGAAAAAGTGCTCCGAAAATTAGTTTGTGCGCATGCAAAAGTGTATTGATCTTAAAGGAGAATATTTTGAAAAACAATAAATGAAATTGCCAATGATAAATTATTGTGTTTTATTGCCGGACCCATCATACGGTGGGGGATATAAAAAGGCCTATGTGAATTTTTTTTATATACTGGTGTGTAATTCAAAATCAAGCCTTAAACTCAATTTTTTTTTTGACTGGAATAACTTATTTTTGGAAATTTCGCGAAAGGAATAGATGCAACATTTTTTTGGCTCTCCTGTAAAGTATCGGAAAAACACATAGGCCTTCTGCTGGGAACACCGGAACACGGAAATTAAGCATATTAAGCGTGATGTGCTATGCGTTCCTCAGGTAGTCTAATTCGTCCCCCCCTTAACGTTGTAAATATCCCCTACTGCGGTTTAGAAAACTAAAAACGCTCCAAAATTATAAAAAAAATATTTTATGGAAGTAAATTTAACATGTATGTATACTTTTACTTAAACTTATCACATATGCGTTTTGAAAAAACTGACGGAAACATTTACTTTGAACCGCTTAAAACTTGTTCTTGCAAACTGTGGCAATATCGACCGTTTCATCGCTTTTCTCGGAACCTTTGTCAGGTTCATCAGTGATCTTCAAACGTTGTTCATACTTATGCTGGACTTTTTTGATGACACCACCGCAAAAAAATAGAGTCAACTAAAAAAATTAATACAGTGAAAGTCAAAAATTCTAAATCGAATAATTTTACGAAAAAAAATACGTACATGTTCCAATATTCCGATTAGACCTAATACGGATAGACCCAAGAGGAAGCCCAAAGAACCGCCAACATCAGCAATAAATTGCGTGGTATCATAACTAGGACGTTCCTCAATCATCTGCTAAATAAAATGTATGACATTAAAGTATCGCAAAAGTTTTTAAATTGGGTTCTGCCATCATTACCGATATCAACTTGGTGGTATAATAAATCCAAACTTGGGTGCTGGGCTCGGGATTTTCATCGAAAACTTTGCGATTTTGTATGTACGTTGAGAATATACGCGACTCACAGGGTTGGACGCAGTCACATTCCGGATCATCGTCGCTTTCATAGACGCTTTAAAAGTAAAACATATTTATTTAAGTATTTCTTAATAAAGTTTTGTTTTGTTTATTGCTTAGGACTACCTTGAATATTCTCCAATGAGTTTCATCATCGATTTATAGGATGTGCAAGGCTGCTCGGTGACATCCTGCATCCAAGGTCCGGAACAATTGGCCCTTGAGGCCAGCGCATGCCAAATGCATAGCTCCCCACACTTAAATTGAATTCAAAAAAAGATTTAGTTAATAAATTTATTATTGGTTTATTTATTTATAAAATAATTTGATTTTTTCAATTTTAAATAATTTATTTAATTTTCGAGTTGTGTATATGTTAGACCTTATTGTTGTAAATTGTATTGAGTTCGTCTGGCTGTTTTCTTTATAGAAAGAACTAACAGCCAGACGAACTCAATACAATTTATTTACATACGTACCTTCAGATCGCTGTAACCTTCATTTCTACAGCAGGATTGATATTTTGTTTCAACATTTGAAAAATATTGACTTTGCAGTTTGATTTCAATTTCCTCATCGATATCGGCAAACACATATTCCACCCGACCCGACGCCTTCATATTGACTTCGGTGAAATTTTCCCGTGGATCGTGTACGAATATATGCCAACCGGGACGCGGCACATAGTGCTTGCTCTCCAAATCACTTTTGTTGAGATGATGCTGCAACATTATGGAATATCCAGATTCTCGGGTAGCACGCTTCAAGGGGATTTTCGGTCGTATGGTATGGCAGCGTCCCAAATAAAAGTGTATGCTACTGGTGACTTCGACATCTAAACGAAAAAGGACAATAGTTAATATTTATAAGAAAGAATATAGATAATACCCGTTTATGTGTGACATGGGCCTACTCACTGTATGCGAAACCATTGAGGCCATACTGACAATTATAGAATGTCTCGGTTTCGTTAAAAGTGGAGTTGGCAAAAAATTCTGTAAATTCCACCTCTCCAAAGGATACGAGCTCCAGCAGCTATTGTATTTTGGGTGAATGCAGGTGTTTCCGGATATTCTCTGCAATTATAAAAACGGGTAGTGGCATAAGATACAAAAATACAAAAACAACAGGCAATTTATTTATGTAGTATATATCGAAATTGTCCAAGTTGTTGTATAGGGTGATCCATCTACTGGTATTTTTTGAGAACAAAAAAAAATATAAAAATTCAAATCAAGTTTGCAATCTTTATTGGTAATTTGAAAGGACATTTTATGGCATTTATTTTTTGAATATAATTTCCTTCAAATGTTGGTAACTGTATTATGGAAATGAGCGTTCGGTGAGAAACGGGAAGATCCGCTGTTTTCGAACAAAATTTTGTTCAGTGATGAGGCCCATTTCTGGCTCAACGGCAAAGTCAATAAACAAAATTGCCGCATAAAGCTAAAGATCACCCTATACTTCTTTCAAAAATAACTTTTGTTGGATTTTGCTCGTTTTGAAAGACCCATACGGTCGATTGCTGTTTTGTTTCGGGTTCATATGCATAGATTCATGATTCGTCACCTGTGACAATGTTATACACCGCCTTCGAGCTACCACAGTAATACTTTTTCAACATTTCTTTGCACCAATCCATACGAGCCTTTTTTTGAACATTTGTCAAATTATGTGGGATCCAACGAGAACAATTTTTTTTCACGGCCAAATGAACATACAATATCTAATTGATGCTTGACATACTTATGCCCAATCTCATGGTATGTCCCATGAAGATCTTGCTTATTCAGTTCACGCACAGCGTCGATGGTTTCTGGCAAAGTGACCGAAGTTGGACGTCCTTCACGAAATTCAACCTGGAACAAACGGCGTCCGAGACTGGTGCTTCATAACCAAAAGTCGAAACTAGTTGATTTAAACACTCATGTCTCGATTACCCACGCCGAAAATCGTAAACAATTATCGCAAGAAAATGTTCACGGGATAATTCCATTCCATTTTTTGACCGAGATCAATTTTTCAACACACTGTAAACCAAACAATTCGCCCTCAAATGACAAAACGTTCTTAATGAAGTTACGCTAAAAATGTCAAAGTTTCTGATGAAAGTTCCAGTTTGCATCTGGGAACTCAGTATTGTCAGGACCGGAAATATAAATAGCGGGGCTACACGTCACTCAGACAACGAAATCATCGATATTGTACACACTGTTTTTGAAAATCGAATAATCAGTAGAAATTGTAATGAAAATTGGCCACAGATTTGTGATATGAGCCCTTTGGATTATTTTTTCTGGTGAGCCATTTTAAATAAATGTTACGCAAAGCTTCCAGAGACAATCGAAGCGTTGAAGCATGAACTCGTAGTTGCCATTAAAGAGATTCGACCCGAAACAATCGAAATTGTAATGAAAAATTGGGTTGATCGGATGAGGTACAGCCGAGACAGTTGTGATAGTCAAATGAATGATATTGTATTTCATTATTAAATGACAAAGTTCAACCTTTATAAATTCGAGAAACTTGAAACAAAGATCAGTATCAATTTTTACAGCCGATTTAAAATTAAAATTTTCATCCGCTCATATTGTATATATACGATCAGCAGTGACCAGTCCCTTTTTGCCAAAATCCAGTAGGGATTTAAATTTGTATACTGCTAAATATATTTCTGGCATATAAAGAAAATGCGAATATTTATCATCAAAAATTGTTGTATTGCTTTTTAAAGTATTCTGCATCATGATTTCTAAACTTTTGCATGCGCTCAAACCAATTATCGAAGCACTTATTCCAACTTCTGGCGACGAAAATCGTTGACCATCATCATTTTTTTCTTGATGTGCGGGAATAAAAAGAAGTCATTGGGTGGCAAGACAGGGCTGTACGGCAGATGACCCATCAATTCCACGTTTTGGCCGGTCAAAAAGGCGCTGGTTTGAGCCGATGTGTGAGAGCTCGCATTGTCATGGTGCACAATTATTCGTCTTCTCTTGTTCGCTTTTCGAATTTCTCCGAAGACTTCAGACAAACAAATTGTGGTGTACCACTCAGAATTGACCGTCCTACTCGTACGCTGCTCAAGCGGAACAGACGCCCCATGACCAGTTTTTCCGAAGAAACAGGCGACCATTTGCTTCGAAAAATTTTCGTTTGATTTGGCTCGTCTTTGAAGACCCACACGGCCGATTGCTGTTTTGTTTCGGGCTCATACGCATAGATCCATGATTCATCACCTGTGACGATCTTATAAAGGCCTTTTGAAGCACCGCGATCGTATTATTTCATAATTTCTTTGCACCAATCGACACGAGCCTTTTTTGAGCGATTGTCAAATTGTGCGGGATCCAACGAGAACAAACCGCTTTTACGGACAGGTGTTCATGAAATATCGAATATATGCTGGTGGAAGAAACGCCTAAGGATGCCTCTATCTCACGGTATGCCACATGACGATCTTGCATTATCAGTTCACGCACGGCATCAATGTTCTCTGGCACAACGGCTGTTTTGGACGACCTTCGTCTTTGAGCGAGCATCGGTCACGATTGAATTCATTAAATCAGTTTTTCACAGTGCTATAGGATGGTGCTTCATCGCCATACATAGATTAAAGTTCATCGATGCACTCTTGTCGTGATAATCCACGTCGAAAGTTGTGAAAAATGATCGCACGAAAATGTTTACGAGCTAATTCCATTTTTTTGCCAAATTGATTTTTTCAAGTCACTGTAAACAACACAAATGATGGTCGTACATCAAAACGTTCCGAGTACGTTTATGGTTAAAAAAATTCAAATGGAAATGTCAAATGGAAATTGCCAAGTTATCTGACGTCGTGCCAATGTTAATTGGCCGCCACGATCATGTGACTTGACACCGTTGGACTTCTTTCCTTTGGAATATTTAAAAGAAAAAGTGTACGTCAATATGCCAAGAACAATTCTAGAGCTAAATGATAAGATAATTCGGAACATAACCCACATTAAACCTCAATTATGTCTCAGTCATAATATAATTGTAATAGTCATAGATCCTTCTATCAAAAGTAAATAATATTAAGGTAATTATCTGAAAGTTTTTTGTTTTATTTACAATTACCATCGTGTGTTTTTATTGGAGCGAAGGACGAATGCGGGCACATATTGGCTAGGCAAGAAACTTTAAAGCCCCATAAAAAAAGATAGTTTCAATTGCTTCATAAATCTCCATAAGTCGGACGAAAATGTTCACAAATTAACTTTACTTTGCGGCCGGCCTGTAGTTTAAATGCCTAGCGTTCGGTTTGAACTATTAATTGGTGCCTAACACCACTGAGGGCTGCCAAGGCTCACAGTATAAATAGGGACCCACGTCCGTGCACAGTTTTTTTCATTACACTCTACTTACACTTAATTCCTCCTCTTTGTACGGAGGATCACGGCATATGGTAACAGCTGGCATTTCGATAGTTTCATTCAAATTATAATACGAGTGCGTCGTTAACGGCGGATTATCGAGTTTCGAGAAACATTCGTACAACTGCAACAGTTAAAAATGAAACGAAAAAAAAATCACATTAAGGAATACGTTCCCAAGGCAAGTCCATCGTATTGCAATACCTGAACAATCACAATAATGCAGCAAACAAATAACACCAAATAGCGAATAATTTTCGCAGGATCTTTCAAGAGAAACGCTCTCAATTCCGACCAATAGCCCATGATGCGATTTAGATGGGGGCGACAACCGACGATTTCCGCAATTCAAAGAAAACTAAAGCCAAACGTAGTGTTTTTGACCCTGTTTAACGAAACATCCTGATGAAGTTCACACGCTTTCGCCGATACAAGCTGATAATGGTGTTGGGTTTTTTTAGTTGTATTTTTTTAGGATTTTGATTTATAAACCATTACCAGATAAGTTAAGAGACAAAGGCGTTCACTTTTATATTGAAACCCAGCGGGAAAGAGAAGGCCCAGAAAACGTCTTCTAGGAGCCCTTCTTAGGTTGCAAATTAACACAGTGTAAGTTGCATAGCAAGGCCTACAACGCTCCGATCTTTTGGAAGACCTGTAGAAAATATGTTTTCAGAATACATATAAAAAATATTAAAAATAATTGTCTTTAATGAGAAAATAATTTTAAATTACTTACTTTTCCGTGTTATTTATTTTTTTTAGGAACCCAGAGAGTAAAGGAAGGTACCCAGGCAGGTTTTCTAGGAGCCCTTCTTAGGATGCATGATTGTCGCATTCTACCTTCATTTCAAATTGACACAGGGTTAGATTGCAGATTAAGGTCTTCCACTCTGCTATCTATTGGAAGGCCTTCTAGAATGCCTGTAGAATAAGAGTCGTTCAAATACGTATAAACAACAATGAAAACAAATTGCTTACTGAGAAATTATTTACTTTAGTTTTATTTATTTTTTATTATGAACCCAGCTGGTAAAGAAGGTGGCCAGCAAGGTTTTCTAGGAGCCCTACTTAGGATACTCGGAGGCAAGCTTGGGGCATACTACCTTTATTGCAAATAAACACAGGGTTGCATTGGGGAGCAAGGCCTTCCACGGTCCTATCTTTTGGAAGGCCTGTAGAAAATAGTCTTTTATGTAGAATGCATAAATAATTAAAAAAAATGTTTCTTGATGAGAAATTCATTTTAAATTACTTACTTTTCAGTGTTATTTATTTTTCGTTTGCCTCTACTGGAATTCAATTCAGTCAAACGGCTTATACAGCTGCGGTAAAAATAAAAGCAGTGACACCCTGTGGAAAGTGAAAGCAAAATTGGAAAATATGTTTTTGGGTAATTTTATAATTGCATTCTATTTTTACTATTTTGACCCAGAACAGAGTTAAAAGTTTTAATATGTTGAGATTACGGGATAATAAAGTTTTATTTGTGCAATAAGGCCGGTCAAAAAATAGCAGTGCTATAAAAAAACTTAACATTTTCTGTCTTTAACTAAAATTAATTGTCTTTTTCTTTAAATATAATCTATTCAACGTTTTCATATAATATTTTTATAATAATGTGTATTTATTGTTTTTGACAAATGACTTTACAAACTAAAGAGTTTAGGAATACAACAACTTCCTTTTCTACTTTGTAATTCAAATATTCTTTGCAATTTGCAACTATTTTGCGTAATATATTAAAATAGAAGGAAAAATTATACAAAACCTATTTAAAGCAATTTTAGTCTAAAACGATGTAAAATTATGCTGATATAATATCATTAATATGAGGGTAAAGCGATTGTTGACATATTATTTTAAATTTTGTTGTAATTTTATCAATTTTAACATCTACAAGATCTACATTTGCAATAGTATGAACGCCTCGGGTGGAGTAGAGCCATGGTAACTTCAGTATCATCTTTAAAATCTTGTTTTGCGCCATTTGTAGTTTTTTAATGTGACAGTGCGCCATAGACGACCATACTGGTGCACAATAGATTATTATAGGTTGAAAAATTGCTTTAAAAATCAACATTTTATTTTGTAAAATAAGAAGAGAATTTCTATTTATAAGAGGATACATTATTCTGGTTGTTTTATTGAGTTTATCTACCACATAAGGTACATGATCATTGAAGGTTAATCTAGGATCCAAGATGACACCTAAATATTTGACGTTTTTTTCCCACTCAATGTCATGATTCATAAAACGAAATTTTAGCCTAAAATTGCTATATTGTGTGTAATAAATAAAGTAAACTGAAAATACCTAAAACTTTTAAGGCGTGTAACTTTTAAAGTATAAGAGCTATATGGAAGTTTGATATATTTTTGGAAAGGTAAATACAACTGTGCTTAGTTATTCAGTTATTTTTGGTGAAAAAAAAATAAGCTACATTTTTGAACCACAGTCAAAGAGATTTAAGATTTTGATTTTAAGGTGTACCTACAGTTTGATCTCCACTCTCCTCCACTAAGTTATTAGTACAGGGGCTTAGCTACATGTCTCACTTACTAGCTCTATAAGTTGCAGCTGCTAATACGTGCTAACCTGGATATACAAAATACTTTTATGCATACTTCTATGCATTTTTTTTTAAAAGTATTCCCAAAAAAAAAATATATAAAACAATTTTTTTTTTAACTTCAAATATTATTATAAAGTAAAAGTTAATTTTTAATAATTGCTATAAAAACCTTTATTAGGATTTGAACCCGTAACTGCTTCTTGATGTGCCAGGATCTTACTTGTTCAGCTATCGAAGATGTAATAAACTATGTCGGTATTCCCAAAATTCTTATGTTGTTATTGATCAATTGTTGTTTAATTTTTATCGCCAGTTTTAGTTTTTTGTGAAATAGAGAGTACGACACTAATGTGGTTGTTGTTGTTTCCTTACATCCCATTACTCTATTTTTCGCACTTGCACGTGCACAAAACAATGTTACTTACTCCTATTCCTATGCTTTGAATGTTTATTTTAAGAACAAATTTTTATTTACTAAATAGTTTAAAAGCATAACTGTGTAAGTCCATTGAAAAAAAATCGGCAAAGTTCGGGAAGAAGTTTTAATTGCTTTTAAAATTACGCCTTTTTTATTTTAAGGATAAAATAAATTTGGATAATCATTAGTAAATCCAAATTAAATAAATTAATAAAACTCTAATGATAATCATTAGTAAATCCAAATAAAATAATTAAATTAAAATCTAATGATAATCATTAGTAAATCCAAATTGTTTTTTTTTTAATTTCAACAAAATTAAATTATACTTTTCCCAACTCCCTGCAGCTAAAAATCAAAATTTTAGAAAAGTGGTAGTTACACGATTTTACCTCGAAAATATAATTTGTGGCAAAAAATAGAAGTACTTAGTCTGATTATTATTAGTTTGAAACGTTTCTTGTAATTCGTGACATTTGAAATATAATTTCAACGAGAGTTATTAATAATGGAAGTATTTAAATGTAAAACAAAGAAATACATTTTTTCAGCAATAAGAATTTATATAGAGAATAATTATAATATGTGCCAGAAGTCATGTAAAGAATCAAGCTAAAAAGTGCTGGTACCGCATTTCAACAAACGATGTAACAATTGCAAATGAAATAAAGAATATTTCCTAAGATATGAGGATTGGATAAAGGGGAATTTTGCGTAGAAATCCCAGATTTTCTGGCATCTTCTTCGTCTTCAGTTAAAGGAGGGCGACTATCTTCATTGTCCGAAGAAGCTTCAAATCGGACGAGGAAAAAGAAAAACACGTCTTCGATCAAAGAAACATGTCCTGATTACTTAAGCAGTGCATTTGTCCAATAATAAATCAGTAGAAGCTGTAATAGTAAAACTATTAAGGTCGACCAGTTAAGAAAAAAAGGGAGAAATTCTAAAATGCTCAAAGAGTAAAAATTTTCTGCTCCTATGGACAATGATGTATACTTTATATTAAATTGATTTTTCTAAGTCTCAATATATGTTATTGAGAAATATATTAACAAACAGAGGTTGTTTTATATTTTCAACTTACAAAAAATTTTTGGAAGCTAAAAAAAATGTAACCCTTCCCTTAATGCAATTGAAATAACTGACTTTAGTGCAAAAATAACTTCACTTCAGGAGCATTTAGATCTCACTTCTAACAGAATATTCAATATTAATAATGTGGCTATTAAAACCCATACTGATTTAGTTTTACACAGTAAATGGGGGAAACATTAGATGAATATTTGGATAGTCTTAGACTGTTTGGGAAGAATAAAATTTTAAAATAAAAAAATATTAAGAAAATAATATTTTAAACTTTAATATTAGCAAATTCAATCCCTGTTCAATGTGTATTGAAAGTTTATTATGTTTCGTATAAATTTCCGGCATTTAATTTTTTTTAAAAATAAATGAAACATTACTCAAATGTAAAAATAAAAAAAAACATAATTTTAAGATATTAATAACTCTAAAACTATTGAAAGTACCGACTTATTTTTCTTGCACACAGCTAGAATATACACTCATAAACGTTGCCTCTAAGCTTCGATTTAAAGAAAGTTACAGATTTTAGCTACGCAAAACCCAAAAAGGAACCACTGTGCAGCGTTTCATTCAGTTAACAAGGTCCTGGCACCTTTTGTTTGGGTATTTTTGCCCATGCCTCTTTAATTGTAGACCAAAAGATCATTATTATTTTTTGGTTTAGCTTTTGCAAATTCTATTTTAACATCGCACCACAAATTCTCAATAGGATTTGAGATCTGGCGACTGTGCAGGCCACTCCATAACGTCAATCGCATTATCCTCGAACCACCTTTTTGCGAGTCGGCTGCAGTGTTTTGGATCATTGTCTGGTGTGTTTTGGATCATTGGCATTTCATATTCCGCATATGGCAGCATACTATTCTGAAGAATTTGGAGAGAATCCGTGATATGTTGAATCGAATATATTAGGCCAACACCGTAGTATAAAAATATGCCCATATCATTACACTCGATCTATCGTTTTTGACCAATTTTGCAGTATACCAGGGATCATATTCCTTGTTCCGAGGACGTCTCACATACTGTCGAGACCCTGTACCACCATAGAAAACAATTTCTGATTCGTCCCTCCATTAAAATGTTCCTCCACTTTTCGGCTGTACATTCAAAATGTGGTTTTGAAAACTGCAATCTTTTGGTCGGTCACGTGTACTTTTTTTTAGAAGTGACACTTTTTGGGGCCTCTGGCATGAAGGCTATGTTGTCGTAATATTCTGCGAACGGATTCAAGACTAACGGAGGGACAAAGACTGTCCCTGTCGTTGTATCGGTATATAGTGTCGTGGTGACAGCCCTTGACCGAAGACTTCCTCCTCCTTCAGATCGATCCGGATCATAGAACCGGCTGTCGTGGGATCGCGGTAAGAAAACACTGTCTTGTATCACGATGGCGGGAACAAGAGAGTTTTTGGTACAACATTTTATACTCTGCTTCGTTGTCTCAACACCGCAGGTTTTCTGCCGCGTGTTTCGTTTTTGTTTTTCAAATAATATTGCATTTCTTATCATTTTTGCAGAACGCAGAAGTTTTTGAATTAGAATTGTAGATTTTCCCTTCTGATATTAACTTTTTTATAAGAAGTGGCTTTTCATCATTGCAAAGGTTTCCTGCTCGTCCCACTAATTATAAAAAAAAACAATAAAAAAAACGTTATTTTAAAAACACTAGATTTTTAATAATTTATTTCTTTTAATATTAAATTAGTGCGAAAAATTAGCAATACTTTTTTCCTCGATTTTTAAGCTGAATGCTATTATTTTGACCACAACCGTATATCTTCACTTTCCGTGCAGCCTTCACTTACCAGGCATGGTAGCATGTCTATCCCAAGAAGGGAGCCAGGAATGTTCATTGGATTTGTCTCCTTGAAAATACGAATACCATCTTGCAGGCTTCCTCAAACAATGCGCCAACAAATGAGTAGAGGATTTATTACAAGGCCTTCCAGCAGGCCTTCTAAAGAAGCACCATAAGAATGTGAGGGCGATCATTTTTCATTTGCAAAAAAGGCCTTCTAAAATGTCAAATTTTGGGAGGCATAAACCAATGTGTATTTGATTTAATAAGAGGCCTTCCAGAAGGTCTTCTTATTAGAAGGCCTTGTCAATTTTCCCGCTGGCAACATGTAGCTATACCAATCTTTCATCCGGGTAAACAACACATTATGACTCCTCAGTTATGTTGTATATAGAATGTCAATCCCCGTTCCAAATTAATTGCTATGAAATTATAGGCAAGCCCGCACACAGAGGACGATGCCAGTGTTTCGGTATTGAACGGCAGATAAGCGAACTTTATGAAGCGTATCATTGACGCGTAAACATGAGTTTTGCAGTTGTTGTTGCTGATGTTATCTTTGTTGCTTTGAGGTGTTGTTCAGAGGACGGCATAATTGATTTGTTACGCCGTAATCGCCATGGGACGAGCTCGGTGGGATATCCACCCATTTAGTGTAGATAGTCTGGCGTTTATTGTTTATCTTTGGTAATGGAATTGAGTAGATGTACACAATAAACAAATGTAATTGCACTATTTACAGGCCACAACGGATGTTGTAAAGGGTGTTTTTATTGAGGTATAGAACTTCGAATTAAAATAAAACACAAGAAAATCGTTTTAATGTCCATCAATTTGGCTTTATTGGAAGGATAATTTTATGCCATTAATGTTTAAATATGATTTCGGGCATGTGGCCGCCGCGGCTGGCTCGAATAAAGCCAATTCTACAGGTCCAATTTTCAACCACTTTTTCGAGCATATGGGGCCGTATGTTGGCAATAACGCCACGAATGTTGGCTTCTAAGTCCCCTAACGTGTTTCTGGTTTGTTGGCGTAGACGAGCGACTTCACATATCCCCAAAGAAAATAATCCAATGGTCCATGTTAACCGATCCATGGTTAACCGAATTAATTGCTCTCATGGACGATTATGTCGACCATAAAATGGACGGAGCTTGCGGTGAACTTCGCGAACTGAACCATTACTTTCGAAATAAATTTGCACGATTTGCAAGCGTTGTTCTTTTGTCAACCTGTTCATGATGAAATGGCAAACCAAACTAAATATTAATCACTTGACAGCTGACAAAATGGCCGCCAGTTAAAAAAGTGATGCCAACTTAAAGTTCTATACCCCAATAAAAAACACCCTATACAAATGCACAGTGCTGAGAGTTAATATAGCAGTGTTTTTTCAAGTAACAGTTGAATTCATACGGTAGCAAATGGGGTATGTTGATGCTAGCTTCGATAATAGCTATACTCGCAAAACACCTGGCTCCAAATTGGCGATTTTTTCTTTATCATTAGCTCAACAACTCTTACAAGGTTTGACGAACTGTATCTTATACATTTTTAAGAGAGCTATTGCATTCAATGTTTTTTTAAAGTGTCATATTTCTTTATTTTGTTTGTATACAAATTATTTAAGGTAAAATAATTTTTTTTTACAAAATATCGATTGAAAAAAAAAAATAACTCTGGACCTACTTACATAACTTTCTTCCTTTTAAAATCTTTGAAGGAAGTTATTGGCGTACATGCCTACGACTTTCAGGCAAAGCTAATTTAAAAGTTAATTTTTTAACTTACATACATACAGGGTGTCCGTCGGGAAGGTATACTACTTTATTTGTTTATAATTTTTGATTAAATAAAAAGAGAATGAATCTTATATTGATAAATGTTTTATTTAATGCCGGCAATATCAGATAAATGTCCGCCTCTGTTAGCCCCACAAATGCGAGCCCTTTTGCTCATTTGTCATTACATTCTCACACATTTCACGCGCTATGTCATTAATATTATTACGAATATTTTGTTTAAGTTGCTCAAGCTTTTCTGGTTTGTTTGCATAAACCTTGCTTTTCAAGTATTTCCACAAAAAGAAATCCGTAGCAGTCAAATGGGGCGACCGTGGAGGTCAATCAACATCACAATTTCTTGAAATAACTTGTTGTGGAAAGAGGTCTCGCAGTAATTTCATTATAACCCTGGATGTATGCGCTGTGGCACCGTTTTGTTGATACCACATGTTAATCAAGCCCAAAGCATGCAATTCTGGCCAGACTGTCACTTTTAATGGATGCAAAGGTGACTGATGAATATTTTGAGGGTTTTCCATTGCCCAGAACCGACTATTCTGTTTATTCACATATCCGTTCAAATGAATATGTGCCTCGTCGTCACTCATTATGATTTTTTAATGTAAATCGGGGTTGTCATGGGCGAGCTGTAACATCCTGTTGACTTAATGACAAACCGATAAAAAAAATCCGGCGGCGTAAATGGTCTTGTGGAAGAAGCTCTTGTGTCACCTGAATCTTAAATGGAAACAAATGCAAATCCTTGTGCAAAATTGTGGTCAAACTTGTTCTTTGAAGACCAAGCTCCTGAGCACGGCGTCGAATTGAGGTTGTAGAATCGTTTTGAACACTTTCTTGAGCAACATTAATGTTTTCAGCCGATCTTGCAGTACGTTGTGGTCCATGCTTGGGCATATTAGGTACAAACCCTCTTTCTGTGAAATCATTTACTACACGATAAATAGTGCGTTTTGTTGGCACGTTGTTTCTTCCAAAAAATTTCACGAAACTTTCTCATCGTCACAGTAATCGATGATTGATTTTGATAAAATGTTTTAACGATTTATCGAATATTTTTCCATAATAAATTTTCCACGTCTCTACTTCACGACTGTCAAATATGTAGTACTGTCAAGACTAATGTTTACCAAAATGGAGGCAAAACAAAGTAGTATACCTTCCCGGCGGACACCCTGTACATATATTGAAACTTTTCCCCTTTGTACGATTAACTAAAAGACATACTCGTATGCATATCCGGTAAGTTAGAAGCTAATTTCTTTTGGACTGAGACGTACTTTTAACAAATAGACGAACAGATAGGCAAATAGACGGACAAGATCGTCTTAGAATTTTTTTCGACCATCAATAATAGGGGTGCTTTAGGTAAAGCCTCGATAACTAAGACTGAATAGCAAAACCGTAATAGTTGTGTGCTTTGGAAGAAAGCATTAAAAAACTTATAATATTTTGGCAGCGAAAGTCAGACGGACGACAGTGTTTTTTTAATGATAAGCCGAAGGTGATTGTCAAAGTCAATCGAAATATTGGGAATATTAAAAAATAAATCGAAATTTTGGAAATAATAAAAAATCGAGAACACAAGCCGTACTAAGATTAAGCCACTTTCCATCGCAATGGAAATGTGCCGCAATAATAATGATTCATATGCCGAATAAACCGGAAAGCAATATTTCATCGTATAGACCTATTAGCCTGCTTACGATCTTCTCAAAAATATTTGAAAGAATATTTATTCGGAGAATGGAGCCTTTCATAGAGAAACTAAACATTATTCTTGAACACCAGTTTGGGTTTCGCCATCAACACGGCACTCCTGAGCAATGTCATCGCATCGTTGATTATGTTACAGAGGCATTAGAAAATAAAAAGTACTGTTCAGCTGTTTTTCTAGACGTTCAACAGGCGTTCGACCGAGTATGGCATCCTGGGCTCTTATTCAAATTAATAAGTTTCCTACCAACACCTTTTTATCTCGTGTTGAGGTCATATTTATCTGTTAGACTATTTTATGTTAAACATAACAACGATTTTTCCGGAATACAGTATATAAGCGCAGGTGTTCCACAAGGCAGTGTTCTTGGTCCTACATTGTATACGAATTACACATCAGATTTGCCAACATCAAATAATGTACTTGTCGCCACTTATGCAGATGACACAGCAATTTTGGCAGCAAATCATTCGGTGACACAAACAAAAGAAAGCAACTTGACATAAAGTTTAAAAAACTATTCTGGATACTTGGACCAAAATCTCAGCTAAGTGTTGAAAATAAATTAATAATTTATAAATCGTTATTAAAACCGGTTTGGGTTTATGGCATACACCTATGGGGTACAACAAGCAACTCCAATGTCAAAATATTGGAAAGATTTCAGTCAAAATCGCTAAGGTTGATTTTAGACTCGCCATGGTACGTAAGAAACGACATAATCCTTAACGATCTGAACATGACATATGTAAAAGATGAAATCAAACGATACTCCGAGAAATACCTGAAGGATTAAACAACCATTCAAATTTTCTGGCGATCTGTCTATTGGATGACAGCAACGAAACGAGGCGTTTAAAAAGACTTCACGTATTGGACCTTACTTTTAGAATTTGAAAGCTAGATTAAATTACATAGAACTAAATAGAATTGTAAATAATAAGTGATTTTACTTATTGAAGTAAAATCTACCTGTTATTCTTAAAAATATATTGCTTACATAATTTGCTTATTATCTCTCGATAGATTGCAAATAAATAAATAAATAATTAAAAAAAACTATTAACTTACAACAATATAAAGTTTTAAAACAAAACTATGCAGATTTACGTATTTTTCCCATAACATCAACACTGCCGATTTACGTATTTTTTATAACTTTAACAATTATGGCGGTCCCAAAAATCTTAAAAATGTTTTGCATTTGTAAGACTGATGCGCAAATTCGGTAAAATTTTATAAAACCGAAGACTGAACATTTGAAAGAAAGACATTTTTAGAAATAATAAAAATTTAAAAAAAAAAAATATTAAACTAATATTTAACTCCTCATCGTGGAGTTCTGTTTCATATGACCAAATTTCGGTAGATCGGTTCCAGAACAGTAACATTTTTAAAAAGCCAAAAAATACATTTTTGCATTTAAAAATTTAATAATTTAAATGAGTTTTACTCTTCTGTTATTTGATTTCTCGATAAAGCTTATTTCGTTCATCTTGTACAATTTATGGTATTTTATACGACTATAAAAAAAAAGATTTAAAAACTTTTTGAGCAAAAAAAAAATAGGTACGTATTAAATATTCTGAACCAGTTAATAAAAAATATCAAAATCAAATCAGAAAAATGGATTTGGATCAAGTTGACTGAATGACAAACCGATTTTAAAATCCCAAAAATTCTATTCGATTTACCAATCAGTACCATCTTTAAGGACTGAGTCACACTCTCTACGAGTAGGTTACTGCAGTGACAGTGCGCACCGTGATATGACAGGGACTATAAGTGTTGTCAACTCGCATGCCTGTCGTATGAACTTCCGTAGATGACTAATTTCGGCCAAAACTTTTTTCAATAAACGCATTATTTGGGGTGAAGTCCAGCCAAAAAAGACCAATAGAGAATGGAAAAGATCCGAAAGTTGTGATGTGAAATAGTTATAAAAATATACGTGGGCTTGAATCCGAGACCATCCGAATTGAAAGCGCAAACGTTCCTATCTAACATCTGCCAGCAAAAGTGCTTCTTAAAAAGTAAATAATTTTAACATTCGTATAATTACATTTAATATGACTTTTGGGTGTCATAAAACCCAATCGCGTCCTTTGGAAGAACTTAAAAGCGATTCGTTGTGAAAAAGAGGTTGGTCGATTAAACATTTTAAATTTAAATCGGCTGTAAAAAAAAGAATTGAGATTTTTTTTTCAAATTTCTGGTTTTATTGGAAAGTTTTAACTTTGTCATTCAATAATGGAACCAACATCGTTCACATGACTACCACAACATGTGACCCAGTCTTGTTAAAACCAAATGTCGTCCAAGTCATTCTCTTGAGTTGTTGGGAACAAAAATTCGTTGACCATGGCGGAGTTACGCTCACCGTTGGTAGTAACGCCGGCTTCTTTTGCTCATTTTCGAAGAAAGGTGGCCGAACACCAAATAGTGCCTCGTTATGGATGCATTGGCTCCTCAATACTCACGTCCATTGGGCGAAGCGATGACAAAGTTCAACCTTTCCAATTAAAACAGCAATTTAAAAAAATTATCAGTACTTTTTTTTACAGCTGATTCTAATTTAAAATGACATTTTCTTTTTGCTTGGTGATTGCCTTTTGATACGAGTTTTCATTTTCCAACGTTGTACGTTTCGTTCCGCTGACATATGAATCCGCTTTCCGACCAGATTTCCAGCAGGAAAAACTGTCACTGCCAAAAAAACATGATTCTAACTAAATAAGCCGTGGGTGAACCTTACATTATTCATCAACATTTCCTTTTCATGTCATGTTATATGAATCCCTCTAGATGATAGTTTACCCTTCTGGCATTTTTTACATTTACATTTAACATTTCAAACAATAGCTGTTTTATTTTCAGGTTACTACGAGTACTTATAAACTAGAATATGTATGGAAGTTACACGGTTGGCAAGCGAGTTGGTCTCAAGTCGCTAAATAAACGAGTAAGAGTTTCCGGACTTATTTTTTCCACAAAAAATCCAAATTCTACGCATTTTTACAAGGCAAAAGTTTAGCAACTACTCGTAGTTATTTTATTATATTTCACTGACTACTTTTTTACAATTTATGTTTTCTATTGTCCGCTTCAGACGATTTCGCTAAAGGACACTCTTGTTGTTCAATTTTTTTGTGTATACAAAGTAAAGAATGTTTCCATATTTCTCTCAATTTTGTTTAATAAAGCCAGGTTTCCATATTGCAAGCTAAAGGGTGAGCGATTTAACATTTGAAATTTGAATTGGCTGTAAAAAAAGTACTGATTTGTTTCAAATTTCTATCCGATACGTTTTTCGTTTCAACCTTAGCAAACAATCGAAAATGTACCGAAATATTGGGTTGATCAGATGGGGTACTGCCGAGCTAGTTGTGGTAGCCATATGGATGACATTGTGGTCCATTATAAAATGACTGAGTTCAACCCTTTCCAATAAAACCAGAAATTTGAAAAAATTATCAGTATTTATTTTTACAGCCGATTTAAATTTAAATTGCTTAATCGCCCACCCTGTAATTATCTAAGAAGAACACGGCTAATCCCAGTTCTTCTCTTTTCTGTTCCATTTTATATTTTTGTGTTTTCCCGTTGCCACTTGTTACCAATACTCCCGTGGGACACATTACTAAACTGCTACCCTAGTAATCTTTACGTTGACAATTTAATTGCGGATACTATGGCAACCTCAAAGATTAAATAACAATTTCCAAAACAAATATAAAAACTTATACATTGTTTTATGTAACATCTTCGGAGAACTTGCATAGAGAACTACAAACACTTCCTCAATTAAGAAACATGAAAAAAGGTCACCAGTGCCTCTGACTCTTAGACAGTTGACCCATATTTCATTTCTCCCCAAAAAGTGTTGGACTAAAAATACTCATCATGTTGAAAGTATGCCCAAACAAAAGTATTACAAAAAGCAAACAAGCAAAATCCCATAAAAATAAATGAAAATCGTTTTGGTTTTTCGCTTTCAAAAATTCTATATTTGGATCGATACCGCCGAGACGACACGGAACGGAAAACAAAACTACAGCATGATCGACGAATAACACCTCAACCGCAGTAGGCAGCAGAATCAAAAAAAACACCTCAGGAATTTTTCATCGTCACAAGAAACCGAAAAACTGAAATATCGGAGCAGATAGCAGATAAATATTGGAATATATCTACATGTATCGTACATATATACGCGTGTGTTTTTTGTGCCTACAAACAAACTTTCGTATGTACCTATGTATGTATGTATTTCCGATATATGGTTTGTACGATTATGCGATCAGAAAAGAAAGTAAATAATGTGATAAACAACCTATTGTACATACTATAGGTATATAGAGCTATGTACGTATCTGTGCCTGTGTCTATACATAAATTCGGAAAAAACGCTCTATATACTAAATAGCTTTTCAAAAGTATGCGTGTGTCTTTTTGTTGTTGCCTAATGCTTCTGTTGTTGTAGTCGTTTCTATAAATACGCTGGGAAACAACAAGAACATCGGCAGCAACATCTATTTAGTTGTTGTAGCTTTGGCTGCAGCAACAACATCATCATCCGTGGTGGCAGCAGCATCGGCATCAGTTCACCGATTCTAGTACGTTTTTTTGCCGTTCGCCGTTGTTTTTGTTTTCAAAAATAACAAAAAATGTTTCAAAATATCTTAAGTTTACTGGGAGCCATAGAAAAATCTCGACCATTTTGGGTGGTTGCCAGATTCTGCAGTGTTTTAGGTGATGTTTTGCATTACTTTTTCAGTTTTGGGACTCACATAAAATTAAGTCCCATCGTTTATTTCATGTCAAGTTTACAAGTTAAATGCTTATGTGTAAGGTATTTAACGATGCTGCGAATTTCAGCGTGGTCCAGGCGTCATAAGCTGTGCCCGATTGTGTTACTAAACTAGCATTTGTATGGAAAATTACTGGGTTAGTAAACTAGTTGGTCCCAAGTCGCTTAAGAAACGAGTAAGAGTTACCACACTTATTTTTTCAACAAAAAGTCAAACATGATACACCCTGCACATAAAAAGTAATCTTACAAGAAGAGCTTTTATCGGCGAATTCGTATTGGGTTCACGAGATGTGATAATTGAAACTACAGGGTGTGCGATTTTAAATTTGAATCGGCAAAAAAAAGTCCTAATAATATTTTCACATTTTTTTTTAAATGACAAAGTTCAACCTTGTCATTTAATAATGGAACACAATATTATTCATAGGACTACCACAACTGGCTCGGCAGTGCCTCATTTTTTTAGTACATTTTTTATTGTTTCGGATTGAATCTCTTCAATGTTTACGTTTCAACGCTTCAATTGCCTCTGGATGCTTGGCGTTACATTTATCCTTAATGGCTCCCCACAGAAAATAATCCAAAGGGTTCAAATTACAGCTCCGAGGCATCCAATAGATCTCACAATTCCGGCTAATTATCCGATTAACAGTGCGTAAAATATCGATGGTTGCATTAGCTGTGTGACATGTGACCCTGTCTTGTTGAAAACAAATGTCGTCCAGTCATTTCCTTAAATTTTTGGAAACAAAAATTCATGAAGCATGGCGCGGTAACTCTTACCGTTGACGGTAACGGCGGCTCCTTGCTAATTTTCGAAGAAAAATGGACCGATGATGCTACCAGCTCAATATCCACACCAAACAGTGGCTCGTTGTGAATGCATTGGCTTCTCAATAGTGTGGATTCACAAAACCTCATATGCGTCTATTTTGCTCATTGACTTAGGCACCTTGTCGGAATGGGGCGTGGCAACCACTTAATTCGTGTGTTCACAGATATACTGAAACTATATTGCAAATTTATCGCTAACTAGAAATTACAATTACAAAAGTAATAAGTAAGCAGTTTTAGAAAATATTACATTTAAAATCGATTAGTAATTCCTATCGAAATTTATCGTGCGATTCGGCCGAAAAGACGGATGTAGTAAAAAGTGGCTCAAATAAAAAACGTCGTAAAACGAATTTAGGTAAAACATGTTAAGACTCGAAGCACCTTTTTGGTGCGCTATACTTGTCGACCATGCCACATAATTGTATTCTCCTAACCAGTAAAGTCAGCGGAGAAGTGTAGATCGGTAGGCATTTTGGCTGGCTATAGCGGTAGCAAATTTCATTTTACCCTGATTAAAAATATAACTAATTTATTGCTAACTGAAAATAGGTAACATTAGGAGCCTTTGAAAGAAGTTATAAGAATTTAAATACAATTTTGAAAAGGTTCATTTAAATGCGAAGTACTACTATATTTCAGTTGTCTGTAGGAATATATTTGGAAATCACGCCGAACGTTACGGGATGGCTTTTGGACCCTCGGGAATACAGACCAATTATAAAATTAAAGTTCTTTAGAAAACTTACACAGGGCAACAAAATTGATTCGTTATAATGCAGTTATTATGAAAATACAACACTGGTTAAGGATCCAAAAAATTCAGACAGCTCAAAGTCACTTTTTGTAACGAAAATTCGAAATTTCTGTAGAATTTTGCCTATATCTTTAATAATTCTTATCCGAAATAAAAGCGATGCATATCGTTAAAAAGATAAATTTATTTTCTAAATACCGCGATTTTGTGAACATCTCCTGCGAATCTGGCAAATCGAAGGCTAGCTTCGTGATCAGCAGCCCCAAATCAACTAACGACTGTCAAACCTTCTGTAGTGTGGACCAGTTTTTCGATTTTATAGTGCATATTTTTGAAATATAAGTCCTATCTTTAAAGTTACTTGTATATGTGACGCGCAAAATAGAAAGGGACCTAAGGTTAAAAACCAGTTTTGTTCAGGAGAGCCATTTTAAAGATTAGGACCCTTTCTATTTGCGCTTAGAATCGTCGACTTTACTTTCATAAAACGCGCATATCTCTGGGAGGGAACACTTTTGGGGCATGGGATTGGTCTCATTCGATGCTCAGAAGTTTCCCACATCAAAAAAAAGAAATAAAATGAAAAATGATGTTTTTACCCTTAGGTCCTTTCTCTATGTGCTGTCACATATTCCAATCAATGTTTTTAATTTTGTTAAAAATTTAACAAAATAAGGTTCTAAAAATAATATACAATTTGCCGCAAGATTTTTCCACCTCAATATTGCACGCCTTCGACATAGGGACTGTACTAGCCAGGACAAACAGATCAAAATAATTTTTTGTAAATAAATGTCAATCTTCCAAATTTAGTCATCTGTATGATCTCGCAAATTAGTCGTTTTTTACTTCACAACTTGAAGTTGTTAAATAAACTCGAAAAAAATGTTTTTTTTGTCTGTTTAATGAATGATTTTTGTTTTTAAATTTTTCTTTAAGCATAAGTTTTATGCTTCGAAACCGATTATACAAAAACATAAATTTGTAATAAAGCAGAAAAGATATAAACTATCTAACTAACCTCTAAGTACTCCAGACAATTTACATCTGTAAAACAAACATTATGAAATAAAAATAAACAATTTTATGGCATATTTTTCGAATTTATAATGCATATTCAAGCGCTTAAAATGCGGTTTTTAAGTGCATATCATTTGGAAATGTCTTTGATTTGTACTTAGTAGGGACATAAATACTGTTACAACATTGAACACACCCATTTCAATAGTAGAACTGAACATACCCCGTAAATGTCATATGGGTTTTGAAAGCTAACCTCAACTGCGTTAGTCTTTAACGGGATTTTAAAGTTGTTTCAACTTTCATCATGGAGTGGTCAGATAATGAGAACCGTATCGCTGTAATAGCGCATTTCAAGTGTAAAATGAAAAAAGCGATATTTTCAAAACGCTCCGGCCACTAGGGATTAGCCGCACGTTCGTCTACCGATGCATAAAACTGTTTGAGGAGACTGGAGATGTAAAAGACCGCCACCGGGCCGACTCTGTTCAAACACCGCATGTCATCAAAGCCGTTAAATCAAGAATTCACAGAAATCCGTTCCGAAAACAGAAAATCATGGCCCGTGAGATGAATATCACGCAAAAGTCCATGAGTCGAAGCATTAAAAAAGACTTGGGACTTCGGGCTTTCACACGACAAACCGGATTTTTATTGACTGCAGCTTTAAAAAAAATTGGATTGAAAAATGCAAACGTCTTTTGGTGAAGCACGCTGATAACTTGCACAGAAATTTTTTTTTCACCTATGAACAATTTTTTACCGTTCAGGAAAAATTTAACAAGCAAAATGATAGTGTATGCGCGGTCATCTAAGGAAGCATCTGATCACTGGTCCCAAGGGTGGAAAAGGGTCATCACCCAGCTTCAGTCATGGTTTGGTGGGGTGTCTCTTACGATGGGTTCACTGACCAGAATTTCTGCAAACAAGAAAGAAAAACATCGGTCAAAGTTTGCCAAGAAACCGTTTTGAAAGCTGTTGTAAAGCCTCTTAACAATTCCCTGTTCCAAAACTAGCCATGGACTTTCCAGCAGGATTCTGCGCCGGCCCATAAGGCTAAAACGTCACAGGTCTGGCTTCGAAACAATTTGCCACCGTTCATTTCCTCTGAAGAATGGCCCTCAGGGAGTCCAGATTTAAACCCATTGGATTACAAATTGTGGACGGTTTTAGAGGACAAGGTTTGTCACAAAAGATACCCCAACATTGGATCTCTTAAGACTGCTTTGGTTCAAGCTGTGGCCAATTTTCGAATGGACGAGGTTGACGATTGACCAGTGCGACTTAAGGCGTGTGTAAAGGCAAAAGGTGGACATTTCGAATAAGAAGATTCTTTTTGGATACAATATACATCAATAAATATATTAAAAAATATTTGGTCCAAAAACATTCAGTAGTTTTTATTTTACAGCATAAAACGTGTGTAACAGTATTTATGTCCCTACTAAGTATAATGTAGAAGAAATAATTTTAAGAAATTAAGAAAGCTGGTAACAGATTTTATTCAAAATCTGAAAAGAGATTAAAAGTGCTAACTTGAGTAAATTAAATAATGAATTATGGCTCCTTAAATAAATATATGACACATGTTCAGAGAATTGTAAATCGAAAAGCTACGATTTTCTCTGAGGCCTTCTCGTATTGATTTAAAACATGCAAAAGACCGAACAATTCTAAGGTCATATTTAAAAAACAAAATGTTATTCTAGAATAGACTATTATTTTCAAAATTCCATCGTATTTCTCACACACATTTCCTAATAAATTTGCGGATTGTATTTCTATTGTCACTATTAAGGAACTTTTTCATTGGAATTTTAAAATTCTTTTTTCAATTTTCGCACAATTTCAAATGTATTCTTTAAAGAAAATAAATTATTTTTTTTTTAATTTTTCATTCGTTCTGTTGGCATTTTGAAGACATGCACTGCAGTATCGAACAACCCTGATCTCGATCACATATAATACGCTCAGTGGCAGGCAAAAAACTGGCAACCATTTCAAAGTTGCCCGCTGGCGAGGCGAACAAACAGTGGAAGAAAACCACCGAACGCAAAATAGTGCCTCAAGTTTTTTAAAATCATTTGTAGCGGGGACATATGGTACGTTTTGGGACAGGGGGTGGGGTTGGAGCAGTGGGTTCCCATGCGTGTGTAAATGTGCGAGCATTTTTGCTTTGGCGGTGTTGTTGGTTTGTGTGAGGATCTTGGAATCGGGAAAATACCATAAGTTATTGTTTGGACAAGCGGAACAGTGGCTAGCTATTTTCACATACCATGTACCGTCCAGAGATATGCTCGCCTCGCACTCATTCTCCTCTCTCGACTTGTTGACGCGGCTGTGTGACTTTTCGTCTGTAGCTTTTCCGCCCCTGTCTGTGTACATATGTATGTGGGATCACATCCATTTTTCTCTTGTCTGTGTGATGGTGGTCGGTCAGTCAGAAAAATTGTTGATCATTTCGCTTTTCTTGACTTTTTTTTTGTCTCGAGTTATTTTTAGGTGCAAATTCTTTTTCTTTGAGTAAATGTTTTTCTCAGCGAATTTCCAACGATAATAGAAACAACATCAGCATCAGAGCGAAGAAAAAAGAAAAAACAAAACCATTAACGATCATTGTTTTTACGTCACATAAAAGTTTTCGAAACTGGCGTCTTTTCAAATTTCATTTGTTTGTTTGCTAAAGGGAGCATTGAAATATTTTTAATTATATTTCAATTGAAATCTTCATAATTACGTACGAGTCCGTTCGCTAAAACATTTCGAGGTAGGGGGAATGTATCCCTGGATCTCAAACAATCCAATCTGTTTATATTTATAAAACCACATTTGTATGTGAGAATGCATGGGATCTTTTGCAAATACATACTCGCGGTTGGAAAACAATTCGTTTCCTTAACAGTTTCAGTGACGTAAAATAGATTTGCGAAAAACTATCATGGTTTTATTACATAAATTATAAGAAAAATGATATTTATATGGAAGGTGTTGAAAATATCGACATCTGCATTAATGACTCATAAATTTGGTTTTTTAAGTTATTTTGATATTGGAAATATTCTGGTGTTGCGTACGAGTATACAAATTGTGGGGTTTTAAATGAAACAAGTGGACATTTCGATGGGAAAAACATCATTAGTTTGACCGGGTCTTTAAGACCCACCGACATGTTTTTAATCAGACCAAAATAGAAAAAGGCTCGATTTCTCAAAACATATTCATTCTTTATGTTTAAAAGTATTCTTTTTGATACGACGGTTACATTGTAGAAACTTATATTTGCTTAGGTTAATTAATCGAAGGGTAGCCTATGCCTCATTATTTTATCAAATAAACTATTGCATTAAAGTTGTGTCTGGCACTTTTAAGGTAATATTGATAAAATTAGGAGTATTCTTAAAAAGGTTGTTATGTGTATGGACTTCGTCGTTTTGATTATATCTCTGAGAATGTTATATGATTTTTAGGGTCTTTATTTAAAAATGCTAAAAATGTTTTAAACTTCGTATCATTTAATCGTTTTACAAATTAATAGTTTTAAATTCACCACCAGGGTTACGAAATTAGTTTGTTTTTAGCAAATCTTTAAGAAATCCGAATTTGGAACCATCAAACTATGTCTTTCGACAGAGGTTATTTGAGTAAGCGAAATCTACTCTTTCCTAAGATATTATATTTTTTTATTTCTTCGTTGTTAACGGATCCACTTATTGTTAACTTTAGGGAAAGGGACCTAAGGGTAAAAACCAGTTTTGTTCACGAGAGCCATGTAAAAGATTTAAATACGTGTATCTTTGGTGTAGAATCGTCGACTTCACTTTCATAAAACGCGCATATCTCTGGGAGGGAACACTTTTGGGGCATGGGATCGGTCTCACTCGATGCTCAGATGTTGTCCACATCAAAAAAAGTGAAAATTGATTTTTTTTTACCCTTAGGTCCCTTTCTCTATGCGCTGTCACATATGTACATGTCGACTGGGGAGCCATTGTTGAGATATGTTAGTTTATATTATTGATTTTTTATTATTTACAACTATAATGTGAAATTTGAATTCAATATGCTCGTACTATATAATATAGATTATTTGGCCTCACATGCTTTGTATATTGAAATAAATAAAAAGGTTCGTTTATAAGACATTTTTAAGCAAGATTCATTTTTTCCATGCTGAAGCCCACTTTTTTGTTTTTGTTTTTTTGCGTTTCTTGACTCCAATATACGAGGGCGACCGCAAAAGTAACTGGCCTAACATAAAAAGAACCGTTTTTTTTGGAATTATTATTATTTATTTTTCAACATAATCTCCTTCCAACTCAATACACTTCATCAAACGTTTTTCAAGTTTTTTAATTCCATCCGAAAAATAAGATTTTTCAAGACCTTCAAAATATGCCTCAGTTTCAGCAATAACCTCGCTATTGGACGAAAATTTTTTGCCACCGAGAATTTTTTTTTTTAAATTTGGAAACAAGAAATAATCAGAAGGAACTAAATCTGGACTATATGGTGGATGCGGAGCAATTTCAAATCGTAATTCGGCCAGTTTTTGTGAGTTAAAAATGCAGTGTGTGAAGAAGCATTATCTTAATGAAAAAGAACTTTTTTTTCTAAATGCGGTCGTTTTATCTTGATTTCCTCACTCAACCGATCCAATAATGCACAATAATATTCACTATTTATAGTTTTTCCTTTCTCAAGATAATCAATAAATATTATACCCCTTGCATCCCAAAATACTGTGGCCATTACTTTTCCTGCTGACTTAACAGTTTTCGCCTTCTTGGGACCACTTTTACCAGCTTCTATCCATTGTTTTGACTGTTCTTTGCATTCTGGGATGTAGTGATGGATCCATGTTTCATCAACAGTTATGAATTGGCGCAAGAACTCTATTGGATAACGCTGATAAATCGCTAAAAGCTCCTCGGAATTGGTCCAACGGACGATTTTTTTTGGGGCAAAGTCAACAAACGCGGCACCTTTTTCGCGGATAGCTTTTTCATGTGGATTTCATCATGTAAAATACTCCAAACTTGTTTTTCGTGTAGTTTAACAATATCAGCAAGTTCTCTGAGCTTTATTCGTCTATCTTTAGTCACTTCATTAAATATTTTTATAATGTTTTCAATAGTAGTAGCAGTTTTCGGTCTTCCAGAGCGTTGTTCATTAGGGCTACAACCAAATTTTTGGCATAGCACCACGTGATGCGCAAATTTTTTTATTAATGAAAATGGTTATCTCCGGCCAATTGGTAAAAAAAATGATACGCACCAAATGCATTTTCTAAAACCCTCCAGGATTTTTTTTAAATAAATTATTTTTATTTTTTTTTATACGAGTATGAATACATTTTAATGTACCTTTGTAATAATAAACAAGTTAGTTATAATTATAAAAACAATTTATATATTATTCAACGAGATAAACTTTAGATTTAAAGTTCTTACAGATTTGCATAAAGGATAAATATCCTGAACTACCTTAATAGCACGTTCGGCACAAATATTACTTCTTTGCTGGTTTACTATAGATGAAGCTTCTTTTTTCCAATGTCGTATAAAGCATTTGTGAGCTTTTTTGAATCTACATACTGATTTTTGACACTTGCTTTGAGCTTGCTTGCTTTGTTTGTTTAGTTTTTTCTCAAACAGTGATGTGAAAAAAGTTATGAACTTGAAACTTGATCGGGGTTGGTGCGTATACTTTTTTTGACATTTGCAAAAACACAATACCATTTTTCTTCATATTTTTCCAAGGCCTATCTAACTATAGTATGCCATTTTTGATATTTGCAAAAAATTGCACAAAGTTGTAGCCCTATTGTTCATCTTCCGTACTTAAACGACCCATTTTTAATTGTTGAACCCAGGATTTCACGGTGGAGTATGGTGGTGCATTATCACCATGAACAGAATCCAATTAATCTTTGATTAATTGTGGCGTATAACCTTTCATATAAAAGTGTTTAATTACCGCACGAAACTCTTTATTTTCCATTTTTCAAAAATTATAAAACTTGTTTACTTCAATCACCTGTAACAAAGAAAATAATCATTAAATATTTCGGAAATTTTGACAGATGGCTTATAAAAGATTGCTTTTAAAAAACAAAACAAAAAGTTGCTAGTAAAACAGAAAATGTGCCAGGCCAGTTAGTTTTGCGGTCGTCCTCGTACTACTCCACAGAATAATTAACAGCAAAGAGCCCGAGTATCTTTTTAACCGCCTAAAATTAGCTAGATCCAACCGGAGAATAAAACATCAGTCCGAGAATTAAATGTCTAACATCAGAACGACAATTTTTTGTGTATAGTACACGTCTCTGGAACAATCTGCCGTCAAGTCTTCAAGTCATAAGCAATGTAACAACATTTGAAAAGAAGCTATTTAATTTCTATAAATAAATAAATATGTCTATCACTAGTTTTAGTACAATCTAATTGTTATTTGATTTTAATATTATTAAAATTACCCAAAATGTTAATCTTAAAATTCTCTAAGCCCGCACTATGTGCGGTTATACAAAATCCGTTTTGAGGAACAGGGTTCAGTGATAGAATCCTTGGGTATGACATTAGCGTCAGTTACACCCTTCCAGATGTACTGTTTGGTGCGGTGTTATGGTTGATAGTTATCGACCATATTTTTTGGAAAATAAGAAGGGTCAACCATTAACGGGCCATTGTGATTGAACATTTTTTTGGGTCCGCAAGTTGAGAATAATCCTAACATACAGCAAGAGCCACAATGGAACTTTTTCGTAACCTTTTTTGTGAACCGTTCAGTCTTATTTGGGTCGCCCAGTATGTTACTGTAAAATAAAAAAAAAAAAAAAACATTAACAAATTTGTACCTTCGCTATTTTTGCTAAACGAAGAGGCACCTCAACTTTCAAGTTAAAAAAAAACAAGTTTAAAAACTTTACCCCCGGTTAAATGATGGTATCGAAAGCCTAGTGTTTTAACAGAGAAACTTTTACATGACTAAACTTTTACATGGATATAAATCTCCTTTTCGTTAAATATTTTACTGTAAGTCGCCTTACTAGGTTGAGAAATGTTTCATGCTCCTACCGGGCTTTAAACGTAAGCTTTTTGTGTCATATTTGCTTATAACACCACGGCGGCACACATCCTCCTTATACTCAAAGGCACAACAACAACAAAGATCGGCAATGTCTCATTTCTCGTTCATCTTCATTAGGCATGTGACTCAGCAGACGTTCATCAATTTCAAAAATTCATAATTTTTAGAAATTCAACATTTCTTGTTTGTAGACATCGCTTGCAAATGCCCAAACGCTCGTGATTAATGTTTAATAAAAATATTTATTAATTGTAACAGAATTTCATTTGAACACTGACAAATATGCAAATCTTGCATTCACAGATCAGCAATTCCTTTAATGAAATAGTCGTTTGCCGTAGTCATTAATTCAGAATATGTTCTTTTTCAAACATTTTAATTGAATTTCATAGAAAGCAAAAATGTTCAATTTGCACCTCCAATGATGCCGGAATCAAATTAATGATGGTATATGTACATATGATGCGTTTGCAGGGCACAGTGGGTAGAAATCAGCTTAAATAAAAGGGGGAGAGAGAAAATTGAAATATTCGACTATTATGGATAGAAGTAAGTGGTAAAAGCTTTGTACATCCGTCCATCTATCGTTGAAATCAAAATAAAGGTCGCAAATATTAGTAATGTGTGAGATAGACCCAAGGGCGAATCCTGTTGAAATTAGTCATTTGTATTGAGCATGTGTAGATAACATAAGAATGTTCTTCGCAATTTTAGAACCAGAAATTCTAGAAGCCACATGAGTGTTAGTAGCGACAAATAAATAACTGTCCTTCAATTAGAACTCATTGACCCTTGTTTTCGAATAACACCCAAGCAAAGATGCCTTCAAATATACGAGGGCGACCGCAAAACTAACTGGCCTGGCACATTTTCTCTTTTACTAGCAACTTTTTTTTTTTTTTAAAAGCAATCTTTTATAAGCCATCTGTCAAAATTTCCGAAATATTTAATGATTATTTTCTTTGTTACAGGTGATTGAAGTAAACAAGTTTTATAATTTTTGAAAAATGGAAAATAAAGAGTTTCATGCGGTAATTAAACACTTTTATATGAAAGGTTATACACCACAATTAATCAAAGATGAATTGGATTCTGTTCATGGTGATAATGCACCATCATACTCCACCGTGAAATCCTGGGTTCAACAATTTAAAATGGGTCGTTCAAGTACGGAAGATGAACAACGCTCTGGAAGACCGAAAACTGCTACTACTATTGAAAACATTAGAAAAATATTTAATGACGTGACTAAAGATGGACGAATAAAGCTCAGAGAACTTGCTGATATTGTTAAAATACACGAAAAACAAGTTTGGAGTATTTTACATGATGAACTCCACTTGAAAAAGCTATCCGCAAGTAGGGTTGACTTTGTCCCAAAAAATCGTCCGTAGGACCAATTCCGTGGAGCTTTTAGCGATTTATCAGCGTAATCCAATAGAGTTCTTGCGCCGATTCATAACTGTTGATGAAACATGGATCCATCACAACATCCCAGAATGCAAAGAACAGTCAAAACAATGGATAGAAGCTGGTAAAGTGGTCCCAAGAAGGCGAAAACTGTTAAGTCAGCAGAAAAAGTAATGGCCACAGTATTTTGGGATGCAAGGGGTATACTATTTATTGATTATCTTGAGAAAGGAAAAAGTATAAATAGTGAATATTGTTGTGCATTATTGGATCGGTTGAGTGAAGAAATCAAGATAAAACGACCGCATTTAGAGAGAAAAAAGTTATTTTTCATCAAGATAATGCTCCTTCACACACTGCATTTTTAACTCAACAAAAACTGGCCGAATTACGATTTGAAATTGCTCCGCATCCACCATATAGTCCAGATTTAGCTCCTTCTGATTATTTCTTGTTTCCAAATTTAAAAAAAAATCTCGGTGGCAAAAATTGTTCGTCCAATAGCGAGGTTATTGCTGAAACTGAGGCATATTTTGAAGGTCTTGAAAAATCTTATTTTTCGGATGGAATTAAAAAACTCGAAAAACGTTTGATGAAGTGTATTGAATTGGAAGGAGATTATGTTGAAAAATAAATAATAATAATTCCAAAAAACGGTTCTTTTTATGTTAGGCCAGTTACTTTTGCGGTCGCCCTCGTAGATACTGCCGCTGAGGAAGCCACAAATAAAATCTCATATTAATAACCTATAACAATAACTATAACGTTATCGTAAAGACCTATCCCGAGTTGATGTCATGGCACTCTAGAAGCAAAGTATTAAATTTGATCATGCACACATTTTAAATACTGGGTTTGGAGTAACTAATAGCCAATTCTACAGGCCATTTCCGACTAGGGTCGAATGACTAGAGCGGATTTTAATGCGCGCAAGACGCAGTGCTGCTTGTTGTCTCACAAGCGATTCACTGACTTATCAGAGTCGTCATTATCTATCGATGGTATGGATGTTGAACAATCAGATGCACTTGATGTTCTGGACATGAAGATACAATGTGACGCTCGTTGGGCAAGACATACATTCAATGTGCCGAAAGAAGCACTCAAGTGCATAGGTTTTTTAAAGCGGTGCAAGAAGTATTTTACTCCTTCTAATCTTTTCAATATCTATACAACCTACATCCGGCCAAAGATGGAATACAACTCCCATATATGGGCAGGTGCTCCAAAATCATCCTTGCAGCCACTTGACCGTGTTCAAAGGAGAGCGATGGTGCTGATAGGCGACAGTAGGGTATACAACCCTATTGTTTCCCTTGAGCATCGTCGAAATGTGGGATGTGTGTCGCTGTTCTATCGTTACTTTACTGGCGTGTGCTCCGCTGACATCCGTCGACTTATTCCTGACGTCAGGATGTTCGCCAGGAATACGCGGAATTCACAGCCGTTTGTTATCGATTGGTCAGTCGACCGCACTATACACTACAAATCGAATTCGTATGTGGAATCGACTTCCGGCAAATGTATTTCCCACCAATTACGACATCCGGAAATTCAAGACAAATGTCAATAAACATTACTTTCTCTTCCCCCCTTCTGATCCCTTACTTTCCACACATCCCCTGAGTGTTGGTCAATAAAAAAAATTCATGTTTGTAAGTCAAATCCGATTTAATGTCCTAGCACTTCGAATTTGCTTAAACCAAAGCTTGACTGCTCCGTCTTTCTAGAAAGTATCTGTACAAAGGTCTTTTTCAAGTTGAGGTGCAGGCCCTCTTAATGCATCATTTTTCTTCTGATCCAGCTTAAATTAAGTGCAGGAAGTTATGCGCGATCTCTAATACAACTTTTTGAAATTTGACCATATACTGGGTGATCCTATAGCGATTTATCTCTGAAAATTTGAAGAAAAAAATAACAAAAACTATGTTTTTGTACTATCCCAATATTGATGGAACTCAACTTTGTTCATGAGGCAGACTTCGCAGAAGTACATGCTGTCAAACCAATTTTCAAGACCTTAAAAATGGTTTCAGACAATTTTCCGTTCTACAGATGTAGCAATTTCTCTTGGAAAGTAACAAAGACGCCAAGATTGAAATTCGCTTTAATTTTTCGTTGGGCATTTCTAAGACGGGGTCTTTGTGCAAAATTCACAACAGGCATGCCGCCTTACCTCCTTGAGAGACTACACATGGAGCGACGACTAACATGCAGAACTCATATAGAAGCCAAGAAGACTCAGCTGAAGCTTATGGTGAGGCTGCTTAACGCAAACTCAAAACTGAGTCTCGAATACAAGGTTTGCTATATAATAGTGTTACGAGGGCTGCTATATATATTTCTGGCCTAAAAAAATGCGTATATTTATCATCAAAAATGATTTTATTGTGTTTCAAAGTAATCTCCAGCATGATTTATACACTTTTGCATGCGCTCAAACCAATTGGCGAAGCACTTTTTCCCCTCCGATTGAGACACCTCCATAACATGGAAAATCGTTGACCACGCATTTTTTTCTTGATGTGCGGGAATAAAAAGAAATCATAGGGTGCCAATTCAGGGCTGTACGGCAGATGACCCATCAGTTCGACGTTTTGGCGCTGTTTTGAGCCGATGTGTGAAAGTTTGCATTGTCATGGCGCACAATGATTCGTCTTCTCTTGTTCGTTTTTCGAATTTCTCCGAAGACTTCAGACAAACAAATTGTGGTGTGCCACTCAGAATTGACCGTTGCTCAAGCGGAACACTCGCCACATGACCAGTTTTGTCGAAGAAACAGGCGACCATTTACTTCGAAGTGCTTCTTCCACAAACAACTTTCGTTGGATTTGGCTCGTCTTCAAAGACTCACAGGTCGATTGCTGTTTTGTTTCGGGCTCATACGCATAGATCTATGATTCGTCACCTATGACGATTTTATAAACGTTTTTGGAAGCACCGCGATCGTATTTGTTCAAAATTGCTTTGCCCCAATCGACACGAGCCTTTTTTGAGCGATTGTCAAATTGTGCGGAATCTAATGAGAACAAACCTTTTTTACGGCCAGGTGTTCATACAATATCGAATGTATGCTGGTGGAAGAAATGCCCAAGGATGCCTCTATCTCACGGTATATCACATGACGATCTTGCATTATCAGTTCACTCACGTCATCAATGTTCTCTGGCACAACGGCAGTTTTTGGACGACTTTCGTCGTTGAGCGAGCGTCGGCCACGATTGAATTCATTAAACAAGTTTTTCACACTGCTATAGGATGGTGCTTCATCGCCATTGAAAGATTTAAGTTCATCGATGCATTCTTGTCGTAATAATCCACGTTGAAAGTTGTGAAAATGATCGCACGAAAATGTTACTGTAAACAACCCAAATGATGGTCGTACGTCAAAACGTTCTGAGTACGTTTATGCTAAAAAATGTCAAACTTTCCAATGTAAATGTCAGATGGCGTCAGGAAACACTTAGTGTTGCCTAGGCCATAAATATATATAGCAACCCTCGTATCAAAACTATTTGGCTATACGGCGCCCAGCTATGGGGAAAAGCAAGTTCAAGCAACTTTGACAAGATCCAGCCTGTCGAATCGAAAACATTGCGGTTGATGACCGGCTTCCCTTGGTACGTGAGAAATGAAAACATAAATCGAGATCTGAAAATAACCCTCGTTAAAGATACAATTTAAGATATCAAGGTGATGCACAAGCAGAAGTTCGAGAGACACGGCAACATATTAACTGGGCAGTTACTTTGTACTCATAGCACGTCAAGACTATGGAGACATGAACGCCAGGTATTGTGATACGTATACACACACGCAAGACTTTGTAGAATCCTCTATTCTTCGTCGCGAGGTTTAATCCAAACGGGGTTTAAATGCTCTCACAAGTGATCTATATAGCAGTCAAAACACAAAACGGAAATGTGTGGCTATAGAGGCCTCGACCTCTATTTCACAAGTTTAAACAAAATCTGGTTTAAAAATCTCTGTTTCTCTGAGCACTTAAAGTAGTACGTACAATACCGCGCATAAGAATAAAATTAAAACTCTGCTAATATAGTTACTCCTTCTAGTTACCCAACTAGAGTTTTCCACTCTACGAGTCAAGAGTTCAAGACTTCACTCTACAATCAAAAATATCGATCTAATAAATTCGAATTGATGGGTCATCCGCCTTACAGCCCTGATTTGCTACCAATGACAATCACACCAGGACCAGGAGCAAATTTCAGGTGATTTTCAAAACTTGTTCATGCTACATCGCTCGTGGTGCAAAACAATCTACACAACATAATTTCACATTCTGTTTAACACTTCCCCGAACACTGTGCCACACACAAATGTGCTGCACAAAATTTCATGCCTGTAAACTCATTAATTTCTCTAAATAATTTACACATCAATGAAATGTAATGATTACACTTAGAGAAAAAATGAACAAACGAAGTAGGATAACTAACTAGTCGGCAATATTAAACAGCAGATGAAGCTGGAAATTAGAGAAAACAAATAAAAATATTAAATTTTTCAAAGTGTACCTGTCTATTAATTACAACAAAAATGTAGCCCATAAGCAAAGTCTTTGGCATACAATTTTAATGAAAACGTATTAGTTGCCACTTTTACGACATTTCTGAATCATAAAGGAGATTAAGATAATTTAATGGTTTTTTTTTGTGCGAATTGCACGTAATTTACTGTAACAGATTTTTCAAAAGCACTTCTGAAATGTTGTGAAAATTACGATTGAAATTAAATCGAACATGTGTGCAGTGATGCAACAATGGGGAAATGTGTGTTGTATTTATAGATGCATACCCATGAAGAATGTCGCATTTATGGACTTGACTGGGAAGAAGTCTTTAAAAGGACATCATTTTTGTACTAATAATTTGCATTCTTTCTTTTATAAATTTTTGAAACGCAAAAGTTACGCCGATTCTAAGACCACGCAGATGATTGAACGAAATCTCTTCCTGTATACCGACCGGGTGGTCCATGTAATGATTTAGTTTTCAATAATATTTATTTATTTATTGAATACATATTTTAAAAATAAATTTACAAAATACAGAGATAAGGCGCAGGGTAACATAGACCATATGCACGAAAAAGTTGTACTATTCAGTATATTACTATATACAAATTTAACAATAAAGATAATAATGAAAATTTGTGCAAAAGGTCTCCAAGTACAAAAAAAACTAATTACATTTATGAATGCTTGAAGTAAGATATTTTTATTTTTCAATATAATCTTCTTAAACTTCAATACACTTAGCCCAATGCTTATCTAGCAATTCTATCTCTTGATTAAAATAGTTTTCCTCAAGGTCTTCAAAATAGTGGTTTACAACTTTAATTGCATCTTCATTTGAGGTAAAACGCTTGCCAGCAAGAAATTTTTTTAGATTTGGGAACAGGTAAAAGTCACTCGGAGCTAAATCAGGAGAATAAGGTGGGTAGTCAAGCAACTCGTACTTTAATTCGTTGATTTTAGCCATTGTTAAAACACTCTTGTGCGCTGGTGCGTTGTCTTGATGAAAAATTATTTTTTTGTGTTGTAAGCCAGAAAGTTTTTCTCGAATTTGTACATTTAATTGATCTAAAAGGTTGCAATAGTACTAATCTAAATTTATTGTTTTACCCTTTTGCAGATATTCAATCAATAAAATACCTTTGAAGTCCCAAAAAACCGTTGCCATAACCTTACCAGCCGATTGAATTGTTTTTACATCTTTGGGGCACTTCCTCACGCACTTTTATTCGTCGATCATTTAATACCATATCATGCACTTTGGCTACAATTTCTGTTGTTGTTGCTGTTTTTGGACGTCCACTACGTGGTTCATCTTCAATGCTTGTACGACCACGTTTAAATTCAGCAACCCAATTTTTTACTCTTGCATATGAAGGAGCACTTTCACCTAACACATTCACCATATCATTATGAATTTCTTGTCCTGATAAACCTTTTTTATGTAAATATTTAATGGCACCACGCATTTCTAATTTTTCCATTGTAAAAAAATCGCGGATGCGTCTTTTGTGAACACCTGTTTCTATATGAAAGAGTTGTCATGTGTTCATAGCGGATATGGAAGTTTCCAAAACACTTAACTTTTTTCTGTTTATACCGCGCATTTTGTGCTAGGCTAAGAAGTTTCCGAACCACCCTCGTACATCTTCGTGAAACGAAAGGACTCATTTTACGCTTGAGAAATGTTGGAAAAACCTGCAAACCCATTGGCATAGTCAATTATGTGTAAGTCAAATAGTGTTTTTATGGAAAAGAGGTTTTGACAGGTATGAGGCACCGTGGCACGATGTTAACGAAAGTGTGGCTGCCTTAGCCTAGAGTGTGCGACTAAGCCCTGGAACCTCGACTCGCAATCGATCTTAACAACTCGAAATTTTACGCACTAGATTGCACTTAAGATTGCTGTAGCCAAGAGTGTGCGGCAAACCCTGAACCTCGACTCGTCATCAATCTTATTAACTCATGATTTCACGCACTAGTCACGAATCTTTCAAAAAAACATCGCATTGTTTACTTACAAGGTCCAATTAACTCAGCGATTTAAGGCACACGACAATCTGCGTCGTTATCGCTTTTCGAGTTAGGAATTAGACCAAATGGAAGTTAACAACGAATTTGTTAAAAACGAAATCTTCTTTTCTGAGAATGCGCCTTTACTTTTTTGGCGACAATGCTGACAAACAAAACTATCGTATCTGCCCAGTAAACCAAATTTGCCGACAATGTCTGATATCAGACAATTCTGAACAATTTCTGAACTCTATCGAGAATTCTTACCGAAATCTTTACGAATTCTGTTCGGTTTGTCTGACGATTTTTTTCAGAGTAGTTCAGAATTCATGTCAACCCTCTCATATGTTTTTTCGATAAGAATTCAGATCCGAAATCGAAACATTTTGGCGATTGTCGTACAGAATTCTGACCGAATTCTGAATGTTTGGTTTGCTGGGTTGGGGATCGGAAAACACACACGAGTAGTGGCATCATTGGCTCTTTTTTTGAAAATGCTGCTAGAAACTCTATTTAGGTAAACGGTGAGCGCTACAGAGTCATGATAAATCTTTTTTTTTAGCCGGAGATTGAAGACATGGACTTAGAAGATCTTCAGTGTCAGCTGGATGGTGCAATATGCGACAACGCCCACCTCACCATCTATCTTTTGTCCACTAACTTCGGTAATCGTGTTATCTCAGAGATGTTGATTGGTCACCTTAGAGCTGGTATTTAACTCTAATTTTGCAAAGTACTGAAGTAATGCAAAAAAATTATTAATTATTATACGAGGATTGCTATTTGTGTTTCGGGTCCTGACAATACTAGTGTTCCCAGATGCAAACTGGAACTTCCATTGGAAACTTTGACATTCATTGGAGGGTGAATTTTTTTGTTTAGAGTGTGTTGAAAAATTCATCTCCGTCAAAAAATGGAATGGATTTTATACCGTGAACATTTTCGTGCGATGATTTTTTACGCTTTTCGTCGTGGGTTATCGAGACAAGAGTGTTTAATTCAAGTTGTTTCAACTTTTGGCGATGAAGCATCATCAAAACCACTGTTAATCGCTGGTACCAAGAGTTCAGTGTCGGACGCCGTTCGCTCCAGGATGAATTTCGGGAAGGACGTCCAAATTCGGTCCCTTTGCCAGAAACCATCGATGCTGTGAGTGAACTGATTAAGCAAGACCGACATGTGACATACCGTGAGATTGAGGCATCCTTGGGCATTAGTATGACAAGCATCAATAAGATATTGCATGTTCATTTGGCCGTGAAAAAATTTGTTCTCGTTGGATCCCTCATAATATGACGAATGCTCAAAAAAAGGCTTGTATGGATTGGTGCAAAGAGATGTTGAAAAAGTATAACTGCGATAGCTCAATGGCAGTGTATGACATTGTCACAGGTGACGAATTATTATTTTTCGGCCAAGGGCTGTCACCTCGGCACACAGTTGCCGCTACAACAACGAATCATGGTTCTATGCATATGAACCCAATCCAACAAAAGTTGTTCGTGGAAGAAGTACATCGAACCAAATGATTGCGTTTTTTTCGTTATAACCGGCCATGTTGCCGCAGTGCCTTTAGTGGAACGTAGGACGGTCAATTCTGAGTGGTATACAACCATCTGGTTGCGAACAGTGTTCAAAAATTGAGGAAAGATAATAAGAGAAGACGGTTTTTGCATCACGACAATGCCAGCTCTCACACATCAGCTGAAATATGAGCTATTTGACCATTCAAGATGTCGAATTGATGGGCCATCCACCGTACAGCCCTGATTTGGCACCCAATGACTTCTTATTCCCTAGCATCAAGAAAAAAATGCGTGGTCAACGTTTTTAATGTCCCAAAGCAGCTGTTGAAGCGTTCAAAAATCATGTTTTGGAGGTGTCTCAATCGGAGTGGAAAAAGTGATTCGAAAATTGGTTTGGGCGCATGCAAAAGTGTATTGATCTTAAAGGAGATTTTTTTTAAAAACAATAGAACCATATTTCATGATAAATATTCGCATTTTCTTTATTAGGCTAGAAATATATATAGCATCCCTCGTACCGGCAAATTTTAAAATTGTTTCCGCTTTACCGGGAACGTAAAAGACCAGTTAAAAAGCAATCCCATGACAGCCGGTTCTATGGACCGGATTGACCCGAAGGGCACAAAGTTGCCGCTACAACAACAACCAGTTAAAAAAAACTCTATTCATAATTCATCCTATGGTAGATGGTAGAAAATAGTAAGGCAAAGTTTAAAGCAGGGGGTTACTACTCTACTACGAAGCGTATGCTATTATTGACCTATAAATCCAGTTAAATATATATTGGAAACAATGGTTTCTGGTTTCTTAGCGCCTTAAGGCCTGTAAAGATTTATTATTTGCATTTAGAAAAGCCAAATTCCATAAGAATCTGATCAAATTCACTGATTCGTTTAGAACCAACCAAGAGACTAAATGTGGCCAGTAGACTAGAGTTTCTTCCGATTCCATTAATTGAACAATTATTTATTTATTCCCACATTTTTAACACAGGTATAGGCTGGGTCATTTAAAACTTTAAATTTGAATGGGCTGAAACTTTGCCATTTAATAATGGAACATCAGCCGATGAGTTTTCGCTTCGCCCAATAAGCTGAAGAATGTTCGGCTGGAGATGAAGAACTTTACAGAAAAATCGTGTTTTCAGATGAAGCTTATTTTCATATCGGTGGCTAGGTCAAAAAGCAAAATTGCCGCATATGGGCTTCAGAGAACCTACACTTGACTATTGAGAAGCCAACGCATCCACAACGAGATAGTTTTTGGTGTGGATTTCGGGCTGGCGGCATCATTGGGCAATTTTTTTCAAAAATGATCAAGGAGCCGCCGTTTCCGTCAACGGTGAGCATTACCGCGCTTAGCTCAACGAATTTTTGTTTCCAAAAATTCCAGAGAATTACATGGACAACATTTGGTTTGAACAAGGCGGGGCCACATGTCACACAGCCAACGCTGTGTTTTAAGCACTGTTTTTAAAAATCGAAAAATCATTCGAAATTGTGATGTCAAGTGTGCCTGACCGGAGCTGTGATTTGAGACTTTTGGATAAGCCATTAAGGATCAATGTTACGCAAAGCATCCAGAGACAATTTAAGCGTTGAAACATGGAATCGGAGTTGCCATTGAAGAGATTCAAAACTCTCCAATAAAACCAGAAATTAAAAAAAAATTATCAGTACTTTTTTAGAGCAGATTCAAATTTTAAATCGCCCACCCTGTACTTCCATGACCCTGGCCAAGTGTTTAAAAGCTATGCAGAATGACTAAGTAAATATCAAAGCAGAAAAAATGTCAAATGTTCCTACCCGCTTGTTCCTAAAACCTGAATGAAATGTTCCCAAAACCATTTTATTTTTAAAAAAGTCCTTTACTCACATTCAATAACTTCTTTATGTCCTCACATGTAGTTTTGATAGCTCAGCATTGCCAGATTCATGCTTTGAATCCTTAAGATAGTCTTCGATATGCCGTAAATGTGGAAACTGTAAAACAAAAAAAAAACAAATGAAGCTGCTTCTGATCAAAAAATAAGTGTCCTCGAAGAGGCCAAACCACGTTTTATTGGCCAACATTCCATAGTCCTGTAAGGGACTACCGAAACTGGAAATATTCACCGAACGGAAAACAGAAATTGACAAGTTTGGACAATGCCAGATGATCACTCAATTCTCCCTCGTCCGAAGGGGAGTATACTTTTTGAGGCAATTGTTCCAGCAGCACAACAATATGTATATGGCTCTTCCCAGTGTATTGTAAAGACAAACGTTAGTTTCTGCAGTTTGGCCGCTGTTGCTTTCAACCGAATAAATAATTTTTTTAAATAGGTTCTCACAGGAGTCCATTCTTTATGCAGACCTTGCAGCTATTTCCAATTAAAATATTTTAACTGCGAAGAACGAATGACAGGGCAGCAGACAGCAAATGTTTTTTTTTTTAAATTTCACTCTCTATCAACTTTATTGACGCACAATGTATGTTCAGTTAGTGACAATTGCTTTGTTTTTAAATGTATTGGTGCGACATCTACTCATTGGCCCTCTTCGATTTGCAACTCGTTTAGGAGGTCGTTAACGCGATAGCTTCGCACTAGATTTATACACTAAAAGCCTAGAATTTACCTAAAACAAAAATTTCGCTAAGGAGTTTTGCATTTACAGGCTAATATTCGCCTAAAACGAAATTCTTGCTCCCATAAGAAAGACATGAAGCAAAGCAAACGTAATGGACCATTGGTAAATTCCGTTTAGCTATTTTCGTTTGGAGGTACTCAGCCGAAAAAGGTGCGGGAACTCTTACAGGGATGATTATAAGAGCAGTGTAGACTTTTTTCACCATCTGCAAACGAAAATATTCTGATAATTATTTGGCCAAGGAATTTTTGAAATTTACAAAAAAAATAAATTAACAAATGTTGTGGTCTTTTTTGAGGGTATTAAAATGAATGAATAAAATGATTTTTTTTTGAAAATGAATAACGGCTGCTTCTTCTGCACTGTTCTACACTACAATTCTTTTGCGTAGAGATAAATGCAAAACTCTTAAGCGAAATTTTCGTTTAAGGTGAACACCAGGCTTAAGCGAATGGCGAACGACTTCACTCTAGCTCCAACTGTCCCGTGCACTCTAAAATCTGACTCCAATTTTGAACTATGACTCCTTGTCGAGTCTAAAAAAGTACTTTTGTCTTACAAATTTATTTTGTGAGTTAGGAGTCCTATTCAGGCTAGTTGTATTCCTGTATGTACTACTTTTATTAAGTGTGTTCGTTTACTTTCCCAGTAAAAATTTGCAAGTTTATACTTTTGAGAGAGTAAGGCCAATTTTACTCTATTTATTAAAACTTGCAAGAAAAGTAAACGAACAGCTTCCAGCAATGAAACAGCTGATTTTGTTTACTGTTTGCATTACATTTCGTTTTATTTTGAATTTTAAAGTGTAAGGATTTGTAGTAAAAAATGAGTCAAGAAAACTTTTTTGTTTTGATTCTAATTTTAAAGTGTTAAGATTTGTAGTAAAAAATGAGTCAAGAAAACTTTTTTGTTTTGATTCTAAAATAAAATTCCAATTTTTACTTACCTATTCTGTTGTAAATTTATTTTTACTTTTATTTGTTTACATAAAACAGCTGATTTCAAACATCTGTTCTATCTTGCATATTTTGGTTGGCTAAAATTTCTCCAACCAAAATATGCAAACTCTCTAACATCGAACTGTCAAAATTTTCTCTCTCTGGGTCTCATTTACTGGATTTTTGGATAAACGAACACGATCCAGTAAAAATTTGTACAAATTTGTATAAATTTGCAAGTAAATGAACACGCTTATTGTTTTTACTAGTTTTAAGGCCCGCCCAAACTAAAGACTTTTTTACAAAGCGTTTTTCTTTATTTTCAGTTGACCAAAAACCATTAAATATATTTTAAAAAAATTAAAGAAAGTTCATGTTATTGCAGTATCGGCGTAGAAGAGCCATTTCATATATTTATGTAAGTTTTTGACACTTATTTTAATGGGTTTTAGACCACCGTGAATTGAAAATTACGCAGCGTAAGAAAAATATCGTTGAGCCTTTAAGGCCCGGGCACACTGAAGCTTATTTTTGTTACGCTGCGTTTTTCTTAACTTCCGTTTGTCTGTAAATCACTGAAATATATGTATATGAAATAATATATGAAATATCGGCATAAAAAAGCGCTGCCAACAATTTTTTGTAGGGTTTGGACGTCCATTTAAATGGGTTTTAGGCTGTAGGAAGTTGAAAAATACGCAGCGTAGGAAAAAAGCTTCAGTGTGCCTAAGCCTTCACTCGAAAAACGTTCCAGTACCCAGAAATTTAATGTGCGTGCTATCTCACGTCAAGGCAATGTTAATTGGCCGCCACGATCATGTGAGTTGACAACGTTGGACTTCTTTCTTTGGAGATATTCGAAAGGAAAAGTGTAGGTGAATAGGCCAAGAACAATGCAAGAGCTGAAGAATAAGATAGTTCGGTACAATAACAACATTTAACCTCCATTTTGTCTCAGAGTCATTGATAATATGGACCATCAGATAGAGGTATGCCACCTAAGCCGAGGCAAGAATTTGACCGATATTTTGATTTACACATACATAGTTCCTTCTATCTAAAAACAATATGAAGACGACAATTCTGTGAAAACTTTTCGTTTTATTTACAATTAACATCGTCATGTTGAAAAGTTTTGCGTCTGCCTAATGCAAGATTTCGATTCCCATTTCGGATCGCCACAAGTATTTGAAATTAAGGACATGTGCTCTTTTGTGGAAAAATGTCTTAAGAAAAAACACCACTAATATTTCTCTGAACATTTTTACAACATCGTTGATACCATAACTACAAATTGCCTGTTGTTCTTGTATTGTTGTACTTGTTATAGCTGATGCCACTACCTGTATGATTCCCATTCCGGATCGCCACAAGCAATTGAAATTAAGGACATGTACTCTTTTGTGGATAAATTCCTTTAGAAAAAACACCACTAATATTTCTCTGAACATTTTCACAACTTAGTTGATGCTACAACTACAAATTGCCTGTTGTTCTTGTATTGTTGTACTTGTTATAGCTGATGCCACTACCTGTATAATTTTGTCATGACGCCTGTATTTTTTTTTACTAGTTTTTCAATGAGAGAGATTTTTTTAACTATTTATCTTTTACTACCTTTACTAGCAAAAAAGTTCTGGAACAAAAGTGATGTCTCCCAACAACAATACAAGTGTCACAGACTGAACATACAACTTGCATATGTCAAATGAATTAAAAAAAAATCAATTGTGCCGCCCGCTGCACGTATAGACTTTTCTCGATGTGAAAACATAATTAAATGTAAATAAAATTATTAAATAAATCCATCTGCTAGTCCTGCATAAAGAATGGACAGCCATTTTAAAACGTATCGAGCCAGGTGACAGGTAATAGCGGGAAGATACAAGAGTTGGCATTCGCCATTAAAATAAACTGGAAAGTCATTTGTGATGCTGCTGGAAGAATTGCATGTTCAGCTGGTCCTGATCAGAAGGAGCTACATTTGATCGTTTTATTGCTGTCGGTGAGCGTATCGAAAATTGGAATGTTGCGCAATTGAATTTTCTTAGGGGCTTTTAGTGGCCTGAACCAGACGACCCCAAGTTACCAACTATGCTGTGAGGAGACAGAGAAGTTATTTGATATAAGTAAAAGAACTTTTTTAAAAATTATTGTTTTGATACCCATTTAATTCGGTTGGCCTCCGTGGTGTGATTTTTAATAAGCGCGAGTGTTACAGATTTATAGGAGGTTAGGAACATCTTGACTTTTTTCGGCTTCGATATTTATTTCACTTAAATGCTGGTGAGTATGGAATGAATCTTCGAAACACGTCAAAGCTTCTCTTTCTATCTTCCAAAGGGTGGTCCAAAAAAAACCCACGGTGTTAACTGTAAATAAAACAAAAAGCTTTCACAGAATATCCTTAATATTTTTATTATGATAGAAGGATCTATGAAAATTATGTTTTAAACAAAATATTGGTCAAATGCTCGCCACGGCTTCGGTGGCATACCTCTCCGATGGTCCATATTTTCAATGTCTGAGACATTTATGAAGGGTTAATTGTATTGTTCTTGTCTTATTGACGTACACTTTTTCTTTTGAATATCTCTAAAGAAACAGTGTCAAATCACATGTTTGTGGCGTTCAATTAGCATCGCCACGATTACACGCCTTTAAATTTTTTGCGCAAAAGAGCCATTGTTTTGTAGGCTGTGTGGCAAGTGTCACCGTCCTGTTGAAACCACAACTTGACGTTTAGGTGTGGTTCAAGTTCATCATCGGCCCTTAAAACTTAACCATTCAAAGAAAAATTGCCGTGACAACCCTCTTCAGAAAGCTTTGCTGCAATTGTTGAAAGTAAAACCGAACTCTATGTGGCCAGGCTCTCCCCAAACGAATGAGAACTACTGTTGTAATCCTTACATTTCAAGTTTTCTTCGCACAATTGCCCACGAAAATACAACTCACTTTTGCCACCTCTACGATTTTACTTTCAACAATTGCAGCAAAGCTTTTTGAAGAGGGTTGTCACGGACCCGAAATCATGAAAAATCTATGTCACTTTGCCATTTTGTTAAAAACATGTCTTCTATTTAAATATAGATGCAAGAGGTCTTGAGCTGGTTAATCCCTGTTCAATGTGTAGCAGCAACAGACCGAAAAAAAACAAACAAGCTTAACAACTTTTCTTATTTTTGTAGAATCTGTCTTATTATCACGACCTGTTTTATAAAGTTCGGCAGGATCTCTGTTCTAAGATCTATCGGACTTTTTAAAAAATTGCTCTTTGGGACGACCACCCTTATTTACTTATTTAATAAGAAACAATTTGACTTGAGACCGAATCAAATATTTATTGCATTTTTTATTAAATAAGTCTTTTTACATTTAAATTTTAATTTGTCGCATATTCCACAAGATAAATTTTTTAAATACGCTTTTTAAGAATCCTCAATAGTTCTTATTTCCAATTTATTTAAAATGTAGTTGTAAAAGTCAACTTGCTTTTGCTATTTTTCAAAGTACTAAACAAACTATTTATTTTCCACTTCTATAAATTTGAAGGATTCTTTAAACTAAATGTCCTAAATGTTAAAAATAGTGAGATGCGTGATACTTGACGGAAACCATTTTTGTTTGAACCAATGAAGATTGATTCAAACTAATGGGTGGTTAAATGTTAAGGACCGATGTTGATTTTGAATAAAACACAAATTATTTAGGAAATTACTCGTATTGTCATTTCTTTTTATTATGATAATATTGGTATGTTTCAATTATGTATGGAACAAAATATCGGCCAAATGGCTGCCGCGACCTAGGCGGCGCACCTCCATCCGATGGTCCCAATTTTCGATGACGCTGAGGCATAATTGAGGTTCTATCTATGCCGTTAATGTGCCGAATTATCTCATCCTTTAGCTCTTGAATTGTTGCTGGCTTATCGACGTACACCTTTTCTTTCAAATAACCCCAAAGAAAGAAGTCCAACGGTGTCAAATCACATGATCTTGGCGGCCAATTAACATTGCCACGGCCATAAAATTTGTCGCGCAAAAGTGGCACCGTCCTGTTGAAACCACATATCGTCCACAACCATATCTTCCAATTCGTGCCATAAAAAGTTCGTTATCATTTCACGATAGCGAACACCATTCACAGTAACTGCCTGATCCGTCTCATTTTGGAAAAAAAATACGTCCCGATGATGCCGCCGGCCCATAAAACGCACCAAACAGTCACTCTTTGTGGGTGCATTGTTTTTTCGACAATCACTCTTGGATTATCATTCGCCCAAATGCGGCATTTCTGCTTATTGACGAATCCATTGAGGTGAAAATGTGTCTCATCACTGAAGATGATTTTCTGCGAAAATTGATTATCCACTGCGTGACCGTGACAGCGCGTTCTTTATAATTTTGTGCAAGCACTATTGGGAGAGCTCCAGAATTGGGGTACAATTGGCAGTTAAAACAAAATTTTTCGAAAAGAAAAACAAAATTTTAATTTCTTTTCCATGGAGGAGAATATAAAAGCTTCAGCCCCAACTTATTTACGAATTGTCCTCTTGTTAACGTTTTGGATTGGTCTATGTTGTTTTGCAACTTAATTCGATTTTGATGTGAAGCTTTAATCCTAGATCTATCAACTTTGCAGATACATCACACATATTCTGGTCACCCTATGTAGAATTCATATAAACAAAAATGTCTCAACCGATTTGGTTAAATCTAATAATATTTTGTATTATCTTACAACACCGTCCGTCAACGTCATCGTCATGTCAAATATGTGTATGTGCTAGCCGTATTATCTTCTGTTTATAATATCCGCTGCTGCGGTTGCACAATCACCATGAAGATTGTGGCATGAAGATTTCAAAAAAAGAATTGAAAAATTCATTATCAATCACAAGTTTGTTCGAAATTCTTGACAAAATAAAAATATGCATTTCATATGCATGAACAATGTATCGGACGGCATATGAATGCAGATACAAATTATTACCAATACTACGTATCGCACTTGTTCAACAAAAGGATATTAACTCAAAATTTTGAAATTTTCAACAAAGGCCAAAAACTGGTTGCTTAAGCTTTTGAAGAACTCAAAACCATGGATTGAATCATGCGGGTTTTAAATAAAAAAGATTAGAGTTCGTTAGGTAAGACTTTTACTGTAGGTAGAGATTAGACGGTCGTTTTCTTACCAAAAGAAACTTTTGGAAAGTTCGAGTTAATACCCTTTTTTGAACATGTACCAAATGTATATACATATATAAGTATAGATATATACATGGCTCTATGTACTTACAGAAAACAATTAAAATATCGAACGGTCTATTTCAAATGGATAGTGAGTGAATGGCTTGGCATGATGCATGCCATCCATGCCAGCAGCCACCCAGCAGCAGATGCTGATGCTGATCACAGTACCAAGAGGAGTGCGAGGATGTAAAGAATAGCGTGTGTGTGCGAGTGTGCGCTGATGAACGAGATAAACACGATCAATGAGTGGCGGATGGATGCCCAGCCAGAGATGCTTTCTTTATCTCGGAGGTGATGCAAATTTGCACCAACAAACAATCCGCGAGTAGTTGGTCGCCAATGCACTGTGCTGCAATTCAATGTCCACACCCAGCAAAGGGCGAATCTGCGGCAAGGGGTTTAGAAGGTGCACTTTTTCTTTTCGGTAAAAAGAAAACATGCATCCCAATACGATGCAGTTTTACATGGCGACATGTACGAAAGATCACTTGTACAAAATGCACACGTATGTTCACATGTTCGGGCAGACGGACAGGCGGACAGACAGGCATTGGCGGATAGATATTTATTTAGTTGAGTTTAGTTTAGTTTTTAGCTAAATGCATTGGATGCCATCCAAATTGTCAGTTTAAAAATACCCATGATCAGGATCTTCGTCGGTCAGTGTATGTGGCGACGTCTTTTCGTTTCGTTTTTTTGTTTTGGTGGTTCTGGTTTACGTTTTGCTGTCTCTCATGGCATGCCCTACAAGTGAGATGCACTTACTCGGATTCTGTGTTATTTTTTATTGTATTTGATTTCTTTTTTTGTGGTAGCAAAGTGGATATTTCTGTTAGTTTTTAAAAATAAATCGGATGTTTTTATTCAAATTCGAAATCTTTCGAAATTGCTTGTGATAGCTGTTGTTACCAAGGCAAACGCATGAATGCATCTGTCTCGGCGTTCGGTGTATGTCGAATAGCCACAACAACAACTTCCTCGTCATGTCCTTCCTCAATTACTGTCGTTCCGCATAAGCGTAAATCAGCCGATGAAATATGACAGAGGCTTATTTTGTTTAAATGCATAAATATTAGAATTTCATTTCAATTGAGGGAAATGTTTAAACAAATTATATGATGACCCAGTCATAATGGACAAAATGATTTCGCTGCTAGCATGAAAGTACACAAAATCAATTGCTTCTATTTTTTTTAAAAAAATTAGGATGGACGATTTAAAGTTTTAACTTTGAATCTGCTGTAAAAAAGTAGTAGTATAATTTTTTCAAATTTCTGGTTTTATTTTCCAATAGGTTGGACTTTGTCATTTAAAAATGGAACACAATATCATTTATATGAATACTACAACTGGCTCGGCAGTACCTCTTTCGATCAACCCAACCAAATTCAGCACATGTTCGATTGTTACGGGTCGAATCTCTTCAATGGCAACTTCGATTTCATGTTTCTACGCTTCGATTGTCTCTTGGTGGTTTGCGTAAAATTTATCCTTAATGGCTTCCCACAGAAAATAATCCGAAGGGCTCAAATCACCGCACCGAGACGGCTACTTGACATCACAATTTCGGATGATTATTCGGTTTTCAAAAACAGTGCGTAAAATATCGTTGGTTGCGTTTACTGTGTGACATGAGGCCCCGTCTTATCGAAACCATATGTCATCCATGTAATTCTCTTAAATTTTTGAAGGTTACGGCGGCTCCTTGCCTAAAATCCACATCAAACAGTGACTCGTTGTGGATGCATTGACTTCTCAATAGTCGCTTGTGGGTTCTGTGAACCCTATACGGGCTGCTATATACATTTCTGGCCAAATAATGAAAATGCGATTATGCCAAGTCTGGGCTGTACGTCGGATGACCCATCTTTTTTTTATTTTTTTTTAGACGAACGTTCCCACGCCACTCACACCCGCCCCTGACGACCGAGGAAGCCACCTCCCCATGACGTAGGGACAACGTACACATTATGGACCGATCCATAATGGAGATGACAAGAAACGTCATCCATGTAAATTAGCTACAGATATTTATCAACAGCCAATCAACTCGACGTTTTGGCCGGTCAAAAAGGCGCTGGTTTGAGCCGATGTGTGAGCCATGGTGCACAATGTTTCGTCTTCTCTGGTTCGTTTTTCGAATTTCTCCGAAGACTTCAGGCAAACAAATTGTGGCGTAACACTCGGAATTGACGTCCTACGTTGCTCAAGCGGAACAGTCAACACATGTCCAGTTTTGCCGAAGAAACAGGCGACTATTTGCTTCGAAGTGCTTCTTCTACGAATACCTTTCGTTGAATTTGGCTCGTCTTCAAAGACCCACACGGTCGATTGCTGTTTTGATTCGGGCTCATACACATAGATCCATGATTCGTCACCTGTGACGATCTTATAAACGTCTTTTGAAGCACCGTGATCGTAATTTTTCAAAATTTCTTTGCGCCAATTCACATGAGCCTTTTTTTTTTTGAGCGATTGTCTAATTGTGCGGGATCCAACGAGAACAAACCTTTTTTGCGGCCAGGTGTTCATGCAATATCGAATGTATGCTGGTTGAAGAATGCCCAAGGATGCCTCTATCTCACGGTATGTCAAATGACGATCTTGCATTATTAGTTCACGCACGGCATCAATGTTCTCTGGCACAACGGCCATTTTTAAACGACCTTCACGACCTTCGTCTTTGAGTGAGCGGCGGCCACGATTTAATTCATTAAACCAGTTTTTTACAGTGCTATAGGATGGTGCTTCATCGCCATACAAAGATTAAAGTTCATCGATGCAATTCCATGAAAACTTTTTACAAAACTTTTTTTCGATTTTAAAGAAATTTTGTACATTGGTTCAGTTTTGTGTTATAAAAAAATACAGTTTGGGTTTTTTAAAATATTCAGAATTCTAAAAAATACTGCAGTGGCAAAATTTTCAATATGTTTTTTTAAAAAACTCATAACTTTTGTTCTAGTTATGATATTTGAGAATTATTTTTTAACTATCAGGATTAAATTGAGGTTTACAAAATAATTTTTTGTATTCTATTGTTGTAATTTTATGTTCTCGGTTTTGTTTAAGTGATTACCCCTGATGATGAACGACGAAGTCAGTTTATTGCTTATGATCTCAAGCCTAACAATAACTGAAAAATAAACAACAAAAGGTCAACTATACAAATACAAAATAACTTTTTTTAAAAAAAAAATTCCTTACAATTTTTTTTTATATTTTGAAAAAAAAATATTTTTTAGCGATTTTGGAAAAAATGTACCTGTGATTTTTTAAAAAAAAAATTTTGGTAAATGGTTATGATGTTGGCTAATGACACAGAAAAAGGTTTGGGAGGCCACGCTTTCACTTTTCATGATAAAAATTAAAATGTATGTCCCTCTCCACATTATTTTCTATTTGTCATGTATGAGGATTTTTTTATTTTCATTACAAATAGCTACATAGGACCATAAATAAGCATTAAAAGAAATAAAACGGTGAAGTAAGGTAAACCGACTTACCCTCACCCATAGAAAGATACATTGTAAGGTTTGCATTGGTCCTAACGGTATAGAAGACATGGCTTTTCTAAAAAATTCTTTAAACATTTTTTTTGAATAATTTTTTAATTATTTAAATTTTGAAAGACGTACCTTCGATTTTTTCAACTTTTTTTGGTAATTGGTTATTATGTTGGCTTATGACACAATAAAAGTTTTCCGTGGCTACGCTTTAATTTTTAAGCTATAAATTAAAATGTGCAACGGTCTTCATATTATTTTTAAACACTTTAAAATTAGAAAACTCTAACAAGTTTTATCACTAGGATCATTTTTTCGGTCTGTACTTTGATCGTTCAATCAATCAGATAACACAGTGTAACAAAAAAGAATGAAGTCAAAATACCTGGGAAGTGATATTACTTTTCTTGTAGATCTTGCTGAGTACAACAAGAAACCGGTTTTGAAATTTCCCAAACACCTCCAAAATCTGGAGTTACGGGTAAAAAACCGGATTTTCGGATCATATGCCAGTAACCTTTCGCCTTTCGAATGGTGTATACACTTTTAAAATCGCACTAAATTTTTTTTTTTGTAATTTTGTAACTTTGGATGCGTTTTTACATGAATTTTAAAACTGAATAATGAAGAAATTGTTCTTACGAAAACAATTCGGTGATATTTTTAAAAATCCGTTACAAACTGATTGACTTATTCAACTTTTATTAAAACATTTTTTTAAAAAATTCAATTATTGGCAATACTACTTAGAAATGATCGTTTGACCGTTTTCGTTTTAATTGAACATCATCAGTATCCCGTTTAAGTGACCAGCAATATTCGGGAATCATTTTTATTCCCTCAAAACGTTTTTCCATTGTAATTATTTCTTAATGAAACTGAACTGGATCAGGTTTTCTGGGAAGAAGTCTAGATGTGAATGGAGGAAATTAATTTTAATTGAGATGTTTACGCACTCAAAAATTCCAAGAAAGTTATCAAATATTTTTCAACTGAACTGATCTTGTTGATAAAATTCTCATCTCTCATAACTTTACGAATTTGAGGTCCAATTATTATATCTGAAACTCATCAGAACTGATAAATGCGATAACAAATATTAGATCTCTGAAGAAATTAATATCTTCTTTAATTTTGGCTTCGCTTAATATTGGAAACACCGCTCTAAGATAGCAAAAAGTTTCACCGTTTACATCAAGTTTTTTTTTTCAAATTGTTTCATGTATCCTAACTTTAGATGCAGTGGTGGCAGAACAACCTTATCAGCTGTAACTAATGGGGCGTTTAAAACGTTTTTTGTCACGAGATTGCCATACCTTGCGATCGTAGCTATTTGGTGCACGACTATCCCATTCACAAAGATAACATGGATATTTTGTGTAACCACCTTGCATACCAAATAAAATTGTCAAAACCTTTAAATCCATTTGTGCAAGTCATAGTTCCTTTTGAAAAATTCTGTGTAAAAAAATGTTTACAAAAAATTTTAAAAAAATGAGTACAGGAAAAATACACCGATTTTTTTCAGTGTGATTTTAAAAGTGTATACACCATTCGAAATGCCGCAGTTTTTTTTCCTGCCGAAAAACTTAAAATCGGTTGATATTCAACCAATTTACTGGAATATAAGCGCGTAAGATCCGAAAACCCGTTTTTTTACCCGTAACTCCAGTTGTACTCAGCAAGATCTACAAGAAAAATAATATCACTTCCCAGGTATTTTTTCTCTGTCACACTGTGTAATCATATCAGAATCAGATAATAATTCCGAATCGATCAGTGTAATAAAAATAAGGTCTATCTCCTAACCTTTAAGGTGCTACGAGTGCAAATATCAGTATTACGTCAGAAAGGTTGTTTTTGCCATTATTAGAGCTATTACCATTCACAAGTGTTTGACCAAGTTTCCCCGCAAAGATTAATTGTTTAATGTGGTTTTGTCATAGCTGCATTAGCGAGTCTTATTACGAAAACGAGCTACATATGAAAGATACTCCGCTGCCGTCAATGGTCGTCAGCGACGGTTGCCGAGCCGAGCCCGACAATATCGATACATTCGAGATATAGTTGGAACAAGTTGGCGTTGTTCTGGGCAATACTTATAGTTATACAGTTGGTGTTCACTATAAAATGATTTTGCTATAGTTCCCATCTGCTCACCTTGTAAAGGGTGTCCCAAGAAGAACGCAATTTTTAAATCTGGCAACATTCGAAGTGTCATTGTTTGACATTTGAACAATTGTTATTGTTTGTTAGTAGAAGGTACGAGGTTAGTAAAAATGGAGCGCTACACGAATGAACAACGCATTCTCATTGTGAAATTGTTTTACCAAAATGGTGAAAGTTTTGCGGCTACAGTTCGCAAATTGCGATCAATTTGGGGTCACAATAATGCTCCAAAAGAGTCAAATGTAAAGAGATTAATGGATAAATTTGCCGAAACTGGGTCTGTTAGTGATGTAAAGACAACAACGCGCCATCGACCAGGTCGATCGACCGAAAATGTCGCAGCTGTACGTGATGATGTTGCTCAAACTCCATCCACCTCAATTCGACACCGAGCTCAGCAAATTGGTGTCTCCAAATCCAAATTTTGACGAAAGATTTGCATCTTCATGCATACAAAATTCAATTGACTCAGGAACTGAAGCCAGCTGACCATGGATAGCGAAGGGAGTTCGTTAATTGGGTATTGGAGAGACAACATGAAAATGCTGATTTTGCCGATAAAATCATCTTCAGTGACGAGGCCCATTTTCATCTTGATGGCTTCGTCAATAGGCAGAATTGTCGCATTTGGGGTGCGGAAAATCCTCGAGTGATTCACGAGAAGCAAATGCATCCTCAACGTGTCACTGTGTGGTGTGGTTTTTGGGCTGGAGGAATCATTGGACCATTTTTTTATGAAAATGAGGCAGGTCAAGCGCAAACAGTCAATAATAGTGTTTGGTATCGTGAAATGATAACCAGTTTTTTCTTGCCTAGAATTGAAGAAATGAATGTGGAGGGCATGTGGTTCCAACAAGACGGCGCCACATGTCATACAGCCAGAGAAACAATTCAATTGCTGCATCAGTCATTTCCCGGTCGTGTTATTTCGCGTTTTGGAGATCAGAATTGGCCGTCTAGATCGTGGGATTTAACACCAGATTTTTTTCTTTGGGGTTTTTTGAAGTCGATGGTTTACGCGAATAAGCCGATGAAGACTCAAGCCTTAAAAGACGAAATTAGATACCGCAGCATTCATGCAAAACGGTCATTGAAAATTTCATTAAAAGATCGCGTGCATGCCAGCAAAGCCGCGGCGGCCATCTGCACGATATATTGTTCCTTACATAACCTCATTCTGTCTACTTTACGATATAATAAAGTTTCACGATTTTTTCTTAAATATCTGTTTTATTTAAAATTTAATAATTGCGCTCTTCTTAGGACACCCTTTATAAGGATTAAATCGTGCACAGCTCACTGATTTGAGAGAAGTTTACCCTTTTTTTTGTTTTCTTGCGTGTTTTGACGGCAATATACTGTTGGCATCACTGAAAACGTCTTTATATTTTATTTTTTTTTCCTCATTCATTTTATTTTTTTAGTTTCCATTTTTGCGTCTTGAAACTTTTAACTTTGTTAAAAAAATTGTCCATGAGGAACAATAATGTTTATGTAAATCGAGGTCCAAATAAAAAGCACGATGTTAATTGTAAATAAAGCAAAAAATTTTCAGAGAATTAACTTAATATTTTCGACATAAATTCATTATCCATATCCATTTTCCTCAGTGGTCTTTGGACGATTCTCTAACGAAGCCACCTTTTCCATCATTCAACAGCTTCTGAATCACCAAAAAATATTCGCATACCATGTTGTGACGATGAGAAAGGGTCTCATTAAATTGAAGGACAGGAACTATTAAAAACATCAGCAATTAGTCCCACCCAAGTGTTTCCTGTTCTATAATTAATTTACCCAATTAGGGTACGCCCAATGTCTTGAATGTGGCACAGCTCATAACCATTTGGTCACATTGTGAACAATAGCCTGTTGCGGTCAGTTGCATTTGAGCAATTCGGGCAATTTTGATTTTTCAAAATGCTCACAGCAAGTATTGGACTCATTGATATTCTGTAAAAGTCATACAAAGGAAATCATCTGTCACATATCTTGCAAATGATCTATAAGTATATAGCATATACATAGAGCGGATAGCTTCGAATGTGTAGGCATTTTTATGGGTCTCTGTAGAAATGGATGGCTTGTCCTATTAACATTCTCGTGCTTAAGAATCCACGATTTTATGCATTATATGACCACCTCCAACGATTGCATGAGTCTCATTTTTAAATGGCATTTCTAAATTGACATATTTATGACATATACGAGAATATGCACTCGTTCGGGTGTTGTGGGTATGTGTAAATATTTGTCGTTCATATACAGAACAAAATATAACACATATTAATGGTATTTTTTAAATACCCTACATCATGCAGTAATACTATTTTGTAAAATGTATGATGTTTCGGCATAGGGCGCAAACTGCTATCACCTTTATTGTGAGGATGGTATAAGTTTATGTAAGCACTAGGGATATGGATACTGTCTACTTAATAATCAGTGGACTATTCGTAAGTTCAGCCGGTCCCAAGCTTTTATACTCTTCACCATGGATTGCGTTGTATAAGTAGTATGGCATTGACTTTATTGGGAGATATGGTTGTTGGTCCTGCTCAGATTCGTGAATTTCATTGTTTTAGAGAACCCATATGTCCATTGTTCAGAAGGCCCTAGGAAGACCGTAGATTCGGGTATTAAACTAAGACAAATCTTAAAAGATAAAGCATATTGAGATAAGTGAAAAAATTCCACTGTTTCTGAGTAATCACTTGACCTATGACTCAAATGAAGTCGAAACGTAAGAGTAATTTTATTTTTGGATTCGTGACGAATTCCCACATGCCCATAGCATATGGCCTGGCGCCATCTGACATTTCCGTACTCAGAACGTTTTGACGTACGACCAACATTTGTAATGTATACAGTGGCTTGAAAAAATCAATTTGGCAAAAAAATGGAATTAACTCGTGAACATTTTCGTGCGATCATTTTTCACAACTATCGACGTGGACTATCACGACAAGAGTGCATCGATGAACTTAAATTGTTGTATGGCGATGAAGCACCATCCAATAGCACTGTGAAAAACTGGTTTTATCAATTCAATCGTGGCCGACGCTCGCGCAAAGACGAAGGTCGTCCAAAAACGGTCGTTGTTCCAGAGAACATTAATGCCGTGCGTGAACTGATAATGCAAAATCGTTATGTGACATACCGTGAGCTGGAGGCATCCTTGGGCATTTCTTCCACCAGCATACATTCGATATTGCATGGACACCACCTGGTCGTAAAAAAGGTTTGTTCTCATTGGATGCCGCACAAATTGACAATCGCTCAAAAAAAAGGCCCGTGCCGGTTGGTGCAAAGAAATTTTAAAAAATACGATCGTGGTGCTTCAAAAGACGTTTATAAGATCGTCACAGGTAAAGAATCATGGATCTATGCGTATTAGCCCGAAACAAAACAGCAATCGACCGTGTGGGTCTTCGAAGACGAGCCAACTCCAACGAAAGTTGTTTATGGAAGAAGCACTTCCAAGCAAATGGTCGCCTATTTCTTTAGCAAAACTGGTCATGCGGCGACTGTGCCGCTTGAGCAACGTAGGAGGTCAATTCTGAGTGGTACACCACAATTTGTCTGCCTGAAGTCTTCGGAGAAATTCGAAAAACGAACAAGAGAAGACTAATCATTGTTCACCATGCGAGCTCTTACACATCGGCTCAAACCAGCGCCTTTTTGACCAGCCAAAACGTTGAATTGAAGGCTCATCCGCCGTACAGCTCTGACTTGGCACCCAATGACTTTTTTTTATTACCGCACATAAAGAAAAAAATGCGTGGTTTTCGTCGCCAGAAGATGCCGTTGAAGCGTTCAAAAACCATGTTTTGGAGGTGTCTCAATGGGGGTGGAAAAAGTGCTTCGACACTTGGTTTGATTGCATGTAAAAGTGTATAAATCATGCTGGAGAATACTTTGAAAAACCATAAAACCATTTTTGATGATAAATATTCGCATTTTCATTATTAGGCCAGAAATATATATAGCAGCTCTCGTATAATTAAAATAAAATATTAAAATATTTCATTCCCAAATAAACATATTACCGCGCTCCCCCCTATACTTTATATTGTCGCAGATAATTGAGGTGTAACAAACGGAATGACGAACTTATATATATGTACATATGTGACAGCGCATAGAGAAAGGGACCTGAGGGTAAAAAAATCAATTTTCATTTTTTTCTTCTTTTTTTGATGTGGACAACATCTGAGCATCGAATGAGACCGATCCCAAGCCCCAAAAGTGTTCCCTCCCAGCGATATGCGCGTTTTATGAAAGTGAAGTCGACGATTCTAAGCGCAAATAGAAAGGGACCTAATCTTTAAAATGGCTCTCCTGAACAAAACTGGTTTTTACCTTAGGTCCCTTTCTATTTTGCGCGTCACATATACTCCCATCCTATGGTGTAGTACTTTCAGCCTAAAATGTACCCCACTTTACTTATGATAAGTTTCCCAATGATCAGATTTTATATTTCGAGGTGTAACAAACGCAATGACAAACTTAAATATTTAATATCATGGAGTACCCTCAGCAAATAATGTATCACCCTTTACTTCTGATAAGTTTCTTAATGATCAGATTTATTAATAAAACCAAAGCAAAGAATTTCATTGCACCTATTTACCTGGTCCTTAAGTACAACCTTCTAGGGTGTAGAGGTTATCCCATGACCGGGCGTGACCGACTATAATTTTCTTGATCAGATTTTGCAAAATAATAAAATGAAATCTTAAATATTTCATAAACAATTTTAAGCAATTAAAAGATTTGGCACATCACGGGCGACAAAATACAATTGCATGCCGACGACGGCCGTGTAACCAGAGACAGGCCCCAAACATGCCTCCCTCCCGAAATATGGACCCTGTTTGCGGCAACATTTCAAAGGTGGACATGTTGAAAAGGCAGTAGCGCCACCAGCGACTTGAACCGAAATTGATTGCAGCAACTGAATGTCAATAGCATTTAATACTCGAAACATTAAAAATTAAATTAAAACAACAAATACGATTTGAAATTTTCATTCAATTCATACAAGTCAAATTGTGATGGTTGCCCAACAGATTTTCAAAATACTGTAACATATTTGTCGGCCAAGACATCTGGGGCGGAATGGGGAGGGGGACATTTGAAATGTTTTAAAGTTTATTTGATTTTTTCGCTACAAGAAGTCAAAGATATTGAAATATGTTGCGCATACAAATGTATGCTTGTATGTTGGTACTACAAACAGATGTATGTTGAAACATAATATTTTGGCGTTTTTTTTGTCAGCGAGGTGATTTTCTTCAAATGTTCGGTTCGAAAAACTATGTATGCCTTGTTTCGGGCGAAAGAAAAACAAAAATTATTCAAAAGTAGAAAGAAATGTCATGAAAACAATATTGTGTGAATTTCTTCGGGTGACTATAGCTGCTGTTTTTTTTTTAGTTTTTTTCTTTGATAATTTGTTTGAGGCTTTCGGCCAAAGGCATATTTTCGAAATACAAAATAGAAACTTTGTTGGCTCGTTCGAGTATTTTTCAAATTATTTTTTGTTTTTTTTCTTCTCTTGTTTTCGATGAATTTAGGCACCGTAAAAATATAAGTATGTACCGAAACATTCGCACATACCTATTGTACATAACAAATACTTTATTTCATACAAAACCCCCTCTGAAGAGGAGACGTTCAGACTTGAGTATTTGCTTTCATATATGCCCGTGGCGTGTGTGAACACAAAACGTATGGATGTAGAAAAACATATCGTACATGTAGAAGGATCGTGTCCGATTAGTATCTCTGCATACTCTTTCTGGTCCGAGTGTTATTATCTGTTGTTTAACTTTGAAATTATTATTGGTTGTTGTTCATATAGGATATTCTGAAAGTAGCAAAAACAACAAGAAATCTTCAAGAGTTTCGCTTGTTGTTTTTCTCTGGCCAGTGGTCGTTTCTGAATAACAAAATAACATCAAACAAATAATTTTTTATGAATATTCTGAAGATGTGTCCACTGTGTATATTATTTTGGTTAGGATTTATGTTATCTTCTGGTATAATTTTTAAAATGTGCATATTTTTCGTATGTCGTCCAATAAAATAGGAAATATATTTGATATTACGATCGACAGATATACACGCCTCATCGTGGTATGCAATTTACGCAAATGATGCTAGAAATTATTGGATTGTGATTTTGATTTCGCAGCCAATAGAACGACTTGGGCATTTCTTCTGCAGCGTATCATAAATTTTGAATGTTAATGTTACCACGGTGTCAACGGCCTAAAATGAAATTGACCTCACGATGTTAACGGGCTACTATGCAAACAACCTCCGGTGTAAAAGACACTAGGCTTACAAGCACATGACCTACGGCAAAAAAGACACACAGCTTAAGATTAAATAAGCTCCGGTGTAAAATACGTACGATATAAAGGACCTACAATGCAAACGACCCACAGTGTATGAGATATACAGTGTAAAATCCATATCGAAAACGACCTATGTTATATATACGAGGGCTGTTATATATATTTTTGGTCTAATAATGAAATTGCGAATATTTTTCATCAAAAATGGTTTTATTGTTTTTTAAAGTATTCTCCAGCATGATTTACACACTTTTGCATGCGCTCAAACCAATTGTCGAAGCACCTTTTTCCACTCCGATTGAGACATCTCCAAAACATGGTTTTTGAACGCTTCAACCGCATCTTCTGGCGACGAAATTGTGATCACCCATTTTTTTCTTGATGTGCGGGAATAAAAACAAGTCATTGGGTGTCAAGTCAGGGCTATACGGCGGATGACCCTTCAATTCGACGTTTTCGCCGGTCCAAAAGGCGCTGGCTTGAGCCGATGTGTGAGAGCTCGCATTGTCATGGTGTACAATGATTCGTCTTCTCCAATTTCTCTGAAGACTTCAGGCAAACAAATTGTGGTGTACCACACAGAATTGACGGTCCTACGTTGCTCAAGCGAAACAGTCGCCAGAAGACCAGTTTTGCCGAAGAAACAGACGACCATTTGCTTCGAAGTGCTTCTTTCATGAACAACATTTGTTGGATTGGCTCGTCTTCAAAGACACACATGGTCGATTGCTGTTTTGTTTCGGGCTTATACGCATAGATCGATGATTCGTCACCTGTGCCGATCTTATAAACGTCCTTTGAAGCACCGCGATCTTAAAAACGTCAACATGTCTTTGCACTAATCGACACGAGCTTTTTTTCGAGCCTTTTGTCAAATTGTGCAGGATCCAACAAGAACAAACCTTTTTTACGGCCAGTTGTTCATGCAATATCGAATGTATGCTGGTGAAAGAAATGCCCAAGGATTCCTCTATACCACGGTATGTCACATGACAAGGATGCCTCTATCTCACGGTATGTCACATGATGATCTTGCGATATCAGTTCACGCACAACATCAATGTACTCTGGCACAACGGCCGTTTTTGGACGACATTCGTCTTTGAGCGAGCGTCGGCCACGATTGAATTCATTAACAAGTTTTTCACAGTGCTATATGATGGTGCCTCATCGCCATACAAAGATTTAAGTTCATAAGTTCATCGATGCACTCTTGTCATGATAATCCGCGTCAGAAGTTGCGTAAAATGGTCGCACGAAAATGTTCACGAGTTAATTATTTTTTTTTTGCTAAATTGATTTTTTCAAGTCACTGTCAAAACGTTCTGAGTCCGGTTATGTTAAAAAATGTCTAACTTTCCAATAGAAATGTCAGATGGCTCCAGACAACACTTAGTGTTGCCTAGGCCAGAAATATATATAACAACCCTCGTATTCTTTGTTCATAGTCTCAACTATAGAGTATGATTGTCATAATCATATTACTGTTAATGTAAATCTGTAACAACAATACTTTTGTCGCACCAATAATATTTACATTGTTGCTACAACCATATTTTCATTTCTAAATTTAGCAATAATAGTATTGTGACATTTCAACAATATTAATATTGCATGGTCACGGCAATAATAATATGTTCTCCGCAATAAAAGTATGTTCGTCGCAACCTGAATTTATTTTTGACAATAGTATAATTGCTGCAATATTAATATTGTTGAAATGAAACAATAGTATTATTGCCAAATTTACAAGTGAAAATATGGTTATAGCAACAATATAAATATGGTTGGTGCTACAAAAATATTGTGTTTTGCGTTTAATGTTAACAATAATATGATTACGGCAATCATACTGCATGATTGTAATTTTTCTTCATTTAAATATGCTTTTAAGAACAAATGTTATTGGTACGGATCTAATGCAATAATAGTACTTTTATATCGAAATTAATTTTTTAAACAAGCTGCTTTGGCTTTGTTTAACTAAAATATTTTTTAATAAAAACGCATACGTCTATTTAAAGTTATTTTTCTACCGTGAAATAAATCATTCCTTTTATTTTGAATTTAATGTATTTTTAAATAATTTTCATAAATTAAATCTATTGTTGCCAACTTAAACCAATTCTAAGAAAAAATATTGGGGATCAAATCAATTGTCGACAACTTAAACAAATTCTAATAAATTATATTGGGGATCATAGTATAATTATGTGTGATCATACTATGGTTGTAAGGATCATGACATGGTTGCGTGTGAATCATAGTATGGTTGTGAGCATCATACTATGGTTGCATATGAAACATACTATGGTTGTGAAGATCATACTATGGTTGTGGAGTTCATAGTATGGTTGAGTGTGAATCATACTATGGTTGTGGGGATCATAGTATGATTATATGTGAATCATACTATTGTCTTGAGGATCATAATATGGTTGTATTTGAATCATACTATTGCTGTGAGGATCATAATATTGTTGTACCACAACCATATACCCAACAATAGTATTATCCTCTTCGAATATTGTCACCACAACCATACTTTTTTTCTGCGTGTAAGCGGCCAACTCACCTGTCAAAAACGTGAAATTAGCTGCTCTTCAAAATGACGTCTCAATAGATCCATTGTTTGAGCAGCTGTATGGCAAGTGGCACCATCCTGTCGAAACCAAATGTTGTCAAGATTACGTTGTCAAATGTTGTCAAGATTACGGGCTTTAATTTCAGGTGGCTAAAAGCCGATATCATGGCGCGATAGCTAGCACCATTTACGGTTACGTTCCGGCCATCATCATTTATGAACAAAAATGGACCGATGACTCCACTTTCTCAGGGGGTGAATGACTTCTGCTAGAAATGAAGGACTTAGGTGATTATAGTAAATTTCTTAATGGACGGACCTCGTAAGTCCGAGTTATTTTTTTATGAAATAAGTTTGAAAGTAGTACATATACGAGTACTTTCGTTTTACTTATTTTTGTGAGGAGCAAAAAAACATATTAAGCTTATTTTCGTAAAACAATGTAACATCCTATCTCTAAGATTGGAGTGTCCTTTTCTTCCTATTTTTTAAAGTGTATAAATGTCCAATTAATTGGGACGTGTCCATTTTTTTATGAAATTGTATAAATGTATTAAGAAATGGTTGTTTCGGGATAAAATGTTCTACTAAATTACTGCCGTCAGCTTAGTATGGATTGTTAAAATAAATTCACAATAATTTCAAGATAAACTTAAAAAAAAGAATAATAACATTTTATGAAAAAGTTAGACCCATTTTTGTTAAATAACCTACAAAGTACGACCGATATGAAAGTTAATAATGTTTATCAAAAGTGGTCAAGACTTTAAGAATTCATTTAGAGTATTTTGTGTTACATTACCCTTAAGAAGGCGGAAACATTTACTCTTAGGTTTTATATTCCACTTTACCTCACTTAAATATATTAACATAATCATCTACACATTGAACAGGGATTAAACCGGCTCAAGACCATTTGCTTCTTTATTTAAATAGAAGACACGTTTTTAACAAAATGGCAAAGTGACATTGATTTTCGTGGCTATCATAAAATGTGTTGATACTTAAAAACCAAAATTTAATTTTTATTGGCCCACCTTTAATTTGGTGCATAAAATCACTCCTCTTGTTTATAAAAACTTTATTAGACTCGAAAGTAAAAACCTATTTAAAAAAAAACATGCTTATAACTCAAATTACAGAATTAATATTTTCAAATCGTTAAATATAAAATTAAAAAAATACATGTATAAGGTGGGCCAAAACTAACCACAGAACTTATAATATCACTGCAATGATCCCCGTTTTCAGCTTCGGGTTGTCTCGTACTTGTTCATAAATATTTTGACTTAGAAGTGCCATTGTATCTCGGGCAGTGTGTGCAGTAGCTCCGTCCTGATGAAACCACATCTCAGCCTTGTTATCAAGAGCAGGACGTAAAAAACTTTCTATCATAACCGATATAATCGTAAATGGAAAGCTTCATTCTCGAAGAAGTAAGCCCTAAAGATATTAGCAAATGTGAACCCACACCATACTGTACATCTATTGTGGTGCAAATGGCGTTGATGAATGGCTCTTGGATTTTCAGAACCCCAGAACCTACAGTTCCGTTTATTAACAAAATTTCATCACTCGTCACTTTGTGTTAAAATAATTGATCGCTGATTTTAATAATAATAATCCTATTATTCTGGTTCTTTGTTCAGTTGTGAATCTATCCATTATTTATTCTGTTATTTATAAGTATAAAATCTGAAAAAAAAAAATATATATATATAAACGAAAAAGTTATTACATTTTAACATCCTATGGTAACATTTGACCCACCCTGTATATAAATATAAAATTTAAAAAAAGTTAGTACAGTTAACAAATGGTTGTGGCAATAACCACCGAATTAAAAGTCATTTTAGCCAATAATCAATAATAACAGCCAATACATGTACTTATTCAGTTCCGATAATCTTCCTAATAAGTTTGGGTTACCGATACTTTGTCTCTTCAACTAATCAACATTTGGCTGTAGTGATGGAATATATGGATAGACGTGGAACCACCGACATTCGGTTGGCAACAAATCTTTTCTCTGTGTGCATACAACATTCGGTTGGCAACAAATCTGTTCTCTGTGTGCATACATTATCATCCACTGAATTCAAATTAACTTTTAAGTCAGTATCTTGACACAAATTTGTTTACAGTTAAAGTAAAAGGAGGCCCACTTTGCGATATAGCCAAGTCTTTTGAAAGCTTTTTTAAGAAACGAGATGTAATCCGTGGCGGCATAAGCAAAAACCTATAGGTAGTGCAGTATTCGTATACTCGTATATGAAGAAATTATTTATTTGCAGACTACCATTTGATTGAAACAAAATGCTTATTGATATTAAAACCATCCACAATGGTCTAAAAACATATGTAAATAGAAGTTGACCCTGTACGAAACTTCGATGAAAAAGTAAAAAAAATTAAAAACTGCTATCCTCTGGTTTCCCCAAACCGGAAACGATCACCAGTGCGTTTTTCTCTAACAGAGAAGGCATTTCTTTTGTCTTTTGTGTTCATTGTTATTATATATTAATTAGCAAACAAATAGAGTATAATCCATTTAACGTCAATCGTTAGAACGCTCTTGACATTAGGCCATAATTAAAATTGAATGCACGCTGCGAACTGCAGGCATCTGCATATGGGATTTCATTTAAAATCAAATCTAAACGGATATGCGAAATTTAATGGATTTTCAAAGATACACACACACACACCTACAAAGTACACAATAATGCAATGCCTACATTACAATCAATCATAGGAACGAGTACTCGTATATTTTGTTTTGGTTATTTTCGTACCACTTTTAGCCCAACAACAATGGAAGGAGAGCGAAGCAATTACACAGAGACCTGCGAGTATTTTTGTAAATATGTGTGTATGTGTGTGTATGCAGGCATTACTAAATAGCCGTCTTAAGTAATTACGCGTATAAAAATAGCAACATGAATTTACCTTCTCGTTGCTGCTCTCCGAAAGAAAAAATAATGTGCCTGTTGTTATACCCTCCACCGAAGGGTGTATGGTATATTAAATTTGTCATTTCGTTTGCAACACCACGAAATATTAAGCGGAGACCTAATATAGTATATATATCGGCGTTAAATTCTAAGAAGATCTAGCCATGTCCGTTCGTATATCTGTACACACAGAGAACAGATTCGTTGCCAAAACCCAGTTTTTTTGCCAACCAAATGATTGAGGTTACATTTCGAATATACCATCGGTAGAAAATACGAAAAATCCGAACCTCCAGAAAACAATTTTTGGATTTAAAAGTCGCACTTGTTTAAAGAAAAAATGCCACGATATCGGACTTTTTGCTGCCTGAAATTGAAGCCCGTAATCTTGAACACATTTGGTTTCAACAGGACGGTGCCACTTGGCATACAGCTTGAGCTGCTCATACAATGGATCTATTGAGAGGTCATTTCGAAAAGCAGCTAATTTCTCGTTTTGGACAGGTGAGTTGGCCGCCTAGATCGAGTGATATCACACTTTAGACTTTTTTCTATCTACGTAAAGTCAACTGTTTAAGTGGCCACCCAGTAACGATCAGGTATTGAAAGCCAACATTACGCGTGTCATTAACGCCATGCCGGTCGAAATGATCGAAAGAGTCATCTAAAATTGGACCCTCAGAATGGACACCCTAAGGCGTAGATGCGGCCAACATTTGAAGGAAATTATATTCAAAAAATAAATTACATAAAAAGTCCTTTCGAATGAACAACTCCACACATGATTTGAATTTTGTGGTAATTTTTATTTTGAAAAAATACCTTTAGATTGATCACCCGTTGATATACTTGAAGTAGTCTTAAGCATAGGGAGGGAGGGAGGGTCATGCCAAGAAAAAAGAGGAAACGATGATAAAAGATTCTTACTGAATAAATAAGATTAAAAGATTTGCTTAAACAGTAACAATAGGACTATTTTCGCTTTTGGTTATAATGAATGTTTAGATATCATCATCAATATTCGGTTAGAACTTGGCTTAACTATTGTTTGTCACAACCACCAGTTATGGCACATAAATTCATTTTATGCGTTTCATTGGTATGACCAATCAATTAGTTGCGTCTACAATACGATGATCATATTTTTTTTTTATCTTGTTGTAAGTCGAACCGAATATCCATTACGATTATAAACTGTTGGTGATTGCAGCCGATATTCTTTTCTTGCAATGGAATTTTTGTAGTTCCAACCGAGTTCCAACTAATTTTTTCTTTGTGTGCAGAAAGTACGATAGCGGTCAAACGAATTAAGCTAGGATCCTGAAATTTTGCATGATGATGGCTTATAGCCATAAGCAAATTTGGATTGTATAGGTCCATTTAAAATTTTAAATTTCAGTCGGCTGAAAAAAAAATTACTGATAATTTTTTTCAAATTTCTGGTTTTATTGATAAGGTTGAATTTGCACATTATACGTATAATGGAATACCATCCGTTAAGTTTTCGCTTCGCCTATCGGGTTGAAGAAGAGTTTTACGTGTCGTGAGCTTCATCGTGTTTTTAGATGAAGCTCATTTTCATCTCGGTGGCTATGTCTATAAGCAAAATTGCAGCTTCCGACAACCCACACGAGAATATTGAGAAACAAATGAGTTACTGTTTGATGTGCATTTTGGGCTGGCGGCCATTTTTATTCGAAAAGAGCCGCCGTTACTGTCAACGGTGAGCGTTACCGCGCTCACCGCGTTTACCGCGTTTCCAAAAATTCAAGGGAATGACATGGACAATATTTGATTTCAACAAGACAGGGCCACATGTCACACAGCCAACGCAACCATCGATATTTTACACAATGTTTTTGAAAATCGAATAATCAGCCGAATAATGGCAGCCTCGGAGCTGTGATTTGAGCCCTTTGGATTATTTTCTGTTTCCAAAAATGCAATAGAATTATATGTACGACATTTGGTTTCATCAAGACGGGGCCACATGTCACACAGGTAAAAGCCTATTCAAATTTAAAATGTTATTTCGCTCACCCTGTACTAACTTACTTAAGTCCCATGACATCCCATTAGGGACTAAGAGGAACCTTCTCAAATCGATGAGCTGTGCACGTTTCAATTATTATACTCACTGACCGGGACAGTTTTATAGAGAACAGCTAAATGCATTATACACATCTTAGTGATAAATCTCTTTTTCGTAAAGTCGACACTTTTACGAGGTGGAAACCCGCCGCTGAAAAATTGTTAGATGTTCTTATGCAGGGAATAACCTGAAGTTACTGGCGTTAAAGTCGTGCACACTTCCATCGCATCATGGCGGTGGGTTTGTAAATTGGCGAAACCGTCCCAGGGGAAAAAAAGTTTCCCTTAAAGGAACTCAAGGTACTTCGGTAAAAAGTAAACTTTTTAGAGTATTTCCTTAACAAATCTTAATTTTTTGTTAACGGTGTATAGTTAAAATGGATACTGTTAGTTGTGACGCTCAAAATACCTGAAAAAACGGCATAACTACTGGGCTTTTTGGCTTATGTGACCCAAAAAAACGTCCCGCATAATCAAAAATGCGATTAATAGGCGCTATGGCCATGTGGGTTCTCAATTTAAAGCAAAAATGCTACCAATTAAAAGAGTACAGTAATTTTTGTCTTAAATTAGGGACGGAAGCTTGGACCGAAAGGGCCCAAAAAACGGAACACTTTAATTTTTTGCTCGAAGAAAAAAAGTATGGCTGGGGTAACAATATTCGAAGAGCATCATACTATTGTTGGGCATATGGTTGTGGCACAACAATATTATGATCATCACAACAATAGTATGGTTCACACACAACCATAATATGATTCCCAACGCAATGTTATTGTCCTTACAACAATAGAATTATTCACACACAACCATGCTATGATTCACACAACCGTAGTATGACGCACACTGAACCATGCTATGATCCGCACAACCATATTATGATCATCACAAGCATGGTATGATCCTCACAATCATAGTATGTTTAACATTCAACCATAGTATGATACTCACAACCGTAGTATTCAACCATAGTATGATACTCACAACCGTAGTATGACGCACACGCAACCATACATAATATGATCCCCAAAACTTTTTGAAGAGAATTGGGTTAGGTTGTTAGTTAACAATAGAGATATTAAATAAGTAAATTGTTTAAAACTACTCGTACATTCAAATAGAAATAATAGAAGTGATTTATTTAACAGTTAAAAAAAATGCATTTATTTAAAATATTTTAGTTATACGAGTACTACGAGTAATACAAAGTAATTTGTTTGGATACAAATTAATTTACATGTAAAAAGTACTATTGTTGCGTAAGTTTCGTAACTATAACATTGCCAAATTAAAAAAATTACAATTTTGCCGGTATGATCGCCGTAATCATACTATTGTTAACATAAAACCCAAACAAACAATACTATTGTCGCACCAACCATATTTATATTGTTGCTACAACCATATTTTCATTTTTAAATTTAGCAATAATACTATTTTTACATTTCAACAATATTATTATTGCCGCAATAACACAATTGTCAAAATTAAATTCAAAAAAACCAGTCGTATGGTTGCGACGACCATACTTTTATTGCAGAGAACATACTATAGTTGTCGTGACCATATAGTAACCATATTTTTCTGCATGTGCTTTAATAGCGAAGGGAAGGTGAATTAACGACGTTTTTACTTGCTGCTATTGCTATGGTGTGCTGTGGTATACACGTACACGTGTAGATGTACGTACGTTCTATCCTACATACATAATCTGTATGTCTAACGGCATGTGATGTTCTTCTCTTTGGCAGTTGATCTCACGTCCATGAAATATTGTGAAAAAGACAAGTAAATTCAACTCACCTATACCGAAGCCACTGAGATTAGACGCACATACTCGTACTGGCACAGGCATCGGAACATACAGAGAGATGTGTTCGGGCGTAAAGAAACGAGCGAAGACAACAAATGTGTGTGAGAGTTTTCAAATGTGTTGGTATGTATGTATGTGCCTGTTTGTGGTGTTGGTTGGTTGGGGTATATAAATAAACGTTGAAATATTTTAGCATTTATTCATAACAAATTTTCAGAATAAATAACATTTAAGAAAAAAAGGAACATCATTTTACAGATATACCGCGTACACACGCACACACATTTATATAGAAAACAAAACAAATCATTTTTTACATGGCAGAGAGGACTTGGGAGTCGTAGGATGAGTGTACGTTTTTGTGGCTGCCCATACAAGTTGGTGTTGTTGTTGTTTTTAGTTGGTTTGCCTCTACCGCACCTCGGTGCGTATGAGTGATATCATAGTTTTCCAATAAATTTACTCTCGCATTATGAGCGGCATAATCATAATTCACAAATACACCATAATTCAAACACCGCCGAGTTGTTGCATAAACGTAATGCCAACAATAACAACAACAGTCATAACAGCATAGGCATCGCCATCGGGGCCATCATCGATGACATCAA